>OX387608.1:13387534-14655034 GCA_947568835.1 Protonemura montana | reverse complement strand
AGGTTATTTCGGAAGGTGCAGGACGAGTACAGGCACTGGGTTCACCTCTCTCTTGGCATGGTTCTTAAGTATTTAAAATTATAGGCGAAATATAAATATTTATTTTGGTATTGATTTAGAAGAAGTATTTGTCGACCTAAAATTCAATCGGTGAAATTCGGTAAAATCTGCGTCGAACATTTCATTGGGATTTATCCAGAGTGATGGCGTTTCCCAAATCGATCCCCTTCAAGGAGGACAAAGAAGGTCACTTTAAAATATTTGGGGTTTGTAGGAGTTACAGGTTTTACACATTGGTTGTAAATTTGCAAAGGAGCTACAAACTTCCAAATTACACCAATATTTCACCTAAAACATTAAATTTCTTAAACAAGCCAAAAGTTACTCGTGCCAACCTCGACGTCTCACACATTATAAAAATGTAAGTAATCGGAAAACAACCTAGCCAACAATAAAAAGAAAAACAAAAAGTTGCATCGGCCGGGAATCGAACCCGGGCCGCCCGCGTGGCAGGCGAGCATTCTACCACTGAACCACCGATGCTGATAAACCTTGAGCGCAAACAGTAGCTAAAAGATGTTTAAAACTGCAGAGCACCTCTCTGATTTACTGGTCACGACGGTCACGACTCACGAAGCATCTTTTGCCGTGATCTTTCACTTTCTTTACCGTGATCGGCAACTCAACGATAGATTCGCCGTCTTGCTTACCGCATGCAGCTTCTAACATAGTAAACCATCATACTGGCCGTGGTATTACGTTTTTTTATCATTTTTTTTTTGGTTTAATTTTTTAATTTTTTATATTTTTTTTATTCTATTCAAAGTTTATTTTTGGCTAGATTACAAAAATTATGTTGATTAACATATAAAAGATGCAATACGTTGAATTATGAGATTATATGAGATTAAATATGAGATAGGCAAATTGCACTTTGAAGAACTGAACTTCATTCTGAAATGTTGATTGATACCCGTGACAATTGGGGATCAGACTTTGTGATCCCGTGTGGGCATCAATTGTTGAGAGGGAACTTGATGAGTGTTACGAGCGTAGCGAAATCTACAATTTCATTTACCCCGGAAAAAATCTCTTATGCATTTTTTTTCGCGCTTTTGTTCGCGCTCTAGCTGCCCAACGTTCCGATTTGAACGAAATTTTCAGAGCACATTTTTTTCTTTAAACCTTAGATCCTCTGTGTTTTTCAACAATATCGGTCGGATAGTTTTGAAACTATTTACAAATTACGAAAATATTCTGATTTTGTATAATCGTTTTGAAGTTTTACTCGCAAATATCTTTGATATTTTTTCGCCCAACTTTGTAAAGATGTGAAATGCATCAAAATAACGTAATTTTGCGGTTTTTGAGCTCGTAAGTGTTTTCTTTCTCGTTTAATTAAAAAATTTCCGGCTTAATTTTGTCAATTTTGGCTCATTTTCTTTGATTTCTTCTATGCGTCTATTGATTTTTGTCAATATCTGCTTCACATTTTATCATCCCAAAATATCGCTACGCTCATCTTACAACGCAACTCAAATTGCATTCGCAAAGCCACTAGTAGTGTTTCTAATAATTAAAAAAAAATCAGTGTTCCCTAACAAAAACTATTTCAACTGGGTTTTGAATGCTAAGTGAAGAAGGACTAATTTTCGCAACGTTTCGTAGCTTGTACCTGTTACTTCCCTAAGGGTAATTCTTGAACCCTTGATAAAGTAACAGGTACAAGTTACAAAACGTTGCAAAAATTAGTCGTTCTTCACTTAGCATTCAAAACACAGTTGAAATAGTTTTTGTCAAAACTAGCGCTAAGTTTACATCAAGTAGACATGAGTCTAAAAACCATCACAGTCCCTGTTCCCATGCTAATTAGTGGCGACACCCGAGACCGCTGACTCTAACTAAGCTCGTGCCCGGCTCCGAGTCGATGCCAGGTGGATGCAGGCGGTGGCCACCAGCAAGTCAGACTATTTTTAATGACGGTGCACGGAAGTGCCTCTTCGTATTGTTTGTTTACCTTCGACAGGACGGGTACCGGCCGGTGTTTTGTCAGGACAGGGAGATCGGCGCTCGGACCCTTCTATACTTGGTTCGGGATAGAGAGGTTCTCTAGGATTAATTTGAGTTTGTATTTCAGTTTGAGTTTGCTAATTTGAGGATAGCTAAAAAAGCTAAATAAAAACCATGCAAACAAATACATACAAAACTTTCTGGGGTGCTTGTACCAACCTAGAAAATATGACACTATGATGCTACTGCTAAATATCCGATTTAAAAGCAACAAAATTATGTTTTATTGGTTGAAACATTTAATAATTTCAGTAAAATAAATATTGGATGAAAAAAAATGAACGTTAATCAACCAAAGTTTAAATTAATATATTTTGGATTACTTTTAACTTTTATTAGGTTTTGGCATGCACCCAAGCTCGCAAACTGCTTTTTGGCAGCCATTGCTAGAATCCGCTAGTGTACGGTAGGTATTTAGCAGAAGCCACTAGGACTTTTAGTTTTGTATTTAAGTTCTGATTTTTCAATAGATTTAATTTCACGTAAATAAACTGATAAATTCACAAAGAATTTAAATGCGAGATGTATTGTTTCTTCATAATTTCCTGGTTAATTTTCAAACTCCCCGGTGAAGACTGGCTTTATTTTGCATTCTAAAGTTGGCAATGTGTAGTCGAAGTCCACCAGGTTGTGGCAAGGTTAGGCTAACACGACTGTAGTCAGAGTCCACCAGGTTGTGGCAAGGTAAGGCTAACACAACTGTAGCAGGCACAGTTAGGCACAGTTAGGCACAGTTAGGCACAGTTAGGCACAGTTAGGCACAGTTAGGCACAGTTAGGCACAGTTAGGCACAGTTACTTGGGGAAGGATCTTTATTTAGTAATCTTCGAACTGATCGCGATTTTTTTATTCGATTGCGATCGGATTTTCCACGATCCACCAAGCAGTTCCTGCGACCGCCATCTGGTAGCAACGGCCGTCACCACGTGTTGCTGGCTCGTTTTCTGAGCGGAACTTTTGACTTTAGATCTGATTCTCTTTAAGTCAATTTTGCTCCATTATAAGTGTGTTTTTTTTCCTTTTGCCCACAGACGTGGCCGTTCAGCTTCCAGCCGCAGAGTGCGTCGTTAAACACTGACTTACCGATGCAAGAAAACAGCTCCTCATCGTGTCCAGATGGCAACATGGATGACGACCAGGGATCGAACCTGGATCCTTTGCCCCAGCACCAACACAGCTTCATCAACGTTCACCATCAGTTTTCAGACTCGCTGCTCCACATAGGATGACTTAACAGAAGCTTAACGGAGGATTAACGGAGGATTAATAGTGGTTTAATAACGGACCTCAGAAAAACCGGCCGGATACATAACTTTCTTTATCTTTTGTAATTCATTCGTAAAATTTTAAAAATGTATGCCAATTTTCAGTTGAATGTCCTCGGGAGTAAAATTAGGCCAGAACATTTGTACGTTCATTGTGTTTGCTGGCTTATAAAGCAGATTTTAGACGCTTAACATCTCAGCATCTCCATGGCTACCAAACGTTGAATCTACCATTGAACCTCCTATGCTAGGCCATGATATACCCGTGGTAACATAAGATAGCAGAAGCGAGAAGCTCTGTCAGGCGATCTCAGCATCTCCATGGCTACCAAACGTTGAATCTACCATTGAACCTCCTATGCTAGACCATGATATACCCGTGGTAACATAAGATAGCAGAATTGAGAAGCTCTGTCAGGCGATCTCAGCATCTCCATGGCTACCAAACGTTAAATCTACCATTGAATCTCCTATGCTTATTTTTTGTATTCAAAATTGGCAACGAAAATGATCTTATACACGTTTGAGTTTAGGAAGAGGAACGGTAAAGTTGTGTCGGTAAGTCGGTACGATGTGCAGATCAAATATAATAACCACCCTATTAAATTTTGTATCCAGCCTACAGTACCTAACGCTGAGAAGCTATTTTAGGTTAGTTTAATTTTTATAATTTGGTATTTATAGATAATATTTATTTTATTTATTTGTAAAACGAAATGTCTTTACGGTTGTGGAGATTTCGTTCAGGAAGCTTGTGTGAAAGCCAATTTATTTGTAAGTGCAGAACATACTGAAATGTAAAGCGTTCTTTGTCTGGCAGAAATAAATGCAGGAACTGTGAAAGATTCGAAATAATCAACGCCTTCTTTCCATCTTGACCCGGCGATTGATCGCCCTGGCTTTGCTAATCACGTGCTCGATTGCTCTCGCCTTCAATTAGCTGGGAAAACAGCAATGGTTCATGCCGACAGCGAGATTGAGTTATCAAACAGCTGCCGACGAAGCTCTGGAGGTACATAATTTACTGGCTTGTGCTCGTTGCATAAGCTTTTATAGGCACAGGGACCCAAATTATGTAACCTTTTTTTTCCAGCTGAATTTTCCATACACATAATTGGTTAGTTAGTAAAAAAACGCCAATTTGTTCGGGATTTTATTTCAGAAAATACAAACTACATTAGTTTTTTAGTTATTGACCCTGATTATTTTATTTAGATGCATTTAGGAAGCTTGAACTTGGTAATTGTTATAATTTTATGTGGTTCTTTTGTTATCGGAAAATTGTCAGGACTGCTCTAACCCTTGAAGAAGTAACAGGCACATGTTACGAAACGTTGGGAAATTTAGTTGTTCTTCACTTAGCATTCAAAACCCACTTCAAATAGTTTTTGTTAAAACTAGTGCTAAGTTTACATCAAGTAGACATGAGTCTAAAAACCATTATAAGAAATCAAATGAGATTGATTTTTTCCATTGCTGGCAATGGGCCACTCCATTTAACTGAAAAAAAATTAAAATTGGCGTTTTGGACCCCAAATCTCTGGGCGCTGAGTCAAATCCAGAATGAGATTTTAATTTCAAATTTCCGATAATTTCGGATAGGATAAATTTTAAATTCTTTTTAGGGTCGCAACTCGCAAGTAAATCTCAACAGAGTAAACCCGTTAAATACACCACAATTCCTTTTTACAATTTGTATATTTGCTTTCAAATAATTTATTTTTTAATTTCTTTCGGAGCAGGGACCCAGCCCATGAACCCCATAAGAAAACGGTCGCAAGCGCCATCGAGCGGTATCTACCGTTACCACATGTTGCCGGCTCGTTTGCTAAGCAGGAATTTAAAAATTAACGCTGGTCCTCTGACAATACCTATAAACTCAATGTAACCACACAAAAAAAAAACTCTAATACCTATCATGACAACTAAGATGTCACCTCAAAGTATCTGAAAACAATTGTTCATGTCACCAAATTATCTAACGCGATCTGTTTGCTCGATCCTTATCTCGAGCAATTGTTCTCTTTGATGCGTGATTTACCTCAGTACGCAATGCAAGCCAGACAGTTGCAACCTATCGACGATGTCTTCATTGCTTGCTCTGATATGTACCACTTGCTTTCTGGTAAGTGACCCGGCGTTACTTGATTGATTTTATTTGTTCTGTTAATAGACAAATTGTTTCTTTAACGGGTAATGTGCCACTGCTCTAATGGCGTCGGTTAGGATAAATGAGTGGGTGATGATGAGGATGGTGATGAACCTAACATAACCTGGAACGATGAGAGAAAACTCGGTGCCAACTCCTGTCGAAAAGCACCAAGGTGACTACCGGCTTCCCATTTGAAAGACCATACAACTCGAACAACAGGATTCCTCCCCAAATCCATGCTGTTGAGAGGTTGATAAGCAAGGCGAGTAAAGATGCTGTACTAAATTTCATCCCTCCAACCTCTCTCCCGAACAGAACTGGTCATGTGTATGATGGTCAACTATTCAATACCTGACCCAGCGCAGTGTTGCTGAACTTTCATCCCTCCAACCTCTCTCCCGAACAGAACTGGTCATGTGTATGATGGTCACCCAAACAATACCTGACCCAGCGCAGTGTTACTTAACTTTGGTGATCTCACGAGAACCGGTATATCCAATACCGTTCGATTTGGTAAGACATTGCAAAATATTCACTCAAATATTCCACCAGACTTCACTGTCCGCGGTCGACATGATCGACGACGAGACGTCTGAGTGCTCCGACGGTGGCTGGACTTGCGTGGACTCTCAGCACTACAAGGATTGTGTGGCTTGGACTTCCGGTCTTCAGTTTGTTCCCAACTCTGCCGTGTCAGTGCGTTGTCCCGTGGGAACAGAGTGCACACACGAGGGCGTGGTACCCTGTGTCGAGAGGACTGAGTTGTAGGGGACGCCGTTGTGGAGGTGGAGATGTGGTCTTGGAGAAGAGTTGTTAAGTTTACTCCAAAAACGCAAAAGTATCGATATTTAGCAATGGGACTTTGTTAACGTAATTAACAGGAGGTTTAGATGTTGTAATTATAGTTACTTTTTACATCGGAATTTTCTTCGCTCGTTTTTTTTTTTATAAAAATGCACCAAAAGATTTAGATGGTTTGCAAACAGTGGTTTTCGCTCGATCACCGAAGTTAAGCAACACTGCGCTAGGTCAGGTATTGGATGGGTGACCACCAAACGGCTTGACGTTTTGGAAACACCGGCTCTCATGATGGTTTTTAGACTCATGTCTACTTGATTTATCCTTAGCACTAGTTTTAAGAAAAACTATTTGAACTGGGTTTTGAATGCTAAGTAAAGGACAACTAAATTTCCCGACATTTCGTAACATGTACTAATTACTTCTTCAAGGGTTAGAGCTGTCCCGACAATTTTCCAAAAACAAAAGAACCACACAAAATTATAACAATTACCTAGTTCAAGCATCCTAAATGCATCTAAATTAAATAATCAAGGTCAAGAACTCAAAAAAGAATGTATTAGGTATGTATTTTCTGAAATAAAATCCCGAACACATCGGTTCTCGTGGGATCATTGAAGTTAAGCAACACTGCGCTGGGTCAGGTATTGAATGGGTGACCACCGAACGGCTTGGCGTTTTGGAAACACCGGCTCTTATGAGATCACCGAAGTTAAGTAACACTGCACTTTAGGTTAGGTATTGGAACCGGTGGTCCCCTTGATGCTCTTCGATAGGAGCAAGCTACATAACGGCACCGGGTTTCCCCTCTTCTCTTCTATGCTAGGCTATGTTCATCATTTTCCAATCATAAACCGACTCCATTACCCCAGTGCCACAGGGCCCATTGTCAAAATATCGCCTCATATCAATCAATCAATAAGGCAGAGGAAGTACAATTTAATTTGATACTTGGTTTCTACTGGTAAAAATCTAAATTATTTTTAAATAATTATAACACACTATTTTATTTTAAATCTAAACATCTCTTGACGAAAATATACTGAGCATTAAAAATAAAAAATCTAGTCTTGTTACTGACCGATCCAGATGAATCATGCCCCCTCGTCCCGACGATGGCGGCGTCGCGGCGCCCGAGGCGTCCAGACAGCGTCCACCTGGACCCTGACAAGAGCCACCTGGGGTCTGGGCGCAAGTCCAGGAACCGCAGGAGGCTGCCGACGTGGCGACGGGCAGCAGGAGTCAAAGCGCTGGACAGGAATAGTTGGGATTGTATTCTCTTTTGTGAGGCGTTGTATGGTACAGCAATTCCAGGTTAAGATATAAGGGAAATAGCTGATCATGCGTAGCATTTAGTGGAGGCAAAGCGCTGTAACGTGCATTGCAAGCGTTCGCAATTTAAATAAGATTTTAAATAAATAAAATGCGCCCAATTTCCATACTCAAATTTCAATATTCGAGTTTGGCAGGTTGTGACGTGTTATAGCGTCACTAGAATCAGAGTGACTGGGAGTACTCACAGCCTCTTGGTTCTACTCCTTGGAGAACTGTCATTCTCATCAAATACACTAAAATCGTCTCAAAAAGCCAGTGTCCAAGTAGTTCAATTGGTTGGAACAACACTCGCGAGAAGTGGAGATCGAGGTTCGTGTCCCCGTTGGGCATCAATTTTTGAGACGGTTATAGTGTTCATCATAATAAAATACCCCGCGCATTGCAAGCGTTTGCAATTTAAATAGGAAAAAAACTCATTAGGTAAAAAAATAACGGACTTTTAGCTCGTGTTTTTGCGGTGCTTGTGCCAAGGATTCTATTTTTCATTTTTCTGGAAAGCTCACCAATTTTCCGGCACTTGTTTTTCCTTGTTATTAACACTATACAAACACTATATATATATATATATATATATCCATTTGAGATCCATTTTTAAGTATTTTACCTGCGGTAATGTGAGCTAAAACTCTCTTTTGTGCGTTCCTGTCTCTGCGATTTTCAGATATACCGTAACTGTTAAAACATATGGCTTGAAGATTTTCGAGAAACAGTAACGACTTTCTCGATGGCTTCATAGAAGTAATTGCTTATAAGTTTCACACTTCTTCTTGTACGATTGCTATTGTTTACAGAAGAGACATACCAAGGGATGTGCCCATGCTCCCCTTTATCTCAGACAGGGCTTCGCAGGGGTATCGCTGTCAAAGTCGAAGGGCCAACAGAATGGGGATGCGACCCTTGCAGTGGTCGGCGTCGCATTGTAGCCAAGAAAGAGCGTCAAAGAGATGAGATGCAAGTGTTTATTTACACAAAATGTTTGAAACTAAATGAGGGTGCTTTTTAGATCCAACTCGATATGCTTTCATTGTAAATAATAAACAAAAGAGTATAAATATTTCATAACACAAGCTGTAAAATTATTTCGATTTCAGAATTTTTCTTTCAGAATCAAATAGCTACAGTGATTTTAGGATAAGAACCACCAACAAAAATGGTCGACACAGATCTCCACATGTCGCGGGAGTTGCTCTAACCCATTGAGCTACTTGGACACTGGCTTTTTGAGACGATTTTAGTGTATTTGATGAGAATGACAGTTCTCCAAGGAGTAGAACCATGAGGCTGTGAATACTCACAGTCACTCTAATTCTAGTGACGCTCTATCACGTCACAACATGTCAAACTCGAATAACTCCAATTTGATGTTGGATTCGTTGCTGTATTAGGATGAAATCTTATTTAAATTGCAAACGCTTGCAATTTAAATCACACAGCTTTTCGACACAGCTTTTTAAAAAGTATTTATTCATAAGAGCGTATAGCATTGAGTTTACATGCATAGTCAGAGTACCAGCCATGCCACAAACCTGTGCTTAACATGTAAGTAGATAGTTTTGATGTGTTTTTCGGTTTTGCTCTGCGTTGAAGAGGTTTGTTGCCCTCTAAAGCGTTTAATGTCTCAACGTCTCGGCGAGGCACGGCTCTCGTCATCTTCAGGAGAATGATATTGTTTATGTTTTTTCATGAAAATTTCAGGGTGTCCTCCCATTCCGCCCTGGCAATCGTTTTGTAAAACATGTATTTTGTAATACCTAGGGTCGCAAACCTGTTCAACGCAGAGCAAAACCGAAAAACACGTCATAACATCAAACCATTGCTCTGAAAACAACCACTCAACTATGTAGATAAATGTAAATCAGTCGTTGAGGTTAGGATTAATTCACTTTAATTTAGTGTAAAACCTGTCTAAAATGCTGGACATTTTTTAACGCTCGAAACGACGGCGACTCCATCTAGTTACGTTTTTCATTTTTGTCGGTAAAACAGTCAGCTGTTGAAGACAGTTTGATATTAGAACTAGATTATTGAATACTAATTGTCAGTACGGTTGGTCTGCCATTTTTTCTGCGGTTCTAAATATCAATTAAGATACCATTATGCGATCATCATGTAAAGTGTATGACTTTTAAATGATGTTCGCGAAGTTTCAATTGGGAATTTCCAAAAGAGACCTTTACAATTCCTACGTCAAACACATTTTTTCCTAATTTTTTATATTGTTCAAAAAATCTATATCGAATTGTATACGAAATAATACGAAAATGAAATTAGAGTCAGACTGAATTTTTTTAGAATATCTCTGAAGCGTGACGGTGTGCAGTCACCTGAATAATTGTGTTTTTTTTATTGACAGGTCCTTGTCCCTTGACAAGTCTTGATTGCCCACAAAAAGGCAAGTAAGTCTGAATTAATTTAGCCAATTTATTCTGGCAATGCTAAATTATTGTTATTACACAGTTTAAGCGAACCATCGAAGCCGTAAAGACAGAAACATGGTTTCGCCCTTTTTACAAAAATCTAGAATACTTTTCAAATAATTGATGTGTTCTTTTTTTTCAGTATCGACCGTCGAGCCCCCTACATGAGATCAGATTATCATTTCAAATTTTGAATCTAACTTTAAGAATACATGTGAAAGACTTACATCTGGGTGAACTTTCAACAGATTTCTTAATGTTAACGATCGGTCAGAATGTAAATGGTCAAAAACAATAAATAAAGAACGTGCATTTTAAAATAGATCAACACATCTTCGATTTTCAAATCTTTCCACCATCACTGACAAAGTCGCTCCATAAGGCCGTGGAGCAGCACTTGGTGCAGCGCGAAGTTTTGGCACTAGCCAGATGAGAGGTCCTAGTTCAATCCCCGAGTGTACGGTGTAGAAGCAGTGTTTCAAAATTCTTTGAGTGAAATACACGTGGGACGACGTTTAGTATAAGTCTACTCAGCACAATAGCAAACAGCGTTTTTCATTCATTCAATTCTGTTCTTTTTTTAACTACAATTACTAAAAATGAGTGCTGTATTCGGCATTCACTTGGGCAACACATCGGCATGCCTAGCGTTATTTAAGGTTAGGATTACCTTTTGAATTTATCAGTTCACAATGTTTGGCCGATGATTTCAATATAAGCTTCAGATTTTCTGGTCTCTGTAAAGTTGTACGGAAAACTGGCAATTTAATATGTGCTTACATTTTTCGAACAATTTATCATTCAAGCTAGTGTGAAATTAATGTGGCCCTTGATCAGATCTCTGTCAGCCACATGGTCTGTAATCAGCTACTCAGAAATTTCTGTCATATTTCAGGAGGGCAGAATTGATGTTATTGCCAATGATTCAGGAGACAGAGTCACTCCTGCTGTCGTTGCATTCAATGAATCTGAGACGGTGAGTTGTAGCTACCTTAACCTAAATCTAAATCAAATTTAAATGTTGATATGTACTTCCAAGTTCCAATGCCAACTTACTTTCCCACCATTTCTTTTAATATTCATAAATTGTACGTTAAAAAAACGATTAATTTATTCTCTATGATTACTTCAGGTGGTTGGATTGTCAGCTAAATTAAGCCTCCATCGAAATTCCTTATCAACTGTGATTCACAACAAAAAACTAATGAATGAAAAGATCGACGATGCCGAACTGGAGGATCTAATTCGCTCGAGTGTCTACAAGATAATTCGCGAGTCCGAACCAATAAAATATGAGTTGAAAAGAGGCGACAAGAACTGTCATTTCACACCAGAAGACGTTGCGGCAACAATATTCAAAAAGATGTTTTGTGAGTGACACATTTATTACAAATTTTTATTTTTATCTTAATTGGCACAACAGCCTTTTTAGGTACATCAATTTGCAATTAGCAAAACCGCAGGTCATTACATTGGTCAATAACTGCCGGACACAAACGGCACACTATTTGGCACAGTAATCTGGAGCTATTTTTAGATTTTGTCTAGCTTTTTTTAATTACTGGCTAAGTGTATCGTACCTGGGTGTAGTAGATTGAGAATGTGCCATGAAGGAATGCAGTGTTCCTTCTATGCTGGCCAAGAGTTGATGAACCTATCAGAAACACATAAACATTGTGCAATGCTGATTGCATTTATTTGGCATGACAGATTGTCGTTGCTAATTGGCGGTAAATTTAGCGATGGGCTGGATGTTTTGTCTTTAAGATGTTGCTCAATTAATATTGGTTAATTGAATTTGGAAAATCTGCCTGTTGCGTGCGCACTCTAATTTTAAAGTACAAACGTACGAGACTCATGCCGCTTGGCAGGGCACTGGAAAATTTAGTGTGCAGGTAAATTAATTAGATAGTAACTAAAGTGAGACTTACACCAAATTACTTGTCAATTTTTCTCATTCTGTTCTCAACTTCGACAGGTCGTGTATACTGTAACTTTTTTACAGTGTGAAGAATTGGGATTAGGCTTTGTTTCACCGTAGGAAATGTTGACATAATTTAAATCCAATCAGATCAATCTGGGAAATATTACGAAAAAGATGTCCAAAGAACCTTTCGTTATTCAATTCCCATAAAAATATAGGTCTATTTTTATTTTTTTCAAATTCTACAAATCTTATGCAAGTTCTTTCATGTGGGTTCATATACAAAAATGATTAATGGTTTGTTAAATTTCATCGATATTCCAAAAATATGTTTAGATATATCCTGATTTATTAGAAGTGGCAGATAAATTCAAATGTTATCATTTTTTAGTAAATCTAGTGCAGTACATTGGTAACAAAAACTACATTATATAACTTTATCAAACTAATTGTAGAACTATCTAAAGAAATTATTTGTGCTGCATATCTATACTTTATCTGTATTTTTACTAAAAAACCTTCATAAAACTAGCAAACTCTCACTCAGCAATCAATGTGATGTACCAGCAAGCACCCATTACCAGAACCTGACATTGCAAGCCTCCAGCAATTGTTGTAATTAAATACATTATAGGAAAACCTAATTACCTGGTAACTTCTAGTATCACTTACCCCAAAGAGCCACAGAGAGTTTCAATACGTTTTTGCTACTGCATTGCTCATAAATCACCTGTACATTCTTTAAACTTAGCACCCTGATATATGGCCCAATTCCCTTGCACCTTGGCAGCAATCACACTTAGCTGAATGTGTGCCAAATTATTCAGCATCGTTCTGCCCAGCCGCATAGCAGGGGTTAACTTCCAACGCTAATCTCTCTCACGCACCGAACGGTTTGGCGTGTTGGAAACACCGGTTCTCATGAGATCACCGAAGTTAAGCAACACGTTGCTGAGTCAGGTATTGGATGGGTGACCATCGTACAAACGACCAGTTCTGTTCGGGAGAGAGGTTAGAGGGATGAAAGTTAGTACAGCAACTTCACTCGCCTTGCTAATCAACCTCTCGACAGCATGGATTTGTGGAGGAATCCTGTTGTTCATGTTGTACCGTCCTTCGGAAGGGACGTTAAGCCGGGGGTCCCCTTGGTGCTATTCGACAGGGTTAGGCTACGTGCCGGCACCAGGTTTCCCCACCTCCCTTTTAGGCTAGGTTAAGTTCATCCTCATCATCAACTACTCATTCACCGACGCAATTAGACCAGTGCCACATGGCCAGATGTCAAAACAGTGCATCGTTAAACACCACTAATCAATCAATCTCTCACGTCCGCAGCGATTGCATCGAGCTCAGTACGCGCAGACTCGGACTTGCAGGCCGTGCTTTGCGTACCGCAGCACTTCACGCAGCCATCGCGCCAGGCGGTCGCCCGCGCGGCGGAGGAGGCCGGGTTTGAGGTGCTGCAGGTGATCGGTGAGCCTGCCGCCGCGGTGTTGGCGTACGGCGTCGGGCAGTCCGAGCCGCAGGAGTTCAAGTAAGTTGGGGCAGTGGTTAGAGGCTGTGAAATTTAGATTTAAATTGCATTTTCTTGAAATTCGCAAAGTTTTTTATTATTATGAACATTTTTAGCCTCTAAAAAGTTGGAGCCCGAATGGGGACTCGAACCCTGGTTCCGGGTGTTGCTCTAAGCAGTTGAGCAACTTGGACTTAAAATCTTTGAAAGGATTTTAGTGTATTTGATGAGAATGACAGATCTCCAAACAGATCAATTTCTGATAAATTTTCGAAAATACCCCGCGCATTGCAAGCGTTTGCAATTTAAATTAGATTTCATCGAAATAATAATAATAACGGTTTTTATAAGCAACTTAGGATTATACACAATAAGTGAATTGCACTGTCCGGTGGTTACTGTACAGTTTTACAATCTGATACTTATTATAACAGAATCTGATACAAGGAATTATATTACTCCTCTGGAAATATATTTTTGGCAAGTTTGTTGAATGGCAGGCTATTCCATAGCCTGGTTCCTCTGCCAAGGAGTGGGTGCCGTCCTATGTTTGTACGGTAGAACTTCAAAAATATTTTATGTCGGTTACCACACATTCATACATATTTGCCCAGTTCCCGCCAGTCCCGTCTTGTAAAAAGTGAAGTGATGAGAGATTTTAGCAGTTTAGCTAAGAAATTGTCTCAATCTAACTAGAAATATATACATCAAGACCTATCTACTGAAACTGTAACACCTTGTATGGTGTGTAAAGGCGTCTGACCACCTCTTGTAATAGAACTGAGCGCGCTGTCTTATAACCTCACTTTTCGTGACCCTGCAGCGGCTATGTGCTGGTCTACCGCCTGGGCGGAGTCACGCTGGACGTCTCCGTGATCCACGTCAACTCGGGCATGTTCACCGTCGTCGACACGATCCACATGCACGACCTCGGCGGCGACAAGCTGACGGCGGTGCTGGCAGACTACCTAGCTGCAGAGTTCCGACAGTGAGTGATAGTGTACTATCGTTAAGTGTGCAGGTTCTAGGTAGAGGCAGAACGTTGATGTTACAGTTTCTGCGTGAAAGATGGCTGCCAAATGACTACTTTACCGACAAAAATGAATGATCGTTTCAAGTGTTAAGAGATTTCATTTTGTTATCTCTCATAAATTTTTCGCATTTGAGACTGGATTATACTTGTTTAATCTTCATTAACACTGAACTTAATGGTTGAGAAACATGTATTGATATTTTTTTGTTTGTATTTATGTATTTCTAGTCGTTATTAGTTAAATGTAGAGGTTAGAAGCCCCCAGTGCCATCGGGTAACGCCTACGGTTATTACAAATTAGTGCAAAAGAGAGCATTACGTAATATGCTGTCCCTTCAAAGAACAGGTTCATGTAGAGGAAAGTTTAAGCAACTGTCTATATTAACGTTACCCAGTTTGCACATCCTGGCTGTCGCATTGTTTGTCAGAGACAAAGTTCAATTATTTCTAAAAAGATGTGACACACATTCATATGAAACAAGAGGAGCAGAAAAGCGGCAGATGGGTTATCATCGACTTTGTATCATGGATGATGACCTACTCAATATTGGAGTGAAAGTCATGAACGGCTTTCCACCACAGATTAAAAGCATTGCAAGCAGGGATGCTTTCAAGAAAAAACTAAAGATCTTCTTTCTCCTAGGAGAATTTTATAGTTTAAGTGAATTTTATAAGAAGGAATATTAAGTGAGAGATATTGGACAATGTATACTTACTGAAAGATGTAATAACAAACAGCTAATTAAATACAAATACATGTTGCCGTCTCGTTTGCTCAGCAGACAGTTTGACAATTACGCTGGCTCTCTGACTTTTACTATACGCTCAACGGTGATACAGACAGGCAATTCAGGCAGAGAACTCGAAACTCTAGCAACACGTAATCTTACGGCACTACGATCAGCATTTGTCTCTTATAAGACTACGATCGACAGGAAGTGGAAGCTGGACCCGAAGGAGAGCCGTCGCAGCATGTCCAAGTTGACTGCCGCCTCCGAGACGGTCAAGCACGTCCTGTCGGCGATGTCAACCGCTCACTGCTTCGTCGAGTCGCTGTGCGAGGGCGTCGACTTCAGCCATCAGATGTCGCGGGCGCGCTTCGAGAATCTCCTCTCGGCCGTCGTGCAGGACTACGTTGCGCCGATAGAGGAGGTGCTGACGCGGTCGGGGCTCAAGCGCACGAACATATCGCACGTGAGTGGGTTTTAAACGCCAGACTAGGAATAGAGTTGATTGGTTGAAAGAAAAGGGCACCATGATGGGAAATGTTTGCTTTGTTACTTTGTTATTTGGTTCGTTTATTTTGGTATTCGAAACAAATATTGCTCTGCGCCATAATTCTTGAGATTTCTACGTCCTCCCTTGTGATACTGATAGGGAAAAGTGACCAAATCAGATGTCCCTATGTACCTACCGTATGGTCTGTACACATTATACCTTTACCTTGCCTTTATGCTAAACGACATTTCCAGAGCATGTTATTTTATTGACATAAATTATATATAAATATAATTTAATGTTATTACTAAAATAAGTAATAGGCCACTCCACTCTAATTGTATATTTATTTTTTTTGTTTATTAATAGCTTTGGTCTTACAATAATTACCTATTTGGCTAATAAAATTGCAGTAGTGTTTATAGAATTTTAAAATATAATTACATGGAATTTTGTGGTTAGTTTATAAATTTACAGTGGTATTTCACATTTTTTGGAAATGTAGTCATTATATCATGAGGCAGCGCATTCCATAGTCTAATTGATCGAGCCAAGAAGGCTTGATGGCCCATGTCGATATTGTACCTAGGGAGGTACAAGAAGGCCTGATGGCCCATGTCGATATTGTACCTAGGGAGGTACAAGAAGGCCTGATGGCCCATGTTGCTATTGTACCTAGGGAGGTACAAGAAGGCCTGATGGCCCATGTTGCTATTGTACCTAGAGGGAGGTACATTTTCAGAGGGTGGTCATTTTTACCAATAAATACATGGAATGTTATAAATAAACACTACTATAGCGGTGGTCCCAAGCATCCATACATTTATTTTCTCAGGTGATCCTGTGCGGCGGGTCAATGAAGATCCCGAAGCTACAGCAGACGCTGTCCGCGCTGTTCCCACATGCGGAGGTACAGACAGGACACAGTCCTGACGAGGCCATCGCGATCGGAGCCGCCAAGCACGGCAGCTTCTTGCCCAAGGCGTTCGACCCCGATTGCCAGCATCTCGCGCAGTAAGTCACAGAGACAGTCGCTTCGTGTTGAACTGAACTCTGGTTGGTGGTGCCATCTCTATGCTCTTTCTGGGGTTTTACCATTTGAGTGGCCATTTGGCAGTGCTATAATCGTTGAGTGTGCAGGTTATAGGTAGAGGCAGAACGTTAATGTTAAACCGTTGAGTGTGGAGGTTCTAGGTAGAGGCTAAATGTTGATGTTAAACCGTTGAGTGTGCAGCTTATAGGTAGAGACAGAACGTTAATGTTACAGTTTCTGCGTGAAAGATGCCCGCCAAATTACTACTTTACCGACAAAAATGCAGAGTATTGGAACATCACGTTAAGTGGAGCCACTGTCGTATGAAATTTGATTTCGATATTTCTCGTAGGCTTACTCGCTTTTAAGACTTTTCATGCTCAAAAGATCTCCATCAATGTTTACCTCAACGATTGATATACACGTAACAATATTCAAAAGCGAGTAACCTACGAGTCCACTGAGACGTTGAAATAACACACACACTTCGAGTTGCTAAGACCGGCATTATAATTTTCTTAACGCCTAGATAAAGTTTCAGTTAAATCAACTGACATGGCAACAACCAATTACAGGCAGTGAAAGTCAGCTGTTTCTGTGAGCTAGCTTAAATATACCAGACCGAAGTAATCTTCTACTTAAGAGATCTCTTATCCCTGCAAAGCTGGATCTGTGTGCCCAACTCGGCTTGCCTAGCACCCGACCTGCAACACGGAGGTCCTAGGTTCGTATCCCTCGGCAGCTAACGTAAAGTCTCTCACCATCAGCGAGGTGCCAGCGCTGGCCAATGCGCTGCACGTCAAGGTTGGAGGCGCTGCAGTTTCGGAGCCGGTGGTGCTGGCGGCGACGCCGATGCCGTGCCAACGCCAGCGCAAGTTGGACGCGGCCGCGGGGGGGACGGAGGTCGTCGTCGAGCTGCTGGAGGTCAGCGCGGAGATTACGCGACTGCTGGGATCGGTGAGTTCGGAGAGATGAGATGGGTTCTTGCGGATTTTGCAGTTTAGTATGTTCAAAAAAGATTTTGAACTTTCTTGTTTGAACTCTCGATTTTGATTCTTAACAGTTTGGGAAATATTTACCCTGTAAAATTTTCTCTGGTATATAATTCTTATTTAATTAAAGTATACCTGTTTTTTGTGTTTTTTTTTTCAAATGACATTTTTATTGTATGTATAGTAATTTCCTAAGCAGGTGCACATAGCTAAAAATCCAAACCTAGGTAAAGTAGTCATTGGTTGGCAATTTTAGCAAAGGCATTCTTTTCTCTAAGGCAATGGTACTAAGACTACTTACCCATTGTTAAAGATCTTCAACTTGGACTGGAAAAAGCAAGAAAATTTGGCAAAACAAAGACGGGATATTTTCGTTATAACCTGTATCGCGGGCCAAGACGACTAGTTTCTTAATCGGATGTTGCTTTCTCTTTGCAGGCTACGCTGACGGAAATCGAAACTCCTGCTAAGTTGAACGTGGAAGTAAGCCTCAGCAGGTAAGAAACAGAAGGAGAGGACGGATCCCTTGTCCCACCCCCGCGAAATCTGGGATATGTGCATCCGGATAGCTCAGTTGGTAGAGCACCCGACCGGCAATTGGGAGGTCCCGGGTTCGTATCTCGGTTCGGTTGCACATTTCTCCAGTCTAGCTTCCTTTCCAGTTCAGACATTGTTGCTGCAACACTTACTATACAATAAAAGTGTCCAGACCCCTTTGTGGCCAGCACCTTATCGTGGTGAAAGGGTTTATGTGATCTGATGACCCATGTTGGTGAGGGGGTTTCACTCTCTGTCAAGGTCTCCTTTACGTCAAACAGTCTTCTGGCAAGGACCCAGACCACGACTGGTTCACCCGGTGGCTGTCGTAATCCGTGCGATCTGTATCTATATCATTTTCCTTTCACCATCTCTCCTCCTCGCTTGTTTCATCGCTTGCCACTCTCCGCTTCCTTTTTCTGTGTTTCGGGGCAGCGACGGGTACCCTCCTCAAGCTAAAAATCAAAATGGTCATCTGGCTGCGTTTCTGTTAGCTTCACTATTCATTCGTTCAAAGTGTCCAAATGGTTGGATGTTACAAAGGGAAAGAGGAAAGTTGGGTTTTTACTGAATGTTCTTATGTTTCCTGTAATGCCTTGCTCACTAGTCTTCTAGTGGCATTAGTCAAAACACTTTCAAATACAATTTATCCAGCGCGGCTTAACATCATCGCTTTGCTTCTCAGTAAGTTTTGTAACCACTTCAAGTTCCTCTTCCCCTTAGAAAAAAATTGATTAAAATTAACCGGCGCTTTGATGATGAAAGATGGTGTAGTCGAGCAAGATCGCTTTGTTGTTCGTGATTGGCAAAATGGTGGAACGGATGAGTGCTTACTTTCCGAATTATTAAATGTAGCTTTGAAAAATTATTTCATTTTCTTCACTTCCTGTCTCTATAGTTCTTTTTCAGTGGCAGGATTTCAAAATCTTTATTATATCTGCAAAATAATTCATAAGATTTTTATACATGGTTGAATGTTTTATGTAATGTATGTTCTATTGATGAACCTACATGATTAGGATGAAATATTATTTAATTGCAAACGCTTGCAATTGCAATAAAAACCTACATGATGTCCAGACCATTACTTTGGTAAGTTTTTGGCGGCGCTAATTTCTTGCTATCTCTGCTTTTAGTGTCGGCGACGTGACCATGGTTGTAACAGACCTCAAGAGCCACAAAAAAGCCACGTGGAAATGCGAAGGAATCGTTCAAGACGAGGATCTGAAAGAAGAAAGCAAAACCGAGGCTCCTGCGTCCTAGCCATAAAATCAATTAGCCCCAATCAATTTATTACAATTAATCGTAACACGCATTCTTATATTGATATTTGATATGTTATTATGACTTTTACAAATATTGTTCCGTTTTTTTGACCAAAATGACACAGCTGGTTGTCTTTGAACCTACTTTACGTTACCTACTGTCATGTCTTTTCAGTCAAAATATTACTTATTATTTAATTGGATGTATCTGCTGCTCAAAATAATCGGACAGGAATCGATGTCAACAACAAATTCAAATTTCTACCTGTAAATATTAATTGAAATGTATTTTGTAAATAGGTCAATTTGACCTGTTCTTCTCATGAATGTATTTTAAACAACTTTTTTTGAGAGCATAAAATAAAATTGTGTCCAACCCCAAAAATAAAATGTGAAATTTCCTCGTTTTAATACTCATAGCCACTCTGATTCTGATGATGCTTTACTGCATCTCATCCATTCATTCTCAAGTAACACCAATTTTACATTCAATTTGCTGTAAAATCTAATCTTTGAAACTGGGATTTTTGAGAGGTTATTAGTGTTTTTAACAATACACTTCTGTGTTGATTGCCAGTATTTGCAATTTAAATCAGATTTCACATGATTTTTTACCATAGATCTCAACAAATTTTTCGAAAACTAGTCAAACGATTCTTGGCGATTTCGAGAATTTTGTTCTGCACTTTTCTCTGAACTGGTTCCACCTTCAAGATGCTTTGCTGCAGTTCTTTTCAAATGTAACCATTTGTTATTAATGACTTGCCTAAAACTTGTCAACATTTCTTCAATGAAAATGGTAATTTCAGTTAGTTTTGTAATCATATAACCTGTATTAACCATCCTTACAAACAAAAACAAAGGAAAAACGATTTGAAGACATTTCAAGTTCAAGATATCGTTTTCTGAGAGATCCAGGGAGGTGGGAAAGTATTCTTATCACCTTTTACAAACCTATTAAATTTTTAAGTTACAGACCACAACGACAATTTTTTTCTTTTTTGTAGTTTGACAGTGTTCCTGCAGCGCTAGAGTCGCAACTTAACCACCACCACCCTCACCTTCCCAAGTTCCCAGCCACTCTTATTCTTATTGCTCCGGCAAACTCGGTGGTGTGAGGAGTGTACCTCTCTGCTCGTGCACTTCTCGTTCTCGTGCTTCAAAACGCCATTCGAGCTAAGGGCCTTAGGGTGAGTGATGAACTGTTTTAATTAACTCGTTCAGATTAAGGGAACACGTTGACATCTAGAAATTGATTCTAGTTCTTCTAGGCAGTTTACACGTTGTTTTTGTGTCTTCGCTGCAGTATTACTCATAGGTACAATAACCATGTAATTGACAGCCACGCTTTACAAAAACAAACGAGCTGCTGCAAGGGCAGCGACCTTCTGAATAAGGTTTGGGTGTCAATAGATGTCTGAACGTGGTTTCGATATCTTCTAAATTCAATCAAAACTAGGCAAAATTAAGTAATCCATATGAAAATCGAGCATGTGAATGTGAATTACTAGGTAGTTGGTCGTTTGTTACTGCGTATTTGCAATAATATCGAAGATCGATTTTCATAACTTAAATCGCCATGCAATATGAGGCTGTAGGTATAGAAAACATTTCCAATGGACTGGAAAGTGTCTTAGCTTTAATTTGAATCCTTTTCGTAGAATTCCAAGATTGCACTGAACAGCGAATTTGCTAAGCGATGCTGAAGAAGCAAATAAACGCTTGTTTTATCCTCGAGTTTCATGCTGCACATCCACGCTGCTGGCTTGTAACCATAGGGTTACTTACAGGGTTATTAGTTTCCTAAACAATTTCCTAGAAACAGCTTTGGTAGACCTGTTGCGTCTCGCAGCAGACTGTGGCTTCGTAAACTTGTCCAGAAAGGGCATTTCCTTCTTAAGAATTCGACACTTTTATATTATTTTGAGATGTAATTGTGTCAGTGACGAAATGGTCTTTGAACAGGATTGATTGAGTTTTCAGTATAACAGGGGTTTTCGGCTAATACCTATGCTATTTACGCCGTATGATTGTTTTTAGACTCATGTCTACTTGATTTATCCTTAGCACTAGTTTTAACAAAAACTATTTGAAATGGGTTTTGAATGCTAAGTAAATGACAATTAAGTTTCCCGACGTTTCGTAACATGTACTAGTTACTTCAAGGGCTAGAGCAGTCCTGACAATTTTCCGATAACAAAAGAACCACTTAAAATTATAACAGATGCCAAGTTCAAGCTTCCTAAATGCATCTAAATAAAATAATCAGAGTCAATTACTCAAAAACTAATGTATTTTGTATTTTCTGAAATAAAATCCCGAACACATTGGCCTTTTTTTACTAACTAACCAATTATGTGTATTTACGCCATATGTCTATTTAAGGCATCAGGAACCGATTGGTTGAATGATTGACTGACTGTCTGACTGACTGACTGACTGATTGATTGATTGATTGACTGATTGATTTGACTAGAGGCCTTGCGGCACTGATCGTATAGCGTCGTTAAATGTGTGGATGATGATGAGGATTATTTTGAAACTAACCTAGCGTAGAAGGGACGTGAGGCGAAACCCGGTGCCGGCACGAAGCAGCTGCTCCTGTCGAACGACACCAGTTTAAAAAATATATAGATTTTTGTTTCTTTTTTGTGATTATTTCTCCCACATTAGGGTCGATCTTGTGGAACGTTTTGAACGTGAAAATCGACATCTGAGCAAATCTCTTTGCATTGCTTCATGAAATACCAATAATAACTCTCCGGAAAATGTGTTGGAAACTCAGAAAAACTAACTTTTCGAAGTAGAGAACGGTTTTCCCAAGAAGTAGTAGGGTTGAGTAATTCAGGTTTTTCATTAATCTAAAATACTAATTTTAGGATAATCTCAGATTTTCACACATCTCACTTTTGCTAATTCTAATGGCACGAAAATGTGGCAAGAACTAAGCCAGTGTTTTAACGCCGATAACTCGCTAAGAAGCAACGATTCTGCTAACTGCAATTGTAAGATTTCTGAAATGCGAGTCCAATCACGATATGGCAAATAATGTCAATGAAACCAATGTCCACGCATGTCGGTGCGCTGGGCAAACTTACGTCCGGCTCTCTGTAAACGCAGTAAAATCCTTTCCACACAGCAAGTCTTCCAGATGTGCGAACACGTGCAAGGATCGGCTCGATAGATTAGCCTGCAAGGGGCGCTTGGCATCAGCGTATTATATTCTTTGAATTGAATAAAGGGTATACCCAAACATGAACTATTTTCTGCTGTGTTTTCTGAGCTAATCAGAAATTTCTTTAAAATTATATCGCCGCAATTGAACTTTCATAAGAATGAACACAATAATGTCCAGTTTTTTGGGTAAAATCTGAAAGTTAACGACATTTGCCGGATAGGAATTCTCTAAAATCAATTTTAAGCAAAATCTCACTGAGATGCACGCAGTTCATCAACGTTTTTTTAAGTTTTTCGAAGTACGGACTAATACATTTCGATAATAGTGATTAGAGATAGAAGAACCTATTTTGTTCGCAACATTCTCAACACCTTCCTCTAGGGTGTTATGTAGAAATGCATTCATTCTGAGCGAAGGGCTGTTTCCACTTCCCAGGTATTATTTCTGTCACCCTCTGCATTGTTTCTTTCAAGGAAACTGCTAAATACACGGCTTAGGATTGAGATAGAATATAATTTAATTCAGTAAAACATGTGAAATGTTCAGATCGAGTGAGGTCCGGATTTCAGTGACCCGCTGACGGTGGTTATTTTGTGCGTACGCTCACGTGCACAACGCGTACCCACCTTTTCTTGCAACAGTGTACGTCGATCACTCATTCCGGGAAAAGATTGGTCTACTCTACATTCCAATTCAAGAACACTAGTTACTTTTACGTGTTGGTGAAAATTTTATTTGGAAATCTATTCACAGAATCTTATCATTCTGAAAAATAAATTCCGAATACACTAGCTCATAATCATGACTATGCAAAGCGATAGCAAGGCTAAGCTTAGCTAAGCTAAGGTAACGTCAGGCAGCGCCGACAGAGCATAGCAAGAGTATAGATATTGTTTCAATGTTTTTCGCCTTGTAGCACGGCTCCTCCTCTCAACCCCCCCCCCCCCCCCCCCACCCACCCACCCACCCCCGGAAAACACGATCTAGAATAGCACCTGAATAAAATTATCCCCTAAAATTATTACCCATCTTTTCGTTACTAATAAACCACTGCTAGTGACAGTGGTTTGGAACCATCGTTATTTATCCCGTAAAACCAACATTGGCGGGAAATCGACCACCGTCTAAAAATCTTGGTCTTCAAGATCATCTCTGCACGGTCCTTGTTCATCCCTTAATTTTAAACGAACATCGAGGTTTATCTGCATAACGAGACCGATCATTTGGCTTCATAAAAAATATCGAAATTCCAGTAACGACAGATTTTATTTATGTCGGCGATAAGATCTTTGGGAATCCCACTAATCTCGCTCGATTTGCATCTTTCAAACCAAAACAATCTGTAACTTGTGCATTTGTGTTACACTGATAGACAGAGAGGAAAGTAGTAAATAATGAGAGGGTCTTTGTCCCCTTATACATTGCATCTGGGTACAATGCCTTTAAAACATACTCGGGGCTTATAAAAAAAATAATCACCTCTAGTCCAACTTCGGGAACACCCAAAAAATAAATTCACAAGTCGAAATTTCAGAGAAATAAATCAAATCTGTTGTGCTAGAAAGCGAATATTTGTGATTTTCTTCAAGTATTAAATGGTCATTAAAGCTTTGACAACTACATGCTGTAATTTCTGTAAAAAAAAATGATTTTATGAGCACTGGCAACCGCGGGCGAGTAAAACGCTACCTAAGAGCGTGATTTTATGATTTTGTCTCTGTCATTGGCACCCAACCTTCTTTCGTGCCTATAAGTCGCAACGATGTATGTCTAGTTTGCTGGTTAATCCCCTTAGAGCTTACCATAAACACTTCCTGCAAGAGCAAGTGAGGGGGACACTAGAGTTTTAGACATTTGCAAGTCGGTAATTGCAAGTTATCGGTAAGACTGTGAGACGAATGTTCACGAAACAGACCTAACTTTGCAGACGTTTTATGACCTTTGAGGTAAGAATGATGTCGTAGAGATAATAAAAATAGCTAAAATATCATTTTCCGTATATGCATTTACTTAACTTTATGCGCTATCCTGAACTTGATTTTCAGATGCCATTTTTGGGGTTTATTTTGGCAAGAGGAAAAAATCGTAATTAGCAACTTGTTCGGACACAGTTTATTACACAATTTATTTACATAGAGTGGTTCTCAACCGGTAGGTCGCGTGCTAAGTGGTTTTAAAACATTGTTTTATCTATATTTATTAGTTTGATTCTGGCGATGTTGGGTAGTGTTATATTTGTTTCCAATCCGGCGAAAACAGACCCCCAGACTTACTTCGAATTCGGTACACAGTAACTTAAAGTCAATACTCCCAAATGGTATCCAAACCCCAATCGACTATGCGGCATAGGGATATATACCTACTCAAATGTACTACGAGGGTATGCCGTATATTCAGAGCACCGAAGAAGCTTTATGTGTCTGGATTTCTGGCTATGATGCAATCATTCGCTTCCGAACTTTGACAAGGGGAATATGTCGCAACACTGCGCTTGGTCAGTTATTTGATGGGTGTCCACCGAACGGTTTGGCATGCTGGAAACACTGGTCCTCGTAAGATCTCTGGAATTAAGCGATAAAGGCAATAAGCATGGTAAGATATTTGATAATAATAATATATTTATTCACAATGTACTGTTTGCACAGTATTTGAATCGTCATCATTACATACTAAGCCTGACAATTAAGAAATTCGCTAACATTGTAAAATGCAGATACTTAAAAAAGTTGTTTGATTTTCGTTTTAAAAGAAATGTCATTTGTATTAGTGATTTTATATAATGTTTTAGCTTTATTAAGTCCCACCAAGGTTGGGTTTCATGAGAACTCACTAATTTTAATTTAATTTTAATTTTTATGTTTGTACAATTGTACAAGTACTGGTGTAATGTTGATGATTTTTTATTGATTCTGACTCTGTACTGTGATTATTTTCAAGAATATGACAAATAGTGAATTTGAATTTTGAATTTGATGAAATTGGTGACCACCAAACTGTTTAGCGTTTTGGAAACATCGATTCTCGTGAGATAATTGAAGTTACGCATCACTACGCGGGGTCAGGTATTGGAGCATTGGATGGGTGACCACCCAACAGGTTGGCATGTCGAGATCACCAAAGTTAAGCAACACTGTGCTGGGTCAGGTATCGGATGGGTTAATACGAAAAGGTCTGGCGTGTTGAAATAACCGGTATTTGGTAGAGACGAGAGAGAAAAAGCCGCTAGCTAGGGGATTCAAGAAAAAATACCATTTACAAAAGTCTAAAATTTCACATGAAAAAGTCCATATCACCTACAGACACAATATTGTTTCTAAAGGACAAATGGTTTTTCTTAAATAATTGCTTATAGGCCTGCTTATACCTGCTTTTAGGCAAATTTCTCTAGAGATATATATATAAAGTGGATGCGGAAGACATTTTTAGCACTATAAACACCAAATTTCTAGACTTCTCGACATTAAAGCATTGCCGAATACTATAAACAAACTCGCTTTTTAATATCGTTACGTGTATATCAATCGTTGAGGTAAACATTGAAGGAGACTTTTTAAGCATGAAAAGTCTCAAAAGCGAGTTAACCTACGAGAAATATCGAAATTAAAATTCATACAACAGGGGTTCCACTTACCGTGATGTACCGGTACTCTGCATTTTTGTCGGTAAGGTGGTCATTTGGCGGCCATCTTTCACGCAGAGACTGTAACATTGACGTTGAAACTCTACCCATAACCTACACTCAACGGTTGTACCTTAGAGAAAGGCTGGATTCCTGTCTCTAAGCAGCAAAAAATTCCAGCTCTAATGTTGAGTGCCATGCTGCGCTACTGGTCCGAGCACTGACTGTAAATCATATGCGCAGACATCTATCCGTAAATTGTAAACCACCACCAATAAACAGTTTAACTTTGTATTTTTATAGGAAACTCAGCTAGATGATGGACTATCCGGTGCACCAGTCGACAGAGTACTCTCTCGGCCTCGAGTTTTACATGAGCAATGCTTTGCCATGGGCTTGCTATGAAGATTCCATATTGGTTGATTATCCCAATTCAACTATAGAAAACTACAGTGACTTTGATATCTTGGGGCAGAACGTGGAAGCTTATGGTGACACAGAAATTCCCTGGGAAAACATGGACCCAATTGACCCCAATCTGCTCTGCACTGCTTGCGGTGCACGATTTGAAGATCAAGATAGTATCAGCACGCATCTCATCGTGCACGATCACTACTATCAGGCATCATTAAGCACAACAAGCATCTGTGCGAATGTAACACTCGATCAAACATCAAACGATGAGAAAACTCCAATGACCAGCTACTTCAAGTCCGAAATCTCCCCCTACAAACTTTCTACTGCGTCTTCTGTGCACGATTGGCAGGATGCTCCAAAATCGGAGCCATGCATCGTTGAAGGATGTTTAGGAAGCATATCTAAGCCAGCAGGAGAAATGTTCAACCTCTTGTCAAAGTGTGTTTTAACGCCATCAAAACGTCCCCTAAGTTGCCCAAAGTGTGCAGTGGTGTTGGCCTCGAGCAGAAACTTGAGGCGTCATTTGGCAAGCAATTCTTGTTCGACGATATGCATAGTGTGTGCCAAGAAGGTGTTTAACAAACGTTGGGAGAGTCATTTGCTTAAATGCTCACCTATAAAGTCGCAAGGTGTCAAAAACATAAACAGGATCCAGAAGTGTCTCGACAGTGTTAACAAAACGCCGAAATATTGTTCCGAAAATACTTCGGAAAAGATTCAGCTGCCCAGAAATAAATCATGCCCTACAGAAAAAATCAGTAGTAGTGAAATTTCAAGAAAAAAAAATCCTAGCAAAAAATATTTGAAAAGCTTGCCGGGTTATTTTGAAGACATTTTTTCCAAAATACAATGTCTTACTTGCAATAAAGATTTTACCAATGAAGAGTACTGCCGGCACTTCCCGTGCGGAAAAGACACGCAAATGTTCAAGACTGACACAGAACCACTCACCTCACTGAAAGATATTGGGAATAAAAGATTTTCCTTTGTTGCCACTTGCCTCCCTTGCAACACTCGATTCAGCAACTTGAAAAGCATTGAGGAACACGATCCTTTCAGATGCGAGGCTTTGATGGAATACGTCGATAAGCATGTCACATTAAGATCCCCTCAAGAATCTGAAGCTCTTATGAGAAGCATTTCACTGACGTTACTCCGCCTTACAAATGCAGATATTAAAATAATCCAAATGAATTTGAAACGTAACACTTTACAAGACCTATCCAGCTCAGAAAAACACATCGTGTCAAAAAAAAAATCCGTCAAGGTAAAGAATAAGATACCTTTGCAGTGTAAAGGCTGCGAAAAGTATTTTAAAAGTGCGGCAGCCCTAAAAGAGCACATGCGCAACGAATCGTGCGAGTATGAATGCCCAGAATGTTTGAAGATAATTTGGAAATCATTGTATAACCGCCACATGGAAACTGCTCACGGTCTCTCTCCTGATGATGGTAACGCCAGACACATATGTCGATGTGGCAGAGATTTCGAGAGTGAATCGCACCTGAAAAATCATGTAGTACGGTGCCGAGTCCATAAATGCCCGTCTTGTGAAAAGGGTTTTACGAGGCGAAGTTTCATGCAATCACACGCCCGAAAATGTGCTGTTCGTGTGGCACCGATTGAAAATGGTAAATGAGCTTTTCTGAAATCCACCTCTTGGTAGAGGTATTCAATTGTTTATTAAATTACTAGGATTGATAACAATGTTTAAAAATCAACTAAGTTATCAAAAATATTTACTTTGTAAATTATCTGAGACAATATGGCTCTTGAAACAATCTGGTAATTAGGATTTTAAATTACACTGATATATTTCCAAGACGTTTTTTTTTTTTTTTGTTGCCAGCTTTGGAAACAAAAACAAATAGATTCAACCCTTGGTAGCCATGGAATTCATCTTAGAAACTGTAGAAAAGTTGGCCACTATGTATTTTAAAGGATTGCACCAATTATTTGATTTTTATAAGCTTGCAAAGTGCATTAATGTAAAAGTAAAACAAACAAAAAAAAACCGTGGATTGTTCAATATTTTTCCTTTATAAATCCCAATTTTTCTTGTCATCTCATGATTATAGTGTGGTTATTGATTCACGAACAGGTCTTACTTGCAATTGGTGCAACGCAACGTTTCGAGCGCGCTGGAGACACGTAAAGCACGTCACAGAGGTGCACAACATCAAGGAAAGGGTCTGCAAGCTTTGCAACCAACAGTTCGACTCCGATGAAGCAATCAACGCGCATTTTATTGTTTTGACGTATGGGCTTGCGTGTTCCCCCAAAATGAACTGAGCAAAATGGTTTAGTTGCCTGAGTTATTTTTGTATGTTCAAAACATGTGATACATGAGCTAACTTTGTGTTTGAGTCCAGATATTTAAGTTGGATCTGCATCTAGATCATTTTGACGATATTTTTTATGATCAGTATGAGTCGACTGATTTTTTTAATTAAGTTGTCATCGTTGATTATGAATATTCTTTTTGTTGGCAATGATTATTTCAAGTCGTTTGCTTATACAGATACATATTTCATCTTCAAGTGTTGATTTGTATAATTTTTGTCTTGTCTTGGGCCTAGGTGCCTACCATGATCATTACGAGGCAATCTTAAAAAAAAAAAACTTGCTGTCAATTAACTGACAATAAACATGATTGTCGATGTGTTTTCTTAAAGTTTATTGTTGTATTCACTATGATGATTACTAGTCAACTGTACTAGGTAAATGTTCCTTTTTTAAATGTCAAATTCTTTGTATTTTCTTTCTGATTGTATTGCGTGTGCCGTGATGAGTAGGAGCGGAATTGAATCGTCATGTATTATCGTTTGTTCGTCTTTAAAACCTTACCATTATAATTCATGGAGTTAGCTTAGTATTTTTGGTTACCTTCAACTTGGCAATTTCTAGTGGATCATTTTCAAATAATCAATTTTGTATCATTTTTGTCTGCAGTGGTGTAGCCAGGATTTCAGGCATGAGGAGTGGAGGAGGAGATGTAAATTGACATGGTTAAGACATGTCATCTCAAGAGTCGTGAAAAGTACAAACATTGGTGTCATTGGTACTTACAGGGTCAGCCCCCCAGAAACATTTTGTATTGTGGGGCAAATCAACACATTTTAGGCAAACGGTTAAAACTCTTGACGCTAACTCAGACTCAAAAATTAATTTCAAGAATTTTAGGCGTAATCTTTGATTGTTAAACCTCTACTTAAACCACTGCTCGGATTTCATTTCGATGTCCTTGCAGGGGAAAATTTAGGTTTTGCCAAGCAATCTAAATTTGCAAATTTTCATTTTTTAATATCAGACACGTGCCCAGTGCAGGGGCGCTCAATTATATCTTAAGTCAAGTTAAATTGGCAAAAAAAAATTAAATAAAGAAAAGACTTACGTTTTTCTCTGCACTGAAAGCAAAATAGGGGTGACATCCTGCCACCACCCTCCTGGATAGACTATTGATTATTTCTAGTTCGTGATCATTACGATTTAATCGTTGAAATAAATCTTTATCAATTGATGTGTATTATTTTTGTCTTTGAGATGGATGTCCTTGTCCTTTGTACTCGAGAATCGAGATAATTGCATGTGGTCCTTTATTTAAATCCTTATTATTTAAATCCGGTTATACATCGCAATCGCAGCGATAGGTGGGTGCTTCAATAGAAAAATAATATACTTATTTTTTATAATTATTATTTATTTATACACATGGTTACAGTATCATCAGTCGTATTTATAATGTTAATAATAATAATAATAATTGCTTTTATTGTAACAATTGACCAAATAAATGGTATGATACTTGTCAGCATAATTACATGTAAAGTATACATAGCGTAGTAATACAATGTATTACTCCTCTTTCACAGCAGTCTACCATAGCACTTTGATAAGCAGCAACAGGTAAATAATACATAAATGGCTTTCTCAGTGCAGTATAAATGATTGCCAATACAATTATGTGATATTAATATAAAAAGTTCTAATTGTAGACAGACTGTTCAGTAGACCAGCATCATTTCTCGTTGGAGGTATAGCAGGTACATTGTTTTGAACATTTTGTAAATATCTAAAACGTCAATTTCCAGCAAGTTGACTTATGAGTGTCTGTCAAATAGAATTGAGCCAAATGTTTCTAAATACTAATTAACGATCACAACCAATTCCAAATACGTTCTTAGCCTTCTCATCAAATTTAAGGTGGTGTATAGATACACCACAATGTAGCCCCATGACAGAAGATATCATTTCAAAGTTCAAACCCATCTGAACTAATTTATCTCCACTAGCTTTTGAGGCCAAAATTGCCCTCAAGGACTTTGTAATGGTACCTTCTTTCACGGTAAAGACAGAAAGTTACTAGATTACTCGTACTGCTCAAGAAATTCCTTGTGAAACTTTTGTATCTTTCCAATCATCACCTTGAGTTTTACTGGTGGTGCCAAAATAGTCGTACGGAAATGGTACGTGCCAGGCTTCTGTCCGAAGCCGGAGCCGGGTACGACGCATATGCCGGTCTTTTCGAGAAGGGCAGCCGCGTAGAAAGTGTCCGGAGAAACGCCAGCGGCCTTTGCCAGAGCGATCACTGTCGCTGGCAAGTGGACCTGTGGGTACGACAAACGATGTAAACGGGTCGAAATCAACGTTAAAAAGTCAGGTGATTCGTTCATCATTAATTCGTATATTGCTTTAGTGCACGACCACCTAACTACCTTGTTTAATCAAAGATCAGGAATGTCAAGGTTCCAAATTGCACATTTTTGTCATTTTTTTTAACTTGGGTATTAGCTGTAAAATTACAATTATTTATTTCTATCTTTTGGAACGGGAGGCCCAGGCCAGGGACCCCCAATTTAGCAAGGGGCCGCCTCCCGAATCCATTTGGCTACAGGACTTCAACATTTTGTGAATGGCCATGTGTGTCAGAATTTGCTGATTAGTTGCCTCTAAGCCTGACAGCTTAGATAGGCTTGCGATACTGATCTCACTTCATTTTTTATAGGTACACTTTCAGCGTTGTAGTTTACCACATTAAACTATAATCGATATCTTAATGGCGCAACCACTTCATACAAATATCACCATTGTAAGGAATCAAACTCCACCATCGTTAAAAAATAAAACCTCCGTTTGCGCTAACTACATTCTCCATAAGTATATTTTTTAAACTTTGAAAAAGACAATAAACGCCGACATCAATCCCTCGATTGAGTTACCCACCTGTGGAAAAGCGTACATGGCTCCTTGCACTTTGTTGTGGGACATTCCATGTATGCTTCCAAAGCCGTTATCGACTAACATCGCCCTCTCACCAAGCGAGCGTAAGACTTCCGCCTTCTCCTGGCGGAACGTCTCGTAAGACTCGTCTCCTGGCTGCGGCGGTGCAACCACGCAGTCCAGTACGGCCTGAGCAAGACGGGAGAGTCAGGTAAGGTTAGTCATGTCCATTCCGTTCGGCATTCTAGGCCAACTCGGGTTAAGCATTCGGATGATAGATACTCAGAGTCACAGCTATCTTCTGTTCAAACTTTCTATAGGGCAAACAAACCGATTACAGGTGATAACGGCTGTGGCACCTGATGGTGCATGCGGTTGTCCTTTTTAGCAAAGAACCAACATAGAGGTTTATCTGTCTGTAATGAGACTTTTCAATTGGCTTCATAAAAAATATTGAAATCCCTAAAACAACTGTTTTAATTGTGGTCCACGATAAGATCTTTGGGAAACCTACTAATCTAGCTCGACTTGCATGTTTCAAACCAAAACAATCTGCAACCTATGCATTTGTTTTACACTGGTAGACAGAGAGGAAAGTAGTAACTTATTAGAGGGTCTTTGTCCCCTTATACATAGCATATGGGTACAACGCCGTTAACTATCACTGAACAGAAAATTGACATAGATACAAGGATTGAATTCTTAAAAGTTTTTTAAACATCAGCTAAAATGTCTGTTCACCATTCTTTTGATGGAAATGGTAGGTACCATTTCTTTGCAAAACCAGTATGGAAGACCCCCACGCATAACAGCAGTAATTTTGTGTAACGTACCTGCCCGATGACCGTTGGACAGGTGTCAGCAGTCATCAGGTTCATGAAGATTGAGTAGATGTCGGCTTGCAGGTTGATGATTTCGACGTAGCCACCTCTTAGCCCGCATTCACCCATGTAGCCTGGACAAGATCGTTATGGGTCAGACTAAGCTTGCAATTTAGAGCAAGTAGTGTACTTTCTAAGATGAAATCTTATTTAAATTGCAAACGCTTGCAATGCGCGGGGTTATTTATTATTAACAACACTACAACCGTCTCAAATTTTTGGCATTTTTGGCAAATTTTTGGCATCAATTTTTCAGACGGTTATAGTGTTGTTAATAAATTAATAATAAAGTGTACTTTCTCTCAGTGCAACTCCTTTAGTTGATTTATTAGGTCAAGCTGTCTCATTCATTTTGCCAGTGGTGGGATCTTTTAGATGCATTTTCCTAGTAGGTCATAAACCATTTATAAAAGCATTTTTTTTTTTTTTTGATATAACCAATACAAGTATGAATTTTTGTAGATCAGATATTTTTATGACAGTATTTTTAATTTCTTTGGTATGATCACAGATTGGTATTATCTATTTTGTAGATACCTAGATTTAAACCTAAAACAAGTGAACATCACATATTCTGTGACGATTCTATTTGTTTAAATTGTTAGTATGCAATGTTGGTTATTTTAAATTCAACTGCAGCAACTGGCAATCGGTACTCACACTTGGAGCAGGACATGAAGGAAGCCAGCTCCATGCTGCTGTACGGCTCTCCCATCTCAGTCATTACCTTCTTGAACGAATGGAACTCGCTGCCTTTGGCGTAAATGTTGTCCTGCGATATTTTCATGCCAATAAGTTCATATCTCTAGTTATAAATCAATGAAAAAAAAAAAAAAAAATGTTTGTTCCTATTTCTAATCTCTATGGGTTAAGTTCGTACCAATTAGGCTCACACAACTACCATGTAATTGTACGTAGCACAAATAAATAAATAAATAAATATTATCACCGTCATATTTCGATCCTATAATTTAAGGTTAATAATTATTAAGATTTTCAGAGCTTGCATCCCAATTGCCGTTTTTAAAGCCATGTGTTCACGGACCAAAAAATACAATAATGTAGTAAAAGTGTTAAAATTACAAATGAGACTGCTATTGTTTAACAATGCTGAATTTTTTGCTTTAACTTCAAACCAATTAATCTACTTTTTTGTCTAGTAATGCTTCAAATTACATCTTTTATTGATGTACCATGACCAGGCTCACCTACACATCGCTATTATCTATTATGCAATCATTTTCCTCCTATTAACCTCATGAACTCAATGGATCAACTCTTCTCAGAGAAACAAACCTGATAAACTTCGTCGGCAATAATAAAGAGTTCTTCACGATGCGCAAACATGATGATTTCTTCGATGTTGCTTCGTGTCAGCACTTGGCCTGTCGGGTTGCCTGGATTGATGACGACAATTGCACGAGGATGGCACGTCTCCCGCCCTTCATTGATTGACCGCTCCAGTTCGACAACGTCCAGGCTCCACTGGTTGTCTTCGTCTAAGTAGTAGGCAACCTGCACAACAAAGTGTTTAATTCTTCATACGAAAAGAGCGTACTGTCAAATTATTGCGTTGCTTCTTTGCCAAGCACAGTGAAATATTTTTTTTTATCTCACCTCTGCGAGGTTGTATTCCACAAGCGTTGATCGATAAAGCGGGTACTGCGGGATTGGCATCATCACTCCAGGTTTCTTTCCGTTCACGTCGGCAATTAGCAACTTGAGAACCGACTGAAAAAAAAAAAATAATAAAAGATAACTTTTTGTGAGCCTTTCTCACAGCATTGCTGTGAGCAACAAACAGCTGGATAGCAGCTGGATAGCTTGGAACTCTCTGACCTCTCACGAGCTTGGTCCTTGAAAGGCCCTTGGCCCTTTGAATCAAATATTAATGTAACCAACTGCACAAATAGTTTCCCATCGTTGTTCAAACAACCTCACCTTGATACCGTGAGTTGCCCCGTTGGTAATCACGACGTTCTTGTGATCGGCAGGTATACCTCCATCCCGCCGTTCGATGAAACGTGCGACATTCTTCCTGACTCGAAGCAGGCCGTAAACATCGGAGTACGCTCCGACACTGCCACCTTCGCATGCAGCCAAGATCGCACGAGCCTTTGCCTGTACAACAATTAGAATTCAATGCTAAAATGAGTACTCACTTTAAAGAATACTCAAAACAATCCTGTGTATCGTCCAGATCTAAAAAACGCTATGTTTAAGTACCTAGCTGGCTCTAATGCATCGTAAACAAGAAAACATATTAGCAATCTGCATAACAGATGATCGGTGAATAATTAGCCTAGCTGAATCCCAAATTTAAGCGATATTAATGTGAAGCCAGACATTCTAACATGAAATCAAGAGAGACCTGCCGCTTCGCCACAATACCTTGACATCGTCAGCAAATCTTGGCTCATCTAGCAGAGATGGAAGCGACACCAACGCCAACACTTCACGAATGAAAGTGATTGGCAGCTGTCCCATAGCCTGTGCATCTCCGATATTGGCTTTCACCACCTCGGCAAAGGGCAGCTGCACACCCTACAAAAGTAAAATAAGATCGAGTTATGTTTGGTTAGGTTTAGAATCAAAGCGCCATTCTTCAAACCAAAGACATTCAAACCAATCCCTAACTTCGGATCAACCAATCAGAAAAATGATATTTGGCACCTAATTGCCTCTTATTTGTAGGCTTGCAAGTGTACTGTAATGTGTTAGTAGTTGCCTATATATAATCTTGCAGGCAATTCAATTCCGGACTGAAATTTGGTATCAAAAGTATTTCTTCAGCACTTAATTGAGTTTGTAATGGAAATTCTCATAATTTCAAACATTGGAAAAATGCAATCACTTATTTCATCTCGTGTAAGAGAGCGGTTTTGTTCCTCCCACACCTGTAAGTCGAATATTTCTCAAGTGAAAAACTTCAAACTTTTTTGAGAACAAGTCTTGACGATCATTCCTATAATCAGCAAACTCCCTTTCAGCCCCCGACGATGGAAACTGCTAGAAACTTTCTTGACAACTACACACCTGTTTCAGCTGTTCTTCGAGGGCACGTGCCCTTGTCACCAGAGGCCCCACCGTCCCATATTCAATATGCTTCAGCTGAGGGTTAACAGTCTTCAAAGTGATACTGTAACGCGAGGAGTCCCCGTTTGTTGTCATCTTGAGGGCGTTTGGTCCTGGAGTAACGTTAACCAGGCATGGATGCTGTCCTATTTATACCACCCAAAGAACGCTTGAAGAAATCTGCATGGCGAGAGAAGTTTGAAGCCTTGGAATCATCATCTTGATATGACATGTGTGAAGGTTGTACCAAAAAATTGTCTTCTTGGTGTTTGCTCTAGGTTTATTGTGCTATTTTTTTGGTTTTCGCCGTGCGTGTTCCTAGGGGGCCTGGGGAAGGCGTGTCAGCCAGAAGAGCGCGTGTTAATGAACTGCGTTATAGTGAATCCCAGAAACTCAAGTCTATTAAAACTTAAAGTTATCAAGACCAGCTAGAAGATTCTTTGTTCAATTCGTGTTCATCTTGACAGGATGTGTCAAAATGTAGCCCGTCTAGAATAGATTATCTAAGCTTTCTTGTCAACTAAGCTCTCACGTACAACACTCACATTATCCCAAACCAGTAACCAAACACTGGTTCTCATAAGATCACAACTGGTATTGGATGGGTGACCATCATACACAGGACCAGTTCTGTTTAAAGAGAGGTTGGAGGGATGAAAGTTAGTACAGCAACTTCACTCGCCTTGCTATCGCCTTCACCTATCGACAGCATGGATTTGTGGAGAAATCCTGTTGTTCGCGTTGTACCGTCCTTCGGAAGGGACGTTAAGCCGGGGGTCGCCTTGGTGCTCTTCTACAGGAGTAAGCTACGAGCCGACACTGGGTTTTTCCTCCTCTCTTCTAGGCTAGATAAGGTTCATCATCATACTCACGGCCACAGGGCCCGTTGTCAAAACAGTAAGTCGTTAAACCCCAATAATCAATCAATCAACCAAACCAGTGATATTAACAAAAAGACAAATATACTCGAGTTACCCTCGAAAGGAGAAAAATTCGACAACCCAACCCAATCAATCATATCTGACAACTAAAATGTTTCAGAGGTAAATATTGACTTCTTCAAATGCGAGAACAAAGGACCAGTTTTTGGGATACTTTATTCTGTTCATGTTCGTATTCATGTCATGGACATGGGGTGAACGTTTTGCCTAAAGCTACTGAACATAAAGGAGAGAAATTGATGTAGTCTTAGAAGCTGCGTTTTCAATGCAATTCTTGGAGACTCGAATGTGTGTGTGTGTGTGTGTGTGCATCAAACCATCAAGATTATGAGATTTAGGATTACAATTTTTAAATAATTATAGTTCCAAAGTTATTCCAACTTTCTAGTATTTGAAAAAAAAAACAGAACATCAGGGGCCGGATCCACAGAACAGAGTTTAAGTTTGACTCTGGTTCCCAGATTTCAACTTAACCTACTCCTGGTGAAGAGAACGTAGGGGATTACCGGCATAAGGTCCCTTCCGAAGGACGGTACAACACGAACAACAGGATTCTTCCACAAATCCAAGCTGTCGAGAGGTTGACACGCAAAGCGAGTGAAGTTGCAACTTGCAGTGCTACTGACTTTCATCCCCCAACCTCTATCCCAAACAGAACAGATCAGCCCATCCAATGCCTGACACAACGCAGTGTTGCTCAACTTCGGTGATCTCAAATGAAACCGGTGTTTCCAACACTCGAAACCGTTCCTTAAAATATCTTGAACAACAAAACGTTTTGATAGGCAAAAGCAAAAGCTTTGAAGAAAATATCGGTAATATCTAAATAAGATTTGTATTTTTTACTATTATCAACACTATAACCGTCTCAAAAATTGATGCCCAAACGGGGACTTAAAAATGATTTAAAAAACGGAGATTGGCCCGCATGTCGCCTCAAAATGACCGGTGGCGCCTCTACCAGAAAAGTACGTTCTTTCGCTGAACGGAGCATATCGTGTTGACAACAGGCAATCAATTTGTTTCCTCAAAAATCCAGTTTTATTTTATTTACACAAAAAGAGGCGTGTGAGCGTAGCAAGGTCGAAAACAATGTCAAGGACTCGCGATAATTTTCTTGGAAACATCGTACTCTCTCCTCAAAACAAGCAGTAAATCACGCCAATCTGCGTACTATTGAAAAAATTACCAGCTGCTTTTTTGCGAGTACATTGTACCCAAAACTAATGTGTAGTGTCGTAAACCGTTAAGTCTTGTTGGTTAATGTTTTCAAGTGATTTCACCCAACTCTTTACCTGTTATTTTCGCTGTGCTAAAGCCGAGATGGGCTTTATTTTATTTGAACGTAATGCCCCTGGCACAAGTGTCAACGCATTGTTTTTAAGTTTCTCATTTAATAGATAAATGACGTACCTACATGGTGAGCATGCAATTGTAAATACAGGTGGTAAACACACCCACTCAGTACAAATATTCGATCACACTTTATATCATTGAAACGTGCTTGCTGGGCCAATCCCGAAACCTTATTTACTACAATTCTACAAGAAATTACAACAATAATAATAATAATAATAATAATAATAATGTTTTCTTCCAGGTTGATTACATTATTGGTAATATTACCCCCGACCAAGTGGGAAGAGCGTTCAGAACATGACAATACGCCAATGCGTCAGTTTTACATTTTAGAATCATTAAATTCAGTCAATGAGTAAAAACAATGATGTATTAAGAACTTTTTTAGCTCTTTCGCAAAATCTTTACCGTTAGACAATTCTTTAATATAACATGGTAAATTGTTAAAAATACAGACACCTCTTTTAATAGGGCCCTTATTAATTGGTAGATGTAAGATCATAATTTGTGTCATTGCTTCAACTCTTTTGACATTTTTACAATTGGTCACATATAGTATTATAGAATATATATAAATATATGCAAGGGGCAATATACAATATTGTCTAAATAGTGGTCTACACGAATCTTTATAGTATACCTACTCCAGGTTGCGTGGGATCGTGGCCAGCGTTATCAAGATATTTGAGTGCTCTTTTTTGTAGCAGAAATAATTTGTTAACTTTGGAAGAGTGACCCCATAGAACTATTCCGTAGGTAAGTCTCGAATGGACGAATGAGAAGTACACCAATTTAGCAGTGTTGGCATTACAGATATTAAGAATCCTTTTGATAAGGTAGCAACCAGATGCTATTTGAGGTGCTATAGTAGGTATTGATGTGCCCTTCCCAATTCAGATTAACATCAATGGTCATTCCAAGAAATTTCGTCGCCTCCGTAACTTTCAGGCTCTTGCCGTGAAGGTAAATAAGTGGGCTCTCTGGCTTTTTTTTCTAAGGCTTAAAATTAATTATAACCGTTTTATTGCTATTTAAAATCAGGTCATTGTGAATGCACCAGTTTTCCATTTGTGATACAGCCAGTTTGCAGGTTTTCACAATTTTATCAGCGTTATCAACTACATGGTGTGTGGTGTTGTCCGCGAAAGTGGTGAGGGATTCCATCGTTAATTTCGTGGCTAGGTCATTAATGTAGATAATGAATAGTATGGGAGAGATTGTTGCTTCCTGTGGGACTCCTACAGTAATCCTACTTTCATCCGAATATTGATTGCCTTGTGGACGAGTCAGTTTTACAATCTGGCTTCTGTTATTGAGCAATGGTAATGCGAGAAACAGCGTAACTGACTTTTATCAGTCTGGAAAAAGGGGGCCTAATTTTTGTCCCATTTTGAGCCGAATGCACATGCAGGCACGATCACTTTAGGCTCAAGTCTTTAACAAAAGAGAGTCTAGCCTTCTCATCTAGCAATCAATAAAACACTTGAGTAAACTAAAATATCTAAAAAAGAAAGCTCTATAGTCCATATTTCTAATTTTGTTTTACGTTCCAGTTATATTTGTTTTTTTAATAAAGTGTAATAATAAAGTGTATCTTTGGTTAATACTGTGCTCGTTTTTTGTATCTGAATGGCGGTTTGAACTTTTCCCGGACTTCTTCCCTTACGTCATTCGGCCCAAGTAGCTATGGCCGACTGTCGCTAGTCCGTTCAAGGTAATCTGACTAAAACATTAATTATAGAACCAGAATACATTTTCCTAGGAGTGGTCAGAAACAAACCACCTTGCAGCAAGGCTGTGCGCCTTTTATACAAGTGTAATTACCTCCACACACGACGCAATCGAGTGTCACACGAGTTTTCCATTCTAAACGACTGTGAACATGTCGGATTCAACTGTCAGTCATGTTTTAGTGAGTTTTGCAAAAAAGATATCCACCGTTGCATTGGTTTGGGTAATCGGTAAATATGATTTAAGTATCGCATGGCTCATTTGCCCGGTGCTTTTGTCGGTTGTGCGCGATGAATGGAAAAGAGAGAAAGATCTGAAGCGGAACATTGCTAAAGCATGTGCTACGACATCTGAGAAAGAAGTCGTGTTGGCTCGTCTTGGAGATCTTCCGAGCTGGGTGTTCTTTCCAGATGTGGAACGTGCGGAATGGTTAAATAAGGTTAGTACCTATGCAAATGAATCTAACTAAATTTACATACCCATGCTTAAGGTTTAATCAAGGTACTAATTATACTCTGCCCACCACAGAAAAATGTATGTAGGTAAAACTAAAAATAGCTCTAAACATCTCAAATGCTCACATTTATTTTCAGATCTTTAAGCAAGTCTGGCCGAACATCAACCACTATGTGAAAGACCTTTTGAAAGAGTCTATTGAACCTACTGTCAGAGATGCACTGGCAGCTTACAAAATATATGGGTTTAAATTTGAGAAGATGATTTTGGGGAGTATTGTAAGTACCTATATTACTATACTATTTATCACAGATATATTTAATTTAATTGATGTTGTCTTTCCTCCAGTACACCTTGTTAATGTGTCAACAATTTTACAGCCAATTCGAATCGGGGGAATCAAAGTCTATGATGGAAATCAATCCAGAAACGAAATCATAATGGATATCGATATATTGTGAGTGAAGCTAGCGAGCTTTTGAGAGTTGATAATTTATGACCATAGATAAAACCTATACCTGGTTGATAGGCAAATACCTTTTATGTTTAAGCAAACCTATCAGCCACAAAAGTGCACTGTAAAGTTTCAATGTGCTATCAACTGTCTCATAAAATCATGACTCATGAAACACCTAGCTTAGGTATGCTTTTGCAATTAGTTTACACTTATCTTTACTGGAGTTGCTGGTATCAGTGTATGAGCTGTCCTCTTTATTTACAAATGAGTTATATTCTAAGTAATAACTAATTAGCATAAGTTTAACATACGCAGAGATTATTGTGCAACTAGTTGTAAATTTCTGACATAGTACTTAACAATGATTCGTTAAAGTGGCTAGACCAAAGAAAACTGATCATCCACCAAAACAAATCAACCAATTATTTTTTCTTAGATAACATATTGACAGTATAATAATTTAGTAAGCCTCCAAGTATTATTTTCTTTACACCTCTCAGCTACGCGGGCGATTGTGACATTTCTTTCTCGCTCTCCGGGACAAAGTCAGGAATCAAGGATCTGCAAGTTCACGGCATGTGTCGTGTCATAATGAAGCCTTTGATTAAGTCGATACCGATGGTCGGAGGCCTGCAAGTCTTCTTCCTTAACAATCCAGAAGTGGACTTTAATCTCGTCGGCCTGGCAGACTTCCTGGATATGCCTGGTCTAAGGTATCTATGCGTATTACAAGTAAATTTGAGAGAAGAGACAGGTGCAATTGCAAGATTCCTGAACTTTTAGTTAATGCTTTAAGTATCTTTGCCCTACATTCATTACATTATACTTGGTTTAGCAAGAAAACATAACTTTCTAGCAGAGTTGCCACTCGTCTTTTTGGGATGATATGTGGGCCAACTGTCATTTTGAAAAACAACACAAATTATCTCTGCTGATTCTTCAATTTTTGTTTGCTCTACAGCTTTTGTTGTAATTATATGATTTGTTTTTCAAGCTATTACTCGAATTTTTTCACCAATTTTAACAATGTTAGAAATTATTTTGCTGATTTAATTTGTATTTTGAAATCTCACCACAAAATCATGTCTGTAATTTCATTAATGACTTATTAGTTACCCTGGAGGGCATTGGACTTATTAACTTTGCTATCTACATTATTTTTATCTATCCCCATACAAATAACTGCTAAAGTTTCCTGTTTTGCTTTTAATTGTTACACACAAAATAATGATAATTTCTGACATGTGATTTTCAGCGATGTTCTCCGCAAAGTGATCCAAGAAAAGCTTGCGGCGTTCATGGTCTTGCCCAACAAACTGAACATTCATCTGTCCGACGAAGTTGCTGCTGAAGAACTAAAAGCTCCCGAGCCAGAGGTAAGCTTGGTTTGTCTTAAAATTGATTCAATATCTAATAATCATACATTTTTTACCAAATATAATCTTTGTCTACAATTAGTTATAAAATATATGCTCTAGAAATTCCTGTACAGAGTAGGACTTACCCTCAATTGGTAGCTTTTTGAGTTCCACTGCAAATTTTAGTCTACAACGTCAGTATGTCCTCGTCATTAGCTGTGGATTTCTTCGATCGGAATGAGATTAGTTTGGTCTAAACATCAGTAAACTATTGCTTAAAAGTTGGCCAGTGTAACAAACGGTTCACAGTGTTTAATGAAGTATCCCAATCAAAATCACTTTGCAGAAAAAAATTACACAGATATTCCAAATCGATTCAAAAGAAATTGGTAATAGCAGCTAGGAAATTCATAGACAAGAGTGCATTTGCTTTGAGATTAGTTATTTCTGTCAAAGTTTGAATTCATAAAGATAATTTTCTCAAATGAGATAAATCTGCAGAAGATTAAAAAATTAAATTTCTTAACGTTCAAAAAGACTTAAGTTTCCAGAGACATATCCTGCTACAGTTACTTTACACAGACAACTTGATATAAGTGATGAAATTCTGACCAAACTAACCAACCAACTTTTTTTTATTATTATTAAAAACACTATGACCCTCTCAAATATTGATGTCCAAACAGGGACTCGAATTCAGAACTGCATAGTATCCACCGCCTCATGGTTCTATTCCTTGGAGATTCAATATTCTCACCAAATGCACAAAAATCTTCTCTAAAATTATGTGTCCAAGTAGCTCAATCGGTTAGAGCAACACCCGCGATAGGTTGCAATCGAGGTTTGATTCCCCGACTGGGCATCAATTTTTGAGAGGGTAGTAGCGTAGTAGTGTTCATAATAATATAATACCCTGCCAATTGCAAACATTTTCAATTTAAATGAGATTTCACTGAGATAAAACAAACGTCTTTTTACGACAGGGCGTTCTGCGGGTCCACGTGGTTGAGGCCAAGGACTTGATGAAGATGGACATCGGAATGCTGGGCAAGGGCAAGAGCGACCCGTACGCGATCCTTAGCGTGGGCGCGCAGCAGTTCCGTACGCCAACCATCGACAACACGGTCAACCCCAAGTGGGACTACTGGTGTGAGGTACGGTAGCGTAACGCTTGAAAGTAATTGATTTTATCTTGGATGAGAACCTACTGTCTATTCAGTGAGAGGAGATCACATAACAAAGCAGATCTAGAGTAATTTTTGCCATAAAAGCTAGTAGATATTACCTTCAATAGATATTAGTAGATATTTTATTCAAGGGTATACTCAAATTTTTTCCAAGGCCATTGTCATTGCCAACTTTGAAAACGAAAAAATATTTCAAAAATAGGAGGTTGAATGGTAGATTTAATGTTTGGTAGCCATGGAAATGCTTTGATCGCCTGACAAAGCTTTTAAAACATGCTTTCTTGCATTACTGTGGGTATATCGTCTCTCACTTCATCCCTCAATTGGGAGAATGGTTTCCAGGTTTTACTCTTTTTTTTTAAGGTAGTGATTTCTTTTTGCTGGTTATGATGTATTACGGTACTCAACACAGGAATTTCCTCTTTTAGGCGTGTCGTCCTTGAATCGTTGGTTTAAAAAATTTGTCTATACAGACGGTAGTTTTGGTAAAGAGCTGTCTGGCTCATTACAAAGTTCATTACAATTACAAAACACACTTGATAAATATTTATTTCTTTTCTGGCTTGACCAATTCAGCTTGCTTATTTCAAGGTACTTTGCAAGTAGATTCTTTTTTGAAGACAATTTGCAATTCCAGGTGTCTCTTTAATTTTACTTGCTAATTTGCTAGCGATGCCCATTCAATCAGCACGCCCACTGACTTGATTACGAAAAACCTTTCTGATATGCAAAGCAGTAATAGTTGAACTATTTGTTCCAAGCCCGGCAAAGGTATATGTGAGAAGCTCTTCCCCTTGAAAAAGTAACAGGTAGAAAAAGGGAATGTTGGGAAATTTAGTTGTTCTTCACTTAGCATCCAAAACCCAGTTGAAATAGTTTTTGTTAAAACTAGTGCTAAGGTTACATAAAGTAGACACGAGTCTAAAAACAATTTTGTTAGTCGCAGAAATCGAGAAACCACTAACAAATTTTTTCTCCTTAGCAAAACTAACACATATTTTCAACCGATTTTTGCCGAAGCCCTTTAATGACCTTTTGTTCTGTGACACCGAACGCAGGGCATTATTTTTGAGGCGCGTGGTCAGAAGTTGATCGCCCAGCTCTTCGACAAAGACGACATGTCGAAGAATGACGAGAAACTCGGCAGGTAATCTTGCGACGAGACACAAACCGCGTATCGTAACCTGCTCGATGCACACGGCCAGCAAAACTCACGTCTTCTAGCGCTATCTGTCTTCGTAATACGTATCGTCGCTGGGTTTACAGGCTTAGTCGAGAGTCACAGCGTTAATTTCCGACTGATAACTACTAAACCGATGAAAACTATGGTCAGATTGAGATAAAGTCACTGTCATTTTGAGTGACAAGAAATTTCATGTTCATATTTCTGACATTAAAAACTAGTTGACATTCAAGAGATCTTTATTAATGCTAAACTTAACAATTTGTTTACAAACATATCTTGATATTTTGAGTTAAGATGAAATCTTATTTAAATTGCAAACGCTTGCAATGCGCGGGGTATTTTATTATTATGAACACTATAACCGTCGCAAAAATTGATGGCCAAATGGGTTATAGTGTTCATATTAAAAAAATATTTTGAGTTGTAATTATTTAACTGTAGAGATTCTTTAAAAAAGATGGCCATAAGTGCTATTGAGTGGTCAAACTACAATGAATCGGATACTATAGAACGTTTGACATTAGCGCTGCGACTCTGACTAACTTGAAACCCAATGGTATCGTGCATGCATTCTGTAAATAGGCTGCCGTCGGTGGATTGTATCGTTTGTCGTCGCACGGTGTCGTACTCTGGTTGTCTTGCGAAATGTTTGACTGTGTAAATACACTGCTCAGGTACTCGTCTCTCGACTCACCTAGGAACTACGGACGGTGGAGATTGGTGACGGAGGTTTTAGGTGGTTACGGGACTCGAGCGGTGGTTTAATAATCGTGTAAAGGAACGACCGGTAGCGTGTACCGTCGTCTTTCACTTGACGAATTAATTTACTTGCAAGGTGGAGGTGTACGGTCTTACCTGTATTGTATTGCAATTATATTTTAAGTAGATGAAGGCGATATTCCTGAAACGCACTTGGTTTATTTTTGCAAAGATGCTTTTATTAGCACTATGTAAACGTACTTTTATGTTTGATTTTGTTAAAAATGTAAAAGGAACATGAGAGGAGTGGGAACTGGCAGGGACTGGAAGGGAATGAAGCTGAAACTTTAAGCTCATACCAACGTAGATTGAGTTCGTAACGTTGCAATCGTGAAACTGTATAGCTAACTTGTTAATTAAAAACCATTGCATAGCCGGTGTGCTAAACAGTGCGATGGATCTGATTTACAGATAAGAAAGTCACTGTTTAAAATGGCTGTAATGAAACTCTAGTATAAATCGATCAAACACTGCGCTGGGTCAGGTATTTAATGGGTGAAAATCATTTTCATGACTAGTTCTGTTTGCTAGAGAGGTTAAAATATGAAATGAAAGCTGGTTCAATAATTTTATTCACTTTGCTTATTGACATCTCAAAAACATGGATTTCTGGAGGAATCCTGTTGTTTGATTTGTACCGTCCTTCGGAAGGGACGTTAAGCTTTGCTCTTCGAGAAGAATAGGCTACGTGCTGGCACAGGGTTTCCTCTCCTCCCTCTGGACAAGGTTAGGTTCATCATCAGCCTCATCATCACCCACTCATTCAACGACGCCATTAGACCAGTGCCACATGGCCCGTTGTCAAAACAGTGCGTCATTAAATCAAACAAACGCAAGCGTAAAGGGGGACTCGAAGCGATTGTATGTGAAACTAACAGTGAACGGAGAGAATTAAAGATTAGTTGCGCAGGCGGAGATCTGGGCCCGCAAGGGCCGAGGCCAGACCGTCGTCGCCGACCTCTGGGACTGGGATCCGGGCTTCCCGGGAATACAGAACGACGACTACCTCGGCAGGTGACGGCCGCTCCGCTTTTCTCTGTCGGTTTCGTTGCTGTTTGTTCGATTTTTTTTTGGGTTATTTTCTTTGCGCTCACTAGATGTTCACCAGCGGAATGGTTTCGTTTTTTCGTTTGGTTTACTCACGCATCGCAATGGTTCACTCACTTTCATTTAGTTTCGTTGTGTTGTGTTTTTTGTTTGGTTTTTTCATGAGGCTGTTTGTGGGTGTAAATTAATAAAGGTATTAGTCCAAAATCTTACCAATACCTGTGTGTAGTCACTCAATATTAAAATTACTAGAATTTTAATTAACTGGGATTTTTACGTTAAAATACCTAACATTTTGTCATGTTTTTGGGTGCTTTTTGTCTCAAATTCAGTTACAGAAATGACTGACAAATGTTCATCAGCATGGTAAGGTAGACATCGAATTTTTGAAGATATTGGATAAAAAACTAAGAAAGCCGTTTGGAGCTGATTTTAAACAAGACATTTCAAATCAAAAAGCCGCCAGAGAAAGCATGCTTGACACCTTCGTAAGGTGGAACCCGATTCCAGTACTTACCGGCAATTTTTTTCGGCTTGGTTGCCATTCGACCAAAACTATAAAGCTATTGATTAACTTTTTCCTAACTTAATCTTTTATTTGTTTCATATGTTTTCTTAATTAATCAGCATCTTCACCAGCACTCGCATAACTTTCCTGCACGGCTCTCACCAGGCACTCTGGGTGTTTAATCGGTGTTTTGCATCAAAGCACGATCGTTTACGGTAGACCAGCATCACTCATCGCTCGCGGTTGCTTGGCTTTTTCAATGTTTGCAGTTCGCTCTTGAGGAAATCCCTGGAATGCTTTTCCGAGCCATATTGTGGGACAAAGATGTGATCGGTAAAGATGAAGCCTTGGGCAGGTAGATCCTTTGATCCTAATCCTTAAATCCTAAGTCCTAATCCTAGAATTGCCTTGATTTTCTCCTGAAATCTACCAATTTACCTGCCTAAGTGTGTAGTGTGATCAGTGGTGTTGTCACAGAGGTTTTACTTTCAACAATACATTAGTCAAATGTTATTTGCTCTTTGTTGACATATCAGAACTCGAAGTTGAACCTTTTAAATCTCATTTTTTTAACATTTAATGTTTTGACCTTTTAAAACAACTTTACGTCAGTGTTAACGTTCAATATTCTCTTACGCAAAACCACTGGTAGAACCACCATTGATCCATACATTTTCATATGTATAGAAATTCATGTTATGTTCATTGGTTTTATATGTTTTCATGTTTACATAGCACATACATAATAATTGGCTTAAAACATTCTGTTTTACGGTGAAATACTTCTCATTCATTTTCAACATTCACGTTGTATGCCATTCTCTGACTTGTTTCTTTACGCAGGGCTACAGTTGACGTGAACCATGTCATCGAGAAGGGAGAAGTTGATCTGGTATGTTGTTTTCTTAACTTAGTATTCTTTTCGCAAGTTTTTATAAAAAATTGCGTCGAAAACGACTCGCTTTTAACACATCGACCTAGAAAGAGTTTTTGTCTGTCTTGAAGCATTTTGATTTTTAATCATGTTTTCGGGGCACAAATAGCCTCGTAGCTGACGTAAACTCCACAATCAATCATTCAATCTGACAAAACCCAGTTGAAATAGTTTTTGTCAAAACTAGTTCTTAGGTTACATCAAGTAGACATGAGTCTAAAAGCAATCAATTCTTAGCTTACTATTGATACGAGATGTAGTTTTCATATCGTCTTGATTCAATTAGGCTCTCTTCTTTTTCTTTCAACTTAATTCTAATTTGTTTCTAACAAGGGGAAGGATCTCTGCAAGATTTTGTTTTTTTGTTTATTTGACTCAAATTGCACGAGTTCACCATTCAATTCTAAGATGATTGTAAAATCACATGAAACAAATTCGGCTGATCTAACTTCTTATGAAATACCTTGGATTAGAATAGTAATTATATTAGCCTCAGGGAATTATTGTAAAATAATAATAAAATTAAAATACAAAAACAAAAACAAATAAATAAATAAATAAAATCTGGTATACAAACGGCTAATAGGTTTTGCTCATCCTTTGCAGTGGGTGACTCTGGAAGATGCTAAACATGGAATGCTCCATCTGCGAATGACTTGGTTCACTCTCAGCAGCAATCCGGAAGATCTGACTGCGGTAAGTATCTGGCAGGATGATTGATTATTAAACGAAAAGTTCTATCTCGGACAAGGACTTGACGTGTATTCTTTGCTACAGGCGATACGAGAAACCCAGCTGCTGCGTGTAAACTCAATGAGCACGGCTGTCCTCACAGTTTTCTTGGACGGCTGCAAGAACCTGCCCGTAAGTTTCGTCTGCTATGGTAATCTCATTCAGTTGCAGCTTGACATTCAAATACAGAAGGACAAGGCTGTAAAGAAACCAACTAAAATTGAAGTTTATACAAATGTCAAGTATTTCTAATCGTTACAGACTAACCAACTAACTATTGTTGAGTTTGAGCAATAATTGTATTTTTTTTTCACAGCGAGCGAGAACCCAGAGCAAGCCTGATCCTTATGTCGTGCTGACCGTAAACAAGAAAACTGAGCAAACCATTGCGTGTTTGCGGTAAGCTCGTTTAGAACTTGGAAGCGTTTAATCATATCTTTACACCAGTCATAACTCAAATAGCCCTAATCGAGATGAAATCAAAGATTGTGTTCAATAATTAGGTTTTGCATCAAATGTTACCTAAACCAAGTTGCCCACGCATTTGGAAAAATACCGCAAACCTCTTCAATGCAGAGCAAATCAGAAAAGCACATCTTAATATCAAACCATGGCTCTGAAAACCACCACTCAACCATCTTCAAGTTTGCTAGCCTCACTGTAGTTACGAAAGTCCTCACACTTACCTGGTCCATTTAGTCTCGAAAATTGCTGATGAAACCTAGAAGTTCATTAACAAATTGGTACAAAAATAAGTTCGTAGCTAACAAACAAAGTAATTTGGTATTTTATTATTATGAACACTATAACCGTCTCAAAAATTGATGCTCAAATGGAGACTCGAACCCCGATCTCCCCCTATCGCGGTTGTTACTCCAACTCATTGAGCTACTTGGACACTGGCTTTTTGAGAAGATTTTAGTCAATTTGATGAGAATGACGGATCTCCAAGGAGTAGAACTTCAAACATGTGACCTCAAGCGTTTGCAATTTAAAATAAGATTTCAAATAAAGTAATTTTGTCTTTTGCATGCTCTGAAATGCTCACTCTTTATAACTCATAGAGTAGTGCAGGTTGTCTGTTCCTTTTCAAAAAAAAAGTTTTTCGTTAGCCTTGCTAGTTCCGAGAATCCTCACTCTAACGTACACTTTCTCTGGAGGCAGTGTGGGAAATTTGACTTGGTTTCGTCACTGAAAACTACACTAATGAACTGGTTACTGAACAGATTCATAGCTAGGAAACAAAGCTAATGACTTTTCCATCGCTTACAGCTCGAGCGACCCTGTTTACGAGCAGGGCTTCACGTTCCTCGTGAACCAACCTCGCACGGACTCCCTATTCATCAAGGTCATGGACCAAAAGACCGGCCTGCTGATCGGCCAGGTGGAGAGGCCTCTGCTTGCGCTGCTAGAGCGGCAGAACATGGAGTTACGCAAGCAGCCGGTCGCGCTCGCGAAGTCTGGCCCTGAGTCCAAGATTCAGATGAGTCTGCAGATGAAGGTGAGATGCTGTAGTGGTGGTATGATAATGTAAAGCTGAGTTTTATTAGCAGTGCACACTGTTTAAGATACTTAAACCCGCTAGAACCATTTGCCATAAGAGCTAGTGGGAACAAATTCATATAGATGGCATATAGATGCGACAGTGTGATAGCTTTCACGTGGTATTTCATTTTACCGTTGATATTTTCCTTCTGCCAAATGCCTGTGCTTAAAAATCCTTTCCATTCGCCTTCCTGCAGATCCTGAAAAGGAAATTTCCCCGTATCTACCAAAGTCCTCACATATCCCAAAGCCGACGGCATCTGCCTCCAAGAAGATCAACTTCTCATGCTTCTAATGCTTCCATGATCGGACGAAGTCTGTGAGAGTCGTTCACTAGCGATGTAAGTAACTACTAAGCCCCTCAACTCAAATGTGTGCTTTTAAGCCATATTTTGCGCTGTATTTGTATCAATCTTTGGGGAAAAATCTTTGCCAATGATTACTAGTTCCCTTCTATCCATTGATAACAATTGTAGAATTATTTCAAACATGGGATGTCTATGTTCCTATGCCAACAGCAGGCAAGAAACTCAAATGCTCAGTTGCAAAACTAGGTTTTATTTGCTTTTCTGGCCTCCATTCAACAGCTGACATTGAAAAATTATCTGAAGAAGAAAGCCCTTTTCAAGAAAAAACTGCTCGACCCCTAACTAAACCTAAACCTATCTGGATGTGCGCAAATACCGTGTTCCGTTATCTACACGGCCAGTTCTTTTTTAATAGATGAGTTTATAGCTTGGAAAGCAATCCTAAATGTACAGTTATGCCTCAAAAATAACTAAAATCACAATGCTGGTCAAATTTGTTAACCTGTATACCAGAACAAAAGAGCTTGGCGACCTAGACCGACAGTTATTTTCGTAGAACATGAGGTCACAGCTTAGAAATTAATAATTTCCTAAACAAAAATACAAACAATCTCATCCCTAACCTTGATCTTAACGTCCGTAGATCTTGACTCGCGCGGCCGAAGAGCCGGAGCCAGCTCCAGCGCCAGCCAAGCCGTCCCCACCGCCTTCAGAAGAATCGCTGTCGCGCCAGGCCTCAGTACGGTCGCACACTTCAGTGACCAAGCAGCCTTCTACGGTCTCCACTGGCAGCGCCACCAGCAACGTCATCGAGGAGCTAATCGCGCCGGACGTGGCGTTCACAGCCGACGCAGCGCCCGGACTCAGGCACCGTGGGAACAGTTTGACATCGTGAGTGCGGCACAATGTTGTCAGATGCTTTGAAGTAAGAAGGAATTGGTTGAGTGGTTGTTTTCAGAGCCATGGTTTGATGTTATGATTTGTTCTTCGGTTTTGCTCTGCGTTGAAGAGGTTTGCGGCGTTAGAAAGGGTCTCACGTTTCGACGAGGCACGGCTTGTCATCTTCAGGACAATCTAAGGTCGCAAACCTCTTCAACACAGAGCAAAACCGAAGAACATGTCATAACAAAGAAGGAATTGTAGCTGTTTAGTTGGTGAAGCCAAACAGTTGAATTAACTCGAAGAATAGAGATGCTATCTAATTTGGAACCTTTCCAAACTGCATGGTTTAGTTGCATGATGTCTTCAGCTAGAGAAATGGTTTTCCTTACAAACGGGATTGTTTTGGTTGTTGAATTTTAATGTACCAAAAGATGGGGATAACAAATATTTTGATTGGAAAGGTAAAATTAGACTACGATTCTTACCGAGTGAGAGTGACAGACCGCAATAAAAGGTGATTGTTCGTTAACGTTCTGGCTGTTGTCTTTATCACTAGAGAGAAGAGATTGACAGTTGTGACTGTTGACTGTAGACTGTTTTGGTTGGTCAGGTAGGGAAAGTAAGGAATGAGATTACTCCGAAAGTATTTCCTCCGAATAGTAATCACTTTTCAAGAAGTATTATTATTCCCTTTAGAGATCCATTGAAAGGGTTTTTGTAAAATTAAGTGTCTCAAGTGGCAAGATACTGCATGGTCGTGTCCTGTTTCTTTTGGTAAAAATGGCTTCATAACCAAGTTGCAAATGTTTCTTAGCAATTCGGGAGACAACAATCTCGGCAAGATCCAGATCACTCTGCGCTACAGCAAGCAGCGCCAGCGGCTCATCGTCGTCGTGCACAAGATATCGTGAGTAGCAATCGCTGATTGACCATCGTACTTAAACTTTCAAACCATTTTCTTTTGGAAAGGAAGCTAGACGGGAAAATATTTGCGACCGAATCGGGATACGAAGTTCGGACCTCCCAATTGCCGGTCAGGTGCTCTACCAAAGATATCTCCATATGGGGGATAGAGGTCATAGTATTTTTTTTTTGTGGAGGCCACACTGGCACCCAAGGCTGAGAGGGGTGGAAGGTGAAGTGGTAAGGAAACGTCTGTGTGTTTTGATAAGTCAGTCACCAGTATTAAATGTGGAATGTCTTGAATTCAAGGCAGACGAGCCTCTCTTTGCCACTGTGCTTGGTTTAGCTTAGCCTTACTACAAGCTACAACTACCGGTGCTGTTTTTGCAAATAATTACGGCCAAATGACTACTTTATCGACAAAATTGGGGGATGCTACTAGGTGGATTCACCATCGTTTGGAGTGTTCAGGAATTTAATTTAATTTCGTTATTTCTCACAGATTACTCGCATTTAAGACTAGTTTATGCTCAACTAAGATTGAATAATGATAACCTAGATGATATTTTGAGAAGTAATTATTTAAATGTGGAGGTTTTTTACAAAAATAGAGTTAATTCCATGCTCAGCAGAAATTTTAACCTTAATGATATAATTTTGGATTGCCAAAGAAAAAATATGGGATGAGAATTTCACTGAGATGTATTATTATTTCAAGTGATACATTTGTACACAGAGCATAAATCTTTCCCTCTAAAGCTTTGTCTAAATCTACTTTACCACTTTCCAGCAACCTGCCGCTAAAGGACCCCGCCAACATCCCAGACCCGTACGTGAAGCTCTACCTGCTGCCAGACCGCAAGGACTCCAAGCGTAAGACGGACACGGTCAAGGACAACTGCAATCCGGTCTACGACCAGACCATCGAGTACGTCATCTCGGAGGGAGAGCTCAACACTCGCCAGCTCGAGGTTTCGGTCGTTACCAAGAAGGGATGGTCGGCTTATGCCTCCGTCATGGGACAGGTATGTCGCGTGGGTCTTTCATTAAGTAATGACCAATGGGGTATTCGACTGGCTGTCCCGGTGCTCACCAGTGCCAGTGCTAACTCCAAAACTATTCCAAAACTAACTTGGTGTACTCTTTCTGTGACGGTACAAACTCTGCCTGTAAAACGCTCGCTCAAATACAGCATTGCTTCTCCGTTTTTACAAGAAACTTCGTCACATTCATCTCGAAATCCAAAGTAAACGGTCTGTTTGTGTCTAGGTGATGATCACGTTGGCCAACCTGGACATCGCGCAAGCCACCACGCTCTGGTACGACCTGCTGCCTGAAATTCCTCGGGACACTTAAATAGCGCCGCCTCCATGAGCGCCGAAGTAAACAACGTGCCTAGCAGAGTCTTAGCTTAGTCGACGACACCCTAACCACTCCTTATGTTATCTCTCTTGCGATAGTCTAATTTTTAGAACAAAAACCGTTTTTAAAACGTACTTTTATTTTTTTTAAACTCTTTTAGTAGAGGTCGCTTGTAAAGCGATGTTTTATTGTCGTTGTGTTTTTAGCGTTGTCTAGTTCGTACTTACGTGCTTTTTATACTTTGTTTTTAATCTGTGAGGCTCTGCGAATGTACGGTGCTTCGCCGCAGCTCGGCCTTCACTCAGTGCTTTTCCGTTCCTCGGGTCTGAGGCCGATACTCATTCGACGATATATCGTAACGAGCGTGTCACTTTCTCCAAAGTGTCTACTAGATTTGGGTAATTTTTCTTGAAGGTTAATGTGCAGCTACTTGTTGCCACAAATAAACAGTACCATGTTCCACTGAATTTTCTTCCAGTAAGTCATAATCTTCGAGTCGAAAGATTGGAATTGTGTAATAGGGGAGGAAAGAAGGAACACGAACTTATGGAGCTTATTTGTTTTTTCCTCTTCCCCGTTACACATGCTTCTTTTTGTAATTTGGTATGTTGATATGACATAGCAAGATTTTGCTTGCCATAGAGTAGCTATTTTTCTTGGGAATAGATTTGCAAAGTAGTTAATTGTTACGAATTTAAACTGACGCTTGGAGTTTGAAGTATCTCGTAGAATGAGTTTCAGGCCTCAACGCAACGGGCGCGAAATATCTAACTATAATCTCATAGTAGCTTAAGTCTGTTTCAGCGCTGGTGCTCAGGTAATACTAAACCCACTCACCCTGTTTTACTCATTGCACTTGGCGGTTACACCACGACCGCCTTTGTTTTTGCGAGTGATATTTTACGTGCTATATTTGATTGTGATTCGAGTGGTATATATTGATTTTTATTTTCATCGGAGCAATTAGCACCACGATGCATAGGTTTGTTTTTGACTCATTTCATTGTTTATCCGTCCTCTTTGTTTGAGGAATGTATCGGTGTGCATTTATTACACGCTTAATTACTGTGACCAGCGCTGTTAAATCGATGTGGTAGTTACCTATCCTTATCTATATTGAATAAAGATCTTTTGCTATGCTCTACATGAGTTGTCGGTGTTTTTTTTTTTTTCATTTCGATTGAAATCTTTATTGATAAACCAAGATTTGTATCAGGCATTTTTATGACCTCTTCAATTCTTGATGAAGTTCTGACAAATGTCTGAAGAAGCTTCATGGCTACCAAAAGTTGAATCCACTATTGCATCGGGGCTGCTGATAAACACCTAGTTAATAAACACCAACTAAACTTGACTGATAGAATATTTTGTTTTCAAAGTTGGCATTAAAAATGACTATCTAAGAAAATTAAGAGTTTAATTCTGAATGGACTTTAAATTTGCTGAGTTTTAGTAAATCACTAGCTAGGCACGATGAAATGGATCTCAAGGATGTAGGAAAATCAGGTGACAGTAAAACAATATTTCACAATTAATAATGATTTATTATTCAGGCTGAAAAAGAATCGATACAAGACATGACATTACAACATTCAACTAATAATAATTCGTGTATTGGCCTTACGCCATTAATTACAATACAATCACGTCGTTGCTGAGCTACAAAATACAAGACTAAACGCTAGTTTGTGATAATAATTTAGACGAAGATGAGAATGAACTGGACGATCGCAATTAAGGAACTTTCTACAATGACTTCTTGTTATCCCTCTTCTGCAAATCGCGGTACTTATCAATCGCTTGTCGAACGAAGATCGTTGCCTGCGTCAAACGGTCGGGAGTGATATAACCTCTCATCGACTCCTTGCTGAACGGGAACCCAAACAGCGTCAGCTTGCAAAGGGGCGTGAAGGTGCAGACAGCGACGGTAAATGCAGTCCCGATCGCCAACAAAGCAGCTGATCCCACAAGGTACAGACCGGCTTTTCCGGCAATCAAACCAGCTTTGGGCAAGAAGTCCAGGAAAGTGCTTCGGCCGGGGAAGAGTCCAGAAGCGAGGCTTAGCAAGCCGTCGTCGTGGTCGTTGGGCACGAGGTACCCTTCGTAGCCGGTTTGGATGCTGTAGCCCGGATGCGGTTGATTGGGTTCCGAGTAGCTGTACGTGTTGGGGTAGTGTTGAGGCTGTACGTAGGTGGCGGGTGCCTCGTAAGTAGCGACGGCTGGGCTTGGCTGGAAGCTGGCTGCGCCGTCGGCGAAGGCACCGGCGGCGAGCGCCACGAGGAAGAGGGTGGCAAGAAACATTCTGTAATGCAAGTGTAACATTGGAATGGTGGTTTAAGAAATTACATTTACAGAAACTATCACAATGCTATTGTTAATTTGCTGTTCATTGGAGATCTGAGATTGTGTGAAGTCTTCTCTACTAGCATTGATTCTCATCTAACGATTTGGTATCCGTATTATTTTCTTTTTTGTGGTTTCAAAAAATACTTTTAGAAAGTTTTAGAAATGTGTTCAAAAATGTGTGACCTCATCTTAGATATTTCCTTTACTCGACTGAATTTCAACGAACCGGATGAAGCCATAGGTAGATTTTTGCTTAGATCACAATAGCTTGTAAAAAAATGTATTTGATTTCTGATTTACCTAATTCTTTCCTATGAGTAGCTTCAAGTTTTAAATTGGCCTTAATTTATGCAAATATATATTATAAAGCTTAAAAGCAAATGTTTTTGCAAATAAATTAGACAGAAAGCTAGATATTATTTAAAATTCAAATGCTTGCAAAGTGCAGAGTAACAATTTTGTGTACCATTCCTGAGGGCAAAGTACCATATTACCTAGATCTAGTTTGTTGACAATCCTACCCACTTTGCATTACTGAAACCCCCATAGAAATCCAAGAAATTATGTACAAATCATTCTTGAAAAACAACATCCCACTGACCTGTTCCCCCTTTCATCCAGCAAAATCAATAGACAACATTTCCTTTTTCATCCCTATTGTTCAGTCCCCCATTCACCAAAAAAAGCGTGCCAAACGCAACGCCAAAAACACCCAACACTGGCATTCTATACAAAAGAGCAAACCAAAACAAATCCTTGTACTATGACAAAGTCACAGTTCCAAAGTTCCACTCACCTGTTGCTAATACACACTGGTCGACACTTGTTGCTCCTCGAAACACTTGTCAATGATCACGCACGGCTAGCACCCCTCACCTTTATACCTTCGGTTAGCGGTAACCAGCTAACGGGACAATGCCACAATAATAGCCACCCTTGGCTTCACTTTGAACGGTTTGCTATGATACTTCTACCTGCCTTGATGACCTCGATCTAGGGGTGATTTTTTGTCGCTCGTTATGTCTGGCTTTTGGGGTATTTTGACTTTTTTTGTTAGGTAGCTGGTCCGGGAATAATATCGATAAGGTCGGTTTGAGTTGTAAGTTAGAAAGATACGTACACGAACGTTCTGTTAGTTAGAGTCATGATTGCTGTCATTACCCTGTTGGTAATTAGGGTTCGACGACAATTGAGTCGGCTGGTTTTCATGGGATTGGTTTTTGTCCGAACACCCTGCCATAGGCGTTTTAGGCAATTTTGCAAGAACGAGATAATATAAATTATTGGTTGGGCCACGAGTCAAATACCAAGTTTTTGGTGTAAAATAGTTACATCTCCAATATTTCCCATCTTGTACTCGTTACCTCTGAGAGATATATGTTAGTCGAAGAACTAATTAATGGATTTTTAGAATTATTATTATTTTTGTCAAATAAATTAGCTTTTTGCATGATCCACCAATACAGCTTGACACTAAAAATCTTTGTGCTTTTTTCTTGTAATGGGCACGATCAAAGACAGCACGGCATTGAAGATTATCGAGCTCATGATTTGTCTTTTAGTTTTTACTCGTCATGCCAAAAACAAGGAGATGGGTATGCGTATGACAACAACCATTAAACTAGCTTTTAGCCTTTTTATTATTGTACCCTTATAAAACCTTTCCCTTAAAAAAAAAGGTTCTTCTAGCCTTTGAGTACTCAAAATATCGTTTTTAATACGCTCAACCAAGAATTGCTGTCTTCATTGTACACAAAATACAATTAAATGTACTTACAATTAAACCTATATTTTGATACCTCGGAATCTACATAATGCAGAACGGCAAATTTAATAAACAGCTAGAAACCAACCAAAGCCGACGTTAGCATGATTATTTCCGATTGGTGAGCGAGTTTAAATTTAGTTTGCACTGAAATTGAGGCCAGGTGAGCTGAATGCGCTACCAACGGTTTCGATGTCGAACGTACCATTCTGTTTCTGATACAAATTAAACAGTGACCACAAAAATTGCTTTTACTTTCCTCACTCTGTACGCATTAAACCGTTCGATCAATTTGACCACTCCGATTAATTATCATCTTCGATAAAATATTGCTAGAACAGTGAAACATCGCAAGACGCAAATTAATTACCAATTAAGACCTGTCGTAATTAATATGTGACGACTGGCTTTTAGCAGTGTGCCACCAATGCTGGTATGCCAAGCAATCAAGATATTTCTGTCTTCGAAGTGTCCCAGTTTCAAACTTATAACCTCTCTACAGAGACATTCTTGTAATGTTAGTTGCTAACCAATTGATTAGAAATCTTTTTGGTAGTCTGAAGAATGGCCACTTCCTAGTAACTAGTCTAGCCGCGTCAGGTAGATTTCCTACAGATAAATTATTATTAGAATACCCTCACCATTAATTGGAGAATACACTTAACGAAAATACACTGACCCACAGAAATGTTTGTCTCACATATTTAAAACAGCTCCGCTCTATTTGCAAGAAACTATGATAGATCACAAGAAATTATTTTTTCTGATTTACTATAAATTAATATTTACGCACGTTTTATTTATTAATTTTTTTTTGCAAAAAGGTAGCCGAATTGTTAATTGAATTGAAATGTACAGACCATTTCGCTACCGATTCAAACCGTTTGATCACAGAAACATAATTACACAAAAATCGTCATGAATTTTCCAACTACTCCCGGCAAATTTACTCTAACCCACCTTTAGATAGAAAGAATCTCGGTCCAGACACCCGTTTTGATATCACGAGGGCATCAAGATGGATAAGCCCCAACCCTTCCCCGACAGTTTATACCTGGCATTCCACACCCGTGTTAACACGACTACCCCGTTAGGTTCGGCGGTCAGGTGTTGTTAACCCCCCTAGCCGACCAACAAAGGGTGCAGACTTCCTCTTCTCAACCCTCAAGGACACGACTTGCGCAATGCGGCGGGGGCGAGGCGGCCGCTTGAGAGAAACTTTTGTAGCGTGGCTTTTGGACCAATTTTTTGTTCACTTGATAATTTTTAAGGTGCAGCTCCATTCCATATTGTTCCAATGCGACTGCCATATTCATTTATGCATTTAGCAAAACTAGTTGTGAAAGAAACTGCACTGGTATGTTGAGAGTGGAGTAATATTCGTTCATGGTTGAACTGTCTTGTTGAAATGTGTTGAACTGACCAGTTCTGTTCGGGAGAGAGGTTGGAGGGATGAAAGTTAAGCAACACTGCGCTAGGTCAGGTATTGGATGGGTGACCGCCATACACATGACCAGTTCTGTTCGGGAGAGAGGCTGGAGGGATGGAAGTTAGTACAGCAACTTCACTCGCCTTGCTTATCAACCTCACGACAGCATGGATTTGTGGAGGAATCCTGCTGTTTGAGTTATACCGTCCTTCGGAAGGGACGTTAAGCCGGTCATCCCCTTGGTGCTCTTCGACAGGAGTAGGCTACGTGCCGGTACCGGATTTCCCCTCCCTTCTAGGCTAGGTTAGGTTCATCATCATCCTCAACATTATACATTTATTCACTGACGCTATTAGACTAGTGTCATATGGCCAGATGTCAGAACAGTGCGTCGTTAAACACCACAAATAATAATAATTTGTTGAACTGTGCAATTTCAATGGTGTTGGCGGACGAGTTAGGATTTGTGTTGGTAGTAAAACAAAAGTCAAGGTAAACTGATGTTTAGAGTAGAACAGGAACGTTGCAAGAAATTGAAATTGAATTGAAATTGCACAATACTGGACGACATTAAATTTCATATGGATTGAAATGTCTCCAAACCAAACGACGAGTGATTTCGAAATTTAAATCTCGTATGTTGCTTCCGTTCTTGCAACAGAGGGCGCGAGGCTCACAAAAAAAAAGAGCGCAGTCGCAGTACGTTACATATTTTTGACAGTTGCTAAAACAATAGTGCACGACGAGCTAACGTTCTGCATGCGGTGAAAATTTGCGTGTGTAATTAGTAGTGTTTCATTTATTTTCAGTGTTGCGCCTAATCAACATCTTTTAAAATTAAAGTCTGTGGCCAGCGTTATGTTGTACCTTTTAAATCAATTTCAACTAGAGATTGATGCGGGAAATTCAGACACTGCGTTTGAAAGTTAGACAGCCATATTCAAGTCGCAAGACCCTACAATGGTCGTTCCAGACCATACCTACACGCTAACCATGGCGGGTTTCGAGGTTGGAGATAACATGTAAGCAATATTATTTCCTTTAAAAATGTGTTAATATTCTCAAAAGATAATTCGATATGTATCGCCCGCAGTCGAACTTTGCTGGCGTCAAACAGCAAGGAGTTACTTTGGAGATGAAATCTTATTTAAATTGCAAACGCTTGCAATGCGCGGGGTATTTTATTACTATCAACACTATAACCGTCTCAAAAATGTAAGACGGTTATAGTATTCATAATAATAAAAAGTTATTTTGGAATTTGAAGGAAAGAATCGTTCAGATTCAAAAGCCACCTGTTTGTTTGATATAATTTAAAACAAATAGTGATTCGCTATTCCTCGATGATTTCCCTCTGAGTTAGACGTAACTACTCCAGAAGATCTCAAAATCTGAATACAATTGTTGGTATACATATTTGACTTCCTCCAAGAAATCGTCTTGAAATAAAATGATCCCTTCCGACAATATTATCTGTAAAATGCCAGGATATAATACCAAGACTATTCAATCCCAGTTGCCCGCTTCAGTCAGTATATACCCAATAACTGGTGACCTTATCAATGGTCTTTGGCAATGCCGTTAAAGGCTAGTTTGTTTAATGACCTCTGTGGGTCCGGGTAGCCCCCGAACCATAGTCTATCCATCAGGTAGCTAACAAAAAAGCAGTTCTGTCTCTTGCAATTGATGTAATGAACATTTTTATTTGCATTTACATGCATGGAGTCACATATTTATAATGGATGCGGACATTGACATGAACAGGTAACATTCCTGATAAAGCGCGGATTTCAAAACAAAAACTTAATATTAAAATAACAATTGTATAATTATGCAACTGAAACAAAACGTTTTGTGTGAGAGCAACTCTTTGATCTTAGCGAATTATCGTTTCCAAACAAAGTCTTAACTTGATACATTTACCCTAAAGCTTGGCCGTTTCAAATTTTTAAATATATAACAGTAAATTCACACAGGCGAGCATTTAAATAGGAACATCTATGGATCTATGTGGCATGGCGATGAATTCATTTCAAGAGCTTGTGTCCGCATTTCTTGCAAATGTCGTCGGCATCGTCGTCGTCGTCGTCCCCGAAATCGTGCGTCACTGCGTCTGAGGAAGAGAAAATTCACGGTAGCATTAATTTTGACTCTTAACAACGGAATGCGAGCTGAACTTCTAAAATAAAGATGATTCCTTGGTCACCTAGGTTTGCATTCTTAAATTTAAATGACCGAACTTGGCGTGCTGGAAATATCGGTTCTCGTGAGATAACCAAAGTTAAGCAACACTGTGCTTGGGCAAGTATCGGATGGGTGACCATCATACAAATGACCAGTTCTGTTCGGGAGAGAGGTTGGAGGGATGAAAGTTAAGCAACACTGCGCTGGGCTAGGTATTGGATGGGTGACCATCATACACATGACCAGTTCTGTTCGGGAGAGAGGTTGGAGGGATGAAAGTTAGTACAGCAACTTCATTCGCCTTGCTTATCAACCTCTCGACAGCATGGATTTGTGGAGGAATCCTGTTGTTCGAGTTGTACCGTCCTTCGGAAGCGACGTTAATCTGGTGGTCCCCTTGGTCTTCGACAGGAGTAGGCTACGGACCGGCATTAGTTTTTCTCTCGTCCCTTCCAGACTATGTAAGGTTATTATCATCTTCAACATCACCCACCTATTCACCGTCGCATTAGACTAATGACACAGGCCCAGTTTTTAAAACAGGGTACCCTTACACTCAACAAATCAATAAATAGACTACTTAAACAACTTATAATTTTGAAAGGATGTTTATAGCTGTTTGACAGAAACAGAAAGGTCGTTTTATATTTACTGGGTTCAATACTAAATGGAAGTATTCGATTCCCAGATCTGGTTGACAATCATTGAATCAGAACTTTAAGAAAATTGAAAATAATGACATTTACAATTGTAAGTAGATTATGTCGCTTCATGTAGAGATTGAAATGGGGAAACTTATCAACATGAATGAATCAAAACCAACAACTGAGGTGTTTTGCTCACAGGATTGGTACCAAAAGAGCACAAAATTAACCCAATTGGTAAGAAGGGAATGCCCCCAACTATCAGATACCAGTGTAAACGGCATGCAGTTACAGAGGTTATTGTTATAAACCCCTATAAGCTAACCCGCAAATTAGCCATAAGCATTGCCTTGGAAGGTTGCCTACCCCTACGCTTTACCATTGAACTTTGCCATGAATTAACTCCTGCGAATCTTTACGTAGGCAACCCGCATTACAAAAACGTAACACCGCCTGCAAACCTAGTAGGCGTTGACAAACCGTTGTAGTTGTTCAGATGAATCAGCCAGTTGGATTGAAATGCCACTTATTGTCTTTGATATACAAAATAGCCAGCGGTAATGTTAAACTTTCTGCTGAACAAACGAGGCCGGCAACACGTGGTAACGGAGAATGATACCAGATAGCGTTTGCGGCCGTCTTGTTTATAACAAAGATCTACAATTAAATAATTACGATTAAAAATATCGATACGTGTTTATCAATCGATTAGTTCAGCATTAATAAAGGTTTATTCAGCGTAAACCAGTCTCAAATGTGAGTAATCTGCAAGAAAATTGAAATTTTGTAACGTTCGTAACGACGGTAACTCCACCTAGAAGCATCCTAAATTTTTATCGGTGAAGAGGTCATTTGACGGCCATTTTTCGCGAAGACTGTTAAAAATGAGCGTATTGGTTGCATGATATTTTCTTTAATGAAAGAAGGTAAAATCGAGATTACCGTGCTGCAATATTGAAAAAATCCTAGTCAGGCTTCAGTTGTACGAGTCCGCTCTCATAAAGCCCACGAAATATTTCTCAGTCCCGGCCCTGGCATCACCCTGAACGCGTCCAATCAGGAATCGAGACCCCTGTGTGACCGAATATCTAACTACCAACCTAACCAGACCAACCTAATCATCAACATCTAATCAGAAACTCACCGTCTTCCTCTATTGGCGAGTCAGCCGGACCTGGCTCGGATTTGGGGCGAGTTCCGCCCTGGCTGACGATGCCCTGGACAAGGTCCATGCGAGAATCCAGAGAGAACTGCTTGCCCGACATCAGGATGCCTCGGATACGACGTCTCATTGCTGGAATAGCAGGGGATCATCATTATAATACTTCACTTCAGTTCAGTGCCTGGGTGTCAAAACCATGGGAGATACAAAAAACCCAATAACCCCCAAGCAGGGCAAGGTTTTTGAATGGGATCATCATTATATTACCTCACTTCAGCCCAGTGCTTGGGTTTCAAACTTATGGGGATTCCAAAATACCCAAAAACCCCCAAACAGGGCAAGGTTTTTGGATGGGATCATCATTATATTACCTCACTTCAGCCCAGCGCTTGGGTTTCAAACTTATTGGAATTCCAAAATACCCAAAAACCTCTAAGCAGGGCAAGATTTTGCCCACAAAAAAATATAATCAGAACAAAACGGTCTACTGTATCTAGACATTGAGAAGAAACCCATCCGTTAGGAAACCGAAAGTCTCCAAAAATCCCTGCCGAACCCAAAAACCTCACAGGGAGGTCGTGGTTTTTGGCTCACCGGGACTGTCTTTGCCGTCGAGACGTATGTTGTTGAACCTTCGAGCGCACTCTGCCAGCACCCGGTCGCCGTGCTCGAAGATAGCCGCGAAACTACCGTTGACTATCTTCGGCGACATCGGCGAGTTGGCAAGCAGCAGGCTGGAGCCGAACGTGGCATTGCGTTCGCGGGTTTCTGCAAATGCAAAGGGGTCAGCGGGAGGCGAGGGTTGCAGTATGGACGTATGTGAGGGATACTTATTAGTGCCTAAAGTACATAAATGAAATGTGATTGTATCAATCGTAGTCGGTCATGGTTTCCGTAACGAAATGTTGGGTGTCGCACTGTGCGGACCCCCCGAGTTGAGAAACACTGTGCTGGGTCAGGTATTGGATGGGTGATTACCGAACGGTTTGGCGTTTTGGAAACACTGGTTCTCGTGAGATCACCGAAGTTAAGCAACACTGCGCTGGGTCATGTATTGGATGGGTGATTACCGAACGGTTTGGCGTTTTGGAAACACTGGTTCTCGTGAGATCACCGAAGTTAAGCAACACTGCGCTGGGTCATGTATTGGATGGGTGATTACCGAACGGTTTGGCGTTTTGGAAACACTGGTTATCGTGAGATCACCGAAGTTAAGCAACACTGCGCTGGGTCATGTATTGGATGGGTGATTACCGAACGGTTTGGCGTTTTGGAAACACTGGTTCTCGTGAGATCACCGAAGTTAAGCAACACTGCGCTGAGTCATGTATTGAATGGGCTACTACCGAACGTTTTGGCGTGTTGGAAACACCGGTTCTCGTGAGATCACCGAAGTTAAGCAACACCGCGCTTGGTCATGTATTGGATGGGTGACTACCGAACGGATTGGCGTTTTGGAAACACCGGTTGTCGTGAGATCACCGAAGTTAAGCAACACTGCGCTGGGTCATGTATTGAATGGGTGACTACCGAACAGTTTGGCGTGTTGGAAACACAGGTTCTCGTGAGATCACCGAAGTTAAGCAACACCGCGCTTGGTCATGTATTGGATGGGCGACCACCGAACGGTTTGTCGTGTTGAAAACACCGGTTCTCGTGAGATCACCGAAGTTAAGCAACACTGCGCTGAGTCATGTATTGGATGGGCGACTACCGAACGTTTTGGCGTGTTGGAAACACCGGTTCTCGTTAGATCACCGAAGTTAAGCAACACCGCGCTTGGTCATGTATTGAATGGGTGACTACCGAACAGTTTGGCGTGTTGGAAACACAGGTTCTCGTGAGATCACCGAAGTTAATCAACACTGCGCTGAGTCAGGTATTGGATGGGTAACACATGTCCAGTTCTGCTTGCGTGAGAGCTTTGGAGAGACGAAATCATAAATGTTAGTACAAACACATTTTATTGGGGAGTTTGCCGGGAACGGTGGGTGGAAGGTGCAGGAGCATCGAAAAAAAATGGCTGACCTACAGCCTTCTACCAACGTTTGCACATAACATCTAATATGATAAGCTGGAAGGCTGTGAGTCGGATATTTTTACAGGTATTTCTTACTCTGAAAATACTAAATCGCACTGAAAATCGCCGACAGATTGTTACTGCCATTCATACGCATGATTTACTCTGATTAGTGAGTGAATATACTTTCCCAGCAGAGGCGCCACCGGTAATTTTGGAGTGACATGCGTGTCTACTGCCATTTTTAAACACACTACAAATCATCTCCGCTGATGTCTACCATTTTCCTTCTGCTCTACAGCTTTTACTGTACAAAAAATATCCTTCGTTTTTCGAGATTTTAAAAGAGTTCTTCTCCCAATTAAAACAACATTGGGAATTATTTTGCAGAAATCCCGCGTCTGAGATGAGTACTAAAATTTCATTCATGAGTTGGTAGCAATTCTGAGGGGTTGTCTTTGGGCTGGTACCTTCTTGCAATGGCCAGACTGTAGTGGCTTCATCTTTCTGTGCCCATAAATACCCCATTTCATGTCTCTGACAGAGCATGTGTACTTTACAGAAAACTTAAGAAAAAATACCTACAGGCTTTAAACGAATTGTAACCAATCTGTGAGGTTGAAAAAGGGAAAAATGGCATGCACTCACTCGTACGCTGTACACAAAAACAATTGTTAGCGTCACAGCATTTCACAGCGCTGGGAGCTCATTCCAGGGGCTGCAACCATTCGAAAAGAAGGGCAAAAAGACAAAAATAAAAACCACCAGAAACTAAACTCTCATGCTCACAGTTTCTTAAACTGGGTTTCTATCGCTCAGTCACAAAACAGGGTGTCTAATTTGAGTTATAAAATGGAAACTCTACCGGACTGGAAAGAAAACTAGACTAGAAAAATGCGTAACCGAACCGGTATGCGAACCCGGGACCTCCTTATTGCCGATCGGGTGCAATTGGAAGGTTCTGGGTTCCTATCCCAGTTCGGTTGCACATTTTTTTAGTCTAGCTTCATTTCCATTCATCGCTTGCTGGTTTCAGCTCCCTTATGGAGACACCAGAAAAACCAAAAACCCTGCTACACTGGACTACCGATGCTATGTCAGTACAATTAAAGCTGCAATTGATAATGATTTTAACATCGATTTATCTCTATCTAAGTATTTAGATATTATTCGCTAATTATTCATACTAGGGCCGCGTTAAGGCGCTTGTCAAATGTATTTGTCGGTATTAGCTGCACACTTCATTGACAGCTGAAAGAAATTCAGGCAGTGTATCGAGACCCGATTGGCTGTTAGGCTAGGTAACGTTTCGGCACCTTGTAATCTTGTTGCCTGCCAGGTTGCCTTCACAAAACCATACTCTAGAACTAGTCCTGGCCAAAAGCAACACTTGGGTGAAAAGAAATGAAGACTTCAAGAAATATTTAGCTTCCACCCAGAAAAGAAGATCAAAAACCTCTCCTGACTCAGCTCGAGGTAGAATAGAGACAGATGATAGCAAACAAATTCACCAACCTCCCAGTGGCACGCGGGCCACGTGTGCCACTAACGCCACTGCGTCACCTGCGTCCTCCCTGAGGATTTCCGTCGCGACGGCACGCACTTCCGCCCAGTCGCGGCAGATGTCTGACGCCGTCGTCCGTGCTGACGTCACAGTGAACCGGATCACGTACACTCCCTAAATAGGAGGTTAAGCAACATTTTGGTGGTTTACAAGTTGGATTGGTGACCACTAGAGACGTTTTGACGTCATGATAAGATGAAAAGACGTTCTGCATAGGAAGTTAAGCAACGCTTTGGTGGTGTGTGAATTGGATGGGGTACCACGAGGAAAATTTCGTCCATTCTGAGCTTAAGGTGAGATGGAATGGCGTTATGTATATGAAGTTAAGCAACGCTTTGGTCGCTTGTGAGTTGAATGGGTGACCACACGGGTGTGTCTGTCTATTCACGTCACATTTTTTGTTGGATCAGCCACAGAAGTAATCTTGAAAGTTAAGTAACAATGAGCTGGACCAAGTCCAAGATGGCTGATTATACGTCGGAGAATTGTATTCGTGTTTTGAAATTGGAATTGGTTTCCAACTCATTGTCTATCCAATCTCATGAGTAGCTGGGTTCTGAACCCGGGGCCAACGGTTCACGGGTCATGCACGATGCATGCAAGCCCACACGTATGAGACGATGGCTAGGAGTTCGATCCCCGGTGGGCGTACCTTGAGAGCGGCTGGCACAGCGTGGATTCGGCCGCGGTGGTTCAGTCTCTTCAGCAGGCGCTCGGTCAGCTGGTTCTCACCTACAAAGCGCAGGGTTTGATGACAAAGGAGATTAAAAGTAGGATATTTGGAAAAATACGAAGTCATTGTTGGAGAAGAGCAGAAATGAATCTTAAAAAACTGCCGTCATATTATCGTGGCTTCGCTAGCAAACACAATGCATTAACCAGAATGGTAATCATATAAATAATGGTCTGTTGAATAAAATGCGTTAATGGAATTCAAATAGTTATGCGGAGGCTAAATTAAATTATTAAATCCAGGATTACCGGTGGTTATGATGCACTTGCATGTAGATGATAAATATCAAACGAACTGGAATGTGACAGAATCATCAGGTTCAACATCATTCAATCTTGATAGTAATAGGTCGCTAGTACTGACCGGTAAAAACGAGTTATCATAGTAAATTTAGGCAATTATCAAAGGTGTCAAGAGTCAAGGCTACCTGAGGTTACTGTGGTTACCTTTGAGACGGAAGACCACCATTCCAAGGTGTCTGACGGCGGGTATCTCGAACCTGTCGTCGGCCAAGACCAGCGCCTCAAACTTCTGGGCAAGGCGAACCCCCTGTCGGATAAATGTAGTCTTTTTAGGGGAACATAGGAGAGTACAGTACAGTAATGGTGGCATTTACAATTGCTTTGATGAGTGAATTCTGCAATGTCGTGTGGACGATGGCGATTTCACAATTGTGTTTGTGAATTAAAAATTGTTTATTTCCAAGATAAGGGGTTTTCTACTTTGAAGACTCTTACAGCACGTCGAGGAATATCCATCATAAGCATCTTATGAATTCCCTGCGTTTTAAATGATAGTTGTCGACTTAACCTACCTCTCTGATATGGCGCTGAAGTCCTGTAACTCCGTAACTTCGTATGACGAACCAAAGTTTTAACGCCCTGAACCTCTTGCTTAACGGAATCTGCCAGTGCTGCAAAAAAAACAAGGACAACGCTACAACTTTAATAAAAATTATACGGCTTAGAGTGTTGTGAACACAGGTTCTCTAGGTAAGTTAAAGGATGGGTAACCATCATATACATGACCAGTTCTGTTCGAGAGAGAGGTTGGAGGGATGAAAATTGAGCAACACTGCGCTGGGTCATGTATTGGATGGGTGACCATCATAATCATGACCAGTTCTGTTCGGGTGAGAGGTTGGAGAGATAAAAGTTAGTACAATAACTTCACTTGCCTTTCTAATCAACCTCTAGACAGCATGGATTTGTGGAGGAATCCTGTTGTTCGTTTTGTACCGTCCTTCGGAAGGAACGTTAAGCCGGTGGTCCCCTTGGTGCTCTTCGACAGGAGTAGGCTACGTCCCAGATTTTACTAACTTTATTCTAGGGTAGTTTAGGCTCACCATGATTCTCATCGGCTTATCATTCACCAACACCACAAGAACATTGCCTATCTGAACTTAATGACAGTGCGTTGTTAAACAGCACACTTTTGACGACTACAACTCACCATGAAATCTACAGCATGACCCGAGTTCTCGTGCTGAAGGTAGAGAGGTTCCACGTTGAAAGTGCGATGTAGGGCGCCGCTGTTTTTCACCCTGATACGGCAGAGGTCACATATAAGAGGGTAGTCATGCGGTAGCGTTGATTGTCTTTAAGAGGATTGGGGTGACTAGTGATGTGTGGGGTTGATTACAGGCACGGGTGCACTAGGAACAGGGCTGGACATTGAAGCGAGAACATATAGGTGGTGCGATGGCTGGAAAATTTGAAAGGAACTAGAACTTTTTGCATGGCTACACAGTTTATGAATAGTATTTTTTACAAAAATATTTCAATCCGTAACAAAAACTGTTTGAAATGGGTTTTGAATGCTAAGTAAAGGACAAAAAAATAATAAAGGATAAGTTAGCATTCAAAACCATATTCAAATAGTTTTTGTTAAAACTAGTGCTAAGGCTAAATCAAGTAGACATGAGTCTAAAAACCATCGATATAGAATTCGTTTTTTTTTTTTTCACTGAAAAGGACACATACCCGTACATATTTCATGGGTAACTCTGAAAAAATAATGTAATTTCGTTAAATTGATGCCCAAACGGGTTTATGACATCATTTTTTGAGAGCGTAGAGGTTTTTCTAATAATAAAACACCCCGTACATTGCAAGCGTTTGCAATTTAAATCAGATTTCACAGAATTTCGTGTTAAATCGATGCCACACTATGTCCGACTGACCAAACATCAAGAAAGTGTCCAAAATTAAACTTAAATGTAAAGACTATGTGTCCGCAATTCTCTTCAAAAGATAGGATGTTAAAAATAAGAGGCAAGGGATGGGCTCTCAAGAGATGGAAAAACCTAGAAAACTCTCATCTAAACCCACACAGCTTGGTCGCTTACCACATTGCTGTGCAATCGAAATGTACCATCAGCCACTTGCTCGGGTTGAAAGCGACAGAATGTGCAAGGTCGACACCAGCTAACCAAGACCGCAGCTCGGGACAAATGAAAGCTGAGCCTGCGTACGCTGCGTCCACGTGCAGCCAGAGCTGCTCCCGTGCGCAGATAGGACCCAGCTCGCGCAGGTTGTCGAATGCGCAGGCGCCGGTGGTTCCCAACGTGGCGCACAGCTGTTCAAATGAGGAAGTTGGTTGGCATGGGGCAAGCTAGGCTAGGAGATTTAAGTTTCTAAGTGGCTCTTTTGACTGGGGCAGAAGACACAACAAATATTTGTTAATTTCCTAGTTGTTTTCTTGATTTTTGATTATTAATGATAAGTATAATTGGTCGATTAGCTGATTTTAATTACATTCAAAAACTAAGTTCCAATTTTTTGTTTTAAAAACAAGTGCCAAGATTAGATAAATTAGATTCAAGGCACAAAAATGTTCCTAAATCGCTGGCAAGACAATTTCGGTCACTAAAGGTAATATTTGTCTTAAAAATCAGAAAAAAAGTGCAGATATCCGCTTTACCATCTCAAAAATCGAAGCAAATCAGCCCTGAATGTTTCAAGTCGAAAAACAAAGCTTATATTTAAATACTAAATAACACGACCACGATGTACTTACAAAGAAAGGTATCAAACCCTTGGCACGGTCCCTTGCCAACGCCTCCAAAAGCTTGTCCCCTCGTAGACTAAGAGCGTCGTCTGTCTCTATATAACGCATCTTGACAAGCCCGATCAAACCAGCCTTCTCCACCGAGGAATGCGCTTGATCAGAGCAGTAAGCCACGAGGCGACAGTTGATATCCGCATCCTCCATATCTGGATAGTCTTCCTTGTACCGGCGTATCGCCTCAGTGCGACCGGCAAGCAGGCAGACAAACGTTGCCTCACTGGCGGTCGTCTGCAAGGAGATTCAAAAGATGCTCTGTCTAGTTTAGTGTCGGTGGATGATCGGATGATGATGAAACTATAACCTATAAAAAGGGGAGAGGCGCAGAAAGGTTCCTGACGTAGCCTACTCCTGTCAAAGAGCGCCAAGGGGACAACCGGTTTAAAGTCGCAGGTACAGCAGGATTCCTCCACAAATCTATGCTGTCGAGAGATTGATGTGCAGGGCGAATGAACTAATTTTACTAATTTAATTTCATCTTTCCAACTTTTCTTCCGAACGGAACTGGTCAGGAGAATGATGGTCACCCATTCAATATCTGACTCAGCGCAGTGTACCGGTAACGTCGGTGATCTTATGAGTGATGTAAACCTGTGTGATGTTTAACGAAGCCCTGTTTTGATGAATAGCCCTGTGGCACTGATCGCGATGAATGAGCGAGGTTATTATAGTAATGTGGCAGGTAGCCTACTTCTGTCTAAGGGCACCAAGAGACTAAAGGATTCTAACCTTACCTACCCTAACCTAACCTAACCTAACCTAACCCAACCCAACCCAACTTAACCTAACCCAACCTAACCCAACCTAACCTAACCTAACCTAACCTAACCTAACCTAACCTAACCTACCCTAACCTAACCTAACCTAACCCAACCTAACCCAACCTAACCCAACCCAACCCAACCTAATCTAATCTAACCTAACCTAAACCAACCCAACCCAACCCAACCCAACCCAACCCAACCCAACCCAACCTAACCTAACCTAACCTAACCTAACCTAACCTAACCTAACCTAACCTAACCTAACCTAACCTAACCTAACCTAACCTAACCTAACCCAACCCAACCTAACCCAACCTAACACAACCCAACCTAACCTAAGCTAACCTAACCTAACCTAACCGAACAATCAGATCGCAATCCCAGTAATCTCACCGGTCATCCAGCCAGCCTTGTAACGATAGAATGTCGCTTAACTCGCACCTGAATGACGCCGCCGCCGACGCTGCCTGGAGCCGTGTGAAGGAAGGCGTCCGGGAGGCCGATCATCTTGCCGAGCCAGTCCATGACAACAATCTCCAGCTCAGTGCATGCCGGCGATGAGGCCTATGCACAGAAATCAGATGTGACCTTGGAGAAAAGCGACTTGATTCGAAGTCGCGTTGGGAGATGAGCGATTTGAGACAAATGATGCGCTTTTGGGTGTGCGGATTTTAAACATGTCTTGTTTTTGTAAAATGCGGTAGAGAATTGTTTTAGAAATCGATCTTCCTGTTGAAACCAATGTTAAAAAGACCGAAAGTATCGAGAAAAGACTTAAAAAATGGGATTTAAACGGGAATATTCGGTTCTAATATTCGGTTCTATATTCGGGCCTTTCGGTTCTAAAATTCACGGGTAAGTGGGAGGTACGCACCCACGTGAATCCCAGACAGTTGACAGCGTCAGCCAGCATGTCCCCCAGCAGCGAGGGGAACGAGTTCAATGCGGGAAAGTACGCGTGCATGTGTGGACTCTGCCAATGCGTCAACTGCAACAAATCAACAAGACATAGCAATCGATATGCTTTATTTGGTCTCCCATCCAATACATGCACAACCTATAGCGGTGCTTAACTTCGGTGGTCTTACCCAGTGGTACAGTGCTGTAAAAGATGGTGGTTGCACGATGTTTCGTTGCCAACTGCCAAGGGTGCGTGGGAATTATAAAATTTCCAAAATGTTCACAGCGAACTTGAATTCTTGTAAAATTTACATCAGTTTTAAATAAGTGAAAAAAAATAGCTTTATTATTAGGAGCACTACCACCCTCTCAAAAATCGATGCCTAAATGATGATCGATTTTTGAGAGTGGTAATATGTTCTTAATAATAAAAATGCCCCCGTGCGTTACAGGCGTTTGCAATTTAAATCACATTTCAATAGCTCAATGGTTCAGAGCAACACCCGCGATAGGTGGAGATCGGGGTTCGAGTCCCCGTTTGGGCATCAATTTTTGAGACGGTTATAGTGTTGTTAATAATAAAATACCCTGCGCATTGCAAGCGTTTGCAATTTAAATAAGATTTCATCCTAATGCTGAATAACAAATATTATTGTTATCTTATTGTGCAGGTTTCATCAAGAGATCTTGCTAAATTGGTTTCACTTTCAGTAAACACTCTTGTTCCCTAGCGTCCCCTAAGTTGTAGAAGTGTCAGTACGGTCAGATTTTAAATAAAAAGTGCATATTTTGACCTGTAAAGAACTTCACATACCGTATGATTCTGTTTGTTGATGCAAATCAATCAATTACCTGGAAATCTAGTGTCTAAAAACATTTAAATAACACGACACAAGCACGTGCCACGGTTTTTGTCATTATTTCAAAGCGTGGCTTGTTTCAAAACGAGTGGGAGGTACGGGGATCGGTACGGGAGATTTAATGCCATCTCAACTTCGTAGTACTCCCCTGTGGAGCTTGGAAATAATCTCTGAAAATATGAGTTGCACTTCAAGACGCGTCGAAACAGGTGTGTACGCTTTGACTGGTCGATAAGGATTTTAAGATGTACGTGGGTCGTCAAGTAAAATTTGTTACAAGCTTGGAGGGTAGTTAGTTACAAACTTTAACGGTGCTATTAAGCGACGAGACGGTCGTTTAAGAAAACTTAGATACGGTTTTACCAAAATCTCAACTTCTACTTAAAAAGTTAGTAGAAACTATTGCCATGGCGACTTCCAATCACATGCAGTGAAATTCAGATGTTTCTGTGAGCTAAAGATCCAATTTATAGTTCAACATTTTGTTGAAACTGTTGCCATGACGACTTCCAATCACATGGAGTGAAATTCAGATGTTTCTGTGAGTTAGAGGTCCAATTTATAGCTAAAAATGTTGGTAAAACTCGACATAGGTCAAAAGCTGAAAAAATATCAGGAAGTGGTCGGTCATATGAAATGAAAGGACGACGTGGACTGCGGGTGGTATTATCGACTTGTCGAAACAACCAAGACTCGTTTACTCGATTAAGAAGATCACAGTTACCAGGCGAGTTGAGCAAATAAAACTGCTCTGCCAGTCGATTTCAACAACTCCATCTTAACGGGATATACATCTAGTTAATTTATACCAACTTTCCCAGAGATTTTCTGGTGGTTAGAACGGAAGAATTTGAATATGTTCTTCCTAAATATATAAATATTATACTTTGGAACAACAGTAATTTTTTTTTGGAAACATTTCCTCTGCTTCTTAAAATGAATTGTCAAAAATACACTTTTACCCAATTTCAGGATAGCTTATAAGAGCCAGAGAGTAAAGACTTTATGATGGTTTTTAATCTTATGTCTATACTTGATTTATCCTTAGCACTAGTTTTAACAAAAACTATTTAGTATTTATTAAACTTAGCATTCAAACCCCATTTCAAATAGTTTTTGTTAAGAGTAAATACTTTTTCGAAAAAAAAAAACCCTGTTGTATCTAATACACATTCGGTTATTATCATAATTTCTTTATGGCTTCAATATCTTTTTTAAAGTTAGGTATTTTTCCTGACTTCTCGCTCTCATTTTGTGACTTAGGTCTCCTAGGGAATCGCATGTACCTGGATAGAGCTTAGAACTGCTGGTAAAAATTGATGTCAGTCAAGTCATTGTTGGCTTTGGGCTTTAGTAAGTTCGAGATAAATAGGAAAAAAGTAAAAAATGTTCAACAAGCCTACTATGGATTAAATGTCGCATTCTGATGCAACTCCAAAAAAGAGACAACTTTGACAACACGAATGGTCTTACCCCCGGCATGATGACGGTCTCGACGTCGCTCAAGATGGCGTCCCACGGCTCGGGAGCGTCGGGAGCAGCGTCAGGCACGAGATCACGCATATATCCCGGGGAGACGTCGGGGAAGACGCGTCGCTCGCGGATGTTTTCAAGATAGTCGGCGATGTAGTCGACCATCTCTTTGCCTAGGAAATAGAACAGACAGTTCGGATGGAATTCTTTGGTTAATCGCCTCGGTATCTATTATTCGGTAATGACTCATTTATATTTTTGCCAAAAACAACAGCGGTGTATCGGCTTCTTGGTTACCATATGGTATTACAGTACCTGTTACGCATTTCTGCACACATTCTTTTCTAAAAACTTGGATATATACCTCATAACTTGGCATAGATGCCGCTATTTTCGCCAGTGTGGTGCTTTTATATTTCCACGTCTATCGTCTTACAGAAAACCCGTTTCAAATTTCTCTTAGGTAACACCATAGGTGACCATAGCACTAATTTGTACCTGCCTTCGTGAAAAATAGCCAACAAATGATTGCTTACCAAACTTTTACAAAATGATTTGGTAAGCTTTTAGAGGAAATCTTATTTCAATTGCAATTACGCTTGCATTGCGCGGGGTATTTTATCATTATAAACACTATAACCGTCTCAAAAAGCCAGTGGTAGCTCAATGGGTTAGAGCAACACCTGCGATAGGTGGAGATCGGGGTTCGAGTCCCCGTTTGGGCATCAATTTTTGAGACGGTTGTAGTTTTTATAATAATAAAAAAAAATTGTAAACAGTCTTTCTGGGATGGATCCAAAAAACAGAGTTTTAAGCTAAACCCTCAGAAGTTTGGGTGTAAAGTCGTTATAACCATGGTAAAAACCCATGAAAATTTGGAAACACCGTCTATGACTGACTGGTCATCTTTTAACTCCATGTTATCTACTTCATGTGGACAATATAAGTTTTGAAAAATAGCACGACATTTTATGTGATATGAAAAGATGAATCGGTGATAAATATCGGTTCATTTTGTGAGCTCGTGAAAGTAAATGTTGAGCTATGTGCAACAATTGACAAGAAAAAAGCACACGGATGCAAATATCACAGTCGACTTTATGTAATTTAATAGTTCCACTAACCAAGTCGATATCGCCAAAGATTCCCTTCGGTTACAGCTTGGAACATCCCTGCAAATCTTTTCACCAATTGCCAACGCAATTTTCGTCGGGTAGTTTAACTTTGCCAAACAACACACATTTCAGAAATCGTTCCGACAAGACTCTTTCGACGTCCAGTGCAATAACAATAACAGGGCGCCGCGACGCCGTTCTTTGCGACAATAGAGCACGGCAATAAGTCAACATTACTTTAAGAGCAAATCAAATCAGTGTCTTCGTCTTGCGCTTTGTGTAAGTGATTGAATACCAATATAGCAAGCAACAGATGATTGAGAAATCGCTGAAGATCCTGAACGCACAGCATTGCTTAGCGCATTCGACATGTTTTTTCGTTAGTAAATTTTTGATTGGTTAGTTGTGTGTTTGATTCATTGAGGATTTAAGTGAATCCTAGATGTGGATGTGGATGTAAGTGTGGAAGCCATGTCTTTGAGGGTGAGTAGAGGGTGACGTTTAATTGTACCATCATAACACATGACCAGTTCTGTTTCGGGAGAAAGGTTGGATTATTTAATATGTGTGGTGTTTAACGACGCACTGTTTTGACATCTGGCCATGCGGCACTGGTCTAATGGCGTCGGTGTATGAGTGAATGATGTTGAGGATGATTATGAACCAAACCTAGCCTAGAAGGGAGGAGGGGAAACCCGGTGCCGGCACGTAGCCTACTCCTATCGAAGACCAAGGGGACCACCGGCTTAGCGTCCCATTTGAAAGACGGTACAACTCGAACAGCAGGATTCCTCCACAAATCCATGCTGTCGAGAGATTGATAAGCAAGGCGAGTGAAGTTGCTGTACTAACTTTCATCCCTCTAACCTCTCTCCCGAACAGAACTGGTCACATGTATGATGGTCACCCATTCAATACCTGACTCAGAGCAGTGCTGCTTAACAGAGGATGGAGGGATGAAAGTTAGTACAATAATTTGACTCGCTTTGCTTATTAATCTCTTGACAGCATGGATTTGTGAAGGAATCCTGTTGTTCACGTTGCACCGTCCTTCGGAAGAGACGTTAAGCGTCATCAGCACTCTAAATATCCCGAATCTCTGGTGAAACGAGTGATGGTGGCATTTAACCCAAGCTAAAATCATTCCATGATTGAAGCTGGACGCCAGTTTCCAATACAGATAATAACAGGTCACATATTATGTCCTTTTTGATGTAGTGCGTGAATTCAGAAACATCACGTTTCCCTTGAATGTGCATAAAAATACAATGTCAGGACTGAGGCGAGTTATAAAAATGAAGCCAATTACTAATTCGATTGTTTCCTAATTTAATAGCACAGTAAATCACACGTGCTTGCGGTAGAGCTCTTTGTATTTGTGGAAGAGAGTGGGTACAGGAGGTGCTTATTAGTTTCAATCTGTGGTTTCATTTTAATTTCTTGATAACTATGTTGAAAATTTCATTCTACAATGTTGGTGACCTTCAGTTTTTACATATGACTCATAGATTTTCTTGAGTGGAGCGAGTGAGTCTTCCTATTGAATAATATTTTTCTTGGCAGTCATTTTCTAATTTTTCTCATGAATTAAAATGATAACTAGTACTTATGAATGATCTTTTTTAGGCAATTACATCTCGTCAAACGAAATGTTTGGGTTTAGCTTCTTTTCTCATTTCTAAACTCTTATATACCGTTATTTTTGCTATATTGCTTGTATATTGGATATTGCCCTACCCCAGACGAACTCTTATTTAAGAAATTCTACATTAATATTCACAATTCTACGGCATTCAATGTCACCTGTTTCAGTACAGTGTTTACGACAATTCATACGACAATGCACAATTAATTTGGTACCTAATTGCTATCAAAATATGCAATCAGGAACCAGGGACGAGAAATCTAATTGTATGCCTTACCTCTGATTCTATACTCGTCGAAGTCCATTGTACCCGAAATGCAGAGATGTTTCCAAAAGAGATCTTCCAACAATTTGTCGTCTATTTCGAATTCGACCCGTTAATCAGCACCGATATCCCTCTTTTAGGATGTACCAATCGTTTTTGTGAAGACCAAATGACCGATTCAGAAAATCCTAGACCAATTGGACGTCTTGAATGATATCCACCGCTGAGTTTTCAAGCACCTCGGACATCTTCCTGAAACAGACCGGCCATCATAATTGGGACGTCGTCAACGATCTTTACTCAACCTCTAACTCACATGTGCTCAGACCTCCCTAGTCACTGTCTAAGCCCGCATAGAAGCCCTAGAACGTCTCCCTCATCATATGGAAGTCGCTGACCAAAACTAGGTCAAGGATTAACAAGATTATCGCCAAAAAAAGCAAAAAAAAGTAACTGTCATAATATTTTACCCTTAATTTTTTGCATCACGGTATCAGAAAGTTATTAAATACAATAAAAAGCGATAAATAAGTATTTTAAATTAGGATTTCCGCAAATTTTGACGATCAAACAGTAAAAAATCAGTATTTTTTTCTTGGTAATCGAAAAGGGTCCTAATTCTGAGCTACCTTGAATCTATTTTTCACACAAAAAATCTAAAAATCCGCTTACCTTTTTGGAATTCAACTCCTTGCACAGTGTAGCCTTTCGTCTGCTGATAACACTAAGAGACGTCCTACGTGCTAGCTCAGTCTTATATACCCACACCCTGAGCACCGAGTGAGACCGTGCGCCGAGTTCCTCAGCGTCTCCGCCAATGGCAGGCGTCGGCGTCGGCGTCGGCTCTCCGGTTCGGTTCGGAGTAACCCGCTTAGCGATCGGCGGGGCCCGTAGAGACCCAATCAGTGGTAAATAATTACTACTTATTTATATTGTCCCGGCTTATTATTAGCAAGGAGAGATGGAGTGGTTTTTGTATCTTGCCACTTAGCTTATTTGAAAGCGAGCATCTGTCCGGTGATTTCAGAGTTGGGCTAAGCTGGCATGAATCGCGCCCACTTGATTTTAAAACAGGAACGGTGGTGAGTGACAAGTGATTTTCATTTTGTTGCAGAAAGTACCTTTCCTAAATATTCTTTGTCATTTTAGCTTTTTATGCTTTGCTTGATCGCACTATACCGGCAATTTTTATTAAATTTGCAGTGTACCTTTTTGAGTTTTTAATTTTGGCCGTCTACATTTTCAGAAAAATCGATAAGAAAGCTGGTAGTCGTTCTAGACTTACAAAAATTTGTATACAAAAATCCAAAAAATTGTTTGGTTGAATTTGTCAGAAACTGTTTACATGGCAAAATTAGTAGGGGAGGAGGGGTCTAAAAGTCTCAGGGGAAAGTTATCTCGGTGTTCAAATCTCGACTCCAAATGGTACGAGAAGCAAAATACTGATTCAGGCTACTTCGACGTCTAAATATCTTACTATTCTGAAAATTTCATTCGTTTCGGTGCATAATTCACACTCCTGGAAGAGATTGTTTGTTTTGACAGGTGGTCAGTAACTTTTCTGCTGCTAAGTTATTTCATATTTTACATAAAAATATCCATCTAATTGAATATGCATATTTATATTCTTTTAAGCAAACATATTGTCTGTTTATGATTTTTATTATATGATTAATTTATGCACGAGAAGCAAATTAATTTTAAATGTAAAATAATACGAAATTACAATACACTACGAAATTTATGGAGTTTTTGGTGAGCCAAAAGTTCTGAAAAAAGAGTTGTATTTTGACAAAATTTCAGTTAGAAAGTGATTTTCCTTCATTTTCTATTCATATCGCTGCTAGAAAACGTTTAAAATAATTTCGGCATCAAACATCTAATGGGCATCCGTCTTGCATGAGGTGGATGTTAGTGACGTCACGACGTGGTCAAAATGCTGGTGAAATGTGTACTAGAAGCGAGTACACCTGCCAATTGAACACAAAACGAGTGCCTAAAAGTCGAGTCAATCACGCAAACTGAACTAGTTGCTGTAATTGATGTACCTATAGAGTACACACAAATCATAATCATACGTCGATTGATTGATTGATTATTGTGTTTAACGACGCACTGTTTTGACAACAGGCCATTTGGCACTGGTCTAATGGGGTCGGTAAATAAGTGGATGATAATGAGGATGATGAACCTAACGTAGCCTAGAAGGGAGGAGGGAAAACCCTGTGCCAGCACGTAGCCTACTCTGTCGAAGAGCACCAAGAGGACCACCAGCTTAACGTCCTTTCCGAAGGACGGTACAACGCGAACAACAGGATTCCTTCTCAAATCCATGCTGTCAAGAGGTTGATAAGCAAGGCGAGTGAAGTTGCTGTTCTAACTTTCATCCCTCTAACCTGTCTCCCGAACAGAACTGGTCATGTGTATGATGGTCACCTATCCAATACCTGACTCAGCGCAGTGTTGCTTAACTCCGGTGATCTTTTAAGAACCGGTGTTTCCAACACGGCAAACCGTTCGGTCGATCGTACACAAATCAAATTTAATTGGTGGTAGAAAATTGACACAGTCAATAATTTTCTAATTTGGTCGCTTATTTATTTCAGGGTTGCGTTTTACACTCGATATCATTCAATGACACAATTAAATGAATCGGCGACAACCTTTAAACTTATCTGATATGATTTTAAACAGACTTTTAAAGAAATTTTTAATATTGTGTAGAAAATGGACGGTCTTCGCCGTTTTAATCAAAAGTGAAGCGGACGTCAGCAAAGATTACGCTTATTTTCATACCCATCTGTTACTACAAGGCAAAAATAAAATATATTATGCACGAACACACTATACACATTATACACATTATACACATTATACACGAACGACCTAGCAGAACATTGTAATATGGGCACTAAAACATTACTCGCCAACGACACGACATTTTATCTCTGGTACTAATTACAAAACAGTAATTGACAATGCCAATCAGGCGTTTGACACGATGGACAAATGGTGCCAGTCAAACGACCTTTTTATTAATAATTATAAGACGGTATTTTTTGACTCCTTAGGTGAAACAACTTAAGGAAGGATGCCCCTACATAAAACTGCATGGGAAAAGCATTATACAATGCATCAACACGAAATTTCGTGGCGTGCATATGAGTGACGGTTCAGATTGGACCATACCTGCATATTGACTTGATGGCGAAACATTATTTATTTATTTATTTGTGGTGTTTAACGACGCACTGTTTTGCCAACTGGCCCTGCGGCACTGGTCTAATGGCGTCGGTGAATTAAAGGATGATGATGAGGATGATGAACCTAACTTAGCCTAGAAGGGAGGAGGGAAAACCCTGTGTCAGCACGTAGCCTATTCCTGCCGAAGAGCACCAAGGGGACCACCGGCTTAACGTCTCTTCCGAAGGATGGTACAACTCGAACAACAGGATTCCTCCACAAATCAATGCTATCGAGAGGTTGATAAGCAAGGCTAATGAAGTTTTTGTACTTACTTTCATCCCTCCAACCTCTCTCCCAAACAGAACTGGTCATGTGTATGGCGGTCACCCATCCAATACCTGACCTAGCGCAGTGTAACTTAACTTTCATCCCTCCAGTCTCTCTCCTGAACAGCGTGTGCCGAACGTGTAGCGAAACAGATAGCGTCACTGTGTTTGCTAGCTGAACGTATCATGGATGTAGTAAATTTTGAAACAGCCAAACTGGTGTACTTTGCCCATATTCAATCTAGGTTTAGTTCCTGGGTAACACTATGGGGAAGTCACCCAAAAACAACTCTTAAAACTACAAAAGAGAACGATACGTTGTATGGCAAAGCCAGCTGTAACCCAGTGGCCGAGGAATAGGACAGTGCAAACCGTTGTTTACGCATTTTAAAATAATGACAATGCCTCGTGTGTATATATTTTATTCTATCCAGTGGATAATTGAGAATATTTTATATGCTATGACGACGGACCACGGGTTTAACATCAGTAATAGAGAGTACCCAAGCAAAAATAACATACGCATGCATTTTATACTGGGACACCAACTTATGCAGGGATTAAAATTTCTAATGCACTGCCAAAAGAAATCACGAACAATGATACAATTTGAAAAAAAGTCCTAAAATTGTATTTATTTGACCAATGTTTTTACCATGCAGATGAAATTTTAAATCTGGATAGATTTAAATTATGACTAGTGCTAGTACAACTATTATTTATATTTTCTTGTATGACGTCCAGGGACCATTCAATCGGTTTAAATAGAAAATAAAGAATTATTATTAAGACAAAAACTATTTCAACTGGGTTTTTAATGCTTAGTAAAGAACAACTTAATTTCCCGGCGTTTCGTAACTTGTACCCGTTACTTTTTTAAGGGTAAGATCATTTTGCTATAGGATAATTGTTTTTCAAATTCAAATAGTTTTTGTCAAAACTATCGCTCAAGTTAGATAAAGTAGAGATGAGTCTAAAAACAATCATAATAATAATAATTACTATTACTGCTTTGTTTTCTTTGATTGCGAATTTCTTTATTACGCGTAATTTCTAGGTTGTGGATTAAATAAGAATAAATATTGGATGAAGTTGTAGATGCTTGTAGATGCTTGTAGATGATTGTAGGTGATTGTAGGTGATTGTAGGTGATTGTAGATGATTGTAGATGATTGTAGATGATTGTAGATGCTTGTAGATGATTGTAGGTGATTGTAGGTGATTGTAGGTGATTGTAGGTGATTGTAGGTGATTGTAGATGATTGAAGGTGATTGTAGATGATTGTAGGTGATTGTAGGTGATTGTAGGTGATTGTAGATGATTGTAGATGCTTGTAGATGCTTGTAGATGCTTGTAGATGATTGTAGGTGATTGTAGATGATTGTAGATGATTGTAGATGATTGTAGATGCTTGTAGATGCTTGTAGATGATTGTAGATGATTGAAGGTGATTGTAGATGATTGAAGGTGCTTGTAGATGATTGTAGATGCTTGTAGATTATTGTAGGTGTTGAGGCAGTTCATACTACAAGTGTAATGTTTCCTATTGACTCCAAATCGAAGTCGGTTGTCTCTTGTCGCATGCTGGAATGCTCCAGTGACATCCGTGCCCCGGGCCTGGAACAAAACCGAATTGCATCTCCGAACTGCATGCCCGAATTCCAAGTAATGTCATGCCCGAATTCCAAGTAATGTCATGCCCGAATTCCGAGCTTGAATATCATGCCCGAATTCCGAGCTATAATGTCATTCCCAAATTCCGAGCTAGATAGTCATGCCCGAAATCCAAGCTATAATGTCATACCCAAATTCCAAGCTATAATGCCATGCCCAAAGTCCAAGTTAGAATTTCGTGCCCAAATTTTAAGATTTCTCATCCATGTCGGGTTATTTTAATCCACCCAATGAAATGTGTGATTTTTTGGGAAATCGCACATCTTTCCTTGCTATGATTAAAGAAATGCTGATCTAATTTTTATTATCACTTGAAAAACTTGTCATGTTGGGTTAAATTTGCTTAGTTCGCTGAACAAATTTCGAAAAAATTTAATTTATTTGGCAAATTTCTCAAAATTGCTAAATAATAAAATTGCAATGACACTTAGAAAATTTGCTAATTGAAATCGTAGAGCAATTCCAAAAATTTTTGACCAAGGGGTTGAATTGGCCGTGTAAAAATGTGACATTGTTACATTCCAGCGTGTTTGGCAAGATGAGATAGGACAACAATCCTTGTACATGCCTCCAGCCTTGGTCAGTGAAGTGGAAGCCATTATAATGGGAATACATAATAACAAATCTCCTGGATTTGATAAGATCCGAGCTTAAGATCGAAATCGATTTAAAATGCCATAATAAAAGCTATTGCCCCTAGATCACTGAAAGCGAACAGTCACTGTAAGAGATCTTTACCAGAAATTACAAATTATACCAGCGCGAGAACTTTTCCAATGCAAAATGTATTTAAAATATCTCTGCGACAATGCCCTTAAATCAAGCTTAGTAATTAAAGTAAGATTAAGAAGCGCACAACCTTTCATAAGACCATCCCATGTGAACAAGTACGGTAAGCGATTGCAACAATGTAATGTCCCATTAATTTTTAACAAACTTCCACCAGAAATTCGTGAACTAGAAACTGTTACTCAAGTATTGTATTTAATTAGATATCTATTAAATTTTTCAGTGTGTATACATTGTCATCTAGTATTCAATATCTCTCACTTAATAATCTTTATTATAAAATTCTCCTAGTAGGATGAAGATCTTTAGGTTTTTCTTGAAAGCATCCCTGCTTGCAATGCAATTAACTTGTGGTGGAAGGCTCTTCATGATTTTCACTCCCAATATTGAGCATGACACAATGTCGATGATAACCCATCTGTAGTTTTCCTGCTCCTCTTGTAAAATATTGTGTCAAGAGTTGACTTTTTACAAACTTAAATTCCTACATCCGTTTGTATTTCTTTCACTTTATTTTATTTTGTGTTAGGTTGATTGGCTGCTATTATTATTTGTTATTATTATAAAATTTTATTTTTTTTGCTCCACAAATTAGCCAAAAGGGTTTTGTGGAAAACTGTGCGAAGACATAATGTAATTTTTTTTTTTGGTTCCACCTAATAAACATATTCATTCAATAATAAAAAATGTAAGAGGGGGGCTACCAATTGGTCACACTGGTCGATTTCGATTTCATACCCCAAATTTTCCATTAAAAACTCACCTGTCGAACTGAACGTGCTCTTTCATTCGCAACGAGTAAGGCACATCGTGTATCGTCGTCATCGTCTTCCTTGGTTTCCCGCGCAAGATGTTTTGGACCAAAGACTTCCTGTAACGCAACCACTTGCGTCTCTCCAGGAAATCTTCAAAGAGCTGCCGGCTCGACGGGACGTGCAAGTTCAAGAAGTTCATTATGCGATCCCAGATGTTTGCCTTATTGTTCTGCATGATCCAGTATCGAGGACAGAGTAGACATAATGTTGATTCGCTGGCGATCATGGTTCGGCCGTATCGCTCCTCACCTAGGGGAACATCAAGTGTCTTGTGAATTGATTTATTTTTGTTGTCTTTAACGACGCACTGTTTTGACAACGAATCATGTGACACTTGCCGTATGGCTAAGTGAATGAATGGGTGATGATGAAGATGTTGATGAACCACCTTGGCTTGGATGTGAGGAGGGATAAACCGGTGCCGGCACTTCGCCTACTCCTGTCGAAGAGCATCTAGGGGACCACCGGCTTAATGTCCCCTTCAAAGGACGGTAAAGCAAAACGAAATTATTCCTCCACAAATAAATCCCTTCGAGAGGTTGATAAGTAAAGCGAGTAAAGATGCTATATTAACTTTCATCCCTACAACTTCTCTCCCGAACAGAACTTGCCGTGTGTATGATGGTCACCCATCCGATACCTGACCCAGCGCTGTGTTGCTTAACTTTCATCCCTCCAACTTCTCTCCCGAACAGAACTGGTCATATGTATGATGGTCACCCATCCGATACTTGACTCAGCGCAGTGTTGCTTAACTTTCATCCCTCAAACTTCTCTCCCGAACAGAACTGGACATGTATATGATGGTCACCCATCCGATACCTGACTCAGCGCAGTGTTGCTTAACTTTCATCACTCCAACTTCTCTCCCGAACAGAACTGGTCATATGTATGATGGTCACCCATCCAATACCTGACTCAGCACAATGTTGCTTATTTCTGTAATCTGACGAGAACCGGTATTTCCAACACTCAACGCCATATGACTATGAATTCCGTCATTTCTGTTCTTAAAACATCATTCTTGCATAATTATAAGTTTTCTTATTTAGAATATGGTTAGGTTCATCATCATCGTCATCGACGGCAATACCAATATATTTGCAGACCCCTTCGCCCGTTGTACGCACCAAGACCAAAGCACGAGCCGGCTTTCATCAAACAAACTTGCATAAAGTAGCCCTCCAATTTCTCCCCAGGTTTCAGCGGAGTTTCTTCCTCGAAGTACCGATAGTTGGTGACGCCCTTTGCCCTCTTTACGGCTATCTTCAGCAGCTCCATTACTTGAATCTCGCCGGTGAGGACAAAATGAACGTATCCAGGCTCTCCGATACCTTTCCCTGGAAAAAATTGGTTTGGTTTAACGGTTAAGGCTTCCCAAAATCGTCCTCCAGAAAGCATGGTTCAAGGTGTTGAGGCTGCCTAAAATCGCTCAAATTAAATTTAAATTTCGCATACCCCAGAAAAAAGTACTTCTGTGCTTTTAGGGCTAAACGACTGCTCTGATTTGAACCTAATTTTCAGAGCACATTTGTTCGTTCTGAGCCTAGACCTCCCGCGTTTTTGAGAAATATCTGTCAAATATTTGTGAAACTATTCAAAATGTACAGACAATTTTCAACTTTTATCAAAGCAATTTTCGGTTTTTTATAAAGTCCAGAAACATTGTTGTTCGACTTCGGAGAAATAGTTTTCATGTCAACAAAATTGTTTGGATTTATATTCCCTTTTTCGGAGTTTCGGGAGAATTCTATGACAACGTTTTTATCAATTTAAATGGAAGTACCAAAATAAGCATGCGGGGCTCCCGTTCAACAGAAAAATACATGATTAAAAATCAATATCTAGAACTTAACTCAAATTGCGTTGGTAAGCCCTAGTAACATAATATGATACGCTGGTGCCCATCCGCATTTTTGGAAGAGGAAATTACAGCTGGTCATTGGTTGAAGAAAAGTGTGGGCTAAACAACTGAAACTACAGGCTCATCCAGCAACGCGGAAAGCTCGTTTGCTTGCTTTGCAGGTTGCCTAGCTGAGCAGCGATGCCAGCTGCGCAGCGGGTAGCCTATAGCTGCGCAGTCTTGTCAGTGCCGCTACTTCACTAGTTCCCTAGCTATGCTTCGTCACCAAGATCTGCGTGCATGTCTTACTCAGGTCACATTACAAAAGCAGTTAGTACACTCCGTCAAAAGCATAAAGGTCATAAGTGTCTTTGCACCTGATTTTCAAAATGCCCCTTAGAAACAAAGAAGAGTATTGTGAATATTCTGCTAACTCATATTGAGGAATAAACCGAACGATTTAGTGTGTTGGAAACACCGGTTCTTGTGAGGTCACTGAAGTTAAGCAACACTGCGCTGAGTCAAGTGTTGTATGAGTGACCATCATACACATGACCAGTTCGGTTTGGGAGAGAGGTTGGAGGGATGAAAGTTAGTACAGCAACTTAACTCGTCTTGCTTATCAACCTCTAGACAGCATGGATTTGTGGAGGAATCCTGCTGTTTGAGTTGTACCGTTCTTTGGAAGGGACGTTAAGCCGGTGGTCCCCTTGGTGCTCTTCGACAGGAATAGGCTTTGTGCCGGCACTGAGTTTTCCTCTTCCCTTGTAAAGGTTAGGTAAGATTCGTCATCATCGATCAAAAAATTAGACATTTTAAGCTTTCCGATTTTTGGTGTTCACATACCCAAGACGGTCTCCCTAGCGGGGAAGACGCGCATCTTGGAGAGGATGCAGCACTCCCTGACGCTGACGTCATTCAGCCCCTCGAAATAAGGGAACGCGTTCATGGCGGCCTTGCATTCGTCCCATTGCTTCATCAACGACGACTTCAGCACGGTGTCGAAGACGTCTTTACGTAGGCAGAGCAGGTTGCAGTCCGCTAGAAGGTTTAGGCTCCTTTTTAGATATGTTGCACGCGTTTTTTACGCACGGCTCCCATGACATTATCTGTCCTAGTTACAAAATAGGAGACCGGCGAGTATTTTATGTTTGGCCGAAAAATTATCTGCGTTTATGCATTATACTGAAGTTAAGCTCTATTGCGCTGCCTTGGGAATGGATGGGTCAACCTCATGGGTCAACCTGAAGACGCTACTAGTTGGTGTTATGAATGCGATTCATACAATGCCTGCCCATAAGATGGTGCATTTGGTAAATTTATATTACATTACATATATGCAAATGTATATGGGGATTTCTGAATAACAGCGAGCCTATTCAATTCTTAGATAAGAGACCTTTAACAACAGTTTAAATTGCCTGAAAACCCCCGAAATTTAGAAAACGTTTTGTGAAAATAAATGTATCAAGGAAAGTATATTTGAAATAATCTCTCATTGCAGATCAAATTTGCGCTGGATTTTGGTGATTTTTGTTCTGTCAATTTTTTCGAGCCCCTTGTTATCTCGAGTCAAGTTTTATTGAGTTAATATAAAACAAAATCAACCAATTCTACTGCACCCTTTCCAAATAAGTCCATGCCATGGAGGCGTCATTAGGGTAGAAGTCTCTGCTAAAGCGTAAACACACCGAAAAGAAGCCAAAACGACTGAAGGGTGGCAAAAATTTGAGTCTTAAGAAGCCATTGAAGGACCGAAATCATACCAAAAACGCTTAGATTTGCTCGAAAAATAACCTTACACTGGCAAAAACTTCTGCGCTGACGCCCTCTCTCCAATAGACCTCTTATCCTACAAATGGCACTGCCATTTCTTACCCTAATTTAGTCCTGCTCATGGTCCCACAGATACTTTCCTGGTTACGTCACTTCCTTTAACACAAAACTCACTTTTCGGGAGAGAGGTTGGAGGGATGAAAGTTAGTGCAGCAACTTCACTCGCCTTACTTATCAACCTCTCGACAGCATGGATTTGTGGAGGAATCCTGTTGTTAGCGCTGTACTGTCCTTCGGAAGGGACGTTAAGCTGGTGGTCCTCTTGGTGCTCTTCTACTGGAGTAGGCTACGTGCTGACACCGGGTTTTCCCTCTCTTCTAGGCTAGGTTAGGTTCATCATCATCCTCATCATCATCTACTCATTCACCGACGCCATTAGACCAGTGCCGCAGGGACCGCTGTCAAAACAGTGCGTCGTTAAACCCTAATAATCAGTCAACAAATCTCACTTGCTGTGATGATCGTGGCTGTTCGCGGAATCCCGTGCAGAAGTGACACTTCCCCGAACATGTCCCCACCCTCCATGTTCCCGACGAACTTCGGGAAGAGCACCTCTGTGAACGGGTCTGGGATGTTGATGTAGACGTCCACCTTGCCCTCCAGGATAAAGTAGAGCGCCGTTGCCGCGTGTCCCTGACGGACGATCTCGCGATTCGCGTGGTAATACATGAAGTAGGTGTTTGCCGCTAGTTGGGCGCGGACATCCTGCGAGAAGACCACTGATGTAGATGAAATCTTATTTAAATTGCAAACGTTTGCAATGCACGGGGTATTTTATTATTAACAACACCATAACCGTCTCAAAAATTGATGCCCAAACGGGGACACGAACTCTGATCTCCACCTATCGCGGGTGTTGCTCTAAACCATTGAGCTACTTGGACACTGGCTTTTTGAGACGATTTTAGTGTATTTGATGAGAATGACAGTTCTCCAAGGAGTAGAACCATGAGGCTGTGAATACTTACAGTCACTCTGATTCTAATGAAGCTATATCACGTCACAACCTGTCAATCTCGAGTAACTCGAATTTTGACGTTGGATGCGTTGAATGTAGATATCTGATTTAAATTTCAAACGCTTGCAATGCGCGGGGTATTTTATTATTATACACACTGTAACCGTCTCAAAAAGTTGATGTCCAAACGGGATCTCCGTTTGGACATCAATTTTTAAGACGGTTATAGTGTTCATAATAATAAAAAAGATCACTGATGTTGGAAATGTTTACTTTAGCGAAGAAGCATTGGTTTTTGATGAGCGGAGCCCGCTTCTCTCAGCCCGTGTGTGTTTTATTTCTCTTTTTATTCACAAATTTCCGACCTCATTTTGTGAACGCTGTGTGTTTTGCTTTGATCTAAACAATGGATCGGCTTCACATTTCATCACCCTAAAATATCGCTACGATCATATATAACAACGCAAATAAAATTAGTAGATTAATTTAATTTGAGACTGGTTTTAGCTCATTGATTGATTTAAACGTATCGATATTTTAGGTCGTGGAAAAAACGTACTTCTGGGTAAAGTCTGAAGCATCTGAGGCCGCCGATCACGAAGCATATTCGCCGCTTTTCCTCGTCAGTGCGTTCCGAAGCGTCTTTCAGCAGGATGGTTTTCTCCTGGAAAATCAACAAAGTTTTTGTCTGTTAATTGATACTGCGTGGATAGTGGGATAAAGCGTATGGAGGTACCACCTAAAAGTGAAAATTTTCGAACGTCCCAGGGCCAAAATAATCCCATTAAGATCCTAATTCCATTGGTCCCGGGAACCAAAGGGGAAAGCTGTCACTGCATAGTTAATTCCTGGGTCCTATGACCTAACCACTTCCACCCACCGCCGCACAAAGCAAGCTCTTGTTATCAGACTTTCTGCTCCTCAGCATGATACGGTTCAGTTTGGCGAGGTCGGAATCAGCACCCTCTTCTTCTTCGTCGCCCTCCTCCATCACTAGCCAATCCATATTGGCGATCACCATCCTGACCGCAGCGCGGAAGCGATATAGCGGTTTCAGCTTCTTCTTCTCCGGTAACTAGAACCAGATGGAAGCTTGGACTCAGATCGCTGATGGTTGAAATTTTAAAGTATCCCAAAAACTTAGGTGCATGCATTTGAAACATGCTAGTTGTTAGATTTGATAAATTGGACCGTATTTATTGCGATGCAATGCAATTATATTTCTAGAGTTTATCTAAAGAGAAAGGGGTGAGGGTTTGCATGTGAGGTGGCAACTCAGATAGGATGGTCGAGTCGAAAAAGTTGAAATGTTGACATCCAGCAAGATGAACACGAATCAAATAAGGACCTCCTGATTGCCCCTTGAAAAATATAAACACAATGTACCTGAACTGAACGGTTTGCCGTGTTGGAAACACCGGTTCTCGTTAGATCACTGAAGTTAAGCAACACTGCACTGAGTCGGGTATTGGATGGGTGACCATCATACACATGACCAGTTCTGTTCGGGAGAGAGGTTGGAGAGATGAAAGTTAGTACAACAACTTCATTCGCCTTGTTTATCAACCTCTTGACAGCATAGATTTGTGGAGGAATCCTGTTGTTCGCGTCGTACCGTCCTTCCGAAGGGACGTTAAGCCGGTGATCCTCTTCGTGCCATTCGACATTAGGCTACGTGCCGGGACCAGATTTCTCCCCCTCCCTTCTAGGCCAGACTAGGTTCATCATCATCCTCATAATCATCCACTAATTCACCGACGCTATTGGACCAGTGCCGCATGGCCAGATGTCAAAACAGTGCGTCGTCAAACCCCAATAATAAGAACACAATGCACCTGAGTTTTTAGGACGAAATTTATCTAAATTTATCTTATTTATCTAAACTCATTTGTGGCGAATTCCAAGCACACGATCACATTTTTTACTGCTGACGGTTAGGAATTTTGGAATTCCAGTCAGTTATACTGAAGTTTTCAAAAAAAATATGTCATAATAGGTTTTGGACGTTGTTTGCAAGAAAACTGTATTGAAAGCTGCTTTCGTAGCGAAATTTTTATAAATTGTAGGTAACTTGGTTAATCAAAAGGTGCCTACAAGACAAATGTTAAACCCAATCGATGAATTTCTTTGAAACAGTAAAAACTGGAACGCGATGAACAAAATAAGCGGTGGTGCAGTGAATTTCTTTAACTGTAATACTTGCAGGAACCAGGGGAAGTGTTAGGATGAAATCTTCTTTAAATTGCAAACGCTTGCAATGCGCGGTGTATTTTATTATTATCAACACTATAACCGTCTCAAAAATTGATGCCCAAACGGGGACATCAAATACACTAAAATCGTCTCAAAAAGCCAGTGTCCAAGTAGCTCAATGGTTCAGAGCAACACCCGCGATAGGTGGAGATCGGGGTACGAGTCCCCGTTTGGACATCAATTTTTGAGACGGTCATAGTGTTGATAATAATAAAATACCAGGGGAAGTGGTCACCCATTCAAATTGCGACTTGGTGCAATTTTGCTTACATTAAAATACATTTAAAAACATGTATGTCGCTGTCACCTTTGATGCCCTCCTCTTCACTCTAGTTTTCAGCGAGGCAGTCATATTAAAGCTGCCTTTCAAGACATCCATTTTGAAATCGTATACGGCTGTGCTTTAGAAACTTTTAGACAAATTGATAGAAATTGTTATTAACGGAATTAAAAAAATAAATATTGTAAACAAGTTATAAATCTGCTATTGAACTCTGAATTTTGAATGAAACACGCGTTTTTTTTTTCTAAATTGTAGGGTGTGTGGGCCGCTCCACATTTTGTGGGCACGGAAACGGCCAGCAACAAGGAAACTGTCGCAACAATCAGCTGCGTTCAAATTTTGGAGACATCCAACTTGCAGCTGATTCCAGCGCTCTCTGTGATAGATTCGAGAACTACTCGAAACAAAAATCAAACGCGACCCTTACCTTTGATTAATTAGGGTCTGAATTTTTGAAAAAATGACTTATGTTTATCGGAGTCAGCGTTTGGTAAGGTCAGGGTAGTCTGTAGTAGGCTTTGTACCCTCTCTCACCCACTTATGCCACCCACTGCGTCGACCTCAGTTATAAGGATTCACGATCGTTTTGGGATTTTATTGCAACAATTCATCAATGTGGGAGGTCCACTGTCGATGCCTCATGGCAAAAGTCGGATGAAGCCATTTAATACTTGTTTTTTTTTTTGGTTTTAATTTTTTTTTTGGTGTAACCTGCGGATTAAAGAATGGTGTAACCTGCAAATCCACAAAAATTCTGTCCAAATGTCACTATGGACCGAGATTTTGATAAGCATTTGTGAGAAATTGCTTGTGTGTACAGGAGTCCATCACCTGTCCGGCAATCGGTAGGTCCCGGGTTCTTATCCCTGTTTGCAAAATTTTTCCGGTCTCTCTTCTCCACTATCCAGCGGTTGCTGATTTCACCACAGAGACAAAAAAAAAATCGGTAATTTGAAGTAGTTCAAGATTTGCACAGTGGCAATGGCACATAACGAAAGCTCTGATGAAATTTGGGCAAACAATCAGCCAATGTTTATTGATTTGAGGTCTAAAGTTTATCTATCAATGTTGACCATTAATCCATTAAGAGTTGCATTGTCCTTCCAAGGGCGTTTACAGGGCCAATGTCTCTGTGCCTAAAATGGAAAGTTTTGAGTGAAAGATATGCTACCTTATCGTCTAAGGCCGTTTGTATTTGTTATTAGCATTACAACCAACCGAACGGTTTAGCGTGCTGGAAGCCCTGATTCTCGTGAAATCACCGAAGTTAAGCAACACTTTTTTGTGTAGTCGCTTAACGGATGGGTGACCAACATATTCACGGCTAGTTCTGTTCCGGATTGGTCGAGGATTCATGTTGTTGAGTTGTACCGTCCCTCACCCCTTGATGCGCTTCGACAGAAGACAGGAGTATGGCTAGGTGCTGGCACCAGGTTTTATCTCCTTTTAAACTAGGTTAGGTTGCTATTAAATCAGTAACTTACACCCCATTGGCAATGCAGTGCGTCGTTAAACACAACAAATCAATAAATCTTATTCTATCTCGCAAAATCTTATTTTCTTGTTCCATTCAGAAGTAATCAAGCTAAAACCGCATCATTCTAATTTGACTAGAAACACATTTAATCCTCTCAAATCAGTCGTGCAGCGCTGAAAAAAGAGGTCGTTATTTGGGATTTTTTCGATTTTCCAATTTGCTACGGGGAGCATATTTCATGGGAATCTCAAAATTTCTACAGCGAAATCCAAATTCTCGTCTAACATTGACAACAATTCAAATGTCCTGTCTTATTTGTGTATTTTTTTCTCGCGTTGCTGTGACGTCCTTGAACGGGTTTGACCAACAGGTTCAGAGATCCAGTTAATTGGGTTCACATTTTAAATGAGAGAGAAAATCAATTTATTTAAAAATCGACAGCTATCCAAATATATGGTTGACCTTTCAGGTCTAGCTTAATAATCTATATTTTAATACAATTTGTTATTAATAATATTTATGATAATAGTTATGGTAAAAACGCGAGGCTAGACTTTAAATAAATAGCGGGCGAATCGCGAACACCCGCGTCCATTGACCACCACATAACTAATCAACTAAATCCACACAAAAACCAAAGACCACATTAAGTTACCTAACAAAGCGCAACCATCTCACACATACACACCTCCACCTACAACCAGCTCCAACAAAACGTGCATCCTAAGAGCTACAGTCAACTCCAAGCCAAGCGACTCCATCTGAGTCAGTGTGACACGGATGCATACACCGTTGCCCGGCGCACGGCTTACCCAAGTTCAACGACCCTGGCATTCTTCATCGCCCTCCAGCTCGAGATGTACCGTTGATCCTTCTTGCTACGCTCAACAGGTTCAGGTATCACACGGCCAGTCGACAACGGCCCTCTGACTGACGTACACCTTTACAACACAATTTTTATCATATCAAAGTTCGTACGTGGACGTTTGTGAATATATATATATTTTTGTTGAGTGATTTGAGTGCGTTTTTTGTGTTTGTGTGCTTGTGGCTTCGCCGACTTCCTCGCCGAGATTTTGGATTTACATCTGTCGCCGGAAGAACGCGTGCGTGGTTCTTGGTCGTCGTCGTCGTGGGCAATGCGACGCAGGCTGAGTGATGCCCAGCACTATAAGAGGTAGGTGATGCAGATACGAGGCTTCGGAGGACATTTTGGCGACGGGTTTGTGATTTTTTTTAGGGATTTTCAGTTTGCGATTGAGATAAGGAAGCTCGGGTTTGGGATTCTCGACACCTCTTCCTAAAAATCTGGCGATATATATTTTTTTTTGTAGTTTAGCAAAATTTTTTGGAGATTTATAGTGTTCCTATTAATAAAATACCCTGCACTGTATTTATAAAAAAATACATGGAACGTCAAGTCTACTTAAGCCAACGATTTTCCGAATTTTCTGTCTAAAACCAGTCAAATAAAGTGGCAAAGGGATGAACCAGCTTAATAAATAAACTAAGAAAATATTGCTGCTGTCGTCTAGTGAAACTTTAGCCAAATACTTCAAGAGATTTGTCGTAAGTGGACGAAGAGACGGTCAATTCCTTGCGAGAAGCATCGTCGTGTCAGGCGTCGGATTCGCGTGGACGTCGCGTGGCACAGCGTTTGACATTTCTGTGGCGTCCACGTGTGACGCTCTGACGTCACGTCATCGCATTTGACATTCGAAATGGAGTCGACTATTTTGGTTCGATCATTGATTAAATTGGAAGCAGCGAGGGATTTTGAGATATTCGATTGTATGGGTTGTAGCAAATGATTTCCGGGGTGTCTCAGGGTCACATAGCAATCCTGATGTGACTACGGACAGAACTTTAACATTTCAAGCTTGGTCTCTGACTATTCCTTCAATCAGAAGACTACCATGTGGTCAGAATTTATGCCACATGAGCGGAAGGGATCCTGCCACGTGGCTGATTAAAATCATATAAACAAAAAAAATATATAGACAAACTACCGCGTGGATCACAAGAAATATATATGAAAAACGGTTCCACGAATGTCATAATTATTTTTAATCTATTCATCAAATTTCTCCGCGAAATTTCTTCCAAAACGATTTAAAATGATTTAAAACCAATAAAACCTTCGACCGAAGACTACACACGCACACACCTCCCTGCACGAGCGTCACCTTGTGCACCCATCAGTACCGTCGCGTGCGTTGCTCAACATGACGAGATATTGGTGAGGAACCGTTCAGTTTGTTGACCTGCCCGCCGCGTGGTCCAGTCTTCCGCGCCCGACCGCCACTGGTCGCCACTGGACGGTGGTCGTCGAGGACGCAAGCAGCGCGCGGGAACTGTTACTTTGCCCGGCCATTATGAAGGCGTTTGGTTAGAGCCATAAGCCAACTATATGTATATACCATGGGTTAGAGCTACCATGGGTTGGAGCTACCATGGATTAGAGCTACCATGGGTTAGAGCTACCATGGGTTAGAGCTACCATGGATTATAGCCACGTTGGTTGATTGAAGTCGATGCCTTCGGTGATACGCGTGCACATGACGAGGAATTTTTGGCTTCATTGTTTTCTTTTGTGGAATCAATTTGTTGGCGTCCTGTTTGGTTTATTTTGATTGGTTTAAGACCTTGCATAGGGCAAGGGCGTTTCTTGACGTTGATTTAGTCGGTGTGTTTTCGACTTGCCACTGGAATGTTTCTGGAATGACAGGAGGTATTTCAGCCTTTTTTTCATGACGTTGACGATGAGGTAATCTGATATTAATTGTTTGGCTTTGTTTAGGGTGTATGTGTACGGAGACTTTGGTGATTGATTTGTTTTCAAATCGTTGCTGTGGAGAGGTTTTTTTCGTGCCTCCGTAGAACTCAGAATTGACACGAAATATTTAAAGAGAGTTGATTAGAGGTGTATTTTAGAGAGATTTCCTGAGCAAACAACGACGCGTTAACAATTACTATAGGATCGATGGAACGATTTTTGATAATTTTGATGCAACTCTCTCAAAGACCTCTCAGATTTCGTGACCATTAAGATATGATGACGGATCGAAACTAAAGCAGGCATATTTTAATGATTGAATCACATAGAGACATCAAGAGTGAAGACTTTGACTCCTGGATAAATCGATTTATTTGGTTAAGGTTATGAAAACCAGTAAATGTCAATGAGTAAAATTAAAATCAATAGTTCATGAACAGCCAATATCAAAACAGGTACCCAATAAAACCATTGCATGTAAGGCGTCCACCTAGTACCTAAACATAAAATATCTAGCCTGGTTCACAACGCACGGCAAGCCATCAATCACCCAAACTCTAAACCCCCCAAACTCCAAACGTCATCTCTAAATAACCCGTCGCAAAACACCGAAAACAGCCGCCACCCACCCAACAGCGCTGCATTCCACGCCGCCCTATCGATCCGTCCACCATTTCCCGACGCTTTTCCGCGCATGTGGCGGCAACTTCTGGTCGACGGCGTCGTTCAGTGTGCCGCCGGACGCTGGGAGGTCCGCGTCGAGAGGGTAACGGACTTTGTCGCACTGGATGACGATCAGAGTATTGGCGATGCCACAACATCTCACACAACCGCCATGACAGGTAGCATTCACGGTAAAACATTAGTTATTGCCATTTAGTTGCATGGTTGTAGTAGGAAAGCAGACGAAGATATGTTAGGGGCAGTACCGGTGGGTTTTTTTTTGGTTGGTCGTCGCCATTGGTATTGACGTCTTCTGTGATTGGCTGTAGAGTTTAGTAACCCCCAAGGTTTTCTAACCCTTTCCTTGCCTAACCGGCTTAAAATGAAACTTACGTAGAAACCCTGCGTTAGGGTTACAGAAACCCTGACGAAATGGACACAACCATGATTGTGACAGTAAATCAATTAAACTTGCTAAAATACTTAACAAGTGCAATAACTATCGAGTTAAGAGTAAGGGTATCACTTCCGTGTAACCCTTTCTCTGTTTATCTACCACAAAAAGGCGTTCCCCTCCCTGGAAATAAAAAACAACTCTAACTCTTATACCGTGAAGCTATCGCTGTCCGAAATCCAAACTAACCTCCCAGAGTTAAAAATCACTGCCAAATTCAGCTCACGACCAACCTTGCATGTACGAGAAGCCTCGTGTTGTTTTGTGTACAACGACAACTAATTATCGAATTAGCTGTAAAATTAGTTATGCGTGGACGGCGCCTGGTACGCATGCGTGCTCCCGCGCAGTCGTGGGAAGGTGTCGGTCGTGGTGCTGGACAATCCCCCCCTCCTTGTCTTGTCTGTGGATGACCGGTCAGCGAGGGGTAGGGGGGGAGGGGGGCGTCTTGTAAGGTTGTCACCGCGCGAGATGACCGCGATTGTGTCCAGCTAAGATGTAAGACGAGACTCCCCCGAAGTGTGACATGGTAGTTGATTGGAAAGAGGAACGGGTAGGGGAACGTGGTCTTCGTTACGGTATTGTTGCTTGGTCTTCTGCGTCATCTGCTGACTTGCGATCATATGGGGGGCTTTTGACAGCTGTTGCTTGGCTCTAATCGACAGCGCCACAGAGCCCGTTGTTAAAACAGTGCGTCGTTAAACACAACAAATCGAATTAATGTTGAGATGTGTTTGTAAATATCTTAAGAATTGCAATCTTCCACACGATTTTAGTCTTAATAGGGTGAAAGGACTTAACGGACGACGCGATTTGACCGAAAATCATTGACAGCCATTGTCATTCGAAAACCAAGCACAACTATTCCAACAAAAGTACGGCTTCCTAAAAATCACAAAACAAAACTGCGAACACGTAACGCAAATAAAAACACAGTGCCCCCCGCTCCGCCACCTCACTTGCAATCGCCGGTCGACACACAGCCTTGTGAAGAGCTAGGCATCGACAACGTCGGGTCGTCGACCTCCCAATTCTAGTAGTCGCGGCATGGCAAGGCAACGCTGGCTGGCGAGCGCATATAGGTGAAGATAACGGTGCAGGCCGCTTTGTGTGCTGCGTGGAGTGGTAACGGTAGTTTCGTGATCTCTTCGGCTTGCTCACGTAGAGTGGGATCTCTGCCGCTAGCAATCGCTGCGGCGACGTCATCGGGAACCATGTGTGGGGCAGTGGCGTAGGGTGAGGGAAGGTGGGATTGTTGGTGGGGGGGCGATGGTGGGTTTGTTTGGGGTTTTTGATAGGTTTTTTACAATTTCGGTTGTTGGTAGTGGTGATTTTTGTCTATAGATTTTTTTAAATTAGAGCTATGCGCTTAAGACCATAATGCCAATTATGAGATTTTGGTAACTTTTGATCCTATTTCTCTTAGCAAACGGTCGGTTAGTTTCTGAAACGACCGTTGTAAACCTGATCTTAAAGTTGTGAAAGAATAGCCAGCGATAGTTAACAAGTGGTCTGTTCTGTAGTCATCTAACCTCCACAACAGGTATTATTCATGGCTTTTCAGATATTTATATTCATGGAAATTTTTCGAAAAAAAAAAACAGTTTGAAACTATTGTGCGCTTTAATTTCTTCGGGAAACTCGTTAAGGTTCTTTCATGAAATTGGCTGGATCACATGAATTTAGGAAATAATGTTTTTTCGCATACACTGCAGTTACGATAGACACGCCACTGTTTTGCAGGGCCGCCACTGATGCGGGCTTGCCGATGTGGGTGAAGCGCCCGGGGGTACTTTTTTTGGCAACGATAAGAATGAAAAAGATAAGCCCGTGGGGCAATTGGCCATTGTGAGTGCATGAACCTCAGGGTATTTGCTTGCCAAAAATGCCGCACATTTCTGACATTACCTGATCCTTTCACGGGAAACTCGTTGTCGAATTTTCCTTTCGTGGTAATGTTCTTATCAAAGTACAGCATTCGATCATCGAGAGGAACTTATGGTTTCTCTCCGAAACTGATTAAAGTGAGTGAAAATGCTGACAGTTACAATCATTTTTAAGTTCCTTTTTTGAAAAAAATCATCCAAACATTGACAAAATCCCAAAAAACCACAAACACTCCAAACTGTGAGAAGATCGGCATCCATCCAAGAACAACGACGTCTTCTGAGCATCTGTGATATTTCCTACATCCTCGATGTGCGATACGACAGCTTGCCACTGGCCCGTTACGGTATATCTTCGTGATGCTCGCTGGTTATACCTTCAATTGCCGTCGCGTTTACGCTGTGCATTCCTAGAAGAAAGGCTGCAGCGTTTTAGACGCTTGTTCATTTACGAAGAGACCCATAGCCCGCCTCGGGCGCGTTACCTTAGGACATTCCTAGATGGGCGGATGGAACTGACAAACCATATGTTGCTTTTGACCGAGCTCGATGTCGTATCTTGCTAATCGGGGCTACCTTGCGGTTCTTATCGCCTTTCATTATCAACGGCGTTTGTATAATATTGGAATTTTCCTGCGTTTACTGGCACGACTGCCGTTTTACTCTTCGTTCCAGTCAAAAATTGACCACAAATGTGTCAGTTTTATGTCAGAAACGTGAAAATGAGTGCTTCGTGTTTAATTTTTAGCGAAATTCGTTCGAAATTACTGAGATTTCCCATTACGTTTGCGAAAATAAGTCGTTATTAGGTACTTAAACCATCTTAGGTAACTACTGGCATCGCAGACCACCAAAAATACCTCCACATAGAATGGTAGAATGCACTCTCGAGTAGCTATTGTATCAGTGACAGTCCCCCACATAGGAAAAGCTTGCTTCTTACACTCCCTCAAAACACTAAATGATCTGTCTGTTCGTAACCGAACGCCACCAAGACAAACAAACGCCTCCCCAAACTCCGCAATCAACAAATTATAATTAAACAATCATAGTCCAACGCCCCGTCCCAACGAACGCAGCATCTCTGCCGAGCCCCGTGGACCAGCTGCACCCTGAACGCACCGCCGGCAGATGACGTCATTTCCACGTCGACCATGACTAGAACTGCGAGCCGGGCGTACTTTCTCTACGGTCGAACGATTTCGCGTGTAGGAAACACAAGGACCTCTTCGCGTTGTAGCGTCAGGGTTAAGCAACACCGTGGAGGTTTCGGGTGTTGAAGTGCCTACCAGAGTAGTTACTGGGATGAAAGGTATGGCGGAGATTTTTTCAACCTTCTGAGAGCTTGGAATTGTGGAGAAATACTTCTTTGCATCGTGCTGGTCGTGAAATAGCGTAGATGTTACTCGATATGTAATTCTTTGGCTTGTTACTCTCATACTGCTAGATACCAGAATCTTATCAGTTGAATCAGACCTAATCATAACTCGATTATTCATCACCCAATCAGTATTTATTTAAACAGAAATTTTCCATCCGTACCCCATCTGCTTACGAATTTAAAATCATCGCTTCCCGCGTTCACCATCCAGATTTTCACTGCGTCGTTAAACATCTCGAATGCATCGGCTTTCACCGCGTGAGGCTGTCGCCAGAAGCGCTAGCATCGAGTTCCGGACGGTAGCTGCTGGTTGCAACTAGCGTCGGCTTGTTTTGTTCTTTCCGGCCGGTGTCCGACCGTCGCTTAGCGCCGACGACGCAGCCGGAGAAACTCTTCCTGTGGAAAGTTTGCTACGGCGAAGATTGAAATCGACGGCAAGTTTTGCTCGTTGGCTCTCGCGAGTCAGTCTTGCCGTTGGGATATGCGAATCGTTTTCAATGGTCTTCGAAGATCACTGGGAATCGGATTCCATGAGAGACTGTCGCTGCTTTTTTTTGTCTTTTGGTCCGTGAGATTGCATGGGATCTTTGGCAAGAGCCGAGAACTCGGCCGTTGTTAGTAGTTCTAAAGAAACAACTATCAAAAAATGAACCATAACGCAGAGAATAGTGTCAATTGTCAAAAAGTACATACGACGATTACCAACGACGACAGCCGTTATGGTCAAATTGCTCTTGAGATACCGTGGACTGTTTTGTTGTGACAGATGTTGTGACAGAGCAGCCCCATAACCTCCTTTTTCGGACATCTTTTGATCAATTTTGCTTGAACTTGGTTCTTTTCCAATAAATAAATTCTGTGGTTCTTGCGGCTGACGTCATTGCCTGCATCTCAGCTAATAAAAGCAACCCAGAAGCCATTGCACCTGAGTGATTAACACACTTAAACTTCGTATTGAATGGCGGTAAGTGACAAACCTGCAAGTACCAAGCCAAGCGAACCTTGCGACGTCTCACATTTCTGCATTTGAATCCGAATGTGTTTTTTAACGGGGTTAACAACATCATACCAAGGTGTCACTAATGCCCAGAGCTCTCTGCAAACATTCTCACATTTGCAGAAAAACTGTGTAATGATGAGCGGACTGAAGCTATCTCTTTCATCTTAAGTGAGCTAAGAAGCTCAAATGTAAACAACGTCTCATCAGCGGTGGCATTAGCAAGACCGGAAACGAGCGGATTTATTCTGCAATTTATTCCAGTCGTAAGCAGACGTCCACCAAAGAAGAATACACGCCACAAAGGTCCATTTCCATCTCCGAATTGAGCTGTAAAGGGACTCGAGGAGGTTCAGAGCGCATTCTCTCGAAACAAAAGGGAATTCCTGGCTCCAGTTTAATTAAACCAGTGGATGCCGAAATTATCTTCATCGTCTACGACTTCTTCGGCCATTGCTATAAACGTGACGTGAAGGTTCTAAACGTTCATAACGCCATCTGGCTTTTTATTTGCAAAATGTGCCCATGGTAACATTAGATGACAGAATTGAGAAGCTCTGTCAGGCGATCTCAGCATCTCCATGGCTACCAAACGTTGAATCTACCATTGAACCTCCTATGCTAGGTCATGATATACCCGTGGTAACATAAGATAGCAGAATTGAGAAGCTCTGTCAGGCGATCTCAGTATCTTCATGGCTACCAAACGTTGAATCTACCATAGAACCTCCTATGCTAGGCCATGATTTACCCGTGGTAACATAAGACAGCAGAATTGGGAAGCTCTGACAGGCGATCTCAGCATCTCCATGGCTACCAAACGTTGAATCTACCATTGAACCTCCTATGCTAGGCCATGATATACCCGTGGTAACATAAGATAGCAGAATTGAGAAGCTCTGTCAGGTGATCTCAGCATCTCCATGGCTACCAAACGTTGAATCTACAATTCAACCACGTATTTTTGTTAATGTTTCTTGTTTTTAAGCATGGCAACGAGAAAGGCTACCTTAAAAAAAATTGATTAAACTTCATAAGTATACAGCAAGGCTTTTTCAAACATGAAAATTCTTCAACCATCGAATTTAGCGACAACCTTCCAGTAACTCTTTGCCGACGTCACCCCTCATTATTCGCAGCGCGCTGCAAAACGTATTTCCTCCACAACGGCGACCCCCCATGGCCGTCAACGTCCTTAGGGGACAACTCCCACGGAGAGCCATTTCCTGTCGACGCCAAACGGACCCAGGGAGGTCCGACGCCGACCGACGCCGACGCCGCGACGCTGAAAGTCGTCTAGTCGATATACCAGCTGGCAACCATAGCAACGAGGCGGACGATATCGACGCCGCGCGCGGCGCGCGACGCTCGCATGCACGGCGAACCAGGAAGCGGCGTCGACGACGTCGTCGCGTGACGTCACGCAGAGGGCCGACGATAACAAACAATCGGTCGCGTTTCCTTCCGACTTCCGTGAATTCGGCGTGCCGAAATGTTTTTGGGGGTCTGTGCACTCGATGGATCGGTGGGGCAGTGGCGCAGGTTCGGTTGGGTGTACTGATACAAGGAACCAAAATTTGTGATGAGATTTAAAAAAAAACGCTTTGTGTTTTTAGATGAAATCTTATTTAAATTGCAAACGCTTGCAATGCGCGGGGTATTTTATTATTATGAACACTATAACAGTCTCAAAAATGTATGCCCAAACGGGGACACGAACCCTGATCTCCACCTATCGCGGGTGTTGCTCTAACCAATTGAGCTACTTGGACACTGACTTTTTGAGACGAGACTATTTTATTGTTGACTTGTTTTCTTTGAATTTACAAGTAAAGTATTTAAATTTTGGTTTGCTAAATATTTGGTCTTTTTTTTTCAAACACCGAACTGTCAAACATATCAAATTTGCAAAATTTCTTAAAAACCCGGTTTGCCATTCTTATTTTTAACCTTTCTAGTTCTCTCAAGAACATAATTATATTCTCTAAAAGGTATTTTCATTCATTCGACATTTTTCCCACTTCGTTATTATTAGTCGCAGCAAAATAATTGGCATTTTTATCGATTTCTCTCACCGCTATATTGAGAGAAAAAAAACAGCTATTTTCAATACAATATTTCAGAAATATAGAGTGTCGAAATGTCCTATCACATTTAGTGCTCTTGGTCTAAAGTAGTTTTGCTATCAGCAAGTCCAACCTGGGTGCCAGCGAGGCGGTCGTGCCCTACGATTTTAGACCCATCCAAACTTTGTGGTGCAAGGTAATTCTGTCAGCAGTGCATTGCCCAGTATTTTTACCACCTCCTCTTTGGGCGTCCAAACATCCCACTTACAAGCACCAATCATATTTCGGCGTCCTTTTAAACGTGTAGCCATCTTTTGAAAGGCTCCGCGGCGCACGGAAATGTCCCTTACGTAAGCCGGAATCGCAACTTCCCGTGTATGAGTAATGCAAGAACCGAAACGCAATTGTTATTTGAGCGAAAAGAACGCATAAAGACCGGGAAAATTTGACGACATCTAACCCCAAGCAGCCATTCAGATCGCAGACAATACTTGAATATGAGCTATCCACAAAGACGGCATCATCAACATAACGGGAAAGTAAAACATTTGAAAAAAAAAAATCGATAGGGACCCTTTCACATAAGATAGCATTTGGTAAAGAATGAGATAAAAACGAACCTTATGCCATCATTTCTTTGCCAATTTTTGCGGCCGTTCTCTATTCTTAGCAACATCGCCGCGCGTTGAAAGACCCGAACGGTCCACCACACCGTTCCCATGCGATCATCGAGCCACGCTCGATCCCCGATTACACTTCATTCGTTCGTCTCACGCTATATCCGCCACTGGGCCACTGCGTCAAAGCTAACGGTACTCTGTCGTCGAGAAACTATACCTGCGAGCTAGGGGCTCATCTCTACCCCGTGAGCCTGTACCTAGCTTGATCATGCTCCATTGTCCGAGCCGCTCTCGTGTTTCCGTGCTCTCCGCTCCGCACCCGCTTTGTCTGCGTCGTTTTTGGGCACCGAACGAGGATACTTCTGGTCTTCATTATGTTCCTCGCTCGGTGCAATTCATTCCGGAGGGCGGTTAGCGCGGGGGCGGAAGGGACCGGATTTTTGGTGAACTAGGAAGCGGAGCCAGAACCTCGGGTTCACCGATCGAAGGGTTTTTGTGGATGGGTTTTTGGTATTTCGACGACGCAGAGGTTCGAACAAAGGGTGTATGAACGCAGCTAGGAAAGACGGGTAAAAAGAGAGTTGCATTAGCCAATTAATCATTTGTCTTGACGACGATATTCGAGGCGTTTGTAAGATTGTTTGAGTCTTCATCGCCTACAGAGCTTCTTGAATCTACTGCGACGCTGGAGCCTCTTCGCTCGGCGTCTTCATCTCCTGAGACTGTCCTCAACGAGATTTTGTCTCATCGAACGGCTCGGCGTGTTGGAAACAACGGTACTCTTGAAATCACCGAAGTTAAGCATCATTGCTCTGGCTCAGGTATTGGATGGACGACCATCATGCACCTGACCTGTTCAGTTCGGGAGAGATGTGAAAGAGATTATATTTGGTACAGTAACTTAATTTGCCTTGCTTATCATCCTCTTGATAACATAAATTCGTGGAGGAATCCTGTTGTTCGCGTTGTACCGTCCTTCGGAAGGGACGTTAAGCCAGTGGTTCCATCATCAACCATTCATTAACCGACATTATATCAGTGCTACAGGACCTATTATCAAAAAAATCGCCTCGTTCCACCTCACCAATCAATTAAGAATCGATTGTGTCGCTAAAATGTGTATCTAGCCATAGAGACTAGATAGAGCCTTGACGTGGGGGAGGGGAATTTTTTAAGAAAGGAGAGTTGTGTATGAATCGAACAGCTAGCGCCGTCGGAGGGTCGGCCGCGCTGAGCAGGCAGAGCATTCAGTACCGTGCTAGCCTTCAAGGCGGCAAGATGTTACGCGCGAGTTTCGACCACCAAATAGCGCCCAACCACGACCCACCTATCCTGTATGTCATAGCGCCAACCAGCACCAGTGTCGACGGTGTCAACCTATTTCCGGTGACAAGTGTTGTGAATCTGTGTGCCAGCCAGTGGTAAAAAAAAAAATAATAATAATTTTGTGACATGTTTGAAATGTGGAGTCAAGTTTCATCGCTAAAAGATCAGCCTAGCAACCAACCATCGAGTCAGATCGGACCATCGGCGGCGACGGCAGGCTCCATCAAAGGTACCAACGCCTTTGAGACACTGAAAAGTAACTCGACATTTTATATAATTTTAATTTTAATAGATACATTTACCTTTATTTGATGACCGGCGTAATTAGCTTACCCGTATAGATAGGCATAACGGATCTGCATGTAAACAGAGTAAAGGCGATCGCTAAGTCCGCTTCTTGACAAAAATCTAACGGCACCAACGGCTACCACACGGCATCGACATCGTCGCCGCTAAAGGTGCTACTTCCGCGTTTTTAAAGCCGATAGCGAGGGACGTCGGGCGTCGATCGATACCGTCGGCGTCGCGATGGATCTCACGGCGTCGCTAAGTGTATTCCATGACTCTCATATTTTTTTTGCCGCTGTGTATTATGTTTCTTCGTGCTACCGATCGGTTAAACGATGCCGGTGGTGGAGGGCAGTGGTTTTTGGTTGTCGCACGTGGGGAAGGGGCGGCGGGGATATTATGTTAGGCGGTGATTTCCGGGTAGCTTTGTGATATGTGTATGTGTATGTGTGCGAGCGAGAGGTTGAGGAACGATAAGAGAGCGACGACGATAACAGATGCATTGTGTGCCCCGCGTTGACGACTGATAGTGTTTTCCACGGCTTTGTGCGGAGTTGGAACTCTTACGGGGCTGACGATCGCTTCCGTGACCTGACGGTGACAGTACTGCGATTTCACGATTTGCCCAAAGTTGATTTTGAACAGAGAGCTTAACGAATGTTTCACATTTCAATTAAAGATTGACTAACGGTTTTGTTCGGAATATATATGTGAGATGTGTCACTACTCAAAAACAATGGTGCGTTTCTTTTGAAACGCGGTCAGTACTAGACTTTCGGTCAGCAATATAGAGTCTTGCATTTAAATCGGTCACCGAACGTAATCTTATCTGTTTTCTTTTAATTATTTAAATAAACAAGTTTAAAATGTATCTCGCCAATAAATTCTTTTGGCAAATACCGTCGACGACAACGCAAATTGTGTTTAAAAGCAAATCGAAACGCCACAAATTGCTTAACCGTTGATACAAACTGAAAAAAAAAATATATATTTATATACACAACGCAATTGTGCTATTATGACCTCTCACTTGCCGTGGACAAAGACGCTGGGACGCGGCTCTTTAGGGCTTCGCCGCCCCCGGGCACCCCCTGGCGTCGCCACCGCCGCCCCCGCCGCCGCCCCCGCACAAAACTCTATGCACCAGGAGTCGAACGGGGTACGTCGTGGCTGCATGCGGGATGCACTATCGATCCGGGTGCAGGCGTGGTCGTGGACTATCTAGAGACTCCTGGTGGTACACCCCCAGCGAGAAGTTCGAGGGCCTCGACGGATGGTTGGGAACTGGTGCGATTGTCACAAGGGATTTTTGTTATTGTCTTGGTTTGTGTGGTAGGTGTATTGAGAAGTAGATTGTGCTGCAAACCGACGCCAACTGGGGACAAAACATAGGAAAAGTACCGACGACTTCTGTTTGGATTTGCATATATGACTGCATCGTGTAGCGTTGATGTTTATTGTAGCAAAGAGATGGATTGTCTTGGTGTGAAAGGCTTTTTGGATGAAGTGTTTTTATTTTCGGTCAAATCTCAAGCACGGTTCTCGGATTCGAAGGACTTGCCGTAAACTGCTCTGTGGTCCAATTGATTTTGTTCGAAATTTTAGGGATGAGTCTGACGCACGATGACTGAAATGCAATGGAATTCCGAGATTAAAGCTGATAAAGTAAAGAGATTATATTTGATTTGACTTGATACGCGTGTTTGACGAAAGTTTTCGTGGGTTTTAATGCCATGAAAGTTTGGCGACTTCCGAATTCCAGTCGATTTCAAAAGCCATATCAATTCTAAGCTGTGTAGACTTAAAGCTTTAAGTTCCAGAAAAGCTTTTCTTTTATTTTAGTAAGCCGTCGCTTGGTATGGAGTGGCTATCTGTGAGCATCATCGCCGGAGAGACGCTATTACAGAATACCACTCTCTTCCACTAGCAATGCGAGATGGTGGTAGCACTTGGCTTAATGAAGCTTGGACCTGGCTTTTAGGGGTGGTAAAGAGGGGAGGGGGGAGTTGATTAGAATTTTTCCTTCACTACGGAATGCCAGCGAGTTTTTTTTTTAGGTGCGTGCGACTCAGGTTCGATTCCCGGGCGCTAGCCTCGTGATGATGATGATTTAATGGTGTATAATCTAAAAAAGGCCGCTTAAATGAAAGCTTACTCAATTATAAATTATTGATTTTGTCCACAGATATCTTTTATGGCTTTACAAATAAAATGCGGGCAGTTCATTTTCAATTTATGAAAATTGCAGTACGCAGTATTATTGCACGAATCAATTTGGTTTCGTATGATTGCTAAAATAAAAAATGGTATCTCTGCAATATCTTGCAATTGTTAATAAGAGAGCGCATGCAGAGGAAAATTGCTTTGCGAAAGATTCACCATCTTCCTTCTTATACAATGAGGATTTCTTGCTTGCCAATATTGGCAGTAAAGCTATTGCATACAACAACAAGTCACTTAAGGAGTTATTTACGAAAGTAGCCGGTTCAATGTCTTTACGGTTCATTTGGACTTTGCTCGACGACGCATGGTTGTTTAACGACGCAGGTAATCTCTGATCGACCGCTAAAGATTAAAAATTTAGCGAGATAATTTTAATTTTATGATACTTCTTTGGTACATATGATTTCTGAAGTAATGAGCAATGGGTTTTTGGGTGTACTTTACCTTAATGGTAATTTCGCACAATCTTACTAACGAAGCTTTCTTTTTTTTTTAAATAACGTTTATTTTTGTTGATAGCAGAAACTGTCACTGCTAGCTTGTGTCAAAGTTTGCATGTCATAACGACATGCAAACGAGCGATGGGAATATTCACAGCTGATTTCAGAAACTCCCAAGCATTTTATTACTCGAGCGAGAATGTATTTTGTTTGACTCGTCTGTACTTGGCTCATTTCTATGAATGAAAATGTAATTTGTTATACCGAACCAATTCGAACTCTGATTCAAACATGTTTAGATGAACGGCCAGCTTGAAAACTCGTTGACGGCACAATCAGTATTGCCATTGTTTTCTTTGAATATGTTCAGCAATTAAATGAACTGAATTTAAAATCTTTTTGACGACTTTTAAGAAAAATCTAAACAACTGTCAATGTGATAACATAATTTTCCGGCAGAGGCACTAGTAGTCATTTCGGGATGACATTTGGGCAAACTGTCAATTTGAAAAAACGCTACAAATCATCTCCAAAGATGTCCGCCATTCGCCTTTTTTTTCTAAAGTTTGTGTTTTGCCACGTAAGTTTGTTTTTCGAGCTAAAATGACAATTCTAAGAAATTGCTTTTCAGTATGAACAAGTATTTTGAAATCCTGCTACTGAAATTATAACTGCACTTTCATTTATAAGTTTGTAGCAATGCTGGAGGGCAGTAATTGGGCTGGTACTTTTTCAAAACGGGATAGACTGAAATCCAGGTTTATCAAATCAATTACAATCTTATTTTCTGAGCATAACAGTTTAGTTATATGCTATCCTCAAGTCTCTTAAAGATATTGAAAGAATATAACGACCTGTCGCCCTAACATATCTATAAACGACCCTTGAAGACCAACTTGACCGTTTTCATCAAGAGGGATCCCGCCATTTAGAGCTTCATCACATTTTAACCAAACACCAACCTCTATGATCGCTCGACTAAAAATACCATCGCGCAACCCGATTTCGAAACTCTTCTGTCTAGCGTTATCGCCATGAGGGTTCGCCGACAAGCGACAACCGTCATTGCGACGTCCAACACCATCACGGCACAGTTTCGGGCAGGTCGCCCAGGTTAAGCAACATTGTGCACGGTCAGGAATGAGTTGGGTGACCGACAGAGAAAAACCTCTGCCAGATGGATTGTTGAGAGCAGTTGGAAACAGATGTTCGTCAGCTCTGATGGAATTTCCCTATTTGGGTAGCAACTTGCGACATCCTTTTGAAGGACGATCAAAGTAAATGGTCTTTAGCTGGTTGATGTTGCCATACTTTTATCAAGCTGTCTTTACTGGACCAATAGAAAAAAAAAACTATATGAAAACTGATCTTAAAAACATGGCGATCATCTAAGATTACAGAAAAAAACGTCGTAGTTTTCTGCCTACTGATAAATCCGAGAAATCTTCTGAAGTCACAGATTCATCCAAGTGAACGCGTTAATACCCTAACTTATCCATAGGCATCGAAAAATGAATCTTAACATTCAACGTCTTTTACCTGGCGCGTCAAAAGTCCAACGAATGGGACGTTATTTCGAAGTGGCGTCACAATAGCAACGTCGTCGTTGCTATCACTGCTTTACCGTTATCGTAGACGTCGTCATCGGTCATGTTACCAGAAGTGAGACACAACAACTCTATGTTGTTAGTAAATAGCTTAAGACGAAGCAGTGGCGTCGTCGTCTACACGTAGTGTTAAAGTTTAGCTGTCTGATGAACGAACCTCACATAACCCGGGGGTGTCTCTAAAGCAATCGCCAAAAACCGTATCCGCAGCACTAATCTTTGATGCTGTCATCCAGACATTGTCTATTACGATCACAATTCTTATAAACTCGATGCTGAAAATTACTCTAAAAGAATAAAAAGCACCGAAAGAAACATAAAGATGTATTTTTATTGACTTATTTGATTTAACGACGCAGTGTTTTGAGACCGAGCCATATAGGACTGATCTAATAAATGAGTGGATGATGATGATGAACCTAACCTAGACTAGAAAATGAGGGGAAACCCGGTGTCGGCACGTAGCCTACTCCTGCAGAAGAGCACCAAGGGGACCACCAGCTTAACGTCCCTTCCGAAGGACGGTACAACAGAAACAGCAGGATTCCTCCACAAATCTACATTGTCAAGAAGTTGATAAGCACTACGAAAGACGTTACTGTACTAACTTTCATCCCTGCAACCTCTCTCCCGAACTGAACTGGACATGTGTATGATGCTCACCCATCCAATACTTGACCCAGCACAGTGTTGCTTAACTTTCATCCCTCTAACCTCTCTCCCGAACTGAACTGGACATGTGTATGATGCTCACCCATCCAATACTTGACCCAGCACAGTGTTGCTTAACTTTCATCCCTCTAACCTCTCTACCGAACAGAACTGGTCATGTGTATGGTGGTCACCCATCAAATACCTGACTCAGAGCAGTGTAGCTGAACTTTCATCCCTCCAACCTCTCTACCGAACAGAACTGGTCATGTGTATGATGGTCACACATCCAATACTTGACTCAGCGCAGTGTCGCTTAACTTCGTTGATCCCATGAGAACCGTTGTTTCCAACACGACAAACCGTTCAGTTTGAGAGGCGAATTAACCATCTCGTCACTACAAAAATCTCATCATAACAGAACGACGTCGCCGACGCCACAATTGCAAGTATGTTCGTCGCCTGCCAAATGTCGGGTAGTAAAGCCCGCGAGCGATTCAACGTGAAGTATTGCATGGTTATCTGCGGGCCTGCTCGGCGGGCGGCCTTCGTTCGTGCCATTCAACTTCTAACCCACTTCCATCGACAACATGGCACGTCATGCAGCGGACGACCGGCAACGCCGAAGGACGCCAACCAGCGAGGCGATTGGCGATACTTGCGATACTGAGCTTTTTAAAAAGATTTTTTTTTTTTATTTTGTCAATTTATATGTTTTTGCCTTTCGGTCCTCTCATGTGACCGAAAAAAAGCAGCGATTTTGTCGTTTATCTCAATTTTTTTCTACTAAATACTACTAAAAATACTACATTTGTATTTCATTATCCGTCTTGGTAACTAAGATGCCATGGTTTGTTGTTTTTTGGTCCTATTATCTTCAAATAACTTTTGAGCAAAGGACGCAGCTGTTTTGGCGTTTTAAAGTAAAACAATGCTACGTTTGTATTTGCTTGTACGTTTTGAGAATTAAGATGACTTGGTTTGTGGATTCTCTGACTTTTAAAAGCTCAGTAGCTGAAGTAAAGATCCTTGCCTTAGATGCCAACCTCAGATGCGGCGTCCAGTGCGTTATTTACAGTACAATTATATTTAATTGTTTTGTCAAATATGATTTTCGAAGAAATATTCTCGAAAATGAATATGTCTAGGTTGGTCATTGCTGGCCGACTTTTCTTGGGAAAAAGGCGATTCGGATTTCCATTCGGTATAGTGCGTGCCCTAATCAGGGCCAATGACAAACCACTAAGCATATATTAGCTTCTTTACTTGGGAAAAGTTTGCAAGTCAGCCACTTACATGGTTTCTACATAATTTCTCGAGAGAATTTCGAGCGCGAAAACACGGAAGAAACCCGAAAACGAGACACGAACACGTAATATCACCCTAAAAAAAAAATACCTTGTCAACAAGACGATAAAAATTTCTTGTAGATCATTTACCTATATTGTTAAACCAAGTCTTATTTCTGATCGACACCCATAAAAAAAAAGCGACCGGTTTTGAAATCTCTGGGCTTTCATCCATACTCATTTGAAAATTGATTCGTTTGCCCATCATCAGAGCTTTCCACAGATAAATTGCACTATGCATGTAAGTAATCTTTGAATGCCACCTCTTGTGGCAACCGAAAATTTCTCCTCTGTATGAATTCAAACCCTGAGGCCATATCGCAGCTAACCAGCTTGAAAACTGCAAAAGAGGTTTAGACAGACAATCAGTCACTCGGTTTGCATTTTCCTTGAGATTTCGCAACGTCTTGATTGATAAAAACCAGCACAGATGCGTCGTCGATGTGCACAATACGTCGTTAAAACAACGCTAATAATCAGCGAAGCTAAAGGCTAATCACTACGATTAGGATGAAATCTTATTTAAATTGCAAACGCTTGCAATGCGCGGGGTATTTTATTATTAACAACACTATAAGTCTCAAAAATTGATATCCTCGTTTGGGCACCAATTTTTGAGACGGTTATAGTGCTGTTAATAATAAAATAACCATTTCGATTATTTAATTTCAATCAAAACTCGTTTTTAAACTAAAAAATCGCTTTTGACATCTTTCGCCAATCATGACTTCGAGATTAAAAACTCGTGCGACGAAGATCTTGTCGATTGCGTCGTCATTCTCTTTCACGCTCCATGACAATGCGTCGTCGATTTCGGCTAATAATCTATGCCAATAAAAAGCGTAACCTTATACGGGCGTAACGTCGAGTGCTACCTGCAAAGCTGTCTAAAGGTATATAGCTAAGGTCCTATAGCTTGTGGTTAACACTGGTGCTACCATTTTGCTGCTTACACCGCGTACTCTTGCGTCACACCAACAACACAACATTCATACTTGGTAACTTTCTTTTCATCATAAGACCCTGTTGGTACAGTGCAACCAGCAAATTTTGCACCGTGCCACCAGCCAAAGTACAGTCCCATGTTTATAGAATGCAAAAAAATACATTTTTTTCCGTTTTGTCATAATGTTTACCAGAAAAACGGTCATAGCAAAGATAACGGGACATTCTAATTCCGTCTAACTAAAATACCAGACAATTTATCATTAAATATTCACCTATTTTTGTTAGTTTTCTGTTTTATTACTTCTTATTTCGCCAACGCTTATCGTCTAGCGATTTACTATACAGTGTGTTCGAAAGCTGATATCACAAAATGTCTAGCATCCTTATCATTCCGATATTAAAAATAACATGTCGTTATCGATTGCACGATAGATCTCGATTTGTAGCGAGCGACCTGAAAACATTGTACCTTCTTCTTCCAAGTGCAACGCCCCCCTCCCCCTGGCGCGCTTTATGCACCCTGACCACGTGGTCGACTGTCATCTCTGTCACGGCTATCTTTGTTGCGATTAGTCACGCAACAATGAGCACGACGGGCTTTTGTTACACAACGCCACTGGTATTGCTTTGTGGATGGTGTTGACGAGATTTAAATATTGAATGGATGAAATTTTTGGCGTTGTCAGAAATTTGATGTTTTTGGTCGTTAGTTTGTCAGGGTTTTTGTTGGTGAAAGAAATTAGTTCATATTTGTTATGGGCATATATGTATTATTTAATTTGTAACCTGCTGGAGACTCTGATAGTCTTATAGGCTAAGTTTTCAGCCTATTTGCAAAGTGTTTTAGTGATAATTCGTTAATATATATATTCCATTTAAAAATAAACGGGTTCTCTGCGCAAAAGAAATGGCTTTCGTCAGCTTTTGTAACATTTTGCTATTTTTTGAGTTAGTGTTAATTTTATTTTTGATATTCGCATGGCTGTTTGGGTAGATGCCACTAATTTTTTTGAGTTGCCCACACAAACCAAAAAGATCAAGCACTCGGCGTTCATGACCAGATAAAAAAAAAATATATTTATCCCCTTGGAGCTACTGATTTTTGACACGCCATTAAGCCATTACCAAAAATTGACCACCAACCAAGTATTCCCCTCACGAATTCTCAATCCCCAAAAACATTTTTACACAAATCAACCTCAAAAATACATTTCAAGAAAAATAGCCACAACGAAAACCACTAAAAACCATCAACAATGCCATATCCAGAATACGTGAACGTCGATTATGCAAACAACGCAGCGGTGTGTATAATTTGTGCGTATCACCAGCACACGCAACATGCTAGGCTAGCCAAGCCAGCGATGGCCTCGTGCGATTCGTCTCCGACTTGCGTTTATTCACTATGGCTAGTAGTGACTGTTGCCAGAGACCAATGACCCTACGCCTAGCGCGCGCACGACTGACCTACTTATGGGCTCGACTCGCTTCGCACAACTTCGGCTAAACTCGGTCTGCCCAGTTCACTACAATGATTCAAAGCACAGTTATCTTGCAATATATATTCCGCAAAGTTGATTGGACGCTAGCACGTGTGTACAGTCGCGTTCACGAGTGCACGCACTATAGCATCGCACACATGTGAGATGCCTTTTAAGTTGTAGCATATGAAGCTTTTGGCTTTCACCTGTCTCGACAGCAGCATGACGTATCGTGTGAGGTGGGCGATTGCGTAACACGTGGGAGACGTGTGTGGTTTTTGTTGTCCCCTCGAGGGGTTGTGGTTTTGTGGTCGACCTGTTGATGGTGTGTCTGGGGGAAGTTTTTTGCATAGTGGTTGTGTTGTGGGTTTTTTTGGCAGGCCTTTTACTTTGAATTGGTATCGGACAAGGTTGTTAATATTCGCGAGATTTTGATTCTGGACTTTTGAACTCTAATACAATTTAGGGATACAAGGAAACGAAAGAGGTTGTAATGGGTTAACGACTGGCTGAAAAAAAATGAAGAGAATTTTTATTACGGCTGTCATTACCGACGGGTACGCAATCGAGAGTCGTATCAATTAAAGATCCCCGCTGGACTAAATGGCCTCCCTGAAAGACGCTTTGTAAGACGATTCTTCAGCGTCGACGACTCATCGCCGTACACTCCCCGTCAAAGATAGGACGTCGCCGACGCCGCGGCGGCTCGTCCTCTCAAAGAGATTCCCACGAATCATCTGGCTCGGCCGCGCTGGCGTGCGATGGTGTCCTCGGACACCAGTAACCGGCGACAGCAAGTGACGTAACGTTCGGGCGCGCTCGGCAAATGCCGTTCGAGTTTCGTCACGGCGAGTTTCGTTCGGTCGTTGAACCGAACGGCGACGACGACGGCGGCGAACAGCCAGTCAGTGTTTCGCCGACGGGCATCGAACAGAGTTAGCCTCGCGGCGCCGGGGAAAAAAAAAACACATCAGAGTCGAGCGCGCGTAAACGCCACTTTGAATATCGCCGAAATTATCCGGGCCGGGCGATAGAGGAAGTGTTGACGCTCGGCGAAATAAACCGTGTGCGGTGATGTGCTAGTGCTTGAGTCCACTTTATTTCTTGCAACTATGATACCCGTCACAGCAGCCAGCAACCACGCATGGATATCCTTGACGAGTTGCTACGAAACGGGGGGCGGTCGCCACCCCCGCAGCGGTGGCGCTCCTTAAGCGCGTCGCCCCAACCTGCCCCACATCAACATCAACTTCAACAGCATCACCAGCAACACACGTCTAGTCAACATGAACAGCAATCTAACGATAAGAGATGCGCGAATTCCATTAGAGGTAATGTGCCGGCCGCGACAGTGGCGATGGTTTTGTTGGTGGAGTGGGGTGAACGACCGAGGAAGCGCGCCGCGTGCGAGGATGTTGTGGGTAGCAACCGGGGGCAAACCGTGCGCCGCTGTCCCGGAAAATAGCGGTGTCTGACGACACAAGGACGGGCAGTGACTGGCGTGGTGACGTAGTCCTCGCTATATGGTGTAGAGTTGTTTACTTGCTGCTACGGTGTTGGATCGGGTTGATGCTCGAGGGGCGGCGGGGACAGCCAACTCATTTTTGTTGATCATTTGGGAGCGGTGATGTCTTCCGCCTTTTACTGGTTAGCGTTTTTGGAGTTGATTATAGTGTAGATGGCGTTGGCGTGGGCGTTTTGAATTTTTTTCTTATGTCTTCGGTCGCTTGGCAGGTATCTTCAAGGTGCCAATAAGTTGACTTCGGTTAGAGCTTAATTTAGTTGAGCTATTGACAGGGAGGTGTCAACGTGGAATCTATTAGCGCTAAGCGGACGAGAAGTTTCTCTTACAATTTTTGTCTATGCTCCAGTATCCGTGCTGATAATTAAATTACAGTGTAAACTTGATTTTCCCGTAAGTCTTAAGCGTTCGAAGTTTAAGCTAACACAAGTTTAAGATGAAAATCAGTTGTTTTGCCACTAAAATTAAACTTGAAATAGCAAAGAGAATAAAATACCCGTCCGGAAAAAACGATAAACGAACACCTTTTGGCAATAGTTTGGAGTCTTGTTACAATTGAGTTATTTTATCTGAATGGAATGCTAGACTGTCAGCAATATGGCTTTGAAGTATCTGCTGTTATCACCGCAGATCCAATGTTTACTGTTGACTCATCGCCAGTTATACGGAAGTGTTTTAGTTTGGTTTTGGCTAATGCAGCGAACTGGGTCTTTCTATGTGAGATGCGTTTATCCCCTACTAGTGATTAGAGCAGGATTGATAAAGAGCAATGCCAATCGTAAATTGGTGTGTGTTACTCTTACACGCAGTGAACCGCACATGAACATATGCGGTATGGGACATGGCAAGTCGGCAAGTCGATGGACCGTTGCAATGTGTTGTCATACCAGAGGTCGCAACTCGTGGACCGCAAATCTAAAATGACCTTTCGACTCGCATGGATCTCGCTGTCTGCTTTTTTATGGGAAAGATTCGTTGGCTTGCTTTGGATGTAGGATCGTTATTTGTTTAGTGCGCTAATTTCGCGCGGGATTTAATGCTTTTAGAATATATAGTTTCTGTCGTTAAACTGGAGGGAAGTTGTTGGCTATTTATGTGCGCAGACAATGGGTAAAATATATAATAACAGGTTGAGGGTATTTAATTATCAGGTATAAAAAATGTCTTAAGCGAAATTATATTCTAGTATAAAATAAAATAAACTATCGGCAATCAAGAGCGTTCGTAGTTTAATTGAGAATGGAAACGATTTTAAGGAATTTACGGTTGAAAGGGAACAATGTTTAATTACAACTAGACTTAAATTTCAATCCCCGAGTTTATTTGAATTAAATCCACTTTTTCCAACAAGCGGTTTGACCAGAGAAATAGCGACTTTTTTAAATTCCCCGATTGGAAGACACAATTATAAGTACCCATGAATTTCGCATCTGATTTGTGATTGCGGGTTTCAATCGACAGACATTTATTGCAGCTCGGGAGAAAAGATTACTTCCTGTCACCGTTCATCGACTCTCTCCAGGACAGGACATAGTCAACGGAAGCTGGTTTTCTGCTACGGGATTCGGTGTTCCGGAGGGATTCATAATAGGGCACACCCCAACCAGTCAGAGACATTAAAAAAACGTAGATTTCAAACGCAAAAGAAAGTTTTTTCCCAGTATATAAGCGCGTCTAGTTATTTTCTTCATTTGTGTAAGGGTGTAAACTTAAGTCTGAGGTTCATCGTTAAGGTTCGGAGATGTCTGCAAGTCGTTGGGCTATTTTGGACCGAGGGGACGACGGATTGGCAACCGGACGGCAGTGCTGTCCCAGAGCATGCTGCGAATCTGGGAATGTCTGTTCCTCGAAATAGCGAAACTCATCTTCAGAATGTCGCCGAATGTTGGGTTGGCTGTGTCTGACAGGCGCATGTCTCGTTCGATTTTCTTTTTCAATAGAGGTTAGAGGAAGAAGCGGATTCTAAGTTGAATGAAACTCCAAGACGAGTGGGTTTTTATTTGATTATATTTTGGTAATTTGGTTAAAAGCTTGTATGGTGACTTGTTCCTGGAGTGGTTGGGAATGGGAATGAGTTCGAATTGATCGGTTTTTCTTGAATTTGGAACTTCCTTCAATGGAAAGAATGAATTCCTTTATTTATCTGGAAAATTTGTTGACGAGAGGTGTCTTAATCGAAAATAACACGAGTTTTTCTTTCTTTTTGTCCTATTGGCCCGCCGTGAGTTTTTAAAACGACAAAATTGTCATTCAAATTCTTTTTTATTTACAAAAATAGATTATTTTACTCCAGAGGCAAGCAAGTAACTTGATGCCGGTGTTTGCAATAGACAAACTCTTGCAGTGCAAGAAGAATGGGCATTTCGTCTCAGTACAATTTGCAACTCTGAATCAATTTGTTGTGGATCGCGGCCACCTAAATGTTGTGGACCGGGTAGCGGTTCCATGCTGCCACCACCAGAGGTTAAGGGATCTGGACCCTGTTTCCTGAAGGGATAATTTAGAAGTCGGTAGACATGATCGGCGGAAGGCTCGTGGGCGACTTTGTGAAAAGTCTATACGTGATAAGAAATGATTTGGTGAACTGAGATATTTATTTAATGACACAATCCTAAAACTACACCAAGTGAGTAAAAAGACTTACATTTCGAGAAGATCAGGACACGTCCGTCCTAGAGCGAGGATGAGCAGAGAGTGTCTTTTGCTTTAGCTGGACAATGTTTTGTGCCCTCAAATCGGGGTTCACATTGCTAACTCAAGAGACACTTGGTGGGAGGGTGCAAGTTGAAATACCTAAATGCAGGTGTGATTGATAAGTGACTGTATTTCTAAAGCGCGCGGGCAATGACCGACGGGATGGCCTTTGAGACTAATTGTCCAAGACTGTGTGAATAGCAAGCATCATCCCTTGTTAAAACGTAAAGAATTTGGAAAAGGGTTATTGATTCTAAAAAGTACCTGTCCGCTCCATGACATCACCCTCGCCTTTCTCAGATTGTTTTATCACCCCACGGTGGTGAAACAATCACAACATTACAGGTGTGAAAACAAAACAAACAAACAAGATTTTAATCACAAAACAAAACAAACAAAATTTGAAATTGTAAGAAAATTACGAAACATATCTGAAAATCATGTGAGGCTAAAATGTCACAATGGGAATATAATAAAAAATTTTAAAGAATTTCTACTCTAAACACATACAAATACAAAACACAATTACAAGTACAAATTATTCACTCGACAATTTCAATAAGCGAATAGACAATAATAGTGATAATAGTGATGCAATTATAGTGTTCTGTTTCACTCGTCGTCGTCGATGATTGTTCGATAAGGTCCTTTTATGTTACTTAAAATGATCTGAATTCAAACAATGAGAACTATGCAATACAAAGAAACACTGCACTTTCCTAGCTTGGTGCACGACAGTAGCTCGAAGGGGTCACTTTCTGGTGGGGACTTGCTCTGAATGAGTCATTTGGTCGCTGTACGTTTGGAAAATTGTTCGATTGTGGGAATTTGTAGTTTTCCCCAATCTTCGTACGATGGTCTCTTGACGATAGCCGTGAGGTCGGCGTCGCAAGGTTAGTAGACTCTGCGAATGTCGTCCCACGAAGCTCCCAACTCGTCCGGCTCTGAAGTTGCTTCTCAAGAAGGATGGTGGTTTCGAGGCATGGCAAGTGCACGTTGATCGAGAACATCCGTAAAATATATAACACAGGAACAATATCTCATTTTCATGTATTTTTTTTTTTTTTTTTTAAATCCTTGTCCTAATACTTAAAATCAATTATTAATAATCATGGCATCAATTTCTTTAGCTAATTCTCTTTTCAAACTCGTGTTCGTTAATCTTTTCCGTTCTTCAATAAACATCTTCCTCTTTTATTGTGTCACATCATCAACTGTCTTTCACTCATCGTTCTTTCTTAATTAATTCTGTTTCTATTCAATAATCTCTATAATCTCAGTTACCATGTTTAACTTATTACAATTCGGATTTCATGTTTTTGACCGAGCAAAGGTTTTTACTGTTAACAATTTCAATTAATTTAATTTTTCTCAGCGTTTGTGCTGTTCACTTGCTCCGCTGGTACAGGTAGTTGCGCCCTCGAGGTAGACGTCTCGGCGATCCCATTGTTGTCTTCGTCCTTGTCTCGACGCCGCTTGCTCCCGTTGAAGTGTTATACTTTTTTTTTTGTTATATGGTGGAACAATGTTAAATGTTTGTTATTTGGAAATTTTCTACTGGTAAAAGAGATGGACATCATAGGATGGATAAACTGGATGCAAAGGTACTTGTCTGTACGACCTCATTTGTAAAGTCTCATCTTGACTCTATTTTGGGGCACCAACCATTTAACCACACCTCTTCTGTGCTTTCGAGGTTGCATTTTCTAAAGCTTTAAGTGATGGAGTCCTTTCCTTACGCAAACCTGTCCTACTCGGCAATAACTTTGATATTTTCCTTTTCAATACTACAATTGGACTTTTTTGACTAGTTGAAGGCAAATGAGAAGTTTCAGTGTCCTCTACGTCTTGACTGGCGCTTGCGCGGTCCTCTGCTTCGTTAATCGCCTTTGAATCAGTTTTTTTGCTCGATTTTTTCCAGAATTTGTTTGTCCAAAAGGAAGAAGTGAAATTTGAAGGCATTCTGTCGTTATCATACAGATGATCCTGTGACTTTGATCGCGTCTCTGTCTCCTTGAGAACCTGTACATTTGCGATCTTTTCGCCTATATCCTCTTCGGTCGGAATCTCAATCGTGTCCTGCTCTAATTCTGACTTGCTCTCTAAACCTGTTTGCCCTATTTCTCTCGTGACCTCTACTGGTTCTTGTTCTAACTCTTTCGTGACCTCTACTGGTTCCTGACTTTCTGCATTTATGATCGCTACTTGAATTCTACTGAGTGCATCTACGTGTGAAATTTGTGATCCGGGAACATATTGGAATTCGAAGTCGTACTCGGATAATGTGAAACACCAGTTGCTGTGACGACACGATTGATTAGAAATGGTCAATAACTGTTTTAATGGACGGTGGTCTGATTTTAGGATAAAGTGTCGGCCGTATAAGTAAGTTCTGAAGGTTCTCATTCCCCAAACACATGCTAGTGCCTCGCGCTCCCAAGCTGAGTATCGTGTCTCGCGGTCTTGCAGTTGCCTGCTTGCGTAACAAATGGGACGCTCGAAGCCTTGAACACGCTGTGCAAGTACGGCCCCAGCACAAGTTAGACTACAGTCGGTCGTTAAGATAAATTCTTTACTGAAATCTGGAAAAATGAGGACTGCATCGCTGCATAATGCTTTTCTCAAGGTGTTAAATGAGTCGTCGCACTCTTTCGACCAAACGAAAGGTACATCTTTCCGCGTTAATTGACATAGTGGTCGAGATATCGTTGAATAATTATTCAAAAAACGTCTGTAATACGATGAAATTCCCAGGAAAGATTTAACTCCTCTCACATCAATTGGTACGGGCCAATTTGCGATAGCTTCAACCTTAGAATGCAATGGTTTTATACCCTCCGAGGAGATGAGAAATCCTAGGTATTCTGTTTCTTTTTGTAAAAATGTGCACTTAGAAGGTTTCAGTTTTACTCCCGACGCTCTCAGAATGTTGAATATTTCCTTCAATCGTGTGATATGTTCATCTACAGTTTTTGAAAATGTAATAATATCATCTAAATAAATGAGACAAGTGACATTGCGGATACCTGCGAAGATGGAGTCAAGATAGCGTTGAAATGTTCCTGGGCTATTGCATAAGCCTTGAGCCATCCTCTTGTACATGTAATGGTTTGTTGTTGTGCTGAATGCAGTCTTACACTGATCTTCCTCTCTGATAGGTATATTGTAATAGGCGTCTTGTAAATCGAGTGTAGTGAAATATTTTGAATTTGACAAATAATCGAGAGATTCATTAATCTGCGGAAGACAGTATGCATCTTTGCGCGTTATGTTATTTAATTTCCGGAAATCTGTAACAAATCTGTACTCTGCAGTACCGTCGTTCTTTTTCTTTAAAATTACCATACATGGCGCACTCCAGGCCGAGTTACACTCTACGATAATGTCTTTAGCGAGAAGCTCGTCAATTTTTGCTTTCATTGGGCCACGCATGGATTCTGGTACTCGATAGGGGCGCAATCTAATCGGTGCATTATCCCCCGTGTGAATAACATGTTCTACACCAACCGCCTTGCCCATGGTATCCCCAGTCTTAAAGAAAAGATCCGCATACTCGAACAATAGAGCGGCAAGCGAGTCCTTTTCATTTTTGTCTAAGTGGTCATGATCTACCTGACACATCGAATCTATGAGTGACAGCGTTTCGTTTGGTTGCAAAGTCGTATTTATATTATTTACAGAACATACCTCATCAATTTTAATTGTGGTGTTAGTGATGATATCGTGATAGATTTCTATTGTACCGAGGGTAAGACCTTTCTGGAGTTCTATGTCCCTTTCTGACACATTTATCATACGAACCTGTGCCGTGAGACTGTCATTTTCGGTGTAAAGTGATCTTGCGCATTGTAAGCCATGCACCGACAATCGAATAGGTTCAAACAATACGTCCTTTTTAGCTTTGTCCACGCAGACCCCCCTAGTTTGGATACCTTCGGTTAAAAACTCTGAGCGGCCAGGTATCGTTATATTCTTGCTTAATCTTAATTTGACGACCTTTTTTACACTACTATCTTTATCGCGTTTTGTACAAGATTCCTCGTTTTTTAAGTGGACACCATGTGGGGTGGGCTGTACATTTTCTAAATTGGACATCGGTAGAATTTTCACAACAATCGCATCTGCACTTTGCTGATTCTCTTTCAATGTCGGAACCATACCTGAATCGTTGTTTTCGCCAAATCTAACACCTGTACTTGTTAAACTGTCAGCGGTATCCTCCACACCTGTTAAATCCTCACTAACAACACTGACCGTCCTCAAACCGTTAACTGAAACATTTACACGCAAATTCTCGTCCTTTTTTCTATCTCTCACAAAATCACACATCAAGAGAACTTTTCTCTCTCCATTTTCCGAAATATTAATTCTCAAATTCATCAAAACTCTATCTTCTCCCTCAAAATCGCTCAAAACATCTGTCAAAACCTCTTTTCTTTCCTCACTAAAATCTGAAAAAACGACACAATTCTTCTTATCTTTCGCAAAATCTCTCACAAATTCTCGCTCAAAATCTTTATCAATACCGATCTCAAAATCTTTCTCAACTTTTTTCTCAAAAACTACTTTCTCAACTTCTTTCTCAAAAACTTCTTTCTCAAAATCTTTCTCAACTTCTTTCTCAACTTCTTTCTCAAAAACTACTTTCATGTCAATCTTCAACGGCTCGACATTTTCTATTTCCCTTCTCAAAACGTTTTCACTTGCCACTTTATCTACAACTTCTTGAAACTTGCTCATTTTTAATTCTAACTGTACAATCTGTGCTTTTAACTCGCTCAATACGATGTCTTCGGAAGTTAATGTTTTCGGTGTGGTCTCGGAAATGGCTTCTAATTTAGAAAATGATCCAATTCTTTGATTTCCCGTCAACGTTTTCTCCCGTACCTCTTGACTACTAGACGCCGAACCAACAATGGTGTTCCTTACATTGTGAGAATTTACTTCATGTTGATTTGGACGACAGTCCGCAGACGACGCAAACGCCCCATGGAAAGTGTGGTCGAGTTTTACAAAGTTATCATTGTGGATTAACATGTCTTCATTAAAGTCCAATACCATTTTGAAATATTTCATAAAATCTCTCCCAAGAATACCGTCACATGGCAACTTCATTGCTTCGTTGCACACTGCGAAACCCGAATACAAGTACTCGTATTTCCCTAATACGACATTCAAGGAGGCTGTGCCCAAGATTGGCAGCATTTCCCCTGTCACCGAGGTAATTGTGCGAGTTTCCGGCCTATACTTAATGTCACCCTCTAGAACTGACTGGCTTATAAGAGATACTTCAGCCCCGGAATCTACGAGAAATGTTACTGGTGTCCGATATTTATCAGTTACAATTTCGCCTCGAACCCGCGTAGTGCCGACGCTTTGCACTCGCCAATTGCTGAAAACACGTGCCGAAGCCACATCGGGTGACCGAATATGGTGCACGTCTAAAAATCCTGTGGTGTATCACCACCTTGCGCCTGATCACTCTGCGGGGAATCCTTTGGCTGGTATCGCCCGTCCTTAACCGTGCCTCGGACCTGCGGAGCCCGTCTATACCAACAGTGATCTTCGCGATGTCCCCGTTTGTTGCAATTTTGACAGACAGGAATTGGTCTAGAAGGGGGTGCCGATGAAGCGATCTTACTTGGGCACACGTTGGCGTAGTGTCCTCTCCCTCCACAACAGAAACACGTGACGGTTCGGCCCACGGAATTGTCATTTACATGTGGGGGTGTTCGTGACTGATAATTTGGATTGATATTTTGGGGCACCGACTGAGGTTGCTCCTTTCGGACGGCTCCTACCAGAACGGCGGTCGGACCGATCGAGGCTTCCGCTGCCTCCTCGTGAAGAGCGAAGTCTAATGCTTCTTCGTACGTTTTCGGTCGATGCGTCAAGACGAAGCGTTTTATGTTGCCCCCGATTCCTTTTAAAAATTGTGTAAGGAGGGCGCGTTCCAGAGCTTTTTTGGCGTAGGCCTGCTCGCCCAAGTCCTCACCTACTTGTTGTGTCCTAAAACCCGCGATTGACAGTCTCGTCGCGAATTGCTGAACTGTCTCAGACGTTCGCATGATGCAGGCCGAGAACTCCTCGTTCAGTTTCTCGACACTGATATCGGTTCTGAACCATTTCGTGAGAGCGGTTTTTAAGATTTCATAAGTCGCTCTTCTAAGCTCTGGGTTGGCTTGTACATATGCAGACGCGTCGCCCTTTAGCTTCATACGCGCAATAATCGCTTGCTGACTTTTCGTCCAGCTTCCCATAAATGACATTTCATCAAGCCGGTCGAAAAAATGTTCTACTGATACGCCCGACGATCCGGAAAATTCGGGAACTAAATTTAAATGGCTAAGATTTGAATTTTGAACAGCGGTTACCTCCTCTGCGGTCGGAGTATGGTTAATAAGCGGCATTGTGAATTTATGAAAGACCAGACTGAAGTTAAATTTTAAAGATTTTACCTGAAAAATGCAACGCGACGCGACCTAGCTTATCTCGGGCCTCTCTACTCTAATCCTCCTCATCTAACAAACAAAACGCACATTGGATCGAAAAAAAAAACGCTCATGACGTCACCATGGCAATTAACATTTGAACACTGAATTTACGCATGATATTGTTTGGAAACGAGTTCACCCAAAATTTTGTAAAAATTGACATCGCCACTCTACCTTTTCGTTATTGAGTCGGGAAAAGTTAAGTTCATCAAGTTGAGAATAAAATTGAAAATGGTCAAAATTCGGCAAAGTCAATCACGTTTGATCGATGTGAAATCCAACCTTGCGAAGAGACTCGAATCCCACCGCGCTGCCATCAAAATGTTGTGGATCGCGGCCACCTAAATGTTGTGGACCGGGTAGCGGTTCCATGCTGCCACCACCAGAGGTTAAGGGATCTGGACCCTGTTTCCTGAAGGGATAATTTAGAAGTCGGTAGACATGATCGGCGGAAGGCTCGTGGGCGACTTTGTGAAAAGTCTATACGTGATAAGAAATGATTTGGTGAACTGAGATATTTATTTAATGACACAATCCTAAAACTACACCAAGTGAGTAAAAAGACTTACATTTCGAGAAGATCAGGACACGTCCGTCCTAGAGCGAGGATGAGCAGAGAGTGTCTTTTGCTTTAGCTGGACAATGTTTTGTGCCCTCAAATCGGGGTTCACATTGCTAACTCAAGAGACACTTGGTGGGAGGGTGCAAGTTGAAATACCTAAATGCAGGTGTGATTGATAAGTGACTGTATTTCTAAAGCGCGCGGGCAATGACCGACGGGATGGCCTTTGAGACTAATTGTCCAAGACTGTGTGAATAGCAAGCATCATCCCTTGTTAAAACGTAAAGAATTTGGAAAAGGGTTATTGATTCTAAAAAGTACCTGTCCGCTCCATGACAAATTACCCTTATTCCCTGCCGAGCCAAACAAATATCCGTGCTTTGTATATTTCCGAAGAACTTTAAATGCAGTTTCGCTCACGCTACATGCAGTCTAACTCGTTATTTTCACACTTTGACATTTCACTCACCACAAACACTCCGCACGAAAGGTACTAACTATATCGTGTTTTCAGTTTCCGTTTTGGCTTATACCATATCTAAGAGAACTCATATCTACACAAAAACTGGAACGTTGTATTGACAGGAGAATTTTGCAAATCTTATCGCTTTCAAAGAGTTTTCTTTGTGCCTTTGGCACAGCAACCCTTTCACAGGGACGTGTAACAGAACGCGAATTGTCGGCGTCGCTAAGCTTTGATGACCGTTCGTTTGTAACATTATTACGCACTCCATGACAATGGAGTGGTCTTTGAATGAATACATTTATCAACTATTTTAGTTTTTGAACGATTTTCGAAATCAGCTCCCTTGCTCAAACTTGTGCCTGATTTTTCGACACTCAACCATGTGTTTCCGAACGTGGAATGCTAAAAACACATGCAGATTTATCAGTGTAACCCACGGGGCTACCTCACTGTAGTATGTGGACTGGATGTCCCGTATGGTGATCGGGTGTGATCAGCTCTGAGCGGGACAGTTCCGATGAAACCTCGAGTGCGATTCGCTACCAAAATCACTCTTCTAGACTTACCCCTGGTGGACCTTTAGACTCATCTGTAACACTGCCCATCAAACACTGGAAAGAATTTGTTTGCTGTCGCATAATATCATGGCCGGTGTCACCAACGCTGTTAAAATCTTGCGTACTCGGCGTTTAAGGATGGTTTTTCGTCAACATTGATTTTCAGCGTGTAAAGAGGTTTACGTATTGGTCCAAATGTTCCGTTTCGAAGCAAACTCATTGCTAAAAACGTATTTTTTCCGTTTTATAGCAAATTTTTCCGCCAGTTAAAATCACCCCTAAACGCCGTTCAAACGCGTTTTAAACGGTGTTCAAGAAATCGGCTATTCACGGAAAATTTTAGTTAAAAAAAACTAAGTTTTCCCGTAAAGATCAACTTCATACGCAACATGTCTAACGCCTCGCCCTTTTTTTCTGCCCTCTCCAGCCCAGATCGAGATAATCCCATGCAAGGTGTGCGGAGATAAAAGTAGCGGTGTCCACTATGGGGTGATCACCTGCGAGGGATGCAAGGGATTCTTCCGGCGGTCGCAGAGCTCTGTCGTCAACTACCAATGTCCTCGCAACAAGAACTGCGTGGTGGACCGGGTCAACCGGAACCGCTGTCAGTATTGTCGCCTGCAGAAGTGCCTCCGTCTGGGGATGAGCAGAGACGGTGAGTAACACGATTGTGCAGCTGGACGTTTAGAAAAACTGTTCATAACTGAAGTTTGAATGCTAATTGAAATCTCCCAATGTTTCTCTCTTCTTAAAAACTACCCAACATGCTTTGTCAAGGGTAAAATATCGACTGACTTGACATCCAAAACCCAGCAGTTAAAATCAAGTTCGTGAACAGTTTTTTTTTAACTATACCAAATGATAGAAAGTAGTATGAGTATCAATAACACAATGTGTGTATGTTCTATGTGAACTGTGCTGTATTACGACGGTGTTTGCTGTGTTTTGAAGACATTGTCGGTGACTAACAGTTCTGGCTCGCCACCAGAGACTGGCCGTGGCTAGGAACTCAATCGAGGAGTCAACACTGTCGGGTTCACAGGACTCATGTAGCCTTCTAAAAACTGAATGCACCCACTTCTTCCTAGCTAGAATACAACCTCGGGATAACTTCAGCATTGCTATTCAAAAAATCATTCAAAAACAGAATTTTTTAATTGTTTTAGTCGTTAGGCTGAAGTATAAGAAAAATAACTTTCAGGATGAGAAACACAGTAAAGATGGCCGATATCACAACCTTTTTGTGCAACCATAATTGGTTTTTATGAGTTAAGTTTGCTAGAAAGCTGTGTGTCGGCCATTTTAAGTGGTGAAAATATTATCCTGAAACAAAAAAGGCCATTTGGGTTGATTGAAAAAAATTTCTTTCGGACCTAGCATAGTTTCGTCCTGGCCCACCACGTCATATGTGGACTAAACGTCTCCATATGTACCTACTACCTAGCGACCCTATTGAGCAGGCTACACCCCTGTCTTAGCAAAACACGCCTAGACATAAAAATACCCCAATTCGCTTCACCAAAACGCTTTGAAATGAAACGCTTTAACAATGACCATGCTGCTCGTCTCACCACTGCGAATAAATTCCATTGCATTCTCTAGCAAAACCCCGATTCCCCGACAGTTTTTCCAGTTATTTGATTTCCTTCGATATCCACTCAAAACTCGGGATGGTTTCCTAGCCGCTGACGGCGCGAACCGGAACACGGGCTTCGACTCCCGCCGCGGTTGCCGTATTTGCAATGATATTAATTTACATCGAACTGAACTCAACGCCGAATGGAGTCCCCCAGGGTTTAAAGTTAGATCTCGAAACTTTTGTCTCTGCTCTCTGTGCCAGCCAGCCGCGAGGAGTCAACGAGAAAACTTGTAGAAGTGCAGTCGTTTTGTAGAAAGATGAAGCAACTCTTAACAAAGACACCCAATCCTAGGATAATTAGCGATTATTAGGGTCTTTTTTTACAGAAACTGTGTCAAGCTAAATCTCCCAAAATATCCTAAAAATTGGTCAGAAACTCTTGTAAAATCAACCCTAGACGTCATTATTTTTACCCCTGTTTTGATTGTTCTTACAAATACGATTTTTGGCAGGTCAGTAGAACAATACTTTCTGAGCCGTGAACTCCCATGTGAATAATATATACCTACACAAAATTAAAAAAAAAAAAAAATCATTTATTATCCATTGAAATATTATTTAAATTGCAAATGCATGCAATGAGCAGAATATTTGGTTCTTAGAAACACTAATAACATTTGTTATCAAGTCTCTCATTATGCCCCCTTTCATTTAGTAAAGATGCTACTTAAGGGTTTAAAAATGACCTTTGCTGGACCCATATCGCCCTTCATGGCTCACTCAATTAAATATTGTCCATCTTCCTTATAACGCCCGTGTTATTATTAACTTAAAATGCCCCAACAATATTCTCCACGGAAACTTTTACTAAGTAGATGCCTACTAAAACTTCACGTGCACAAATCTTGGCAGCAAAGTTTTGCAACTTTTATAACACCCAAATTCCTCCAATAACATCTCGGCGTGGCCTCACGAAAGTTCTGCTCGACGCGGTCTCGTCATTTTATTGTCTTGGTTGTCTCTGGGGCAATTGGAAAGTTTCGCTAAGAAACTAGCGTGAGTGCTGACTATTTAACCCTCTCTTTGGCACTTTGACGTATGTGTGCGTGAGCTCATGTGTCTCTTACGCGTCCTTGCTCTTCCAATTATCCCATTCTCACGCGTGTTTCTGGAGATGTTTCTGGAGATTTTCTGGAGCTTTGTGTGGGAGCGGAGACAAAAAACTTGGGAAATCTATATACCTACTTATTAACAAACTTACAACAATTTTTTTACATTGGCTATGAATACTTTGGTGCCCTGATATGCTACCCTGATGTCTCAAAATGTTTGATTCACGTACCATTTTTTAATTTTACATCAAACCAATATCTCCGATCTATGCGGTTATTCTGCAACTCGACAAAGGGTGCTCTAACAAAGTCTTTACAATGCCAGTCCAAGTGCAATGCAATGTTTAGCCAAGTGCCAGTCGTGGAGTGAGGCGACTTTTTGTTTGACAGAGAAAAGTGCACAGGCCCAGACGAAATTTCATGTATTCTGCAACAACAACCAAAAAAAAAAAGTCCAGCTTAAAAAAGAACTCAAATTGGACGGAATAAGGGCTAGCTTTTCAGTCCGTTAAGAACTTAACAGTCTAATTGTTCGTTAGTTGCTTGGAAACAGTCAATCAGAAGCTATTTTTGGTCTGTTAACGATCTGTTTATTGCTTAAAGTGCCTGTTAACTACTAGAATCCAAGAAATCCAGTTTTCAAATACTAATCTGTCGTTACAATTGATTTTAGCCTCTCCTCCCTTCCCTTCAAAACACTGAAATACGTCACTGCAATCCGTGGGCCTCTAAAGAAATCACCTTCGCTGCTCACTCAAATTAAAGTTCCCTCGCATCCTTGCAGAGTTTCAAAGCCCCGTTCCGTGTTGGCCCTTCGGACATAAAATCAGCATACGGTCGTAAATACCCTCCCTCCCCAACAACCTAAGTAATGTTCCTCGCCGGCAACCTAGGGACGCTGACGATGGAGGATCCGGCGTGGCGACATACAGTACTTTCAACTTAAGAGACACCAGTAGAAATGGCCGACCACAGCCTTCTAGCAACATAAACCCTTGTAAAGTTAATACGCTAAAAGACTGTATGTCGGCCAGTTTAGTTCTGAAAATACCTGAAGCCGGATTTACAAACAAAAGTTTAAACTTAACTCCCATGAACTTGGGGGGGTAAAGTTGTTTTCACCATGGTAACAAAACTTCAAAATCTTGAAACACTGTCTGCGATTGGCTGATCATTTTTTAAACTCCGGGGTTAAACTTTACCTCTGCTTTGTGATCCCAGGACGGCTGTATGTCGTTGGTAGGTCGATTCGTATGTGTTTGACGACGCACTACTTTGACAACGGTTCATGTGGCTCTGCGGACAGAACTTTACCTCCAAACAGTCATGTTGACGATGAAGATGAACCAGACCTAACCTAGAAGGTACCTACTGAGTAAACCCAGCACCAGCTAGTACCATACCCTTTCCAGAACCGCAAAAAAAAATTACTTTTATCGTTTTTTTTTTACTCATGCCTACTTTAGCAGTAGTTTTGAAGAAAGATAATGTAATAAAACTGGGCTTTGAATGCTAAGTAAAAATAGCATTTTTAACTCGAAGCTTCTCGCACCTGAAACTCGGAAAACAAACTAATTTATCTGAGTCGCAATCACTCTGCGTACGCAGCTACCAACGAATGGTGATCACCATACACCTCCAATTTTCCAAATAAATATCATCAAAAAACTAAAACAGGCAAAACCTTGCTAAGAAATCACGAGTTTGATATCCTTCATCAACGCCTCCCCATTCGACGACGGCGTCGAAAAGAGTCGGCCGCCAGGCGAGGTCTCTCACCCCGCGGCGCGTTCGACGTCGGCGTCGTTGAGTGACGTCACCGGCCGAGTGGGCGCCTGGCCAGCGCTTCCGTGAGAGGGGAGGGCAGCGTGATAAGGGGAGATTTAGGAGGCTCGAGGGTTTCGTGTGTTTTTGTCAGGGGGGGGGGGGGAGGGGGGTGTGGAGCGTGGGCGGTATGATTATTTTGCCGGAAGTGTGCGAGAATACGCCCGTTATTTCTTTCTTGTTCATCGAGATTATGGTCGCCGTAAATTCGTAGCAATCTCGAAGGGTTTGGTGATCTCTTATGTAAGGTGCGTGGAGTTTTTTTGCTGTTGTTTTTGTAAGATGTTGACAGGTTGCGTGCGCTTTGTTTTGGGGTGCGAATCTTCCTGGTTCATTAAGAGGGGGTATTCCCATGATAATCACAATCAGGCTCTGTCAGGCGATCTCAGCATCACCGTGGCTACCAAAAGTTGAATCTACCATTGAACCTCCTATGCTAGGCCATGATAAACCCGTGGTAACATAAGATAGCAGAATTGAGAAGCTCTGTCAGGCGATCTTGGCATCTCCATGGCTACCAAACGTTGAATCTACCATTGAACCTCCTATGCTAGGCCATGATATACCCGTGGTAACATAAGAAAGCAGAATTGAGAAGCTCTGTCAGGCGATCTCAGCATCTCCATGGCTACCAAAAGTTGAATCTACCATTGAACCTCCTATGCTAGGCCATGATATACCCGTGGTAACATAAGATAGCAGAATTGAGAAGCTCTGTCAGGCGATCTCAGCATCTCTACGGCTACCAAAAGTTGAATCTACCATTGAACCTCCTATGCTAGGCCATGATATACCCGTGGTAACATCAGAAAGAAGGATTGGGAAGCTCTGTCAAGCGATATCAGCATCTCCATGGTTACCAAATGTTAAATCCACCATTCCATTTATTCTCGACACTGACATATAGTGCCTGGCAGTGTATAGGATCTAGCGAACTGGGCAAAATTGAAGTCAGGCAATCCGTTGATGGCTGCAGGTCCGTTAATCCGATGAGCCCCTATGACTTCAATGCTAATTTTAGAGTTTTTGAAACTCGTTTCAACAAATTTTGACCTTTTAATTGGTGACAACTTTCTGCAGTAATAGTGAGTCACATTGTAGTATTCGATTTTAGTTGGTGTAACTGCTCGACATGCATTGTGTGGTAATTTTAACTTAATTTTGTTGGTGACAGCAACCTGCGTTACACAGCACCAACAACGGAAGTCAACAGTTTGACTCTTAACACTTATCTTGCTGCCATTGGACTCCTTTTTGCTGCAGAAATAGTTAATTGGGATGAAATTGAGGTGGGATCCCTCCGGAAAATACTGTAAATAATCCATGCTGAACAAACTTAAAAAATGATTTCCTGTCAGAGAATATGACACAATCTTTTTCTTCTTTCAATTTTTGCTATCATACTGGCCATGTTTAGTATCAAAGTGGGCAATCGGCAAGATGATAAATTTAAAAGATTGGCGCAGATATTTGAAGGCTAGAAACGATCTGTTTTCTGTAACAAAACTAAAAACCCAATCTTAATGATAGATTATTACGCTGATTTTAAAACAATTGACAATAAACAGCGAAAACTACCGATGAAAACACTTAAAATCACGGGCACATATGAGAGAATTTAAAAAATCGGTGACATGATCTACAAGATGGTGGTCTTGTTATTGTTTGACTTTACCATGGCAACGAAATGGTAATCTCAAGTGATGCTTGATAGTAATTTTTGTTTTAAAAGATGGCAGCTGAAAATGCTGTGTATATATATCGAAGAATTTGAGTACATCGCTAGTTGGACATGGTAGTTGATTGACTATTGTATCTCTTTTGATTGGGTGTCACTGATATGCCCACGGATTCTCCTCGATGTACTTAATTCATCCACGCTTTGCGCGTTTGTTAATTTAAATAACTTTGGGCTCGGCTGTCGTCTCGAACGGTGGGTTTTTGGCACTGCAGGTTCATTTATTTGGCAGAATAATTGTCTCAAATACATTCAGTTGAACTGAATTTAATGACCATTTGATATCTATTTTTTTGTAGTGAGCACCTCATTTATTTTGCTGTTTCAATTTTACAAGCACATACTTCTTCTGCCAATCTTAACAAGTTCAGCATTTGTATATTTTGTATATTTATTTATTGTTGTCCGATTGATCAAACATTGATATGGACATGTCATGTTACATATGAAAATACACTTAAAATATAAACAATTAAATAAATACAATAAAATACAATCATTACAATCAATACAATAAATTATTCAATAAACATGTAGCATTTATATTCGCATAAAATACAGTTGTTTCCATCTTACGCACTAGCATGTGCACGAGTAATTAGTTTCTGCAATTCCGTTACCATCGACAACGACCAATGAAATTATATGGACCCAATTTAGTACTCACTTTTCAAAAGCTACTTCGGCCATGTTGCTTTGTCCAAAATGGTAACACAACCCTACAGTTATTTTCTCAAAGTATAAATCTATTCGAGTTTACAACCCTTCGGAAGGGTCTGCAATCCAGATAGGGCTCGTTGGGTCTCTCTGAATTTGTATCGATCCTGATGGACGAACTAAAGAAGGTTATAGAGATTGATTTCAGTATAATATCACCTTTCACCCTGCAATTGTTGAGGAATCCTTCGGAAGGGACGTTAAGCCGGTGGTCCCCTTGATGCCATTTAATTAACAGGATTACGCTACTTGCCGGCACCGAGTTTCCCCTCCTTCAACGGTGGTTTAGGTTCAACATCTTCATCATCGCCCACTTATTCGTCGACGCCATTAAACCAAGTACTACTGGACCAGTTGTCAAAACAGTGCGTCGTTAAACACCAAATAAACTCATTGAATATTTCCAGTGGTCAGTTAATATAAATATGGATCCGATATAACAAGAGCAGCCAGCTAAGCTGCGTTTTTTTCAGTTCTGGGGCAAATCATAACTGAAATCTAATTCATGAGCTGTTAGCAATGCTATGGGGCAAGCCTTGGCCTGGTCTCTTCACTTTCGGACAAGACATACTAATTTCCCTTTCGCCTTTCTTCTGGTTGCAGCCGTCAAGTTCGGGCGCATGTCGAAGAAGCAAAGGGAGAAGGTTGAAGACGAGGTTCGATTCCACCGTGCTCAACAGCGGGCTGCACTCGAGACGACGCCGGACAGCTCGGTCTACGACCAGCAAACGCCCTCGTCGTCCGACCAGCTGCAGCCCAGCTACACCGGCGGGTGAGTCGTCAACGGCGTCGCATGCATGCAGTAACCGTGCAGAGTCAGGGTCTAAATACGCGAGGACGCCACGTGAGCGCCCCCGCAAAATAGTTTGAACTTTGTGATGTGTTAGTGGCAGCCATTCAGGGTTAAAATAGTTCCACCCCTGAGTACCAATTGACAGTAATTACTTGATTACTTGCACAGTGGTATGCATGAATGGCTGTCAATTCGACGCTGCATCTTCCTTACGTGCGGTGACAGGCTACATATTCAGTTTGGGTTCGATTCCTCAAAAATATGGAAATTTAGGAACGGAAACAAACATATGTTAGGTGTAACACCTCTTGGGCATGAAATATCATCGCTGCTACTCGTTATTAAGACGTTGTCCCATGTTGTGTCATAGCTCTCATTGGAAACAAGCAGCAAAGTTTTCTTATCATGCCAAAGCCAAAAATGATCCTTCATGAATAGGTGATTGTGAGTCCCTCTAATTGCCATTAGAATCGTCCGGTGGTCATCCATTGATCTTAAGACACTTATAGAGTGTAGACCATATCACATTGTATGTATCCGATGATATTTTCAAACTAAAGATCGCGATATTTTGACCCTTAGAATGAGAGATGGTTTGCATCACTAAGGAGGAACTCTTCCTTCAGACAGAAGCATTTACCAACTTTGTTCTGTGATGACACTTTTGGACTTGTTTATCAGCAATGGATCCTCTTCAAAGACGTAAAGCTCCTTCATATTTTAGGATGAAATAAAGAGTATCTACTAACAAACAATCACAATGCCCGCATGAAAGAAAACCCACCCACAATGTCACCATTATACTAGCACAACGGGTGCCCAGCAAAATGTTAGTGGTCACCGGTCTCTAACTTAGCCGACTGACATGGCTCCATCCTTCCTGACCGTCAGCTACACATTCAACAGCGAGCTGGGTAGCTACACACCTTCGTACCCGTCGTACACGCCCGTAACGGCCACGCCGCATCACCCGATGGCCCCGTACGACATCTCAGCTGACTACGTGGACTCGACGACAGCGTACGACCCACGGCCCGGCCAGCTCGAGTCGTTGACGGAGAGCCAGACGTTGCTGTCAGCAGGTATGAAAGCGGTTGAGATTTTGCACGATGCTGGGGGCGTTCGGGGGAGAGCTTGCCGCCATTTTGTTAAGGGATTTGGTTTTCTTATATAGTTCGGTGCTGAATGTCAAATCAAATTGTATCTTCTCATTGCTTCTGTTGAACCGACGAGTAATAAATGCTTGGACCTGTGCTTGTACTCACGGGATACTCATTTTTATTCGAAATGGGTTTTGAAATATTTTCAATTGACGAAGTTCCACGTCGACAAGATGGCGGCACTCTCTATACACGCGTATTTATCTTTAGAGACTCTTGGGAAATGTTGCTCTGATGGGGTGGTGGAATGTTGGTGGCGGGTCTCTGGTCTTGTTTGAATGTTCGAATGTTTGAAGATAATTGTGATTACTTGGATCAAGCGTGGATGCTTGCAGTTGACACTATACATCAATTGGCATATGGTACCGCACCATATTTTTACATCTTCGTAGGAGTACAAGTTAGTGATCGTTTTTGTGACGTTCAGAATTTTCGTTTTAGGTAAAAATGGGCAAAATTCAATCAGTTAAAATATGATTTTACAGGAAAGTTTCTTACTATGCTGATCCGATGATTTAGGGGCATTCTAATCACGGAAAATCACGGAAAATTCACATGAATTCGAACCAATGATTTCAATTCCATAAAGTGGTAGAATGGCAGACAGTCTGCTAGAGGGTTCTTATTGTTTACTGCCGGGGCTCAAAACATCTTTGAAACAGGTAAAAACACTCCCAATCTTCAGGGCAGACTAGCCGCGGAGATAAGTCCCATCTGCCGATCGAAATCCGATATCTCGTACACACTAGCGTGCAAGGTGGCATCGCATAACTAACCCACCCCCATCTAGTGATAGAGAGTCTGGGTATGTGTGATGTGGTGTCGAGGGGGTGACGGTTGGGATTGCGCACACATAGGGAGCGGTGGCGACGCCAAACCGACGCTCGCCGCCCAGCCGCGATTGGCGCTGCTGTCCGTCAAACAAGAGACGGCGGTGGCGCCGGTTAGCACGATGGACTCGTTGGTGGCGGGTTTCGTGGATAGCACCACGCTGTTGACGTCGTCGTCGTCGTCACCGGCGTCGGCGGCGTCGGCGTCGGTGTCTTCGGACAAGTCTGACTCGCATCCAAGTAAGCGCGTGCGTTGTGGTGCGTGCGCTGAACAGGCTTATGTAGTTGCGCTTATTTTCTTTCGACGAAACGGCCGAACAATTTCGTATTCCATTTGCCTGACCGTATTTCACTTTAGTTGCAATCTTCTAGTTTTTGTTTTGTTTTAGTACTTAAAGTAAATTCAGGATTACAAGTTTCTACAAGGCTGTCAACGGCCATGTTTTCTTGCAAATATTTGCAAATATTTAGTATCTATTTTGACTATTCCAATTTACATCTAGAAAGTTTGTAATTGCACCAGTTCGTTGTGTCAGCTCGGCTCGTTAAATCTGCATGCGTAATTGGTGTTGATGCAGTCCACGCCAAAAGTCGGTTTGCGTTATAACTTATGGAAAAGTGTGTTTCAAATTTCAAGTACACCGACTGAAACGATCGGATTTCAACTTCCTACATAAAAGTCACTTACATCCAGTCTCTTCTCACTAATGTAGCAACCGGCTTCCTGTGTGTATGCGTTTCGCAAAGTGATTTCTCTTTTCCAAGGGGATTCTCTGCAGAAACTTTCGGCATGGCCCTCTGATCTGTACACTGTAGATCGAAGCTTTCAGTAGAACATCCCAACCTAACCCAAACCGATAGGCATTTGGGGATTTTATTGCCACCGACCGCTGCATAGTAAATCATTTTCTGCTGTTCTGTTTTTATTACTCGGCTTGCTTGTGTACGCTTCTGCATTTCTGCATGTCTCTTATGCCTGCGCCAATACGCTTTCACTGGTCGCGTCTACAAAATTCTTCTCACTTGACACGACAATAAATATAGAATATCTCATTATACCTGCCGTTGCCGCTGTAGAATTTACCACCCTCTGAATCTGACCGGTGTTTTTGATGGTCTTTTGTACTCATCCCTTCTTTCTTCTGTACTCAAACCTTATTTTATTGGGCTCCTTTCCACCCTCTCGTTTAGTTAGGGGCATGTTTAGAGCGTAATTTGATAAACTCGGATAACTGTAGAGTTTTATACCAATCCCGTAATATTACCCGTCTTAAGACTGTTTTCTTGTTAGTTTTTTTTTCAGTATTTGTAACCCTGTACATGGTATGTATTTCACCTTCCACAACGCTGCAAGTTTCAGTATTTTAAGACGTCTGTGTTTGGGTATCCTTCAAAGGATCCGCAGCATCCTTTGGCATCGTGATACACGCTGAACTGACCTTTGCAACACCCCTTGAATGAAGCTAGCTAGCTAGCAAAATCGATCTTGCCCGGAAGACATGGCTACTTGCTGATAGTGCTCTCTGCGCAAGGTTTTGACAACTCTATTATTTACTTGGGTTGCCAAGAACATCCGAGTGCACTGCAAAACTCTGTTCCTGAAAGCTGGAAATGCCCCAGGAAATTCGTCGTCAGTTTGCTTAGAACAGAATATTTTCGGGAGATCTGAAGTACTGACACAAATTTCAGTCATATTATAGTTAACACCTACAAGTTGATTAAACAATGTAAATTGAAATTCATAGACAATGCATATAGGTGGGGCACTCATAAAAATTTGAAATGAGTACGATGGTAGGCATTTCGACATGTCTTTCCCTTTCATAGTTGGTAAATTGAAGCTAGTTTCATGTATTTGTTTTGGAATGAACTGATAAAAAGGCAAACTCCATTCCATTTCCATTTGGGCTGTGCACTCGGTAATTCTTTAAATGCAACATTATCCAAATCACTGCTTAGAATTCTAGCTAGCATCTAAAACCTAATGTCACAATCAAAATAAAACGCCAATCGATGAATTCTTAAACCATCGATACCCAACCGAACGGCTTGCCCAGCTGACGGCAAGTGCCGTTCAACTCGAGTCCAAAGGTGCTGTCTCGTACGTTTCCGTAGACCCGACGCAGATCACGGAGCTGCTGCTGAAAACCATCGCGGACGCCCACGCGCGCACCTGCCTCTTCCCGCCGGACCACATCCAGGAGATGTTCCGCAAGCCACAAGATCTCTCAAAACTCGTGTTCTACAAGAACATGGCGCACGAGGAACTATGGTTGGAGTGCGCGCAGAAGCTCACCACGGTCATCCAGCAGATCATCGAGTTTGCGAAGATGGTGCCGGGTTTCATGAAGCTTTCGCAGGATGATCAGATCGTGCTGCTGAAGGCTGGTACGTTCGGTTTTTTGTCAAGGAATTTTTGTTGAATCTAGGATATTTCTTGATATGAGCTTACAATTTTTATGCTCCAGCCATTGAAAAGGATTGTCAATACACTTTTGAAATTAATTTGTAAACACAGAGAGAAAAAACTTGGTGTAACATTTTCAGTTGTGCTTGGGATAATTTACCAAACAAAACAAAAAATATCCAAGAATCCGCATGCAATTTCAAACATTTCTGGTCGAATTTGAAACCCTCCCAATGTCAAAATTGACCCTCGCAACGTACTTGATTGCCGTGCTTCAAAATTGAAATCAATAGCAAAAATTTAAATTTGATTTTTAATTCTTAGTTTTTTTACGGTCTAAGCAGTCCATAAAACGTTTTAATTGAAAACAACCAATGTTACTTTTTTGGTCAACTCTTTGAGGTCACTTTTTAGAAAATACTCTATAAATGAACACTCTTTGAAAAAAAAGGCACAAGATAGCATATGTTTACGATTTACTACAATTTTACAGCCTGAGATAGTAATCAGGTCTCTCATGATACCAAAACTCTTATCACCATAGATCTGTCATTTAATTTGAGTTATGAGTACGTTGAAATGCTTCCTGATTTGATAAAAAACATATTTTTTCATGTAATTCTCTCTGCATATTGCAGCAGCTGTCTTCTTTGCATGAGACTGCAAATTTCAGGAGAAATAATTGAACAACGAACATAACAAATAAGTTTAAAATATCTCTTAGTGATGATGCATTAAACATCATACAATATGAGCAAAGCACGTTGGATTTACAATTTATCTTCAAAGAAGCACAAACTCAACTACTAGACAAATAAAACTAGGCAATAAAAGAATATTTTCAATCCTTAAATAAGCAAGCGTTTTCTGTGCTTAATTTCTGAAGGGATTTACTATGACTTGGGTTAGGCCTAAATAAGTAATTATCCAGATTATCAAATTGAAAATTTCTTCTGTGATATTGGTCACCTTCTATCACAATTTCCAAACAGTAGGAACTTTTTTTGTCGAATGGCTGCAATGTTCCATAACTTCCAGTCTGTTTTAGAACATTTATTTTTGTAGATCATCTATATGATTTGTAGTTTTGTAAACTTCTTTTGGTGACAACGTTATTGTTGATAAATTATCAAACGGAAGGCAGTTCACACTCATCTAAATGTGTACACAGTGTACGCAACCCACCAAGCTATCAAATTCCATTCCATTTCCAATTTTTTAACCACTTTACGTAGTCCCACCTTTTGTTAACATCGCTTTGCTTCAACCAATAGGGAGCTTTGAGCTGGCCGTCCTTCGCATGTCGCGGTACTTCGACCTCTCGCAGAACTGCGTTCTGTACGCCGACGTCATGCTGCCGCAAGACGCGTTCTTCACGACGGAATCGCAGGAGATGAAGCTGGTGACGCTCGTCTTCGAGTTTGCCAAGTCTGTAGCCGCGTTGAAGCTCACCGAAACCGAGCTGGCGTTGTACTCGGCAGCCGTTCTGCTCTCTGCTGGTCAGTAACCATATCTGAGATTTTTAGGTTACGTTTATTGTTTAGGGTTTATCAAACAGATGTTTGTTGGTGTGAATTGTGCCAAAAGACTCGATATGATTATGGGGAAGAAGATAAAGGTTAAGGAACTTGCAGAGAAAAGACGGTAGACCATTAGTGATCATATCTAGGTTATTTTTCAGGTTTTGCCTCATTTTAGAAGTTAATTTTGCAGCCTAGCGTCGTTTCTTTGATAGGTTCAGTAAATCCAATCCACCTACCTCTCTATGATCAGTCAGATTTAATTGCTGTTGTAGTGAATTCTGTCTCAAAAGAGGAGTGCTTGTATTTTATCATTGAGTACACAACATTATATTGATAAGGACTTTATGTACTTATCAATCAAATGTCCTGGTAATTACAAGTATACGGAATTAAATCACAGATTGGCACAAATATACAGGCAGCTTTTTTCAAAAGATCCACTCACAGTCATATGGTTAGGTATACAAAACAAAATAATAAGTTAAATATCCATGCCAATAATGGCATCCAATAGTGGGTTGTTTCAAAAGTAAGTCTTCTTTTTTAAATATGAATGACACAATAAGTGCCATATTTATTGAAAAACAAGAAAAATAATATCTAGTTTATGAGCCACATGAAATTTTTGTAAGAGGTAAGGGTTCCAAAAGCTTGCTTATTGATTAGAAAAGAGGAAAGAAGGAAACAACGTACCAAATTTGAAACATTGAAAGTTGCGCATGTATCGAAGATGTCGCGTAATAAGTCCCGTTTCATTCTTTCTTCTTCCCTGGTTCATAAAAATATTTCCTGTTTTTATTTGCTCGTGTAGATTGAGATAAATTGTGTCTACAAAGCCTCTGGACAATGCGTAGGAATCCTCTGGAGAATTGTACCACATGCATTGTACTAATCAAGAGTCGCATTTAAGAAAAACTATTTGAACTGGGTTTTGAATGCTAAGTAAAGGGCTACTAAATTTCCCTTTACTTACTTTTAAATTAGCCCTTTACTTAGCATTCAAAACCCAGTTCAAATAGTTTTTCTTAAAACTAGTGCTAAGGACAAATCAAGTAGACATGAGTCTAAAAACCATCATAAAGAGTCGCATTTGTTTTGACTAAGTTTAACACTAAAGATTGTTTTGGAGAAGAGCTATTACTTGCCGGCTGACAGTTGTGTTTGCTGCCCGCAGACCGGCCGGGGCTGAAGGGCTTGGCCGAGATCAGCCGGCTGAGCGCGGCGGTAACGCGTGCCCTGCGCTTCGAGCTGGACAGAAATCACATGCTGCCCCTCAAGGGAGACGTCACTGTGTGCGATGCCATGCTGGCCAAGGTGTCCACTCTACGGTACGTACTCACCGACTTATTCATTTTACATACAAATATACCTGTAGCAGTCTTGCTTTGGATTGACGTGCTGGAAATACCGGTTCTCGTGATATCGCCGAAATTAAGTAACACTGCACTGGGTCAGTTATTGGATGAGTGGCCATCATATACATGACCAGTTCTGTGCTTGCCGTGCTTTTCAAATCTTGACAGCACGGATTTGTAGAGGAAACCTGTTGGAAGTCTAAATTTGGTTGTCAGTTCATGTGACTTTTAATAAAACCTCACAATCGGTTCACTTGAGAAAAATACTTCTGCCACCAACTTCTTCAAGGTGACCTAGCGCCAAGGTTACGTAAGCAGATTTGGCTGCAGGTTGGCAATTTCCACAAAAAGAAAATATCTTTGATACAAATTTGATTGTATCACTGGGTACACCATGAAGAAAGAGAAGTAAAACCAAAAAAAAAAAAATACTTTCTGCAAGGAAAGTTTTAGAATCAGTAACCAGACATTTTTGTAACAAACAAGTACATTCTTCCCGTTACCCGCATTGTATTTATTTACCTGCCAAGGAAAGAGAGCACAAAAAAAGTTACCCTGAAACAAAAATCCAAAAATCTTTACAATGCTTGCTTACGTTTGTACTGTTCAATCTGTTTAATTACCGTCAACCATTTGGCTGCGATGAAAACAATACCTTACAGATACAGACCATTAAAACATGCATCTTGCCATACAACCAAACCTAACCCTACTTTCTCCGTGCGACTTTCAGCGAGATCAGCAACCTGCACATGGACGCGCTGGCAAAGTTCAAGAGGTCGACGCCGCACCTTGAATTCCCGGCACTCCACAAGGAGCTGTTCTCCGTCGACAGCTGAAGCCCTCCCTCATAGGCTCAGACAGCCTCGTGTACATAGACTAACCAAGGACGCAACGTTTGTAAGTAAATGCCTTATTATATCATATAGCTGCGGCTACGACGGAGACGGCAGCGAAAGCGAGCCCTTCGGCCTGACGCAAGCGCAATGATATATTCGTGGAGTGGGTTAATAGCTATATTAATTGTTAAAACTGTGTAAGAGGCTCCCCGGAAAAATAAATAAAAATAATTATGTAAAATCCCCGTGCAAGGCAGTTGCGTCGATGCTTTGAAAGTGTGGGATGGAATTCAGCCCCCTCACGAATCGTGCAATAACAAGGCTTTGTATTGGACAAAATATTTCATATATATATTATGAATATATATAAATACATATATAGGTATATTATATATAACATGTTGATCCTTAACTAATGCGAAATAATGTTTGTTGTAATTGTAAATAAATTTCTCACGACTGTACGGCCGGCCGCGGAATGTGCGGCCAGCCGAGAATGTACAGTTATCCACGGAAGAAAACAATAGACCTAACCTCTAGACGCAAAGGATATCTAAGAAAACAAAAAAAATTAAAAGTAATTTTACGTTATTTTTTAGCTAAATTGTAATGTTAAGTATTTTTTTAATTAAGTTTTCCTTCTCTCTTGAAAGTGGTTCGGGAAACACAGGTGCTAGAATTTTGGCCGGAAATTTGTCTTTTCCTGCCTGATATATGTTTTCGATTTGGTTGTAAATTTTTTAATAGTTATTTATTTTATATTATACAATATCGAAGGATAGTTTTTTTTTTTTTCTGTTTTTTTGCGGACCCACATCACATCATCACATGATTCAGTTCAAATTAATCTAACGCCACGGCGCCCCCCCGAAATGTTCCACTGGCGGAAGGCGGGCTTTGCTCGCTTGCTTCTTTTGTTTCTCGAATGAGCGAGCGACGTTCGCCTGGCTGTGCATGGGAGAAAGATAGTTATATAATTTTTGTAAGAGTTGAACGCTAAGTAAAAAAAAAAAAAAGTACTATTTGTGATATGACGACAACACACACTGTTTAGCTTTCCGCCATATTGACCGTGCAATAGCCACGATGGGAACGCGTTTGTTTGTGTGGTAACTAACTTATCGGTTGAGGGTTGGCATTATTTATTATTACCTAGAGTTGGCGGTAAATCGTCGAGCTACTTCTTCTCATAAGGCTAGGTCTCGTTCAAAGAGTATTTGTCTATCAATCATTCGTTTCTTTTTTTGTCAATCAATTTAACCTGAACAATTTTCACTCGTAATAAATGTTTATTTAAAATAAATTGATTCGTTTTTTATGTGGAATTATCATTCAATTGATAAATAAACCGATTCTATCCTGTTCCTGTGTCGTGTTCCTGTGCATGTCGTATGTAACTAATTTCCGTCGAGATCAGGTAAGTAACTTAAAAGAACTGGAAGCAATAATTGTATGAAGAAATGTGTTGACATCTGGAAGAATATGTTTCTCAGTTCACTTTATCCCTTTTTAACAATAATTGGTATCTATGTATCTTAGAGAAAAAATAGCAATTTTGCTAATAAATAAAGATTACTACTTTTTTAACTACACAACGCTTTCAAATGGCTCACTGTTTTTGCTGTAGAGTGCCATTAGTCTGCGGGCTGGAATCAAACAGAGGAAAGCGATTAGTTGTGTTCTTATCGATGTAAGTGGGAGGAATGTAGGCTAAGGAACTTCATTTGAACTTTGAAGAATGGGACATACATACCGTAGTTCGAATTTTCGAGGCTTCTGGCAGTGAAGCATACCTCATTACTGTCAATTACTGTACATCGACCAAAGATACATCGACTCTGACGAAAACAATCATGGCGTCGTAGAGCTGCCAAGGAGTTGCGTGTGGCTTCTGCATGCAAGTAATTCTCTTCATATTTAATAGATTCGCTATTAAAACAGGAAATAAAGTGTTTTAAGATAAAATGGCAACTCTCACTGAAGATATGGTAACAGCTAGAGCCCGAGGGGCTGATATTAAGACGCTAAGAAAGCTAAACTGTTGGTACGTACTATCTGTCTATCCCACGAAGCACATGAAGCATGACCATGTCTTCAACATTATCTCACCTCTAACCTTTTGTCGTATTTAGGGGGGCGTGCTTATCCGATGTCAGCTTGCTACAGCGGATGCCCAACTTGGAGGTGATCGCATTCAGGTAAGCCCTTATTTAGATCAACACAAGGCCAGTGAGTCAGCCAGACTGGGCATGTCTGACAACTCCCACAGATCAAGGCTGCATGTGGGCTTATTCGGTCTTCATTATATGTTTCAGCGTAAATCAGATATCACTACTTGCCGACTTCACAAAATGCTCGCGGCTCAACGAGCTTTACCTGCGAGGAAATTGCATCCGCGATTTAAATCAGATCCTCTACCTGCAGCACTTGCCCATAAGCCAGCTCTTGTTGAAAGAGAATCCCATTGAGAACATACCTCTTTATCGGGAAACGGTTATTAAAAACTTACCACAATTGAAAAAACTTGATGACTGTGTGGTAACTGATGATGAGCGAGAGAATGCACGACGGGCTGGCAAAGACCTACTTCATCCTGAGCTTGCGACTGACCCCGACTGTTATTGCAATCAAAGTAGATCTCCAAGTCCTCCTCAGGTAAGCTCGTATACTTGTGCCAGACATTTTAAACAGCCAAAGATAAAGAATACCATGTTGGCTAAATAGCTTAATTACTACTAACTACCAGGTACCTTCCTACCTGGAAATAATAGGGTCAGCCACACATAAATCCACTTCATTGTTTCACTGTAGCTACTAATGTCAAATTAATCAGTCACATTTTTAGACTGCAATATGATTTCTTGCAATATTAGCAATCGAAACCTTCCACCAAGTTTTTCTCCCTGTTATCTATTTATTCCTCACACACCTAAATTATTACTTATATTAATTACTGGAAGGATCTAAAATCTGAACCTCGTAAGTCACAAATTACCAAAATGATACACAAATATAACAACATCAAAACTGATACCCACCATACCCACAGGCTCCTGAATACCGAGAAGAATACGTTCCTCCGTCTCCGCGTGAAGTAATGTCTTCCAGCAGCCACGACAACAGCCCCTCTCCACCGCCAGCGCCCGTCGAAACGTACGAGCGTCGCAACTCGAACTACGACGAGGAGGCTTACTCTCGGCGTAAATCTTCGTACGTCGAGGAGCCGCGGCGGCAGTCCGTTTACGACGATCGCCGGAATTCAAGTTACGTGGCGGACGAAGTGGTGCCGGTTTATCCGACCAGTCGACCTGTTGTCTACGATCCTGTGAGTTTTAGGCGTTTGTTAATGTGCGCTAAGTTAATGTTTCGATGCTGGTTGTCTTGTACATGTGCTAAAAATACGTTTATTTTAAAGACTAACACTGATGGGATTTAAGATTTTTCACTTGCAACTTATCAAGTTAACACTGGAAGTTTAGCATCCTCTAACTGGAAACTTCTTTATTCTAACCTCATTCAAGTTGCTACTCATGTGTTGCTAATTGCTGAGATTAAGACGATTTCAGTTCCGACACCTTCATTAACGTTAATAGATGTCATTTAGCAGTCATTTAGTAGACTAGGTACGTACTCTTTTGTGTTTCACAGTAAATATTGTTTGACTGATGTGGTCAGCAACACTCATGGTCAACTTTTAAAACTGGCTTCAATTCTGACTAACCTACCATTTGGCAATAGTATCAGGGTCCAACAAAACAAATTTTGATACATGTTTTCCTCTTAACACAATTTAAAAGAGCCCTAGCCTATCTGTAACATGACAAATTGGATCAAAGGCAAGCAATCACAGATTAGAAATTCATAAACGGTTACACTTTCCTTTTTACATTCACACCTCAAACATTACTTTACTCTCTGCGTTACTCTCTGGGTCTCTTCTGTACAAAGTCGTGTATGTAGCTTGGCTATTGTAAACCCTTGAACATAACCCCAAACCTGCTAACTGACTTGCTCCTCTCAGCCTGCTAGCGAACCAGCGGAGGAACCCACAGACGAAGGAGCTTATCTCGACACGGTTAGTTCACACGATCTTGCATGCGTCTACCACTGCTATTCTTCTGTCGCACTCAGTTTGGTGTTGTTTGCTTTGTATTATTAATGTTTCGATGTCGAAAAGAAATGTCAATGCATGTACATCAAATGTTAAATTTGATATTCTTGAGGTTTTGGGAGATGCTTTTTGTGGTTTTACTGTGTTGCTCTTCTTTGAAGGGTTTGCAGTCCTTAGAAGGACTTTGTTTCCAGATTTTTCGGTGGAGTTCACTCCGCCGTCTTCGAGGTCAAGAACTTGTCAAACTGTCAATAACTTGGTAGAAATGAAAATTTGCTGACTAGTTTAAGAGCTCATGTTGCCTTAATCTACCTGTGAGCCCTAAAGAATGATAACTGGTGGTAATTTTGAAAATATTTAATTTCCTTCTTTTTCACCGGTCATTAAGTTGAGGTCTGCAGGATTTCCCAATCAGCTTCTACCTCACGAAGTAGCGACGTACCAGTGGCTCACTAAAGCAGCGTCGCTGCTGTGAGGTATTGGACAGAATGTTGACGTTCCTGGCTTTCGACAGGCGGAGGACGAAGATCGAAACTACCACCAGGTGCAGGACACGGGCGCGTCCTTGTCGAGGCTCTCCGTTGTTCCGACTCGATCGCCGAGGACAAGGGTCAGTACAACGCTTGTTGGATCAGGCAATTTCTAAGAAACTTAACACTTAATTGTTAGTGATCATACTCTGCGTGAATGAATTGTTAAGATGAATCTACCCTAGCTGAAAAGAGAGGACGGGAACCCGGTGCCGGCACTTAGTCTACTCCTGTCGAAGAGCACAACTGGAAAAATCAAGATTCCTTTACAAATGCATGCTGTCGTGAAGTTGATAGTCGATTTAAGAGTAAAGCTGTTGTGACATTAACTCCTCCAAACACTCGGCTTATACGTTTTGTGATATCAGATTTCAAAGTATTTTATTATTTCGAACACCCTAAATTGATGTCCAAATGGGGATCATTGGTCAGAGGAAGATCGGGGTTCGTGTCCCCGTTTAGGCACACATTTTTGAGAGGATGGTAGTGTTCATAATAATAAAAAAACTCGGCTTATAAACTGGTCACGAGTATTGAGGTCGTCCAATCGAGACAGAGCTTCCGATAAAACCTAATTTTGCGTTTTCTGTGCAGAGCTCCAACATTCTATCCTCGGTCTTGCTCCTGATCAAAGAGCTGGACATCGTTGGGCTGGAGGTGGTCCAGGTGGCGGTGGCATCGCGCATCCACGAAGTCAGCGACGCCGCGTAAATCTTCCCGGCCCCGAGCGAATCTTGCCGCCCCCACGGGCACTCGAAGGAGAAAAACGGCCGCGTTTTGCTGGACGTTTCGGCTCCTAGACTATTTATTAACATTGTTGAGATTAATTTAGTTGAAGATTTTTGTTGTAACCCGTTACATTTGTTCGAGTTAGGTAAACTTTAATTTTTTGTTTTCTTCCCGTTTGGCAGCTAAGGATATAAGGATATTTCTTGCGGTGAAGGCTTGTTCCTGACACGCTTATGGTCTTGGTACTTAAGATAGTGGCCTACTAGTACTTAATCCAGATCGAGTGAGAGATAGTTGAGTGGTGATGAAAATAAAATGTATTAATGGTTAAAGCAAAGTCTATTTTTAATTGTTCAAAGCTTTTTGAGCTTGCTTATTTATTAATATTATTGGATATTTTGATCGTTGTCACCGTATCCGTATTTACACAATTTTTTTTTTGAATATATTTTTTGACACGCAAATTTCTAAAAGAAATAAAACAGTTGCTTTGAGCACACGAACGGTCGCAGTGTTTTTTTGCCTTATATTCCTGTGTTACCCTAAGTTAGCGAGAGTCGTAAAGGTATGGTTGTACTAGCTTACAACATTTGTCTTGTGTTTTGGTTGGGTATTCTGTAATAGTGATCAGAAATATTTGTATATATTTGTATTTATATTAGATAAAGTAGACATGAGTCTGAAAACAATCAGAAATATATACAGTTTCGCGATCCATTCTGATGCTCTTTAAAGTTGCGACAGATCTGGCGTTTAAGAGAACATCAAGCTGTCAATTTAGTTCTTAGTGTCAAGTTTCATGTTTTGTTATCGTCTTACGCTGTCATTTTTGTTCCTACAGCAAGCAGCAATTCATCGAGTAGGGTTTTATTAGAGTTTAAGAGAGTCTTGTGAAAATATTGCTCGTTCTGTGACAGTAAGAAAGTTTTGTCTGCTTTATACTGTTGTGCAATCAATCTCTGGATACAGAGGTGTTCTCGGAAAACCGTCCGAGTCGACGCAGTAGAAGCTGTTTCCGCTTTTCTGTCTCTGCTCGTAGTTTCCGTTGCCGTTGCAAGCTAGAGTCAGAGCCTCACCCTGATCGGCATACCACTTGTAGTCCCGTGCACAATCTGTGGAGTGGAATTAGTTAATGGTCCAAGACAATGTGTAAGGTAACAGCATTTCTAACTTTTACCTTTTTTTTCTTTGACACTTTTACCAGACTGGAATATGCATTATTTTAGTTAAGGACGATTGCAATATTACGATGTAATCAACGCAATAAAAAAACCATTATTATTATTATTATTATTATTATTATTGACAATCTTTGTTGTAGAAGTGGAGTGGCTCCAATTGTCATGGATAGATTTGCCCTGACTACTTGTCATTGGGCTCGAATAAATCTCCTAATTGGGATCTTGACAGGTGTAGTCAGGGTTCAGATGAATTGGAATAGTTATTTAAAATTTCAAGTAGAATCAGAACTCGAATCAGAACTGAGAAAACTTTTCATGGCCCAATGAATATTATTTATTTTTGATTCCATGAAGGATCCACTAACATTCAAGAAAAAAAATCTATTTGGTATTGTCGTTTTAATTTAGGCACCTTATTGTAATTATATTTTGTCTTCAGAACACGTAAAGGTTGGTTTTGGCCGTAACGAACCTAACAGAACGTTTATTTGTTATTTGCTTGGCAAAATATTCGAAGGAATTATACTCACTGCAATTAACGCCGGCCATTGAAGCGTAATCGATGGCCCAACTGCCGATGGCACTGCTGTCCTTCCACGAGCAGTAGCAGCTAGACCAAAACAAAACTCACTGAGGCAATGGCGAGTAAGTACTCTGAAGATACATGCATAATAAGTAATAACTTTCGGTTATTTAAAAGCTTGGACTGCATTGCGTTAAAAAGAACTGAAGGCATTTCATACTACACACTCAACGATACTACTATTCTGTAAGAATCCATATGTTGCTACAATTGTTTGATTTAGAATTAAAATGGTACCAAGAGAAATTATTTATTTTTATGTCGCTATTGTAATTTATTATATAATTTTTCCATTTACTTCTCAGTATCCCATCGTTTTTTAACATAACCACCGTTAGGGGTCGTCGGGGTCGAGGTCATTGCACATGCTGTCGTAGGTTATGGGAACAAGCATGGTCGGGCTACAGTTGGTTGGATCCACATACCATATTGCAACATTCATGTGAAGTGTCTAATAATTATAGTGAAGTGTTTCGAAGTTCAGTGATCCAAGGGTGTGGATGTAAGTAACTAGCATTCTTTAACCTCTTATCAAGTCACCGATTATTTAAAATTGATCATTTCATTTGTATAACCAACGGTATAACCATGTGACTCCATCCTAACCAAACCTATACCCAATTTCAAACCCAACTGGGTTTGATGGTTTGATGACTGCCTTTATGAACTATGTTCCAAATTTACTGAGTTAACTTACCGTCCAAACTCATCAATTTGATAGTTTCCATAACTTCCGTCAGGATCGCAAAAAATCTTGTTAGATAAATCATAAATTGTTCCATGCTTCAACATCGCCTGAGCAATCCTCGATTGAGACACTAGCACAGATTCGCACTGCCGCAAATACTGTGATCCTAGGACTGTTTTATTATCTAGAACAAGAAAATAATTGTCGGTCACCCGGATCCCTTGTTACTATCAGATTGTTTGCAAAGGTTCTAAAATTGCACAATTAAAACTTACAACACGGAAGTGCTGTCAATACATTTTCTGGAACTATCGGAGTGATTGGTTCACCAGTCAATTCTTCAGCACACCAGCATAGTCCTCTGTCGCACTGGAGGGGTTCGTAGTTGCCAAGATCGTTGCAATGCAGAGTTACATCAGTACGTCCTTCCTCGGTCTCTAGTTCCCAGACACGTCGACTGCAAGCTGGAATCAACCACAATTTTGACGATCAGAAAGTCAGTTCCAAGTCACGTGAACAGGCTTGTGATGTTAGTCCAAATACTCACAGCATGTCATGTTGTCTGCATTTGTCCACCGTTCGTGGCCAAAAACTCTAGTTCCGTCCCCTCCATAACAGAAGCAGCTGAAAAATGAGGTTCAACATAAATCACAGCTAGCACATATCTTAAAATCCTTTAATACTTTGACCAAACTTATAATGCAATGAGATTAATTGTACATGCCAACCATTTATCAAATATTTGAAACGTACCGGCCTGTCAGCCGCTCTCCCTTGCACTGTTTGGCTGCAAATTGGCCATCAGCAAGGCAATCTGGCTTCCACATGGGGTTGCTGAATGCAAGGCATGTGCCTGTAAGGAGAAAATCATTTGAAAATAACTTCTTGAAATAATTATTCTAATTAAAACTTTAATACAAACTTCAGCTTACCTGGTTTGTAAACACACACTCGTTTAGTTTCGTCGCACTCCAATCCTTGGTCGCATAACGGACCAAACGTTGGCGAGCAAAAGTCGCCAAGCCCTAGAAAAAAATTTATGTTAACTTGAAAATATTTTACTTTGTCTATCTGTAGTCTTCCTTGAGTAATTTTAAATTTCTCAGGTATGAAGATAGGTTTTAGGCCTACTTCATAGGATAAGGATACTTCTAAAGTATAAGAGCAATTTCACCTACTTTTTTTTGTACCTATGTTTTCTTTGAACCAACATAAATGAAAAATCTGCAATAGACTATAGCAAATACTCCTGATATACCACAATAAAATCAGAGTATATATTTATCAGGAAATGTGGATACTAAAAGTTAAAATACAATCATTCTCTACTTTAAAGCTACTTAGCTCGCAATTTTCTATCTCGAATACCGTAGTAAATTTCTGACACTCGCTCAATCAATCTTGAAGACAAACGTTACCAAGAATGTAGGCGCAACCAGGGCAGCATTCGCAGACGGAAAGGCTTTCTTTCAACACTTTGCCGTCTTCGCAAACCAAGTCTGTGTCGCAGACTCGATCAGTTTCACATGGCGGACAGGAGTCAGCAGCTGCGAACGAGACTAGCACAGTGCTGACTGCAATCAGCAGCCAAAACCCAGCTTTGCTCATCTTCTTTAGAACTTTTGTCACTTGCCTTCTGTCAGCTTGTCGAAATATCACGGCCAATGGTGAAAATGTTATCTGATTCTGATTGGGATAGGAAGGGGGATTATCTAATCTTGTTTGTGTTATCTAGTTTTCATTGCCTTCTAGGAAGGATATGACATCAATATCCCACCTATTTATTTTGATTTGTTCTACTGTCAGTTGTCAGTGAAGTGTTCATATGGAATAAAATCAAAATATTTATTTGAGAGCAGTTCTTGATTCTCCAATAGAATGACTTAGACTACTGGTATGATCACTTATGCAGAAGACATTTTTGTTAAGCTACCTGGGCTTCAATAATTTACGTAGTATTTTATTATTAACAACACTATAACCGTCTCAAAAATTGATGCCCAAACGCAGACTCGAACCTTGAGTCCGCGTTTGGGCATCAATTTTTGAGACGGTTATAGTGTTGTTAATAATAAAATACCCCGCGCATTGCAAGCGTTTGCAATTTAAATAAGATTTCATCCTAATTTACGTAGTACTTTTTAGGTAACTTCTAAGATTAACTGTATGTTTGCATAACATACATCACAATACCTAGTTTTTGCTTATTTGATTATTTACAAGTTTTCACCCCCAAGGGGTTGTTGGTGATCTATTGTGGGCAGTCAACGGCGGGTAGTAACGGAGTTGTTGGAAAGCCATCTGAGTCAACGCAGTACACGTTTCTGCCTTTCTTCTGCTTGCGCTCGTAGTTTCCGTTACCGCTGCAGGCTTGTGGGAAATACTCCCCCTGATCAGCGTACCATTTGCTGTCTCTAGCGCAGTCTGCGGAAAGAAAAACTGCGGTTTGCGGCGTTACGAACTTTGATTTGGTCCAAAATGTCAATCTGTTCAGAAACCTACCCTCTTTGAATATTGTTATGGGCAAGGGGAAAGAAAGGATGCAATTACTTACAAGCAGGTTGATTTTGTGAAATATGAAATTAAAATTCACTCACTGCAGTTGATGCCTGCCATGGAGGCATATTCGATGGCCCAGCTGCCTATTTTCTGTCGATCTTTCCACGAGCAGAAGCATCTAGGAAAATAATATTTTAGGCTTTGATTTTTTTGGATGGCTTTAAGTTTAAGCTGATCTTTTGCAATGTAAAAATATCAATATTTTTGAGTTTTTTTTTTCTTGCATTTGGTTAAGATTGGATTTGATTTGGTTTGAACGGTTTGGCGTGTTAAATCACTAGCTCTTGTGATGTCTCTGAAGTCTAATGAGTAATGACAGTCTGAAGTTCTGGCCCAAACTTAGTTGACCTAACCAAACATTGACTCTGACAATGACAAGAATCGTATGTGTGGGCAGAGACTCACATTCCGTTGTCTATCTGGTAGTTCCCGTAGCTTCCATCTCGGTCACACTTGATCTTGTCCGTGATGTCGTAGACTGTCCCGTGTTTTGCCATGAGCTGTGCGATCCGTGATTGTGCCACGAGCACCGACTCGCACTGCCGCAAGTACTGCGATCCCACCGTCTTTTTGTTGTCTGCGTCAAAAAAATGTGTCTATTTAAAATAAAAAAAAAGAGCCAAAGGTTAGGTTTTATCGATCTTTGGAGGTGTTTTGTACAGTTTTGCTCTGTTGAGACTGACTTGTTATACCAAAAAGGACCTAAAAAGTCATCTTTAGGACTACATTTGGTTTCTTTTGCTATCACTACCTGTAATTTGTTGGTGCAAGTTACAGGCTTAGCCAAAGATACCAGTACACAACCTTTGCATTAAACCAGCATATTTTTAAATACATTTTTCTGGTTTTCACACTCAAAAAAGGTAGTTATTTCTTAACTTCCAAGACTTCTTTACACGTCTTTTGCAACAGCGATGCAGCGGTTTTTACATAGGCCTATTGAAACTTGAGCATTGCATTATTTAACTTTCCCAAAGAGCAAAATTTGGTCTGACGGGTTCAGAATAAGTGACTTGAAACAACCACCAGCTAAATCCACTAGATATTTCAGATAAAAAGGTAAAAACATCGAAAGAGTACATTGCACCAACTATAGAACTAACTCGTAAATGGGAAGATATAAATACCACTTCTTTTCTTATTTTAAGTTCACTTAAAATACTGACAAAAATAGCTCACAGCAGGGCAGCCATTTCATGACTCTCTCTGGCACTAGTGAGGTGATAGTTTGCCCGGTCTTTTCTTCAGCGCACCAACAAAATCCTCTGTCGCACTGGAGGGGCTCGTAGTTTCCGAGGTCATTGCAATGCAGTGTGACGTCGGTTCTACCTTCTTGTGTCTCTAGTTCCCATACACGACGACTGCAGGCTGGAATAGATGGAAGTTTTAATGATTACGTTGTTCAAACTCAACCGGGATCTGACTTTTTTAAATTTTTTACTTACCGCAAGTCATATTCTCTGCCTTTGACCACCATTCATGTCCAAAGAGTCGGGTGCCATCGCCTCCGTAGCAAAAGCAGCTGAAAAAAATTAGTTTAGCTCTTACGGATACATCGCTCAAATTTGTTGTATACGGATTTAACTGAACCTGTCTTAAATCACAAAACCTTACCATGGGCAGTGTTTTTTATTACTAGGAATACTCATGTTTATATTTAACATTTATTTAAATGTCTCTTCAAATCCAGTCTCTAATAAATGATTAAGCGCATTAGTAAATTATCCAGAATTTTAAAGAAACCAGTTCCGTTGCATAATTGTAAGAGTGCCAAAAGGCTGGTATATGTGGCTGGTGTGTTTGGGGAAGAGGAAAGAAAAAGCACAACTTACCAAGGAAGAAAAAGCTGTTTAGGATAGATGGAGGGAGTTAGCTATGTCGTCTTGTTCACATAGTGTAAATTAAACTACAATACGAATAAAAAGCAATGCAGCAGGAACATGACACAACTGCCTGCATCTATCGTAAACAGCTTTTTCAGGTGTGGTAAGTACGTACCTCCTTTCCTCTTCCCCATAACAAAACCTCGTTTAGACGTTCTAGACATAAATCGAAGTGCTCATCATGATGTTAACGTACCGGCCGGTCAATTTCTCTCCCTTGCATTGCTTGGGTGCCATCGTGTCGTCAGGTAGGCAGTCTGGTGACCACATCGGATTGCCCAGTCCGGAGCAGACTGCAGAAACGAGGCAATCGGACAATTATGCAGAATGCTGTCTCACCTGATGAGTTTTTTACGTTAGAACTGTAAACCCACCTCCTCGTTTTACACACACCAGGGAGTCTGGATCACACACTAAATCCTGGCCGCATCTTGTGCTGAACGTTGGCGAGCAATGGTCACCGAGTTCTGGAAAAATAAGTTAGATTGCAGGTTTTTGTTGGTTTCTGATGTTTTTTCTTGGAAAAATGAGGCTGGCTGGTTTGAGTTTGGAAAACTCAATTGAATTTGTGGTTTTTTGGTTGATGCTCTTTTGTGATGGGTTTTGGTCCTTTTTAGGACCGCAAGTCAATCTCAACAGAGCAAGTCTGTTACTAACCATTTTTATGTTCATATTTACAAGCAAAGTTTTGCTTCAATTATACCTCAACGAAAGAACTCGTACATTCCTCGTTATCGCTTCTCATTAATAATTGCCCTGTTCTTACCATTTCTTGATAGATATTGTCGAAAGCAAAGAAATAAAGTCGCATTGCTTGCTATCATGATATTCTAAAAACATTAAAATTAAAAGCAACGACCAAAAACATTACCGAGAGATTTTGCGCAACCAGGACAGCATCCACAGACCGAACTTCTTTCTTGTCTCGATTCACCGGCATCGCAAGTCAGGTCTGTCTCGCAAACACGATCGATTTCACACGGTGGACAACTCTGTGACCAGGCAAACGTCAGAAACGTGACACCAGCCGCTAGCAGATGCCAAAACCCAGTGGTGTTCATCTTCTTCAAACTTAGGGATCGGTTTTGTTAGTTTGTTGCAAGTTCAATTTATTGCCCGGTATTAGTAGTTTTATCTGGTTTTGATAGAAGAGGGGGATTATTTTCCTATTGACATCGTTGGTAATGATAAGGAATATCTTTATGGCTTCATTATATTGTCTTATAATGACATTTTATTTAAATTTTGATCCACAGCCTTGACTTTAGATTTTAAGGAAGGTAGTTACTATTTAGGTCATCAAATGTGATCTACGAAATAACAAAATCAATTACGAGAATTGAAGAAAAATTACTGGTTTTTACTTTTATGATAATAATTTTGCCAATTATTAAGTTTCTTCATGGCTATCGAAGAAAAATGAAATTTGTCTCCTTAAAAAACCCTTCTTCTTAAGCTTTTTGGAACAATTTTCAAAAGGAAGAGAAATCAGGACCACGATAACTGCAATAAAACTGCATACTTATTAGTGTTTCACTATTTATTAACCAGAATAAATTCATTTGTGCCTGCGGCAACAGAAAATAAACGGCATGTAGTATTTGGTGGTTAGCTCCCGGTGCGAGTGAAACGCGATGCCTAGAGTTTCATCCACACGTTCGCTTGGTACGTTTTCTGCACAGTAATGCGGTGCAATTGCTGGAACACAGTGTACGTGCAATCTTGATAGGGCGGGACCTCGGGCACTGACTCGCCAGCTGGAACAATTGCAGTGGTAACTCGGTGAAGGTTAGGACAGCACTCAGGGGCCTTACCTAGAGCGGGCATTTGACGGAGCTTCTACGGTGCTTTATAATACGACGGGTGATATTATATCACTCCGTCCTTAAGCGGGACTTTTAAAAAGTTGAAAAGTCTATTTCATTGATTTCAGCACCACTAGCAACCGGTATTACGGAGTTTTTACGATGGCAGGATTATTAAAAAGACATAGGGTTTTAGTTGATGATCACAGTGAAGTGAGGACAAAGCAAACAGATGCACGAAAGCTTTACAGAAGCCAGAGTCACTGAAAATGGTGCTAATTAATACTGATGTTCTGGTTACTGCTTCGTGCTATGGTGATGCTAGTTAGCACGGTGCTAATGAAAATGGTGCTAATTAATACTGATGTTCTGGTTACTGCTTCGTGCTATGGTGGTGCTAGTTAGCACGGTGCTACTGACAGTAATACCAGGGTTACGAATCACCGCTCTAGGCCGGGGTCACTGCTTGGTGCTATGGTGGTGCTAGTCAGCACGGTGCTACTGACAGTAATACCAGGGTTACGAATCACCGCTCTAGGTCGGGGTTACTGCTTGGTGCTATGGTGGTGCTAGTTGGCACGGTGCTACTGACAGTAATACCAGGGTTACGAATCACCGCTCTAGGTCGGGGTTACTGCTTAGTGCTATGGTGGTGCTAGTTAGCACGGTGCTACTGACAGTAATACCAGGGTTACGAATCACCGCTCTAGGTCGGGGTCACTGCTTGGTGCTATGGTGGTGCTAGTTAGCACAGTGCTACTGACAGTAATACCAGGGTTATGAATCACCGCTCTAGGTCGGGGTCACTGCTTGGTGCTATGGTGGTGCTAGTTAGCACGGTGCTACTGACAGTAATACCAGGGTCACTGCTTGGTGCTATGGTGGTGCTAGTTAGCACAGTGCTACTGACAGTAATACCAGGGTTACGAATCACCGCTCTAGGTCGGGGTTACTGCTTGGTGCTATGGTGGTGCTAGTTGGCACGGTGCTACTGACAGTAATACCAGGGTTACGAATCACCGCTCTAGGTCGGGGTTACTGCTTGGTGCTATGGTGGTGCTAGTTAGCACGGTGCTACTGACAGTAATACCAGGGTTACGAATCACCGCTCTAGGTCGGGGTCACTGCTTGGTGCTATGGTGGTGCTAGTTAGCACAGTGCTACTGACAGTAATACCAGGGTTATGAATCACCGCTCTAGGTCGGGGTCACTGCTTGGTGCTATGGTGGTGCTAGTTAGCACGGTGCTACTGACAGTAATACCAGGGTCACTGCTTGGTGCTATGGTGGTGCTAGTTAGCACAGTGCTACTGACAGTAATACCAGGGTTACGAATCACCGCTCTAGGTCGGGGTTACTGCTTGGTGCTATGGTGGTGCTAGTTAGCACGGTGCTACTGACAGTAATACCAGGGTTACGAATCACTGCTCTAGGCCGGGGTCACTGCTTGGTGCTATGGTGGTGCTAGTTAGCACGGTGCTACTGACAGTAATACCAGGGTTACGAATCACCGCTCTAGGTCGGGGTTACTGCTTGGTGCTATGGTGGTGCTAGTTAGCACGGTGCTACTGACGTCATACCTGTGATATGAAATGATTGCTCTCAGGTCACAAAGTCCCAAGTCACGAAATATTCATAATAGAGAACCATGGTTAAAGATGGAAGGCAGATTTGTGAGCTAAGGGATCTAAAAGGATTTCTGTTTTAATCTTATGTGAGAAAATGCATGAAATTACCCCAAATTAAAGTGAGAAACTTTGAACTTACATTGCCTTTGGGATAAATAGTTTTAATTGGGTTCATTTCAAACAGAAACATGAATATATATAAAGAATATATGTGCCCAGATAGCTCAGTTGGTAGAGCACCCGACCGGCAATTGGGAGGTCCCGGGTTCGTATCCCGGTTCGGTTGTACATTTTTGCAGTTAGCTTCCTTTCCATCATTCACTTGCTGGTTTCAGCTTCCTAGTGAAAATGCTAGAGAAACCAAAATCCCTGCAACAACCGTACTTTCGAGATAACACGGGACTTGAGGAATTGTGACAGACCATTCTGTCCTGTGGCCGTTGAATTAGCATCCTATTCTAGAGTTGCTAAGAACTTATCTATATGAGTCGCCTCGGCCTCTTCCCCCTTGAGAGAATCCGTTATCCCACTGGAACATGTGTGACCGGATAACTCATTGGTAGAGCAACCGACCGGCAATTGGGAGGTCCCGGGTTCGTAACCCAGATCGGTTGCACATTTTTCCAGTCTAGCTCCCCTTCCATGAATTACAGTCTCGGATAATCTTTTTACCACTTTGAGTCATGTCGACATAATTATCCAACATGACTTTCAAGAGAGTATCAATGCTCTCATCGTAGTATTGAACAAAACTTGTGAGAGCGTAAACTTTTAAACGAAAAAATTAACATCAATCAGTAGATACAACCACATCCACGAAACAGAGTTTTGAGCGTAACTACCATAAATTTGTGGGTAAATTTGTTTTCACCATGGCAACAACCCCTGAAAATCTGGAAACGCCGTCTGTGATAGGCTAATCATCTTTAAACGTTGATTTTAAATCTAAACTGTTCTTTGTGGATCCAGCTTGAGAGTTTTTAGGTGATAAGCCACAGATGTGTATGGTTATTGGGTTGTCACCATGGTGATTACAACTTTAACCCCAATTGTTTGAAGGTTACAAAAATGAGGAGATGAGGTGATGGTTTCGGAGATGCAACGAAATGAGAGGAGAGATCGACAATTTGGTGTTATGCAGTTCAATGCAATTTGCCGGTGGGACTAATGAAGGTTTCATCTCATCTCATCTTACAGAAGAAACAAACAAAAAACAGAATATTCTGTGCCATTTATGTGTGTGTGGAGATGTTTAATGTGCCATTTCATGTACAATCAAGTAAAACAGATGTAATGACCGTAGCATTTATAATGCGTGAACAGCGTAACGTTAGACTAGGCCTATCCCCAGAAGTAATGGGTCACCGTCAAGGAAGGTGTGTAACTTAAGGAAACGTTGGTCAAGACCTCACCGTCGATTCCGGTGGCAGGTTGATAATAAGGTAGTGGCCGGCCGATCTCGTCACAGGCGACCGGTCCGTGGGCGAAACTGGCGTACATCATACGGTTTTCTCGTGTGCCACAGCGTCGGCGCAAATATTTCTTTTGTACCTCCTGTTTTGGCATAGAAACGAGTCATGAGCTAGGAAAATGGGGATTCATCTATCTTTGCATTGGGCACTTGATGAGAAATGAAATCCGGTTAAGTCTTTGCTGTCGTTTTAAAGTTACAAAGTTCTATTATTGGCAGAGGCACAGTGCTTCCAACAGCATCCGATGGGGCTTGGGGCTGTCCTTGTTAAAAACCTCTAAAATACGTCTCAAAATATCAACTGTTGAGGTTAACGTTAACAAAGATGAATGAGTGCGAAACGGTGTCGAATGCAAGTTATTCTGTAACTCCAAAATTTAACGGGAATCGAACTTAAATCTTAGATTAAATAAATTGAAATAATTTAATATTGGATGTATTTTATAATAGATGTTGGATAATGAATGTTGTTTGATGAGTGTTTAACTCAATTTATTTTATGTTCAATTTAGATTCGATAACCTGAATGTGATATCTTTTTTGAAGGGTATCTGTGTTCTTTAAAAAAAAAATACCAAGCAGCAAACTGTTAAAATTCAGAGACCAAACTGGCAGCGTTTTCTCTGGCACCACGGCAACTGGTGCCGGTCGCTCATAGTCTAGCCCTTGCGAGAAGATATTACGTCAAACCCATATTACTCCACTAGCTCATAGCAAACATTACTGGAGAGAGTCTCGAAATGGCATCTTCTGTCGCGAAAGTATACCTTCTGGTCCATATCCATCGCGCGCTCCACGCTGCTTGGCTCGTCTTTGATTGGCTGCGGCCCCCACGGGTCGAACCAGTTGCCGTAGCAAGGCAAACCGCCGTACATTGTCATGTACGTTTGGTTTTCCTCTGGGTAGCTGTTCGGCTCTTCCTTGGGCTCCTTGGGCTTTTTGGTGTGTCTGATGGATTCCGTTACCATCCTGGTGAGCAGCTCTTGTACAAACCTGAAACTCATTTTTGTGGATGTTGTCGTGGCAAGGATTACACCTCGGGCAATTTTCCCTTTTCCCATTTAAGTGATTCAATGGGAAGTGTGGTATTCACAAGAAAGAAAGATAGGCATGGAAATCATCAATGGATAAAAGGCGATTGCCATAAAATGAAGAAGGGAATTTGAAACAAGAATCTTTTTGTCAACCTTGTGAGTTGTTTTGTTACTATTTGGTGCTTCAATCAGAAGCTAATTAAGGCTGGTTAGCGGATTAGTAGGTTGCTCACCCACGCTGGTGGAATCGTAGCCAGATCTCGTTACACACCTGTGAGGAAATCAATGAGGTGTGAGTGTCAAACAAAGGTTTCGTGAGATAACCGAAGTTAAGCAACACTGCATTGGGTCAGGTGTTGAATGGGTGACCATTCACATATGACGAGTTCTGTTTGGGAGAGAGGTTGGAGGGATGAAAGTTAGTACAGCAACTTCATTCGTCTTGCTTATCAACCTCTCGACAGCGTGGATTTGTGGAGGAATCCTGTTGTTCGCGTTGTACTGTCCTTCGAAAGGGACATTTAGTTGTTTGTCCCTTTGATGCGTAGGCTATGTGCATGCACCGAGTTCCCCCTCCATACTTCTAGGTTAGGTTAGGTTCATCATCATTTTTATCATCATTCACTTTTTTACTGACGCAATTAGGCCAGTGCCGCACCGTCTATTGTCAAAACAGTGCATTGTTAAGCCTCTCAAATCAATCAATCAATGAACTAATTTCATACAGTTGATATCCTGCCCAAGAGCATTAAGCAAAGAGCACTGAGTGGTATCAGCACACTGTGGAGACCATCTTATGCCCTGTCTGGGAACTCAAACCAGAATAAGGAACTGAAAGAAGCAAAATTTTTCATGAAACGGAAATCAGAACTGTAATTTAACAGTTTATTAGAATAGGAATCGGAACTTTAGTTGAAGATTTTTTTAAATGAAAGGTGGCACTGATATTTGTATTAATAAATATTGGTTTGCATTTGATCGATAAAGGTTTCGTACTTATTTGTTGCAACTGCTGTAGGAACCAAACATTGATTCCACGACTAGAATTGAAACCGGAACTAGAACACATGGGCAGCCATATGCTTTTTTAAACTTCAGTGACATTGTAGTCAGCATGGATTCATTAGGGAAGACAATCGTGTTTAATTTTTGCCTGGTACCTGGTGATACATCTTTTCTGCGGTTCTTTGGATATCGGGTGGCAGGTGTTTCAAATTGTATATAGAAAACCTCAAATACCTCGAGTATGTGAAAATTGTGCTTATCTAAGATATAAACACAAATGATGCATTATTTAACTCGTAATTAAAGTTCTCAATTGTTGACTAAGATAACAAATCTTTTGCAACAAAAATTGACCAAAATACACTTCAAAGATTGGAAAGGAAGCTAGACTGTAAAAATATGCAACCGAACTAGGATGCGAACCCGGGACCTTACCAACCATCTTACAAAGACAGTAAGAGGGAGTAGTTCAGAGCTGTGGTTTAAATGGTTCGTTATGTCAAGGTTCTTTTTGGAACCATAAAGCATTTTCAAGCGAGCAAAACCGTTACCCACACCAACACTTAAAAAATGGTGCTTAATTTTTTTGTAATGTCTGATTTGAAAGATTTAAAAAAATCCTATAGTAGGTACTTTAAAAAAAAGTGTGTATCAATACGAACTTGTCGAAACGGTATTATAATTAAAAACAGAATTTCTTTTGGAAACATGCGCACAATTTGTCGAAAAGTTCGATTGTACTTACTTTGCCCGATTCGTACAAGAACGGAGAGTAGTTGTAGACACTTTGCTCCACCAGGATTTTAATGATGCATGCATTAAGGTACTGATCGCGGGTGAACATCGAGTTCTGAAAGAGAAGCAGTCCAGTCAGACAGATTCATCGGTTTCAAGCTTGAGTTAAACCAACGAAAATATCAACCACGGTGTTTTTTTAATATTTTAAATTATGTTGTACAACTAATTATCAACTTGCACAAATGTAAGAAAAGAAAAATAAAGGAACATAGCTTATGAGGTTGAACAATTTTGTTATATTAGATGCAGAGATTTCACTAAAAGTAAATAAAGGTTTGCGATGTGACCGTGACCAAAACGTCATACCAATCTCTTCATCTATTGGAAACAGAATTTTGGTTGATAAGTTGTGTTACTTTTTTCCTCTTCCATATTTTATGTACCAGCTTATTAGCACTATTGACATTGCACTTCTTCTTGTAAAAGATTTTTTTTTTCTAATTTAAATTATGCAAATTTACTTAATTTTAGCCATTCTATAGCTAATTACAATTTTCTTTTCAAGTGCAACTACTGGTCATGTGACCATATAAGAGTGGATTGTAAGTCAAATTTTAACAATTTCACAAAAACAGTAACACATACTAATTCCTGTTCACAACCAGCGTGTTTCGTGTTAGCTGGAAATTGTTGTATGCTTTCGTCCATGGTATGCTGCCCACGCATAAAATTTACTTTTAAACCCGCTACCCCGCAGCTAAAACTCCATTTTTGTTGATTTACTTTTTGTTTTTGACGTTTTTTCTCAGTAAGAATCACTATCGTATATTCAGAAACCAGCCGTTAATGCGAAACGCTTCTTTTGTGAATTATTAGAAAGAAAAATTATCTTGAGGCAAAAAATGATTTCAGATCAATCGATTTTGGATTTAGCAGCAGTTTTCCGACTGCACCATAGCAACATTTTCTCTGGTCAAAGACAGAAAGCTGCTATCAATTAAATAAAAAACTCGTGGCAACCTTTGAAAACGTTGTTATCACAGAATCTGTCTAAAATGGGTAGAGACTCGAGCCATTTCTGCAAAATAAGCAGCCCGGCCAGGAAACTCGTTGCTCACTTGAAAGTACTCGTGGGGCTTGAGCAGCAGCGCCATGGCGTACTTCACGAAGCGTTGCTCCTCGTCGTAGAGTATCCGCTGTGTCTTAATGTCGGCTATTGCGCAATCGCGGCGCCAGTTGCGACTGTTAAACTGCGCTTGCATCTGCATCAGCCCATTGACGAGCGTGTTCTGGGGCAAGCAAACCTGGAATCGAAGCGCTTGCGAATGACGTTGCTGATCTTGACCAATTTAGGTCAATTTAGGTTTTGTAAAGAGTTTATTCTAGCCCTTGCGAGAAGATACCAGCTCAAGGACTGCCACCAGCATTGCTATCAGCTCATAAATGAAATATCAGTTTTAATTTTGGGGGCAAGTTTTCAAAGACTAATTACATCTGCAAAATTACATTTCAAAGATTGTTATTTTTATATTTTATCTCATAAATTTAACAGTTTTTGAAGCAATTTGCAGCAATTAACTAAGAAGATATAGTTATTTTTCAGTTCACAGTTGGCCTTCATGCCAATTCACCCCAGAACGACCAGGGGCACGTCTGTCGGAAAAGTTTGTTCTTCTTTTCAACGAATTGTATATCTAAGCGAGTGTGTTTTTTTGTTTTTTAAGTATAAATTATACAATAACTTGTTAATAACACACGCATTTATTTTCAACCTATGCGAAGATTTTCTTGGCCAGGAGAGGTATTCGTGTAAACCTCTGTAAAATTGTCTAAGAAGCGTCATGCGTTTCCATTCACAGCTATTGTTAAGCTTTCAGCTCTGAATGACTAATGTCATATGTGCTTGACATTTACCGAGCGAGCGCTGGAAGATTTGTGAAGCCAGGTGTCAGCGCAATCCCTCTCAGAATCAGTGTAGCCTATTTGAGTACTCGACAAGGTTGGAAAAAAGCATTTTCGATATTTTAATTTTGCAGTTCGTTTCTTATTTTGCAAATATTTTCGTCCCAAAGCGCTTTCATAATTTGGTCCGATAATTTGTTACTCTTTTTACATTGGTATCGCTGCGGGTTAAAGTTCGAAGGAACTCTGCAAAGCTACTGCATTACAAACATACATCTTACGATAGAACATTTACAATTATCATTTAATTCTCCGTGCAGGAAAGTATGTACTGTGGGCGAGTACACTTGTCAATCAAACGTGCAAACTGCAGCCAATCATTCGCTTTTACAGGGCTTGTAAATCATGGTTTTGATTTCTAGCTCAAAATTTTTTGAAATGACCATTGCGATTTTCACAAAATTCTCGTTAGCTCCGTACTGAACTAATTTGAAACGCAACCGAGGGATGGCTACATTTTCTTTTTACATCTATTTTTTTTAATTGTTTTATTTTTGTGGGACTTTTAAAGGATTGTACCATTGAGTTTATGGGTATACCGTATAGCCCGAGGGTCAGCTTTAGTTTTAAACTTTCCGGCAATAGATGGTAACGGTAGGTGCCACCCGATGGCACTACCAGCCGTCTTCTTTACCGTATACCTCAACAATTAATAAATAATAAATAAATGAATAATAAGTTTATATTTTCTTGGTGTCCTATTGGATTTTTGCTCAAACCATAAGACTTACTTTCGTTATCTGAATCTTTGAATTTTTCTGCTTATTTGGACAGCAAACTTTGCGGTTTCTACTTAGATTACGTGCGTTTTTTACGTTTTTAGGGTGCATACGGGTATCATCTGGGCAAAATGTGATGCTCTCTTCATGGGAGATTAAAAATTTAATTGAATATTGATGCTGATTATTACTTGCATTCTCTAATTTCATGTCAAACAAATCTGGATGCTAGAATTATATAAAATGTTTTAAAAATGCTTTTTGAAAGTAGATCATTTTTTCTAAGAAAAGTAGAACAATTTGCCACGAGTGAAAAACAATTTTCCAGCACTAAGATTTCAATGCATGCATTTTCCTTTAGACTTGTAGCCTCTAGCCTCTAAGCCTGAAGAAACATTATTGCAGGAAAATCTATTTATTTTATTTTGAATTACAATTTGTACAACTATTTCCTAGTTATAAATCAAGTCAAGGTTCCAGTGTGTTCATAGATACAACCAGTCAATTCCATCAAGATGAAGTGTAAAAAACTCATCTAGGCTAGAAAATTGTTTTTTTCTGTAAGGAATATTGCTAGCCTATTTTTGAAGCAAGGACAATCATTAGCGTCTTTAATTGATACTGGTAGCTTGTTGTAAATTTTCCTGTCCTCGTTCAGGCTTTGTCTGGACGATTTGTAAAGATTTTCCCCTTTACTCCGTCATAAGTTAGTCGAGAAAAATTTAGAGAAAAGTATTGTAGTCAAAGCACACAGGTGTACGGAATTAATTTGGAGATTCTTCTCCAAGTAAGAAGTGTTTCTTACATCCAAAGCACAGTTTTCCTTTCTCTTTGCTCATCTCTTCCAGAGCTGAAGTATCCGATTATGAAATTGATTACTAAAATGGACTTACCTCTGGTTCGGGATAATCCTCATAGAATTCTATCAAACCATGATAACACCAGACTAGATTTCGAGGAAGTGGTACACAATTATTCGCCATTTAATCGTAATTAATAGAGCTTCAAAGGAAGCGCACCTTCCCCGTGACTTTGAACGACTCGGTGTATTATTTAATGATACCGTCGCGTCTTCTTCACCTGTAGAGAATCCTCAATTCTGATTGGCCGGGAGCTCGCTCTTAGTTCCCCACCCTCCGCTCGCTGGTTCATTGTTGAAAGGACCAAGAATCGCAAGTCGCAACCCTAGTTCAACGCTTTGACAACAATGAGACAGTTTAATTCAACAATCAATCGGATTAGTAACACATTTTCACAATTCAGTTTATGAAGTATCGTAACCATTTGAATGTAAACTTGAGACCAAATAAGCACTGAAGTGTATACAATTTATATTTGCGTCAATCTGAAAGATTCTGCACTGTGATTACAGTCGTAATGCAAGTAAGTGACAAGCTTGACATTTATTTTGGTAGAAAACAAAGATGGGAAATTGAATTAAAACTCCTTTTTTCTGGTATGTACATATCCAGCATAAACGTTTAGGCCTGCCCAAACCTTGCTTTAAACCTTCTTGTATCATATATGTGAATTGGCACCCAGGATGCTAATTATCTAATAAAACCAAGGTTTATGCTAACCCAGAGCAGGGTTCATACTGGAAAGTTTGTTCATAAGACGTTTTAGTGAAATTGAATTCAAAACAAATGTCTTTGTTCAATTTCGAGAGGCTTGTCTTCAATTCATATGATCAAACCTTGTTACAAACAATTGATCATTGCACCAAAAACTCGACCCCTCGCACTTGCTAGTCAATCCCTCACTCGCAATTTTTATTCCTGAGTTTGATTCCGACAAATAGGCTCTTATACCACTTGTGGCTACTGATTACAGGACGTATGTGAATGACAGGATGATGCTGAAAATGATAATGAAATCAATGAACAAGACATGGTAAACATATCCACTATGTAAACTCATTTTCAGTACACACAAATTGCACGTCTCGGGGCTGCCAGCTTTTGGTTAATCACTGACATTTGGAGTCAATTACATATTTTCTTTTCTTTTCTCCATCGTTAAACAACAAAGTAACATGTAAAATTGAAACTCTTGAAAGATTCCCTAAGGGTGTTGCCTCCCAGCCGTATTTTTTCGTAGTAATCGTAGTTTTCTTTGCAACTGGTCTCTGGTATGGACCGAATTTGATCGCAAACGTGGTTTTGCAAGATGCAGGTTCACATTTTCAAGCTCATTTTCCTTTTTCGTTTTCATCACTTTCACATATCTACCGGGACATTGGACTAGCGAGTTTTCACCCGCGCCCAATACTACAGAACATACCAACTAGCTCATCACAAACTTCCCCCTTCCCGATATTACAGAAAACTTATAGCTAGACTACCTCAATATGAAACAAAGATATTGGTGTAAGTTTTTTCGGTGGCACGAAGCGAGATGAAAATATTTATGTTTTTTTTTTTCATATTTATGATATTATATTTTATATTTACTGGCCTTGAAAGTGGTATATTTGATGTTTTCTATTACAGACTGCAATAAGTCGACTTAGTTCTTTGTGCACATTAATAGCACTTCTGGTCTTGTTGTCTCATTGCTTCACCGCAGTTGAAATTCGTTGCGATTACAAGTTGTCTACGCCGATGCGTCGAAAGCTTGCCTGATACACGATGCACAATACCTAGCACAGAAAGTGATTCCTGAGAGAGTTGTCAAGATATTTTTTTTCAAGCTCTGCCAAAAATCGCGTAGCAATAATCGTTCCTTCAAGTTCAAGACGCGAGCGTATCACCGGGTTAGTCATGCGGATAGTCTTTGACTGAACGCCATGCGATAGATTCCCCACATTGTAATGACATCGCTGCGCTTATAGCACGTCCCTGGACTCCGGTACTATCGCCCCGTCGATGATGAGGTAATGCAAGATGCCCTGTCGACGGTTGCCGCTGGTGACGGCTTTGATGTAAGCCTCTGTTTCGCCGAGAGCGAACCACGTCTCTGTGCCGTCGTCGACGAACTCGCCTCGGGCCTCGAGGATACAGCCATTGGCCCACACGTCGAGTGTGTCCTTTTCTGAGAGAAGGACAGCCGTTAGTTTGGGTACACGGATTTATTGGGGGACATAAGATAATGTAGATAATGTAGAAATGTATTATCAGTTTAAAATTTCGTCTGTGGCATCCAAATAGGGATGAAGTAAATGGAAAAAATTGAGTCTTGACAATGCACTTTTGAGTGAGCTTAGCAAGCGAAGCAACAACTATTTGACTACACAGGAAAAACATAGATTTTATTTTTTATACTCGTTTCTCTCTACCATCGATCAACTCGGGAAAAAACTTATTCGCTTGCTCATCATCACGAGCGGCAACTCACCAAGTACGACTCGATAGGTCTCGCCGCGAATCTCCGGCATCCACGTGCACAGCGCCTTTGTCTGAGTCTCGGCGAAGCACTGGTAGCTCTTGCCGTTGACCTCAAGCCCGTACGAGTACGAGAAACCACCGACGGGCTCTACTTTGATCACGCATCGTGCCTCGCCCAGCGTGAAAACCTGCGGGAACGGTGGTTTCAGTTTAAGGGTTTTTTTAGATTCATGACATTTTATTAAACTTTGGAAGATTAGAGCGGTCATTTGGCGGGGCTACCATGGTGCTACATAATACGACCGGTGGTATTATATAACCCCGACCTAGAGCGGTCATTTGGCGGTGTACCATGGTGCTACATAATACGACCGGTGGTATTATATAACCCCGACCTAGAGCGGTCATTTGGCGGTGCTACCATGGTGCTACATAATACGACCGGTGGTATTATATAACCCCGACCTAGAGCGGTCATTTGGCGATGCTAACATGGTCCTACATAATACGACCGATGGTATTATATAACCTTAACCTAGAGCGGTCATTTGGCGGTGCTACCATGGTGCTACATAATACGACCGGTCTAGAGTTCAACTTAAGTTTTGTCGATTTCAGCACCACTAGCAACCAGTACTATGAAGGTGCTACGACGAGAAGTCGTACTGGGTTTTAGTTGATTGTCACAGTGCATTGTGGAGGTAACAATTAATGGCATGATACGTTTTTGATGCCAGAGTCACTTAAAATGTTGCTACTAAATACTGCCGCTTTATGTTGGGGTCACTGATTGGTGCTATGGTGACGCTAGTTAGCTGATCGGAGGTAAAAAAGATAGTTGAAACTCTTGGTTCAAAACACTTATCCGTTAATAGTGCAAAATATAAAAATCATGGGTTTTTTTTTAGAGCCAAAAGTGAAAATGATTATGACAAATTAGATTCCACTGTAACTTTAGGAACATTACTTGCTAAGACTCAACTTTGCACTTTACTTTACTTTATTTTTTATTTCTATCAATTACCTCGTCACCAACAAGCTTGAACATCCATCCTCGATTGACCACCTCCTGGAACGGTAAATTTTATGCATGGTAATAAAATGCGTGTCGTAGAACAAATTTCAACTTTTTGCCCGAGCCTAATCAGGGAATACCTGAAAACTTCATCCATTATTTGAAATGGTTTCAGTACATTTTAAGTAAGAATATATGAGAAGCAAGCAATGGAAAGAAAGAAATGCAACTAACTTAAGCTGAAAAGCTGGTTGGAATAGATGCTGAAATTGTTCGACAAGGAGACATACAAATCTGCATTTCACATAACCAGATTTTTCAACTTCGTAAAGTCACATTTCTTTTTTTCTACACCTCAGTATATCAGCATATACCACTCAATTACTATAAAAATTATGAAAAATATTATTCTATTATTAAAGTTCAGCTGCAGGGTTAAATTATTCACAAAAAATCCTTCTCTAAAAAAACAATCAGGCAGATAAAAGAGCAATGCACACTTGTGATTGAAAAGTTAAACAGCTTTCAAATCACACAACAAAACACTGCGAAACGCATTCAGAGTTTCGACACCTAACAAACCGAAGCTAACGTTGGCAATCACCTTTCCGTCGATTCGCACCACCCGCTTCCCGGTGATCGTACCGTGACAGAACTCCACGCGGTGGATTTTGTCACTCAACGGAACGTCCCAGAACCCGACCAGATCCTCCAGCATTCTTTGTGATTCCATCGAGTTGCAGATCCACTTCAAACACGTTACACTCCCATCCTTCGTCTTGCTGCTACTGTCAATCAGTGCCAAACAAACCTGTTCTACTCAAATACACATGTAGTTTGATTTAAATTATGGTTCACTCTTTCTCTTTCAAATACCACATGATATTTAGTATAACCGTTGTTTCCACCCATCTAATGTCTAGGCAACTAGAGACCATACTGGCAGCCCCCATAATTTTGAATAAATTCAACAAAATAATAATCAATATTCATTAACAGCTGGCTCTAGCCATGTCCTTCACGCATGAGAGCTTTCACCTGCCACATATCCACCCTACATTCGTGTCACGCACACAAATTATTCATGTGTGCCACAAGAACCGATTTACCAAACTCATGCATGTTTGAATTTATTGATCTTTGAGGTTGCATGTCCAGTGATGGCCCTATCGTTGACGTCTTATATTGGCCGTTGCCATGGCACTGCTTGTTTATTTGGGTCACGAGGGACTTGATTTTTGTATTGATTTTTGCCCAATATATTTTTGATTGGGTGTTTTTTTTTTTAATTAGTTTTACATATTTATGAATTGATTTATAGACAGCAATATAGTATACTTGAAATTTGATTGAATTGTGCTAATAATAACAAATTTGTCCAAATTTCCCCAAAATCGTCATCGGGAATAACTATAATTGGCAGTCTTTTTGAGCCATCTTAATTGCTGTAATGCAAGGGCTATGCTGAAAAACCTCAAAGATGTTTCTTTATAAAAACCAGACTTCCCCAAACTTTTCACCCTTACCCAACTACAGAATGTAGTTGCAGGGAATGTCTAAATAATGTTGAAATCTGTTGGAAAGGAAGGAAATTTGATCAAAACATGTTGGGTCAAAAGGCTTGGAATAATTTTTCCTGGCCCCTCAGATTTTATTGGTGTCCTTTGCCATTGACAAATTGTAAAAATGTTTGCTTCACAGAGGATGTGCAGGCAGCAGTTTGCCCTTAACACAGCCGAAACCAACGCGGTATCCATCTCCCTGGCAGTGGCCTGAAACAATATTAATTTTTATTTTAGCTTTGTTTACCATTTGTATGTGACAAAAATTTTAAGCACATTTTTCAATTTTCTTATGTTTCATAGCACTGTCATTGAGCTAGTCAATCTTTGTTAGCATCGCACGTTGTACATTGCAAGCTAGTCGAGCTTTGTTACTGAAAACAGAGCAGTTGCTCAATTCACAACATGTCATATATTATTTCTGAAGCCGAACATTTTGGGCAAAGTACGGCAGAGGTCGAAATGATCTAGCCTAGTACTTCAAATACAAGGCTTGCCTCGAATGGTGACCTCATCTCCGTCCTGGAGGAACTTCCTTGTGGTTCCGTCCTTCATCGGCACCGTCTTGGTCCCCTTCCAGCACAGCTCCAGCATCGAACCAAAAGAGTCCGCAGACTGAAAACGGGAAATTGAAGCATTCATTCGAACAGTACGATAAATTAATGATGGTCAAAGATATACTTCTCGAGACACTTTTCCATGAGTGTCCGATTTCAAATTGTAGCTTGAATGGATATTTCTATGCAGTATAGTAAAGCGTCACTAGAATCAGAGTGACTATGAGTATTCATAGCTCTCATGGTTCTACTCATTGGAGATCCATCATTCTATAAAATACATTAAAATCCTTTTACAAAGGGCATGCCTGTCAAAAATGGCCATTCTGGGTAAGGCCCCTGGCAGTTAGGGCTACCTGGGTATGATTCTTGGAATGGAAACATATTTTTGTGAGAATATTGTTCTTAAAAATGAAATTACCTGTCCGCTGATTGTTCCGCTGGCCATGAGGTCGCCCGCCCGAACGTTGCACCCTGTGACAGTGTGATGTGCCAGCTGCTGCTTGGCCGTCCAGTACAGGTTGCGGTAGTTAGACCGTGTCACCGTAGTTGCGACACCAGACGCTTCCGCTGCTCGACAAAACGCAAAAAGTTTGGTTATTTCTAGGGTTTTTTTTTTTGTCAATGTTTGGGTTTTTTTTTAGACATGGCTGGGATGGCAACTTGCGTAGATTTCATGGCGATTTTAATTTTTTTGACGATTTGGCTTCAGGCGTCAATCAGTCAAAGCTGTCTGGGATCAGCAATGAATAAACCTGATTTCCTATTTATTACCTTGTCACTGTCTTGTATTTTTACTAAGCTACTGGAAATGTGGCTGAAAATGATAAGACCTGGAGAATAGGATACCAATTTTTTTTTTTGCAAATTTTCTCTCAAAAACTTTGAAATCTTTGTGAGAGTAAATTTGCACGTCTATTACTAAAACGTCTTGCCAATTATGAGTATTTTTGCGTTCAATAAAGAATCAACAAGGGCACGATGTCAATCACCCAATTAAGAACACGTTGAGAAAGAACTGTAAATTTCAAATGCGCAGCTCACCCTCTTCAAGAGCTAACTTTCAGATTGTTATCATGATTATCATCTTCTCTAAATGCAAATAGTTTACAGTTTAATTTGTACTTAGCTTGGAAATGCTTGCAATGAAGAGGACGTTATATTATTAAGAACACTAAAACCCTCCAGATTCTTCAAATTGGAATTCATAGATTGGGAACAAACTTCTAAATTTTGAGGTCACAAAATGATTGTAATTTCTTAACGCTTTGCTTTCCAGCCAGACACGACTCACGGCGAATGTCGACCTCGAGATGAATGTCGTAGTTGAACGCGTCGTCGTGGCGCAGATACGGCAGCGGCGTCGGCTCCTGGGCGTGGTTGGCCACGATGAACGGGCGCAGTGCTTCGAACGTCACTATCCACGGCGAGATGCTCGTACCAAGGTTCTTGGCACCGAACGGACCAAGCGGTACGTACTCCCACTTTTGGATGTCTCGCGCTATAAAAACAAAGTGCGTTGGGTTAGCGGGAACAGATAACCAATGTGTTTGTCTTGGAAATAAGCAGAATCTGGGATATTTTGTGATTTTTGATTTCAACAGAAACGTTTCTCTTAAATTACTGTCTGCGTGCTTTTTATTTAGCCATTTTTGGCATATTTTTACAATCAGACTAGAGTTTTTTTGGCATAAGATTAGAAAACTAGATGAGAAGGAAAGAAGGAAATTAAAACAAGAATATTAAAAGGTTTTTTAGACATGAGTCTAAAAGCAACCAAAATATTAAAACGTGTGTTAATAAGGCATGGCATTTTTGAAGGCGAATAGGTGGAATTATTTACCGCAATCTGAAAAAATATGTAGATGCTAAAACTCTCCATTGATGACGAAAGTCTATCAATTTCTATCTTTAATAGGTTGACCGTTGAGATGTTGCTAAACCTAGCTATTCATTAGCCAAGGTTTGGAAAGCAGGTTGGAATTTTGACTCGAAGAAATATCATTGGCTTGTGGTTCGTGTAGGGTCTCTTAGCACTGTTGTACTGGCACTTTTCAAGCGTTCTCCGTGATTTTTGGCCAGTTTTACAGCAGATTGAACGGGAGAACAATTTGTTCGACTTTTCTCCTCCAATCCATAAAAAACAAGTACTTAAGATCTGTCACACTCTTTAAAATGGGTCAGCGTGTCTCTCAAACTGTCACTGCATGTGAAAAGCCGGCACCTAGCCCCACTGACCGCTCCAGTCGTTGACCAGCACCATCCCGAACACGTGCTCGTGCGCCCTCGCCACGGGCACGGGTTCCCCGAGCGCGGTGTCAGGCCCGCCGACGAAGAAGCCCGTCTCAAGCTCGAAGTCCATGAGCCGGCACGGGCCAAAGACGGGAGCGGCGCCCTCCACCGGCAGCGTCTGGCCATTGGGCCGTCGTATTGGAGTACCAGACGCAACCACCGAGCTCGCTCGGCCGTGGTACGCCACCGGCAAGTGCTTCCTGCGATTGCGATTAGTTTGGCGGTCACTTTGATGCATTTTGCATTCTGTGATGATTTGGTTTTAGAACTCGACTGGGCTGGGACCTGATATTTCGAACATGACAGCTACTGCTGTGCTCTAATTCTATTTTCAATACACTCGGGGACTATACTAGAAAGATTTCAGTACAAAAGAGTAAACATTTTTTGGCCGAGAATCCATTCCCTGTAAAAAGAGTGACCTCAGTGGGCTGCAAATGGTATTTTTAAACTTAGGCTATGTTCAACTTTTGAGACGTAGGCCTGTAAGTTATTCGAGGAGCTTCAAACAGACGGTTTTGCCCATTTACTTGATCTTTTTTATGATAGTCATTCAGTACGGTCCATTCGAACGAATAAGACGAGTGCTCATTCCTAAGCCACGTCAAATAGCTAATCCTGTCTAACCACAGTTTCTAATAAGAATATAATAGTTCGTACTAAAAACAAAACATTTAATTTATAGCTAGTTAATTAAATTCATACCACTGCTCAACAGCAATAGAAAATATAAATGGGTTGGGTACAGACCAGTTCGGCAGCAGCGCGTTGTTGGCATCTCGGAACATGATTCCGACGTTGGTTGCGTGGCTCATGGACGAGTAGAAGTCGGTGTAGTCGCCGATGACGACAGGCAGGTGCATGCTGGCGTCAGCCTGTCGCACCAGCGCCCTAGGGAAACAAAGCCGATTGTGATCGCTGTGATACAGGCCCTCGACAGTTTCTTTGACGGAACTAATTTATTATCTGCAATAACATACAATAGCAGATTTTAAATGCAATCTCAGCATCTCCATGGCTACCAAACGTTGAATCTACCATTGAATCTCTTATGCTAGGCCATGATATACCTGTAGTAATATAAGATAGCAGAATTGAGAAGCTCTGTCAGGCAATCTCAGCATCTCCATGGCCTACAAACATTGAATCTACCATTGAACCTCCTATCCTAGGCCATGATATACCCGTGGTAACATAAGATAGCAGAATTGAGAAGCTCTGTCAGGCGATCTCAGCATCTCCATGGCTGCCAAACGTTGAATCCCTCCCATTACAATTCCTAAGCTTGATAGTATTTAATGTTTTCAAATTTTGCAACATTAAATATTATTTAAGAAAACTTTGAATGTATTCTGCGTAACGCACTTGACTCTGAGCGCCGCATCATCGCGCAAGACGGCTTCGTCGGCACCGAGCAAGCGCTGGAGCGTGGCGCGAGCCTCGATCCAAGCAACGCGGCGCAGACGCATGAACGCGTTCAGCGTCGTCTGAAACACAACCACGTTTGTCAGACTGAGCAAGCAACGGCTGCTAAAAGTGTTTGACTTAGAGGAGTCGTGTCGTAATGTGTGGTCCCAGCAGTTAACTCACCTGTGCGAAGACATCCTGGTGCGCGGCCAACTCGGGGCCATCGAACAAGTGACGGACTTCCTTGAGGTCGAGGATCAACTCACCGATGGCCACCCCGATGCGGTGGGTCTCCTATAACATCGGATGATAAGTATCGTGGGAACCAGTTGGGCTCACTACGATGTTAGTCTGTGATGAAGTGGTCAATACACGTGGGTGTACGCAGTCGCTGCCAAGCTGTATCCTCTTGTTGTACGACTTATGGGAGGGCTAGGGAACTGGGTCATTTTATGGAATTTAACCAATTTTACTAGAAGATCTGTTGATAAAATCCGTGCGATGAGATTACAGCACCCCGAGAAAAAAAGATGCAAAAGGGGTCAGAAATTTGGCATTGTTGAAAATGGTACAAGAATTAAGTATCTCTGCAAAAATTGAGCAAAATCCAAAAATTCCCCCACGTTTCCCCCGGAAAATCGCAGTTTTCCGTTCGGTTTTTCTGTACTGCATCACTGCTAAGATAAACATATTTTCTCTCCGCACACTTAGCATTAGCGTGAAGCCAAATGCATGGCAAGTGCATGATGAGATGCATTAAAGTAACTTTGTTGCCGTCGAGCTGGATTGCGTGAACATGCTAAGCTGCATCTCAGCTTTCAGCATCTGTCAGCTAACTTTTGTTTGATTAGTTTAAATTTATTCTTAGTGTATTTAATACCCGATTTAGAATTTTGGTGCCCCTCGGCCAGTGGCGTAACTAGGTGTACCTGGGCCCGGGGGAAAAATGCGCCCCCATACAAAACGGAAGGGTTCTGAAAAAAATGACCAGTCTAATGTTTCTGTATCGCACACATTTGTATACGTTTATTTGCGAGTGCTGAAAAAGATACTTAAAAAATGTATGGTTACTAAAAATAAAAAATTCTTTGCGATTTAATAATTAATCGGGATCACCGAAAGCGATCCAAGGTGAAAGGTGACAAATAGATGTTTCCAGTCACGAATTACATTTGCCCAGGGGTAGCTTCCCTTTACATACGCGGTGACTTCCGTCAACCACCGTAGCCCAGTGAACAGTGACTACTGAAATACTTTATATGTTAAAGCATTTTTGTCCCACGATAGGGTAGAAATAAGTTACCTATACCCACCGAAATAACGCAAATTCTGTCTTTTGGGCCGACAAAGAGTAAGGCAGTAGCGTTAGTGTGTAGCCTACGCACTCAGCGGTAGTAGCAACATACTATGCAACCATTACTAGGAGTAGGCTAGTCCCACAGCCTCAACGAGGTAGTACGAGTGCCTGAAATGCCACTATTAACCTTAAGATTATTTTGTCAAACACAGCTAATAAATTTAACGTGGGTCGTGGCCACGGGCGACACGCGCCCAAGTTTTTGGGCAACTTCTGGGCCCGGGGGCGGTCGCCCCGCCTGCTCCGTCGGTAATTACGGTACTGCCCTCGGCTAAAAACATTTGGTTCCCCTTAATCACCCCAAAAAACCGAACGGTTTGCCGTGTTGGAAACACCGGTTCTCGTTAGATCACCGAAGTTAACCAACACTGTGCTGAGTCAGGTATTGGATGGGTGACCATCATACACATGACCAGTTCTGTTCGGGAGAGAGGTTGGAGGGATGAAAGTTAGTACAGAACTTTCACTCGCCTTGCTTATCAACTTCTCGACAGCATGGATTTGTGGAGAAATCCTGCTGTTCGAGTTGTACCGTCCTTCGGAAGGGACGTTAAGCCGGTGGTTCCCTTTGGTGCTCTTCGACAGGAGTAGGCTACGTGCCGGCGCCGGGTTTCCTCTCCTCCCTTCTAGGCTAGGTTAGGTTCATCATCATACTCATCATCACCCACTCATTCACCGACGCCATTAAACCAGTGCCGCATGGCCAGATGTCAAAACAGTGCGTCGTTAAACACCACAAATAATAATAATAACACCCCCAAAATAATGGCAAGAGCCACATTAGGGTGATTCACCTAATATATAATAAGTCCACAGACTTATTCTCTCGACCATTGAGCAAGGCAACATAATTTTTTCAATCTCTCTCGACCAACTTGACAATTATTTTTTTTCGACGAATCCGACAACACTTTTTTACGTAATTTACCAAACAAGTTATTATTAACACAAACTGGAGGCTGGCCGGTGCGGCCTTCGAGTTCCGATGTGATAAGACCTGTTTTGGTCCTCTGCCTCGTCGGCCGGTGCCTACCGGACTGTATACAACGTTTTGCAATTTGCATATTCATGTACGACGGAAACCAGATTCCCGTCCCGCGAGTTGGGACACATTCAAATGTGAAGCCATCGTAGCGTCGCTGTAAACGCTCGACGCTGGAATCGACGCCGAACCGCCGCTGTGTTGTTTGGGTTGGGTCGTTGTTGAATCAAGTTGCGATGAAGATACGGATGATAGCTCTAAACTCTAGGGTAGCATGCTATCTAGAGACCGTAGATCATGAGGGACAATATTGTGGTCTTCGTGGATTTATTACTCCACAAAAATGATTTTTTATTGTAATTTAAATACTGATAAAAAACCCCAAATAGGTAATGAAAATTTAGTCTGAAACCTCGTCTGTGCTGTAGATCATTTGGCATGCAGATATTTTTATTATTAGGAACACACAAAACACCTCTCAAAAATTGATGCTCTAACGGGGATTCGGACCCCGATCTCCACCTGTCGCGGGTGTTGCTGTAACCAATTGAGCTACTTGGACACATCATTTTTGAGAGGATTTTAGTGTAATTGATGAGAATTACGGATATCCAATGAGTAGAACTAAGAGTAAGTGTACATAGTCTCTTCTGTTTTATTGACTAGTCATTCATAATACTAACTCTAGCAGTCTTGTTTCAACACCATGTTCAAACCTATAATACAAAATAATCCAGTGGTGACTACCCTCCATTCAAACTCACGTCAGCTGCTGTCGAGAAAACGCCGTAAGGCAGATTTTCCAGTGGGAAATCCGAGTTTTCCGACACTGGCACGAAGCTCTTCTTTTGCGGGCCCATGTTGCTTGACAACCTGTTGACTGAGACTCGTTGCTATGGCACGTGGTCGCGACGCGAAGGGTGACGGCCAAGGTCGACAAGCATGTGTTGCGTAATGGGCGTTGCGAGCGGTGGTCGTCAAGTGGCGCTGCAGGCGGCGTCGACATGCATTACCATTCTTGCTCGAGACTGGAGAGAAATGGATCCTTCATGATTGGGTATTTAGTTAATTGGTGTTTACCACTTAATTTTTTTGAAGTGAACTTGGATTCATCAGGAAAGAATAAACGCGTGGTCAACAGTGCGCAAAGGCACTGAAAAAATTTAAAAAAAAAAATTAAAATTAAGATTCCAGCCGGAGCTCACCCGAAAAGGAGCATAGGAATTTTGTCAAAACCTCCGACTCATTGTTTTGATTAACGTCATGTGCTTTTTAAATTAAACTAATTAATTAAAAGTAGTTTATTTATTTTGCCCATCGATGATTAACGAATGTTATTCCGTGCATCTTTTTTTTTCAAGCAGCCCAATTTATTAGGTGCTAAACGGTGCTAGGGCTCGAAACATCTATTTGTGTTATTCTTATACGCCATATTTTTCTAAACACTCAGGCCAAAGAATGTCAACGTTGATCACTTTTGCCCCGAGGTTGTAGCGTTCGTTGTTTCTCTAAAAAAAATAAACTGAATTTGACATCGACAGCCTCTCGGCTGTTAATTGAGTTTGTAGATCTAGTCAGAGGGCCAGCGTTGATGATATACTTTCTGCTGAGCAAACGAGGCCGGCAACACGTGCTAACGGTATGTGCCACACTATGGCGCTTGCAGCCGTCATTTTTAATTTACCTGTAAAATTGAATAATTACGACTCAAAATATCGATACATGTTTATGAATCGTTACGTTTAGCATTGACAAAGATTAACTGAGCGTAAATCAGTCTCAAATACGAGTTATAAGAGTGAATTAACAAATGTTAACTCTCTAAACCACCATTTTTTTTGGTAAAGTGGTCATTTGGATGTCATTTTTCGCGAAGACAGTTGAAAATTAGCGCTCATTGTTCGCTTGTTCGGATGGCAATGGGCTGCGGTGACTCTTCGGCTCTGGTTTTGGCACTTTTATTGGCGCCTTCTTCTTTTGACAAATTTGACAAAGGGCAGGAGTATAGGTAACCTCTCAGTTTTAGAGTTTTGCAGATTTTTCAGATCAAAGATATCCAAGTAAAGGCTTTTTTTCTTAATTTCTTATAGGGAAAAACATACACATTTGCATAAGATTTTATTGATTTGGAAAACTCTATCTAGGGGTTCTTTATTGTTATGTTCAAGTGCTGTATTGCGATCACCTGTTTGGTATATTATGCACAAAGACTGCTACCATAAAGAGTTTAATAGTGTCCCATATCAGAGGTTTTGAAAATACCAACCATGCTTGGGGAATACAGAATCAGAATTGTAGACTTTTTCTCTATCTATAAACACAGACTTAACCTTCTGCGATTTGTTTCTTTGCGTTTCCCTAATGGTTACAGTTTTGCCTGGAAATTAAATCTTCACACTACAGGGCAGTAACGTCAACGATATGTAAAAGTCACCCACTCAATCCCAGACCCAAAGCATTGTTGCTCAACTATCGACGTAGCCAACAAGTAGCGACCCTGGCGGCGTGTTGCACCAGATAGCTCTGCAGGAGGGGGGGGGGGGGGGGTAATGTTCACGTGACGTCAGAGGGGGTGGCTCGCTGCGATCGACGCCCGGGAAAACGGCCATTTTTCGTCGGGGAAACTAGCTGACACGCCCCGGAAAAGCCGGGGAAAACATCGATGGCGGACATGCGCGTGGAGATGAGTGCCAAGGAAATGAAGGATTAGCTCTGGACTGCTGGTTTCCTATATTTGCATAGCTATTTGATACATGGAAAAATGATCAATTGTAGCGTGACTTCCTGGTATTGGATACGCAATTGACCGTAGTTAGTTTTGAAAAAATGTTGATTTTTCGGGCTAGTTTCACTGTAATAGTTCAGAAAAGAAGAATGAATAATACTAGGCATATCTTCCAGAATATATAGTTATCTAGTTTTGTGCTGCCATTAACCTTGCCCTAATCATGGTAAGAGATAATACCCTAAGGTACAGTTGCAGAGACTCCGGCAAACGTGGCTACACAGGACGGTTTTGCTTGTTGACACCGGTTCTCGTGAGATCACCACTGTGCTGGGTCAGGTATTGGATGGGTGACCATCATACACATGACCAGTTCTGTTCGGGAGAGAGGTTGGAGGGATGCAAGTTAAGCAACACTGCGCTGGGTCAGGTATTAGATGGGTGACCATCATACACATGACCAGTTCTGTTCGGGAGAGAGGTTGGATGGATGAAAGTATAGCAACACTGCGCTGAGTCAGGTATTGGATGAGTGACCATCATACACATGACCAGTTCTGTTCGGGAGATAGGTTGGAGGGATGCAAGTTAGTACAGCAACTTCACTCGCCTTGCTTGTCAACCTCTCGACAGCATGGATTTGTGGAGGAATCCTGTTGTTCGCGTTGTAACGTCCTTCGGAAGGGAAATCAAGCCGGCGATTCCCTATGTGCTCTTCGACAAGAGTTAGCTACGTGTCAGCATCGGGTTCTCCCTCCTGCCTTCTAGGCTAGGTTAGGTTCATCATCGTCCACTCATTCACCGACGCCATTGGACCAGTGTGACAGGACCCGTTGTCAAAACTGTACGTCGTTAAACGCCACAAAACAGTACAAAAGTGAAATTGTAATATAAAACCTGCATGAACATGGCTGGTTCTGTGAAGGTATCAGGAATTGCCATCTCATTTTTAATAAAAGAAAAACACTTGATTTCTTTTGGGTGCATTGCTTTATTTGTGGAACAGATTCATACATTCAACTACAGAGCTAACGTGCTGCTATCATTGCTATTTAAGTGCTGTTATTGTTACGGTTAGTGATCTGGCGATTACTAGTTTATTTGTTTTCTTATCGACATACAGTATGTACACAGCACAACATCCATCTTATGGCAGTATCTTCAGCGTGGAGTCGACTCTAGCTAAACGCGAGTTGGCGACCAAAGTTCGTCGGCAGCGACGAGGGAACCGCGGACTAGAGCAGTAGTCCACGGTTCTCTCGAGTTGAAATTTACCGAAGGACTATCCATCAATGATTTCTCAATCTTAAACGATGCCAATGTGGTTTATTTTCTGTCCTGAAACGCCTATTTAGGCCAGAAATGCTGCCACTCATTTCATCTCTAGCCAGAGATGAAATAAATGGATGGGCAGTACATGACCTATATAGGTAAGAATAGGTGCTCAAGGAAGAAATGGGATTTAAGACGGAAACATTAAGGCATTCACAATTGAACCCGTTTTGTTGGGATACTGAGCCTTTCCTGTAGCTTCGAGATCGTCCCCAGCGAGAAAAGGCGTCTAAGACTTAAGTTAAACATACACTTACACGGATATTTAATAGCTATTTTGCATAAATTTTACGCAGATCTTTGCTCTTATATTGGAAGACATTTTGATCTTTGTTGGATTTCAGTTTTTTTTTTTTGGCGCTCGCAGCAAAGTTGACAAACCTGCGAGCGCACTCAACTCGTTACACATATTTACATCAATTTCACCTTCGTGTAATTAACCTTGTCGTTTTTTTTGTTTTGTTTTGTTATATTACAAGCTTTACAGTATTGTTGATAAAGTTTTGTTCATTATTGCGCGGCTACACTTCAGAATGGTCGAACCCGGCCATTCCTCTAGACACCCTCGTCGTATCGACTTCTTAATTCATTTTACACGGCTTATTATCCTTAGTTATTGTCGTCAACAGCATTTTATTCGAATCGATCCGCCACTGATCTAGCGGCGGACCGCTCGCTTATCATAAGTTTGTATTGTTATTGTGTATTTTAACGTCTAAACATTCAATATAGTTCAACAACGATGGCAAAACGTATAGTTAGAAACCTTAACACGCAACAGCTTTAGTTTTTTTTTTATACGTTAAACAACTTGATTTGCAACCAAAATTTTTTTCTAATATACTTTTTTTTATTATTTAATATATATTTATATATAAATAATAATCCAGCGCAGCTAGAAAATAATATATATATGTGTATATTTATGTTAATCTCGGTGTCTCTCGTGATATAATATTGCTCGCTCTCGAGCTTTAGGCTTAAAACTGGTAAATTATTCGAATAACATCTATATTTTTGTTAAGAGGCGACAGAAGGCTAGCTAATTCCGGGGGTTTTTAGGGCTAAGATCCCAACACCCTCATTTATAATATTTAGACCTTCCAAATGACAGCTTGGTTCTTTGAGTTTGGAATGTTGAGTGGGAAAAGCATCGGTCTGCGACTTTTTGGGGCAGAGAAATCGAGTAATCCTTTCTGTAAATAATTTTTACATAAGGCACGTGTCTACCAAAGTATAACCCAAATGGCACTGGGTTCTGACCCAGCTGAACTTTTCCCTACTTTACCAGCGACAACCACTAACATCTTGTGCCTATACCCTGGCGACATCCATCAACGTCAAGAGCGACGCAGTAGACAACACCAGGAGTTAGATGTTAAAGGATTTTCTTGATAGAGTAAGGATAAAGGTCAGTTGATTGCGATACAATACCTAGATAGACACGGGTGACTTAAGCGGCTTGTTACTTTAACATTTATATTCGTCTACACTTTTTAAACTGATGCCAATACATTAACAGACAGTTTATCTGGAAATTTCTTGGCAATCTTTATTCAGATTTCTTTATTGCACGTTTTAAGGATGACTTATTAGCTGTAATTTTGAAAAATTACTCTCATTTCGCCGTATGTTTTGGCCGGTACCTTCCCAACTGTCGCCCTAAAAGCCATCAGACCGACGCCGTCGACGATGAATATAGAACACGACTACATGGACACTGATTCTACCAGGGGGAGGGCGTTTGTGGGTACTTAGAGGTCGTGCCCGAGACGTTCCATCTCGTCGAGGAGGAAGTCGACGTCTTGCTCGGTGACCGCTGCGCTGGAGATGATGTTACGGAAGTAGTTGGGCCTCCAGTCTGACGGCTGGTAGCCGACCATCAAGGTTCCAGCGGTCATCATACGACCCTTCAGCAGCGGGGTGATCTGGAGGGAGGTCAGACAACGGGGTACAGAGATCGGGACACGATAGTGGTTCAATTCGAGAGTGGCTTGGTTTTGTTGGTTCCTCTAAAGTGTTTTGGAACAAAATAAAATGCCCAAAAAATTTTTCAAAATTCATGTGGAAGTTGAGAAGCCGCTAGATAAGTGAGCTTCGATGAATGTTTAACAGTTTTAGGTAAATGAAACCCAGGGACAATCGAAGAATGAGCTTTAAATGGATGAAAAGAGCAGCGAAACGCACTAACGAGAGTATTGGGACATGCTTGTGATCGAAACAAAACCTTTCATTCGTTGGGTGTTAGAAAAGTAGGACCGTTCTTCTAATGTATCGTCACCGAACTGTTTGGCGTGTTGGTAACACAGATTCTCGTTAGATCACCGAAGTTAAGCAACACTGCGCTGAGTCAGGTATTGGATGGGTGACCATCATACACATGACCAGTACTGTTCGGGAGAGAGGTAGGTGGGATGAAAATTAAAACAGCAAATTCATTCGCCTTGCTTATCAACCTCTCGACAGCATAGATTTGTGGAGGAATCCTGCTGTTCGAGTTGTACTGTCCTTCGGAAGGGACGTTAAGCCGGTGGTTCCCTTGGTCTTCGGCAGGAGTAGGCTACGTGCCACCAATGGATTTCCCCTCCTCCCTTCTAGGCTAGGTCATCCTCATCATCATCCACTCATTCACCGACGCCATCAGACCAGTGCCGCATGGCCAGTTGTCAAAACAGTGCGTCGTTAAACACCACAAATATTAATAATAATGTGTCGTTACAAGTTCTAGCTACTTCATTAATAGTGAAAGCTCAAGTGAGTGAAATAAATTATGAAAAGCTTGACCAGGAGGTGAAAGTTGAGCTTACACAAATATTTATGTTTTTCACGCGACTTTTTTACCGTATACCGGATAGGGTGCAAATGGAACGGGTGCCTAAAATCAATTGTGCGTGTGAAGGGCGGGGAGGAGGAGGCAGATATTTGTGAATAGCCAGTGTTTTTTCAACCCTCGTCGAAAGGGTTGAACTGCTGAAGGGCTCGTCGAAGGGCTTGTTGAGACTGAACTGCTATTATGCATTTTTTTTACCCAGGAATGTACAAAACCCAGGGGTTTTAGCTACGAAGCTTTCTTTACAAGACAAATATCTCACGTACCTCTCCCAGCGACTTCTCCCACGCAGACGTGTGTGGCTGACCACGCAGCCTCTGTGGTATATACCAGAAGGGGATGTTCACCATCTCTGGCTGCATTATCAGATGGAACTTGTCGGGCTGCTGTTTGATGCGTCTCACCATGTACTCGGCCAGCTCCATTAGCCGGTCCATGTGTCGCTCGAAGCCGTCGGTGCCCTGAACGGAGAGTAACAATGATGTGGGTCTCGGTGATTGGTAACTGTAAGCCGACTTGAAGATGATTTCCGGCCAGAAGCTATCGACTGTTTTACGCTGGATTTTAGCCTAAATTGATGTTTTTTATGTCCGTCGAGGATTTGATAATACAATAGGTACCAAAAGGGCATATGTTCAATACTTGAAATGAATACCTGATACATTTTGACCACTTGATGTTCAGATTTTGAAGTTTCCTCAGCTCATGTCGACGATATTTCCTTATTGCTTGGACGTACAAATAACCTCGTGTATTGAAAGATTTCTCTAAAACTAAGTGGTTCCGTTCGGCCGCTACGGTTCCTAGGTTCAAGATGTTGTAGAGAATGAAGTTGTATAAATTCACTCGCCTTGCTTATCAACCTCTCGACGGCATGGATTTGTGGAGGAATCCTGTGTATCGCGTTGTACCGTCCTTCGGAAGGGGCGTCAAGCATTTGATTATCTACGACATGAGTAGGCTACGAGCTGACACCGGGTTTCTTATCATCCCTATTTAGTCAAGATTGGGTTCATCATCCTCCTCATCATCTCATTCATTCACCGACGCCATAAGACCATTACCACGTTGTCAAAACAGTGCGTCGTCAATCATCGATCATGTGTTCTGACCGCTCGCCAGTGGCGTGCGACCGACTCACCTTTGCTCTCCATTGCAACCACAACTTGAAGATGTCGTTGTGGCGTCCACATTGAATGACCTTGTCGCCAGTGTCGTACTTGACATCGTACAGTTTGTCCTGCATGAACAGGTACTCGGCCTCCATGTTGTTACATGACATAAGCAGTCCCTGAAACAAGAGCCACTCATCTAAGTCGCGAATCGACTATAGCATCGATTTCTGTTGCTATCCAGGCAATGTCAGCTTGGCAGAAGATACCTTTTCTAGATTGCCGTAACAACCCCTGAATCACCAACCCATTACTATTGCCTGCCTGATGCCGGGCACAGGTTACTTGTTTTAGATTGCCATGACTATCCTTGTTTCACCCGCCCATTACTATTACATTGTGATGAACTGCCCGATGCCGGGCACGGGTTACTTGTTTTAGATTGCCATGACAACCCTTGTTTCACCCACCCATTACTATTACATTGTGATGAACTGCCCGATGCCGGGCACGGGTTAATGGGGTCTGTCCCTTTTTAAGAAGTCTACAATTTTTTCGTCATTGACCCGTTCCTCTAGACGCTGACAAGAAAAGGCAAAACGGGTCGTGTGTAAAATCATTTTCAGAAATTGAACCATTAGAGAAAATTGCCAATTTCAAGAATTTACTTGAAAAACTACCCTATTGGCACTTAAGGGTTGATGTTGCAAGAAGAATATGTGATCGGCCATTTTAACTAGTAGTTCTTCGATGGAAAACCCGGGGAAATCGCAGTTACTGACGCAGGCTGGGCAACCAAATAGGCCCAGTGAGCTACTTTTAAATGCATTTTTTAGTTATCATTTCTAAAACTAGCGTGAAGGTATTTAGGACGTCGATAACCTGTAACTATTTTACACATATCGAGTATTTGATATTTTAGTCACCCACTCAATAACTATCCCGTCCCCTTCTCAGCAGTAGGCAACCGATCCCGAGTTAGGGAAGGGTTTCCCAAGCAAATAAAGCAGCATCGCGTTGTGTGGTTCAGTTGGTTACATGTTTCCTGTTAAAGTGCACTTACATCCTCCTTGAAGTGTATCGTCGAGCACTGCAGCAGAGTTCCCATCAGCTTGTGCGGGTTCCACGTAATCGAGTTGGCACTGCAATCAGATATGCCAATGTCGTTGAGTTTATAGGTTTTATCAGAAGGCCAGCGTTCATGTTAATATTTCTGCTGAGCAAAGGAGCCGGCAACACGTGGTGTCAGAGGATAATACCAGATGGTGCTGGTGGCAGGGCATTTTACAGACCTCAACAATTAAATAATTGTGACTCAAAATATCGATACGTGTCGAGATTAGCACTGCAATCTTTAAACGTTGAGTGAAAACCAGTCTTAAATGCGAGTAATCTGTGAGAAATAACAAAAAACTATTTGAAATGGGTTTTGAATGCTAAGTAAAGGACAACTAAATTTCCGGACGTTTCGTAACATATACTAGTTACTTCTTCAAGAGATAGAGCAGTCCTTGAAGAAGTAACTAGTACATGTTACGAAACGTGGGGAAATTTAGTTGTCCTTTACTTAGCAAATTCAAAACCCAGTTCAAATAGTTTTTTTTTAAACTAGTGCTAAGGATAAATTAAGTAGACACGAGTCTAAAAACCATAGCAAAAGGAAATAATTCAGCACTCAAAATTACGGTCGCTCCATCTCTGGGCGACTACCATTTTTGAAAGTGAAGCAGTTCGGTCAGCAATTTTCGTGAAGACAGTTTAAAATTAGCGCTGAGTCTCTGGCCAGCTATAAACTCAATGATACAATATTTAACCAATTTAAAATTAGTTCGAAAACTACTTCTGCTCAAAATCGATTATCTCAAAAAAATTCTAAAGAATCTGTGTTTGTGAAATTGAGGTTATGAGCGAATAAAATAAGAGTCTAGCGTACTTGTAAATCGCATAACAATTATTATTCAACTGCGAAGAAATACACTCGCCTATAGTTAACTTCGGAATGGGAGCTAGTCCATCCATCGCTTGCTGGTTTCACCTCTGTTTTGGAATCACCAAAAATACCAAAAAACCCTGCAATAGTTTACCGCGTTGCAATTTAGTTTCCAATCCCAAAATGATATACATGTGCCTGACCATCAAACCCTCAAATATCACTCTAGCTGACTCAGGGAATTTAATAAAAATCTCAAACCTCTTTTTTAAACCACCCCCAAAAACGTATCCCTTGTAAAGTGACAAACTTTCACGCGTCCCCTACCCCTCGCAAATCGTATTAATTACAGCCCCCTCGACGCTTCCACCGCACACCCCCCCCCCCCTGATCCTACTTACCCCCCCTTAGGGCACTTGTCACCGCCAAAGTGGGCTAATTGATTTGTAATGTCACGCATTAATCATGCACCTACCAAACAAGCGCAGGCTAATTGCACAATTGCGTCACGGGCACTGAGAGGCGACGCGGCGACGATGACGTCAGACGGCGAACGGGGTGTTCTTTTGTTGCAGATTTAGATTTTGCCTGGTTTTGGCTAGTTTCTGTGCTCAGGGAAAGCGGTAGACACATTGAAATGACAATTTTCTGAAACTTTTTTTATTTAAATAAAGCTTGATTGATTTTATTATGTTTAACGACGCACTGTTTTGACAGCGGGCCCAGTGGCACTGGTCTAATGGCGTCGGTGAATGAGTGCGTGATTGTTAGGGTGATGATGAATCTAATCTAGCCTAAGAGATATGAGGGGAAGCCCGGTGTAGACACATATACTTCTCTTGTCGAATAGCACCAAGGGCAAAAATTTGGAGGAAATGCTGGTGTTTTCTCCCATAAGTGTAACGCAGAGAGCCCCTGGGATCCCTTAGATCTTCTCTCTCTGTCTAAATATTCCTAACTACAAAACAAAGTTGCGGCTTTCTTGTCAAAGATTGATGAAAATCACGTTAATATATTAACTACATCACATTTTATTTTTAAATTGCTCTGACGCTGAGCTGCAAGGAACCCAACCACTTCATTACATCAGGGAATTGTTCCTCGTCTCGCCCAAAATCGGACAATTTCACAATTTGTTACAAAAGTGTGAATTTGACGCGAGAAAAATGGTTCTCTGGCAGAAACATGATTAACCAACGCTTACTCGCGTAGCTGGGGTTCATTTTATTATCTTACGGACAACGAAGATTAGACAAGATGCTTATTAATTGTCAGATACACAATCACTCTTGCCCAGTCAATTGGGTTTATAATTACTACTAAATAAATAATTAACAAAATTTTCCCATCATTTTGCAACTTTTCCTATGTTAAAAAGTAAATTTTTGAAACTGATGCTAAGGTTAGATGAAGGAGATTTGAGCCTGAAAAAAGCCAATTAAATCCCATCGTCAATCAACCCAGAAAACAACATATTTAATCAATCCGCCAAACACCACCCTTGCATTTTAAACGAGGGTCAAATAACGCACAACGCTGTTGCAATACGGGTCCAGGGAAGAGGGTAAAATTTCACGGGCGGGGGTGGGAGAAGGTTGTACCAGACAGCAGCTGGCGTCGCGACGCTCGGCGTCGAGATTAAATATCGGAAATTCCAGGGGGGGTGGGGGGGTCGATGCGAGTGCGTCGAGTCGTGAACTGATCTGCAGCTGTTTTGTGCGTGGTTCTAATTTGCGTTCAGCGCTGTCTCTCTTCGAGTTGGGGGTTGGGTTTGGTTCAGAGCGCAAGCCAGAGATATGCCATTATGATTAGGATTTAAACCGTCGAGTTTAAAAGGTTTGGTCAGAGGACCAGCGTTAATGTTTTAATTTCTGCTGAGGAAACGAGCCGTAAACTCGTGGTAGCGGAAGGTGCCACTCGGTGGCGCTTGCGGCCGTTTTTTTACAAACCGTCCACAATTCAACAATTACGACTTTAAATATCGATAAATGTGTATAAATCGTTGAGGTTAGCATTGATAAAGATTATTAAAGCGTAAACCAATCTCAAATGCGAGTAATATGCGAGATAAAGTGAAATATGTGTAACATTTTAAACGACTGTGACTCCATCTATAGTAGCATCCTCCATTTTTGTCGGTTTAGTAGTCATTTGGTGGTCATTTTTAGCGAAGACAGTTAAACGTTAGCGCTACATGATAGTACGGCTAAACACTATTGCTCTTAAATCTGTATACTGTATTTTCACTAACCATCGTTCAAGTTTTGAGATTGTTTTAATGCCACTGGGGCATGAATTTACTCCAAATTTGAGTGATAATCTAGGAGATTACCCCTTTTAATGAGACAATGGTCGTCAAGGTGAATTTAGTTTAAATACAAACAATTTGTAAGTGTTCAGTGATTCAGTCCAACTCAGACTTGTTGGTAAGAAGCAGACTATCTATGAGTTTTATGAAAAAAATGTGTAGCTGTCTGAAATTGGACTTGAGAAAACGTTCAGTAATAATTTAAAAGCTTGGTAACTCACCGTTCCACGCCGTCGAGTCTTGGATGTCTGTACTTTTTGGACAGCAGCAGGCCTCCACCCCAAGCCGCCTGGCAAAGAAAATGAGTGAAAAGTTAAGGTGTTAGTTGCGAAGAAGTGGAAAGATTTAATTTTTTTTTCCTAAATAGCAACGAACTATCAAGGTACTGGATTGCCGCTGTGTTAGCAATGGCCACCACATACTCTTATGCATTCACAAGCTGCCAAAGTTAAGAAACACAGACGGTTGTTGAAATCTGGAAGAGCACCAACTTTACAGCTGCATACAATTTAGAAGAAAGTTGAACTATTTTAAATTCTGTGATAGCAGTTTTGTTTCTAGATTTACACCTGGATTATTGGACCTAGAGCGGTCATTTCGTATCCCTGGTATTACTATCAGTAGCACCACCATGCCACAGCACCAAGCAGTTATAACCGCGACCTAGCGCCGAAAAGTGCCACCCTTGGCCAGGGATACATAACCTAACAGTTTGTATTATGTAACATCATGGTAGCACCGCCAAAATTACCACTCTGGGTAAGGTCTCATTAGTTGGATGGGTGTTCTTTTGGGACCATTTAACTAATCATGGACGAACCTAGCAAGAGACTGCGAGATTATGGCGACGTTCAACCAAAAAGAAAGGTGACTCACATCTACGTGCAGCCACATTTTGTACTTCTCGCAGATGTCTGCGATTGGGTCGATGGGATCGAAGGCACCGAGCACGGTGGTGCCCGCCGTGGCGTTGACGAAGAACGGGATGTGCCCCTTGGCGAGACGCTCCTGCACGAGTCGCTCGAGCTCGGACGGGATCATGCGGGCCCTGGACATGGACATAGATTTTAAATTATCTCCTGTATTAAAAGATTACATTAAACCATTTTTTTTAGGACTTTGATGCACAAAGAAAGTCTGGAAGTGTGCCCAGCAGTCGCTGGAATTTCTAAAATATACTCTAGTATTTTATTCGGAGTGTACGGCATCTTCATTGACGCGAAAATAACATAGGAATTCGCTCAAAACGTGACACATTTCTTTGGTTAACGTGCTGCCATATTTCTGAACTAAACTTCTGATTTAAAAGCATTTTTATGAGCTTGTATGATCAACGAATATTATACTGAGAATACAGATTTTTTTCCAGCAATACAATGTAATATTGGCAAGTGCTAGGGGTCAAAAAACGTATTTTTTTTATTCTTACGGATTTTTTTTTATAATATAACTAACCAATCAGATAAATAATCAATTCCAACAAAAGTAGTATCATGAGCACGGCATACCTGTCATCGGAAGGCACCTCCACGCAGTTGTCGGTTCCCAGTCCACAGACAGAGGCGCAGCTCTTGATGGAGTAGTGACACTGAAACACATCCGTGTGGTTCAACGACGCATTGTCAAACGAAGGGTAGAGGGCCAAGGGACGGGGCTAAATGGGGCTTGTCTTTGGCGGCAAGGTTTATGCATATCTAGCCGATGTATACAGCATATACAGTGTAGCGTGTGAGAAAAGATGTCAGGACAATGACGGTCCCCCTGGATTGCTACACTGTACCAACTCATAAATTAAATTTTAGTTGTGATTTCAATGGCGGGATTTCAAAATACTTATCAAATCTGAAAAATAATTCCCAGGATTGTTATTATTGGAAGAAAAATTCGTACAACAGCTCGAAAAACCAAACATCTTGGCACGCTAGAAACTTGACTGCAGAAAAAAAGGCGGATGTCAGCGGAAATGATTTGGAGTGCTTTTAAAAATGACAGTTGGCCCGCATGTAATCTCAAATAGACCGGTGGCGCCTGTGCCGGGAAATTATGTCATCTCACTGAACGGATTATTTGTTCGAAACGTTGACGGTTGTAAGGGGACAGGGGCTGGTGTTTCGTGGCGGCAGGGGAGGGCGTTTGGGAGGATCGGTGGTGGCGGCGAGCGATGTGCAGATATCTAGCCGAGGAAGTGTCGTTGTGAACTTTTCTGACGCCCGTCCACGACGACACTTCCTCGCCTGAAGAACGGCAGCGACGTGGTGTTGGAGTGTTTTCCCAAGTGTTCCCAAAGCCGGGGTTAGTGGGCGGAAGTGGAAGTGAAAGTTGTACAAATATTTGATGGAAAGTCGGTTCATAAGAAAAAAAGTGTCTTAAAAGATTTTATACACAAACACCAAGATTGGGAGGCGATTTTCGTGCAGATCTGTAGAGGAAACCATTTTATTTTACAAGATGGAATGCTGGAAAAGATGAAAACCCATAAAGATTGGATAAGGTGACATGCAGAGGCCAACGTGTTACTTTACAGTCTAGCTAGTGAGAGAAGATACCAGCACAAGGACTGTCCCCCTGCATTGCTACAGTCTAGCCCGTGAGAGAAGATACCAACACAAGGACTGTCCCCAGCATTGCTACAGTCTAGCCCGTGAGAGAATATGCCAGCACAAGGACTGTCCCCCTGCATTGCTACAGTCTAGCCCGTGAGAGAAGATACCAGCACAAGGACTGTCCCCTGCATTGCTACAGTCTAGCCCGTGAGAGAAGATACCAGCACAAGGACTGTCACAGCATTGCTACAGTCTAGCCCGTGATAGAAGATACCAGCACAAGGACTGCCCCCCTGCATTACTGGGGGACAGTCCTTGAGCAGTCCGGGTACAGACTGTTTTAAATATTTGTTGAAAAAAATTTTTTTTAAATTATGATTTTTAGACTCATGTCTACTTTATCTAACCTTAGCAAAGAAAACTCTCATTGTGTTGGTGGTGAAAAAGTTAGAGGGCGTCCTGTAAAAATAGCATGCAAATAGACGGAAAGAAAAGAACGAGACGAAGAAAAACGAGTTTCTCAAGAAAGTATTTCAAATTGCTTGAACGGCAAAGAGCCTTTATGCAAAGTTAAGAGAAGGGTGCCAAAACATAGACCGAAGAAACTAGAGAGTGTATAAAGTTTAAGATTAATTTGAGAAACTAGACAGATTATAAAGAGTGGCGTGCAGAGCATAAGAAATTAGAAAGACGGATTCTGAAGACTCTAACCTTGTCGTAAATAACCCCCTCTCCGTTTTAGGCTCATCTTTGTCCACAGTTCGATCTCTCAACCTTTAGAAATAGTTCCTTTTTGACTGGCATATGATTTACATCCCTCTTTTATCATCAATGCCTAAATCATCAGAATAGCATATTGTAACTGAGGTAACCTAACCAAAACATAGCATAACATAACATAACCTTACTTAACCTCCATAACCCAAATGACAGTTAGACAATCGCCGTCAAGCCACCCACCTGATCTGACGTGAACATGACCAGTTGCCCCCGGATACTGTTCATCCCCTTCTCCTTGTACAACGGGAACATCTTGTGCCTCGCCGCCAGAAAAGCGTACAGATTGGATATGGATCCTCCGGGCGCCAAGATCGAGTCCCCTTTCGACCACTCTGGCCCGATTATTGCTCTCATCTTCTCCATGACCACCGTTTCCATCAAGATGAAGACTGGGGCTATCTCGTAGGTGAACATGTTGGTGTTGGCGGTGGCTGTCAGCCACTCACCGGCCATCGAGACAAGGTCCAGGCCGTTGGAGAGTTGGTTGAAGAAGTGCGGGTGACCTGGGGGATAGAGAATGACGTCCTGAATCAACTCCTGTCGCTCCCGAATCTCTGTCTATTCATTTGATTCAGTTTTATTTGTAACTAGACAAAGACCTCAACTTCAAGTGTATACAGTTTTTTTTTACATAATACATACATTACACAATACATACTACATACTTAACACATACATCTATACATACGTACCCAATACCTACGTTTTATATTCAAACTACATTGTATTTATTAGTTACTAACAATAAATCAATACTCTAATACAGTCAACAATACATCAATGAATACAAAATCAAGTTATTTTATCTCAAATTTGCGTTATTTGTGTTCATTTGTGTAGATATCTCTTCGAGTTGTCCCTGGGTAATCTTAACATGCCTAGCTCAGGTGTGAAAGAGAAATATCGACATATCAGCAACTTCAAATTCAAGTTGTCTGCGAGTTTTTCTATTCAAAATCAAACATTTTTAAGTTTTCTGTGAAGTTTAGGATCGTTTTTTATTTAAGAATCAAATGAAAATGTACATTGGGTGCCTAATGAATTGACCAAAAGTTTCAATACATCCATTTAAGAAAGTGCACTACCTATAGTTCCACAAAAACTTGTCATCAGTCCTGATTTTACTGTAATCGAAAACCTATTTTAATGGAACCTGAAACATAACTCTTCTAGAGTTACCTCGGTTTTGAATCCTTAAAACATTTCCCTGCTTAGTTCCGTTTATACTCCCGTGATCTAGCATACAGATAATGGAAAAGCACGCAAAACAAAAAAAAACACTTTTTATTATTTCCGCCCTATGGTTCCATTACACCAGCATGCTCCACGATAAAATGCCATGTCTGTTGGGGACGTTTGATCTCTGGAAGAGAGACCTCGGCTACCACAGAAGCAGGCAAGCGTGCTCCCAGGACCGGGATGATGCTGGATGGAGGGGGACAGGGAAACAATCTTCTGGAGTATTAGACCGTATTTACAGATGCTATACACTAGACGTCACTTCCTATTGCTGGCCGTCGTAGCGGAAGTAACGGCTCCATTCTACCCTCGAGGCGAGCTCAACTTGGAGTCGGCGTCGCGGGCTGAGTGTTGGTTAGTTGGGGAATGGGGATTCTTGTGGGAACTTGGGCTAGATTTTTTTGATTTTTCATTGTGACCTGGTTGGTGCTAGTCAAAGAAAATATTACAAGCAAATTACAGTACATTTTTAAATTTCTAACGTTTCTCTTGTAATCTTGAGAGCTTGCTGGAGTTGAATGAGAATTTTTGTTTTAAGAAAGACAATTTTAGAGCTAAACTGATTGGATGAGCGTTGTGGGTGAATTATCGATTAAACAATACGCGGGAAAAATCATCTCCTCTTTCTTAAAGCTTACAAAAAAGTGCTGGTATTTTTAATGCGCAAGGTTCAAGCGGAGATCGCTAAACATGACAACTATTCGTCACTTTATCTGGCAGAGCATGCAAGCGTTTGACTTAAAAAGTCGATAAAAATTGCCGAATGAAATAAGTATATTTTTAACTACATTTATGTTCGGTACTTTACAAGCGATTGAAAACTTCTCTGTTCACGGTCAGAGAAGAAAATGTGCTCCTCTTCCTCGACGGTTACGCATTGTATGACTATACATGGTACTAATTATCTTCAAAGTGCACAAAAATCCACCATGCAAGCCCCAAGCTTGATCATACTTCCCCTTTCCCCATCCTAATCCTTCCCCAATAGTTCTCGATCCCCGTCGATCACCCAAACCCAACCCCATTTACCAAAAACCAGGAACACCGTTCAGAAATTAGATCCGAGAGAGGTCGCACATTCCACTTACATCATCCAATTGCCTGGATAATTACGCCAAGCCCGACTGCACGTCTTTCACTCGCAAATTCCCGTACGACGACGCATCGTCGCATCGACGAAACCCTCTCCCACCCATCAATCATCCGTCAATGCCATTAACTCTCTGAAAGTGAAAGTGTTAAACCCCTTATAATAAAAGACCAAGCTTTGGCTACATATATCACTCATTGAGGGGCGTACGTGGTGTTCCTTTTTGCCAGGGGGTGTACCTGTCATCGACGGCTGTGTTTGAGTGGCACATTAAGGGGGGGTCGGGGTGGTGTGTGTAGTGGCACTTCTTTATCGGCTGCAGATACGGGAGTGTACACAATCCATTAGGAGTTTTACCGTAGCCATGTTGAGGAATGAAGCTCTTTTTGCAACGATAAGCTGGGATTTCCGTCTCTCCGATGGGGTCTGGGGGTCGGCACCTTCGCCTTGGTTTCTATCTCTCTTTCTCTACCGTAGATATCGTGCTAATAGGCATCGATGAGCTGCAGGGGTGTTAGGAATGTGCTTCAGGGAGTCTAGAGTATTTCTTCCCTCGGGATATGTAGCCATGCACCTCTTACGTGGCTTCTCTTTATGCATTGGTGCGAACTTCCACGTTGCCAGGTTGTGACGCAGAGTTTGATAAAGTTTGGAAATAAGTTTGGCAGGTTTGAAAGTGTAAAGTGCTTATTTTATGTGTCGTTGCAAGCGACCGAGTTTTTTTGTGTGCATTTCGTGACGTGAGCTGAACTTTGGTGAGTTTTTCTCGTGCGATTCTGGCGCGGGACTTTTGTCGATAGCGGAAACGTGGGACTGAGTTTTCACTTCCTGGTTCCAGTTCAGTTGTGGTTATTTCTTCTTAGTAAGTTTTATTTTGCGTTCTTTTGATATTAGATTCCGCTAGCAAATGTGTAAAAGTGGTGAGTAATTTGCTGGTAACTCATTTCTGCAACGTTAATTCTTGCTGGCTTCAAATATTGATTGGGTTTTAGATAGAAAATACCATAATTCATCATCTTGCACCAATGACAAGCCGCAGTCGATGTAGAATTATAAGGAAGTCAAAATCTCCAGCACGCTTAAATTTAAAACAACACCCGTCTCAACTAAATTGACATGGCATATTATTTTCACATTTTTCAAAATCACAATTTGATTCCCCATGCGCACAGAGTGAGGTCCATATCTGACTAAAAAATTAATTCATTTGCCTCCAACCCTTTACCGTAATCTCCACCAAAAAAAGCTCCCCAATTTCCCAACCGACTGTCCCAAAAAGTGTCAAAAACCGAACCGAGCACGCAACGCAGAACCCACTTGTCCCCAGCGATTTGCCGCTCGACGGCGCCCGGGATACATCGACCCTGCATTTGATAGTCCCTGATTTGTGTCTATTGTCAACCTCTCCCACCCCATCCCCCGGTCCGACCCCCCTCGACGCCCGGGTGCCCCTATCATTGAGTTAGTGGCTGAATGGATGCTAGTTACACCAACCACAAATTCAATTACACTGCTGCGCTATCCGTCGTCTGCATGGGATGTGGTGATATATAGATACTTCGTTTGGTGAGTGAACAAATTCTCCCGACAGAAGCGCCACCGGTCGTATTGCAATGACTGTCACTGCAATGCAACTGTCATTAGAAAAAATCACTACAAAACTTCGCCGCTAATTTCTGCCATGTTCATTTTGCTCTAATGCTTTTTTTGTGCCAAGATCTTTTGTTTGTCAAACTATTTTTAGATTTTTTCTATCAATTATAACAATCTTGTGATATATTTTGCTAAGTATTTTTAAAGCTCGCCATTAAAATCATTACTGAAATAACATTTATGAGCTGGTAGCAATGCTGGGGACAGTCCTTGTGCTGGTATCTTCTCTCACGGGCTAGACTGTAGCAATGCTGGGGACAGTCCTTGTGCTGGTGTCTTCTCTCACTGGCTAGACTGTAGCAATGCAGGGGGCAGTTCTTGTGCTGGTATCTTCTCTCACGGGCTAGACTGTAGCAATGCTGGGGACAGTCCTTGTGCTGGTGTCTTCTCTCACGGGCTAGACTTTAGCAACTTGGACTCAGTTGATTCTGTGCTCGTCATGAAGCGTTTTTGTGGCAAAATGCTGATTGTAAATTCAAGCCATTTCCGGAAATTATTTAAAATTGTGGCGGTGACAGTTTCGTGCCGTGAGTGTCAGAGTCGAAAGCTTTTCCGATGAGTTTTCCGATAGTTTCATGGTTTGATGGTTTGTAGGGCAAACTGGGGGAAAATTGTCGGGATAAGAGACGACGATGGGAATTGGGTTATGTGGTATGCAGTTCTCTTCGATCGTCCATCAAAGCTGGTTTTTAGGTCGAAGTGAATGAGTAACTTTGCAATGCACGGTGAGTTCAGCGTTCCAGACATACGGGTTTTATCATCCGAAGAGCATGGAACTAAACGATCAAATCCTGTGAAACTTTCGGTGGTTTATTTTAAAGATTTTTTATAAATGTGATTTGGCATAAATTACTGCATTGAATTAAAATTTGCTGTACAAAATTACGACTTTTTTACCAAGATTCTTATGGACTGGGTTCGACTTTCATTTGAAAATTAGCCCCTTACCGACCCTTTACCGGGTTGGATAAGAGTTGGAATTATAGGGTTTCAAATTTCCTGCACTTCAGACCAGGAGCATGTCTGGTCTTCCCAAAGTTTCGGCTGAAAAGATTCTACAGATAAAGCATGAGCCAAAAATAAAAAAAAAAAATTCTCTTCATTGTTTTAATCATTTTGTAACCATGAGTGATCTATTTATACAATTACCAGTGTCGGGTTCACTGTTTTGAGGCTCATGTCCAACAATGTGTAGTGAGGGCCCCCAGTGGCCCTCTAAGCCATTTTCGTGAAGGGTTTCTAGAATTTTAGTCGTTTTGATTCGTTTCGCGACAGCAGTGGTGGTGTTGAAAGGCGTACAGAAGAAAGAGTTTGAAGCACAGCCTCAATTTTGTTTTGAGTTCAGAGTTATTTTTGTTTAGAAAATCCATGAGTTTTGGATAATACACAGGGATTAAGATGTAAACCTTATAAGTCATTGTTATGGACATAGGATATTGTAAGACATTCGTGAAAAAGATACATGAAAACAAATACTTCCAATGGGAGCCGCACTTATCTCAAGGAAGAGCCCTCTTTGCCCACCGTTGCTTAAAATGGTAATCCGTATCTGAATCCCTGTAAACCCGTCGATTCCTTCCTGTAAAGAAATCCAAGACACAAGCTCCGCAAGCCGCAGGCTCTAGACAAAGTGCAACATGCATCGAGCCAAGACCGATCTCAATCATCCATCGACTCACCTGTCTTCACCTGGTACTTCAGCGTCGTCTCGCAGTCACGCACCAGCTGCTGCAGATTGACGCCCGTGTCTCGCAGCTCGAGGTCCAGCTTCTGCATCATCTCCTCGGGATGGTGGAATTCGAGGACTTTGCCATCGCGGTCGTTGGAGTCCTTGATGAACTCCAGACAGACCTCGATCACCTTGAGGAGGAACTCGCGCGTCTGCGGAAGACCCTCCTGGTTGATGGGCAGGATGTCTGTGGAGAAAACGGGATAAGCGGTTGTTAAGTGGTGTTGTGGAGCATTGTTTGGTAGTGAACATGGAACCGGAAGTGTTTCACTCAATGATTCTTCTTGATTTTCACAGAACGATCTTTATCGGCATTGTTTATTATGAGAGCCCATCATCTAAAATTAAATGCCGAACCATTTTCGTAATGATGAATGTTTGGTAGGTTTACCACAAATTGTCCTAAAAATGTGCCAGTGCGTTGTATTGCCGTGCTCAGCGTTTCAACCTCAACCTTTACGAGCTGTAAACCTTCCGAACGAGCTTGGACTGACTCGAATCCAATTCCCGATACCGAAAATCGATTGTATCTCTCTAATTTCTCTTCAGATGGCATCAAAATCAATCAGCTTATGCTTTGTGGAGCAGAAATTAAGTACAATCAAAGAAATATTGATACTGTTTTGGTCATCACCAAGATTATTTCCAACTGTCAACCTCACACACGAGTGGTCATTGCCCACATTGGAATTCAATTTCCACTGGTACATTTTCAATTCATAACCATTGCGTACTACGTCTTTGATTCCATATACTAAATTGAGACTTTTTTTTGACGAGTTTCCTCAAGCAATTCTGAGCTAAGTTAAGTGGACTCCTGCGGCCATCGGCCGTACAAGAAAATAATTTCTGCAACGCGGGCATTGTCTATAAAAGCCAGCTCGTGCTGTTTCAACCCATCTGTATCCCCCGAACAACATTGCAGCGCACGAGTCTGCATTTCGGGAGGCGGCTATAAGCTCCACTTAATCACGCCGGGAGCATCTGGCCGTTATGTTATCTCCCCGGGGGTGGTCGGCGGCGGGGGAAGGGGTGCGTAATCCCGTGTTATTCACCCTCCTCTTATTCATCCCCCATCCCCTGTCCTGTAGAGGAGCGTATGTCAGTCAAATCGGGGAGCGAGGGGACATAGACGCCCTCGTGCGCTTTTCTCGCCTGCGAGTGGGACGAAGTCATTGTATCGATGTTGGTGGGATGGAGGGAGTGGGTCAACGGCACGGAAAATTGCCGTCGTCGGAATTCGAAGACGGGACATGGGAATGCAATCGTTTACAAAAGTCTGAAACAATGAAGGAGCGAAATTGGATTTTTAGTTGACGATGTTTCACAGGGTTTTTTATTTGCTCGAGAAGGTTTTCATCTACTTTTTTACTTCTTTTTTGCGGCATTTTCACTTCAGCGTCTTGGCAAGTTGACACATTTAGCTATTTACTTTGTTTCGAGCTCAAACTAATTAATTGTGATGTATTTAGTGAAGCTGGCACTTGGCAGAGTCGAATCCTCGAGGATTACGAAGACGCGTTGCTTCCTTAAACGTTCGCAAAGCCACCCAAAGTGTTTCTTTTTCGCTCAGCTAAGCCTAAAGAAAGTTAAAGAGCTTTCGGATAAGAAAAGTCAAGACCTGGCAGTTTCTCAGACTAAAATCCGACGGCCATCTCGGCCGTCGCCTTATCGGCCATCTGATAGCCTATAGGCAAGTCATAACACACTCCAAACCAACAGAACCGACCCAAAAATGGCTTCGGCACACACACTTCATCATATCACCTATCCATATCCATCGCAATCTACTTGAATTATGCTCAAAATTCGATCTTAAGTGCTTCTAAAACGAGGATAAGCCACCCCTTAGACATCATCACTCCTCCTTTGTTATCGAAAGCCAACAATAGAGACCGCCACTTGCCATGCAATATTCAATCACTGCGCCAAAGATTACATCAATCACCCTTTTATTATTCCACTCTTATCATCAAAGTACAGTCGCCGAGTGGAAAGTAAAACAGTGTTTGTTTATGCAGTGCATTTTAGTCGCGGCATGTAGTGTTGGTGAGTGGTTGTGGTCTTCCCGATAAAGCAATGTGCGGCCGCCCTATGTTTACGTTTGTCCCTTGGGATTTGCATCTTCGACGGGTCGGGTGCAGACGAGCTGTTAAAATCGAGGATTACGTCGGGATGCCTCTGCGGCTGGGGTCGCCGGTTTAGCACCTTGCTGAGAGACGTCGGCTTTTTTTCTGTCGGGGGTTTTTAGTCTGGGTTTTTCGGGGGTTTTTTTTAGCTGTTACAGTTAAAAGTAAGGGAGTTTTCACGAACAGAGAAATGTTGGTGAACTTGGTGTATTTATTGAAGATTTTGTAGGTTAGTTGGCGGGAAAAATGCATAGCAATTCACATGTTTTGTGTTAGGGGTCATTATTTTAAAAGTTTTTCAAGTAACGTCATTGAATTGAAACTCGTTACTGCGTAACCGTACAACTATAGAGCTCATTTTAAGCTTTTTATCGATGATATACCTGTCTTCGCAAAACCGCCAATGTTCACTTAACAGACAAAAATGGTGCATGCCACCAGTCGTTTTGAGTGTTAAAAATTTAATTTCGTTATTTATCGCAGATTAATCGCATTTAAGACAATTAGTTTTTACGAATCCTAACAATTGATAAACATACATCGATATTTTGTAGCGCAATTATTTAACTGTAGAGGTTTGTTAAAAAAAACGGCTGGAAGCGCCATCTGGTGGCACCTACCGTTACCATTAATCGCCGGCTCGCTCAGTAGAAAGTTTAACATTCACGCTGACACTCTGATTCTATATCTATAAACTCAATGGTGCTACTTTTCTGTGAAACTATCGCTCATCTTCACTTGGAAAGTTTGAATATCGTATGCAGACTTCCGTGATCAATGGTTACATTCTCATAGATATTTTCAATTTCCTCTTTATGCCTCACCCAAAACTGATCCAGTGAAATTCGACAGCGGTTGAAACTTCAGCGTGCCCGCAACATAATTGATTTCCGCTTTACAACATTCCAACAAACAAGCCACGCAATCGCAAAACTTCAACCAAACTCTCCACCCTAAACAAAATGGCGTCTGGCCGTTAATTAAATTACCCTCTATAAAATTAGCGAGCCCGGTGCGTTTACGATGGCGTCTTAGCATTTTCACCCACAAAGGCAATCGAAGAACCTATCAGCCTGAACGTCTTTAAAAACGGCGTTCTTCTAGCGCGGGGGCAAAGAAATCTTTCTTTGTCTGAATAGGAGGGAAATAAGCCGCAGCCCGGTGAGCCTTTGATCCAGCTGTCTCGAGGAAGAAGACTCGCAGAAACGAAGACTAATTGCCAAGGTCTCAAGCCGATGGAGTTTCCCAAGCCGTTTTATAGCCCATCTCGTCATATCATTCCCGCGCTCGGCGCGAATCGGAGGGTTGTGTTGGTACAATCGGCGTCATTCAATCTGCCAGAATGCGATGGAGCTGCGGCTGGTGGCTGGGGTCGGCAAATCTCGACCGCATTATCTTCACTACATTGAAAACTGTTACATCAAAACCCCCTTTCCCCTTTTCGAGAGGCGCTGGGGTTGGATTCTGGGGTTCAGGTGGTTGACTCTGGGGGAGGTATGAACGTGCGTGGTCTGGAATATTTACAGGAAGGACGGGATGTTTGTTTTGTCGCAAGTTTAACTTACTGCTGGGTTTAGCGGGTGATAGGATCTATTTATCAGTGTCTCATGGGTGGAAGGGTCTGTAGTAGCGGTGGACCAAATTGATTTAGTGAGCGATTACGTTTTATCATTAGACATTGTACGTTGCTGTCGTGGAATTCGCATCGGTTCGTTTTGTTTCATCAGTTTTTTGTTATTAATCGAATCAATTTATAAGTTTGAAGCAATTATGAAGCATTCCTGAATCTACCAGGATCTAGTGGTGCTAAAAAAACACATAAATCAGTTTTCACTCTTTGTATGACAAATAATTGAGTGAATTTTTAATTTTTAACCCAAATATTGTCACACAATTTTTCGTATGGACTAAACAATAAATTGCCTTTATTGGAAAGTAGTTTAAATATTTTGTTATTTTTACCGAGTTCCAGTTGAACATTGCCTAGTTAAATAAGCAACCGGAGGTTAATGAATAATGATGGTTTTTAGACTCAAGTCTACTTGATTTTTCCTTAGCACTAGTTTTAACAAAAACTATTTTAAATGGGTTTTGAATGCTAAGTAAATGACAACTAAATTTAATTGATCGAAATTTAGTTGTCCTTTACTTAGCATTCAAAACCCATTTCAAATAGTTTTTGTTAAAACCAGAGGTTAAAACTCTTTAACTGGCAGTTATGTTCTTAACCAAGCATTGTAAAACATGGACATTTAATGTTTCAGGTTTCTAGCTCGGGCATTTCGACTGACGAAATCATGAGCAACATCAAGCGTCCGGAAATGCAGTTAAAACTTCATTCAATCTTAAGAAAATAATAGGTAAGTTCATTCAGAGAAAGAAGGCAGATTTTGGGGCAAATAGACCCAATTGACTTGCTGTGTTAATCTGAAGAGATAAAACCGGTGAATTTGCTCCAAATTTGAGTAAAAACTTGCATTCTCCAAATCGATTCGAAACACAGTCACATTCGTCCCACTGTAGTTGTCTTCAAGAACCCGGAAACTGTCAGAAATCGGATGAGTGTTAATTATCTCGCTTCGGGGAGCCCGCCAAGAGGATGACTCTCTAAGGGCAGAGGACCGCGTCGAGAGCCCTCGATGATGCAACCCCCTCATTCCAGGGCAATCCTGCCCCTGGGCCACACGGCTGGAGGGCTTATCTTTGAAATAGGATACTTTGATGGAGTCGTCGATGCGCCGTTAAACGAGTAGTGACGTAAAGCCGGTGAGGATTTGGCCCAATGTCCGTTATTCTTAGCGCTTGAAGGGTGTATGGAAACTAATGACGGGGTATAGACAATCAATCTCGGTGCTCTGTCTGTGTTCGGGAAGGGACGTGTGGGCAAAGGGAGAGCTTTTTATAAGGCTATCGATCAATGTGAGGGCGACGTTTTGGGCTCGCAAAAGGAGCACGTGTGTTTTTGGGACGTTTTGATGAATGTTTTGATTGCCCGAAGATGTATTGGCGTCCAGATTTTTGTGGCACGTTGATATGACATCTTTTAGTGGTGTATTCTTGTGAATTGATCGTTGAAACAATGTCTTTATATTTGTTGACACAAGCTGAGAGGTAGTTTACTTTAAGAAATGTTATTATCGGTTCTCCTTGGTGATTTTATCTCTTAAGGAACTGGAAAACGAACACAAAATCTGCTGGTCGATACACTATAAATTCAACAATTTAGTTGACCAAAACATTGAGGTACATCATTTGTTAAACTTTGAAGTACAAAACGTTAGAAACCAAAAACCAAGTGTTTTTGGCCCGTTGCAACCACGCTGAAACTTAAGCATACATAAAAATATGTTTTATTTGTAATTTCCAAGCCCTAAGTTGGATATCTGGTCAAACCAGGCCATGGTGGCTTGAAAAAAGGGCAAAGAGATTTCTTAAGTCTAAAGCTTCTGGCAAAATGTTAAACGAATGAGGTCGCGCTTTCTAGGTTCGTCATTGCTTCGTCGATAGAAACGATGCACCATATTGCAATGACGTACCCCGCTGGAATTTATTACGCAATTACTAACAGATTAGGGGATGATAATTTAATAAATCCCGCATTTAATGAAAGCTAATATTTATCTGCCCCCTCTGTGCTAGCGTGCTAGGGGTGTTTTTTCAGCAGGACGGGGGGGGGGGGGGGTGTTGGGGGATGAGGAATGGGGTGCGTGGGGGTGCCTTTTAATTAAACCGTGAGTCGCAAGAGGGTGGATCCCGCGGAAGAATGCACTTGCAATAACGCGGGTGCATTCCGACATCTGCTGTCATCTCGCAAGAACGCACGGCGAGTGTGCGGGTTTCTAAGGGGATGGGAAATGGGGGTAGGGTGCCAGAGAGTTGGCGTTGTCTCACTATTGTCATTCCTGGAATGTCATGTTAATCCTTGGATTGTTGTTTTGGATTAGATATGATTGCAAAGTTGTCATTCATAGATAGTCCCAAGTTTGAACACTGTTTCATTTGTGTTTGCGAATGTGCTTGTTGAATTTTGAACCTTTTTGTTTGTTGAATAGTAGCATTTAATATTCGCGCATCATTATGATTGGTACAGAGTAATGATGATTTGCTTAGAAGTAAAAGATTTTGGTATCAATCCACTTTGTTTTTTGGAGAGCGCTAGGTCATGCAAGCCTAACTACAAAAACATAGCAGCCCGTTGGTGCTATCCAGCTCAAGGCGCATGTCGATTTCTATATCACTCGAAAAAGGGCCTTTTGGGCAAGTCGATAACTTTAATTTTGAAAAGAGATCCAAAAAGGAGGTTGCTGGTTTCAGTTCCCTAGTGTCATCACCAGAAAAACCAAAAAAGCAAAAAGACCTGCATTTTAAATTTTCTGGCGAAATTGTTTAGAGCAGTGGGTAGATGTTGTAGTCGCATTGGTGCATTGGTGCCGAAATCATCAGTAATGAGTGAGTCATTTCATCATTCCTAATGATGACGCGGCGCCAACACCGACGAAACGTCGACTTTTCAATTCAAGTTCAACAGAGAAAATCCGTTAAATACTACAATTTCAATTTTCTCCTCAAAATAATTTGCGTTTTGCAAGCTTTTGAATTTATACCCTGGGCATTAGACGGGTTCATAAGCTATGAAATAATAAGTGAATAGTTGGGAACTCAAACTAGGTAACTGAAGAAATGCAGAGTTCACTGCAAATTTGTTGCACCCTCTGGTTTTCTGTGCCCAACTGTATTAGCCCGAAGTAAAATTGATTTTAAAAGTAACAACCACATAAAATCTCAGTTGTAGATGTGACCTTGCGATGTTTTTTAAGAAAAGATAGCTCGATTACCTCCAAAATTTATTTTCTTGAGTCCGGCCATCGATCGACAAGCTCTCCCGGCTAGTCTGCCTCCAACAGCCGGCATAATTTCCACGAGCGCCCGCACTCCACGAGCGCTGTTACGACCTTGGAAGCTATTTAGGACCTCACTCTTCAAAGAGAAATGAAAAGATTCCATTTTTCGTGATGATGTATTCATCTCATCTCACTATGCAAAAACTTCGGAACCGATCGAAGAGACTTCAGAAAGCTCCCACTCATGAGAGGATTTAATTAAAATTTTACAACCCATTTTCAAAAACTTATCAGCAGCTCTACGTGTCGCTGGTTCTACTTCGGCTGAAAGCACGCTCAAATTAAGTCATAGAATAATATTTCTTTACATTTTCGTGTAATTTTCTTTTCTTGTCATTTGCATAATCAGATTATTTATTCGCTAATTTCAACTATTTCATGATGATAACAATTGACTCTACCAATTGTAAAGAATTTAGAGTAATAAGTTTTTCCTTACAACGGTCGGGGAGCAAAAAAAATCAGTAAAATATCAAGTAAAGTCGGTCCCTGTACTTTTTCGCCTGCCTACAAAAGTTCAATAACTGGGTTTAAACCAGTGGTGTATAAGCTACAACCCCAACAGCGGCGTAGCGTTATCTCTACGAGAGTAGAGGGTGTGGATGGGGAGAGCTGGTGCCGGACATCCGGTTCTCTCGTACCGGAAATAAAAGATGTAACGTGCCGGAAAACAAGTTTCTACCCGATAAGGGTGGCACTGGTTTCGCTATCAGATGATTGCTGCGATTATAGTGGCATGAAAGTGGGCTTGTGGTCGCTCGCGCCCTTTTCAAAACCCTGTGCGCATTTTCTTTGTCACCGTGGACCCTGACTTGGTGTGGTGATATTTTCCGAATCGTATATAGTGAAGAACCCTTGATCTTTGGAATGTGAACGGTCGATGTGCTACTGAAAACAGTCCACAATCAAATTTTCCAGAGCCATGTATCCAGACAGAAGACACGGTTACATTGTATTGCAAAACCCAATAGGTACTTTAAATGAGAGACCATCATAATCATGACCTGTTCTGTTTGAGAGAAAGTTTAAAGGGATTAAAGTTAGTACAGCTTCACCTTGCTTATCAACCTCTCGACAGCATGGATTTGTGGAGGAATCCTGTTGTTCGTATTGTTCCGTCCTTCAAAAGGGACGTTAAGCCGGTGGTCCCCTTGGTGCTCTTCGACAGAAGTTGGCTGCGAGCTGGTACCGGTTCCCCCTCCCCCTTTTAGGCTAGTTACAGATCATCCTCATCGTCACCCACTCATTCACTGTTGCCCTGAGACCAGCGCCACCGTGTTAGGTTCATGGAAAACTTCTAAAACGTTTTTCTCGATTTTCCGCACTGCTAGTACTAAATTTACAGTGACAAGTGCACATCCTTCGCCAATATTTGTCTACAGTTCCAGGATTCTCGTCATGCTGAGTTATAGACTTTATGTATCGTGAGTTCGTAACGTTTATTCTAAACCATAAAATGTGCCACCATGAATTGTATCTTTTGACATCTAATGTTTAAATCAAATACCCATCACCATCGCAGCACTGTTCATACCTCGAAATCCCAGCAACGCCGTTTCCTTGCTTAGCGGAAACCGCTCGACGTCTTCCGACGCGACGCCATCCGTCGCGACGTCATTCTCTACCGCCGCGTCTCTTTCGCCCAGCCCCTTGAAGAACTTGGAGACCACAGAGAAAACACCCATCTTCCTTCACCGCTCTTCGAGAGTCAATGACCAATGCGTATGTTAATGCAGACGAAAAGAAATCCTCAACAACCTTCGAGTTCGAGCTGAAAGACCTGTTCAGGTCCTTAGCTTTTGGTGGCATCGTCTTTTGATAATTGCTGATTAAAAAACCGGTGCCGTTGAGAGGAGATCGCGTGATCTTCCCGTGTCGAAGCGATCAATACCCCGGTATTGATATAACGACGCCGATTTAGATATGTTAGGACGCTTATGAGGAAATTCTGATCATTTTGAGACAGATCGACGCTTCTAATTGCAGTTGGTTTATTCGAACGCCTAACCTAAACTAATGGATACGTCGTGTTTAGCAACAGTCCATGTGGCACTGGTCTAATGGCGTCGGTAAATGGGTGGGTGACTATGAGGATGGTGATGAACCGATCCGAACCTAGCCTAGAAGAAAGGAGAGAAGCCCGGTGCCGGTATGTGGCTTCTACATACCGAGGGGACCACCGGCTTAACGTCCCTTCCGAAGAACGGTACAACGCGAACAACAAGATTCCTACACAAATCCGTGCTGTCGAGAGGTTGATAAGCAAGGCGAGTGAAGTTGCTGTGATAACTTTCATCCCTCCAACCTCTCTCCCGAACAGAACTGGTCATGAGTATGAAGTGGCCTTATGCCAGGTATGTTATGAGAAGGTGATTTTAACGGAGAAAATTGTGAAGTAATATTGGAATCAACAACGTCAGCGTCCAGAATAATCTAACCCTGGGTTACCAGGCAGTTCTTCTCGAAATCTTTTTTCGCATGGGTGAAGTTGATTAGTACAAAGCAAGGTCATTGATCGCTTTCGTTTCTGACGACTTGTTCGCTTAAAATCCAAATCGAGTGGTTTCTTGTGTCATTCGCGATGCCGAATTCAAGTCGATCCGCTATGCAAATTGGGGAACTAGCTTTGTCGCTTGTCATATGTACATGTCTATCGATAAAGGTGCTTGCAATTATTTTGTATTTAGTAATTTAAAACTAGGGGTCTCAATCACAAAGTATCGTTTGTTTGGACAGCTCTGTTCGGGGGTAGAGGTTGGAGGAATGAAAGCTAGTACAGCAACTTCACTCGCTTTGCTTATCAGCCTCTCGACAGCATGGATTTGTGGAGAAATCCTGTTGTTCGAGTTGTACCGTCTTTCGGAAGGGACGTTAAGCCGGTGGTCCCCTTGGTGCTCTTGAACAGGAGTACTCCGGGTTTCCTTCCTCGCTTCTTGCCTAGGTTAGGTTCATCACCCTCCCATTCATCAACACCACGAGACCAATACAACAGGGTCCGTTGTCAAAACAGTGCGTCGTTAAACCCAACAAATCCGTATTTTTATCTGTTACATGACATGTTATTACCACATAATTTTTAATAAACTTACGTTGTGCGACCGCGACGTTGGTATCGTCGACATTGTAAGGTTTTTAAACATGCAATGGTCATTATGAAACAAGAAATGTAACCCGTACAAGCCACCGAACCTGCTTTTGGTTTTGTGTCTATGGCAGCTGATTTATTCGCAGAATGCGTGTCGCTACTGGGGTCTTTGGGTTGCTTGTCTACTGTAGCACTGTCAGGGTTAGCCGGAGGTAGCGATGGACTATCAGGGCAAGAACGACTGTACCAGTCCAATATACCCGTGCGGAATTGATCTTGCTCTTGGGGCAACGTTTGTTCTCACTGGTAGCTCAAAAAAAAATTTTTCGGCTGTGTTTAAATGTGTTTTTATGCAATTATTTTGTTTCATATGCGTTTTCATCCCGGTTTCATGCCTAGAGACCTGTTATCTGTCCTTGCGTGGATTCTTTTAGCTCTCGCCATGTATTAAAACTGTTCCTATAAGCCCTTTTTATCTTACCTATACAAAAATTTAACTAAATTCATATTGTTTTCGTATCAGTCAAATTAGATCTCTTATCAAATGATAGTCATTTTATGTCTTTTTCTGTTTCTCGGTGAATGCACTCAATAAGTATATCGTAAAAAACCACAATACTCTCCATACTAACTAAACTAACTAAAAACAAATAAATAAAAGGCAACAATTCAAAAGGAATGCAGTTCCTTGAGCTGTCGATACGGTAAAGTTTATTTAGTTAAGGACGATTGCCATATAACTATGTAATCAACGCAATAAAAAACTATTATTATTGCACTAATTGTATCTAATTAAAATAACGCACGCATAAATGCCGTTATGTTTTGCGATTGCAGAGCAATAAATTTAAAATTGGCCTTCGTAAGGCTCGACCTTTTTATATTTCTAGCTTTGATTCACTTTGAGAATCGACATTTAAAACGCGTTGTAATTCCAATACCACAATTGTAAAGTATATCCAGCTATAGAAATGAAGGTCCAATTTAAATCTATTGCTACTAGAACGTTAAAATGGCAGGTTCTTCAAAGAAATTTGATTTTGTGTTCTTTACACTGATCCAAACATCGATTAACCAATCGATCAACCAATCAATTGATATCAATCACTAAACCGAAGTTTCGAGAAAATTCATGTCGGGTGGCTTCAAAACGTGGAATGACCTGGGATGAAAAGGTTACCACATTCGAAATAGCGATTTTTAAAAGTCAGAGCCCCAAAAATTTGCCAATTTCCATCCAGAAAAACTCGACTTACATCCCCAAGTCAGCAAATTTTCCAAAGATACCAGGTTTTTATTTTCCTACGTGACTTACCCATATGATCAGTGGCTTGGAGGCTAATTGAGACCTACCCATCGTACGAACCTGTTCTTCAAAAGGACCAGATAAACGTCGCCAATCGACTCAGCCGTGTTCCAAAAAGCAGGACAATTCAAAAGCTTCGTAGCTTAAAACTTAAAAAGTGACTTGCCCACAACTCTGCTAAAATAACTCATATTCCGACAATTCAAACGACTAAATCAAAAGATAATTGCTTCGATATGAACAATTCCATACACCCCATAGAGAACTAGCTCATAAGTCAATCGAAGCCCATGCCATCCTAAGCGAAAGGACTAGGAGCATCAAATCGACTTACCCATTTTCCAAAAATCATAATAATTCAAAATCTTTGAGACATTTTAAAATACATACCCGTGTATCCCATGAGCGCTGTCTTGGCGCTGAGAGGAAACCGTTCGGGGCCATCGCCAGGCGCGTCGTTGAACAATTTTCCCAAAGCAGGGAACATTCCCACCACCTTGCTCGTGGCCTGGCCGCGTAAGGAATCAATGTTGACCGCTCTTTAGTACTCTACTACAGAATGAAAGCCTCGTCCGTACCGTACAGATCTAACAAATAGTGGATTCTTTGATAAACTCTTTGAAACTTAACAATTAGTGATATGTTGTCTACAGACAGTCGTTGGTTGGATGTTGATGTTGCGAGCTGGCCAGACCCGCTGGTGCACACTGGCTCGACGACGACGGCGACGACGACGTCGCTCCCCGGGCGCCGCGGCGCTGGTGCGGGGGCGGCGCCATCGGGGGCGGCGCTCTCGCGTAGTTTTGCGCTACGATTTTGCGTGGCGTCGGTGCGAATCGATGGAGCCTCGTTGCGATGGACAGTGCGTGCGATGAGTTTCTGTGCGTGACCTAATTGTCTGCATTTTCTGGCCCGGGCGCGTCCCGGAGATTTTATTTGGTGGGTGGTTGACCCAAATAAATTGGCGTTACGAAGTATTTGCGCAATTTTTTGTGATAAATTCTAGGGTTTTAGTGCAGCTAGCACTGGCTGTGTGTAGATTCAAGAAAGATATGCACTTTTAAAATGACCAATCGCAGTCGAGCGTTCTTAAATCTGTGTCCTTGCTGTGACTTCCTAGAATACACTCCACTGGCCCTTACAACGTTCATACCATGTTTAGTTGTACCGATATGACAAACATATTCTGACTAAAATAGCTGACAATTTAAGTAATCGGCTTCATTAGGCTCCTCGGAGGCATCATGGGCTTTTAATCACCTATCTATTTTAGTATTCATATTACTGCGTATTTGACCACGTCCATAGATTTACACACGACTGATTTCAAAGTTTAAACGGAAGCTCTTCTTTTTTGAAACTAACATTTCGAAAAAAATTAAAAGTAATTCTCTTTCCCTTTTGGAAGTAACGAAGCGGACGTTCTCGATAAACAAAATTGTTTGTATAAATATAGAAACCCTATAACAATAAACTCAAATCAAGCCAAGCAATTTGATTTCCTCCCCCACTAATAGCATCGGACGTCGCAAATCACCCCCCAAATCAGCCTCATAATCGTCCGACCCGTCGCCGACGTCGTCTATCGGCGCCGGCGCCCCGCTCGACCAATCCCGGCGCCGCGACGCCCCCGCACTTGACGCCGGAGCCGGGCGTCGTCCAATAGCCGTCGACTCACCCTCCCTCATAAGGGGATTAACGCTGAGTGAGCAGAGATTGCGTGGCTCGATCTGGTGATCGACTTTTCGAAACGTTTCCCTGTGTTGGAATCTGCTCGGGTTCGAGCATTTTTTCGGGGTTTTTGTCCTTCAAAGATGTTTTTTAACAAGCGGGACTTGAACGCTGGGGAGGTTTCAAAACGACTTGCGATTATTTCAGTTGGGAGGCACAAAAAATTGAAAACTGCTGTCATAAATCTTTCAAAAATTACCCGAGCTATCATCACCACGGGAAATTACACTATTTCTATTACCCTTACAATTTGTATATTCTTTCACACCATGTTAAGCCAAGTAAACCTAACCATTTTGAGATTGTCATTATAATATTACACACATATTATCCAAGCATGCACCCAACCATTGATCTATGGATACCATCGTGACGAATGGGCTGTAATTACAACAAAGAACAATACATATAACAATAGAACATGGAGCAAAGACTTAAATTACCTACATTTTGTCTATTATATTTAGATTTTGGTTAGTACATATGAGCTGTACATAGATATATAGGTTTCGCGGTAAACAACATACAAATTACAATCTAGTGACTTTTTACAATTGTCCATTGTTTAATAAACAATGTCACCATGACCCGTGGACAAGGTTACTGGTACAAGAAGTACAAGAAGTGACTTGTAAAATTAAGTGAGCGATGCTTGTGTCAAATAATATATGTCAGGAAGATGTTCTTTGTGCCAAGGGAGTGTAAAATGTGACAATTCTATTAAAACGTAAATATATCATGTTCGTTGCCTGATTACACCTGGCTCTGAGCTGTGGTACAAATTTAGCACAAAAACTCATTATTTTAATCAGTAAAACTGTTGGTTCATGGTAATAGTTGGTAAAACCCAACTTAATATCTAGCCCACACACTGACCGATGCTAGGACCTAACCTAACCGTATCAATAACCTCAATTTAATAATCAATTAGCTTCTCTATGCTCTAAAATAGTGAACCTTAGGTTGAAGGCGACATGCAGAAGTACCTTAGACACATGTGCAAACCAAAATGTTGTATTTCATCGCCTGTGCTAAGCGCTGTACGCCATGACTCAAAATTAACGTCCCTTTATCCGCTTATCCTTGTGACATGCCTTCCCAAAAGTCGTGGAACATGAATCGTGATACAAATCGGAACTACTTTACGAAAATGTTTGCTAACTCTACGCTGAAACCAACCGTAAAGCGCTGCAATCGACCCAAAACCTCTGTCATCCCGTTCTTCCCGCTCCGGAGATGCTGTTGCATTGGTCCATGGACCCAACACCCCCCAAAGCATCCCCCAAAGTGGGATCGACCTCGTACCCCCACCAGTTTGTGTACGCTGTCTACGCGTGACCTGTGACCTTATCGTGGTGCGTTCTGACGTCAATACCGGCGCCTGGTGACGTCAAACCGACGCCCAAAGGACGCCTACTCCACGCTAATGATTTCCGACTGAATGTGTACGTCGCCATGTTGTATGTGCCGGTGCTCTGTTAACGAGCCGTTAAATATGCGCCGGTGTCGCTCGGAATGTTGCTCAGTTGGGTGTTTCGGTGAAATGGCCGGTGCGTAATTTTAATGCTTTGTAATTTTCGGGTAAATATGCTGAGAGCGTCCCCGAATCATTTAGGGAACGTACATGACGGGATATTTTGCCCAAATTGTTTTGTACATTTTTCTCCTAGTGCATGCAAATTACACTTGTACACATTTACCTATTCTACCTATTTTACCTATTCCTAATAAATTAGGAATGTTGCGTCCATTGGGGTAGAAGGTGCTTTGGTCGGAGCTCATGGCCATAGATGGATGCGTATTTTGACTTTTGTGCAACACAACTTTGAGTTTATAATACCTATATTATCCTTGTGGTAATAACATGAACTATAAAGCATAGATGCATAACAGAGAACGAGTTTGTTCATATTTAAAACGAACATGGAAATTATTTCGGTTATACCGCTCAAATACTTCAGCAACGTTTGGAGAGCCAGCCTTGCCAGCCATGCAGGATATTTTCCAATCCCATTGGACAGCCAAACAGGAGTGACATTCGTAAGCCATGCTCCCATCTGCAAGGTCCATGGCACATTAGCTGACATTTCGGCACATTCCTCCTGGAGAACATCGTTTGTAGGCTGGGGTTATGGCATGTCTACGACAAGCTGCATGAGGCCAAAATAACTAGATCATCAGTAATATTATGTATTATTATTTGTGGTGTTTAATGACGCACTGTTTTGACATCTGGCCATGCGGCACTGGTCTAATGGCGTCGGTGAACGAGTGGATGATGATGAGGTTGATGATGAACCTAACCTAGCCTAGAAGGGAGGAGGGGAAACCCGGTGCCGGCACGTAGCCTACTTCTGTCGAAGAGCACCAAGGGGACCACCGGCTTAACGTCCCTTCCGAAGGACGGTACAACGCGAACAACAGGATTCCTCCACAAATCCATGCTGTCGAGAGGTTGACAAGCAAGGCGAATGAAGTTGCTATACTAACTTTCATCCCTTCAACCTCTCTACCGAACAGAACTGATCATGTGTATGATGGTCACCCTAATATTATATAGTTTGGAATACTAGTCAATGGGATACCAAATATATCCATTTTCTATTATATTAAATTTTGTATGGGAATGGGCACAAATATTCAATAATAGGTAATACACCTGTTATGGGTCAGACCACGTCTCATTGGCGATACTGCCATCAGCTGAAGACTGTCATCGACTGTCATTTTACGCTGCAGTAATTTGACATTTGTCATGATAAGATTTTGCGATTCGGAAACACGCAAACATTTCTAATAAACTGTGCTATCTACATGTTAATGCCATGACATTCACTATCATTAACTAATTTACCGACAAAAATCTAGGGTGCTACTAAATTAATGGAGTCACAGTCGTTTCGAGTGGTATTTCATTTAGTTATTTCTCTCAGATTATTCGCATTTGAAACTGGTTTACGGTCAGTTCATCTTTATCAACGCTAAGTGGTAACCTCAACGAACAAATATCGGTATTTTGAGCGGTATTTATTTAACTGTAGCGAGGTTTGTTAAAAAGAACGGTCTTATGTGCCATCGGGTGTCATCCTCCGTTACCACGTGTTTCCCGGTCTTTTGCTCAGCAGAAGGTTTAACATTAACGCTAGCCTTTGAAAATGTACCCTCTGTCAATGGTTTCATCTGAACAGTCTTTGAATGTCTAATTCAGATATGAGAAAAGAGTAAATATGGCAGTTGTATTACATTGTGTGTGGTGGCGGGTAGTTTGGTTTACATATTAGAAAAAATACCCGAAATTTTCTTTTGGATTTCGCAAATCTCTGCTGAAAGCAGATCTACGTCAATGTCCCTTCTTGCCATGTTTTTCACTTTTGGCCCTCTACGCGAAGTTGAGCGAATGAGGGAGGTTTCAAGATTGATTCAATTTAAATTACCAAACATCGTTTTGATCTTCATTGTACGCTCCAAAGTTCAGCGTAAGAGAACTTGGGAAATGGAAGCAGATGCGTAGATTTCCACCCTTAGTTTGCGCCTCCCCATCCCCGTTTTATGTAAGCATGGCTGCGAGGTTGGCAGCCCTTCTGTCCCGGGTTCGGTGCCCGGGCGAAGGATCGATCCGGTGCCTCTAGGCGTCCCTATGCGTCGGCGTCGCGCTACGCGATCGAGTTCTACATGATACTTTGACCCGAGTCAGCGAGGCGGGGCTTCTTTGCATTTCACGCTGAAAGCAGAAAATATGCAAGCAAGGGGAACGGTTCGCCAGGAAATGAAATAAAATTTGAAAATTTGATGCGAAAACGTTGAGAGAAAAAAAGGAATTTGTGTGTACATGTTAAACTCTTGGTTAGCTGGATTGCTAATCATGCCGGCATGCTAATTCTAACGTCCTGTGCTAATTTATTAACGTCTAATGTCTTAGGTCTAACGAATGGTTAATCGTTTTCTAATCGCCATGCTAATTGCTAATTGCTATTGCTAATGCTCGTGTACCTTTTGTCTGACGAATCTTATGTGGGAGGACTATAAAATTTCGACTCATTATCAGGTCAATCTGCTAAACTCTTAGTTATTTGACTTGCTAATCATGCCGAAATGCTAATCCTAACGTCCTGTGCTTATGTCTTAATGTCTAATGTCTAATCTCTAACGAATGGTTAATCGTTTGCTAATCGCCATGCTAATTGCTAATGCTCTTGTACTTTTTGTCTGACGATTCTAATGTTTTATCAGGTCAATCTGTTTAACTGCATCAGTTATTCACTGACCAATGTTCCCTGTTTCTCAAGAAGAGAAATCCCAGAGAAAACTGGTCTTTTTTCAGCTATTGAAGAAAGATTTTCTACCGAAGAGGGTGAAATTATTTCACCATTAGCCGCCCACAGATAAGAAAGTAGGTTAGCATCTGCCGACGCCGGCGTCGTATCCACGACGTCGTCGAGCGCCGACAGCGTCGGGCAGAGTGCTGAACGCGCGGAATGCATGGGGCATCGATTCGCCCTTTGGTTTGGGGGAGGTTTAATCAAAAACTTTGCCCCGAGCGGGAATCCATTGTGATGCTGACTCGACTTAGAGGGCGGGCGCCAGATGGCGATACAACGCTGGCTCCCCTCGGCCGCGGTATCGGTCGCCGCGTGACTGCCTCCTCAGCCGATTTTGGCTGAAAACCACTGATTTTCGCTTTTTTTGCTTGATTTCGTTATGCTTTGTCAGAGTATAGTACCTGCGCGTGTCTGGCGCTTAAAAGCCAAGGGCATGAATTTCTAGAACTTCAATGTCTCAAATACTTACGAGGGTTTCACGTTCATCTTCCATTTCGCGAAATTTAGAACAGAAATGAAGTGGTCTAGAGATTGGGATTCACATGGCTGGGCCACGTTTAAGCCGACTTAAGAATTGCATCTCTTGATTTGAGCATTACCCGAAACCTGTGTCGAACATTGTGTTCAATGAAAGCTCAATTAATTTTTATCAAAACCGATGATGAAGCACATGGGGAGAATTAGCTAGTAACATAAATACCAAACAAGTTCGAGTCAAGTATTTTTAATCACTTTTGTTCTGCCATTCAGCGATCAGCGCTGCCGTAACGTATCATTGTGTGGTCCCTGCTTGCACTTATGTAGACCCAGCAGTAATTGTGATTCTATCAATCGACAGCGGTCACGCTTGGATCGATTTCGGTCCTCGTCGTTTTTATAGCCTTAGAGCAGTGTACCCTTCTATAATTTTCGTAACACCGAGTACCATTCGGAAAAAAAACGCAGATGGGTCGTTTCATGTCAAATCAACACCAAAAATTAAACCTAGCCAAATTTAAACATCAAAAACGGTAAGCATCAAAGCATCAAACAGCAAAGCATCTTTTTTTTTTTTTCCAAAATTGTATCTCGCACTGTTTATGCGCAGCAGCCGTCTGAACTTGAGCCATAGGAGATCTGAGAAAATTGGGTTGGTTTCAGGTTGCAAAAATGGGTGAAAATGTCAAAGAAATGTTTCTGAAATGTATCTAGTTGCTATGTGAAGCTCTCCAGAAAAGTGCACCGCGATTCTCGTACTCCCACTAAACTCTTTCTGTGATTCATGCCTGTAATTTATGATTGACAAGTACTCCCACAAGGTATTTTATGATTTGCGCCCGTTAACTTCTCTGCGAACGTTATGTCTTTAGGCTTTAGACTGGACCTTTTCCCAACATTATTTGCCCTGCTTTGAATCTGCGACCCACTCTTCCTGACACTGGGAGGTCTGGAAGACACTGGGAGGTTTTGCTCGGGCAGCAGAAAGCTGCACGACCGGGCTTTGAACCTGCGACCTACTTTTCCTGACACCGGAAAGAAGTTAGAACTTGGAACCGCCAAATGGCGAGAAGTACTGACTAACGAATTTCATGATAATGAAGTAATAATATGATATGAAGTAATAATACACTTTCAAATTTCCAGTCGTTTTTAAAAACTGTGCATTTTAACAAATTGGTGAACTGCAATCTTTTTTCACAAAAACAAAAAGAGTGCCAAATATGCCCGGTTTGACAACCCTATGAAATATTAGTTTTTTTAAAAAGACTGATAAAACATTAACGAGTCTTATATAAGATCATACAGTCTGTTTTAAATTTCCTGTAAGGAGTTAAGAAACAACTTTAAAAATACCTTTGTTGCTGCAGCACCTACTAAAATCAAAGTTACGTAACATAGAAGCTTAAAAAACGCAGCCCATAAAAACAACAGACATTTCTCATCCTTGGAACCTCATTTATTATCAGCATTACATCTGTTGACCATTCTTGGGCAGCAAAAAAGATTGTTCAGGATTTCAGTCATTAATCCCAAGCTGTTTATCCTAAATAAGTGCACTCCTGCCAAGAATCAGTTGCAATAATTCTCTTCGCCCAGGTTTTTGACCAGCCATGAGCATCAAGGCAGAACCAAACTAGTTGCTACGTAGAAAACAGCCTTGGGGCTGACAACCAAGTGCAATGATTTTGTCAGCTCTTTTCTTCAGCTCTTCCATAAACAGTTTTTCTAGCGCTCGGGCGAAGACTTGCAGAAATTCGACACACTCTAAAAACAAACAAAAAAGTAATCGATGATCTTATTTTTTTAGAGTTATAGTTAATTTAGGAGATGAGATTTGATGAGATGTTAAGGATGTGTGACTAGAACTAGGGATTTGTGAATGTAATTTGCTTGAGTTCCTGCACTTAAAGATATTTTGAGTTGTAATAATTTAATTGCAGAGGTTTCTTAAAACGGCAGCCCCATTGCGTAGTCACCTCTGGTACCACAATCAGAGGCTAATTTGATTGCCAGAAAGTTTGACATTAGCTCTGGGACTAAATCTGCAAATCGAATGGTGTCATGCATTTACCTGAGTGAGTTTCAAGACTTACCCACTCTCTTTCGGTCTGTCTACATCAAAGACGAACACTGCCAGGTGCAAACAAATCCACCTGTAACACAAAATCATAAACATGTCAGTTTTCAGGGTCGTTGATGATAAAGAACTTGGCATAAAGAATATTTGGCTTTTGAATCCCATTTTTTTAACGTTTTAACGTTTGATTGTTTTGTTAGTAATAGCAAGTCTCTGTTTTGTACGTAGTTTTTTTGGCCAAAATTAAATCAGCGTAAAAACCAGACAAACGTTATTTTACTAATTATGAAAGAGAAATTTACAAGGCACATAATATCGTATACCTGCAACCAATATCCTAGTACATTATATATACCTAAATGTCCAGTAGATTATTTTTACTGTTAAATAATTTTAAAAATCTGGGTATAAAACCTATTTATAAGACATTCCATTTCGAAGGTGGAAATTCATTGACGCAAGATATACAAGACAATGAAATCCTGCCTATATTGGCATTTGTCGAATAATTAAACACACAACTAACCTCCCAACTAAACTACATTCCCCCAGTTTTACAGACCCATCAAAATACAAAAAATAAACACTGTACAAGAAACACCACACACCATACCTATGCTTTTCTCTCCTTACATCTCTCAGTGCTACAAGCCGGTCAATTAAAAAAAATATACAAAAAATTATGAAGCATTGTCGTTGTGTTCAATTAATCTATTTACCGTACCACTTTTCTACACAGGGCCTCAGCTCGGTAGACCCATATAAACAGCACAAGACGAACCTTCCGATCGAGAAGTTGGAAGTGGTAGAAGTCCTGGCGTCCACAGCGGCCGAGATCGTCTCGTGTCGAGTTGTCGACAACACGAATAGAACCGGAGACGTCTTTGCTGCTGCCAGTGGGCAAACCACGGACAACAACACGCACGTCTGCCAGGTGACCCAGGCACGCGCCCAGTACCCGACTTTCTTCGTCCTACAACACAAAGAAGAAGTTACGTGGTAGGTACTATTATTTTTAATTTTGATGGCTATCCCTTTGAGAAAAAAAGACACAGAAGCCAGTTCATCATGGAATAAAATAAGACTGTCTTGGTTAAGAATTGCCAGAAGTCATTGAAAATGACAACCAGGATTGAAGCAGTTAGAATTGAAATTAGGATTTTCCAGTCGACTGACAGACTTTCTCAGTCTTTCTCAGTTCTCAGAATTGCACTTGTCCTTTATGTTTCCACAATACCTGGAATTTTTGCGAAAAGTAAAAAATCGAAATTAATATTCTAGTCCTTTTTTATTATTAGGAACACTACAACTAAGGCAGTTCACGACAAGTAACACCTAGTAAAGCAATGCTTATCTAAGCCAACATAAAATAAATAACAAAGAACTAGGTGGGCATTTGGAGTGCTGTTAGTATGGTTTTTATTTTCAGGTTACAGTTGATCTACAAATAACCCCGAACTCACCTCTTCAATGATGTGCGACAAGATGATGACTGACAGAGTGGGAAATAAGTCGGACATGTCTGTGCTGCAGTATTGCAGAAATGACAAGACATCTTGCGAAGAAATTCCAATGTCAAGTAAATCACTGATGTCATCAATGACAAGAAGGAGGTGGCCAGGTTTCTTGGAGAGCTGCTTTAAATTTGCTTGGATGTCAGCAAGGAGGTCTTTTAGTATTGTATCCTTATGCCTGTAAAATTAGGCATATTTGTTTCTTTCTATCCACAAAATAAGCAATATACAAATCTTAGGCAAAGTCGATAGATACTTTAGCCCCATGCAATTTGAAACATTAATTCAAATAGCACACACATTTTAGAGTCTACAGATATTTTTGGCGGATAGAATCAAAGTAGAATTTCGAAAATAAATTCCAATAGTACAACATTTTACAGAAGAAATGCAGCAAGAGTCAATGAATATGTTATTGCCTGTTTTGAATGAAAAATAAATTAGAACAAAAACCCCAATTAGACCATGACCAATCAGAGAATGTGGTGGACCCATCAGTTATCAGTAGGGTAAGCAAACAAAACAAAAAACTTCAAGAAAATGACGAAAACGTCGAAAATGACATGAGTGAAAAAGACTTGAGTGTAAGTTCTCATTAGCTTACATGTATAATTTTTACGATTCCTTAATCTATAGAAGTAGTAGGTACTTAGGTAGGTGCGTTACTTTCTTGTCGTATTTACCGTGAGATATGAAGCTGTTTAAGGGGCTCAATAAATTGTAGAAGGCTTTGTTCTCGAAGCGATGCCAGTGGAACTCCAAGTTTGGCGCTAACATTTAGGTAATGTCCTATAGTATTGTGGAAAGCAACAAGACATATTGCTTGACATTCACGGGCCATTACGCAGCTCAGAACAAAATGGGCATCACTGCCATGCATTTCTTCAACAGAAATTAGTTTTCCAGAGATTTCCGACCCTACAGCATTGTTAACTAACGTTGCCATGTCACAAATATTAATTCGCTTCCTGATATAGAGGTTATAAGTAAAAGGTGTGTGGGAGGTAGGTGCAAAGTAATTTTGTTGGTTAGGTCTCGATGGTAATTATGCTAAGTGCGTCACATGTCTATCGGGCGGAATACAACATTCAATTGAGTGGAGAGCAGAAGCAAAATCTTCCTGAATGGCACTTCTCAGTGAATTTTTTTCGCTAATATTAATCAGCCTCTAGAAAACTCGTCAGTTTAACTTGAAACGAGCTGCAAAACACGACACACCACTGCACTAACCTAACCCCAGACCAGTGGACATGAAGCTCGCAAAATCTAAAACGCGATCTGCAGTCACCCAGTCAACACATCGCATCCACAAAACAGCGTACAAAACTCATAAGCCATAAATTCAGAATTCCTCACTTTTTAACAATAAAAGTACAGTGGTACACCATGACTATTCCAGGGATGATAAAGGACAAGACCAGCTATTTAACTGCCATACTATACAATTTTATTTTTTGCCCAGCAAATAGCTAACAATTAGCAAAAAGTTGGCCTTGCTTTATTTGCACGGAAATGAAGTGGGATGGTTTATTTAATTTTTCACAGATGATGAAAAACGTGACAAGCTATCGTTCGGTGATAGTTTTAATTTTGGCGCAGCCCTAGATAAAAAAAAAGTAACATTTACAAAAATTTGGTTTTCATTTATTTGCGCGGAAATGAAGGGGCGGTACCTTCTTGAATTTTTTACAGATGATAGAAACGTGACAAGGTTTCGATCTGTCACAGTCTTAATTATTGGCACAGCCCTGGGCAATAAAGCTTGTGAGGTGCACATAATGCACGCAGGCTTCTAGCCATGTGCGTCGAGCCATCTGTATAATATATCTGTTAGGCATCAATAAGGGTGACAAGTATTCTGGCCGAGGCACGCGCGTCTGTTTAATATCTGATAGTTTTGTAAGGGTGACAAGTGTTCTGGCATCGTTTGAAAGGCGACTGGGCAGCCACATGCTTCGCAGGAATGTGTCGACGTTCGCAGTGAGGTCCAGTCCCCATTATCCTTTCCAAAGTGCCTCTCCCAAGTAGTTATAGTTCTTTAAATGTACAATAGAATAAATTCGTATTACCTTACAAGCTAACATTTTTACAAAATTGTGGTTTTCATTTATTTGCGCAAATGAAAACCTCCTTGAATTGCCTTAACCTTCCTAACCTTTACCTTATGAACATAATGTATCTAGCATGTATGGAACTAACAGAACATGGACTTATTTATCATATTTTTGTCACCGTTTTATTGTGTGTAAATACGTGTTGCTGACGAGAGTAAGATTGATTAACAATTTTCTGCTAGTTTTGGAAAAGACTTTAAATAAAGAAGTTATATTCACAATTTTACAAATGTTTTTTTTCTGGTGAGTTACGATATGGTTGCAATTGTGTCAAAATGCAGAACAAATGTGATATTCACAGAAGATTAAGTGTAGGCGAATCTTCAAAAATGTGCAAGATATTTAGATACAAGAAAATGGAACGGAGGAGAAACGGGGCCGGGTTCGTTTCCCGCTCGGTACACTATTTTTAATTAAGAAACAATCGCCTACCAAGATTGTTAAGAGTGTTGTCATGAAACTCTCGCCAGTGGTCGTCACGTCCGTTTGGCGGCGAGTGAAGATCGCTGTCGTGCCCAGCGTCAGGATGCAGAACTGGTCGCATACGACAAGACCGGTGATACGAATCTTGCCGCTGACGTCAGCAGCGAAGTACATCACTGCACTCCACACACAGACGTCGGCTGCATGGAGGGAAACGCCCCATGATATATTCATTTCATGAATTCTTACATTACATTTATGTCTAAGCAACAGTTAGTCGCTTACAGGACCACGGTTATTAATTTTTCCATAACCAAAAAGCACTCCTGCATCGGGATTCGAACGCAGACCCACAGCGTTCAGTAGCGACGACTTTACCAACCCGGGCACCATGCAATGTTCACCTCTAACATTTGTTGCCTACAAATTAGTACGTGACAATGCCAGCCTGTGACAGCCGATCGAGTAGCACCCTGTTACCGACCCAATATTAATTGATCAAGTTTGTTTGATACCCAACAGGTAGCGCTAACATCGAAAAGGCACACTCTAGCGCTGGTTCGGTGATACTTGGTACATGTCTAGGGGGTCGAGTGCGTCAATAAGTTACTGGTTCCGCACCAGTCGGCCTCTGTCGTCTTGCTGATCCACGTCGGATCTTGGCAAGCGATGGATGCTCTTTTTCTTGGAGTGGCTGATTGCTACTCCCACCCATCGCTGGAGGCTGGGTCCAGTCTTGGACGGACTTTTCACTCTCCTTGCACTCAGTGCAGGAATTGGTGAAAAAGGCCAGGTGCAACTGACTTCACATGTCCAGTTATTGTGCCGTAGCGCCTGGGGCTACAGCACCTTCATTTGAAGAAGACGCCGCGAGCGATACGCTGACGTCATCACCAGCTGTAATCAAATTTGCAATCAAACTACGATGCGACGTCGACGGTGGCGCCACCTGTTAACCAGGCTGGAACTAACCAGGACTGGAAAAATTATTTGAAAAAAAAAAGATAAATCGTAGAAATCGTAAAATGATTGTGGCCGACAAAAGTATAAACAAAAAGTAGACGACGCCGAGATTCGAACTCGGGACCTGCTCCATATCAGTCAGTCAGTCTAGCCGCTCGACCACTCGAGCCGCTATACAATATGATGTTTTTTTGAGATTAATAAACTGTTCAACTGTGACGAGAGCAGCGAAGAATCTGAACAAATTCTCGACCACTGCATCGCCGATTTTCAATCAAAATATATTTTCAATGCATCAAAAGACTTCATCAAATATGGATGCTCAAGATCGGAAATATTTTCCAAGTCTTGTTCAGTTTATTCACCCTGGATATTTCACCGTGGATGATCAAACTGTCATTCAACACAACCATGCGTCCAAATAATGGACGGGACTCGAACAGGTCGCAATGGCCGACTCATTTGAGTCCCGGCCTTCGACCCGTGATACGAACCTTGCCGCTGACGTCAGCAGCGAAGTACATCACTGCACTCCACCACACAGACGTCGGCTGCATGGAGGGAAACGCCCACACAGACTGACATTTGAAATATGACTCTTATCTGTAAGATTTCACCGAACGCGCAGTCGTGTTAAGAGACCCAGCGCAACCTGTCGGCAGAATCTGGCACTCACAACAACTTAGTTCAATGATTTGCCACCAGAGTGTATCGAGCTTGATGCAGACAAAAAGCGACCCAGTTGGGGATCGAACGCAAGCCGCCCGTGTTGAATGCAAGCACGCTCACCACGACGCTATAGCTGTCCGCAGATAAGTGGCGCTATTACAGGCACTAGTACTGAAGATAGATATACCAAGGAAGATATTCATATCAATAATTCTTACATTTGAAATATGTCTGAGCAACAAGGTCGCTTACAGGATCACGTTTGGTAATTTTTTCCAAAACCAAAAAGTGGCCCCGCACTGGTATGCGAACCCAGTCCCACTGCGATCAGAAGCAACGACTCTACCAACTTGGCCACCAAGCGAAATATTTGAGAAGTATTTCATGCCTACTAATTGGTACATGACAATGCCAGCCTGTGACAGCCAATCGAGTAGTATCCTGTTACCGACCCAATACTAATTGATCAAGTTCGTTTGATACCCAACAGGTAGCGCTCACATCAAAAAGGCACACACTAGCGCTGGTTCGGTGATACTTGGTACATGTCTAGGGGGTCGAGTGGTTAAATAAGTTACTGGTCCAGCACCAGTCGGCCTCTGTCGTCTTGCTGATCCTCGTCGGATTTTGGCAAGCGATGGAAGCCCTTTTTCTTGGAGTGGCTGAAAGCTACTCCCACTCCTCGCTGGAGGCTGGGTCCAGTCTTGGACGGACTTTTCACTCTCTTTGCACTCAGTGCAGGGATCGATGGAAATGTCTGCTGCATCTGACATCCCTTCAGATGCGGTTTCTGTCACTTGCGTTGACATGTGACGTACCATCTGAGGCGTCTGCATCCACCGCTTGCTGACGTCATCGTCATTGTGCACAATTTGTAATCGAAAATCTTCAAATCTCCAACTGTGACGTCGATGATGGCGCCACCTGGTAGCCAGGCTGGAACTACATCCATCCTAGAAAATTTTCTGAAAACAAATTTTGCTGTAGAGAATAATGGTTGGTGTGGATTGATAAACAAAAAGTCTTCCTGTGCCGTGGATCGAACTCGGTACCTTCTTGTTGGTATACGACCACCCTAACCGCTCGACCACTCGAGCCGCTATACAATATGATGGTTATTTGGGATTAATAAACTGTTCAACTGTGACGACAGCAGCGGAGAAACTGTACAAATTCTCGACCACTGCATCGCTGATTTTCAATCAAAATATATTTTGAATGCATCAATAGACTTCATCATATATGGGTGCTCAAGTTCGGAAATATTTTCAAGTCTTATTCAGTTTATTCACCCTGGATATTTCACCATGGATGAACGAACTGTCATTCAACACCACCATGCGTCCAAATAATGGGCGGGATTCGAACTGGTCGCATTGACCGACTCGTTTGAGTCCCGGCATTTGACCCGTGATACGAATCATGCCGATGACGTCAGCAGCGAAGTACATCACTGCACTCCACCACACAGACGTCGGCTGCATGGAGGGAAACGCCCACACAGACTGACATTTGAAATATGACTCTTATCTGTAAGGTTTCACCGAACGCGCAGTCGTGTTAAGAGACCCAGCGCAACCTGTCGGCAGAATCTGGCACTCACAACAACTTGGTTCAATGATTTGCCACCAGAGTGTATCGAGCTTGATGCAGACAAAAACAGACCCAGTTGGGATCGAACGCAAGCCACCCGTGTTGAAAGCAAGCACGCTCACCACGACGCTATAGATGTCTACGTATGGTGGGCGCTATTACAGGAACTAGTACTGAAAATAGATATACCAAGGAAGATATTCATATCAATAATTCTGACATTTGAAATATGTTTGAGTAACAAGGTCGCTTATAGGATCACGGTTGGTAATTTTTTCCAAAACCAAAAAGTGCCACTGCACTGGGATGCGTACCCAGATCCACTGCGTTCAGAAGCAACGACTTGACCAACTTGGCTACCAAGCGAGCTAATTATATATCCCATGCCTACTAATTGGTACATGACGGTCTTTGTACATGACAATGCCAGCCTGCGACAGCCAATCGAGTAGTATCCTGTTACCGACCCAATACTAATTGATCAAGTTCGATTGATACCCAACAGGTAGCGCTAGCATCAAAAAGGCACACACTAGCGATGGTTCGGTGATACTTGGTACATGTCTAGGGGGTCGAGTGGGTAAACAAATTACTGGTCCTGCACCAGTCGGCCTCTGTCGTCTTGCTGATCCACGTCGGATTTCGGCAAGCGATGGAAGCTCTTTTTCTTGGAGTGGCTGAAAGCTACTCCCACTCCTCACTGGAGGCTTGGTCCAGTCTTGGATGGACGTTTCACACTCTTACACTCAGTGCAGGAAACGGTGGAAATGTCTGCTGCATCTGACATCCGTTTAGATGCAGTTATTGTCAAATGCATTGACATCTGACGTACCACCTGAAGGGTCTGCATCCACCGCTTGCTGACGTCATCGTCAATAGTGAAAAATGTGTAATCGAAAATATTGAAATCTCGATCTGTAACGGCGATGATGACGCCACCTGGTAGCTAGGCTGGAACTACGCCCATCCTAGAAATTTTTTCTGAAAACAAATTTTGCTCTGGAGAATAAAGGTTGGTGTGGATTGATAAACAAAAAGTCTAGCTATGCCGCGGATCGAACTCGGTACTTTCTTGTTGGTATTCGACCACCCTAACCGCTCGACCACTCGTGCCGCTATACAATATGATGGTTATTTGGGATTAATAAACTGTTCAACTGTGACGACAGCAGCGGAGAAACTGTACAAATTCTCGACCACTGCATCGCTGATTTTCAATCAAAATATATTTTGAATGCATCAATAGACTTCATCATATATGGATGCTCAAGATCGGAAATATTTTCCAAGTCTTGTTCAGTTTATTCACCCTGGATATTTCACCATGGATGAACGAACTGTCATTCAACACAACCATGCGTCCAAATAATGGGCGGGATTCGAACTGGTCGCATTGGCCGACTCATTTGAGTCTCGGCCTTTGACCCGTGATACGAATCTTGCCGCTGACGTCAGCAGCGAAGTACATCACTGCACTCCACCACACAGACGTCGGCTGCATGGAGGGAAACGCCCACACCGACTGAGATTTGAAATATGACTCTTATCTGTAAGGTTTCACCGAACGCGCAGTCGTGTTAAGAGACCCAGCGCAAACTGTCGGCTGAATCTGGCACTCACAGCAACTTAGTTCGATGATTTGCCACCAGAGCGACTCGAGCTTGACGTAGCCAAAAGGCTGCCTGGCCGGGTATCGAACGCAAGTCGCTCAAGTGACACGTGAGCTCGCTATCCACAAGGCTACGGCGTATTGTAATCTTGGGACGGTAATACATGCATAAGTACGTAAGGAAGCTAATGCAACCGATCTGTTTATTGCTTAGCAACCAACGAAGATATTAATATCAATAATTCTTACGTTTCAAATATGCCTTAGCAACACAGTCGCTTACTAAACCACAGTTAGTAAATTTTTCCAAAACAAAAAGTCCTCCGAATCCGGGATGCGAACGGAGGACTTCCTAATTGGAATGCAACGACCCTACCAACTTGGCCATCGAGCGAATGGATATTGGACACATTTGTAGCCAATGGATGCTGCAATTCGTTTCTCGAATTGTCAGCCGCGAGTCTTCGCTGACGTCATCATCAGCTGAGAACAAATAACCAATCGAAAATCAATTTAATTTTCAAATCATGACCTGTGACGTCGATGGTAGCCAGGCTGGAACTAAAACCCGTCCTGGAAAATTAACTGAAAACAAAATTCCTCATGTGTGATTGATAATCAAGACAGATAAGAGTACTACATGGTCAAATACATAAATAAACATGGATTTATATAATGACAAACAATAGTTTTGACATTACAAAGACTATCAACAGTTCAAACATAACCGTCATCATCATCACCACCACCACCACCACCACGGTGGTTCGGGGGTGCAAACTACCCCACAGACCACAGTATGGGCGAATTTAAAAAAATCAAGAAAAAACGTAAGAAACGTAAAAAACGTCCATTGATTTTTTCAATATTTTTTTAGTGGAAATTCAAGAGACTTATTTTGACCCGCGAGGGGTGTTAACAGGGGTAGAATTTCAAGGTAAGTTGAATGCACACCCCTGTTTGAACCTGCGATGGAAACTTACCACTTTTTCCTTGATTTCCGTTTGAGAATTCCCCGAGTTCTTCGACTCCCAACGCCTGGATTGTAGACATGACGCAAGCGCACACCTGTACGATGGGTGGCCTACCCATCAAGATTCACATATAAATATTACTGCTAGAAGTGATTTATTTACATCTTGTTTTCTAGATTTGCATCTTGATATCAAATCGGTCACAATGTTTACGTTCTCGTAGCGCAGTGGGATGGTCGTGAATTTCATTGCGTGGGGTCCGCAGTTCGCTTCCCGGCACGTCCTACTTTTGTTTATCGAAGCCTGGAACATAATCCAAGTGAAGGGATGGGTATAGACGATCCGAAGTAAAACTTTCTAGATTTTTTTAACTAAGTCCAAAATCAAGTACCTTTATACGACTTCCACCAACCTGTTGACTTCAGGGCAGCGTGGCTCAATGGTAACGTGCCACCTTCACAGCTGGAACAGGAATCCTATTCCTGGGTTTGAATCCGGCCGATACCTCTGTTTTGGAAGCGGCTAGGGACTTTTTTTATTTTTCGCGGACAGGATAAGCGGTGAGCGGTTTTTGGAATACAAAGAACTGTGTAAACAAAATTTTGTTTTTATAAAGTCGCATTTGAAAACACGACTTTCAACTAAGTTTTTGAATGCTAAGTGAAGAACTACTAATTTTCTCAAAGTTTTTTAACTTATGCCTTTTACTTTATCAAGAGTGAAAGCAGTCCTGACATTTCTCTGATAACAAACAGAACCACAAAAATATAAACAATTACTTTTACTTAGATAATTACCCTAACAATTACTGTTGGTAAACGTCGGGAAAATTAGTTGTTCTTGCCATAGCATTAAAAAACCCAGTTGCAAAGAGTTTTCTCGAAACCAGTGCAAAAGTTCTTATCCGAATCCAAGCCACGATCCAACACCAACAACCATCTCAAGTTCAAAACAGAACGCAAAGTGGATTTCAGACCGCCCTGGAAGATATTGGGTAGCTACGTCCAATAAATAAAATCAAAATAAGTTTTACATTCCAGTTGACAGGTGCTTTTGATTGGAAGAAGCTTAAGAACAGCTGACAGTTTCCCAAGATATCTGTCCCAGTGACATTTTGCTTCTCATCCTGCGACTGTTTAATTCCTAACAACACTTATATTGTCGTATTTAACTATGCGTGTTTTTTCCAATGTGAAGAATCGATCACGTTGATCAAAACCTTGCTTTTCTCCCTGAGGGACGGAAAGTGGGCAAAGAGGCTGGTCTTGGGTCGACGTAGATCCAGTGATGTATTCGTAAAATTTTTAGTGGGGGTACGCAAAAATGACCCATTTTTTTTGTGTCGGCGGGCGGGGTGGGTGGGTGGGGGGGGGGGGGGGAGGGGGAGGAGGAGACCCAAGGCGAATGCACCGAAAGAGTGGAAAATAGGGGGCTTCGGGCGCAGCTCCAAGTGAATTTTTATTCTAAGGTTTCTTTTGGAGTCAATCTACGAGTTTACGATGAAATTGGGCTTGGAATGACATGGTCAGAACTGCATTTTTAATTACGTAATGATTTTGAGAAAATTAAATTAATGCCGCCCTCTCATGTCTACACCTTCCCACATTGTTGCAACTTGCAGTCTTTAAATTTGGTGGGGATTCGGGAATTTGGTAAAAGAAAGTCAATCATTTTAATCGGATACTGGTTTTAATTTTTGTTGAAACTACCCATAGATACGCGCGTACTTTCGCGTTGAGGAGATTATATCAGTTTCCACAATGACTCTTTTTCATTAAGCTCCTTGCTGCTGCGTGATGCGACGTTGGTGGTGTCTTCAACTTCTCCCAAACCAAATTTTGGTTTTTTAGGAGGAGCAAGGCCCCAAAGGGAATGCAAATCCACTTGCTTCCTCTTCTGCATCTTGAATTGAACTAACTCGTCCAGTGTGGCTCGTATGTGGCATTTTGGTTAATGTTTGTATTTTTGTCTTTCCTGCGTATTCTTATTATTTGAAGCGGGCTTGCTTCTGAGAGCTTGCACCGCCGTGCGACGGCGCGAAAGCGGCTACCGACTTCCCTAAGTGATAACAGTAATATGGTTCTAACTAACCCCTTTGTTGCAAGTCGCGACGCCGACATAATTCCAGTCTACCCACTCTAAGTACGTTCGCAAACAGTGGCATTCTTGCTAGGTTTATTTTTATGTAAGTGGTTTATTAGAAATAAAACCCTTAACTGGGATATTTTCGCCTTGAAAATAAAGAAGTGCAGGATATTTCGAATAATCATAATTTAATACTGCTTTCCCGTGCGTTCACCTGCGTTCCCTCAAAAGTTTAAAGTGGGGGTACGGCCAAAAATAAAATTAATAGTGGGTGGACTGCGTACACCCGCGTGCATTGACCAATACATCACTGCGTAGATCGATGTTTAGTAAGATCGATAATAGTAACTACATGGAACATGAAGTTCCAGCCTGCAAGGGGTGCAAAAATGATTAGCATTTAAGTTTCGTGAGAAATTTGGTTTTGAGTTTCGCCACAACCAGCTGTAGGGCGTTCGGGTATCTGGAAGCTATGGTGGGAGTAAGGTTTGATGGGAGGTGCGTGTTCTGACATCTTTTAGGTTAAGTCACTCGGCATTTTGATCACGTCTTTACTTTTATAATAGTCTTACAAAAAATATTCAAATTTATTCTGATAAAGTGTATCAACATGTTTTCTAAGTCTTTATGTACTCGTGGTATAGTTCAACGGTTATTTGCGCATAGCTCATCACATAGTGCCATCGGCAGGTACAAATTAAGCACAGGACTTCTAGAACCCTTCCTTAAACAATCTCTTATTCCCTTCAACAAGTATATTTCAAGTACTTTCTACTGCCAGCCGCGTCTTTTCTCAACTGCTTTAAGCAGCTCACCATTAAATGTCAATACAAACATTGTTAAAGACGTTGTGCTGTTCCGATATGAGAACCCAGGTTTCTACCGAATGCTGAATATCTTTGCTGTATGTCAGTTTTTGTTCTGGATATATCTCTCCCATTTCGCATACACCTCTTTAAAAGACACGCCAATCGAGCAACAAAATGATGACGAACGCCCGTGGTGGCGCAATATCAACCTTGGAGAAAACAAATACAGAAATGGCATTGCACTACTGTGTTTTATCATTGGTAGGTGTTAAATCACATTCAATGGGTTAACTGTACTAACTACCTAAGGCCAATATTTTGATAAAGATTATTTAATAGAATATTTAGAAAATACAATTTAAACTAGTTTTGAAATAAGCAACTGTTCAATACCCACAGTTTTTTATTATCAAATTTACTGTTGGGTGTACTTGAACTTCTTAATTTCTTATTGTTCCAGGCTACGGAATCCTGGCATCAGCTTGGGCCTTCACGCTCAAGTCTGTGCGGTTTGTAGTTTTACGGAAAGGAGGGGAGAGTGTTACTCTTGTAACATATGGCCCGTTCGGGAAGAACCGAATGACAACAGTGCCAATCACGCAGGTTCGAATGCCAAAACCCTTCCAGCAGTTAAAAATCTTTGCTGCGCTAAAAAAAATTATTAAATGTGTTCACAAGTTTACTTGTGCAACTAGCTGATTGCAGTTTATTATGATCTACAGTTGATTCTTAATGGTTCTTCCCTTTACTAGTTAATTGAAGTCTTTTAATTCCAATCTGGACCAAACGTATTTCTGATTTTTTCTACTTTCTACTGTATAATTTACAGAACTCATAATGATTTTTTTTCAACCTTCAAGAAGCTGAGAATCGTTAACAAGGAAATCCAACAAATCAGCTTCTAATATAATTTTGAACCCTTTCATAGTAACATTTTCTTTCAAAATTCTAGTACTGTATGGCAATCGTTTTCGATGATTCCTTTGCGATCACTCTTGTATCTACCGACATCCATGTTAACTTTGTTAAAACAACACATTCCAACCATCAGATGAGCTGCCAGGAGTCGCGGCAAGCAGCTCGGGTACACCTACCTATCAAGGTGAACGGCTCATACCTGTATTACGTCCTCGACATGCGTGGAGAGTTCACCAACCCAAGTCTGTTCGACGTCACGGCAGGTCTCTCAAGGAAGTGGAAGTAGAAGCCGATGGTGATGAGAAACACAAGGCTCAAGCACCTAGGCACCTAGTCAACAGATAGGATTGGGTTTGTTCTGGAACGTAATAGAGAGCAAGACTTCTAGGATTGTATATTGCGGTGATTACTGACCTGAGAGGTGGCTCTTATTGATGTGCTGTTGTTGAAATCTCAGCTCCCAATAGACAGGTTTACGTCATACATGCCGTCGTCTTTCCAAGGCACTCGCGTACAAAATTCCTGTTCAAAAGCTGGTTTTAAAGATGTCATAGATACTCATATTAAGTATGTTACTTTTGTGATGGCCGTTGCCAGTTGCCAAAACAAAAACCCCAAACTGACAAAATCCCAATCATTGCCAGCGGTTTTTTAACAATTGGCAAAAACGCCAAATGACAGAACAGCGGGACTACAAAGGGTCAGGCAAACTAGGGTTGGAACAAATGGCTGATGAATCATTTCACGTCAGTAACGAATATTCAATAATCTTGGGCAATAATGGGCAATGCCAATCGGATGTACTACGGCAGTATTAAAATCCTACTAGATCCTTTGCCGGGCATTCTAAAACCTACCATTGCTGAAGAATCAATTGTACCTGGAATTCCTGGACCTAATTGTAAGTTTTGGAAGTGGTAATGCTACCAATGATAGGACCTCCTACCTGTATGAGCTTTTACAAAGCAATGTGACACCAGCACATGAAATGTGGTCTGGAACTTGAAACTACTTAAATAAGATCAAACTGTAATTATTTGGCTTTCAAGCCTTAAGAAGCATCAATGGTCAATAATGCTTAATTTTAAAATTCATATTAGCAACAGATGTAATTATTTTTTGAAATCCCGCTACTGGCCATTGTTTGAAAGTCGGTGTTGTTGTTCGGTTTGAGAATAAATTGTATTGATACACTTGTTGGAAATTGTTGTTTTAATGGTTTGGGTGGGAATAGGAAGCAAAATGGTCGGTTATATTAAGTTTGCTCAGATCCGTGTGACATATTCCTCTTTGTTAAACATTAAATAGTACAGTGGGGATTAGGTTAAATAATGGATAGAATGTCATAGACGCTTAAAATATAAACAACAGCGTTACGAGTAGATTAGGTATTCAGCTAAATTGACGAGCACCTACTGAGATATAACAGTTAATAAATAAGAAACGTCCAAGAGGATATCATCTCGACGTCTTAGGACCGTTCGGCACGGCTCAGCAAGCCGCCCAAGTAAGTACAATCGTCTCGTTCGATTTGCGTAGAGCCATCGACACGAGACAAAAACCTAAAACTGTGGTCAGCAACGTTTAAAACGCTCCAGCGACCACTGATTGCCAACTAACCTTTGCCTTTGAGACGAGCGGTCGTCGCAAATCACTTTACATCGAGTTCACAATATTTTTATAGAACTTATGACGGTTCTGTAGCAGTCGGCTCCGTTTTAAAATGGAGAGGTTGCAAACCTTTACATGTGTCACCATCAGGAGCTCGAATTTGGCGAGCATTTTGCTTTAAAGAGCATTGTAATCGTGTGTAAAAAGCCTTAGCCAGAACCCCAGCGGTTAGAGTCGAGCAAATCGATTAGTAAGCAAACCTTCATGGAAACTCCGATCGATTCTGCAAGCGATTTAAAGATCGACTCAATCTCGGCGTACTGTATATATATATTTGGCCACAGAGCCGAATCTCCTGGTATAACAAGTGATTTTAATTTCAATAGGAGTGCTGGCATAATAGGAGTGACGAATAGGTTTTACCTCTGGCTAAATTGAAGAGATCATAATCTCGATGCTGCATAAAAAAACTCTTCCTTCATAGACACTGGGACTCTGACTAAGCCCTGGACATTGGCACCTGCTGTGCAGCAAAATTTGTTGGGGCTGCCTTCATCAAATGCACTAGACCAACGGCCTAAAGATCCGGAACACTTTTCGTAGGCTAAATAGAGACCGAACTGCAAGCTTATAGCACTACAGTCCAACTTTTATCCGAATATGAAGATAAACTGCCACATAGTATTTAGCTCTTATGGATTGAAATTCAAAGAAGAAAAGTGTTCAGTTATTTATCTTACCATTCTAATAAAGGACAGACTATAGGAATCTTTAAACAATGTCTTAGAATGCTCATTCCAGAAGGCTATCCTTTGGATAGCACAAATCAAATCACTCTTCAAAATACACATGGCCAATGTCGAATCGAAAATCCCAACAGCGCCTCGACCAACTCCCTAACGCGATCAACATTTTTGATTCGACAACGGCATTGCGAACCAACTTTACTACCACAAAACCATGGTACAAAAACTAGTAACCCCTCCAAAGAACGCTCCGAATCGACGTGACATTCACGCAGCTCTCGATATCTCGCTCACCGACCGCTTCACGCGTCGTCGTCGGAGTCGAGCTTGCCACCGCCGGAGCAGACCCGGCACTTGCAACAGACAATGCACGGCGCTGCGAGCAGCAGCAGCGGCGACGCCACCAGCAACAGGATGCCGAAGCCCGCGAAGATGCCAATCACCTGCGTCCGGTGCCAGATGACGGACGCACGCGAGTGGCCCAGCTTGTTCTTGCACGGGCCCTTGTCGTAGTGACGCAGAAGGAAGTCGTCCTGCGTGGTGAATGAGGGTCACGAGTTTTAAGGATGGGCTTTATTTTAGATGTTTTATTCACAGTTTGAGATGGGAATCGTATTTTTAATTTACTTTTTTGGTTAATTGGTTGACCAATTAACGGTCACGGCTCACGTGAAGTTTACACTCATTCTTTTGTAAATGTGACAACAAACATTTGTCATGATAAAACTCTAGTAAATAGAGTCCTATCTTGTCATGCACTGTGTACGACCTACTACTATCATCGTAAATAAGCCCTTTTCCAAGAGGGGAACCAAAAGATCCTAACTTTGAAAGGCTCCAAAAATCTGCGTCTCTTGCAAAATTGAATATTTAGATCTATTGTAGTCTATGTCTTTGTAAACGAAAATAAAATAGTCTAGAGATACTTTAACTCGTATAATTGATGCTAATTTGAAATCTGTGTGTAAAATTTAAAACCAATAGAAATGGATACAGCAATCGAATCCACTCAATCGATATTTTCCATTTATAATCGATCAGATAGTGAATCTCTTAAAGAAACAAAAAATCTACCACTCAAAAATGCCAGAAAAGCCGAGGCAACTAACAGGTGCTACACAGTGATGTACTCACGTCGAGTGATGCCAGGCAGTACCAGCAGAAGACGTGCTTGCAACGTTTGCACATCATTTGCGCACAACCCTCGTCCTTCTCGATGGGCACGTTGCACATGGGACAGCACTTGATCAGGTCATTGTCGAACGGGATGCCCGGCTCCTTGGTGAGAAGGTTTGAGAGCCGCGTGTTCTCCTCGCATGTGATACCGCCTGCAACGTTAAAATATTGATCAACGTTCGCATGGTGGAACTCCGGCGCTAATCAGTAGCCAACGCTCGGATATCCGTTGCATTAGACATTTTATTTTCATGTAACTAGCAACTGGCAAGTACAATAAATATAGAACGTTTTGTGGGAACGCCAACATTGCCATCAAAACGATATTGCTTAAGCGCAGTGGATAAAATTTCACACAATGATAATCTGATATGCTAGAAATGGCCAGGTTTGCATTTTTTACTCAGTCTTTCACCTCACTCGAGATGCTGAAATTTACCAATCTGAAGATTAGTCGCAGATAGCAAATGATTTTAGAACTTTTCTATGCTTTAGAATGTAGCACCCTGGCTACACAACATGCTTATTGCATTGTAAATGAGCCGTATCACTTCTCGCACAGTCTCCGTGCCTATAAGCAGTGGTAACAACGTAACATTTTCAAAGTATAATGAACCAAAAAAAAGGAATCTATTATGAATTGGATCACCAGATTTCTAGAAGAGACCTTCATTAATCCACAGGTTTTAACACTCTTTGCAAACGCAACGCCAGTTAGTATGGGCAGACTCTTGTTAAATACACAAGTCCATCTGTAAAAATTAAGAAGTGTGTTGCCCAGCTTTTAGAACCTCCAAATCCGATAACTTTTTCAATTCTCTGTCCATGTCCCTATTTCTTTCTCGGTTCACAAACCTCTTAAAATTTATTTCAAAACTTCCAGCATTGGCTTCTTGCCCCATAAAGATGAAATGACTGTCAATGTCTAATTTATGCTTAGGTTCTTTCTGAAGGTTCTGCTTACCGTGCCAGGGATGCTTGCAGTTGCTACAGAAGTCGCACGAGCATGTTGGACAACGTACGCTTTGTGGAAGACATCTCTCGGCAGTGGGACAGATGTGGCAAACCGTCTCACAGCCCGCTTTCGGACACCAAAGTCGGCTCACGTCCATGTCCACCTCTGCAGGAAAACAAACTCGTTATACGTCATCGATCGAATATCGCCACAGGCTACGTCATGGTTCAGAACACAATGGTTGTAAGTTTTTATTTGCCATATTATTAGCTAGAATTAATTTAACTGGAGATCTTTTCATCTCAACGTGGATACAGTTCCAGAATTTCTCTCCTACGTGATAAAACCTCTCAAGCGACATAACTATATCAATATACAGATGACATAAGTTGAAATGTACTATGTAACTTATACAGAGCAGTTGGAATGTTTAGAACGTTAGTTATTTCCAAAAAAAATTTATTTGAGCTGTGTTTAACGATTAACGAGCCTTGTGGTACTGGTCTAATGGCGCCAATGAATTAAAAGGTGATAATGAAAACGATTATGATCCTAGCCTAGTCTGAAACGGAGAAGGGGAAACCTGGTGCCAGCAAGTAGCCTACTTATCAAAGAGCGCCAAGAGGACCAACGACTTAAAATCTCTTCCGAAGGAAAGTTCAACTGGGGCAACTGGATTCTTCCACAAATCTAAGATGGCCAATGAAGTTTTTATAGCAATTTCCACCCCCCAATCTTTCTCCTGAACAGAACTGGACATGTGTTTTGGTGTTTACATTAAACTATGAAATGAGTTCAAGAAAAAGGCACCCAGTACAATAGCAAATGAATAAACCATTTAAAGAAGTGTTTAAGTAACAGTTTCCAACGTTCAGATAAAGCCTCCTGTTGGTGCAACGCTGTCGTACTCGTACCGCGATTGAGTCGGTAGCGACGGTACTTTTCCATGCTGCGTTGGCTGACCAGTCTCTCCACCTCGACCAGCGAGAAGACACCTTGGCGCGCGCACTGCGCGTCCGGGCATGAGATGTCGTACGCGCCCTCAGATATCTCAAACTCTACGTAGCACTGGACACACTGGAAATGGAAAGAGAGCGGCACCGTTTTAGTAGACTTATTCCCAAAACGCGATCATTGGTTACATATAAAAAAAGAGTGTTTGCAGTAGGTGGTAGGGGACGGTAGCAACTTCAAACATTTTCTAGATATCCAGAGAACGGATCGCAAAGTATGCAGGACTGAAGTTTGGTTTGCGTCACTGATTTTACGCTTCCGAATGAGTGTAAAAAAACCCATTGTCCACACAATGACTTTTATCAGCTAGAACAATAAAAGAACCATATCAGCTAGAACGTTAAAGTCAACCACCATTTTATTCGCGCCGGTTTTATTTTTATTTTACTAAGCGGCCACGGACATTTCAAAAGCAATTGGAACAATAAAGTACGAATGAGGCCTTTGCAGGAAAAACAGGAAAGTGAGATCAACAGATGCAAATTAGCCATTTGCAGAAGCACTGCCCACTGATTTGTATTGTATTGTATTATTTATTTTTGCCCGTGGCAAGTATAGTGTACAAGTGTGGGCAACGTCAAGTTAGCTTTAATATATAGGGATATAATATTAATAAGAGTAAAGTAGAATAGAAATAACATTAATAATTTTATTATTATCAACACTATACCTGTCTCAAAATAGTGCTGAAATAGTGTTGATAATAATAAAATACCCCACGCATTGCAAGCGTTTGCAATTTAAATCAGATTTCATCCTAAAACATTAATAATAATTATTATTTTTGTTCCAAGAGATTAACATATTTACAGATGACAGTTCTGCAAATCGTTAGAAGGGTTATATTCATCAAGGGAGTAATAGTGGTTGTTGAGAAGGAAGATACGCAGTTTAGAGTGAAATGAGCTGCGGGTAGGGGAGTCTTTTACGAGGGCGGGAAGGTGATTGTGGATTTTGGCTGTTTCTGTTGTCTAAAACTGTGGATTGAACCCGACTCACGTCCTTGCAGAAGAGACACGCGCACTGCGCGATTCCGGCCGTTTCTAGGCGCGGCACTTCAGCCAGACACAGCTTGCACAGCACGAGGTCGGCAGCTGCACGACCGCTGACTGGCACAAAGCCTCCGCCGCCGGCGTGCAGAGAGTAGCGCGACGAGCCAGCCAATGAGAGCAGCGAGCTGCAGCGGCTACATACCGCAGATCCCGACCGCAGCCGATTGACTGCGCGGATCGGCTGCAAAGCTCCCAGCGTCGAGCACTTGCGCAGCGTAGGAGAGTCTGCGCGACATGGGGTGCGGGGTTAGAGGTCGCTCTAGCTGGCGGCTTTGTTTGCATACTGATTTCTCAAGAGAAAATTTATTATTTTATAGAAAAACATAATAAATGCATGCACTAATGTTTTTCATAATCGTAACATAGATGGAATTGTTAACAATAAGTTCATAGCTCATATTTTTTTAAAAGATTTGAAAAAAAAAAATTGGAAATTAAACTTTTTTTTCATCCCTTACCTATTATGAAGCAATAATGAAATACCATTCGATTTCTAGCACTAAAAAGTTTGTCTATATTCAACTTCTAAATTGCTTCTTAAAATTAAATTTGAGTTCTTATTACTGTCTGCTAGTTATGATTTTAGAGATAAATTTAGCCTGTAAGCCCAAAGGCAGTATCTATCAGGGTCCATCAGGGTCCATCTTGTAACTATAACCATAGTTTTCCAACACACCGACGATATTACCTGTAAGATTTCCCGAGGTTCTCGGCAGCGGGTCGTAGCTAGCCGCTTGCGTTGCACGCCGCGACCCTGCCAGCTCAGAGTACCGCGAACCACCGGCCTGCGACCTCGCCCCTCCAACCTCCGAGTGCCTCGAGCCGCTCAGATCTGAGTGCCGGGAACCTCCGAGCTCAGCCGCATCCAGCCCGATCAGCGTAACTGAAGGCGACGACGTGCTCAGCGCGGCGGCGCCGTGCATCAACGGGACGCGCGACGGCGTGTCAGGCCCGTCGACCGGCGGGGAGCGCCGTGCGACAAGCGAACGCAACGTCGGCATCGCGTCCTTCCACCGGCCGCCCCCGCTGCCGCCACCGGGACCCGGCGGCTTCATCGCGGAGGGCGCCGGCCCCAAGTCCACCTCAGGCTCCTCGACTAGCGTACCGTAGCCATACCACGACCTGAGCGATAGGACATGGTGATCGTTGATGGTTGCTTTAGGAGTGCATAAAGTTTATTCTAAGAAAGAAGGTACAATAATAATAATAATTATATTATTATTTGTGGAGTTTAACGACGCACTATTTTGACAACTGGCCCTGCGGCACTGGTCTAATGGCGTCGGTGAATGAGTGGATGATGATGAGGATGATGATGAACCTAACCTAGCCTAGAAGGGAGGACGGGAAACTTGATGCCGGCTTGTAGCCTACTCCTGTTGAAGACCAAGGGGACCACCGGCTTCACGTCCCTTCCGAAGGACGGTACAACTCGAACAGCAGGATTCCTCCACAAATCCATGCTGTCGAGAGGTTGATAAGCAAGGCGAATGAAGTTGCTGTACTAACTTTCATCCCTCCAACCTCTCTCCCGAACAAAACTGGTCATGTGTATAATGGTCACCCATTCAATACCTGACTCAGCGCAGTGTTGCTTAACTTCGGTGATCTAACGAGAACCGGTGAAAAATAATAATAATAGTATACTTTATAGAGGAGTAAGAAAGTATTATGCACTTCGTGCAAATATTAGAGGTGAGGAAGACTTTTTTAAGATAAGTAGAAAATTAGAAAGCTATGTTAGTATATAAGTAAAAATTTAAGCTTAGAAATTACAAAAATGTATATAATTTACTGTAAATAGCATTTTTATTTCTTGCTTAATAAACAACTTCAAAACAAACAAACAATATTAAAGCCTCTAAGCCATTTTAGCCATTAAAAGATGACAAAAAGTCAAAAAACAAATTCATATAATGAGCTTTGATGTCATTTCTTTCCTCACGAGCTTGACTGTCAATATGATAACATTTGAAGTGGTTGGCTGCCCTCCTGCTTGGTCATTTGACGCTTTGAAACTTCATCTGTTGGCGCATTTACCACAAATTTAAAAAAATATGTATCAGCAACGTTTAAAGACTGCCCAAAAATATTTTTTATTTCTCTTTCAGTAGGTTTAGTGAACAGTAGGTACCTGTAAGAATGAGTTAATTGCTTGGTTTTTGATTCCTGTCATACCAACAGTGTTTCTAAATGAGGACAGCAGACGTAATAAAAAAGAAAAATAAGGTTTAAAAAGTAACATTGTGATATATATATAAGCACAGATTGTAATGTCGATACCCAAAACACCAGACAGGTTAATGACCCGTAACAGTGTTCTTAAGTGAAAACCACAAACGAGCATTTTACATGTGCGAGCCAGAATTGGTAGAGTATAAATTGCACACTTGCATAATATGAGAATTATTATCAGGAAAATTAGCATTATTATACAATATTCCAAGACTGCCATGGACACTAAGGGTGAGAATAATAGACCCATTCATTCCTTTTTAGATACACAGCTACGTTTTCTATAGCAGTTACTCTTGACATTAATTTCAACAACTGTGAAGCTATCTGGACATATCTATTCCTCATCAGTTCACACCTACAATTGCATTTCTAAACATATTCGAAAACCTTTCTAGTCGCAACAATTGAAACTCGAAAACCGTCAGAGTTGCCACCAATAGCAAGCAATAACTGAGGCGTAAGTAATCAATAATGACAAGACCATTTTGAAAGCCATTCTTGGTCTGAGGTTTCCATGGCCGTATTGCCCAATAACGACCAATTGCAGTCACCGGTTAGGTGACTGACGTAAACCAATCACCAAAAGTGCAGTAAAAGGATTAGACTATGCAATTATATGTTGGCAAATCGGCCATTCATTTCTGGCATTCGCTCAGGTTTCGTAGCCCATATTTTGGCTTTCAAATGATACCTAATATCTTCGCATGGCGTAATCTCTGTTATCAAATGGTATCAATATAATTTCCTTCCTAATCTACGTCTCGCGCGTGATGTACGTGGGCCCTACTCGGCTGGTGAGTGCTTGTTATTTTCAACGATTTGCTCTCAGATTATAGGGTTGTTTGACAACTCACGACAATGGATTCAGTTTCGATTTGGAGGGATGCCAAAACAGGGATACCAGTGTGCAATTTGTGGCCTGTCAACATCAGCACCAAACGTCGAAGGGTCAGGTTGAAAAACGAAAGTACCGAGTCATTTTGTCTACAGTTTTCTCAGCTTGCAAAAGGTGGCCATGGTGTGTCCTATCGCAGAAACCTCCGATGCTGCTACTCGAGTTAAACATTCATCACTAGTTAGCGATCTGCAAGTGATATTCTCACTTTTAATTTACATTTCAAACAGCTCTAGCGTTAAGTGTACATATAGGTTAGGTTGTACTAGTTTTTTCTCAATGCCAAGTTTACATGTCTTGTCTGAATTAAAATGACACGACTTGGCCTTAGACTTGGCTTTGTCTCTGTACTTATGTCTCGATGGCTTCATCAAAGATTGTCCCTAATTCGTAGTTCGTACAGGTGACTTCTTCTACCTAAAGTAATGACGGTTCCACTCACAAGCAAGTCACGAAGACCCCACCGCCAGTTTCTCAAGCCATCTAGGTCTCGGTCACACAGACTATACTTATTACGTTGCTTGTCAAGACCAAGCAGACCGTGTGACCATACAGAAAAACTGCACACTGACCTGCAGACTCGCGCTCTGCGCGCAGGTTTGCCGACTGCGCCCGCTGCCCAAGAGCGACAGACACGAGCCCTGCGTGCGGCTGCGTCTTCACGACTTGTGCACTCGCCCGCTGCGACGGCGGCGGCTGGAGGCGGTGGTGGTGGGCCACTATACCCGGCCAACTGCATGGCCCCCCTGTCGATGACCATGAATTCAGTGACGGGCACGGCACTTTGCTATTGGGTTACGCCTCCAGTTTGAGAGTTAATAGGCACATTTTGGGGAAAAGAGAATCTAGGGCTGTTTGTGTTATTTTCTTTTTGGTAGAAACCGAGTGAATTTGGTTCAATTTTAAGTACAGGAATGCAGCAATTTCCATGTCGCCTAGCCTGTGGAAGATGCCAGCACAAGGACTGTCCCCCAGCATTGCTACAGTCTAGCCCGTGAGAGAAGATACTAGCACAAGGACTGTCCTCTGCATTGCTACAGTCTAGCCCTTGAGAGAAGATACCAGCACAATGACTGTCCCCTAGCATTGCTACAGTCTAACTCGTGAGAGAAGATACCAACACAAGGACTGTCCCCTGCATTGCTACAGTCTAGCCCGTGAGAGAAGATACCAGCACAAAGACTGTCCCCTACATTGCTACAGTCTAGCCCGTGAGAGAAGATACTAGCACAAGGACTGTCCCCTAGCATTGCTACAGTCTAGCTCGTGAGAGAAGATTCCAACACAAGGACTGTCCCCTGCATTGCTACAGTCTAGCCCGTGAGAGAAGATACCAGCACAATGACTGTCCTCCTGCATTGCTACAGTCTAGCCCGTGAGAGAAGATACTAGCACAAGGACTGCCCCCTGCATTGCTACGAAACCATTAATGAAATTTAAATACACATTTCAGTGGCACAGCAATTTCCAAGATAGTTATAAGTGCTAGAAAATTCTTAAAATAACTCAAAAAAGAAAACATCTTGGCCTAACTGCTTAACGGATGACATAAGCGGAGATTTTAAAAATTAAGTTGGTCCACATGTCATCCTTTAAGGACCGGTGGCGCCCCTGCCGGAAAAGTATGTTCTCTCACTGAAAGGAGAATATGACTGATTGATTCATGGTTTAACGATGCACTGTTTTGACAACTGGTCCAGCGGCACTGGTCTAATGGCGTCGGTGAAAGAGTGGACAAAGAACCTAATCTAGCCTAAAGGAAAGAGAGGTAACCCAGAGCCAGTACGTAGCCTAGTCCTGCCGAAGAGCACCAAGGGGACTAACGGCTTAACGTCCCTTCCGAAGGACGGTACAATGGAAACATCAGGATTTCTCCACAAATCCATCCTGTCGAGAGGTTGATAAGCAAAGCGAGTGAAGTTGTTGTACTAACTTTTAACATCTAACCTCTCTCCCGAGCAAAACTGGTCGCGTGCATGATGGTCACCCATTCAATACCTTACTCATCGCAGTGTTGCTTAACTTCGGTGATCTCATGAGAAACAGTGTTTCCAACCGTTCGTTTTAAGAATATTTCTACCACATTCTAGTAACTGCCACGGTGTACATCAAGAATAAAAGTGTATTTGTAAGGAGTCACTGTTCACGCAACCGATTGACTTACTCCTAGTAATCTTTGTCAGATAAAATAATTCATTTTCATACGAAAAAAGTGTACCTCCAGTTAAAAAAAAAAAATCCTAAATAAAAGACAAATTTACGTACCGGCAACTGTTTCGCTCAAAGCACACTAAACAACTAAAATCAACCCACAATTCCGCAAATAATATGCGATCATTTAGCTTAACATACGGGCTCAGGGTCATAGCAATAGATTCATCTCCGAATAAACCAGTTGAAAACCATTGAAACTGAAAGTTTTTCACATCCTGGTTGGTCAGAGTTCCTTCCTGTTCCTTACAGGAGCGGCGCAGGATTGTTTCCAGTAAATAATGCGAACAACAAAGCAGTTATCCTTCGCTAGCATCGAGGTGTTGTAGGTGATCGGAGAGCCTTGGTCACTGGAGAGAAGTGCACATGCCCTCAAGACTGACTAGTTTGCCTCCATGGTCAGATGGATCGAGTGCAATAATTTCAAGTGTATTAGGATGAAATCTTATTTAAATTGCAAACGCTTGCAATGCGCGAGGTATTTTACTATTATCAACACTATAAGCGTCTCAAAAATTGATGCCCAAACGCGGACTCGAACCCCGATCTCCACCTGTCGCTGGTGTTGCTCTGTACCATTGAGCTATTTGGACACTGGCTTTTTAAGACGATTCTAGTGTATTATTCGTTGTATTATCGGGGTTCGAGTCCGCGTTTAGTCATCAATTTTTGAGACGGTTATAGTGTTGTTAATATTAAAAAATAGAAAAAAAATTTCAAGTGTTGTTATCGTGTCCTTTGGCTCGATTTTTACATCTCTTTGAAGAATGGGATTTTAGCAAAATTGTTTTTATAATGATATGTGGGACTCGGCTGTGTTGTCCTTTACTGCAACATCGACGCAAAGTCTTAGCACAAACTTCGCTGTAGGAAAAAAAAGGAAATTTTCTGAAAACGATTTTCAAAATTCATAAATAGTGAATAGTTGTAAGTCTTTTTTCAGCGCTGCGAAAGGACACAAGGCAAACGGCCAGAATTTGATTTAACCAGAAACTTAAAAAAAAAAAATCCAAACGCAAACAATACCACTTACACACAATCAACGTAAAAACATTGAAAATTGTTAATCAAAGACTGAATAGCTAAAAAAAAATTATTAAGAGTCTTCCGAAAGTCCAAAATTCGTTTCCAGAAACGGTCTGAAACACAACCAAATCCTAACCGCACAACTTCCAATCAGAAGTAGACTACCACTACAGTCAGCCACTCTTATTCCGATCATGACTTTCTATACTAGTACGACCTGTCATGGCGGTGCATTGCAACCTTCCACATCGACCAAGATCACTGCCCTCTGACACTCCCCATGGTTTACCTTGTTCGGCGACTGTAACCAACTGCGAGTGGGTATGCCCCAAGGCTGGACCACAAAGCGACCAGATGAGCACTCCGGTGTCGACGGTCTGGCGTTTCCGCGCTGATAATTGACTGTCGATTGTTATTATGCCCTAAAAGGTGGTGATTGCCGAATTTGGGATGATGATCTACGTCGCGCATAATTGACAGTTCATTTTAAGATCGCGTCAAATAAGCTGAGATGGTGAAAGAACAAATCACGACAGACCAAAGTTCATCTCCCCGATTACGAAATCGTATTGAGAGAGTAATTTTCTTTCTAATAACAAAATTGTAGTGGGTTACTGAAACAAAGGGGCTAAGATAAGAATCTTCGCAGGAAAACACCTGTATACGTGAGCTTGATGCTGGTAATAATCTGTTAACTGAAGAGTGGTACAGTTCAGCAGTAGTTCACTGGTAGGGAGAACTTTGCTGCCGTTGCGTTGCCGAGAGAAACCTTAGAGAAAGGATTGAGTTGGTATAACCAGGTAACAGTGCCGATATTTTAAAAAGCTCGGTCAAGAGGACTGAAAAGCATCTTGTTTGAGCAAGCAAACGATTTTACTTTCCTAAAAGAATTAATTACCTACCCCATCAGAGATGGCCGATCACACAGCCGTACTGCAATGTTAACAGACACGCTCTCGGCAAATTTGAATAGTGATTCTTAACCTAACAATAGAATATAGTTGCCACAATCACGAATAGAAAACTCGTAAAACCTTAAAATTCGAAACAGCAGCGACAAACAGCAAGTAACTTCGATTTAAAATTCATATAATTACTAAAATGTGTGTCATTCGATCACAATGGGAATGGAAGTGATGAAAATGGCCTGTAATACCGCACCGGAGACAGGGCGTGATGTTAAGTTGCAATCGGAAGCCACTAGCCGATTCGTTTCCAGGGAGGCCGATAAGTTGACACTGGGCATTTCAACAATCCGATAAACAAGGGAAATGCGCTGTTTTCCAATGCGACCTTGACCATCAAGGTCATCCAGTCGCCCCTTTAACATGATATACCCGTGGTAACATAAGATAGCAGAATTGAGAAGCTCTGTCAGGCGATCTCAGCATCTCCACGGCTACCAAACGTTGAATCTACCATTGACCCTCCTATGCTAGACCATGATATACCCGTGGTAACATAAGATAGCAGAATTGAGAAGCTCTGTCAGGCGATCTCAGCATCTCCATGGCTACCAAACGTTGAATCTACATTTGAACCTCTTATGCTAGGCCATGATATACCCGTGGTAACATAAGATAGCAGAATTGAGAAGCTCTGTCAGGCGATCTCAGCATCTCCATGGCTACCAAACGTTGAATCTACATTTGAACCTCTTATGCTAGGCCATGATATACCCGTGGTAACATAAGATAGCAGAATTGAGAAGCTCTGTCAGGCGATCTCAGCATCTCCATGGCTACCAAACGTTGAATCTACCATTGAACCTTCTATGCTAGGTTATGATATACCCGTGGTAACATAAGATAGCAGAATTGAGAAGCTCTGTCAGGCGATCTCAGCATCTCCACGGCTACCAAACGTTGAATCTACCAGAACCTCCTATGCTAGGCCATGATATACCCGTGGTGACATAAGATAGCAGAATTGAGAAGCTCTGTCAGGCGATCTCAGCATCTCCATGGCTACCAAACGTTGAATCTACATTTGAACCTCTTATGCTAGGCCATGATATACCCGTGGTAACATAAGATAGCAGAATTGAGAAGCTCTGTCAGGCGATCTCAGCATCTCCATGGTTACCAAACGTTGAATCTACCATTGAACCTCCTATGCTAGGCCATGATATACCCGTGGTAACATAAGATAGCAGAATTGAGAAGCTCTGTCAGGCGATCTCAGCATCTCCATGGCTACCAAACGTTGAATCTACATTTGAACCTCTTATGCTAGGCCATGATATACCCGTGGTAACATAAGATAGCAGAATTGAGAAGCTCTGTCAGGCGATCTCAGCATCTCCATGGTTACCAAACGTTGAATCTACCATTGAACCTCCTATGCTAGGCCATGATATACCCGTGGTAACATAAGATAGCAGAATTGAGAAGCTCTGTCAGGCGATCTCAGCATCTCCATGGCTACCAAACGTTGAATCTACCATTGAACCTTCTATGCTAGGTCATGATATACCCGTGGTAACATAAGATAGCAGAATTGAGAAGCTCTGTCAGGCGATCTCAGCATCTCCATGGCTACCAAACATTGAATCTACCATTGAACCTCCTATTCTAGGCCATGATATACCCGTGGTAACATAAGATAGCAGAATTGAGAAGCTCTGTCAGGCGATCTCAGCATCTCCACGGCTACCAAACGTTGAATCTACCATTGAACCTCCTATGCTAGGCCATGATATACCCGTGGTAACATAAGATAGCAGAATTGAGAAGCTCTGTCAGGCGATCTCAGCATCTCCATGGCTACCAAACGTTGAATCTATCATTGAACCTCCTATGCTAGGTCATGATATACCCGTGGTAACATAAGATAGCAGAATTGAGAAGCTCTGTCAGGCGATCTCAGCATCTCCATGGCTACCAAACGTTGAATCTACCATTGAACCTCCTATGCCAGGCCATGATATACCCGCGGTAACATAAGATAGCAGAATTGAGAAGCTCTGTCAGGCGATCTCAGCATCTGTGTGGCTGCTAAATGTTGAATTTTTAATTGAAACTCCTATGGTTGGTAGTAATTTCTTTTGTTTTCAAAGTTGCCAACGAAAAAGAGTTATCTCAGAAAAATGTCAGTATACTAGGGTGCGTTGTGCGGTGTTTAGAGTTTTAAGACAGCGATTTCTAGGAAGTTGGCATGGGATTTCAGAAGATGCGCCATTTTTTTTATAAGTTCACGAGACAATTGGCATAATTAGTAAACTATAAGATGATTATCGAGTACTGGTCCAGCATACCTGGTACCGCTGTGGGCTGTGGGCTTGTGGGATTTGGCTCCAGTTCGGGTTTTTCCACTTTCATGGTGTGTGTCTTTATTCTTCAAGGTTTCCGTACTACAGAAATATTCGTGTCCCATTTGCAAATGTCCACGGGCGGTGTGTCTCGTCGCGACTTTTAACTTGCTACCGAGACTCGAAGACAGCGTTTAACTAATTTCAATCAATAAAAATTGTAATAAAAATCACCGATTAAGATAAAAATTGTAGTAAAAAAACCGATAATTTAGATGAAATGACCCAGATTTGGCACAGGTAGACAATGACCAGATTAATTATGCATGTTATGACGTTCGTTAAGCAGTGCGCTTTTAATTTTAATTTCTAAGACATTACTTTCACCTACTTGCAAATAACAACTGAAAAATCTACACGAATATTCTGATTAAAGAAAAAATTTTAAATCCATAAAATCAGCGACGCTGCTTGCCTAAGAACCGCTCGTGGAGGCCGCTGCAACCATCGCACTGCTTGTGGGAACATTTCTTTATTCTACAAAAGTACCGATTAAACCACTCCGACAAGAGTGACATCCAGGAAACTGATAAGGCAGGTAACCTTCCACATGGGCTCATGTCACGGCGGCATCTCACAGAACAATGATATCGCAGAAACATGACATATCTTGAAACATTGCCATTGGGTATAATCTTTATAGTGTATTATGTGTCACATAGCTCACGTTAAACGCTCTGCAACTGGCTACATGTATAGTAACGCTTGTGACCACCCGATTGCGCTTGCTGCCGTCCTTGTAAACAAACCCCGATACTTGAATAATTACTTCTCCAAATATCGAAACGTTTATACCAATCGTTGCGATTAGCATTAGGATCAATTGATCGCAATTCAGTTATAAATACGAGTCATCTGCGAGAAATATCGAAATGGAATTGTGTACCACTCGAAAAAACGGTGCCTCTATCTCGGGGCGACCCTTTTGTTTCACTGTAGAGGTTTGTTAAAAAAAAAAACAGCCACAAGCGCTATCGGGTGGTCACCAACGGACCTAAGTGTAAAATGCCTGTTAGCCCAGCAGAAAATTGAACATTAGCGCTGGGTTTCTGACTATGTATCTATCAGCAGGGATTACTTACAGCCAAACTGATACGATTTATGGCTAGTTTTAAAATTTCCAGTTTAAACGATAACTCAGTAAACGACTCGTCTCCATGGACACAGCCTTTCAGATAAAACTGGCAATTACTTGATTGCCCTCGTAGGAATCAGGTGCAACGGAGAGCAGAATGCAACGCGCTCGAAAGCGCAGCCGAGGAGAAAACAACGTTCACGCCTAGGGCGTTAACTACAAAGCGTTCAGCCGTGCAAAGTTTTTTAGCACAACCGCAGGCGGAATCTTTAGAACCGTTCTCATCAGCTGCGCTGAGATATCTGCACCGTGCTGACTGACAACGGGCCCCGTAGTTCTTGTCTTTTGGTGTCGCTGAATGAGTGGATTGATGAACCAAACCTAGCCTAGAAGGCAGGAACCCGGAAAGTAGACTTCAGTAGAAGGGCACCGGGAAGACCACCGGCTTAACTCGTCCCTTCAAAAGAACGGCACAACGCGAATAACAGGCTTCTTCCACAAATCCGAAACGCGTGACGTTGCCGTACTAACTTCCTTCTCTCCGACCTCTCTCCAAAACAGAACTGGTCATGTGTATGAAGGTCACCCATCCGAAATATGATCCAGCGCAGTGTTGCTTAGCTACGGTGATCTGACGAGGATCTGCGTTTCCAACACGCCAAACCGTTCGGTGGTCACCCATCCAATACCCGACCCAGCACAGTTCACAGTTGACAACATTTTATTGTCAGAAAAAATCATGCCAAAAACGTGTCACCCATTCGGGACCTTAAAATAACCTACACAAATTACATTTCCAAACCTGGCATCAGTCACCCATCCAATGTCCCTAACCAACATTGTCTCCAGGTTGTATCGCCTTCATCTTCTTTTTCTGGGGGATCCAGCAAAAAAATCCTATCCTCTATTCTTTTCTTGAGGTTGGTTAAAAGTTAAAACCGGTTAGAACTGTTTCAGCAAGTAAAAAAATCTATTTTAGTGAATATTTTCCGGAAAATCCGTTCTAAAAAATATCTATGTCAAAACTGGATACAACTAGGGAGGCTTTTCAAAATGGTTGGCTCGAGTATATATATATATATATTTTTTTTTTTTTTTTTTTTTTTTTGAAGTGTAGTTTGGTAGTGTTGACAGATTGAAGAAATTTGAGATCCACATCTACAACGAAATTTTTTTTTTTTTTTTTGGAAAAACATCGGAAAAACGCCGGAAAAACGCCTTGAAAAGACTCTTTAACAACGCGTGCTACTACAAAATGATATTACTTTTCGATCTAAAAAAAACTTAACCTGTTGCCAATAGTGTGATGAGTCGCATAGTTTTTGTTTCGTCGCGATCGGACAAGTGGTTTGGCCGATTAGTTGAATCCAGTAAGCCTATATATAGATCTGAGTAAGCTCCCACTTCAATAGACCTGAGTGAGCACCCGAAACAACAGCCTTGACTGGAAGATATCTTTTCATCTAGAAATTGTAATTCTGGCCCTAACTGGAATTCAGCACGCCCACAACGAACCCAGCATCCGTGTAAACAGGGTTAACATTTTCCGGCAGGTCCGCATCCAAATCCATCCAAAGCACGTGAAAGACATTGTTGCTTAACCTTGCTGCGGCAAGAATTTGTGTGGCAAGCCGAGCGCTTTCTGCGTTGTAGCGTTGATAATTCGCTGCAGTAGACGATGCGTCGCATTGTGAACGGTGAAAAGTTATAGGCGTCATGCTGCGATACGGCCATTATTTAAATCGAAGTACTGACCTTGATTTGCCACTTGATGCACATATAAGGTCCGGATGGTTTTATCGTTCAGGACTAAACCACTGAGATTTTTTTAACCAGAATACCATCAAAATACAGCCAATTGCAATTGACCAATCATCGATTTGTTATGTTTAACGACGCTAACTGGTCTAATGGCATCGATGAATGAGTTGATGATGATGAACCTAACTAGTCTAGGAATTCGGTATCGCCGTCGGCGGCTCGGTGCGTACTCCTGTCGAAGAGCACCAAGGGGACCACCGGTTTAACGTCCCTTCAAAAGGACGGAACAACGCGAACAACAGGATTCCTCCACAAATCCATGCTATCGAGAGGTTGATTAGCAAGGCGAGTGAAGTTGCTGTACTAACTTTCATCTCTCCAACCTCTATCCCGAACAGAACTGGTCATGTGCATGATGGTCACCCATCCAATACCTGGCCCATCGCATTGTTGCTTAACTTCGGTGATCTCACGAGAACCGGTGTTACCAACGCGCCAAACCATTCAGTCACAGTTCGGATAAGTTTTGTCTACTATACGAGTAGGCTGGTTTACATGAAAATTGCAAAAACTGTGCATTGATTACTGCAGGGTTCACAACACTGTGGGTCGAAAATCTGGCCATTCGCTCAATTACGAGTTTCCTTGCCCAAAATATCAATACCATTATCGTTTCACAATTCCCAATTAGTCGGCCTGATTTTCATTTCATCGCGTATCATCGAGCAAAACACACCGTCGCTTTTCCTTTCGAGAAAATTGACAAAAAAAAAACACTTTTCTTTTTTCCCAATTATTGGCATGAGAGCCCAATTATTGTTAACTACAATGAACCGAATTGAGAACATACCTGTAAATGAACCACATAACGAAGATGTTGTGGTTGAACAAGAACTGGTACAATGAGTTCCCATATGACATGTCAATCTGTGCCTATATCGGATATTTTTCTAGCCACAGGCAGATTTGATACCGCCGGTACGATTTTCAGATAATTGGCCTCGATGTCGTTGTTCCACATTGAACAAATAGTACTTCAAAAAGTACCCAGACCTCGTTCGTTCGACTTCCATCGCGTCGGAGGTTTCTTGGACAAGTGCCCCGAAATTGACCCAAGTCCGGCATTAGAGCATCGATTTTTCTATCGTCTGTCTCTAGCGAGTTGAGAATGAATGCACTCCTCCCTGAACGCACAAAACCCAGCTTTGTACTTGTTTGATAAAAACCCGATCAATTGTTTCTTCGATTTTGTAGATTGCGAACGTGGGAATACGACGTCAATACAATTGTTTCGCCAGTGACAGTCAAGTCAAAGGGGTGCTGCGTAGCTGGCAAGTTGGAAAGTTCCCTTGTGAACATATATATAGAATAGGTCTGCAGTTGCTATCCTCCATTTCACCTGCAGGTTGTGAGATTCAGATACTAGCTCGCGAGAGAAGATACCAGCACAAGGACTGTCCCCCAGCATTGTTACAGTCTAGCCCGTGAGAGAAGATACCAGCACAAGGACTGTCCCCCAGCATTGCTACAGTCTAGCTCGCGAGAGAAGATACCAGCACAAGGACTGTCCCCCAGCATTGCTACAGTCTAGCCCGTGAGATAAGATACCAGCTCAAGGACTGGCCCCTGCATTGCTACAGTCTAGCCCGTAAGAGAAGATACCAGCACAAGGACTGTCCCCTGCATTGCTACAGTCTAGCCCGTGAGAGAAGATACCAGCACAAGGACTGTCCCCCTGCATTACTACAGTCTAGCCCGTGAGAGAAGATACCAGCACAAGGACTGTCCCCAGCATTGCTGCAGTCTAGCCCGTGAGATAAGATACCAGCTCAAGGACTGGCCCCTGCATTGCTACAGTCTAGCCCGTGAGAGAAGATACCAGCACAAGGACTGTCCCCAGCATTGCTGCAGTCTAGCCCGTGAGAGAAGATACCAGCACAAGGACTGTCCCCCAGCATTGCTACAGTCTAGCCCGTGAGAGAAGATACCAGCACAAGGACTGACCCCCTGCATTGCTACGGTCTCGCTCATGAGAGAAGATACCAGCACAAGGACTGCCCCCTGCATTGCTACAGTCTAGCCAGTGAAAGAAGATACCAACTCAAGGACTGCCCCCCAGCATTGCTACCAACTCATTAATGCAGTTATGATTTAATTAGTGGAATTAAAAAATACTTATATCTGACACATAAAACCCAAAAATGTTAAAATTGGTAAACGAATTCTTAACATATCTCGAAGCATTAGAGCACAAGGACGACGGCGGACATCAGCGGAGAAGATTTGCAACGTTTTTAAAAATGGCATATAACCCAAAAAACGACCGGTGGTGCCTTTGCCGGTAAAGTATAATCGCTGAACGGCGTAGATATTCCGTGATATAATCATTTATGTATGAAACCCTCGGTGTTGGCCTACTTAAAAACTGATCAGAAATACTGTAGTCAGTCACAAACAATGGGTATGTAATGGGTATGTGTTGTTTTTGTGTTGTTAAACCGCAGTGGCAGTCCTCTTGTAACATGTAAACCCCCTCGGGTAACTCTCCAGTCTTTATAAATGATACAATTTTATGTTATCCCCTGCTATTTCGTCCAGTTCCTCTATAATGCAATACCTCTGGAGCAGAGGGGATTCACAATATGTGGGATTCCGAAGTCCCTGGAGAATATCGTGTGTGAAACTAATCAGGTTAATTGTATAATCAAAATAAAAAACCGCCGAACTGACGACGAAATGACTTGCGATTAATCAGATTAATCAGATCCATTCGCATGGATCTGAACCATAAGCAGTGACGCTAGAATATAAATCACCCATCGCAAAACAGAGAATAGGATTAGTAAAGTTGACCAAACAAGAGTTTGCATTGTGGGCAGTGTTAGCAATCAAAACTGTGTGAGAGACTTACCATGTTGAGTGACGTGCAGAATGGCTTGCTGTGTCCGTTGGCTGGAGGGTGCGGGTGTAGGCTTCGGGGCTACTGCCAGTGCAATGGGAAACAAACAACTAAAATAGTCAATCAAGCGAAGCATGGAGTCGGCACTGTGTTGGCTAGGCAAATCAAATGCCAGTGGCATTTTCTATTTTCTAATTTATAACTATCGCCTAGGCTAGTTCTAAAATCTAAACCAATCACTTTGTAATAGCAATTATCCAAGGTTTTTCCGATGCGATTTCATGTCAATGTCAAATTGCTCGAATGTTTTCATGCCTACAACTTTGAAGGGTTATAGACCGTCCGAAACTCTAGTATCAAGTATCATTGGGTTTCCAATTCGACCCAGTATTAGCGCTGATATTAAACTTTCTGCGGATGAAACGAACCTCATACACGTGGTACCGATGGTAACCGTCCAAAACTCAACGACCAAATTATTAAATTATGACTTACAAGTGAATTTGTAGATTTATTCACAACCGCACTGTGTTTCAAATTTCAGCTAACGGCCGGATTGGACAACTGACTCACATTTTAGCACCTTACCAGGCTTGTCATCACCGCGGCTACGGGTCCTTGCAATCTAAAATGACGACACCGGTGTTGCTACTAAACCAATGCATATCAGAATGAGCGGTCCATAAAACGCCTAAAAACTCTGATGACGAAAATAGCGTGGAACTTGATTGCTAGTGCATCACATTTAATTGGCTTTAAAACCACATCACCTTGAAAGCCGACAGAAAAAAAAAAAAAAAGTAGGCGGCATTACACACTGACACAGGAATGAATGATTTCCAATTTTGTTGCTAATCCCAACGCAACATCGTGGCCGTCGGACGCGTACACCAAGTTACGTTTTGGTCGTGTCCATGCGGCTGAGGCTAATTGTTTATTGTAATAAGTGCAATTACAATTCGCGGCCACGTTTATGCTGTTACAATAGGGCCAGGTACGAGCTGTATACGCGAAGACCTGTCGTTATACCATTGCAGGTAAGGTCGTACGACGACCTCGAGGAATCGTTTGGCAGCAGCGGTCGGTTATAATAACGTGCGATGGTGAAATCTGAATGCATCATAGAGTCAGTAGTCGACCCGTGATAACGCGATTTTGACACGGTTCTATTAATATTGCAATAACACTCCCAAAGTTTTTTTTTTTCTTGACGGTCGTTTTTTTCGGTTTCATCCGAGAGGTCTGATACAGCTTGTATTATGATCGCGTACCACCTGGCTTATAGGTCGAAAACGAAACATTCGAGCAGTTTGCGAGAGACAAATGTTGGGAAAAAAATTAAATGGTAATGTTTTTTCGGCAAACAGTAACTTGTGATATCTGAAAAAATTTCAGGATTTCTACAAACAAAATTATGCCGTCCTAATTTGTTCGACAAACATTGTCGAACAAAGAGTCAGATCGTTTGGATCAAGCATTAATAAATACAGAATTGAGGCAAATGACCTCTGAAGCATCGCTTTTTATCAGCTCAGAAGATAATTATTCTCCTAGATAATTAGCTAAGAAATCATATTGTAACCATCTCAGCTCGTTAGGTCTAGTCTGGGTGGATATCATCAGTAGGTATTATTAAAGGTATATAAAAGGCCGCTAACACTATCTATCTTAGTAGATAAAGCTACCTACTTTATTCGACTGGGAACTAAAGGATGTACAACCAACTTATCAACAATTACTATAATAATGTTGTGTTCAGGGTCCTATTGTACTTCCTAAATCGCCATTTAATTAGCTAGCAGGTTGAACACGTTTTACCAGTGACCTGTGATGTTTATTAAAAAAAATTGCGGTGCTGTAAAGAGTGTTGTGAGCAGGCGACACATAAACACTAGCACACGTTTGTTCCCACTTGTGCACATATATGAGCGGCAAGGTGGCTTGGGCAAGATTCGAGTAAAATACAATAATAACAGGCGACAATAATATTGTCACACGATTATTAGAGGCCATAGCTGGGGGAGGTAGACGTATTTAGCCGACTGTCAGATTGTTATGCTGTTTGTTATAGACTAGGTTGTCAAAAATCACGTACGACTTTCGATAAACCCGAAAATAAGCTCCGAAATAGCTTGAATGTGAGATGATAATGACTATTCTCACTAATGTGTATGATGGAAATCGGTAATGAGTTCAAAATAATGAGTCTAATAAGTGACGTCATTATTGGCCATCAGAATCTTGGCATGTTTGCATTGAATCTCGATTATTTATGTGATTTGTTGGTATTGAGAAAAATATATATATACGAATGTGTAGCAAAAGGCATGCAAAAACGTGATGACTGCAGAGATGAGATTAGCCGATTTTGATTTGCATACCAGAAATCAACTGACGATAGATGGTTTATTCTAGATGTATGTTTCTCACACGAAACCGCACAATTATAAATAGTATTTAACGCAGAAGCTTGAGTTGATATCCGTGATGATTAGAATGTCTAAATGCAGGAGATTATAATGTCAATGTCAATTGTCACACGAGATCAACTAGAAGATGTGCAAGCAAGGCCTAGCCCAGTTCACACGTCCGCGAATGTCACCTAGTTCTGCACGAAAACACTCACAAAATAAACCGATTCGCTAGTTCACGTTGGTCAATATTTAAGATTAACACTGAATTATTATTTAGTTTACTCACTCGTTGGTTTAATCACAAACGAGTACTTTTTGAGGAACATTACGACACAAGACTGGTACGTCAACTCTCGGACGCCATATTGTAAATGTAAAATCTTGAAGGCTCAGAGCGACGCTAGCGCACCCAAGGTGCTCAACGCGCGAACTTTTGTTTTGAGGATCGAAGTTCAAACGTGAAGTAATTACTTTCGTCGTTATACAAAAATTAAATATATATTGCCGTAAAAAACCTCAAATTGACTTTAGGTAATAACGACTTTATTTAAGAATATAAAGTACAGGTAAGAAACTGTAAATCAGAATCATAAAGGAATATGAAGAGTAAATCTTGTCCACTGGTAATTAAAAAACATTTTGCTCTAGGCAAGAAATATTCTAAATATGTATTTCTGTCTAAAGATTGTAGTAAAAATCGAGCTGTTTTTTGTTATCAGTTTGGAGAACATTTCCAGCGTAAGTACACCTTATACATTCCAGTGGTGATTATCGGTATATAAATAAACCTACCAGGAGTAATTTGATATAATTAGGTTGGCGCGTTTTACTGTTCAGAAAGGTTTTTGTTCAAACCGAAAACCACACTCAAAGATCTGTTAGAGAAATTACATAAGCTATTTCAGGCTTAAAAGATAAATGAAACCTTAAAAACTAATAATAAAAATATCATACTTAAGCTCAATTTTCACAGTTAAATAAAAGTAAGCTAACAAAGTCATTAATGGGGAAGAAACAATCGACAGGGCAAGTGGATCACGTCCCATGTGAATGTTCCAAATGTCAAATCACTCAAATTAGGAGTCAATTTATTCAATTACCCATTGCTTCAAAATCCACCTTCTTCCACATCTTTGCACTGACATTATCTCATTCCAAAAATTAGGATTTAACTAATTTTAAAAAGAGCCACGGGAACAAGAAACAGAAAAGTCACCAGAAGCTCTTCATTTCCAGGACATCAAAATGAATGGACAAGAACAACAATATTCGGACGTTTTAGGCTACGAAGAAGAAGTGACTGCCACCACAGATAATTTACCGAGAGTACGAAAAATGTCAGAAATTCTATCAAACGCCACATCGGTGTCGGCAATCCAAAACATCCTTAGGAACTACTCTCCCAATTCCTTCGCAAATCAGACTTTGAGCACAGAACCAGAAACGCGTCACGGGAATTCCGAGCAAGGGATACGTTACATGGATTCAAAAGGAGAGTTCCAAGTCAGAATCGGACGATTACCAACTGCAGGGCCACCTCCGATCTCTGAGCCAGAGGATGCAACGTCGTCGGCGTCGTCGTCTCCGGCGTCTGAAGGGGCAGTGCGAATGCCTGACCCGAAGCCCTCGCTGAAGGTGATCCTGAAAATATCGGTAAGGTTACTGACATTTGTATGTGGTACTGATGTTTTCGCTTGAAAAGTGCTTTAAAGGAAATTTTTTAATATTTGACAGTTGACAAATACGATGCTTCTAAATGTTGGAAAATAATGTTTGTTTGTTTGTTTGTTTCAATACCCAATCTCTTCCGCTTTAGTTCCCAAGTCACAATCCACTATTCAGTGATTGCTCGTCTAATTTATTTTCTTTGCCAATAGAATCCATGTGAGACCGTTGCATTGAGTTTATAGGGATAATCAGAGGGCCCCGATGGCGCGTGCTGTCGTAGTTTTTAACAAACCTCTTCAATCAAATAATTAGGACTCGAAATATCGATACATATACTGCATCAATCGATGAGGATAAAGAAATAACGGCCCGTCAAAATTAAATCTCTTCAAACTCGAATCGACGGTGACTCCACCTAGTACCTAGCATCCTCCATTTTTGTTGGTAAATTTGTCATTTGGCGGCCATTTTTTGCGAAAACAGATAAAATTAGCGCTATGGTAGTACGACCGCAGTGTGCAGATTTACTTTTCTGAGATTGGAAAAGTTTGATTCAAATCAATAATCATGAAATTCACATGACTCTATCAATGGCATCACTGTGCTAGATACGTAACTGGAACTTTGTGGCCCAGCCATAAATCACATCCCAATATTGTGTAGAAATTGGTTTTTAAATAAGCAGCGTTTGCACGTGGCTACGCACGCACGTGGTTCTCTGTGTAGCAATAAAATCAAATGAGACAAAATTCTGCATTCCGAACCGGCCCATTTTGTAGCCCATTTTGCCTCTTAGGCGAGTTTTTTTAACTTGTACATTTTATAATGAGGGGGAGGTGGTAAAGTATGAAGATTGAGAGTTAAAATTTTTGTCGTGAAGTTATCTCAGGTAAGTTATAGCACGTTATAGTTCTAAAGTCTTTTGATGCTGAAATCTATAGTCGCATGAGACATTTTTGATAATAATTGCATAATGCATACGTTTTAGGCAAATTTGTGATTGATTATAAAATGAGTTAAATTGACCGACTATTTTGGCAAACCTATTGGCAGCCATGGTTTACGCGCTACTAGCGGGCCCACCACCTCAGCGTATCATGATTTCCAGAAGCGAGGCGGCTGACATCGCAACACAATCAACAACGGCGCCATCTCTTATCCGATTCCAAGAAAACAGTGCAATTGACAAACATTGTTTCTGATTTTTCTTCATAAAATTAAGGGAAACAGCAAGTCTTCGACGGAAATGTGTCTCCTCTGACGTTTGCGGCCCTGCATACTTATACTCTGGGTGCCCTATACCTTGGGTGCCCTATACCTTGGGTGCCCGAAGGGTAGAGCAAATGCAATCCTACCCCCCACACTTTCCTTCTTTGGAAAATTGAAAGTTTTAAACAAATCGATGGCTAGCAGTCAACGAGAGCAATTCTCTCAAAAATTGTATTGTTTTCCTGTAGAAACTTATACATTTTAATTTTTCCTTTGATTTCCTCTAATTAATCCTATTCTCCTGGTTATTCGATCATTCAATAAGTACATATCTTAAATCTGTTACTTGGATATCGCACACAATTTTGTTATGTCAACCCCATCTAGGTCCTATGATGAATTCAACTCAATAGTCGATGCGGTGACCTTCGAAGGAACTCCTGGAACCAAGCAACAATTCGTTACTCTGTTTGTCGGTACAAACAGGATCTAAAAACAATCCTTTTGGTTTCACTTGAATAGCAACCCTCCTAGGTGGTCAGTTCCAACTGGTGTCACTACATTGTTGCTAGCAAGAATCAGTCTTGTGGTAAGGGGAAATCTAGCGGCATTGCCACTGTAAAGGGTTTCGAGATATTTTAAACCAAACAAAGTATTATGTAAACTTAAAGGCAACCCAATCAGCCGTTTTTGACGTTAAAGCACGAATTCGGTTTGCCAGTTGCTTTTGAGCAGTACTGGGGTGAGCTTCGTCCAGGAGCGAGCTAAATAAGACGTGATTTTCTCACCTAGTTCATCCAGGATGCCGGTATCTCAGTACAATAAGGTGGGTGGCATCATTTGCATATTAGATAAGTAACGATCAGCACTGGAGGGTACATAGTCAACCTGGTTGATATGAAACTCAACATAAATACTGGGCTACGCGAGATATTTATAGCTATATGCATGACCAGTAGTGGCGTAACAAGGTGTACCTGGGCCCGGGGGCAAGATTATTCGTAGGGCCACCCTCCCCCCGACCAAATTGGAAGGGATCTGAAAAAAAATTATCAGTCCTAATGTTTCTATATCGCACACATTTGTAAACGTTCATTTGCGAGTGCTGAAAAAGATACTTAAAAAATGTATGGTTACTAAAAATAAACAATTCTTTGTGATTTATTAATTAATCACGGTGAAAAGTGACAAATAGATGTTTTCAGTCACAAATAAAATTTGTTCAGGGGTAGCTTCCCTTTATATAAACAATTACTTGTCTTATTTTCTGTCAGCAAATAGCCGACACGGTTGACAATGCGCGACATCGAGTGCAGGTGAATAGCCAAGCCCCGTTTTGGATTTTGTTTCATAGTTGCTTGCAGAAAAGCTTCGTTTTGACTCAGTACAAGTAGGAAAATGCATCGAAAGACGACATGGGCCCTTGTCAACAAGGAAATATTTCGTACGGGCAACAACATGTCTGGATCATGTTTGAGAGCAGTTGGATTATTCATTATTTCTTCGTTTCGGGAAATTTGGGCAGTCCTGACATGACGAGAACGCAAATATTTCAGTCTCATTCACGTTCTGAAACAGCTAAAAGATAGCTCCATCAAACTCAGTTTATACTTTACAGTGATATTCACATTGAAGTGACTACAGATTGAGAAAGTAGGATAGATATAAGATCCAAGGGACTACACACTATACTTTATATGGAAGGAAAGGAAAAAAGACACTTGCGCCAAATTTGATTGAGAATAACTGAAGCTGAGATTATTATTAATTAACCCCCGCATTATATAAGTATAATCTAATCTATTCTTACCGCATTTTCTGGAAGTGCACGCCAGGATTATTAGAGGTTTCTTTTGGCACGGCCAAACTAACGCTGCACACCGGAAAACTGTGTGTGTGCATTTTTGTTTGTTTGTTTGTTTGTTTGTTTGTTAGAACATATTGTAAAACCATTCTTAGACCATACATGTGTGTTTTTAACTTAGACCCACTGGGATTTTCAGCAAAATTGGTAAAATAGTTTAAAAACTAAATACCAAATTCACAAAAATGTTCTGATTGTTTAGAAACTTTCTGGAGATGTACAGCAAAAGATGTGAAATGCATACAAATGTAGTAGCTGTGAATTTGTTGAGCCTTAATATGTTTCTTTCTCTTTTTTTCACAAATTTCCCACTTAATTTTGTGAATTTTGGCTGTTTTGCTTTGATCTATGCAATGGATCGACTCCACATTCTAGCAGCTTTTAATATCGCTACGCTCTTCTAACAATACAAATCAAATTGCGTTGGTGAAGCCCTAGTTATCCAAAATTCATGACCACCAAGTATTATGTGAGATCCTCCGCTTACCCTAATATTATTATTGATTTTGTGATTTACCACAAAAACCACATTATTTTTGTGATTAATAATTATAATAACAATAGTAATAATAATAATAATAATAACACTAGCAATAATAATAACTCTTTCTGGCGGTCTCTGTGTTTCTAGACGCTAAAACAGCGCAACCAACATGTGTACCCACTTTGGCGTCCAGAATTGAAGACAAAAGCCATCAAGCAAAAGATCGGTGGGCAATGCCCCAAAATGTTCAGAGCAGCGAGGAACGCAGCGGCCGCTAAACGGGTGGCCAAAGAAGCAGCTAAACATAACGTAAGCACCTGACATCTTACTCCGAAACCTCAAGCCGTTTTTGGGAACTGTTGTACGTTATTTTTTTTAGCTACTTCTTGAATGTTGTGATGAAGAATCTTTCATAATTGAACGAGTTAGGTCCATGCAGTGGTGTTGTGCTAAAAAAGGGTGGGTTTACGATGATTTTCCATCAACCAGTGCAGTGGTTGATCAGTGCAGTGCAGTGGTTGGGGGGGGGGGGGGGGGGGCGAATTTTAAAAATGTTGTTGAATTTCTTGTGCAGTAACCGTCCCATCCAGAGATTCTAAATGTATTGTAACAGAACTTTAAACTAGCAAAAATCGTAAGCCAATACCATTCACGGAACCAGGGGACAACAAACTTGACATAAAAAGAGCCACAAAATATGGGTGATCGAAAACAATAACAATAAAACATCAATAAAACCGGTTTGCGTTTATTAGCGTATTTCCTTAAAATAAAGGGGCATTAACACTTAATTGAAATATTAAAAAGGGATATACGCCGCGAGCCTGCACATACCCGCGTACTACCAAGTCGACACCCATGTCATGCTATGCTGAACCAATGTTCAACAATCTTATTACTTGCACCGAGGTGGATCTCAAAGTACAGGCTTTCAAATCCTAATAGGCGGATAATAGTCTTCACGGAATGCACAACTCAGTGACATTAAGGGGCTGGCACCGATTTCAACACAGCTGGTAACAATGCGGTTTTAGCGACAAAGTAGAGCTAGTTGTCAGTAGGTGTGCCAGTAGTTTGGCAGTATCTTGATCAAAACAGCACAACAAAACATAGAGAAGCTAGCTTGTAATAAGGCAGTAGATTTTGGTTCTTAGACCAAAGACCGTGAATCGTTTTTAGACTAGCTTTCGGCCATGTGATAAAGTAACATGCTGCAGTTACGAAAGGACAGTAAATTTTAGTTTTCTACTGAGCATACAAAAACATATTTAGAAAAATGCATTTCTTTTTTTTAAGCAAGTATATTTGTTAGTGGAGTAGCCCGTTACAGATTGGCAGAAGTCTAACTGTGGTATAGTTCGGCAGTTAAGTGCTAGTAGTGGTAGTTTTTGGATCGTGTCGCAGAATAATTTGGTAAAAGTTTGTCTGTATAGTAGTCGGTCTGATGGTAAGATGTATCTGAGATACACGAGGTTACAGGAGAAGGAGCAGCGGAAGCTCAGGAGGAAGACGAGGAAGATTCGCAAACAGCAGCTCATTCTGGATATGCAGGCTTTCCAGGAAGAGATTATAAAGACGGATGCCGAATTGACTGTGAGTACTATGTCAGAAATTTCTTCTGATCAGAGTTAGAAAAAGCTTTTGTGTGTGCGTAAATGGCCATACTCTGTTCAGCGAAGGAACATACTTTTTCGGTAGAGATGCCGATGAGGGCCAAGCTTTTGTTGCGCCAAAATGTTTTGTTTATCGAGATAATATAATAATTGGTCTTTCAATTATATGAATTTTGGGAAATATTTAGCAGATATCATAAGTATTTTATAATCCCGCCTCATAAATCATATCTGAAATTTCAGTCATGAGTTGGTAACATTGCTGGGGCAGTCCTTGGGTTGTTACCTTCCATGGCGAGCTAGCCTGTAGAGTTAAATATTATCTGAAAGTGAAAATCCCCATGAAAATTCTTCAAGATATTTATATATATATACATTAGCGGTGTTTTAAATATGACATACCAATCTTTGGGGCAAAGCAAGGCTTAGGCCTGAGTTTGTCCTTTTATAAAACCAATGACTAATTCCTAATGACTAATGACCTAACCAGACAACAGCAACTGTAGAGTTACTGCTTCTTGCAGTAAAACTCAGAGCTAAAATTGTAAAATTACTGGCAATACTGAGTTGGCAAAGTCACAAAAAAAAACTGACCCTTTCAATTCGTGTTTAATCTTATCTTGTGTTCCCTTTGACCAGCGTCTGATCGCCGAAGGGAAGGAGAAGATCGCCAGAATCCAGGAGCGACAACAAGTTCGTAAACAATGCCGTGAAGCCAAGAGGGAGCTGAAACGAGCGAAGCTCAGGATGTGGTTTAAAGTGAAAAACTCGGAACTGCTTGTCTCATTTGATCATCCGATTTGTTTACCTAAGAACCACTAGTTAAAATTGGCGACTTCATCATTAGGAAACTACCATTTTAAGGCCGTCTAGCACCAACTTTGTCTAAGAGCAAAGTGAAACGAATTCTCGTAGATGGCTTTGATATGATATGATGATATCGCAGTATGATATCTAATGTAATGTTGGACACACTTGCAGAATCGGCCATTTTAATAGTTGATGGTTCTTATGGAGGCTGCGGCAATCGGCATGAGCGCTGGTTCCTGCAGTTAGGTGCTAGTTGGGTGCTGAACTAACCTGATTTGCATGGAATATGTGGTAAAACGTTGTGTAAAATTTCGTTCAAACAAGAAATACTGTTTGGCATGGTATTTGTGGTAGCATATTACCACCTGTAAGAATGGCTGACATGCACAAATATCTAATCTGTTAGCTCTTATGGGTAAACGTTGCTAGAAAACTGTGTGTCGGCCGGCCATTTTACTTGTGGTTCTTTTAATGAAGATACTGTAACTCTTTCCAAGTGTAATTTGAAAAATCTCTCAGTGAAAATTTCGCTTGGTCGTCGTTTTAAGTGACGAAGCGATGATTTCATTTTGTATGCTGATATTTTGAGAGCATATTTCTGTAAAATGAAGCTGTTTGAGAAAACGGAACTTTTTCTTACCTGTCGGTGTTCAAATGTGTAAATAGTTTCATGGATCAGTCTGTAGTTTTCATAATTCCTATTAAAACTCGGGTTTCCTTGTAATAATCATTAAGTTTCATTGAATAGTTTGCCCGTGAGTCAGAACTCTGATCCTTTTACTGTTTTCTTTAAATAATATGGCACCCTATTTTTTATATGTCTCGTGTGTTTAAAACAAAACTATGCATGTTAGCTTTACTAGATTCTTTGTCATTGTTTTTGGGTACACAAAAAATAAAGAGATCTTCATGTATTCTTTCGAAAAAAGATATTTCCAAAGTCAAGCTTAAGTCGAGTTCTGGTAATATGCCATCAAATCAATTATATCAATTTTACTGTGATCATAATTATCATAAATTGAAGTGGTTCAATTTTAATCATACTCAATTTAAACCAAGATCAAACGCTTATCAGACTCTTTTATCAGGTGTGAACATAAGAACTTTGATTAGGTCCAATTAACAAAAAATTTAAGCTGTTCATGATCTGGGCTGTCAATAACCACTGACCACTAGAAGATAGTGGCAGATATTGAGTTGAATTTTTCTGTCGTAAGAACTCGAAATCTGAGCGCCATGCAGAATCCAAAGACAGTGCTGTTCGTCGTCTTCTTTGTTCTGGTAAGTTAGGTTCTAAGCCATTTTTAATTGATCAAAAATTCACCTTGAAATTAAAATCAACGATGTACAGAGGAAGTTACTTTGGATCACGGATTTAAAGATATATGCAAAGCACATAGATCTCGCGACTTTTCAATATGCAGGTAAGTGCAAGTGATACATGTAATTACCGTTTCCTGTTCTTAAGTTGATCTGAGGGTTCATTCTGGACCTTCCAGCTGTGTACCACTTATCTCCCCAACTTCTAATAGGCTTCTTACTGTGTTTTATTAAACCATGATGGCGTTTGATTACAACTAAACCAAGATGTATTTTGTTTTGAACCGTTTGAAGACGCACTGTTTTGATATCAGATTCTGTAGACCCATGTGATAACGGTCAAATGGAGTCGGTGAACAAGCGGGTGGTGATGAACATAATCTAGAGTAGACGGTACATCTGGAACAACAAGATTCCTTTACAAGTCCAACGATGTCAAAAGGCAGAACGGAACATGACTACGATGGTCAATAGCCACCCATATAAAACATGACCCAGCGCTGTGTCGCTTAACTTCTGTGATATTGTTAGGACAGCTGTCGGGATCTTAAAGATGGACAGGAATGCACCGATTTTATGCGCTAGTAGACACTAAAGTGCTAGTGTGTGGTTAGTAAACGCACATTTTATTCCTCGTAGGAAAACCCTAGTTCGACACAGATCTACCTTCGCTTGGTTCCTCTGTCTCCTAGGAATCCCTGAGACGCCCGATAGCTTCTTGGTTCTTAGTTCTTACGTCTCGAATCTTCCTCTAGACTATCTGCACCACTGCAGGTCTCTTGTCCCGACTTCCTGTGGTTGTTTCGCGATGTTCCAGATTTAAATCCTGTGTTCCAATTCCCTGAACTTTCTACTTCTAAACCATCGCCATATCGGCTTGTAACGATCGAGCTGATGTTAGCGCCGATTGTGCACCAACAAGCATCTTGCAGACGCAGCGATTGCCCCTGACAGCCTCAAGAGAATTGGTGCATCCAACAAATGCCACCTATTGATGGATTGAATAATAAATAATAACTCTTGTATTTAGCGCATGCGCTAGTAAGTTAATACAATACAATAACATTACATAAAACATTTTACATTTTACAATACATTTTAGATATCTGCAACAAATTAGAATTTAAGTACAAACGTTTACTAAACCTATCACTTCTCTTTTGAATAATTTGATATCCTAAGCATCTTTTTCTTTTAAAGGTAACTTATTATAGGATCCCAGCCCGTTATAAAACAGTGGTTTACGGTAATGTATTGTATTTTGACGGAGGGATCTGTGGCACAGGTCTAATTGCTTTGGTGAATAACTGTGTTATGATGAGGACGAGTCATCTAATATTTGGACTTCATAGCTGGAATTTTGCAATCGGGCTCCATTCTGACACAGGGTGGTACTTGGGCCGGGACCCTTGCCCCCACCGCAAGCCATCATGTCCTGGGATGGCCGGAGGTCCGTCTCTCTGCGGGTCAAAATGCTACTGCGGGTCAATTTCCGTGGCATGTATCTCTCATCATGGACAGCAAACGCTTCTGCAGTGGGGCTCTGGTGGCTCCCAATTGGGTGCTAACTTCTGCTAATTGCACGAGCAGGTAATTTCCAGGTTTACTGATAATGGTTTAATTCCAGCAAATTTTAGGTGTTGAGAAAAGGATCTCTGTAGTACTGGTCTGATGGCGCACTGGTCGTTAGTATCACGTTTGTCCATCTGATACCTGAAATCATATAGCAAATAAAAATGTCTATCAAATGAAACCACGTCCGCGCTAGGTACTCAAAATTTCTCGTGAGTCTTGGCTCTCTCTACCCGGACTCCCATTTCGTCGAGCAGACGATTTCTCACGAGAAGTTCGTACACCCTGACTACGACGCCGTTGCCGACGCCAACGACGTCGGTCTCATCAAACTCACTCGCAACATCAACTTCACTGGTATGTTTGCACCGAATACTACGGCGCACTCGGTTTGACAGGAGAAAAACTTTTCCGTAAGAGGCGCCACCAGTTATTGTGAGATGACAGGCGGGCCAACTGGATTAAAAAAAAACATTACAAATCCTCTCCGCTAATGTCGGCCATTTTCCTTCTGCTCTAAAAGCGTTCAATGTGCCAAGATGTTGTTTTACGAGCTATTTTTAAAATTGTATGATATGTTTCACGGTATTGCTCTGTGTTAAAGAGGTTTGCGGTCCTAGAAAGGGTCTCACGTCTCGACGTTTCGACGAGGCACGGCTCGTCAGGAGAAAAACGAAGACGTGAGACCCTTTCTAGGGCCGCAAACCTCTTCAACGCAGAGCAAAACCGAAAAACATATTATAACATCAAACCATAGTTCTGGAAACAACCACTCAACTATTATAAAAAAATGTCTCATAATTAGAACAATCTTGGGAATTATTTTTCAGCTATAATAATTTGAAATGTCAAAATCACGTATAGGTAACTTTTGGGTTTTCTAAACCACTCGTTTTTGGCTAAGATTGCAAATGATTTCATGAACACATTCGTTTTTGAGAATGCTCCCTGTGCATGATGAAAAGACAAATCTAAGTCATTGAACGCGCTGATTTATGCTGGTGATTCAGCCAATTGAAAGTCAGTTTCGACTTATGAATTGATGAAGATTGTTATTACTTGAAATTACCTGGGTTTTGTATTTACAGAAACGATCTCGGCGGTGGGAATCGAGGGTTCAACAGAGTCCTTCGCGGGATGCAACGCTACGATCGCCGGTTGGGGAGAGCCCTCAAGCAAAAGTAAGGAGTTATGATATATCTTTTGTTTCAGCCCTCGCGAAGATGGACACACTCTAGAAACAAATTCGTGTACACTTTTTTTTCATTAGCGGAAATGGATAGTTTTCTTTTAGAAACTCCGATAGCTGTCAAAGTGTAAATAACCTTCAGAATTGTAGCAATAGCAGCAAACAAATTTTGTCAAACGTGGAATGGCGAAGTGATCCAGAGCTACGATCTGATGTTTATATGGTTTTATAGTTTTGCTATGTTGTGATTGGTCATCGGCGTTTCGTTACCGTTTGCGCCGATATCGCTAGGACATCTGCAGGTTTTAATTGATTGATTAGTGGGGTTTCACTCTCCGTTTTGGCAACGGGCTCTGAAGCACAAGTCAATTGTCATTTCTATTTCAGTAGAAGATATATGAGTTTTTAAAAAAAACTAACCTAGCCTCGAAGGAATTAGTGGTAGTCCGGTGCCGGCGCGTAACCTACTCCTGTTGAAGAGCCTCAAGGGGACCACCGACTTAACGTCCCTTCCGAAGGACGGTACAACGCGAGCAATAGGATCCCTCCACAAATCCATGCTGTCGAGACGTTGATTGGCAAGGCCCAGCAAGGCTGTACTTACGTTCATCCCTGCAACACCTCTCCCAAATAGGACTAGTCGTTAGTAACCTGTTAGTATGATGGTCACCAATCCAAAAAGTGATTTAGTCCAGGGTAAACGCATAACTCGTGTAAAACTGATATTTTGCAAATATTTTACGGTAACTAGCTTAAAAAGCTGGCTTCACGAACCAGCGCAGTGTTGCTTAACTTCGGTGATCTCACTAGCACCAGTGTTTCCAACACGGCAAAACGTTTACTCGTGGTTTGCGATTAAGCCAAGAATTCTATCTAAAAAGTTCTCACCCTTATTTGCCCGGAAGGAACAATTTGTAACCTACCAAGTACGTACAGATAGCATAATCATAATCACTTTTCTTTCTTAAGTGATGGATAACCTATCACCCACGCTGCATTGGACGGAACTGGCTGTTCTCGATAACCGGAAATGCTCTGACGATCTGGGAATGACTATTGATGACAGTCATATGTGTACTTCCGGTGCCAACTCTTCGGGAATTTGCGAGGTAGGTCATTTTGGAATTCTTTTAAGTCCGTTGTTTGTTTTAAATGTCAATGTTACACATAGACTCATCTGACTGTTGTGTCGGTGCTTTCTCAGGTCTATTGGAGTGGGAGCTTACTCAGGTCTGTTGGAGTGGGAGCTTACTCAGGTCTATTGGAGTGGGTGCTTACTCAGATCTAATGGAGTGGGAGCTTACTCAGGTCTATTGAAATGGTAGCTTACTCAGGTCTATTGGAGTGGAAGCTTACTCAGGTCTATTGGAGTGGGAGCTTTCTCAGGTCTATTGGAGTGGGAGCTTACTCAGGTCTATTGGAGTGGGAGCTTTCTCAGGTCTATTGGAGTGGGTGCATACTCAGGTCTATTGGAGTGGGTGCTTACTCAGGTCTATTGGAGTGGGTGCTTACTCAGGTCTATTGGAGTGGGTGCTTACTCAGGTCTATTGGAGTGGGAGCTTACTCAGGTCTATTGGAGTGGGTGCTTACTCAGGTCTATTGGAGTGGGAGCTTACTCAGGCCTATTGGAGTGGGTGCTTACTCAGGCCTATTGGAGTGGGTGCTTACTCAGGTCTATTGGAGTGGGTGCTTACTCAGGCCTATTGGAGTGGGTGCTTACTCAGGTCTATTGGAGTGGGAGCTTACTCAGGTCTATTGGAGTGGGAGGTTACTCAGGTCTATTGGAGTGGGAGGTTACTCAGGTATATATATATATGCTTACTGGATGCAACCAATCAGCCAAACTAATTGTCCGATCGCGACGAAACAAAAACTAGGCGACTCATCACACTATTGGCAACAGATTGACGCTTTTCAAAATCAAAAATATTATTTCGTCCTATAGTTGCACGCGTTTTAAAAGAGTCTGTTCAAGGCGTTTTTCCGGTGTTTTGCAGGAAAATTAGTTTTCGAAGCAGCTATGGATCACGAGTTTCTTCAATCTGAAAAAAAAACCACCAAACTACACATAAGAAAAATACTCGAGTTATTTATTTTAAAAAGCCTCCCTTACTAGTGGTACCCAGTTTGCATACTTATATATATATAATTTTTTAAAGGGTTTTTCCGGAAAATGTGGATTAAAAGAGATTTTTTTAGTTGCTCAAACACTTTTTATCAACCCCAATTAAAGAATAAAAAACAGTATTTTGTTTCCTGCATTCCCCAGAAAAAGAAGATGAAGGCGATACAACCAACTTAAAACAAAACACGCAAACAAAAGAATGACTATCGACGTACGAGCAGTTTTTTTTTTTTAATTTTATAAGAAGTAAATTAAATTTTTATCCAGGGCACACGTCACTTCCTTTAGCCAGAAAACAGCGTTGAAATTTTCTCAAATCCTGACACATTCTTATTTGTTTTCAACGGTTTTTTCTTTGTGTCTTTGACCTTGAGAAATCAACTAATGTCGAATGAAGATTAACGATCCTTCCAAACTGTCCAATGTTCTAGGTGCCCATGGGGACAAAACATTTCTCTGCTTTATTCTTATGGGCCATCTTTTTTCGAAGTACCTCACCAAGAGGAAAAACGTCAAAAAATCAACAACGCAATCGTTTTAACCTAGCATTCAAAAACACAATTTTAAATATTTTTTTAAGAAGAATGAAGTTGCTGCACTAAATTTCATCCCTATAACCTTAGAGAAAGAAATGGTCCTTTCTCTACGATACAACCTCTCTCTCGAACAGAACTGGTCATGTATATAATGGTCACTTTCAAACTCTTCCAACCAAACCCTAACGTTACCCTACCCTTTCCGTAGGGCGACGACGGCAGCCCTCTGGTCCTCAACCTAAACGGCGTCTGGCGCCTAGTTGGCGTCGCGACGTCGTCTAGCACCTCAGGCTGCGGCACAGGGACGGCGTCGATGTACACGAGGGTCAGCCAGCACGCGGACTGGATCGCCAACATCACTGGCATCAACGTGATTGTGTCACCATCGTCGGGGACGTCTGTTAAGGGGAGGTTTTGGATGGTGGGGTGCATGTTGGGAATGGGGTTGTGGTGGTCGACGAAGAGATATGTTACCGAAATGTGATCTTAAAATCGACTGGCGGGGATTGAAAAAAAAAATCTTGTTTTGGTTTAAAATATCTGAAAAGGTGTCTTAAAAATATAACGATTTGAATGTGATTAACATCTAACTTGTGATATTAAACCTCAAGAGTGTTGTACCGCCTCGTTCCTATTTTTCTGGGCAATCCAGGGAACAAAATCTTTTGTAAGTAGTCTTTAATTGGGGTTGGTCAAACATTTTTTAGCAACTATAAAGATCTCTTTTAGTGCACATTTTCCTGAAAATCCGTTCTAAAAAGAAAAAAATATATAAAAACATATTGTATTTATGTATACAAACTGGAAACAACTAATAAGGGCGGCTTTTCAAAATGGTTCGCTCGAATATTTTTTTGTGTGTAAAGTTTGGTAGTGTGAACTGATTGAAGAAATTTAAGCGTCACAGCTGCTACGAAAACTCACATTTTTTTCTCAGAGAAACACAGGTAAAACGTCTTGAACAGGCACTTTTAAAACGCGTGTAACTTTTAGACGAAATACTATTTTTTTATCTTAAAAACCGCGTCAATCTGTTGCCTTTAGTGTGATGAGTCGCCTAGTTTTTGTTTCGTCGCGATCGAACAAGTAGTTTGGCTGATTAGTTGCATCCAGTAAACTTGAATATAGAGACCTTAGTAAGCTCCCACTCCAATAGACCTGAGTAAACTCCCACTCCAAAAGACCTAAGAAAGCTCCCACTCCAATATACCTGAGTAAGCACCCACTCCAAAAGACCTGAGTAAGCTCCCACTCCAATAGACCTGAGTAAGCTCCCACTCCAATAGACCTGAGTAAGCTCCCACTCCAATAGACCTGAGTAAGCTCCCACTCCAAAAGACCTAAGAAAGCTCCCACTCCAATATACCTGAGTAAGCACCCACTCCAAAATACCTGAGTAAGCTCCCACTCCAATAGACCTGAGTAAGCTCCCACTCCAATAGACCTGAGTAGGCTCCCACTCCAATTGACCTGAGTAAGCTCCCACTCCAATAGACCTGAGTAAGCTCCCACTCAAATAGACCTGAGTAAGCTCCCACTCCAATATACCTGAGTAAGCTCCCACTCCAATAGACCTGAGTAAGCACCCACTCCAATAGACCTGAGTAAGCACCCACTCCAATATACCTGAGTAAGCTCCCACTCCAATAGACATGAGTAAGCACCCACTCCAATAGGCCTGAGTAAGCTCCCACTCCAATAGACCTGAGTAAGCACCCACTCCAATAGACCTGAGTAAGCTCCCACTCCAATAGATCTGAGTAAGCTCCCACTCCAATATACCTGAGTAAGCTCCCACTCCAATAGACATGAGTAAGCACCCACTCCAATAGGCCTGAGTAAGCTCCCACTCCAATAGACCTGAGTAAGCACCCACTCCAATAGACCTGAGTAAGCTCCCACTCCAATAGATCTGAGTAAGCTCCCACTCCAATAGGCCTGAGTAAGCTCCCAGTCCAATAGATCTGAGTAAGCTCCCACTCCAATAGACCTGAGTAAGTTCCGATACAAGCAACTATGATGCATCAAACTCCAGCCTCGGGCAAGGGGCGGGGGGATCCATTTGGCTACGAGGAAAAACAACCAGTCCAGGTGGGTGATTGTGCAACTTTTGTGATAAAGATACCAATTGGTTATCAGCCTTGTTAATCTCTCTTTCCCTCTCTCTAAAGTCTAATTACTCTGTCAAAGTTATCGTCAATAGCCGCGTTATTTTAAGACCATCTGATAACAAGGGTTTAGATGAGGTGACGACTCGGATTGCGAACTAAGTAATCAGTTGGATTGATACAAGCACCTTCACACCTCACAGGTCGTTTTACTAAACCAGTGAGAAGAAAAAAACCGTCTTTGGTAAGTATCCTTGATCCTTATGATGGTTTTTAGACTCATGTCTATTTAATTTATCCTTATCCGTATTTATTTATCCGTATTTATCCTTGATCCTTGATCTGTTGTTTTTCTGACATTTCGTTGGTCTTTCTTTGCAATTTGGTCCAGCCTGTTTTGACGCCCGAAGGGTGTTAAACTGTACATTCCGACTCAGTTGTGTTAAAAATATGAATATTTGAGAAAATATACAATAAATCCAGGTCCAGGTCATCACAGTCCTGAAGATGTCGGCGCCAACGCCGACGAAACGTCAACTTTTTAGGTCCTTTTTAGGACCACAAGTCAATCACAACAGAGCAAATCCGATACTCACCACAACATTCACCCACGGCTCTGAACCACTTCACCAAACCATCATTCATATTCTCATCCCAAAGGGAATTTTGTGGCTACATTTTTTTTCATGATATAACTGAACTTTTTACAACCACATGTCGAGTTAAGATGGGTTAGGACCGGAATGCTTATATCTTGACTATTATTCCTACCCGGCTTCGCTCAGACTTAGAAATTTGTATTAGAACTAATGTTAAGTTAAAATATTTAGCATACATATATAAACTATCTGATACACAAAATGTAGTTATTGACAATATAGTTTTACTTGGTGACCTGGCGGTACACAATATTGTTTGTTGCGCCTTTGCTATCAGCCGCGATGCACAAATTGGATGGGTCCGTTGTTGCCTCTCTCCTCGTCAGTTTCTTTTAAAAGGAGGAAACTATTTAGGCGATCAATATTTTGTTTCAAATCCGATGTAAGACAGATTATCAACTGTTGCCAGTTTTGAAGTTTTCGATCCATTTCTGAGAAAAGTTTTAAACCACTGCTTTCCACGTTCGTTTGCATGACGATTCGATTTGCATATTTCCCTCAAATTTGTTTCTTACAATACAATCTGAAAATCAATCCAACAATCAAATCAACTGATCAATCGCAACAATCTGGAAGTGCAATTACAAATACTAAGATGAAATCTTAATTAAATTGCAAACGCTAGTGCAATGTGCGGGGTATTTTATTATTATGAACAATATAACCGTCTCAAAAATTGATGCCCAAACGCGGACTCTAAACCCCGATCTCCACCTATCGCGGTTGTTGCTCTAAACCATTGAGCTACTTGGACACTGGCTTTTTGGGATGATTTTAGTGTAAATGATGAGAATGACAGTTCTCCAAGGAGTAGAACCAAGAGGCTGTGAATACTCACAGTCACTCTGATTCTAGTGACGCTATATCACGTCACAACCTGTCAAACTCGAATAACTCCAATTTGACGTTGACTCAATTTGAATTTGACTCCGTTTCAGTTTTATATATTAATTAGATGATGATACGCCTGAATATAATCCACTCACGAGGACACCTAATTACATCGCGTGCACTCAATTTGAATTTTTCATCGACATATTCTGAAAGTCGAAATCAATCATTGAGGACCTAAACCTACTTTAGGTAGTAAGTACTCTAGGACTCTAGTACTCTAGGATGAAGGCACACATCCGGGATATACCATCCAAGAGTGTGGGCATGACAGGGAGGGTGTGACATTTCCCATTTGATATGAAAATCACCCCTGTACAAAACTACCCTATAGCTGTTTCTGTCGATAACTAGAAGGATCCCCCAGGGATTTCAGACTTGTTATTTTTTTAGATGTTTCCTGGCAGTGTGATTAAAGTTTTATAGCAAATTAGTATCAAGTTAGTTGCCGATAAAAAATTACACAGTTCGAAAATGTTGTTTTTTGCCACTTGTCAAAATGATTGCAAAAAAAATCTCATATTTAACCAAGATCGGAACAAGGTACGAGATAAAGTAAATTGTCTGTTTCTTGATTTTGACCACAATAATTTTATTATTTAATCAGGAAAAAGAAAAATATCAATAAACTTTACCTGCGCTTACTGCAATCACGTGAGAAGGGCAAATACTAATTTGACGAGTTTTTCGAATCTGAGACGGATTTTCAAGAGGTTATGGTTCTTTCCCCTTACTTGCGTAATTCTTGGAATTTTGAGCTGATATCCTACAGCCTAACAATTTTTTTCGGTCACATGCCTGTTTGCCTTGTTCCAGGAATGGAGACAGAAGAGCCCGGTCAGCAGTCATCCAAAAGGATGAAAAAAGATGACGTATTGACAAGACAATTCGTCCTAGCTCTCTTGGACAAAGGACAGCTTAAACAACAAGCCTGTAATCAAAAATACTCCAACTATAAGCTGTTTGTTAAATACTCGCTGCGTAACAGCGAAAATTTACAATATAAGAAATTCTCTGAAGACCAATATGAAGTTATAGCATATTTCAAGAAGCAGCCAGAATCATGGGAGCCTGAAAGACTCTTGAAGTTTTTTCTGGCCGACTCACACAAGAAATGGCAGCAGGAAATTCGTGCAAGTGACGCCCCACAGTATTCTGCATCAGCCCTTTTATTTACTTTAGAAGGTAATCCGGATTTAGCGCTTGCTTATCTTTTCGGAAATTGGTTCGGTATGATTAATGATGCTGCCATTGTTAAAGATTTTGGGGTTAAGACGATGGTGTCGGCAGGAATGTCTGATAAGAAAGAGGGAATACCATTAGAGACGATTAAATCGATTGATATGACCATGTACCGCAATGATAACGTCACACACTCTACCAGCGCACTAAAAAAATTAGGTACTTTCTATGAGGCGCTCAAGGAGGCTACAGGGAGTCTGGAAGGGCTGCGTATCTTGCCGAAAAAGGACATAAACACACAGCTTGTCCACGGAGGTAATAAAATCAAATTCAATTTCAAGTTACCAGCAAATCGATCGCAATTGAAAAAGGATTACATCAAGGACCTTCGAGATCAAGCATATAAATTTTATAAAATTTATAAAGAAGACACAGTTTTACAAGATTTTGAGTCATTTTTTGAACCTTCTTTAGACTCAAGTAGCCAAATTGCAACCGCGCTTGATTTAAATTTGGACCAATCTTGGCAACAATATGTAAATGACGGTATTATCGTAACGGGCGAAAATTTTTGGCCCATCCTTTACAGAGTCCCTCGTAAAGATCAAATAAAAGAGAAAGAAAATTTTCTAATCAAAATGACGAAAGGAAAATCTACGGCTAAGGTGCGAATAGGAGGTGAAAAGTATGAGCTTACAAACCTGATCAGTGTATCCTGCATTAATTACGGTGAGACATTTTATCGAAAGGACGCCGGAAAGTGGTATGAGATGCCCCGAAGTATGATTTCAAGGAAAAAGAAAGAAATAATGGCCCAGAAAATCAACAGTAAAGATCTATTCTTATCGCCAGCAGCGGGGTTGAGGCAGCCAGAAGACGCATACAATATATCCGCAGTAGAGAATATGAAGTCAGCACAAAATGCTAAGTTCATATTGAAAGCTATCCTTTTGGACAAGATAAATGTAGAAGTGAGCTCGCGCAACAAGTTCGAGCTAGCAGATATACTACTTAAAATAAATGAAGGCCGTTCTTATCTCATCCATGTAAAGAGAGGGCAAGCAACAGACCTAGACCACCATTGTCAGCAAATAATCAGGTCCGCAAATTTTATGTCGGACAACTTAGATAGGAGCGCGTCTATCAGCTGCTTGACAAAATCCTTTATCAAGCTACAGTACACAGAATATGTAAACCTACAAACCGAAAAATGCTCATTCTTTCAGAAGAAATTTAATGGAGGAATTATTAAGTTTCAAAACAATATCACGGAAACACTGAATTCGTTAAGACATCAAAAAATTCGAAAGATCCGAGATAAAGTTGTTAGATTGGGAGAGTCGAATGATGCCTATAAAGAAATGAGCGCGTATGATGACGCATTGTACCAGTGGCTTGACTTCGTGTTCGACTATTTGTCCACTCCAAGGGATGCACGTTCCAATGACGATACGAAATTAAACACGATGAGAACCACATTAGAAAGTTTATTGTACCAACTAGAAGAGAACAAGGTTTTCACAAACCACACGAAAGGGTTACTTAAACGAAATGAAAGGAAAAAAATCACCTTCGTGCTGGCGATAATCACAAACGCACAGCCTGATAATTATCTTATAGATAACAAAGTGGTAGCAATCTACCAAACAATGAGCGTTGTTCTCAAGTGTTCGTTTCAGTTCAAAGTTACTTTCATTCCTGTAGCGCAAAATTAGTTAGACTATTTGAAATGGGTTTTGAATGAGTAAAGGACAAATAAATTTATAATAACTAAATTCTAAATTAAGAACCAAATTCATGTACTTTACTTAGCATTCAAAACCCATTTCAAATAGTTTTTGTTAAAACTAGTGCTAAGAATGAATCAAGTAGACATGAGTCTAAAAACAATCAGCTAGACATCTTGTTTTTGAAATTTACGAACTATTTATATTCAAGTCATATACCGTATTATATTTAATTTGTTATTTTATTGTTATTCTTGTTGTCACTTCATCTTACCAGGCTGAAGAAGTTAGTGAGTGAAACGGAGCTTGAAGTAGTAATCAATTATTTGGCATAATCAAGTTTCATGCCTAAATTTAATTATTTTCTACCAGTTTGCTAAACAGGTACATAAAAAAAATATATATATATACCTATATACAAATAAATAATTATATTATTTTATTTTATTTATGCATACAATATATTTTTATGGAACATAATGGTTGAACATTTGTAAATTGACCGGCATTATTATTATTATTATTATTATTATTACTGTTATTATTATTGTTATTATTATTAATATTACTATTGTTGTTATTAAATTATATAATCAAACTCATAGATGGCTTTGACTTATGGCTTTGTGGAAAAAATGGACAAACTATTAAAAATGTATTCCTTGTCAATCAAAATAATAATAAAAAAAATTATATAGATATATATAAATATATTATAATGTTATTACATTGTTATTATTGACTGGTACTTTCGTTTAACATTTACATCATTTCATGCTCCACATCCGATCCATACATGAGCATAATGTACATCACAGACATTTCCCTCTTCCAGCTATAGAAACACCCAGGGGCAGGATCTGCAAAGCGATCCAAGTCGATTTCAAAGTCTAGTGCAGACTGTATTTCCAGATTTTCAGGGGATTTCACCAATATTATGTTCTTTAGACTCATAGTTTTTAGACTCATGTCTAGTTGAATTAGTATATGTTACGAAACGTCGGGAAATTTGGTTGTACTTTACTTAGCATTCAAAACCCATTTCAAATAGTTTTTGTTATAATTACGTACCCCTAATTTTCAGATGGTTATGAACGCAATGGCTGTGCAACTTTGAAGGGAAATTAAAATAGTTTTGTCCCACCTAACGGTATTTAGACCGACGCCTATTGTTTTTGCCCAAATGAAGTTATTAAAATGTCTGTATTACTTATAAATCATCAAATATATGATCTCGCATAAGGAAATAACAATCTTGGGGATACATTTCTTGTGCAAACTCGTTTTTTTTCAAATCCCGCCATTGAATTCATCAATAAAATGTGTTTCATGATTTTTTTGACTTCAAATCTTATTTAAATTGCAAACGCTAGCAATGCGCGGGGTATTTTATTATTAAGAACACTAATACCGTCTCAAAAATTGAAGTCCAAGCCCAAGCCCAAGAGTCTGTAGCGCAAAGAATGGCTACAGCATTGCAAACACTAGCAATGCTCCATTTGAAGGAGCTGTGTGATCACGCACAGGTGCACAGCTTAGATTGATTGTTTAGTATGCGGTCCCTTGGATCTTAAATCTATCATACTTTCTCAATCAGTTGTCACTTTGATGTGAATATCACTGCATATTAAGTTTGATAACGCTATCTTTCAGTTGTCTCAGAACGCGAATGAGACTGAAATATTTGGGTTGTCGTCATGTCAGAACTGCCCAAATTTCCCGACACGAAGAAATAATGAATAATCCAACTCCTCGCTAGCATGACCCGGACATCGTTGTTGCCCGTACGAAATATTTCCTTGTTGACAAGGGCTTGTGTCGTACTTCGTTGTCTTCTCCTACTTGAACTGAGTCAAAACGAAGATTTTCTGCTAGCTACTATGAAACCAAATATAAAACGGGGCTTGGCTATTCACCTACACATGATGACGCACATTGCCAACCGTGTTGGCTATTTGCTGACAGAAAAACTACAATTAGCCGTTAATATCAAGGGCATCTACCCCCGGGGCAAATTTAATTCGTGTCTGGAAACATCTACACGTCATTTTTCACCTTGGATCGCCTTCTGCGATCTCGAATAATTACTTAATCGCAAAGTATTGTTTATTTCTAGCAACCATACTTATTGTTTGTATCTTTTTCGGCACTCGCAAGTGAACGTATACAAATGTGTGCATTACAGAAACATTAGACTGGTAATTTTTTTCAGACTCCTTCTTTAGTGTTGGGGAGGGGGATGGGGGGGGGGGGGGGAAATGGGGGCCAAACGAAAAATCTTGCCCCCGGGCCCAGAGATACCTAGTTACGCCACTGTGTCGAGAGGTGGATAAGCAAGGCGAATGAAGCTTCAGTACTAACTTGTATCCCTCCAACCTCTATCCCAAGCAGAACTGTTCATGTATATGATGGTCACCCATCCAATACCTGACCCAGCGCAGTGTTGCTTAACTTTCATCTCTCCAACCTCTCTCCCGAACAGAACTGGTCATGTGTATGATGGTCAACCATTCAATATCGGACCCAGCACAGTGTTGCTTAAATTTCATCTCTCCAACCTCTCTCCCGAACAGAACTGGTCATGTGTATGATGGTCAACCATCCAATACCTGACCCAGCGCAGTGTTGCTTAACTTTCATCTCTCCAACCTCTCTCCCGAACAGAACTGGTCATGTGTATGATGGTCACCCATCCAATACCTGACCCAGCGCAGTGTTGCTTAACTTTCATCTCTCCAACCTCTCTCCCGAACAGAACTGGTCATGTGTATGATGGTGAACCATTCAATACCAGACCCAGCGCAGTGTTGCTTAACTTTCATCTCTCCAACCTCTCTCCCGAACAGAACTGGTCATGTGTATGATGGTCAACCATTCAATACCAGACCCAGCGCAGTGGTGGTCTCATGAGAACTAGTGTTTCAACAAGCAAAACCGTTCGGCTACAGCTTAGAGAAAACACTGGTTGTTACCATCGTGATAACTATATAACTTTATGGCTCCGGCCCTAGCTCAAGAAAATACGAGCGGTTATCTTTCTGGCCTCCTAAGATTTCATAATCCATCGAATTGCCAGTCTCTGAGGAAGTTGATGTGGATGTACAAACAGTTACCAATCACATGCAGGGATATTAATATGGCTTGTAGCCTACCACAGAATGATAAAAGCTATTCCTAAAGATCAAGATCTAATAGCAAACACATTTAAAAACAAACAGTGCAAAGGGAAATTCAATTTTCATGGTTACCTTTTTTTTATTTAAATATATTTGTTTTAAACCACGTTTAAGATATATACTCGGTTTGCATTTTTTAAATCATCAAACTTTTTAATAGTCGCAACCAAAGACACATTTGCATACTGGAATTATTTCAATGGTTTAATTTATGACCGCTTGGACCGTCTACGGGATTAAAAGAACACTTAAACAGACCAAAGAGTAAGTATGTGTTAACAGGAAACCAATAATTTATATCCCTTATCCATATGAGAACATGTGAAAGGTGTAGCCATCACTAGCTTTATAGGAATTAAATTTAACTTCATTGAAGAAGTCATTGTTTTGTGGTCACAACCGCCTCCCCTGATCACTATCTAGAGTCGTTGCCGGTGACCTCTCTGATAAAACGCACTCTAGTCTGTGCTTATTTAGCTAGAGTTCGATCAGCCAGCCTTGTTCGCTTTGTTGTCACGCATGTAGGTTCGTGCGTAGAGACTTCCGAACATGTATAGCAGCAACAGTGTGTTAAAAGTTTGTAACAAAACGAACGACCGGGGGTAGTTACACTCGTAGATCAGCTGGGGCACCTGATGGGCGATTATCAACAGGAACTGGATCTGGAAGGCAAAAAAAAAACAGGACTTATGTAGCTAAGGTGAGCAATTGTAGAACTACCCAATAGTACCACACAACAGATAGAACCTATGATTTAAAAAAAATACGCTACAATCTTAAATGCTAATCTAAAATCAACATAGCAGTGAAAATAAAGTAATTTAAATTTAAAATAGCATAATGCTTAAATGTGGTTCGTTCAGAACATGGTGATAAGTTGGTGCCTTCAAGGAGGCCGGAAACTAGCTGATTTGTTTTCTAACCGATTTTAGATCGTTTTTTTTTCAAATAGGTGAATCCAATTGGCTCTGACTTTAAGAGAAAAAAAAATGTGTAGTCCAGCCGGTGAGAGAAGTAATAATGTTATTATGGCAAAAATGGCTTTAGCGTGTTTCCATTTGGTACCTTCTGACATTCTATAGACAGTTGCCGTAAACAAAAATGTTGAGCTGTCAAACTGTTCGCTTATGTTATGTCTACGTTTCATATGTTCTTCTGTTTGCTGAAGCGAGGCTTACGAAAATCCAAGTGGCAAAGCTTTTGTTTAAGGAGGTGATTGTGGTTGAGCCTTAAATCCGGCGCTTCCACGGCTGCGAAACGTGAAATGCACTTGTCTCCTACCACTAAATTGGTATGTAGCAGACGTAAGAAAATCATACGACAAGCGGGACATTCATTAGTTAGCTTTCTTCCATTACTGAATCTTGTCTCAATGTCAATGCAGTCAGAGCATCTTGGCCAAGGTGAATGGAATTTTGCGGGCTCACCATCTGCATTGACGTCAAATACTTCTTCCACCAGATGTACTTCTGGTACTCGGGTCCTAGAGCAGCCAAGAAGTAGTACACGTACATCACTACGTGAATGAACGCGTTCACCAGCCCCGGGAAAACGCTGTAACCTCCTGGAAGAGAAATACAGAGTGCAAGTCATGAGGTAGTTGGACGGGAAGCACCGCAGGGAACTCAGTTATTTCTTTATTTGTGGTGTTTAACGACGCACTGTTTTGACATCTGACCATGCGGCACTGGTCTAATGGCGTCGGTGAATGAGTGGATGATGATGAGAATGATGATGAACCTAACCTAGCCTAGAATGGAGGAGGGGAAACCTGGCGCCGGCACGTAGCCTACTCCTGTCGTAGAGCACCAAGGGGACCACCGGTTTAACGTCCCTTCCGAAGGACGGTACAACTCGAACAACAGGATTCCTCTACAAATTCATGCTGTCGAGAGGTTGATAAGCAAGGCAAATGAAGTTACTGTGCTAACTTTCATCCCTCCAACCTCTCTGCCGAACAGAACTGGTCATGTGTATGATGGTCACCCATCCAATACCTGACCCAGCGCAGTGTTGCTTAACTTCGGTGATCTCATGAGAACCGGTGTTTCCAACACGCCAAACCGTTCGCTGTAACCTTCAGGAAGGGGAACATAGGGGCATGGCTTCGACTCGCTCCCATTGACTTGCAGGTTCAGTCAGAGTCCTAGTGCTAATTTTAAGATACTAATTTCGACGAAAATCGAAGTCGCGAAAAGTAAAAGTCGCTGTATGTTGAGATTTTAGATTTGTATTTTGTTATTTCTCTCAGATTAATAGCATTTAAGACTGGCTTAAGCTGCAATAATTTTTAACGATTCTACCCTCAACGATTGATACGTATTGCTTTATATTTTAATTCGTAATTATTTAATTTCACTGTGCTTTTCCGCGAGCGCCATCGGATGGCAGCTACCATAACCGTCAGTTATCAGCTCGTTTGCTCAGTAAAACGTGTTACAGTAGCGCTGAGACTTTGAGTAAACCTGTAAACCCAATGTCGCTACTTAACAAAATTCCTCGTGTTTTCAATTTTGTTAAGGCGATAAAATAAAACAAAACTTGAGGACAAACTTGCAAATGTTCATTGAAAAAGAAAACAGAGCTCAACCAATCGTGCAGAAGTCAAGTAAACTAACAATAACGGAAAACTTGAGGGGTCACAAAGTTGAAATATGAATAAAAATGTCATACAAATTCAAAGAAATTGGTGAAAGCCGTCGCCGTGCTGGCCCTTTTATATGTGATTGTAACAGTGGTCTCACCTGGCAGGTATTTGGCGGCTACCCAAGCAAAGATTGGCATGATGGTGTGGTGATACAGATGCAAAGTGGACAGCTGTTTGTCTTTCTTGCGAAGCACGAAGAAGACCTGCACAGAGGTATGTTGATTAAATATTGTACCTGCAAAAAAAAATACGAAGAAAAACAGTCTCCATTTCTTTCTAATCGATCGTTGGCCTATTAGGTAGTCAGAGTCACAGTGCTAATGCTATACGATCTAGAGCTTTCAACACGAAGGGGATGCTTGTGGCCACAATCTGAATCTGTGACTGTTCTTTTTAGCAAACCTTGTAAGGTTTTGGTTATCAGAATAGAGAAACGAAGCCAAAAGTTAGGACGAAAACAATGATTTATTAAAAGAGATGTTATTACGGCCGACCGGTGATAAACTTGAAGGACCGAAGTCAACTGACTCTTCTCGGTGTCGCAGCCCTTCAGGGTCGTCTATCTACCTGCCTGCCTCGGTGAAGGGACAGGTTACTAACCGCACAAAATGGCGGGAACGTTACAACCTCTACAAACAAATAATAACGACTCAAAATATTGATACATGTTTATCAATAGTTGAGGTTAGCATTAGTAAAAAATACTTAGACATTCACCGTTGATACTCTAACTAACAATAACTTGATTTGTAACTAGGAATTAGCTGTACAAATTGTAATTCAAAATAAATAAATAAAATAACTTCAATGTTTGGATTCGTATCATTCATGTTGGTGTATTTCGGTGTACTTTAAAAAAAAGTATACTGACTGTGTCGAGGAGATCGATTATTTTGCACATCATGTACACCCAGTTGAGTTGAACCATCTGTAAAACAAAATAAAGCACGTCATTTCAGGGATGGTAGATGGTACCACGGTCATAGATCTGTTTCATTGATTGATTTTTGTTTTTCAACGACGCACTTTTTGACGAAGGACCATGTGGTATGGTCAAAATGGGGTCGATAAATTAGTGGGAGATAATTAATATAATAATGATCTTTATCTAGCTTTGATGGGAGGATGGTAAACCAGATGCGGACACGTTTTACCCACTGATGTCAAAGAGAATCAAGAGGAATTCGAAGAACGGTATGTCAATCACAGAAAACCTCTACCAATCCATGCTGTCGAAAGTTTGATATCAGTTAGACTAACTCTCATTCCTCCAATCTCTTTCGCATGCCAATAGGTACCTGACCCAGCGGAGGGCTGCTAAACTTCAGTGATATTATAATCATGAGAAGGAAAAGTGTTGATTTCTCAAACTATACAATACCTTCAGAGCATGGGCACTTCCAGAGTAGTCAACTGGTTGACACCGGAAGTTAAAGTCCCTCCACCAGGATGAGCGAAAAACCTGAAACAGGAGCGAGATCACATTTTCAAAGAAACTGATTTTATACTGGGTATTAGGACTATGGTAAGCATGTGAGAGAAGATACCAGATCAAGCACTGCCACAAGGATTGATACATAATCATGAAATTATATTTCAGTAATGATTTTAGTGGTGACATTTCAGAAATTTTTCAAAAACTAGTGTGAAGGTTAGATAAAGTAGACATGAGTCTAAAAACAATCATACTAATTATTAGTTTGTTTGGGTCTTGGACGATAAGGTAATTCGTATATTTCACCAAGACAGTGAAAATATTGAAGAAAGTTTAAACAATCTTAAAATATCCGCGAAATAAAAAGAAAGATGAGTATTGTAAGCAGCTATTGTACGCTATGCTCAGTAGCATTTACAATAGAAATGTTTTCCACTTTCCGTTCCGTTCCATTCCGTTCCCAAGACGGTTTAGTAACTTATGATCAACACGTTTCATTAGAAACGGGTGGCAATTTCTTAAATCGTTAACTTTTCTTAATTACTCCTCCGGTCCTATGTTTAGTTAATATCTCTTTTCTAAAACCGATTTCTTGTTGAGTTACGTGACTTTTTGATCAACTTCCACCCACAAAGATGACTTTCCATTAAATGTCATTAAAGATTCGACTATGACATAAGTATAGCTCGGGTAAAACTAGTTCCATTTCGAGCTTTCCGAAACATACCAATCTACAAATTAAAATTGAAAGTTTGTCATCCGGATCGAATTCAGTTCAGTGTGTCAATTACAGAATAAAACTGAGAAGTGGATAAAATATCGGTTAGACAATTTGTTATCCGATTAAGAGTTACTTTGAAATTCTGATTGGCACACCTCGATTAGATAATGCGATTTAGTCTGAATTGGTTTTATCAACAAAACGTTGATATATCGGGGATCAGGCAGGTAATCCAAGCTTAATCCTAGTAAAGATTAGAATATCACTTAATTTACTGCAAGGGTTTTTAGTTTTTATCTTGTTTTCACTAGGGAGCTTAAACCAGCAAGCGATGAATGAAGAGGAAGCTAGACTATAAATATGTGCAACCGAACCGGGATACAAACCCGGGACCTCCCAATTTGCGGATCAGATGCTCTACTAACTGAGCTATCCGGGCACTCATATTCTAGCTTTCGCTGGGTGGGATGAGGGATCTCCTCAAAGTCCCCATTCTAGCTTCCTTTCAACTTAAGTTACTGTAGGTTTACACCAAGGAGGATGGAAACTCGTTCTTTTGCTGTCAAAGAAATGACGTGCCAGATTTTATTTGAATTTCAACATTCTGTGACCACGCGAACGTAGCACCCAGTAACAGCCAGAAATAATCAATTCGTTTTGGAACTGTCTTCGAAAATAGAGTTGGACGATGACTTCCAAAAAAGTAATGGTGTAAGTCCTGAATATATGGGCGGCCGTCCACTTAATCACCTCAAATCCACTATATTTGATATCCTGGTCGATGATCCCTACCTCAACGATCATCCATGAGCAGGCCACGATGTGGAATAGGTTGTAGTAGAGCAGCGTTGACTTGAGGTCGAACGGTTTCCTGTTTTTCATGTATCGAGGTCCAAGCTGGGTGCAGAAGTACAGGTAGGACACCAGGATCATCGCCATGGGACCAAATCCTTGGAGCAGGAACCAGTCGGCAGTGCGAGGATCTGAGGGGAAACAAAATTACACACAATTTGTCAGAATATTAGAATGCTGAAAATATCCTGTCTTTTGGGGTTATGGAGAGCCCAAAATGAAAATGGTTTTCGATTTGTGTAACTTGGAGGTTGGTCGGGTTGGCGCCCGAAGGTCGCAGGGGCTCCTGGGTCTTGATTTAAAACAAACATCAAGCCGATGATGAGTTAAACATTTATAGCAGATCTAAGTTCAAAGATTTTTAGGGTGTCCTGCAAATTTTAATTTAAATAGGTAGAGCCGTTTGGCCAGTATTGGAATTTTTAAATGGGACATTTTTGTAAATCATTATTTTCAGAAAAATCATTATGCCTATTGAAAAAAAAACGTATACAATCTATAATCTAGAGATTTTGAAGATGACCTGCAAATTAAATCAAAATCGGTCCAACGTTCGGACGGTATATAGCGAACAAACACACATGAAAAAATGATAATAATAATAATCCGTATTTTTTTTTCCGGAAAGTGCAATTGAGCTGTCGCTTAGCATGTTACGCTCATCCGAAAAGCAAAGGGTGAAGATTTTAGTTCAAATATACAGCACATTAGGTTATAAAGTGATAAATTAATTGAACTATGTTGTTTTGCTTTTGAAGATTTTGCACCGGAAGTAGAATGTCAAATAAAATTAACACATTTGTGTAGGTAAGGAAAGAATCACTACCAAAGTAAGGAAAGAATCCATAGCCAAAATCACCAAAAAAGATTTTGCTATAATGGGAACAACGACCCACTCAAAAATTCTTTAAAAGTAATAATCACATATTATCACCCCTAAAATTGAAATTGAACTAATTTTAAAGGTTGCAATGCCCGATACACGCAAAATACACTTCTCAATATAAAACTCACCTGCATTTTTCTCCACTAGTTTCAAATATCCATTCACCCATCCCGGCACCTGATTCATCGTCGACTCCATCTCTAGTTCTGGTCAAACTTTGTTTCCGCCATGCAAAGTCACTCTCATTTATACTGACCTACATGTCTGGCTTCCGGCTGTGTCGCCTTTACGCTGCACGTGTCGCAGTGGTGACATTACCTGTCGTAGGCGATTTTCGATCAAACTTATGACAGCATCAGAGCGGAAGGTCAGCAGATACCTTGCAACTGAACCCATAACGGGCGACACCCACCAAAACCCTTCAAAGAAACTATAGTTTTCATACATTTTATTAAAGTATCGAGACATTTAGGAAATTTTAGCCACAAAAAATCGCAAGGGTAACGATTTTTCTGAAAAAAATACGTGATTTTTAGTTAATAATAAGTTCATCGGAGTTAAGCAACACTAAGCCGGGTCAGGTATTTGATGGTGGCCATCATACACATGACCAGTTCTGTTCGGGAGAGAGGTTGGAGGGATGAAAGTTAAGCAACACTGCGCTGGGTCAGGTATTGGATGGGTGACCATCATACACATGACCAGTTCTGTTCGGGAGATAGGTTGGAGGGATGAAAGTTAAGCAACACTGCGCTGAGTCAGGTATTGGATGGGTGACCATCATACACATGACCAGTTCTGTTTGGGAGAGAGGTTGGAGGGATGAAAGTTAATAAACACTGCGCTGGGTCAGGTATCGGATGGGTGACCATCATACACATGACCAGTTCTGTTCGGGAGATAGGTTGGAGGGATGAAAGTTAAGCAACACTGCGCTGGGTCAGGTATTGGATGGGTGACCATCATACACATGACCAGTTCTGTTTGGGAGAGAGGTTGGAGGGATGAAAGTTAATAAACACTGCGCTGGGTCAGGTAATGGAAGGGTGACCATCATACACATGACCAGTTCTGTTCGGGAGATAGGTTGGAGGGATGAAAGTTGGTGCAGCAACTTCACTCGCCTTGCTTATCAACCTCTCGACAGCATGGATTTGTGGAGTAATCCTGAAAGGAACGTAAAGCCGATGGGTCCTTTGGTGCTATTCGACAGGAGTAGGCTACGTGTCAGCAACGGGTTACCTACAAATCGTTGTAGTCTTGGTTAGGTTTCATCAAAACTCTCACATCACCCACTCAATTATAAATGCCGTTCAACCTGTGCCGCAGGGCCCGATGTCAAATCACTGCGTCGCATAACTTAATCAATCATTTTATTAATTAGTAGGTAACACCCGATCCCGAACCCCGATCTCCACCTGTCGCGGGTGTTGCTCTAACCAATTTAGCTACTTGGACAAATCATTTTTGAGAGGATTTTAGAGTGTTCCTAATAATAAAATACCCCGCACATTGCAAGCGCTTGCAATTAAAATAAGATTTTGCACAATCAATCAATTCATTGCTGATACAATTGGTAGACAAATTCTTATAATATAATTTCTTGAAATATATGTGATCTGTTCAAATCGGCGAATTATCAGACGGGAATTATCAGACAGCTTGAGGTATGAATTTAAAGATTACTAAAAACATTTCTATGTTACCACAACACCGAACAAAAATAACCAGAGTTTAAAAAACTGGGATTCTTTACTTTGGATTGTTTGAAAAAAATATAAATCTCAGTAGAAAATAATTTGACTATCGTAAAGCACAGCAGAAAAAAGGAAGGTTGAAATCCTTCGTTAAGTTCAGCAACCACAGCACCGCAAATAATTTGCTATGTTGGTTTTTAGACTCATGTCTACTTGATTTATCCTTAGCACTAGTTTTAAGAAAAACTATTTGAAATGGGTTTTGAATGCTAAGTAAAGGGCTAGTAAATTTCTAGTAAATTAAAGGGAAATTTAGTAGCCCTTAACTTGGCATTCAAAAACCCATTTCAAATAGATTTTCTTAATTTTCAATGTGTCAGGTTTTGAGCAAATTCCTTTTCTATTGATCGATGTAGGTGCCGTGCGCTCAGCTGATGTCTTAAATACACATTGTGTTAATTCCTGGGACTGCTGGACATGCTGGACATGCTGGACATGCTGGACATGCTGGACATGCTGGACATGCTGGACATGCTAGACATGCTGGACGTGCTGGACATGCTGGACATGCTGGACATGCTGGACATGCTGGACATGCTGGACATGCTGGACATGCTAGACATGCTGGACATGCTGGACATGCTGGGCATGCTAGACATGCTGGACGTGCTGGACATGCTGGACATGCTTGACATGATGGACATTCTGGACATGCTACACATGCTGGACATGCTAGACATGCTGGACATGCTGGACATGCTGGACATGCTGGACATGCTGGACATGCTGGACATGCTGGACATGCTAGACATGCTAGACATGCTGGACATGATGGACATGCTGGACATGCTGGACATGCTGGACATGCTGGACATGCTGGACATGCTGGACATGCTGGACATGCTGGACATGCTGGACATGCTAGACATGCTGGACATGCTGGACATGGTGGAAATGCTAGACATGCTGGACATGCTGGACATGCTGGACATGCTGGGCATGCTGGACATGCTGGGCATGCTGGAGTGGGAGCCTACTCAGATCTATTGGAATGGGAGCTTACTCAGGTCTTTTGGAGTAGGTGCTTTCTCAGGTCTATTGGAGTGGGAGCTTACTCAGGTCTTTTGGAGTGGGAGCTTACTCAGGTATATTGGAGTGGCAGCCTACTCAGGTCTATTGGAGTGGGTGCTTTCTCAGGTCTATTGGAGTGGGAGCTTACTCAGGTCTATTGGAGTGGATGCTTACTCAGGTCTATTGGAGTGGGTGCTTACTCAGGTCTATTGGAGTGGGAGCTCACTCAGGTCTATTGGAGTAGGAGATATGTCAAGGCTTACTGGATACAACTAATCGGCCAAACCACTTTTCCGATCGCGACGAAACAAAAACTATGCGATTCATCATATAAATGGCAGCAGATTGATTATTTTCAAGATGAAAAATATTGTTTTGTCTTATAGTTACACCCGTTAAAAAAAGAGCCTCTTTAAGGCGTTATTAACGCCTTTTTGGGAGAAGTCCTGTTCTTGGATCCTCGAAAGTACCGTCTTTCTGGAAGGGAATTTAAGCCGGTGGTCGCCTTGGTCGTCAGTAGACTACGTGCCGGCACCGGGTTTCCACTCCTCCCTCATACGCTATGCTAGGCTCATCATTATCCTCGTCCCAACTAAATCATTGACTGAAGTAATTATACAAATGCTGCTCGGCCCGTTGTCAACACAGTGTAACGTTTAACACAACTACATAAATACAGAGTACCTCTTGTCACGCTGGGCTTTCCGCGAAATCTGTTGGGCAATTTCTTTGCAGTTTGAACTCCAAGAAGGAAACTAGAGCAGTGATAACGTGAGTTAGTCAAGGATTCTTAGTGAGAAACCGATAAAGCGAAACCTGTTCTTTGACGCGTCGAAGATGGATGGACTGAAAGTTAAGTTGTTAGATCTCATGCTCCTTGCTTCTAGCATGGAGTTGCTTGTAATGGTACGTGCCACACGATGGCGCTTGCGGCCGTTTTTTAAAAAACCTCTGCAATTGAATAATTACAACTCAATTTATCAATACATGTTTATATATATAATTGAGGTAAGCATTAATAAAGATAATTGGGTGTAAACTAGTCGCAAATGCGAGTAATCTGCGAGAAATAACGGAATGAATATTCTTAATGACTGCATTTAATAGCATGTCCCATTTTTTGTCGGTAAACTTGTTATTTGGCGGCCATTTTTTGCGGAGACAGATGGACACTAGTGCTGTGATGGTCATCAACGTGATATTGACATATGACATAATCGTGATGGATTTAAAAATAAATATATATTTATTTAAGTTTCTTATGCCGTTTTTGAACAGTTGAAAATTCTAGAAATAGGATTTTACCACGGACAGTGATACTGCTGGTCTTTTAATGTTATCAAAAAAAGTAGGAAGATGGAAGTATATCATTTTAGGTAAGTATTTACAATGACGAAGCAGTAAGCAGCACGCCATATCGACCCTTCCGAAGGACGTGTCTATGAGTAGCGAGGTCCCAAACCTTCCCAGAAATAACTGACACTTTTCTTGCAACCATACATATACATTTGATAATAAGATTTCGTAACAAAAAACCTAAAGAACATTACAACATATGGAATAAAGACATGGACATAAGAATCAAAAGTAAAGAAGCTACAATTGGGGACTTTAATTACTTTATAATTATAGATAATTGAAGTGTAATTACAGGTGCATCGGATGTATTTCGCTCCGTCTCATCCTAGACTGGACCAGAGCAAAGATGAGACGCGTTGACCTCCTTGCTGTGTAGCATGGCCGTTTACCCGTGTGGCCCGCAAGAGTGAAATTGTTACCAAATCAGCATCGAGTGCCCCAGGCGTGGCAGGGTCTTGGCAGAGCTGTCACGCTATGTCTTGGTACGATTGTTTTTTATGTGGTGTTTAACGACGCACTGTTTTGACATATGGCCATGCGGCACTGGTCGAATGGCGTCGTTGAATGAGTGGATGATGATGAGGATGATGATGAACGTAACCTAGCCTAAAAGGGAGGGGAAACCCGGTGCCGGTACGTAGCCCACTCCTGTCGAAGAGCACCAAGGGGACCACCGGCTTAACGTCCCTTCCGGAGGACGGTACAACGCGAACAACAGGATTCCTCCACAAATTCATGCTGTCGAGAGGTTGATAAGCAAGGCGAATGAAGTTGTTGTACTAACTTTCATCCCTCTAACCTCTCTTCCGAAGAGAACTGGTCATGTGTATGATGGTCACCCATCCGATACCTGACTCAGCGCACTGTTGCTTAACTTCGGTGATCTCACGAGAACCGGTGTTACCAACACACCAAACCGTTCGGTTTGCTACGATTGTCAAAGAGCAAGTGTCATAGTGGTTCATGCTGGTGCGGCGTTGTGGCGAACAACGAGTGATCTATCAGGAATCTGTCATAGTTATAAGAATCTTCGCAGATATTTATCATTTTAAATTAGTCTAGTACACCGAGAAGTTTGGGAAAACTCGTAAAATATCTTAATTTATACTTTAGTGCTAGTTCTTTAGTGGCACGTGCCACTAACAGACCCTCTGTTAATGACGATTATCAGATTGCCAACAAACAAATAAAGCGAATAAACTAGCGGCTTGTTGATTACTTAACCTGTCATTGAGAAACTTACAAATCTAAGAAAAACGGTGTTATTTTCAAAATGATGTTGGTAATTAGTAGCGAATTTATCTTTTAATATGTCATAGTACAATTGATTTCTGAGCTTTCTACCAATCGATATACCATTAAATCTATAACCATCGATTAGTTCATTGTGTGTTACTAAATTTTCCGGCTATGTGATTGTAATTTAGTTCTTATAGACGTGCACAGCAAAACCCAATCTAAGTCAACGATAATTACAAAAGCAGAGTAAAGGATTTAGGGTCGCAGAGTGTGAAACCTGGAAGGTGGATATGAAAAACTCCGGAGGCAACGAGGATTGATCTTTCCTCTCTTGCAGAAGCCCTCGTCTGACCTCCCACTGTGACATTCGATTAGTTGCAAACAAACAAACAAACAAAAAAAAAACAGAAAAGCAATGCAATTTACTCAGACAGGTTTGCGCAAATGCAATTTGAATTTAGGTTGTAAGAAAATCATAAAAAAATGACACTATTTTTCTCTCGAACCTTATATAAGAGATGAACCCGTGAAGGCCGCGGTGCTCCACTTTCCCAAAATCTTCGGTCACCTTTGGTATCCAATCCAAGCCAGCCGATAGCTGAATGACCAGACCTGTCTGCGTCGTAAAGGTTTCACCCAAAAAAACAGCGCTTGACTCCACATTGTAACAAAGATTACGACACGCACAAACACACGCACACACATCGCATGAAAAACGTCTAGAAGTGTCGACTTTATGAGCAAGAGAGACGGCAACAATGTGTAACATGTTTCGCTGGAGAGTTGTAAGCTACGCAACCCCCCCGAAAAGTGAAAGGTGCCGTTACGATATTTTTTGGAACACTTCCAGACGACTGTACGACAAACAGACGTAACTTCGATTCAGACAAGACAAGTTCGACGCGCTAACGGTCGTCGTCAACATACGCCAAATTTCAAATCGCACGTAGAAACGCGAAGAAAACCGTTACAGAAAAAGTGCTCCATAACAGTTTGAACCGTCAACGGACGTTTTCAATGTTTGAACCGCGCTAGTTGAATCGCCAGAATGTGGTTCAAGAAGTCGACGGTCGACAGCGTCGACCTGGAAGACGTCGCCGTCCATGACGACCTCGTGAAAAACAACAACGACGTCGCCGAGGCGCTGTTTAACGATGACGGCTCGCGACGCCTTGGATCTCCGATCCAGGAGTTCTATGCGGGTACCAACATCTTCGTGACTGGCGCTTCGGGGTTTATGGGCAAGGTGCTCGTCGAGAAGCTGCTGCGATCCTGTTCGAACCTGAACAGCATCTACATGCTGATGCGGCCGAAGAGTGGGAAAACTGTGGCGATGAGGGTCGACGAGTTTTGTCATTCGGCGGTGAGTTTTTGATTGCCCAAATTTGTGACTAGTTTTAAAAAAAAAGTTAACTCCTGGTTAAAATTTTAGTTAAAAAAATTGACTTTGCGACTTCCAATCACATCCAAAGAAATTCAAATGTTTCTGAGAGGTATAAACTTAGTTAAGGTTGAAGAATTTAGCATAACCGACCCTTATAATACCACCTTACTATCACATATGTAATCACATATGTAACTATCATACTTATCATACTTATCAAATGTATTACTTCCATATCATACTTTACAATACACTCAATTATACTATGTTTAGGTACAATTTCAATCGGAAGGTTGGGCTTCTTATTTTTATTGAATAATCTTGGGATTCGTGCTAGGTTAAGACCCCGTAAGAAGTCCGTGATTTAATTAGTCTAGTTGTACTTTATTTTCGTCTAGTTTGCTGCATTGGCAAGTGTTTAACTGCCAGGGGCGGCTTGTCTTGGGTGAAGAGTAGGTACAGCGCCACCTGATGAAAAAGTGAAAGGCAGAATAATAGAAAAACACCATATATATTTTTTTGAAATGATATTTTTTGAAAAATTGAATCGATTTTACGATTGTTGAAAAACAATTTATTTTCTCCTCCGAGCCACTTCCCATCATGCCGATAGAGCTCAGGTAGGTTGACAGGCCCGCTTGATGTTCAAGAGACAAAATTGACGAAGCAGAAAAATTGCGTATTCAAAATTAATTGTGAAAGTCACTGAAAATTTGCTTGCCAGAATGAATTAAGAGTAAAAACGCTTGGAACCGCGTGAAAAATTACCTTGGTCTCGAAAATTGTGCACGAGTCATTTTCTTCGCGCTAGCCATTGTAACATTGAGGTGTCAGAATTTCCCAGTAGTCTGCAAGCCAGCTGGTAAATTACTGCTAACCAAAGGAAGGAAAGAGGAAACATATGCCCACTTTAATCAATTCATAGCAGTTCAAAATTAAATACCTAGATAGTTGTGTATAAAAAACGTATAGCTGCCAGTTGCAGGCCCAGCTGTCATTGACCTTGCCTGGAGGTCGCTCATATGAATCATTGGTCAAATTTTATTTTATTGCGTTGTTCAAGCATACCTACCAAACCGTCAATTACCTAATCAGAACTGTAAATCGTGCTTATTGGTAGCTATGTAAAAAAAATCAATTCAACTACCATACCAAAAACTAACCAAAACTATAAACTGTTTAACACCTTATTGAACTTTTGTAAAGTCATGGCATGTCCTCTGGCGTTAATATCTCTCCCGAGGACCGCACGTAGGCTCTCTGTGCCATTCATCATGCACGTCACTTTTAATATTGTTTGTTGTTACCCAACACTTGGTACTGTGGCGCTAACCAATCTTTTGTCTTACTGCCTTGACATCACTCTCAAGACCATCAAAAGCGAAGGCTCTTAATTTTTGTTATTCCCTCATTGCCGACATTAGTGCGGTGGTATTCGTCTAAAGATCATCGTGTTTATCGTCGTCCTCTTACCGAAATTGTTGGGTTTCGACCGCTAAGCAACTGCTTGTAAGTAACTTTGAGATCAAATAAAATTGGAGCACGGGTAAAAAAGTGCAGTGTAAAACGGCAAGCTCGCCATGGGCAGTTACAGAGCAATGTCGATTCAAAAGTTAGTTTATTTTTTGCTAGGAAGCTGTAACAACATTGTGTCCCTAGCTTAGAGAATAATCCTCACTCTTTTAATTCTCACCATAGAAAAATTAAAACTCTAAAAAACTTCCGGAAGCTTTTCCGGATTACCACAAGAAAGCTTTTTCGGTTAATTCTTGGCTTCAGGATTTTCTATGAGCTTTACAGGATTACCACAACTTTTCGGGACTTCCCAACAGCTTTTCAGGTTTACCACACGGCTTCGGGATTTCCCAGAAGCTTTTTCAGGATCACAACATGGCTTCAGCTTTTCCCAACAGCTTTTCAGAAATAGTCCAAGGCTTCAAGACCTTCTATAGACTTTCAAGGATCCTCGTGGGACTTCATATGCGTCCAGATACATTACAGGAGCTCCCCATATTTCCAGAATAATGTCAAACAGAGAGCAAACCTCAATCTCTTGACAACCCTTCGATTCCAGTGTTTCGACCGTCTTCGCCGCGAGCAGCCAGGCTTCGAGGCCAAGATGTTTGCAGTGGCGGGCGACATCGGCCAGCCGGGGCTTGGTATCAGCGATCAGGATCGGCACCTGCTCTCACAAACCGTGCATGTGGTCTTCCACGTGGCTGCCACTGTTAGGTTCAACGAGCACCTCTCAGAAGCGATCAAAATGAACGTGCGGGGCACAAAAGAAATGATGGTCTTATGTAGGGACTTTGTACGACTCAAGGTAAGTCGGGCGAATCGTTTCTGTTGGCCAGAAGGAGGCTTAATATGAAGAAAACTTTTAATACAGCTATGACTCTTGCAGGACGCTTAACTTCCAGGGGCTGAATCAGTAAAGCAAAGTTTAAGCTTAACCCCCAATATTTTATTTTGCAGTTTTGCAGTGTTAACAGATTAAACAAATTTGAGCTATACAGCTGCTAAGAAAACTTATTTTTTCTCCTGAAAAACTTTGGAAAACGCCCTAAACAAGCTCTTTTACAACGCGTACAACTATAGGACAAAATAACATTTTTAATTTGCCAATAGTGTGATGAGTCGCCTAGTTTTTGTTTCGTCACGATCGAAAAAGTGGTTTGGCTGATTAGTTGCATCCAGTAAGCATATATATAGACATGGGTAAGCGCCCACTCCAATAGACCTGAGTAAGCTCCCACTCCAATAGACCTGAGTTAGCACCTACTCCAATAGACCTGAGTGAGCTCCCACTCCAATAGACCTGAGTAAGCTCCCACTCCAATAGACCTGAGTTAGCACCTACTCCAATAGACCTGAGTAAGCTCCCACTCCAATAGACCTGAGTAAGCACCCACTCCAATAGACCTGAGTAAGCTCCCACTCCAATAGACCTGAGTTAGCACCTACTCCAATAGACCTGAGTAAGCACTCACTCCAATAGACCTGAGTAAGCTCCCACTCCAATAGACCTGAGTAAGCACCCACTCCAATAGACCTTAGTAAGCACCCACTCCAATAGACCTGAATAAGCACCCACTCCAATAGACCTGAGTAAGCTCCCACTCCAATAGACCTGAGTTAGCACCCACTCCAATAGACCTGAGTAAGCTCCCACTCCAATAGACCTGAGTAAGCTCCCACTCCAATAGACCTGAGTAAGCTCCCACTCCAATAGACCTGAATAAGCTCCCACTCCAATAGACCTGAGTTAGCACCCACTCCAATAGACCTGAGTAAGCGCCCACTCCAATAGACCTGAGTAAGCTCCCACTCCAATAGACCTGAGTTAGCACCTACTCCAATAGACCTGAGTAAGCTCCCACTCCAATAGACCTGAGTAAGCTCCCACTCCAATAGACCTGAGTAAGCTCCCACTCCAATAGACCTGAGTTAGCACCTACTCCAATAGACCTGAATAAGCACCCACTCCAATAGACCTGAGTAAGCTCCCACTCCAATAGACCTGAGTTAGCACCCACTCCAATAGACCTGAGTAAGCTCCCACTCCAATAGACCTGAGTAAGCTCCCACTCCAATAGACCTGAGTAAGCTCCCACTCCAATAGACCTGAATAAGCTCCCACTCCAATAGACCTGAGTAAGCTCCCACTCCAATAGACCTGAGTTAGCACCCACTCCAATAGACCTGAGTAAGCACTCACTCCAATAGACCTGAGTAAGCTCCCACTCCAATAGACCTGAGTAAGCTCCCACTCCAATAGACCTGAGTAAGCACCCACTCCAATAGACCTGAGTAAGCACCCACTCCAATGGACCTGAGTAAGCTCCCACTCCAATAGACCTGAGTAAGCTCCCACTCCAATAGACCTGAGTAAGCACCCACTCCAATAGACCTGAGTAAGCACCCACTCCAATGGACCTGAGTAAGCTCCCACTCCAATAGACCTGAGTAAGCACCCACTCCAATAGACCTGAGTAAGCTCCCACTCCAATAGACCTTAGTAAGCACCCACTCCAATATACCTGAGTAAGCTCCCACTCCAACAGACCTGAGTAAGCATTCGATACAACAGCCTTAACTTGAATGAGGCTCAACTTGCAGTTGCAGTGCAGGCTTAACTAACAAAATGTTAACAAATTGCGACAACTTTAGGCCAACATTTAGTAATGTGCTGGGGGTTATTTCGCCAGTCTGTGGTCCACGTATCAACGGCTTACGCCAACTGCCCACTAACCGAGATCGAGGAGAAGTTCGTGGACTCACCGATAGACTGCGACAGAGCGATCCAGATGGCAGACTGCGTCAACGCGGACCTCATGACTTCTATCACCAAAAAGTGAGTGTTTGGCTGTAGGGGGAAGGAGGTTACCCAACCAATCACCCCAACATATCAGAACCTCGGCGCTAGTGGTAAATTGTCGTCGATAAAATTGTGGACAATAATGGAAGACGCCACAGATGGAGGCACCGTCGTTTCGAGTGTTAAGAGATTTTGTTTCGTTATTTCTCGCAGATTATTCACATTTGATATTTTTTAATATGTGGTGTTTAACGACGCACTGTTTTGACATCTGGCCATGCGGCACTGGTCTAATGGTGTCGGTGAATGAATGGATGATGATGATGAGGATGATGATGAACCTAACCTAGCCTAGAAGGGAGGAGGGGACACCCGGTGCTGGCACGTAGCCTACTCCTGTCGAAGAGCACCATGGGGACCACTGGCTTCACGTCCCTTCCGAAGGACGGTACAACTCGAACAACAGGATTCCTCCACAAATCCATGCTGTCGAGAGATTGATAAGCAAGGCGAATGAAGTTTTTGTCCTAACTTTCATCCCTCTAACCTCTCTTCCGAAGAGAACTGGTCATGTGTATGATGGTCACCCGTCCAATACCTGACTCAGCACAGTGTTGCTTAACTTTCATCCCTCCAACCTCTATCCCGAACAGAACTGGTCATGTGTATGATGGTCACCCATCGAATTTCTGACTCAGCGCAGTGTTGCATAACTTCGGTGATCTCACGAGAACCGGTGTTTCCAAAATGCCAAACCGTTTGGTTTCGCATTTGAGACTGGTTTTTATTGAAACTAACCTCAACGATTGATATAAATGCATCGATAGTTTAAGTAGAAAGTATTATATTTGTTGTTAAAAGAACGGGCGCGAGCGTCGTTATAAATAAAATAGTGCGGGGAATAGTTTGGGTCTGGTGGACATCCCGCGAGAGACGATACCATGTCTAAGTCTTCTAGATCAATTTTTGTCAAGAGCTTGTAAAGCTTGTGGAAACAAATTCATACGGAGGGCTTTGTCATGGTACCACCTCACACGGGCTGGACTGTAAGCTCTATGGACGATACCTGGTTTTCAATCTCGCTGGACGTCTTTCCAGAATGCTGGACAAGTGGCCCAACTCGTACTCGTTCACGAAGGCGGTGGCCGAGGACGCCGTCAGGAAGTATGGAGTCGGGCTTCCGCTAGGAGTTTTCCGACCTGGAATCGGTAAGTGTGAGACAGGGATACTACAAAATGTTTAATTCAACCCGGAATATACCCGTGGTAACATAAAATAGCAGAATTGAGAAGCTCTGTCAGGCGATCTCAGCATCTCCATGGCTACCAAACGTTGAATCTACCATTGAACCTCCTATGCTAGGTCATGATATACCCGTGGTAACATAAAATAGCAGAATTGAGAAGCTCTGTCAGGCGATCTCAGCATCTCCATGGCTACCAAACGTTGAATCTACCATTGAACCTCCAATGCTAGGCCATGATATACCCGTGGTAACATAAGATAGCAGAATTGAGAAGCTCTGTCAGGCAATCTCAGCATCTCCATGGCTACCAAACGTTGAATCTACCATTGAATTTCCTATGCTAGGCCATGATATACCCGCGGTAACATAAGATAGCAGAATTGAGAAGCTCTGTCAGGCGATCTCAGCATCTCCATGGCTACCAAACGTTGAATCTACCTTTGAACCTCCTATGCTAGGCCATGATATACCCATGGTAACATAAGATAGCAGACCATAGCAGACTTGAGAAGCTCATCAGGCCATCTCAGCATCTCCCTGACGACCAAAATTGGTGAAGAATAACCGCGTACCCACCTTTTTGGTCCACTTTTGGGCTTGTCGACATGATCCTCGCCATTCAAAACAGACCAACAGCGCCTTTCGTGGTGTTTGCAGTTATCTGCACGCGGAGCGAGCCTACCCCTGGCTGGATAGACAACATATACGGCGCGATGGGACTGATCGCGTGCGTTGCGTCAGGCGTGCTACGCACCATGCACTTCAATAAGAACTACCCAGCAAACTTGGTGCCGTGCGACATGGCCATCAACGCCCTCATAGCGTCGGCGTGGGACGTCGCCGAGCACTGGTAGGGGTATAGTCGAAGAAGAACGATCTTGGCACTTTTTTATATGTGCTAAGCGTGAGATTTTTTTCTTGCTCCATTGATGCATTTGTGTTGTTTAACGACGCACTGTTTTGGCAGCGGGTCTGAGGTACTGGTCTTATGTAGGTGGAGAATGGCAGAATTGAGACTCTGTGCCAGGCGATCTCAGCATCTCCATGGCTACCAAACGTTGAATCTACCATTGAACCTCCAATGCTAGGCCATGATATACCCGTGGTAACATAAGATAGCAGAATTGAGAAGCTCTGTCAAGCGATCTCAGCATCTCCATGGCTACCAAACGTTGAATCTACCATTGAACCTCCTATGCTAGGCCATGATATACCCATGGTAACATAAGATAGCAGAATTGAGAAGCTCTGTCAGGTGATCTCAGCATCTCCATGGCTACCAAACGTTGAATCTACCATTGAACCTCCTATGCTAGGCTATGATATACCCGTGGTAACATAAGATAGCAGAATTGAGAAGCTCTGTCAGGAGATCTCAGCATCTCCATGGCTACCAAACGTTGAATCTACCATTGAACCTCCTACTCTCATTTGCTTGATTATATTTTTTGTATCCAAGACTGGCAACGAAAATGGCGATCCTAGAAAAGCTTGTGTATAATCACCTTCGCTCGTGCGTTCCTTCTTAGGTCTGCAGCCCCTACGATGCCGATCTACAACTATGTTGGCTCCCCAGACAACGTGATAACTTGGATGTACTGGCAGGACGTGCACTTCAAGTACGGCAAGAAGTACCCGCCCGCCCGGTGTCTCTGGTACCCAACCTTCGTGTGTTCCCCTACTCGTACCCGATACCTCATCAACCGGTTTTTCCTGCACCAAGTGCCGGCTACGCTGGTAGATGCAGGAACCATGCTGCTCGGGAAGAAGTCATTGGAGTGAGTGAAATTGAAAAATGTTGTCTGCGAATACTTTTGTATGTTGGTCCTGATGAATATTTTTATTCACAGTTATTCACGGTTTGTTCAATTGATTGATTCCTCTGGTTTTGGGCAAACATTTATGAACCTGGTTCCGATAAGGAAGGTATCGTTTCTACGTCCGCAATGGAAAATGCAACAAAATCATTTTTGAAAATCAAAATGTTACTCTGCTAAAATCGTGGATAAAAAATGCTCTAAGTTTTAATTGAGGCAACTTCAGGCTCGGAAGTATATATAACAATTCAATTCTCAACCGATATATCGAATCAATCAATATAACAATTCAAATGTGGTTGCTAGCTACCTTGAAGTAAAATCATTTAACTGTACATTGATACGTAGGGTAAGCCGGAAAAAATTGAACCGTGAGCGTTGAGCGTAAATTAGTGTTAATCTTCATTTTAAAATTTCCCTATCTTGACGATGTGCAGGTACGGTGCAGGTGACACATTGCAACGACCTCACGAAACTAATCCACGGTTTGTGTTCCCAGAATGTCACGGAACATCGAGAAAATGCACAAGTTCACGGAGGTTATCACCTACTTCAGCGTGAGAAAGTGGGCGTTTGAACGAACCAACACTTTAGCGCTCTGGGACAAGCTTAGGGACAAAGACAAGGATACTTTCAACTTTGACATGGACTCTATCAACTGGGATGGGTTCGTCAAGGATACATTCATGGGACTCAGGAAGAATATCCTGAAGGAAGACATCGAGACGCTGCCGATGGCCAGGAGGAAGATGAAGAGGTGAGAAAATTAACGAAACATAAATAAATTGCACGGAAATTCCAACATAGATAAAGCGTTCACAGATATTTCGTTGTTTTCAAGCAAATACTTCGAAATATAAGGCTTACTAACACTACACTACACTAGTAAGCCATAGTAAGCCAAGTCACTATGGAGTGATATTCCATTCTTATGAGACAAATTCTGAAATAATAATGGGGTATGTAGGCGCATCAATTTGATGATTATTTTGCACCTAAAAGCAGATAAAGCGTACAATGATATTCCATCCTTAAGGCAAAAAGACTACTACAGACAGGTATTGCATCCTTATGAAACAAAGGCTTGGACAAATAAAGCTTGCACATTTTCCAATCTTTGGGATCTAGTTAATTAGAAACCTGTCGACGGAGTGTGTCAGCATCTCGATCGTTTAGCAGAACTGGGAAGGGAGGCACAAGAATTATACATGGGGATTAGGATCCTGTGTCGCTAAGCAAGAATATTCAGAAAAATGTCAAAAGTCGTTTTAAACAATTACATATAGCGAATGGCTCGTTCGTATTTCCTAATTACAGTACGCTATTTTATACAAGTGATCAAATAAAATAATTACTAAAGAATGCAATCTTCCTAAAGTTGAAGCATATGTAACCTGTAATAGCGTGCGACCGACAGAAATATCTACAGAACAAGTAAAATCACTGACTTGTGCGTTGGTTTTTTTATTTCAGACTCTTTTACCTGCACTACGGCACCATTGTCATTCTGTTTCTGCTCCTGCTTTGGTGGCTATGGACAGAGTTGGTGCTCCTGTAAATCGAACAAGAAGACAATATGGCGATTCCTTTCCTCTGACCGGATCGAAAAGCTGCCTACAAACTTATGTCTTATTTTCGCTGATACGAGGTCATCCTGCTAGGTTATGTTGCCTGTAAGCTGCTTGTTAAGCTGCATACATTAATATATACCATTCATATGCCATTGATATAGTAGTCGCAACATATTGAATCTATAAGTCTAATTAATATTAAGTTACAAAATAAATAGTTTCTTAATATTTTGCAAGTATTGATGCCTAGGTGTTGTGATTTTGTAATATTTTTTTATGCTAGTTGCCATGCTGTTTTGTACCGTTTGGAAAATATAATGATTTAGAGGTGTTTTTAACTAGCATTTATTGACAATTCAATTATCTTAGGGCACAAATCTTCAAGAGTTCAAGATATATCAAGAGATATCCCAACGCGTTGGGACATTTTAGTTTAGTATACAAAAATGTCACGATATTGATATGTATCTGAGATTTTTGTAACAGATAAGGAAAGAAACACGGAGACAACGAAGTATTTCGCTACGTCATTAGTCAAGTAATTTAGGACAGAAGCACAAAATAATAGGTTTATTATTATCATTTGAAATAATACACAAATGTTTGCTGCAAAATATTTGTGTAGCTGATGGCCGCCTACTGCAAAAGCCCTGCAGTCTGAACCAAACAACATATCCTCTTCATTGGCTAGACAAAGGCACAATTACCAGATAATAAGGTCGACTACAGAACCAAACTGCAGTAAATAAATTGCAAGTCAGGCACAAAAAAACCAACTCCATTATAATGATTTAAGTAAACAAGCAGCGAACCAAAAGATATGGTATTTGACTCAGTGGCGTACAGGTAAGATGTGTGTGGAAAGGGGGTGGGTATATATGGGGTGCCATATATTCTTCTTGATATCTTCATTATCAGCACCGACTGACCATGGACGTGTACTTGACCATGGACTGGCCGCAAATTTGCAGCCATCTTTGACAGCCAACGGTCTGTCAGACTTGCTTTTATTCTACTTGCTTCTTCTTTACTTGGCGCTGTTTTGAGGCATAATCTCAATCGCAAGCACAGGTAGCAGTTATGTCAGTCCTGTCATGGAAGTCCATGGACTGACCATACATTACGAGAAGTGCTATTTTATTTGCTATGAGAGGAAGAGTTTTCATCGGAACAAACACAGGAAAACTGGGAGATGTTGGGGGTGCAACCCACAAAAAAATATGAACCATATTGTGGAGCAAATCTACAAGTTTCAAGCAAACATTTGAAACTTTTCTGAGCTTTTTCAGGGTCATAAATTGATTTTGAGAATGTAAAGCAATTACTTTTATTGTGAGCTTGGATTATAGAGTGGCTCTTATTTTGAGGTCCTAGCGACCTTTGCGAATGCTAGGTCCGGCTTTACCAAAACCTCCTAGTTGAAGTGTTAGTTAAAACTATTGCCATGACGACTTCCAATCACGTGCAGTGCAATTCAGACGTTTCTCTGAGTTAGAGGTGAACTTAAAGTTGAACTCTCTTTTTTTTTTTTTGTAAAGCACCCAACCTTAGAAACGTTAAGTCGGAGTATATAAAATAAAATTAGAAACAGAAAATCTTTGCCCTCAATTAGTTCTGCTCAATTATTTCTGAAGTCTTCTTTATTTAAATAATCAGACGTTTAAAAGGCGCCTGGCTCTTTGCTCAAGGCCCTTGTGCTACTGACGTTTTTTCCTGATATGAAACAAAATAGGGGCAACGTTTCCTTCTGCCCCCCCCCCCCCCCCCCCCCCCCCCCCAATGATGGTGGTTCACGCCACTGATCTGGCTCTCGTCATAATATAAAATAAAAAAAAAAAAACGTGAAAATGTTCACTCTCATCGTCATCAAAACATCATCTTCGAATCTTCATCAGAAATGGCATTAAAAGCCAAGGGGAATACCATTTTTTCTCGCACTCCTTCCTTTGGACGCAATTGAAGCAAACCACATTCGAACCTAAATGACTCACAATGCAGCCGTCTGAAGCAGCGAGAGCGTGTTGAACTTCCCGGCATTAAAACAGCGGGATATTGTGGTATAAAAGTCGTGCATAGGAACATACAGTGTGATAGTGCATTGTGTGATAGCATCGCGTTGTAATCTTCGAAAACTGCACTCGTATTAGCGTCTCGTCTATCAATCGAGATGCACCTTTCATGTGGCTTTCGTCGGGGAGCGTTTTCTTTGTTTCTTATTTTTCTTTTGGTGCACGGTAAGACATTTATATTTATGGAAAGGAAGCTAGACTGGAAAAATGTGCAACTGAACCGGGATACGAGCCCGGGACCTCCCAGGACCTCATCGAATCCTGTGTGATGAACGGTTGTTGCAGTTGTTGTTTCAGTCTAGCTTCCTTTCCATCATTCGCTTGCTGGTTTCAGCTCGCTGGTGGAAACACCAGAAAACCAAACACCCTTTGGATGGGCGTAGCGACGCTTAAGCTTGATTGCCCGGAAAAAATCTAAACCTGTTTTTTTGTGTTCGTTTGTTCGCACGCTACTGAGCAAACGGTTGGACCATTTGAAATGAAATTTTCATGGAATCTTTAAAAATGCTGAACATAAATCTGCTACAACTGTAAAAACAATTGGCTCTTATGAGAAATTTGAACTTAACTTCTTTCTTGAGCTAAACGGCGGCCTCATTTTTAATTTCTCGTTTACATTTCAGCATTGAGGGCTTTTCATCGGTTGAATTTTTAACTGGTCAAATTTCCGACCAGATATGGCATTCCCGGCTGAAATACCTTCAGGATGTTAAATCACCGTGTTTTTGCAGACTCACGCGCAGGGTTTTGGCGTAAGGTCGGGCACAAGATTGGGCGACTCGGGGAGAAGATCGAAGACGAAGCTCGTCGAGTTGGTCCGAAGATCGAAGACGAAGCTCGTCGAGTTGGTCCAAAGATCGAAGACGAAGCTCGTCGAGTTGGTCCAAAGATCGAAGACGAAGCACGCAGGGTGGGAAATCAAATCGCTGACGCGGTTCGACCAGGGGCTAAACACGCCGCCAAAGATGTGAAATGTGAGTACATTTGGTAGAAGACGATGGCCCTATCACATTTAAAACATTCCACTCATCCGATCCGATTGTTTGTACTCGTTAATAAATTGATAAATGCATGTATCATACATAAGAAACTTTAATAACCTGTGCAAAGAGGTTGTAATCGAGCAGCCACTTAGGAGAAAGGTCAAGATTAGAATAAGATTAAGTGTATTTATCATTTTTCACTTCAAGCTGCCGTCTCGGTGTAAAAATGAAGTTTTCTAGTCAAGATTCAAGAACTAACCTCATTTTGAGGAGATCTGGCCCGGGTACTGGCTTACAGTATCTAAATTTAAGCGCTTGCTATTTAATATGAAAAATTATATTTATAAATCAACTTAAACGTGTCAATAACAGCATGGTTCGGTCGCTCCTCGGGAGAAGAAAAAGACCACCAAGAAGATGTCGTTGTCCGCATCGACCCTCCAGCGCCAGGAGCTACGACATGCAATCCAATCGTCGAGCCCTCGTTGGACATACACTGCGATCTGGAGGGCGAAGTTGTCAACTGCTCTGAGCCCATGGCCAAGGGCACTGTGGCACACATGAAGTGCAAGGATGCCTACGTCTTTTTAGAATACCCGGGGTACAATTCAGTCACTTGCGATGAGACTTACTCGTGGAGCGACCCTGTCATCAAGTGTATTCCAGGTAAGGATGGAGACATACTCTGTAAGCATGTGACTCTAGGACAGGAATATGTGGACACAGTTCAAGATTTTCTATGAAGACCAACAGAAATCATCCCAGCCACGAGAATGTTATTCGGAACCAAACGTTTGAAATGCTTGACCTGCAGATTGCGGCAAAAGGAACCCTGGTGGAGGTCAGCAGCTGGTGTCGCATGGCACAGAGGTCGGCGTCGGGGAGTTTTCCTGGCACATCGGCATCTACCGTCTCAACAGCTCCAAACTCTACGGACAAATCTGCGGAGCCACATTAATCACCCCGTCGTTGGTCATGTCAGGTAAATGCATGGAAGAGTTCATTCTTAGTCGGTTATTAAATTACACGCCTTCGCTGTGTCCAGAAATTGACAGCCAAAGCAATTATGTATCGACAAATATTCTTGTTTTAAAAATATTTTACCCTTGGGAAATCACAAAGCTGAAAAAATTGGTTGTTCTGAAAATATCCATTTCCAAATTGCAAACAAGGCATCTCCGGGAATCCTAGGGTAATCTCATGGATCCAGACCCTCAAGGCAAAGTTAAAATTAACATCGCAATTTAAAAATGATCTGTCATTTTTTTGTGTTTCCCGATTTTCAGAGATTGTAACCATGATGAAAACAAATTTACCATCAAATTTATAGGGGTTCAAAAAGTCTGCTTTGTGTTTCCGCCCCTGGGGTTCTAAATTCAGAAATAGGTCACATGGATAAATGCATAACTATCATATCTTTTGATTTGATTGATTAATCGTCAAATGTGTGCATTCACCGGTTACCTATATACACATGTTCAGTCATTAAATATAGCCGTTCATTTTCGTTTACATAACGTAACAGAATTCCACACTATCAGATTACAGCTATTGCATGATGCACTTAACATGAAATCACAATGAAACTCTCGAATTGTATCCGTTGCAGCGGCCCACTGCTTCTGGGACACAAAGAACGTCAAGGTCCTCGACATTACACCATACAAGCTCGCTGCGGGTAAATACCACCGAGATTGGTACGTTGAGGACCCAGAGACTCAGAGACGGGACGTTGCCGAGTTCTTGGTGCACCAGCGTTTTAAAGGACACAAACTAAATCTTGCGTACGACATTGCGATGATCAAGACGACTGAGCCGTTTATATTGACGTGGGCAATCAACGTGATCTGTGTGGACTGGCAGCTGGATCTGGAGGATGAGCATCTGACGAGGGGGAACAACGGAACGGTACATGAAATAATTATTTCACGTTATGCGCTTTGTGGCTTTTCGGTTAATGCTCTTTTGTGAAGGGTTTTGAGTTTATAAAAGGACTTTTATCGACGTTTCGGCAGAGATCGCTCTGCCAATGTTTATTTGAGACTTTCTGAGTATTTTAACACTGTCACGTCCCAAATTTCTCATTCTAAGCTTTCTAACCCCAAACCTGTCAAACAGTTCTTTTCGCTACAGTAAAATACCTCGTACAAAAGGGCTATTTACCAAAAAAATATTCATTGCATATTCTGTCAAATTAATTTTTTAAGCTTTGAATAATAACAATACAGTTTTGTGAGCCCATATTACCATAAATGAATTTAAAACGCACTTGGATTTTAGGTACATTTTAATGATTCAACAGAAGTTTTAGACAAGAAAGCATTTCAAGCCGAGTTCGAAAAGTGACACATTTTTTCAAATTGGTGCAAGCTGGTTGTAGATTTGAAAGCAGTTCTAGTATTGTTCTATCTCTCAGTTCAGTGGACGGGTCTTATCCCTTTAGTAGATCTTAGTTTAGAAGCGTAGTAATCTTGTGTGCTCAATAGCCAACATCCGACTAGACCGTCAGCAAAATACCTGCCAAGAAATAGTCAATTGATAGTGTTAATTAGATTTCACACACATCAAAATTATGGACAGCCCAGAGGCCTGACTTTTCTCCGGCACTTCTTTTTGGAGAACTCAATAATCCAACCAACCTGTCTCGCAGATTGCCGGCTGGGGAATCACCGAGCTAAACAAGCCAAGCCCGATTCTCAAGTGGGTAACTCTGCCTTTTGTCCCGTACATCCATTGTGGGAACGTTGTCGAAGCCGACTTCCAGAAATATCTCACGCAGGTAAGCCAGCACTGAGCAAGCAATGATCATTAAGAAATGGGCTGGAGCACGAATTAAACAATATGGTACTTTAAACCTCATGACTTTACTCACAAATTAACAAGAACAAAAGAAACATGCTGTGGATGTGCAAGATCATACTTAAGGTATACTTTTAAATGGAATTAAATTTTAGGGATTACTGGTGTGGTGGCTGGCATATTATGTCACTGCATGAGATACTAATTTAAATAACAAACAGGGAAAAGCCCGCTAACTTACATTGTATTTTTTTACATGTTATATTCTTCAAATTGACAGTTTTCTCCGCCATTTGCAGGACAAGCTTTGCGGTGGCTGGTTAAACCGCGGAGTCAGTATCTGTCCAGGCGATTCTGGAGGCGGCTATGTGTTCCCGCAAATGACCCGCCGCGGTCAACGCTATTTCCTTCAAGGAATCGCCAGCGCTGGCCACACTTCCCGTGTCACAGGGATCATCTGTCAATCACAGCAGTTGGCCGTCTTCACGCAGATCTCAACGTATCGGGGTTGGGTGGAAAAGATTGTGTTCAACAAAACCAAGAAGTTTGAGACTGGGGATTAGGCAGACCAATTTGGAAATCTAAAGGTGCATTATGTACCTAGAACTTCAAAGTTTATTTGAACCTATAGGCGAAAAGTGATTTACAGAATTGTCCTGCTGCATAGGGATCGGTTGGCACTTTTTCGGGCTTTTCTTGAGGAAACATTAAACTTTTTCTTAAACATGTACCTATTTATTTGCTGCATTTTTCCTACCTAGTCGTCTCACACACTTGGAAAACATATGGAACCATGCTACCAGAAACGTAGTACCTATACAGAGAAAATGAGCGAAAGCCAAACCAAAACGAAGTACTAAAACAACGAAGAAACACGACAAAAGCTATTTAGACTGGGTTTGATTGCCAAATAAAGAACTAAATTTCCCAAGGACAAGAACTGATTTAATTCTTGAGAAAGAACAGTTACAAGTAATAAACCGTTGAAAAATGTAGTTGTTCTTCCATGGTTCTTCCATTGTTCTTCCGACTCCTATACTTTCCATGGTGGGCCAGAGGAGGGCATTGTAAGGTGTGTCATTATTGACTGTACTAAGCCCCAACTTCTTCCTGTTCTGAGATGGTATTGGCTAGAGCAAACGACTACAGGACTACATTAGCCACGACATGAATGTTTATCACCAGTGATTTGACGGGTGGCCTCAGTGGAAGAACAAAGAGATTTTGTTAAATACATAATTACATTACCAACCTTGTTCTGGTGGTAGCCAATATTGTCCAACGTGAACACCCCATTGACCATGAGACAACGGCAATATGAAAGAGAGCTCCCATCGGACAAAGTTTCACTACCTTTGACGGCAACTGCTAGAACTTCATCGAAATGAAGTATCCGTCATAATCGAAATCTCATTGTGTGCGCATTTCCAGACAAGTGCGAGGCACTGATGACTTCACTGCGTTCAGCGGCTCCTCGAATGGTACGAACTTCGAAATCGTCATTACCCCAGCACATGCGTAGTGGATGGTCACAGCCGCTGTTGTAAATGGAATTAGAAAACGTACTTTCGAGTCTTTTATTATTGTGAACACTACAACCCTCTCAAAAATTGAGGCCCAAACGGGGACACAAACCCCGATCTCCACCTATCGCAGGTGTTGCTTTAACTCATTGAGCCTCATGGTTCTAATCCTTAACTTTAATTTAAAAAAAAATGTTTGGTCTCTGGGACATTCCTTCGTGCAATTATTTCATTAGTTAAAATTGTATGTACATAAGCATAAAATAAAATTTTTAAAGCTTGGGCATCGATTTGGTTTGCATAGCGTTCTAAGCATTTAACATAGAACATTTACTACTTTCTTCGCATATTTAATATGCGCTTTTCATTTGAGTTCTGAGTAAATTTCTACTCCAAGAAATGGGCCGTGGTGCATACTGAACCGCAGGTACTACAATACGAAAATATAACGATATCATTATTTCTTGAGATTTTTGTAGCAGATATGAAAAGAAAACACGGAGAAACTCAAGATATTTCACTACGCAATTAGTTCAATATTCTTTTATCAGAAGCACAAAATAATATTTTAGCGGTGGTCAACCTATCCAATATCTAACGAGCGACATAGTATTTAAAATCATATACAAATGTTTGCTGCAAAATATTTGTCTAGCTCATGGCCGCCTAGTGCAAAAGCCCTGCAGTCTGAACCAAACAACATATCCTCTTCATTGGCTAGACAAAGGCACAATTACCAGATAAAAAGGTCGACTACAGAACCAAACTGCAGTAAATAAAACGGACAGAAAAATAAAGTATACAATAAAATACTCTTGTTTTTCCTGTTCTGAAAAAAAAATAGGGGTACTTACCCTTCTGAGCCCCCTTCTCCGCCCGGCTACTCAACTGATTTGCCTCTAGTCATTTGAAATGAATCATTAATTAACAACACAATCTCATCGTCATCAAGCCGTTTTGGCCGGGTGCGGGCGTGGTACACGGGTTATACAGGTTAATACAAGATGATAGCGTGATTTTATTTGTTCGGATGGTTAGAAATACAATCGATGAACAAAGATAATATTTGCGATTGACAAATTGAGCGACGATGTTCACCGGTGTGCTGTCGGATGTTGACTGTGTAGGTAGCTAGGTAGGTACCTGCCCCGAATTACCGCTGATGCATCCTCTCGCGTATTGCCCCCTGGTCCCCCGGCCCCCTGTTCAATCTCGGCGCGGGAACCAGGCCGCCACACCGTCATCATCAAATCCTTATCAGAAATATCGTTACAAATCAAAGAAAATACCATATTTCTAACCTAAATGAATCACATCACGAGCTCGTCTAGAAATAGTGAACCATCACTTTAAGTGTAATCTTCACAAGAGGCCATCGAGAGGTCAGACCGACGGATTCGCAAAGAACTGACCCAACCTTCATACAGTGCACTTGATTCGCGACTCATCTCCCAACCAGCATGCATCTTTCGGAAGGTTTTTGTCGGGGAGCCTGTTCTGCATTTCTTATTTTCCTTTTCGTGCACGGTAAGGACTGTATATATATACACATTTTAAATTTATTATTTGGGTCTATCACAGGTATTTTATCGACATTCGAGCAAATCTTTCTGCATGACTTTACTCTCACGTGTTGCTGAGTCACTAATAAAATACTCAAAAAGTTATTCTGCAGCAAATTTGTGGGAAACTCGGAAAAACAAACGTTTTAGGAGGAGTAGAGATAGGAGTAAAAGAGTTGAGTAATTCGCTATTTTTTCTTATGTCTACAAAACTTATTTTGAGAGAATAACAAGTTTTCAGACATCTTACTAATCTAATTGCAAATAAAATTATTGTTTTTAATTGTGTTTAAATGAGTATGAAACTCAGTCCATGTTTCAACGCTGGAATGTCATGAGTAAATACGGTTTTGATCGCAATTATTTGCTATTACCTACTCTAAAGCACTACGATTTCTAAAATGTTAGACTCATCTCGATCTGACAAAGAGTTCCAATTAAACCGAGGTCCGAGTAAGTCGGTGCGCGGCGCTATGTTATGTACAGTAGCTACCGACACCGAGTCCGGACGAGTCGCTCTGACGAGCTATCGGTAGATCCTCCTAACAGCGGAGTGGGGAGATCCATGAATCGGCTTTTGTGATTGTTAGCTAAAACGTTTTGACTCACGGCTCCAAGAGTTGACTGACAATTGACAGGCATGTGTAGTCCCAAGTCCCGCTAAATTATAGCCATCAAATATCTCATACAAGTTCGTTTCGGACCCATCAAACGTTAAAAACTGAACAGAAAATTCGTTGAGTATATTTGCTGGTATTTATTTATCTACTCGAGCTTGTTCAACTAAAGCTACTTCATACCATAGCTGTCTAAGTCAGTCAGACGTGCGTTGTAGATGCACGCATTTTCTTTTGGCTTCTTTGGAAAGGTCTACGACAAACCGGGATAAGAACCCGGCACCTTCCAATTACCGGTTGGGTGCTCTACCAACTGAGCTATCCGGGCATATAGATTCTAGTTTCGTGGGGTGGGATAAGGGATCCCGGACTCGTGCTTTTTTTTCATTTACTTTCACGAAAGGCTCTTTTAATTGTATTGTACAACAATTTGGATTGGAAACTTTACCTGCGAATTTCAACAAAACAATGCGTCTGGTTTTTTTTTTTTTTTACAAAAATTTTGAATTCTTTTTGTATGTTTGGATTTTAAACAAAACCATTTGATGAATTTAGAAACAGTAGCATATCGAAGGTTTGAGCTTTTGAAGGTGTCTGCGGACGATTCAACAGCTTAAGCTCATCAAATAAGATATATTTTTATAGTAACAAATTGAATTTAGAGAACAATGCAATACAACTTCTAATTACAGGACAGTAGGTACACCCCGATTGATTTAGATTGCCAAAATATCAGTGAATTAAACAAACCGTTGGACAATTTATTTCAGTTATTGCCGACAACTGTAGAAAGATTATTACATTCCATCAATATATATTTATATATATATATATATATATATTTTTTTTTAATTGGACTCAAATACATTTCCCTGCGAATTAGAACTCACTCTGGGTAACGGATGTTGTACCCGTTTTTCAGACTCAAGCGGAGATTTTTGGAGCAAGGTGCGTGACGAGGTCAGGCGAATTGGTGTACAAATCGAGGAAGAAGCTCAACGAGTTGGCCCAAAGATCGATGAGATGGCACACAAAGTTGGCGACCAAATCGGCGACGCGGTTCGACCAGTGGTTAAGAACGCCGCTGTAGAGGTAAAATGTGAGTAGGAGGAAAATTATTTTATTTAAAAATCGACAGCTATCCAAATATATGGTTGACCATTAAGGTCTAGCTCACTGATCTATATTTTAAGAACAATTTCTTATTAATAATATTTATGATTATGGTTATGGTATAATTATGAAGTGTTGATATACAAATGGTTGTGCAAGATGCAAATAGATGATTTAAGAGCGGCAGGAACTATTGAATCTAATATTGAGAGCGAGATGATGAAACGCTTGAGGAAGTCAGCAAAAAACGTCGGTATTCCTGCCCGAGCACAGACCAGCAGGCGCCCACTAACCTCCCAGTTTCCAACAGGGATCTGATAGCGTTTGGACAAGTCTGCGATGCAGGGCTGGTAGATCCTCTTTTTCTCATCGTTAACTTCTTCAGTGTGTTTTGCACCTTGCTCGAAGCGAATGGTCGGGTCAAGGATTAGTGCTTCCTTCTTGTCCTTGCAAATGGCGACAATATCCACAGTCGAGCCATCCTCCGCGATGCAGGGGATTTCCTCGTGAACCTCCCACCGGTCTTGTTGACGGAAGGCATTGGCAATGATGGTTCTAACGGTGTGGTGACGCGTGTTACACAACAGTTCCCCTTTGCGGCATTTCTCTAACACGTGGGCGATTGTTTCGATCTCGTTGCAGTTTTCAATTCTGCAACAGGTTATGTTAAGGGACCTTCCAGGGACAGCGCGGACAGCGGCCACAATGCAGGACATTTTTATTGAGTTTGTCCACTCTATTTGGTGGAATTTTACACGAGCGTTATGCTTCTTAATGCTTGCCTGGAAGTTGTTGATAAAGATAAATGTATTTATATTCAAGAACCATTGATAACTGGAAAAAACCGAAATCAGTAATGTCTTTTTGGTGCAAAGAGGTCGCAATCGGAAAGCAGTGAAGCAACTTAGGAGTAAGAAAATTCAAGCTGCGGCAGCAGTGTGGACCGAAAATGTAATCTACCCCATTTTAGAAGATATGGCCCGGGTACTGGCTTACAGTATCTAAATTTAAGCGCTTGTCTTTTTAAAATGAAAAATTATATTTATAAATCAACTTAAATGTGTCAATAACAGCATGGTTCGGTCGCTTCTCGGGAGAAGAAAAATACCCACCAGAAGATGTCGTTGTCCGCTTCAACCCTCCAGCGCCAGGAGTTTCGACATGCAATCCAATCGTCGAGTCCTCGTTGGACATACACTGCGATCTGGAGGGCGAAGTTGTCAACTGCTCTGAGCCCATGGCCAAGGGCACGGTGGCACACATGAAGTGCAAGGATGCCTACGTCTTTTTAGAATACCCGGGGTACAATTCAGTCACTTGCGATGAGACTTACTCGTGGAGCGATCCTATCATCAAGTGTATTCCAGGTAAGGTCAGTGACATACTCTGTAGAAAGTTAAAAAATACCAACGAGACAAAAAGGGAAATTGTTTAAAGACATGCCATTGTAAAAACTCACCCTGCTTGATCAAACCCACAAAAAGGCGTTACAGTATCATAGCGTGTGCAAATTAAAAAAATTTGAGAGAGACGAAGAAATTGGGATCAACTATGTAAATTAGGAAAATGTTTTAATTCTAAATTTTGGAGCATCCAACTTCAATCCTACTCCAAGTGCACGGTTATTTGGTGAGGGGTTGGGGGTTGGGGGTCGTGTGCAAGGATATGAGCCACAAAAACTCCCAGGATTCTGGGAAACAACAGGTATCCATTAAGACAGTTTGTTAGAACTAAAACGTACAATCAACATTTGGCTTGGGTTTATTTTATCAAATTTCTGCATATGAGTTAAATTTGAGATCTTTTTCTTCATGTTTTGTTATGATTTGCTTAATATATATTCTGACACCCCTTCAAACAAATTTACCTATGTGTATCTACATCAACATGTTCCTAAATATCTAGGATAGGTATTGATTGACCCACGGGAAATGGCACAGACACGAGAATGTTATTCGGAACCATAGTTTTGAAATGCTTGACCTGCAGATTGCGGCAAAAGGAACCCTGGTGGAGGTCAGCAGCTGGTGTCGCATGGCACAGAGGTCGGCGTCGGGGAGTTTTCATGGCACATCGGCATCTACCGTCTCAACAGGACAAACCTCTACGGACAAATCTGCGGAGCCACACTAATCACCCCGTCGTTGGTCATGTCAGGTAAAGGCATCGATAAATGCATTCATAATCAGTTTTTTAGTGGCACCTTTGCTTTCTGCAGATCGACTTAAGAAAGACAATATAGCCTTGATTGAAAGGAATCCACACGAGGGGACACTCAAAGCTGTAAAATATAATTTAAAGTTACCGAGACGTTTAAGAATGTCTTTTTCCATTTTTCAGGCTGCAAATCAAAAATTACGTAAATATTCTTGGGTTTGGAATTTCGACGACAATTAGGACCACTCGCCAAAATTTGAACCTCACTCTTCCCTTTGGTAAATCTAGACCCGCTCATCAGCAGATCTTGTTTAAACTAGACATAGATAAGTTTAAATGTAAGAAATGTCCAAATGAAATAAGCCAACCCTATAGAGTTTACCTCTAATACAAGGAGTTTTAGTAAAATGTAAGAGAATCATCACATAATTTAGAAATATGTCTTGTAGAAAAAAACGTAACAATTACATTTAATACTGTCATCTATTATGATGGTTCAAACAATCAGAAAGAAGCCGTTTGATGATGAACTTCACACGAAATTGCAATAAAATTCTTGAATATTAACCGTTGCAGCGGCCCACTGCTTCTGGGACAAAAAGAATGTCAAGGTCCTCGACAAGGCCCCATACAAGCTCGCTGCGGGTAAATACCACCGAGATTGGTACGTTGAGGACCCAGAGACTCAGAGACGGGACGTTGCCGAGTTCTTGGTGCACCAGCGTTTTAAAGGACACAAACTAAATCTTGCGTACGACATTGCGATGATCAAGACAACTGAGCCGTTTATATTGACGTGGGCAATCAACGTGATTTGTGTGGACTGGCAGCTGGATCTGGAGGATGAGCATCTGACGAGGGGGAACAACGGAACGGTACATGAAATAATTTCTCTCCAGAAATATTAGTTTTGAGCTTTTAAAGAATTTTTACAACATTTATATATTCTACGCACTGGTTTCTCATCCCGAATTCTTGATCCTAAGCTTCGCACCCCTTAACTTGCCCTTATGCAATAAAATGCTAGTAATACACACATTGAGTTATTGTACTCATTTATTATTTAGTAGGAGTTTTGGATGAGAACGTTCCTATTTTAGGCCAATTAAGACGGTGGCACATTTTGTCAAATTAGAGATTAAAAAAGGGGGTTGTAGATTTTGGAAGGGGTTTTCAAGTATCGGCTATTCTCTCAGTTCAGTGGGCGGGTCTTGTCGTTTAAGCGTAAGCTGTAATTTTTTGTATGCAAAAGCTAAAAGCGGACTGAAATATTTGTCTGCAAATAGTCTGTCAATTGCATCAACTAAATTGCATGAAAGTCAGATTTTTTGACCAGAGACTCTGATTCGACGGGCAGCCCAGAGCGACTAGAAGCTCAGCACCCTGACCAATTAAAAAACGTCCAATTGGAGAACTTAATAATTCAACCAACCTGTCTCGCAGATTGCCGGCTGGGGAATCACCGAGCTAAACAAACCAAGCCCGATTCTCAAGTGGGTAACTCTGCCTTTTGTCCCGTACATCCATTGTGGGAATGTTGTCGCGGCCGACTTCCAGAAATATCTCACGCAGGTAAGCCAGCAAGGAACGATCATAAGCAAATGGGGTGAAGCAGGAATTAAACAATATGGCACTTGGAACCACGGTAACTGATAAAATGTTTGAATCAAACTCTTTCTTGCAGGACAAGCTATGCGGTGGCTGGTTAAACCGCGGAGTCAGTATCTGTCCAGGCGATTCTGGAGGCGGCTATGTGTTCCCGCAAATGACCCGCCGCGGTCAACGCTATTTCCTTCAAGGAATCGCCAGCGCTGGCCACACTTCCCGTGTCACTGGGATCATCTGTCAATCACAGCAGTTGGCCGTCTTCACGCAGATCTCAACGTATCGGGGTTGGGTGGAAAAGATTGTGTTCAACAAAACCAAGAAGTTTGAGACTGGGGATTAGGCAGACCAATTTGGAAATCTAAACGTGAATTATGTTCATGGAATGCAGTACCTAGAACTTGGCGAAAAGTGATTTACAGAATTGCCCTGCTGCAGAGGGATCGGTATGCACATTTTCTGGCTTTTCTTGAGAAAATATTATTTACCCTTTTTTTTAATATGTAAGGGAGACTGGGGCTAGTTGTTACCATTTCGACGTTTGATTTTTTTGTGGACATTTAACAAAATTTTCATGTATTTAAAATTTGGCAATGTATTTGCACATATTTTGACTAATAGAAATAATTTTTATAACAATAATAATTTTTTAATAGACACGTGATACCGCAAAATTTGCCTGATTGCAAAGTGTAACAACTTGCCCCGACAAGGGGCAAGTTGTTACGGGTAAAAAATTATATCGAGCCTCGTGGTGTTCAAATTGTTTTATCTCCAATAGTTTCCGTACTTCGGTGCTTCGGACTAGTTTTGCAGTTTCAGACTGACGAGCGACCTATTAGCTAACACTGATATTAATGACACCGCGATATTTCAAATCCCCTATTTTAAAAGTCGATTGTAACAACTTGCCCCTGAACCAACTAGCCCCAGTCTCCCCTACCTATTTATTTGCGGCATTTTTTTCCTACTTAGTCGTCTGCCACCATGCACGAGTCACAAACTTGGAAAACATAGAATCAGGCTACCCTCTCGTCTGATGTTCACATCAGACGAGAGGGTAATGACTATCTCTCCAATGAACTAACAATGAACTTTGGACTGACGCAAGGCTCGGTTATTGCTCCTTTAATGTTTTCGCTGTTCACCAATGACCTACCCACGGAAATAACAGAAGGCAAACTAAAACTCATCGCAGACGATACTACCCATCTAATTAAATCCCCTAATTCCAACAAATTATGTGTGGAAACTAACGCAGCGGTCTCTCAAATTGAGAAGTGGGGCCCGTAAGAATAGCCTATTTCTGAATCATGAAAAGACAGTTGTAATGAGATTTCAGGCAAAACAAAGAGAGGACAGTAGTACGCTTATCTGGATGAACAAGAGAAGTATTGTGGAATAAACTGTAACTAAACTGCTCGGGGTAATGATAGACAACGAACTTAATAGGAAAAAGTCACATCAACATGCTATGTAAAAAGATTGCAAGCAATTATTTTCTAATAAAAAAATTAATGGATCTAGTATCGCTAAGCCTAGTTAGAGTGGTTTGTTGCTCCCATATACAAGAAATGCTCGGATAAGCCATAGCACTTTGAGGGTGGTCTCCTCACACAAAAAGGCTTTTCAAAATTACAGAAACAAGCGGTCAGAATATCGGTAAAGATTAGTCGAGGTCCATGTTCATGAGGTGCGTTACGTTTTTTTTTTGAACAGGAAATTTTAACTTTGCCGTGTTTATGTATGTATAGCTCAATAATATATCTCATCGACAATTGTAGCAATATGCAAACCATTGCACGATGTGCACGATCATTATCTTAGAAATATGAAGGACAGAAGGCAAAACACGAATAAAATAGATATGTGATTGAGAGGACCAACAGAAATAGGCGCCAAATTATTAAACAGATTACCAGGAACGAAAATGTAAAGATGGCATGGGTTTTCAAAGTGCACTAAAAGAATATTTATTTCAAAAAAAAAATGTATTCAGTTGACGCCTTTTTAGAGAACAAAGAGTAAATCAGGCATTAAAGATATACATTTTATGTAGATTAAGTACTTTAGTATTTAGACTTTCCAAATGTTTTATTGTGCAATGGAAGAAAATATATTAAATTAAATAAATAAACAGATACCCTGAACGTGGAGCCTACATAGAAAAAATTAGCAAAAGCCAAACTAAAACGCATGATTAATGAAAAAAGACAAAAAACTAAAACAACGAAGAAACGCGACAAAAACTATTAAGACTGGGTTTAAATGCCAATTAAAGAACTAAAATCCCCAAGGACAAGGACTGATTTAATCCTCGATAAAGTAACAGGTACAGGTAATAAAACGTAGAAAAATGTGGTTGTTCTTCTATGGTTCTTCAATTGTTCTTCCGACACCCCTACTTTCCATGGTGGGCCAGAGGAGGGCATTGTAAGGTGTGTCATTATTGACTGTACTAAGCCCCAACTTCTTCCTGTTCTGAGATGGTATTGGCTAGAGCAAACGACTACAGGACTACATTAGCCGCGACGAGAAAAGTACATGAATGTTAACGAACCAGTGATTTGACGGGTAACCTCAGTGGAAGAACAAAGAGATTTTTTTAAGTACATAATTACATTACCAACCTTGTTCTGGTGGTAGCCAACATTGTCCAACGTGAACACCCCATTGACCAAGACAACGGCAATATGAAAGCGAGCTCCAATCGGACAAAGTTTCACTACCTTTGACGGCAACTGCTCGAACTTCATCGAAATGAAGTATCCGTCATAATCGAAATCTCATTGTGTGCGCATTTCCAGACAAGTGCGAGGCACTGATGACTTCACTGCGTTCAGCGGCTCCTCGAATGGTACAAACTTCGAAATCGTCATTACCCCAGCACATGCGTAGTGGATGGTCACAGCCGCTGTTGTAAATGGAATTAGAAAACGTACTTTCGAGTCTTTTATTATTGTGAACACTACAACCCTCTCAAAAATTGAGGCCCAAACGGGGACACAAACCCCGATCTCCACCTATCGCAGGTGTTGCTTTAACTCATTGAGCCTCATGGTTCTAATCCTTAACTTTAATTTTTAAAAAAATGTTTGGTCTCTGGGACATTCCTTCGTGCAATTATTTCATAAGTTAAAATTGTATGTACATGAGCATAAAATAAAATGTTAATAGCTTGGGCATCGATTTGGTTTGCATAGCGTTCTAAGCATTTAACATAGAACATTTACTACTTTCTTCGCATATTTAATATGCGCTTTTCATTTGAGTTCTGAGTAAATTTCTACTTCAAGAAATGGGCCGTGGTGCATACTGAACCGCAGGTACTACAATACGAAAATATAACGATATAATTATTTCTTGAGATTTTTGTAGCAGATATGAAAAGAAAACACGGAGAAACCCAAGATATTTCGCTACGCAATTAGTTCAATATTCTTTTATCAGAAACACAAAATAATATTAAAGTGGTGGTCAACTTATTCAATATCTAACGAGCGACATAGTATTTAAAATCATATACAAATGTTTGCTGCAAAATATTTGTCTAGCTCATGGCCGCCTAGTGCAAAAGCCCTGCAGTCTGAACCAAACAACATATCCTCTTCATTGGCTAGACAAAGGCACAATTACCAGATAATAAGGTCGACTACAGAACCAAACTGCAGTAAATAAAAAGAACAGAAAAATAACTTAAATTTTAAAATGGTGTCTGGCCCTTAACACCAGACATTTTTGCTACTCTCGTTTTTCCTGTTCTGGAAAAAAGTAGGAAGAATAACCCTTCTGACCCCCCTCCCCTCTCCATCAGGCTACATAACTGATTTGCTTCTAGTAATTATAAATTAATCATTAAACAAAAGCACAATGTCACTGTCAACAAGCCGTCATCATCAAATCTTTCACAGAAATATCGTTAGAAACCAAAGGGAATACCATATTTCTACCATATTCCTAAAGACCCCCCAACCGAACGGTTTGGCGTGTTGCAAACACCGGTTCTCGTGAGATCACCGAAGTAAAGCAACTCTGCTCTGGGTCAGATATTGGATGGGTGACCATCATACACATGACCAGTTCTGTTTGGGAGAGAGGTTAGAGGGATGAAAGTTAGTACAGCTACTTCATTCGCCTTGCTTATCAACCTCTCGACAGCATGGATTTGTGGAGGAATCCTGTTGTTTGGGTTGTACTGTTCTTCGGAAGGGACGGTAAGCCGGTGGTCCCCTTGGTGCTCTTCAACAGGAGTAAGCTACGGCCGGTACTATGTTTCCTCTCCTCCCTTCTAGGCTAAGTTCGGTTCATCATCATCCTCATCATTTTCCACTCATTCACCGACGCCATTAGACCAGTGCCGCAAGGCCAGATGTAAAAACAGTGCGTCGCTAAACACCACAAATAAATAAATTAACAAAAAACCTAAAATTAATTATCTCGTTAACGTTCGAGCTTAAATAAATCACATCACAGGCTCGTCTAGAAATATTGAACCATCACATTAAGTGTAATCTTGACTGGAGGTCATCGAGAGGTCAGACAACGGGTTCATAAAGAACTGACCCAACCTTCATAAAGTGCACTTAATTCGCGACTCATCTCCCAACCAGCATGCATCTTTTGGGAGGATTTTGTCGGGGAGCCTGTTCTGCATTTCTTATTTTCCTTTTCGTGCACGGTAAGGACTGTATATATATATAAATTTTAAATTTATTATTTTGGTCTATCACAGGTATTTTATCGACATTCGAGCAAATCTTTTTCCATGACATTACTCTCACGTGTTGCTGAGTCACTAATAAAATACTCAAAAAGTTTTTCTGCTGCAAATTTGTGGAGAAACTTGGAAAAACAAACGTTTTGTTGTCGCCTACGGTTTCCTGAGAAGTAATAGAGTCAAGTAATTCGCAATTTTTTATTACGTCTTCAATACTATTCTTGATAGAATAACAAGTTTCCAGATATCTTACTTATCTAATTGCAAATAAAATTATTGTTTTTAATTGTGTTATAGTGACTATGCAACTCAGCCCGAGTTTCAACGCCGAAATCTCACTAGTTCAAACAATGTGCTCCCTTAATATTTGTTCTTTTACATAACTGGACTCGAATACATTTCCTTGCGACTTAGAACTCATTCTGGGTAACGGATGTTGTACCCGTTTTGCAGACTCAAGCGGAGATTTTTGGAGCAAGACGCGTGACGAGGTTAGTCGAATTGGGGGACAAATCAAGAATGAAGCTGAAAGAGTTGGCCCGAAGATCGATGATGAGGCACACAGAGTGGGTAGCCAAATCGGCGACGCGGTTCGACCAGTGGTTACGAACGCAGCTGTAGAGGTGCAATGTGAGTACTTTTATTAGCAGATAATGGTCCTGTCATGGCATGCTTGGATCATTGGACCCACTCTATTTCTTCTTTTTACAAGTGGTTTAATTTTAGCTTATTTATAATGGTGGACTTTCACACGAGCGTTTGCCTTGAAGTTGTTGACAAAGATAAATGTAAGTAGGTATATTCAACAACCATTGATAACTGGAACAAACCGAAATCAGTAATGTTTTTTTGGTGCAAAGAGGTCGCAATCGGAAAGCAGTGAAGCAACTAAGAAGTAAAAAGATTACTATTAGGATTTCAAATATTAGAATCTTTTACTTCAAGCTGCAGCAGCCGTGTGGGCCGAGAATTCACGAATTTACCCCATTTTAGAAGATCTAGTCCGGGTACTGGCTTCCAGTATCTAAATTTAAGCGCATGTCCTGTAAAAATACAAAAATTGACTTATAAATCAACTTGCATGTGTCAATAACAGCATGGTTCGGTCACTCCTCGGGAGAAGAAAAAGACCCACCAGAAGATGTCGTTGTCCGCATCGACCCTCCAACGCCAGGAGTTTCGACATGCAATCCAATCGTCGAGTCCTCGTTGGACATACACTGCGATCTGGAGGGCGAAGTTGTCAACTGCTTTGAGCCCATGGCCAAGGGCACGGTGGCACACATGAAGTGCAAGGATGCCTACGTCTTTTTAGAATACCCGGGGTACAATTTAGTCACTTGCAATGAGACTTACTCGTGGAGCGATCCTGTCATCAAGTGTATTCCAGGTAAGGATGGAGACATAATCTGTAGAAAGATAAAAAAATACCAACGGGACAAGAAGGAAAATTATTTAAAGACACGCCGCTGTAAAAACTGACCCTGCTTGATCAAACCAATGAAAAAGCGTTACGTTATCATAGTGTATACAAATTAAAAGAATTGGAGAGAGACGATGAAATTGGGATCAACTACATAAATTAAGAAAATGCTTGAATTCTAAATTTTGGAGGTTGTGTGCAAGGACAACAACAGGTATACAATGGTCAATGAGACAGTTTGTAAGGGCTAAAACGTACAATCAAATTTTGGCTTGGGTTTTTTATATCAAATCTATGCATATGAGTTAAATTTGGGATATTTTTTTTCACTTTTTGTTATGATTTGCTTAACTTATATTCTGACACCCCTTCAAACAAATTTACCGATGCGTATCTTCATTAACATGTTCCTAAATATCTAGGATAGGTATTGATTGACCCACGGGAAATGGCACAGACACGAGAAAGTTATTCGGAACCATAGTTTTGAAATGCTTGACCTGCAGATTGCGGCAAAAGGAACCCTGGTGGAGGTCAGCAGCTGGTGTCGCATGGCACAGAGGTCAGCGTCGGAGAGTTTTCCTGGCACATCGGCATCTACCGTCTCAACAGCTCCAAACTCTATGGACAAATCTGCGGAGCCACTCTAATCACCCCGTCGTTGGTCATGTCAGGTAAAGGCATCGATAAATGCATTCTTAGTCAGTTTTTTAGTGGCACCTTTGCTTTCTGCAGATCGACTTAAGAAAGACAATATAGCCTTGATGAAAAGGAATCCACATGAGGGGACACTCAAAGCTGTAAAATATAATTTAAAGTTACCGAGACATTTAAGAATATCTTTTTCCATTTTCCAGGCTGCAAATAAAAGTATGTAAATATTCTTGGGTTTGGAATTTGGCCACAAATTTGGACCACTTACCAAAATTTGACCATCACTCTTTCCTGTGGTAAATCTAGACCAGCTTATCAGCAAATCTTGTTTAAACCAGACATAGATAAGTTTAAATGGAAGAAATGTCCAAACGAAATAAGCCAACCCTATAGAGTTTACACATAATACAAGGAGTTTTAGTAAAATGTAAGAGAATCATCACATAATTCAGAAATATGTCTTGTAGAAAAAACGTAACAATTACATTTAATACTGTCATCTATTATGACGGTTCAAACAATCAGAAAGAAGCCGTTACATGATGAATTTCACACGAAATTGCAATAAAATTCTTGAATGTTAACCGTTGCAGCGGCCCACTGCTTCTGGGACACAAAGAACGTCAAAGTCCTCGACAAGGCCCCATACAAGCTCGCTGCGGGTAAATACCACCGAGATTGGTACGTCGAGGACTCAGAGACCGAGAAACGGGACGTTGCCGAGTTCTTTGTTCACCAGCGTTTTAAAGGACACAAACTAAATCTTGCGTACGACATTGCGATGATCAAGACAACGGAGCCGTTTATATTGACGTGGGCAATCAACGTGATTTGTGTGGACTGGCAGCTGGATCTGGAGGACGAGCATCTGACGAAAGGGAACAATGGAACGGTACATGAAATAATTTCTCTCTAGAAATATTAATTTTAAGCTTTGAAAGAATTTTTACAACATTCATATATTCTACGCACTGGCTAGTCAACCTAAATTCTTTATACAAAGGTTCGCACCCCTTAACTTGCCCTAATGCAACAAAATGCTAGTCACACGCACATGGAGTTCTTGTTCTTATTTATTATTTAAGAGGAGTTTTGTATGAAAAAGTTCCTATTTCAGACCAATTTAGAGGGTGGCATATTTAGTCAAATTAGAGATTAAAAAAGGGATTTGTAGATTTTGGAAGGATTTTCTAAGCGAAGAGAAGTTCAGCACCCTGACCAATTCAAAAACTTCCAATTGGAGAACTAAATAATCCAACCAACCTGTCTTGCAGATCGCCGGCTGGGGAATCACCGAGCTAAACAAGCCAAGCCCGATTCTCAAGTGGGTAACTCTGCCTTTTGTCCCGTACATCCATTGTGGGAACGTTGTCGAAGCCGACTTCCAGAAGTATCTCACGCAGGTAAGCCCGCAGGCCGCAAGGAACAATACGGCACTTGGAACCACAGTAACTGATGGAATAATCAAAAATCATTTTCGCAGGACAAGCTTTGCGGTGGCTGGTTAAACCGCGGAGTCAGTATCTGTCCCGGCGATTCTGGAGGCGGCTATGTGTTCCCGCAAATGACCCGCCGCGGTCAACGCTATTTCCTACAAGGAATCGCCAGCGCTGGCCACACTTCCCGTGTCACTGGGATCATCTGCCAATCACAGCAGTTGGCCGTCTTCACGCAGATCTCTACGTATCGGGCTTGGGTGGAAAAGATTGTGTTCAACAAAACCAAGAAGTTTGAGACTGGGGATTAGGCAGACCAATTTGGAAATCTGAACGTACGTTTTGTTCATGGTATTCATTAACTAGAACTTCAAAGTGTATTTCTGTTAGTAAATACTACTGTGCAAAAGTGATGCAGATTTTTACTGCTGGAGAGGTCAGGCAGCAATTTTTCTGGCTCTTATGGCTTCAATGATTTTCCGACACTTAGATGCATGTACAAAGTACAAACATTACCTAACCTTGTCTGTGTCCTTTTACTTCCTTTACTTTTTGTAAACCTTTTTTACCTTTATCATTTTCCTCTAAAAGGCACCAGCATATCCGAATTTAAATATTGGCCATTTGAACTATTTTGAATTATGATTAAATCTTACATTGTTGGCAAAGCACTTAAATACTTTATGATGGTTTTTAGACTCATGTCTACTTGATTTATCCTTAGCACAAGTTTATAGAAAAACTATTTGAACTGGGTTTTGAATAAGTAAAGGGCTACTAAATTTCCCGACGTTTCGTAACATATACTAGTTACTTCTTCAGAGGTTTGAGCAGTCCTGACAATTTTCCGATAACAAAAGAACCACATAAAATTATAACAATTACCTAGTTCAGTTTTTCTATACACTAAAATACTCGCAATCCATGTGCTTAGTCGATCTAAACTCCCACAAATCCCGAAATTCCTCTGGACTAATGAGATTTTGAGAATTTGCTTCATGGTTGTCAATCGATGCACTTAGTTCTATTGCAAAAATTGGCAACAAAAGCAGACATTGATCAAGAAAAAGTCGTTGACATAGAAAAGAAATCTTTGAACTGCGGTAAATGATCCGAGATAGATTCCTGAAATTATTGAGACTATTGCTATAATTTCTGTATTTTCCCTGATCACCAGATTTTAAAAAGGAATCCGCATCAAGTGCAGGACTTTGTAAACCAGAAAATGTTGCAAAGGATATTTAAAACTCCTGATTTGTAAGAAAATTGAGTTATGTATTTGCAAGAGACTAACTTGTCTGTATATAGCTATTCATTCTAACCGTACTTACGGTAATATCCAAGAATAATAAAATCTAATCAGCTGAAAGAAACAAGCTGTTAGAAACCTAGTCTCCAATGGAACTCTGCGTGGCACACGCTACATAAAGTTTCTAATAACAATTCTGTAAACTTAATATATCGTCAGATAATGAGTTTTGCTTAATAAGTATCAAACAACTGCCGTAATTTGACAACTATTATTCATAACATAAAACATACCTGTCTCAACATTGATCAAATCATATTTATACAAGCTTAGAAGTTATTGTAGCAGACGCCTGATCGCCCTGGCAATCGTCCAGGCCATACAATCAAGAAATAATTTCTAGTAGTGGAGATTTTATGGTCAACGTAAAGAATACTTTACCAATATCATTGGTAATGCAGATTACTTTTAGAACACGGAATAAGTCCCGTTATCACAAACTATATAACGTTATAACCTCAAATGTACCACTCAATGCTGTATTTTTTTCGAATTTCCGGTAAGCTGTGCTCACTCGCTTTTTTTTCCTTCCTACGCCTAGTAAGAGAGTTTAAAAATAGTTCAGATCATTACTGTACTCCAAGAATAGCCAACAATAGCTATTTCATTTGGGGTTTGAAAAAAAATATTTATCAATTTAGTTGCCAAGCACAACATGGAGCTCATAGTACTTACCCTCAGGGTAAAAAAATGCTGACCAGATAACTTCAATTGTACCATTTACACACGAAAGGCTCAGTGAAATTTATCATAGCCCACTTTCTCAATAATCTTTAAGGACACCTGAAATATCAATGTTATCGACATGCTAAAACAATAGTTCCGAGAATACCGTTAGGATCATGAATATTAAAAAAAAAACATCGATAACGATCGTAGAGCATCTCTAGCAAAGAAACTGGTAAATAACCTCCCACTTCTAAGATATCGATATCGCAAAGGTGTGCTAAATCCTTGCTTCATAAACAATTGTCTTCAAATGACTGGCACCCAGTTTGCACACATTTAACATTAACTCAGCTACTATGAGACACGTAAAAAAATAACATCCTGTTTTGTACTAATCGCATTCACACCCATTCATCCATTCTTGGCTACCAAGTACGAACCATCAGGAAGCCTGTATTTCTCAATGTCAAGCGCATTCAGGGGCACAAAGCATTGAATGAGAATATCACTACAAGCTGGCACGATCTTTCCTATTGATGCAATCTCGTCCCCTGGTGCGATCTCTTCCGCTGATGCAATCTCGTCCGCTGGAGCAATCTCTTCTACCGTCTCTTCACAGTTCACTACACCAACAATGTCTGCAATATTTGACATGTCTATGTCAGTGCCGCTGCAGAAGGATTCAACGACCTCGACTTTAACCTTTTGTTCATCAGCCAGTACATTGACCGGCGGCAGAAGTGGCAAATCGGTTTGGAGGGTTTGCTTGAGGATCGATTGTGGCTTGATGACAGGCAGATACATCGCTTGGTACAGCTCGCAGATGTTCTCCTTGAGACTCGGGTTCAAAGTAAAGCACATCGAAAGGTCGCGTTTGATCAGCTTGATCAGTTTCAAAACCCCTTTCTCCTCACCTGGCAGTGATGTCGATTTCTTCTGCACAACAGGCGAGAAACGGACCGTCTTCGACGGTGAACTAGTCGAGTCCGACAATCGTTTCCACACAACCTTTTTGCCGCGGAGGCTGCCGTTCACTAGCGTTTCCCTCGCATTTTCCTCTTCTGTGATTGTTTCCCCGAAGTTTTCTGCCCGAAAGTTGACGGGAACTCTCGCTCGTTTGCCTGGAAGTTGCTGTTTTTTTCTATCACTCTTCAACACGGTTTTCTTCACGTGAACCTTCTCGAAGACGTGGTCTACCTCGAGGCCGATAACGGGCACTCTACCCGAAACGGACTGTTTCGGTTTCGATTTCCCTTTGACCGCGACCTTCTCGACGACCTGCACGCTAACACTGTCCGTCACTGAACGACGATCTTCGACCTGCAGCACCGGCACCAGGTCTTCCACCTTCGTCTTCTTCTCTTTTTTCTCTCCCTTCTGCTTCTTTGGCGCCCCAAACGCACCCAAATCCACTTTCAGCTTGGGCGGCAACTTTCGCACGCGTTTCCCTTCCACTGCCGCTGGTCCCCAGATCCCCGATCCCCGCGGCTCTGCCAACATCACCGATGGTATGATGTCTGGCATGCTCGTGTCGACCTGCACAGACTCCTCGTGGTCCAGCGGAACGAGCCTGACAACGTCCACCTTGGCCGCGAGACGGACTGCGAGCTGGTGGCGGCACCAGCCCGCGTTGCCTTTGAGGCACGAACAGACGCCGACGATGTCGTTGACCAAGTGTTCGACGCCCTCGCTTGGGAGCTGCACGAGCTTGATGCCTTCTGAGAGAGTCGTGAGCTTTACGTCGGTCGGCATCGTGGCGGTCGTAATCGGATAGTCGATGTGTGTGCCGGAATGGACGGCGCGCACGCGGTGTTCGTACCTGGAAAGGGGGCGTGAAAGTCAGGGGGTGGTATTTAGAGGACGGCGTTCCGGGGTGAGTTCGAGTTCATTGCAATAGGGAAATCTCATTAAATTTGAAACTATTTTTTTATTTTTTTTTTGTGAGAAAATAATGAACACGTGTTTTTTTATTTTCTTCTAAACCCAATTTTGAATAAACTATACCTGTTTCAAATGTTTGCGTTTCAATCTCGTACGAAAACGAGGGTCGCTATTTTTTATGACATGAAGTGATATCTGACGTCAGTATGACGTCAAGAAACAGAAGCGAACGCAAAGGTGACCCAAAATGACGTCAGAACAAAGCTTCTGACGTCACAGCCCGTTTTCATCCCACCACGAGAATTTATATTTTTGCCATTCTTAAAACAAATATAAATAGAAAAGTTATGATCAGATTGTAAAAAGAAAAAATACGTCAGATTTTACTTTAAACGCGTATTTGAACACAATGATAATAATTAAATAATAATCTTAAGGAGATTTCCCTATTGAGGGTGGATATTGGGGATGCTTTGTGTGTAGGCAAAGGTGATGGTCAAAACCACAAACCAAAGATTCAGTTTTAAAATAATGCCTATTATAGCTTCTTAACACGACAGCCCGGCAAATCTGTGACACTAATTCTACAGAGAGCAATCACAATGTTCTCACTGCAGAATTCAAACTATCGCGATGACACCCGAACATGGTCTATCCTTAAAACGGCAAACTTTATGAAATGGAGGCGGCGTTTTACAACAAGGACGACAACGACTGTGTTGACCACCAAACATGGTTCTTTTTTTGAGTCACCAAAAAAACAAACAAACAGCCACCATATCATAACACATTTCACAGATTTGTATTTATTTATTAAGTTAAAAGGTTAGGCAAGTTTCTCTTGCATATTAATGTGTTTATTTTTGTTCCCGATATGTTCAGCATGCTAAGTTCAAGTAAAGCTTTCCATACACAAAGCTACATAAAGCTTTTTTCCATACACATAATTAGTTAGTTAAAAAGCGCCAATTTGTTCGGGATTTTATTTCAGAAAATACACAATACATTAGTTTTAAGTTATTGGCCCTGATTATCTTGTTTAGATGCATTTAGGAAGCTTGAACTAGGTAATTGTTATAATTTTATGTGGTTCTTTTGTTATCGGAAAATTGTCAGGACTGCTCAAACCTCTGAAGAAGTTACTGGTATATGTTGCGAAACGTCGGGAAATTTAGTAGCCCTTTACTTAGCATTCAAAACCCAGTTCAAATAGTTTTTCTTAAGTAAAGCTTGTTTTTGCATTAAGGGATGTAAGGGCAATCAAGCTTTCATTTCAGTCCACGTAAAAGTAACCAGAAAAAATATGCCCCCAACCGTTCAAAACTGGTTTCGGCATCGGGCAAACTCGTTTACCACTTGTCGAGGCGCGTGATTGCAAAGTGCACCAGGTGGACGGTATCGAAGTCGTAGAGCCGTGCGAAGACGGACGCCTTGGTCACCCCGACCTCTGTCTCCAGCGACGCCTCGCGGAAAGCAGGGTCGCGCAGGTAGACGGCCCACTCGTTGCGACGAAGATAAACACCGTTCAGGTACTCGCAGAACTGTAATGGGTCGGGAGGGGCCAGATGTTATCACAGGTTATGGCGATCGATATCACCGTTGAGTGTAGGTTATAGGTAGAGTTTCAACGTCAATCTTACAGTCTCTGCGTGAAAGATGGCCGCCAAATGACCACCTTACGGACAAAAATGCAGAGTACCGGAACATCACGTTAAGTGGAGCCACTGTCGTCTGAATTTTAATTTTGATATTTCTCGTAGGTTAACTCACTTTTGAGACTTTTCATGCTCAAAAAATCTCCATTAAAGTTTACTTCAACGATATTAAAAAGCGAGTACCCTACGATAAATATTGAAATTAAATTTCATACGACAGTGGCTCTACTTAACGTGACGTTCCAGTACTCTGCATTTTTGTCGGTAAGGTAGTCATCTTTCACGCAGAGACTGTAACATTGACGTTGTTTCTCTACCTATAACCTACACTCAACGATATCACGCTAGAACATACAGGCAGGCAGGCACGAGGCCAATGAGAGCTGCAACCTGGGTCTTCATATACTTCTGAGAGTCTCACCAGTTGAAATTGAAATTTGTGTAATATTGGTGGCTGAAGATGGCACCCTTATAAGCTACATTTTAGTAAATAAAAACAGATTTTAATTTACAATGTGAGTTGCAGTCATCTCAACAAAGAACAGCATTCACCCACCGTTCATCTGTATGATGCACGATATGACGATAGATATTATCCCATCAAGATGGATAATGTTGCAAGTCTAGACAAGCTGAACTTGGAAAACAGCTTGTGAGGTTCAATCAAATAATTAATAAAGTTCAGGGTTGAATAACAAGGGAAATCAAATGAATAAGATTTGATCGCTTTTATTCTCCTGGTGCCCATCAAACCGACCCACACACGTAAACAGACAGAAGTCATCCTTCCTCGTGACTGCAGAGGGTCGCAACCCTCTCAGCTGATAGAGCTACCCGCCTGATGACAGGTGAGGTAGCCTTGACGGTAACGTCACAAGCTGGATTGATGAGCTTGGCGGTAACCATCATCTGGAGATGCGCGTCAACGTTTTTCTTAGCTTAATCTTTGATGGAGCAAATAGAGTCTGCATAATTTCCGTAAAAATTACTTCAAAACGATAGTAAAATATGTTAAAGGTGCTAAAAGGCCGATTAATTTTTGGGAGAAGTAGAAAGGGAGAGGCGCAAATTACCAAAAAACATGGCGTTGCATTGTGTACTTACTTGTCTCTTCCCTATTGCCGTAGCATCCTTTTATAGGAACTGAACCTTTTCTACAGTAAAAAAGACAAGAGCCAGAACGTTACGTACTCAAATGGACCCTGTAAAGCCATTCTTCAGGTTTTCTGGTATGTTGAGTTCTCCCTCTCCCACAAAAATTCAATATAATAGTTTACACAAAATCAGCACAGCATACAAACACAATTCCACACGCAAATGAAAAGAACCGTTCGAAGTTGTGGTCTTACCGTATCCCGTTCCTGAGACGGGCTGCCAAGAGCGACTTTCAGCTGGTAGAGAAGATCCAACTCGCTGGGACATTCAATCAGGTGAACGACATATTGATAAAGCAGCACCTGCGGCACAAGAGTGGACACCTGGATCAGTTTCGTTGCGAACACTCCTATAACTTGGTTAAATTCAACCGTTCATTCATTGATACTTAGGCAAATTATGCCAGTGGCCTATAGAGATGTCATTTCTGAGCGAAATGGTGAGGGATCTTTCGATAAATATTACGCTGCTTTCGTCACTTCCAATTTAATATAAGTCTAACTACCAAAATCAGCTGGCCACAGTTCACATTCTCTCTCTCTCTTCCTGTCTCTCTTTGAGCCCTCAAGAAGTCGATCACTTTCACGCCTAGACCCTAGCTCCCATCTCTTGACAAATCGGATATCAACACCAAAAATGTCATTCTCCCCAACATTTACACATCGAAGTATGTCTGGGAATTTACGCTGATCTGTGTGGATACAAATCATATCAACTTTACCAAATAGATAGCGCAATAAACATTAAGTGATTAAATATTTAGCATCTAGATAAGAAGAACCTAATGACAAAATCTTGGGTGTAACCAAAACCCTAGATGCAACCACCGGAGGAACTTGTAGAACAATGTATCACGATTTAAATATATACCTACATCCGAAGTTGTACATAAATCATTTAAATAAATAAATAAACAAATATGCTGACCAATTAAATTCCAGAGCATTGTGTCATGTCCACCCAAGCTTACCTTACAACAGGAACCAATTTGGAGCATGAACTTTACTTCATACTGAAGCGTTTTCCATCAAAGTTAAAGGGGATATCAAACCATTCGTGAACGACTTCCAGGACAGAGACAAATAAATTATCCTTTGCGTATGGTTGTAGTAAAAGCGGGGAATGATTAGTAAATATTTTTTAGATTTAACTGCATAAATAATTAAAAGAGAAGTCAAGAAAAAGACTAAATTGTCAGAAATGGAACCAAAAAAAAATTGCCATCTCGGTTGGCCTTGCTTGGTCTGTCAAAATGCTTCTGAAGTCACTAGGCAAACCTTCCTCCATCGAAACCTTCTTCCCACCGTACCTGGTGCGTCTCCGGTATCCTCGAAGTCTCGCGCAGTGCGTACTGCCACGAGTCCTTGAGGAGCAACGACAGACTGAGACCTACGCTGGCGTCGGGGAATTCTTCGACGAAAGCGTCCCGTAACGCCGGTACGTCGGGCACGAGCCAGAGTCGCGGAGATAGATTAGCGTGCTTGGCCAGGAGTCGCACGGCAGGAGCCAGCACGCCCGGGGTTTTGTCTGACGTTATCATGATCGACAATGGGAGGCCTGAAGCGGACAAACAGGGAGTCAGTGGATTTTATCACAGCCAAATGAAATCACAATTTCTGATCTATATACCAGATCTCTGTAAAACACAACGATAGGATTACCGAACGGTTTGGCGTGTTGGAAACACCGGTTCTCGTTAGATCACCGAAGTTAAGCAACACTGCGCTGAGTCAGGTATTGAATGGGTGACCATTATACACATGACCAGTTCTGTTTGGGAGAGAGGTTGGAGGGATGAAAGTTAGTACAGCAACTTCACTCGCCTTGCTTATCAACCTCTCGATAGCATGGATTTGTGGAGGAATCCTGCTGTTCGAGTTGTACCGTCCTTCGGAAGGGACGTTAAGCCGGTGGTCCCCTTGGTCTTCGACAGGAGTAGGCTACATGCCGGCACCAAGTTTCCCCTCCTCCCTTCTAGGCTAGGTTAGGTTCATCATCATCCACTCATTTACCGACGCTATTAGACCAGTGCCGCATGGCCAGATGTCAAACAATGCGTCGTTAAACACCACAAATAATAATAATAACGATAGGATTGGACAGCACGAATCCAAACTCCCTTTGTTTGATGGTCAAATCTTGGCCACTGCAATGCCACTACAACTGATAGATTGACAGGTTTTCATAATACACATGAATATATGATACTTCGTTGGTTTTGCCAAGTATTTAACGGTTTTAGTGCCAGTTCTTCGGTGGTCCTTAAATAATTAACAGGCTGTTAAGACGCAAAAACATCTTCTGATCAGCTGCTGCCAAGAAAACAACTAATTAACAAACTGATAGGTTTTTAACGGACGACTTAAAAACGAGCACTAAAAATCTGCTTGAATTATCAAATAATAGAACTATAAAATTCTAAAATATAAAGTATTAATTTAGAAAATATAGAAAACTATGTAATTATATTGTAAATTCTATAAACACTATTGTAATTCTATTAGCCTCGGGTAATTATTGTAATACCAAAGCTATTAATAAACAAAATAAGTAATAATAAATAAGAGTCACGAAGGTCTTAATAGCATGCTCCGATTGCAGTAACCAAACATAAAGCTCCTCCAAGCCATTTCACGTTAGCTGTAAGTTAACGTTAGTTGTAGCGTTGAGTGTGCATATATGCACACTCAACGGTTGTAGACATTTTAGGAAAAATAGAGTTAAATGTTTTTGTTTTTATCCATAAAATTATGTTAGGGTTGGCACCTCATTATTTGAGTGAGAAGATTAAGTTGGTAGAAAGCATTCATAATCAAAATACCAGGAATAGGAATAATATATTTGTTAAGTCTTCTAAATTAAATACAGTCTTATTTAAAGGAACTAGTAATTATAATAAATTGTCAAAGGAAATTAGGAATATAAAAATTATAAGTAAATTTAAGACTAAATTGTACGAGAAATTTTAAGAGGACGAAGCGAAAATGTAATGTAAAATTGTTCTCTTTTTTCAATAGCTAAAAAAGCTAAATAAAAACCATAGAAACAAACAAAACAACTAGTAAATAAACAAAATAAGGATGAAATCTTACTTAAATTGCAATCTACTCCTTGGAGAACTGTCATTCTCATCAAATACACTAGAATCGTCTCAAAAAGCCAGTGTCCAGATAGCTCAATGGTTCAGAGCAACACCCGCGATAGGTGGAGATCGGGGTTCGTGTCCCCGTTTGGGCATCAATTTTTGAGACGGTTATAGTGTTGTTAATAATAAAAAAAACAAAAAAAATAAGATTTGTGGATTGTAAAAGTTTCGCACTAACCGCCGCCCTCGCTGTCGCACATCACGAGAAACAGCTGACTGGTGGTGCCGAGGTACGGCAGCACGTAGTTGATGGTGGCGGCGCCGGGGTTGGTGGACGCGTTGCGCCGCATCAGCGCCGTGACGACGACGCAGATGAATCCGCCGCCGGCCACGCTCTCGACGTGGCACATGTCGTCGGCGGCGCACAACTCGGAGAAATCGGTGAGCGCCGCCAGCGTAGTCTGCGGTGTCGTTATCCGCGGCTCCCGCACCACCGCGTCAAACCGGCTGTCGAGGTGCACACGGTGATTTAGTGAATTACTGAACTGCCAATGTTGACAATTTTTGTTTTTGTTGTGGTAAGTAACGGACTTGCTCTGGTGGGATTGACTTGAGGCCCTACTAAGGACCTAAAAAGGACCTAAAAAGTATTTTTAGGTCCTTTTTAGGACCACAAGTCAATCCCACCAGAGCAAGTCCGTTACTTACCACAACATTCACCCACGGCTCTGAACCACTTCACCAAACCAATTTTTGTTTTAATAATAATAATAATAATACCAATAAATTACATTTTATTAGATTAATCACATGTACATGATATTAATATCATAATATTTACATAATATTTACTATACTGTGCAGGTACATTCCATACGATGGACTCATGTCTTCTTGATATAGCCTTAGCACTAGTTTAAACAAAAACTATTTGAAATGGGTTTTGAATGCTAAGCAGTAGTTTTAGTAATTTTAGGAGAATTTAGTTGTCCTTTACTTAGCATTCAAAACCCATTTCAAATAGTTTTTGTTAGGTACTTCCATATCAGTCAGTCAGGAATTCGTCGGTCGAATAAAAACATTTTTCCAATAAATATTCTTTTAACCAATGTTAGGATTCATATTCTTTAAGTTTTTTGGTTAAACACTGTAAAGTTTTGAACCTAAGGTAAGAGGGATACTTCTTTTTCAGTTTTTAACCCCAATGTATTTTTTCCCTCTCGTGTCGTGATCGTGACACATTTCATTATATTGGGTTACACTTCGTTTTGGACGGTGTGCATAATTAGAGCATGTACATAAATGCAAGGTAGAATCGTTGAGTGTAGGTTATAGGTAGAGTTTCAACGTCAATGTTTCAGTCTCTGCGTGAAAAATGACTACCTTACCGACAAAAATGCAGAGTACCGGAAGTTCACGTTAAGTGGAGCCACTGTCGTATGAATTTTAATTTCGATATTTCTCGTAGGTTACTCGCTTATGAATATCGTTACGTGTGTATCAATCGTTGAGGTAAACATTGATGAAGATTTTTTGAGAATGAAAAGTTTCAAAAGTGAGTTATCCTACGAGAAATATCGAAATTAAAATTCATACGACAGTGGCTCCACTTAACGTGATTGTCCGGTACTCTGCATTTTTGTCGGTAGGGTAGTCATTTTTCACGCAGAGACTTTAACATTGACGTTGAAACTCTACCTATAACCTACACTCAACGGTAGAATTAGTATTGAAAAGCGTATGATTTAGGCTAGAAGGCAATCGTAGACGTTGGTGAAAACTAGGTATGCCTCTAGGTCGAGATTTGTTTATCTGAGTTAACTACCCGGTTCATTCCCCCATAACCCGCTAAAGAAAAAATATTGACCGGGCAGAAATGGCAGGATTTTTGTCAATAGCCTGTATTTTAAACGTTTCATCAGATTGCAGAAGAAGACACAAGTTTCTTTCGAAATATGGGACATTTCACTTTTGCTTCAAGTAAAATTATTCCAGATTTACGACAGCAAAAATCAGGTCTACGTACGTCCATTGAAAATGATTAATAATAAAAATGTTACGCTTGGAAATATGAGCTTGAGAATAATATTATGACCAGGAATATGATAAAGGATATTAGATTTTTACTAAGATGTCACTGGTATACAACACTGTTTTTGGTAAGACGAAGGGGTTCAGAGCCGGTAGATGATGGTGTGGTTGAAAACGGTTTTTGCTCTGTTGAATGGTTTTTAGGTCCTAAAAAGGACCGTGTCGGTGGTCGACGTTTCGCCAGCGTTGGCGCTGGCATTCTCAAGACAGTCTTGAGAATGCCAGCGCCAACGCTGGCGAAACGTCGACCACCGACACGGTCCTTTTTAGGACCTAAAAACCATTCAACAGAGCAAAAACCGTTTTCAACCACACCAACACTGTTTTTCTCACCACAATAGTAATGCACCCAACATAAGCTACTAACCTCTGACACCAGGCAAGGTCTGGACATGGGACATTAGACCAGTTGCTGCCTTCACTCAGCTGCAGGTCGACAATGTGGGTGGCCAATGCAGTCGCCGGCTCATGGTACTGAGCGAAAAGAGCGTCAAACTTGGGAACAAGATATCTGAACTTGTAATCCTCATCCTCAGGTTCATGTTTGATCGTCTCCACGGCGACTGCGTAACAAGAGAACAATGAGAACTTGTTATGCAGAGGAATGAAACATTGGAAAGCATGAGCTGATTCTAAATTTGATAAATGACAGTAGAACTGAAAACAAAATGCAACTGCTAAACAGTCTTCTTTCCAACTGGGTATGGATCGTAAATACCGATTCCAATTCCTACTTGAATTAATCAAAAGGCTACATGCATTGTTTAAAGAATCCTCTTTATGAGACCAAAGGAAAGGATTTATATGGCATCTGCACACAACGTTTAAAGGAGATAAAATGATATTGGGAAATTCCAAGAAAGTTTTTTATGGGATATGGAAAGGATCTGAAAGGATGGTGGCATCTGTTTTCTTAAAGTACATTCTGGGACTTATTTTGTTATCAGCCAAAACAAACTTCATAGCTAGATCTAAGATTGGTTCAATTCGTTTTGCAATTTACCTAACCTAACACATGGTTCGGCAATATTCCCAAAGCAATACTCGATTCAAACCAAAGGTCAGCTTAAAGCATCATTAAGCATAAGCAAGCAATCTTACTTACAAGAAAAAGAGATATTCAATATACCTTTAGGTGGTGACTTTCGGTTTATTGGCACTGACTTCAAACTCTGTGATTCATACACCATCTGCGGCATACACTGCATAGTGTGTGTTACTGGAATTGCCTTCTCTTGTGGTTTCTTAGGTAAAGTATTTTTACTGGCTTCAATTCTATAAATATGCGTAGTAGATTTCCCATCTTCAACCCGAGTCTTTTTATTTTTCGTGTGCAGCCCATTTACTTCTACGTGCTTTCGTTTTGTTGCACCTGGATAAGGTACCTTCACTGTAGCTGCTTCTATTTTCTCTTCCGACTTCCTATCCACTGTCACTAAAATTGTCGTAAGTTGTCTCTTTGTTTGACATTCTGTTGTCATGTTACCTGTTTTGGTAGTTGTTGGAACCATGATTCGATTTCCTTTATTCAAAATCAAAGGCTTTTTAGCAATTTTTAAGATTTGTACATGACTACTGAATTGGTCATGTGTTAGTTTAGCTTTAGCTGTATCAGCTTTCGGCAGCGTCTCTTTACTCGAAGTCGTGACTTTCATCAATGTATGACTTGTATTTTCCTTACACAAATGCACAGAGTTGTTCATAGTTATTTTTCCATCTTGATTAACTACTTCAACTTTGGCTGTAACTGCAATGTCCATAATATTACCAGATATTGGTTCCTTCTTTAAGGAGTATTCGATATTTTTCTTAGGAAGATGATTTGCATTGTTGTGTTGATGTGTAGTCGGTGTCAAATTAACAACGATCGGTGGATCTATCTTTGATTTCATTTCTTTCTTTACCTCTCCTGTGCCATTTTCTTTCTTTCGAGCTTCAGTCTGCAAAAGACAATCTATACCACCGTTAAGGGTTTGCCAAAGAAGCAAGAGTGGTCTCCTCTGAGTCGCACTACAGTAAAGAAACTGTTGATATGTTCAACAATCCTGAAACACAAAAGTTCACTTTTGGACTTGATGGACGTCGCTTTCACGCGGGATAAACGCCATTCCGCGGAAAGACAAGCACCGGCGTGTTCGGCAGTGGTTTGACCTTCTGCGCTGTGCAAGCTACATCAGATCCTGATCAGCTGTTCAGGCAAACCCCTCAGTGACTAGACAACACATGAATCTCTGCAGCGTGAGTTGGTGCAATTTTCAGAATGGATAAGCCAGGTTAGTTTAACTTAACTTAACTCGTACAAATTCACAAGTATTTTAGGAACACTAAAACTTTCCTCAAAATCAAATATTAATCACACAACGCTGAGTATTAGTTAATACAAAGTTAGCATTTTTACCTCCATGTAGAACATACACTTTTATGTCTTTGTCACCATGGACGGAGAGTTTACTGAACCTGAAATTAATTTATTTTCTATTTACTTTGCACAGAAACTGAGGAAGAAATTGGTGATAAAAAGTCCAGTTGCAAGCCAGAAACCAATCATGTAAAAGATTCTACCACAAGCAACGAGCCAGCTGTTGAGGATACCAGAGCCAATGAAATAGCCGAGCCTGAGACCAAAGCGAACGACATTGTCAAAGAGATCGTGGAATTCAAAGTTGTCTTCAATAAAATTAAATATGATATAAAATTCCCATTAGAAGACACAATAGACCAGCTAAAATTACATCTGCAGGAGATCTTAGGTGAGCATTAAACCAATACTTGCTGTGAAAATCATACACTCTTAGGACCTTGTGACTGAAATAAATCCACCAACAATTTTGCTTTTCTCAGGCGTTCCACAAGCAATGCAGAAGCTTATGTTCAAAGGCATGGCAAAAGATAGCCTCACCTTGAAGGAGTTGGGGATATCAAAGGGCAGTAAGGTGATGGTAGTAGGTTCCACGATCGATGCTATCATGGCTGTAACAACGCCCAGCAAACAGGTGCTAGCCGAAGAGGAAAAGGCTGCGTCCACTAGCGAACCTTTCTGCAAGCAAAAGATGCACAGGAAGGTTTTGGACAAAGGGGTGCCAGAGGATGCAATGCCTGGCTTGCGAGGCGTCCAGGTATGTACACTCCCGTCTCAGAAAACTTTGCAGAAAACGGTCCTCTCAAACAGTTCAAGTCCCGAGTATATTTGACATTAAATACAAGAGGTATGTACCAAGCAAATGGCGTGCTATCATCTTGCCTAAATGACAAACCATTTGCTGTTTTAGGGGGGTCTTGTCCCATTACATACCCATCATAACATTTATAAGCTGATCATTTTATGTCACGATTTCAGAAAATCTTCATAGTGCTTTTTGTTTCTTCTCTGGCCATCAAAATAGTTCAAACTGAGTTGATCTTTCCCACTGCATCAAAGTTATCAGAATCTGTAATTTACTTATTTCCCGTTATTGTTATCGCTGACTTGCCCGGAGGAGTTAGTTTCTCACTATTTCACGGACATAAGCTCATTTCACGGAGCAAGACAGCTACTGATCAGAAACTGGTTTATCAGAATGAACCTGTGAACTCTTCTTGTCTAAATTGTATTCAAACTTTTTTACTGGACTGCTTTATGAGTCTAGAAGTGTTCCCTCTATTACAATTTTTGTTTCCAATATCTGCTAACTTTGGAAAATTTGAACACAAAAAGAAGTTAAAGTGGTTTGAAAGTTATTAAGATGTTTTAGAAATTTGAGTTCTTGGACTCGTATGAGATTTTGGCGATGCCACCTTATTCACGTAGTGCAGAAGTATAAAATAATTTTTCTACACCAGGCCACAAGGTGATGATGAAATCTGATTTTAATTTCAAAAGCTTGCAATGCACGGCATATTTTATCACTACGAAGTATGTACACTGCTATCCTCTCAAAAGTTGATGCCCAAACATTGATCTTCCCGTTTGGGCATCAATTTTTGAGAACTCATTCGATGTCTTATCACAATCCCCTCTCTTTCCCCTCCTCTTTTTCTCTGCTCATTTTTAATTTCACAAAAAAATTGTGGTAGCAAATGCCTGATAATAATTCACCAATAAAAACGAGTGCAACGTTTGTCTGCTAGTCGCCGCTACCTTCCGTGCCGCTATCCGGGATGCTCAACAAATCTGGCGGCAAGGTGCGGCTAACGTTCAAGCTAGACCAGGACACGGTTTGGATCGGAACCAAAGACCGCACTGATAAGATTCCACTGACATCCATCAAGGGTGTTGTCAGCGAGCCAATCGAACAACACGAGGAGTACCACATGCTAGTGAGTTTGTTTGAAACGGTTCTAATGAGTACGATGGCAATGTTAGAGTCGTCTGCCTTGTAATCTGCCTTGGTGCCTTGGATTTCAGGTTTCATCCTGGTAGCTGGTGTTGGGTTGTGGTTTTCAGTGATTTCTCACAACCAAGCCAGACAAATTCTGGAATCTTTGTCTTACCCGTACTGATTCCTGACTTTTCTAACAAGTCTTAACTAGTATGACTCTTCACAATGAAAAATAAAAAAATATGTATCCTCAGTATTAATTGCTTATTCTGTATGACTTATTCAAAAGAAATCTCATAAGTTTGTTCTGGAATTATGTGGTTGTTACTTTTAAGCAATACAAAATTAACAAAGGCCAACATTTTATGCCATCACATGTCACCAAGGAATTCATTGGTAAATTTATTCACAAGTGACAGTTAATTCCTTTTGGGTTCACTGTTCAAAAACACTTTGAGAGTCTATGGAAGGAACTGATGTTGTTTAATTCAAATTCTAAGTATTGTTTTGTAGCTAACCCAGAGAGAATGAATGAAAAAACATGGCACAGGTGATGCCACATATTAGACACTTTTCTTTGTTGCAAAGATCAACTTATCTGTGTTTTTGTGAAGGAACACAAGCTCTGTAACTATGTAAGGTTTGCCTGGAGGGGCTGGGAATCAGTAAAGAAATAGCCAAGGCCTTTGGTAGAGAGACCATCCCCCCGTTTGCCTGGAACGTTGAGGGAAATCAGGGAACAATCTAACAGCTTTAGACTAGATATTAAGCAAATACTGGCACGAAACTTCAAATCAACTTCCCATCGCTGCACCCACCTAGCCAAAGATCACCTAACTATAAGAAAAACTATTTGAACTGGGTTTTGAATGCTAAGTAAAGGGCTACTAAATTTCCCGACGTTTCGCAACATATACTAGTTACTTCTTCAGAGGTTTGAGCAGTCCTGACAATTTTCCGATAACAAAAGAACCACATAAAATTATAACAATTACCTAGTTCAAGCATCCTAAATGCATCTAAACAAAATAACCAGGATAAATCAAGTAGACATGAGTCTAAAAACCATCATAATCACCTAACTAACTTACAAATGTTGTACACAGGCAATGCAGCTGGGGACAACCGACGCGTCACGCTACTGGGTGTACTGGGTGCCGGCTCAGTATGTCGACGCCATCAAGGACGCCATCCTCGGCAAGTGGCAGCTGTTCTGACGAGTTGTCGGTCACGTCCACGCACTCCCACCGCTCCCGCTGCCACCGTCTAGGGCTGCACCACGTTGACCCATTCGCCCTCCACAGTAGCCGATTGGAGAAGTCAGTTTGTTTGCGGGAATCGAGTCATTCCTCTGTGCTATGCTGACCTATGTTTGTTGTCAGGTTTGTTTCAAAGCTGTGTTTTTGTTTGTCAATGTCAGTGAAATGATTGTGAATATCAGTTCTGAACCAATCATTTTGGCCTGGCTTTGTGGTTTGTTTATGGTTGATATTCAAGATACATGACTACATTTCAGTGGCACTGGTAACTATAAATGAGGCTATGGTCAACATCATTTTAGCTAATATGTAAGAGATTGTTTACCTTCAGATGTTAGCGGGCAAATCAACTGCTATCAAAAGTGAGGTGAAAGTTTTAAAATTGTTTTACAATAGACAGTTTTGGAACTTTTTCTCATGGAAAACAGGAAAGGGTTCCCATTAAGTGTGCTAAACCCTCCGTATGTTCAAACTTCAAATAGATTATTCCCAATTCTCAAGGCAACTTACTGATTCACGGATAGAATTGATTGTAATAGAAATACGGGTGTGCGTTGGTGATCTGATATTACAACGAGCAACGAAGATTGATGAGCAATGCAAAGTATCTAATCAGTGAGCTGGGAGTCTATCAAGTTTACTGGGTAAAATTTACAATTAACGTTCAATTATCAAACTTTATTAGCTCGAGTTTTGCGATCTGCGTCATGCAGTTTGTACAGGACGGATGAAAAGATGCATCATACGTATTTTTGTGTGATTGGGCATAGATTACTGATTTTTGTTACTCTGTCCATTGGTAGGAATGGCCGCGTAAAGCTTAAAAGTTTTTGAGGAACAACGTATTTGCGGTAATTTGCTGTTGCTAATCCTTGGGTAGCTTTCCTAAATTAAATAAAACCTTTAAACTAACAAAACTCCTCAAAGGACCAGTTGCTGCAATTCTATATGATTTTAGCACATGTAATCAAATGTGTCTTTTTAAATGACTCGTTATTCCCTGGAAGAAACTGACTTCTCCATTGTGTGTATTCCCAACCTGTCTCCCCTGCTGATGTGTAAGAACTCTGTACTGCTAAGACCAATCTTAAGGCTCGCAGCAGCTGTTTTGGCTGAGGCAAATTTTGAAAGTTCAACTTATTTTTGCTGTCTGTCTCTTTCGGTGATAATTGTTACTAAAAAAAAATCTTAAACTGTGGTGATATCAATACATCGATTGTTTGTGGTCTATGAGTATTACTTTTTCTGCTGCTATTTCTTTAAAATGCTGTTTTATTATGGTGTAAAATTGTGGAAGAGACGGGGATTTGCTTATATGGTTCTCGTGCAGCAGAGAAAATGCTCAATTTTCTCTATGGTTATTCCGATTGTAATTTAATTACTGTGTATCTAATTTTGAAATTCTGATCGAAAATTGTTTGCAACTGTAGGTATTGCAGTCTGTGTGCACCCCATTTCTGTAATTTATAAAGCCTACTTAAACTTTCTTTGTAGTTGTTGAAAAATGTTATAAAATATTATGTGCAAATCTGAAGTCTTGCCTGTTAAATTAGGCTTGATTATTTTCACATTGTCTTCAGTCATCTTCAGAGTTACATTTCCAGCTTTTATTGTTTCCTTGTCACAAGTGTTCAATTTTTATACTTTCTTACTGTAACCCGATTATTTGGAGTGCTCGAGGCTGCATGTTGAGGATGCACCAAAGCAACGGCTGAAGACTGAGAACTGAATAGCTGCCAACTACCCTTCGTGTGAACGGCACTCTGCCCCGCAAAACGTTGGCTCCCGCGTATTTTAAGAATTAAGAAAGGAATTTGTTAAGTGATGTACTTGTACACATGTACATAATAAAGGTAACTTTCGTCAAAGTAAGACTGCTTTGTTCTGTTTCCACAATTAAGTAACATTTTTTCTGATCCAGATTCCACTCCATGTGCATTTTGGATAACTGATTAGTTCTTTCTACTGTCGTCAAAGAAGGTTATTAACCATATGTCAAAACAAGAGAAATGTAATCCAAGTGTGATTAGACTGTTATTAGACCTAAATCATTAAATAATGGTTAAATAAATAAATAAACCTGTGGGTGAAGGCAAAATATTGCCATATCTTACAGGGGAGTTAGCATGAATGGTATAAGGTTGAAATCAATTTAGTGTTAACTTAACTGTCTGTGAGCAACCGTTAATCGCATTTAAATCGCGCGTGCCAACAATTTAATGTTTTCAAGCAAATAAATAATATTTTCGTATGCAATCTTGCATGTGTTTTCTTGTGCCAGTCAGATGAAGTCTTCTGCGTCGCCACAGGCGCGCACGTGGCCGGTGACGTCAGGGGCACGTCAAATTCCTTCCGCAAATTTCTTGCTTTATTTTCGCTACACCTTTTGCTGGATATTTGACTGTAAGTACGCTTCCAATTTAGTCGGCTGATTTCCATATTTAACCCTTAACAATTGTTGATCTAACTCATCTGTTTGTCTGGCTTAAATCCCTCTACAAGTGACGAAATGTGTATAAATATGTTAATGGCCGGCCTAGGCTGTTCATGCCAGACCTGTCAGTCATTTTTTTTGTTCTTTATTGATCGCTGATTTGTCTATTTCAGGATCAGGCTGACTGCTCCTCATTCATCCAAAGAACAGGCCTGAAATGTAAGTTGACTTTTATGTTTGTTTCTCGCTCACAGTCCCCTAAGATAGTCCCCTAATTTTCATGTCTGGACTCCACCTTGTTTGTCTGGTCCCTGGATCATTTGCCCTTGAACTTCATCATTGATTGCGACATGTGTGCATGTCAATGAGTTGCTTACCACTTGACCGTAGGTTCCGTGATAGAGACAGTAGTCGAGACCGGCGAGGTGGAGGTTTTCGTGATGACCGTCGTGGGAAATTCGGCGGCCAGGGGAGCAACGGTGGAGAGAAAAGGAGTCAACCAGGTGGTCAACTTCGCCGACCAAGGTGGGATCTTACCACCCTCCAGCCATTTGCCAAGAACTTCTATGTTCCTCATCCAAATGTTGCTCGCCGATCACCGCAAGAGGTGTTCCAGTTTCAAGAGAGAATGGAAGTTACCGTCAAGGGAAACGATGTACCCTGTCCGATCCAGTTTTTTGAGGAAGGCAACTTCCCTGACTACGTCCTAGAGGGAATCCGAAAGCAAGGATTCTCAGCTCCAACTGCCATCCAAGCGCAAGGCTGGCCAATCGCTCTGAGTGGCAAAGACATGGTGGGAATCGCTCAGACAGGATCAGGAAAAACTCTTGCTGTAAGTTGAAATTTTGTTTACTGAGGTAGACACTTCCTTTTTCAAGTAAAAATACCAAATGGAACCTAAAATACAATTTCATATGTTATATTTTATAATTTATGTTTAACATAATCTGTTTTTGTTCCAGTATGTCGTCCCTGCCATAGTGCACATCAATCACCAGCCTCCCATAGTTTCGGGAGACGGTCCCATTGCTTTGGTCTTGGCACCGACCCGAGAGTTGGCACAGCAGATCCAGACAGTAGCCACCGACTTTGGCTCGTCTTCTTACGTGCGCAATACATGCGTGTTTGGCGGCGCGCCCAAGGGACCGCAGGCCAGAGATCTTGAGCGCGGCGTGGAGATTGTCATCGCAACTCCCGGTCGTCTCATTGACTTCCTGGAGAGGAACACCACCAACCTGCGCCGCTGCACGTATCTGGTGCTCGACGAGGCAGACAGGTCGGTTTATGACGATAAATTGGTGGGAACGCTACGTTAGCTCCTTTATATCTTCTTACGCTTCTTATTGCTTTTTCTGAAAGGCTTGCAAGGTTAGGTCTAATGCCAGTGATCTAATTTTGTCATTTAGCTAATTCTCGGCACTGATGGTCTTGTGTAATTGAGTAAATTTGCCTAGGTTGCTCCTTGATTCTCGACCTTTTCTCCTCAGTTTATGTTCGGGTGTTGAGAACAGCTCTCCTCCCATTCCTTCCAACCTTCTTGACCCTCCAATGCACAATTCAGGTTGCGAAATCATGTCGTAATTTTCTTGTCTAGCAGTGACTCTTGAGCATCCCAGAGGGATTTTATTATTAGAACCTCTAGTAACCTCTCAAAATTAGTGCCCAATCAATTTGAGGCTATGAGTAATTCATCATTTTTATCAAATGCACTAAAATCCTCTCGGAATGGCCACATCCAATTAGCTCAAATGGTTAGAGGAACATCCGCAACAGTTGGAGATCGGGGTTTGAGTCCCCGGTTGGGCAAATTATAATACTGCTAGACTTATGTTGATACACCAAGCCATGCACATCAATGTTGTTCTTGTTCCTTCCCAGGATGCTGGACATGGGCTTCGAGCCACAGATCCGCAAGATCATTGAGCAGATCCGTCCCGACCGGCAAGTGCTGATGTGGTCGGCCACCTGGCCCAAGGAGGTGCAGACGCTCGCCGAGGACTTTCTCAACGACTACGTTCAGCTCAACATCGGATCTCTCACGCTGGCCGCCAATCACAATATCTTGCAGATCGTCGACGTTTGCCAAGAGCACGAGAAGGAGATGAAGTGAGTTGATGTCCAAACGGGGACTCGAACCCCTATCTCCACCTATCGCGTGTGTTGTTCTAGCCCATTGAGCTACTTGGACACGTGCTTTTCCAGACGATTTTAGTGTATTTGATGAGAATGACAGTTCTCCAAGGAGTAGAACCAAGAGGCTGTGAATACTCACAGTCACTCTGATTCTAGTGACGCTATATCACGTCACAACCTGTCAAACTCGAATAACTCCAATTTGACGTTGGATGCGTTGTATTTAGTTGAAATCTTATTTAAATTACAAACGCTTGCAATGCGCGGGCTATTTTATTATTATGAATATTTCTACAGTCAACACCCACGACAGGTGGAGATCGGAGTTCGAGTCCCCGTTTGGGCATCAAATTTTTATGCCAACACAGCTGTGTTGGCATAAAAAAGCTGTGACCACTCGGGTGCTTGCAACAATGGTATTGGAATATATATTTTTGACTACAAAGTGTCAGTGGGAAGTATATACCCTACTAGTGTACATAACAGTTCTGCTCATATTAATAAAAAATTATATATTGAACCATTTTTACAAGAGAAATAGAATATTATTCACAAAAAAATATATAGAAAAAATTACTGAAAAAAGTTATTTAACCATGAAACGGTTCATTGATGATTCTTCCGCTAGTTTCGAACTTAGATCTCTGATGCCAGGTAAAATGAAGTCTCGCTGAGCGCGTGGTTCCCGTTTTGCTCCCCAGACTACGCCGCCTGCTCCAAGAGATCGGCTCCGAGAAAGAGAACAAGACGATCATCTTCGTGGAGACGAAGCGCAAGGTCGACGAGATCACGCGAACGATCCGCCGCGACGGCTGGTCCGCCATGTGTATCCACGGCGACAAGACTCAACAGGAACGCGACCACGTTCTGATTGGTACGTTTGACAGTCGTTCGTCGGCCGCTTTTAATTTGTTTGCACGATCAGCTGTTCGCGAATTTAAACGAACACGTCGACGATACGGCAAAATTTGCTGGTTTTGGCTGCGGTTGGTTATTTAAACTGACTTTTCTTAGAATGGAAATACTTAAAGAAGCCAAACGACTTGAGTGCCAAAAAAGAAAATTTAAAAAGTGCACTTCTCTGATTTATCAGTTGACCTCAATCTCGGTGCCAAGGAAGGAAGTAGCCAAAGCATAAAGCATAAATTTGCATTCATCCGTTACCTTCATCAAGTCTTCTGGAAATTAAACCCTGCCCCCTTATGTGATACTTAGTATCCTCTGTACCAAGTTCCAGTCTTTTGTCGCTGCCTATTTACTGTTGAATTTGATAAACGTTCCACCAACGTAACAAGACAGTGTGCCAGAAAGTATTCCATTGAGGAAATCAGTTATGTTTCGATGTTTTGGCCTACGCTTTGGTCGCTGCAATATTTTCGAGTTAAATTCTGCATAACTGTATAATTTCACCTGGCTTTAAAATCATAAATGCTGTCCATACATCAACTAGGTTTTTATATTATAGTGCCGATAATTGCCACTTTACTCTTGAATCAACTAGTTTATAATCCAACTATTAAATCTATGAACGCCATGAAATAACGAAGTGGTTCAGAGTCGCAGTCTGATGGCGATTTAGGTGACGTTTGTGCCCTGATGGTCATGTCGGCGTTAGCACCAGCGTTAGAATCAAGGCGTCAGCGACGATAATTTCAGGACAGTCCTGAAGATTTTAGAGCCTTTTTAGGACCAAAAGTTATTCAAAACAGAACAAACTGTCGACTTAATGACCATAAGAACATAATACGGTAATTTTTGTTAGTTTAACACTTATTACATCCACAAGAGTAAAGCTAAAAAATCTTTTACCTGCAAATAAAAATTTCACAGTATCTATGCAAAATTCACTTTGGTACTACTTCCACAGAGACTCTGTGCTTGTCCCTGTGCTACTTCCATTTAAACTTGCCGGCCACACAGCTGTCGAGTAAAGTAAAAGTGAAACAGTATTTGGTGTTACAACGCATGCCATGATTTGTACCTCGCAGAATTCCGCAGCGGACGTGCTCCAATCATGGTGGCCACAGACGTAGCGGCGCGAGGACTTGGTAAGTCGCAGACGCGTGCCTCCGCATTTCACTTTCATTCCGGGGTCTTACCTAGAGCGGTCATTTCATTGTCTTGGTATTACTTTAGAAAGCCAAACATTAACCCCTAACCTAGACCGGCGCTATTAATTAGCGCTATTTAGAGTGAAGTGACTTTGTCTCCAGTAACGCTTCATGCAACTGGTTGCTTTGTCCTCAATACACTGTGACGGTCAATGGACGGCCTCCTTGATAATGCTACCGCCGTAGCACCTCCGCAATATCGAGTGGTAGTGGTGCCGAAATCAAAATACTCTTGCTGTGTTGAAAAGCGTTATTCTGGGTCGGGGTTATATATCACCGACATGGTAGCACCACCAAGTGGCCGCTCTAGGTAAGGGTCCAGGCAATTGCTGCTGTTAGATAGTCTCACACTTCTCACCTTTTCTCCTACATGCAAATATCCAATGATATCTAATGCATTGCATGCACGTTCAGATAGGGCATTCATATGATGATTAATGAATGATAGTTTTTATAATTGATTAAATCTTTAGGAATTATTCTGCTTTAAATTGCAATTGTACATAACTGAAGGGTTTATTTGGGATACAATATATAGTTGTCAGGTGTTGGTATCATTATATCATAGAATTATGGATAAAGAAAACAAATTTATTGTCTCTTTCGTGGAATGTCCTAATCGCTATGATTGTTTTTAGACTCATGTCTACTTGATGTAACCTTAGCACTAGTTTTAACAAAAACTATTAGAACTGGGTTTTGAATGCTAAGTCAGGAACAACTAAATTTCCCAACGTTTCGTAACTTGTACCTGATACTTTTTCAAAGACTGCTCTTACCCTTGAAAAAGTAACAGGTACAAGTTACGAAACGTTGGGAAATTGAGTTGTTCTTTACTTGGTATTCAAAACCCAGTTGAAATAGTTTTTGTCCTATTCGCTAATTTTCAAATCTTGCCCTGACTAATAATTCACTGAAATAAACTTTTTGCCACAAAGGAGGTTATAACTTTCATATAAGTGTATCCATTTCATCTTAGAAGGGAGAAGGTTTTCACTGTAAACCACTTGATAAGCTTTCCACAGCCTGAAACATTTTGTTCTAACTCTTGCGAGAAATTTGCGGAAAGAAAGCCTTCTAAGTCGGTGAAATACCGCTTCGAACCTCACAGCACGGCAACCAGTTTTGAAATGTGCAGTCCAACTTAATTAATAGGGCTTTATTTATCGTGAAAACCGTTCTTCCTTAACAAGATGAAACGGAAAGTGCGCACAGCCGATTTTAATCCCATATGCGATCGATCTGACGCTAGCCACGGAGGAAATCAGAGCAGACGTAAGATCAGTGTTCTCTGTTCGTACATCCGTACTCGACTCTCGTCGTATGTTTGTCCACGTTTATTGTTGTGCAGTCTCTCGTGGTTGTGTCGACGTGCCCAACGAATTGTGTCCGTTTCACGTCCTGCATTTAAGAGTCACGCTGATACTAAAAGTGTCACCTACGTGTTAAATTACTGGCCTAAAATCTCTATCCTTCCTGTGCCGTTATCATTTTTAAATGTTTCGCCACACGTTCATGTTATAATTCTGCTTTTACTGTTTTAATTTTAGTTCGAAACTTATTTGTTTGTTTACTGCTCAAAGCTCTGTGTAAATTTCTTTTAAAAAAGTGTGTTTTGCTTTTGACTTGTGTTTTCTAAATAATGATAGGGCTTTTTACAAGCTTTCTTGGGACGATTCACTGAAGGTCAACTTGTGAATGGATGCAAATTTTTCCTGCTTGCTTCTACCACATCCGACGCTTGCTGCTTTTATCACGTCCAAAAAAAAAGCCGAACTCTCTAACTTATGTTATGATATATTTTTCGGTTTTGCTCTGTGTTAAAGAGGTTTGCGGCCCTAGAAAGGGTTTAACGTCTTGGCGTCATCTTCAGGAGAAAGATGTTGTTTATGTTTTGTTATGAAAATTCCCAGTCAGCCCTGGCGATCTTTATTCCATACATCGCCTCTGCTTTATAGGTAGCTCATAGCTTATTTGCTTCTGCTTTGTAGATTGTGGCTGTGGCCAAGCGTGTGTAGTGAGCTGGGGTATCTTGTTTGATCTAACAAAACATAAACAACATCATTCTCGTGAAGATGACGATCCGTGCCTCGTCGAAACGTCAAGACGTTAAACCTTTCTAAGGCCGCAAACCTCTTCAACGCAGAGCAAAACCAAAAAACATATAACATCAAACCATGGCTCTGAAAACAACCACTCAACTCTAACTAAACTCTCTGACCGTCCCTGCCGTCCTGAATCCGCTCGATGTGGGTGTTCCATGTTAATTGTTTGACGTGTTTGGTTGTGCTTCTGATTGCAGAGGCCAATTTGTCTCTTGTCGATCACTCACATAACCTAGCGTCGTCGCGTGGTTTCTCCGCAAATGTCGGTCGTAACGCAACGGTTTCCTCGCAAAGGTTGTACCGAACGGCGTTACAGGTGGGTCGACCCCTAGTTTCACATCTCTGTGTTGGACAGAGACTGGACACTCGCGCGGGGGGAAAAAACACCCAACGACCACCGTTAACTCTCGATTCGGCTATTATACAACTTAACCGCACTTTCCGAATTGACGGTTTTTTTTCTATTTTTTTTTTTTGTTCTGAAATCGTTTTCTCAGCCAGGGGCACAACTGCCTGACCAGTCTCTGGTCAACCATGCAGGCTCTCTAGGCTCGCTTTTTTGTTGACTTTCGATACCATTTTCAAGTTTGATGTTTCCGATTATCACTGATTTTTTTTTTTATTTCACTCATAAATATGCAACGTGTACGACCTGACATTTGATTAAGCTCTAGCGTATATGTATCACTACCAAATCATGCTGAGAACATTGAGTTGTCACTATTGTTAATTAGTTTTCAAGCAGCATTATTGTCTAACCTCACTTTTGTTACTTTCATACCAGATCCATTCAAATAGGTAAAGTCTACAGGCTTAAGAATCTTGCCTAGGAAACACGTCAATCAACGTTCTTATTGTCCCAATCACACTTGGTCGCACTCACGTCACGAATTAGACTGATCTTCAAAAGATCACTTGATCCCTGGCTCCTCTAAGACTGCAGATTAAGCCCGGTAACTGTAGTGCTTACTATTTCCTAACAGAAAATCATTTTTTCACATTGATTTTAGAGAATTTCTCCGAGTCTCTCTTCATTTTGCATTCCAGTTTAATATTTATGTTACCGATATTTCCATAATTAAAGTTTTTTTTTGTTTTCACTTTGCTAGGGCAAATTTTTTTTCTTCCCAAAACAGCCAAAAGCATAGCACAGGCAACCCCCTCAAAACCACCCACCCAACTCTAAATTTACATCTCAATTCTACAAAAAACTGCATTTATTTTCTGGTAGCCCCGGACAAAAAAAACTGATGCTTTATAGTAAATCCTTGAACACGACCGCCCATTATTTCAGACGTGGAGGATGTCAAGTTCGTTATCAACTTTGACTATCCGTCGAGCTCGGAGGACTACATCCACCGCATCGGCCGGACGGGCCGTTCACTGTCGACGGGCACGGCGTATGCGTTCTTCACTCCGCACAACGCGCGTCACGCCAATGACTTGATTTCGGTGCTCACTGAGGCCAATCAGGTGGTAAACCCGAAGCTCAGCGAGATGGCTGCGATGGCCAAAACGGGAGGGTACATGGCTCGTGGAGGTAAGTTTGAAAAATAGTTTCCTTTGTCTTATTAGCATTTATTGATGAGTTTAGCAGATCTTAGACTTTTACTTCTCAGAAAGAAAAATATCAATTCTTTATTCTATTATTATGAGCACTATAAAGTATAAACGTCTCAAAAATTGATGCCCAAGCGGGGACACGAATTCCGATCTCCACCTATCACGAGTGTTGCTCTAACCCATTGAGCTACTTGGACACTGGCTTTTTGAGACGACTTAAGTGTATTTGATGATTGGGCATCAATTTTTGAGACGTTTATAGTGTTCATAATAATAAAATACCCGGGCATTGCAAGCGTTTGCAATTTAAATAAGATTTCACAAAAAAAAAAATCGGTTCTTTATTATTATGAAAACTAATAAACCTCTTAAAAATGTGTACTCAATTGGGAAATAAAAGCCTTATCTCCACCTTTGCGGTTGTTGCTCTAACCACGTCGATCCTCTTACCATCGGAGCTAATTGGACACTGGAAAAGGTTGTTTCTCATTAGTTTGGTTGGAGCAACATCCGTGAATTTGGAGATAGGAGCTTGATTCTCTGGTTGGGTACACATTTTCGAGAGGTTATTAGTGTTTAGTCATATTAATAAGACATTCTGCCTGTTGCAAGCATTTGCAACTTAAATAATAATTAACTACGACCCATGCGAGTGGTTGTTTGTGTTTTACCAGCTACACATTCGATTTGATTTCGATGAAATTCTCAATATACTTTTTTGTGTTCTCAAATAGATCTGAGAGGAGATATCTGTTTGGGTTTTGCTCCAACTATCTTATGAATGGACGTCTTTGGAGTTCATCTACCCCCTAACATTCAGCACATTTCTGGGACCTAAACCACAGTTTTCAGTACATTACAATTTCAGCTACTTTTTTTAAAATCGACATTTTCTGTCTGCCGCAGGCGGACGCAATCGTTGGCAAGGCACCGGCAGCTCGCGCGGCTCTTCGAACCGCGGTGGCGGGCGTCCAGAACGCAGTTCCCCCGCAACTCGAACCCCGAACCGCTGGGACCAAAGCGCGGCCGCCAAGCCCGCCCCGCGCTACCAGACGGCTCCGCCACCAGCCCCGTACGGGGCTTACCCCTCCCAAGCCGCCGCCCCCATGCCGCTGATGAGCTACGCTCCACCGCCGCAGTACATGGGCGGGGCGCCTATGTTTGGTCAGCCAATGACTGGAGGGTACTATAATCTCACTGCGAAGAACTAATTGGCGCGATCAGCTCGCTTGAAATGGCTCTTGTTGTTTTTGTTGTCTAGAAGCCTAAGGGGGTAAATTGTAAAAAGGGGGGAGAGCCCTTCAGTCAATTGCACCTTGTGATCTGCTAACACGTAATCAACTTAGAATTAGAATTTCAGTTTCGACACTCGATCCAAATCGTTTGCTCCCCCGTGGCGGGCCATTTCAAAGCGACACGTTTTTTAGATGTTGGATGTTTTACTTTTTGTTAATAAGGCTGTCGGCGACGCGGAAAATCCGTTGCCGTGACCGGTTTTGCTAGTTCCTATAATTGTCACAATGTCATGTTTCAGTATTCTCTTGAACTCGATCAGTATTTTGGTTTAGCGGCTTTTTCGTTACTGTCACCCTTAGTCAAGAGCGTAGATGCCTCTTTGTCTGTTGTGCCGTGAGCCCTGTGATACCTGCTGACCCACTTGTCGTTTAGGAAGCGCACGTTCGATGACCCACCAAAGAGAGAAAGCCTACGCTAACGCGAACTTGTGATTGAAAACAGGCTGTGCTTGTGAAAGAAGTCAATCTTTGACTGAAGAACTATCGATAACAATTGTGATAAAATTAATGATCTGGTCTCTTTCCGACGATTGATTCGTTCGGAATTATCCTAACGTTGTATGTTTAGCGATTCGAAAAATATGGTGCTGCCATGTAAAAAATTGTACCTTGAAGGTAATAAAAATTCTCTTTGATTCCAAACTTGAATTTATTGCTTTTACCTTTATTGCATGCATGGTTGCAGAAATTAGGTGTTAGTTTCAGCTCAGTCAGTGAATTGAACCTTAATTGGAAATCATGTTCCTGTGGCAGTGTCTGACTGGACATTGCAGTGTTATATTCAGTGCTTTTTGCTTTGAACTGTCTACATTACAACATTAATTACAACATTCATATAAGTAACATTTATTTGGCTGCAGTAGGTAAGGAATTCAGGATGAATAAAGAGCCTTAATTGCCAATTTAATTAATTGGTTAATGCCTGATTTATTGCATAGTAAATAGAGAATCTGGGGTGATTTACAGATTAAATTTGTAGACTAAAGTTGCTGTACAACTAGAGAAAATCTAGTGGTCGCCCTTATGAGCAACGGCATCCTTGGAAACGTATCCCGGCTGGTCTTCAGGTGTGTGGGGCCAGAATGTTGGATTGTTGACCGGGTCCAGAGCCTCCTTCGGGAAAGCATCCCTGTAATCCTCCATCGTCATTTGATCGTATGGGATCAAGCCAGCCAGTCGCTTGGCCTCAGCTTTGTATGTTGCAATGCGAGCTTCGGAAGCAGACTTGAAAGCAGAAATTTCTTTTGCCACCTCCTTTTCTTGTGCATCTACAGTCGAGGAGACCGTATCAGCGGGGTATGGCACCTTCAGACCGTCATACTGCTTCTGGAATTCATCGACCATTCCCTTTACGGCGACACGGTTCTTATAGAATGCCCAGTCGATCTTTGGAGCAGCTTCTGGGTTGGCCATCATTCTATCAGTGAAGAGAATAAGAGCAATTTTTAGATAATGCTGATTAAAAGCAGTGTTGGAAATTTGTAACCCAAAATTCGCAAATTCTTACCGTCGCAAGTAAACATCAGACTTCGCCTTGAAGGCGCCGAAAAACACCTTCTGATTTTCGGGAACTCGTTCAGCGATGGCAGACCAGTTAATGGTCGCCTGTGTGATCCTTTTCGCTGCCATTTCTCACTTTTTCGAGGTGAAAATTATTCTCCACCCGAAATAATTCCAATATGGAGAAGAGCCAGCTGATGAGAAAATATGGAAACTCAGTGCGCAGGCGCTCAGATTCAAGATGGCCACGCGGTATTGTCAAATCTCGATGTCATATTTGACGTTTATCACAGCTCCATGTTGTGGATCGATGAAGCTGGAGGGCTGGGCATAAAGAGGATAGCATATTATAGAACGTTCACTAAAGTTTTTGTGATAAAGGATTCACATTAGGATGAAGTGATGCCAAAAAAAAGTATTAAAGATTACAAGACCAAACGAAGAGACATCTGGAAAACCAAAGCCGCAAAACGCAATGGAGAAGACAAAAAGATAGGGAACAATGTTTATATAGGGGCAGGCAATGCCAAAAGATGGGTTATTTTGAAGAAAAAACTCGATTATATGAGTGACAAGGATTTTGTCTCATATCTTCTAGATCTGGCAGATCCTAATGGGGGGTAAGTACATGGCGATTTCGAACTAAAAATTTTGACGAACATCACCCATTTAGCTTGAAATATGTTTGCATTGTTGACATCTACAGGGATAAGATGAGGGGTGTGGTAGGGATGCTGCACCAGGAATCAATAATTTTCGCGCCATTATTTATCTGTCAAACCCACGGGGACAAATTATCTTTGCATCAAATAATAAGATAAAATAACTTTTATTTTCAGGCTAAACGAATTGAGTCCCAACCCTGATGAGGCTGACAAAGACGATGAGCCTGCGTTTAGCGACAAGGTTGCCAACCGTACGGAAGCCATCGACAGTTCTAGCCGATCTCCCAGTGATGTAGACGATCGGGAATGGCATCCTCAGGGTCTCGATGACCGCCTTCGAAGAAGTCCTCGGAAGCAGTCGAAATCGCACGTCAGACGCAGTGGGCGCAAGAGCCAGTCAGAGAAGAAGACAAAAACGCACAAGAAAAAGAAGAGAAAGAAAGTGGACAAAGTTGAACCTGAAGATGAAGTTGAAGAAAGTACGGTGGTGTCTTCTGAGCATGTTAAGAATGGTGAGACTTTCCTAACTTGTTCTCTTCATTGCACATACCCTTTAATGAACTCTACCTTTCCTTTAAATGGTTGCGTAAAGCACAGAATACTAATAATCAAAATTTGGAATTTTACACAAATATATGATCTTTATTTCTAATACAACTAATGACTACAAGCTAGGATTCTGCATGGATAGAATTCCAAATTAAAAAACAATAATACAAATAAAGAAACAAGTAAAATTATGATAAAGGGCTATCTAAAATAATGATACCACTCTAGTAAGTTACCAGGTATTCATCTTCATATGCCTGGCAGTTAGGCAACTTTTGAGGCAAGTGTGCGCTGTTTTTACGTTCAAGAATCATTCTACACAAGAAACTATTGATTTTATTTGTACTTTATGTCGGAAACTAACAATTAACATTAATTCGAAATATGCCTTTTTTTCTCAAAACTCAAATGTCATTGTAGAACAGCTTTAGTAGAACTAGGTTAAAACTCTGCAATTAACCATCTTTTGTCCATATAGTGTTATAGGCCCAATACTCACTAAATATTTCTGTCTCGGTACAGTATTTTCCCTGTGAGAATTACCAGTTTAAATTACCAACGCATCTCCGACCCATGTCAACATGTCTATTCGCCTGTCTCTCCCAGACGTAGTCGACGCTGTCGAAGAAGGTCCGCCGACCTTAGAAGCGGAACCGACGGATCGAGCAGATGATCCCGGTGCCGTTGAAGAGACGGAGATGCCTACGCTTGAGCCCGGCCAATCGGAAGCCAAGCCTGAAGAGGTGCAGCCAGAAGAGAGGGAGCCGGGAGAGGTACGAACAATAACATAACTCTGCACCCTCGTCTCACTGGGTCAATACACAGACGTGGTACCAGAAGGTTTTATGAAGAAGTAGACAGAGTTTAGCAGGTGTATCTCACTTGGAAAATTCTTGAACACTTGCACCTCATTACTCGTAGTTAGTTTACTCCTAGTCTAGGACAGGGTTAGGAAGGTTTGTGCAAGTTCATTCCCATCAGAAACTTCTAATTGTCTACATCTACTGACACCTTGCTCACTTCATATTAGTTGGATTTTGTATTTTCAGTTTTGTCAGTTAATTTGATGTTATATATCCGGTGTTTTTTAGTTATTAGTCCCATCAAATAAACATTGTCAACTTTTTTGACATCTTAATTTTCTGTTTATGTCAATTATATTGCCTTCCCACCTCTTTAAACTAGTTTTGTGTCATCGTTGAATTCTTATAGTAGCTAAAAGTTATAATTTATGTACTTTCATGGGCCTGTTTTTTTTTGTCTTTATTGTGAGGTTGCCAATGGACTTACATAAGGAACTAATGGGAATTTTCATAAGGAATTGAAGGACTTGAAGGATGATCTTATGGATTTGTTCGCTAGGTGCGCACGGTGCTGGTAATGAAGGGCGATGTCCACATCGAGGTGGGCGAGAGAGTGAAGCTGAAGCGGCGAGAAAAACATCGGCGCTCTTCGTCGCAGGATCCTCCCGACAAACACAAGCACAAGAAGAAGAAGCATCGCCACGGGGACCACGGGGTCAAAAGGTGAGCAGGAATCTCACGCTAAACAGCAACGTTGATTGGTGTAGAAGATCAGCATTTTGTAGAAGAGATTGGAGTATAGACCTAGAGCAGCCATATGGCGATGTTGCCATGGTGCTACATAATATGACATGTTATGTGATAAAAGCTGGACGTAGATTGGTGATCATTTGGTTAACAAATCTATAGTTTGTTGATTTTAGCATTATTAGCAATCGGTATTACGGAGTTTGTAATAGAATAATGGGACGTTTCAATGTAATTATTTATGTCAAATGAATTTAAAAGCTTAATACTTGATAGTAGAATGTAAATTTGTTGCTTAATGTAAAGTGCTATTGTGTAAAGTTTCAAAAACCTATACTTACAGTAATATTTTAGATGAAAAACTCTGGAAAACTTCAAGCTTACTGGGAGATTGTTAGTTTATACTAAGATTTTTAGGTATTTATCGCTTTGACATAAAATCCCATGTTTATATAACGTTGAATGCCAACAACCACCTGACCTTCTGTCCCCAGGAAACACCACGACGTTCGCAAGGCCCCACAAGACGGCGTCCCCCACTCTCCGCCTCCCTCGGAAGTCACCACCCCGCCCCCTGCCCCGCCGGCCCCTCCCTCCCCCGCGCCAGTTCGTGCCATCTTCAAGACGAAGCTCTGCCCGAATTGCAATCGCCGCCACGCGCCGTCTGCTTGTCCGTTGCTTGCGCCGGCACGAGTCGTTCATGACGCAGTGCCGTTCGCCGAGTGGGAGGCCAATCGGAAGGCAACGGCCAGACCAGAGGAGGAAGACGAAGAAGACGACAACTCCAACAATTTGGAGATTGACGACGTGGAGAGGGAGCCAACGTTTGCGATCGCGTCGTTGCCGAAGGGCCTTGCGTTACAGGTTGGTGGCTGCGATTTTAATTTTGGTTTGATTTGTTTTATTTTCCTATAGACATTTACATTGTAATTGTGTCGATACTTATACAGTATTTACCAGTATCACATTTTTTACATAATTTACATCATGGTTTGTAAGAGGGGAAGAGAGGGAAGGGTTGGAGAGGAGAGAAGTGGATTAGGATTTGAGGTATTCACATAAGGTGTAGAATGGGTTTTATATCGGGTAGGATTTTAGGGTGTGGGTAAATGGGGACTTGGTTGGAGAGTTTTTAATGTTACTGGAGAGTTTGTTGTAGAGGACAGTGCAAGTGAAGAGTAGGAATGGGCAGAGAGTCTAAGCGCGTTGCTTTGTCCAGTGGGGTATTTGTGTATATTTCGGAGTTTAGGATAAAGAGCTCAGGATGGATCCAGACAAAGGTGCAGGTGACGTGAATTTCACTGTTCGTGCTTTCCAAACATGTCGGAAGTGTCGGAGATTCTCTCTGAAATATTCTTCGGATCGTAAGTGTGATATGGTCGTAGTGCTGATCTCGTATCCTTGCAGGTGATCGATCCCACTCACGGCTTCAGCGTGCTGACCTCCCAGCCGTTGCCACCCTTCACGCAGCTGGGACCGCTGATCGGGATGTCCATCAAGGAGATGGACATCCCGGATGATTTCAACATGAAGGATATCTGGGAGGCCACTCCTGTCGACAGCAAAGAACGGTATGAAGGGGGCAAAGCACACCACTTGTCGGAGAATTTCTCTGTGTTTTGGTGTCTGTTTGGGAAGTAACTGTACAATGCATCATGTGAAGTGAATTACAGAACATGGAGTAGGGAAGAGGATGGAAAGAACTAGAGGTACCTTCTAGTAGTGGTTTCCATAACCGGAGGTAGCTATCCGATTCCTGCCCCTTCCTTCTCTCTCTCCCCCCCTGAGTTTACTTTTGGAAAAAGGTTACTATTTTCATAAAAAATCTGATTTAAATTGCAAATGCTTCTACTAAAATCTTCTCAAAAATGATGTGTTCAAGAAGCTCAATTAGTTAGAGCAACACACGCAACAGGTGGAGATCAGAGTTCATGTCTCTGACAATAAAAAATTATAAATAAAAAATTATTTATTTATATTATTTTTATTTTTTATACTATCCACAATTTATTTTGCATTCTTAAGTTTGATGCTTGTACAAAACCAATTGTACATTTTTTATTTTTTTGCAAGCCTGTTGCGCTTTCTCGAGAAATAAGGTCTTAATTGCCGTTTAAAACTTTGCTAATTTATTAAAACTAATTTACTGAAAAGAATATATTAGACTTCACTCAGCTTTCAAAAATTGGTCGGCTGGAAAATTATAAACTGCTAAGAGCCCAACTTGAAAATGTACTCCTGTAATCTAGTAATCTTGTACCTGTCTGCTACAATATTTAAACTTGTGGCAGGAAAAATATAGTTTAAACAAATAAATTAATACATTTTGGTAATGAGTTCAATTTTTTTCACCTTGTGCTTAGGCTAGAGAAGCATAAAAATATGGTAGTCTTGATAAAAATGTCGTAGTCTTGATAGCTGATTTGTGTCACCTTGCCGGCAGTGTTTACCTGTCTACGGTGGATCCGAACCAGTCCAACTGGCTGCGCTACTTGCGACCTGCGCCATCGCGCGACCAACGTAACATCGCGCCCGTCGTACGTGGTGATGCGCTCATGTTCTACACGATGGTGGAGGTTGCCGACGGCAACGAGCTGCTGTACTGGGCGGACCACTCGCCAACGTGGTCCAAGAAGAAGATGGAGAAGACCAGTGAGTGTTGCTGTGTTGATTGGGGCATAAATCTTAGAGCCAAGTTTGAAAATTTGCTGACCTGTGTAAGGATCTTTATTGCTTTTGCAGTTTTTGTATTTTTTCGATTTTGCTAAATCGATTATGTTGCCAATGTTATTTTTTGCCATTGTAACCAAATAGAGTAATGGAATCGCCTGGATGTATCTGGATTCTGTAACGTTGACGAAATTAGTGATTTCTTCCGTCCAATCTCACCATAAAACTGCCTGCAGAATGCAAGCACAGAGTTTTTTTTTTAATTTCTCATGGTTATTTCTTCAATATTATTCTTGATAGATTGTAAATAATTTATGCTAGGCAATTTACCTAAATCGTTAACAGGAGAAGTCTTTACGCCTCTTACTCGGTGATAATCTAGTGGCTTGTTACAGGGCTTTACATAGAAATAGAGATTTGACCTTTGAATGGAAAATGTACATTTGGTAAAAATCTTCACTAAGGAAATAATAACAGTTGAGTCGTACAGGAGCCCACTGGTTCCCTTCCTATGCCCTGGCCAGGGTTCCTGTGACAGTAAAGGTTATGTCCCATTATTTGCAGCAATTTAACCATACGCAGTTATAAAGTTATGCACCGTGCTTTTATAATTCCTGCAATAACGTCTTGTGAACCCAGCAAAGCTGCAGTCTGTCTGCCCGGATAGCTCAGTTGGTAGAGAGCTCGGCCTGTAATTAGGAGGTTCCGGGTTGGTATTATAGTTCGGTTGCACATTTTTTCGGCCTAGCTCCGTTTCTATTTCCAAGTTGGTGAATTCCTTGTTGTTCACCGATGATTTAAAGCAATGAGGTTGGATTGAAGAATTAACTGACGAGTGTCTGTTTCGATTTCCTTAGACTGCGGCGGCTGCAACCTGCGTTTCTCGCACCCACTCTACTACCGCCTGCACTGCGCTGTCTTCCACGATCCCAATTTCAGCCTGACAATCCGCAAGTACCACTGCAAGGTCAGTGTCTACGTTCCCCGAAGGGAACTTTTTAGGAACAATATCTCAAGCTTTGGTAATTCAGTCAAAAATTAACTTGTTGATTGGTTTAGTTGGCACGTTGTTTTGACAAAAGGCCCTGCGGCACTGGTCTAATGGCGTCTGTGAATGAGTGGGTGATAATGATGAGATTGATGATGATGATGAACCAGGAAATGAAAATAACCCGGTGCCTCAACATATCCAGCCTATTGTTTGAGGCAAAGGTTGCCACAAGATTCCTCCCCAAATCCATGCTGTAAAGTGGATGATAAGCAAGATAATGAACTTATGCTAACTCTCATCTCTCCAGCCTCTCTACTAAACAGAACAAGTCATGTGTATTAATTGTTTCCCATCCAGCACTTGATCTAGCAGCAGTGATGCAAAACTGGGAAGATCTTACGAGAATCTGAGTTTCCAACACGCCAATCCGTTTGACCTTAACATGCTACTTTGAGCCGTGCTTCGTAAATCTGGCCCGATTCTTAAGATAATCAACTGATGCACTGGGAGCCCATCCTCCCTACTAATACCAATTAATTAATTAATTTATTTAATTATGCGTACTATTACATAGTATTTGTGTAAGCCTAAGTGCTAAGTAACATATGCCATAAAGATAAAAAATGAGGAACATGATTGTAATTAGGATAAAATCTTATTTAAATTGCAAAAGCTTGCAATGCGCAGGGTATTTTGTTATTATCAACACTATAACCGTCTCAAAAATTGATGCCCAAACGGGCACTCGAACCCCGATCGCCACCTATCGAGCAACACCCGCGATAGGTGGAGATCGAGGTTCGAGTCCCCGTTTGGGCATCAATTTTTGAGATGGTTATAGTGTTGATAATAATAAAATGATTGTAACTATGCAATTAATCGTCATCCAACGATTCAGGTTTGCGGTGCCGCCGTTCTCGGCAAAGAGAACATAATGCGGCATGCGTCGGAGCAGCACGACGGCAAAGGCGCATACCGCTGCCAGTTCTGCAACAAGTTCTTCCTGCGACTCAACTATCTGGAGATGCATCGCACGTACGGGTGCGCTGCGAACCCCCAGCGCACGCGACCGCTCTGCGACTTCTGCGGCCGCAAGTTCTGTCAGCCCCAGAAGCTCAAGGTGCACATCAAGCGGATGCACAGCGGTGAGTCAACTGCGGTTTTATTTACGTGCGTGTGGAGGATATACCTGGCCTAGAAAATGACCCAGAACCGACGTCAAGAGGACGGAATGGTCAGAGTACACAATATTTACACAGTAAAATTGCCTCGTGTTTTGCAGACATGGCCGAGGTGCTGCGGGAGTTCCAGTGCAAGATCTGTCTGAAGTTGCTTGGCTCGCGCGCCGCCTTGCAACGGCACATGAAGGAGGTGCACCACAAGGACATCGTGGGCGCTTGCACATGCGACCGCTGTGGCAAGATGTTTCAGAACAAGTCCAATCTGAAGATACACATGCTGACACACTCGGGGGTCAAGCCGTTCAAGTGAGTGCCGCTCGGTGATTTCAAGACAATTTTATCGATTCGTTTCTGGTTCTTTTTGTAGGGGTTGTTGTTTGCTGTTTTTTTGGTGTTGAGTTTTGACTGTTTTTGGTTCTAAGCAGGTCGGCAGTGAAATGAAGTCCATGTTACACTTGATATTTTTACAAAATCCACCGGGAAAGTGATTATGTACCTTTTTTTAGCGAAATTTTCTTATGAGATGCGCATACAATTTTGCCAATTTAACAATGGGGAAAATGAAGGCATCCCATTTCAGCTCATTAGAAAAAAGTTGTAGTATTGCTTATTTATTGGAAGTTGGGAAATTATATACAAACAATGTATTTTATTTTAAATCACAAATTGTACTAAAGATTTGTCATATTTATGGCATTTTTTGTATTGAATTTTTTTTATTTTTTTATTTAGTACAGGTTTAAAAATTACTTATAGCAATGATCAGGAATTAAGGGAATGATTATTTTTTAATAATCAATGTCTCCAAATATAGTTATAAAAATGATTAAGAAAATTTTTTTAAAATGTAAATTAGCAACGAGGTAGGATAAGGAAATCCCCAATTGACGTTTGCATCTTATGTCTCAGGTGTCGCCAGACGCAGTGCAACGCCGCGTTCACCACCAAGCAATGCCTGCAGTTCCACTACAAGAAAGTGCACAGCTTTTCAGAGCTCTCGATGCCCACCATCGAGCGGTCCGTGGCTTACACCTTTGATGCATACTCTGGCAACAAGGGCGGTGAAAAGGTAACAAGCTCAAAAAATATATTTCATAATCAGTTTTCTTATGCATTTTTACATTTTTTGAGAATAGAGTTAAATAGTATAAAAAAATATAACTTTGGATTAAGGTGAAAAAGAAAGTTTTTAATTGGATGTAATTTTTATTTTATATGATTATTTTGAATGCTAACACCTTTTGTAAGGTATTGATGCCCAGCCTGAGACTCGATCCCCGATCTGATTTCAAATCTGATTTAAATTGCAAACGCTTGCAATGCGCGGGATATTTTATTATTAGGAAACGCTAATAAACTCTAAAAAATCTATGGCCAAACGGGGAATCGAACCACGATCTCCACCTATCGCGGGTGTTGCTCTAACCCATTGAGCTACTTGGACACTGGCTTTTTGAGACGATTCTAGTGTATTTGATGAGAATGATAAATCTCTATGTTTGGGCATCAATTTTTGAGAGGTTATTAGTGTTTCTAATAATAAAATTGTGCATGATCTTTTTGATAATCTCAAAATACTGATGCCATTGCAAACATTTGCCATTTAAAGAAGATTTATATTTTCTAGCTGAAAGATAGACATTGTAAAACTGACCGTTATGGCCTTTTTTATCAAACTGAAATAAACGTGTAAAAGAGCATTATACCAAAAACGCCAAATAACCCAATATAAAATACCCAGAATTGAACTAGGCTTAGCCCCAAATTATTTGTTAAAGAAAATTATCACAGTAAGTGCTGTCCATGTCTATGAAACAAGAATTATGGAGAAATTGTTTATGAGCTCAGGAAGCATACACACGTAATTAACAAAATATGTGAGAAATCTTTATAGAATAAGTGACAAAATAGGGAAAGAAAAAAATGCATAGGTTATTAGGAACATTTTACTCAAAAAAAATAGAGAAAAGAACTCGTTTCTACTTGATGTAACCTCAGCATAATGTTGTTATAACTTTGTGTGGTTTTTTTGTTATCGGAAAATTGTCAGGACTGCTCTAACCCTTTGAAAAAGTAACAGGTACAAGTTACGAAACGTTGGGAAATTTAGTTGTTCTTCACTTAGCATTCAAAACCCAGTTCAGTATTTTCTAAATTGACTACTTCTAGCTAAACAAAACCTTACAAACAATCAAAAAACTGTAAGTGAATGGAAATTGTTAAGCAGTTACTTAACGTATCGGTCTGTCCTCAGGGACGTGGACGCAGTCGAGGCAAATCTTCGAGCTACGAGGACGAGAACGAGGACAGCCTGCTGACTCTGATGGACGGCGACAGCTCTTCCAGCAACATGACCGCTGCAGACGTGTCCAGCTCCAACCCTGAGACGTGCATCAACGGTAAATACTTGCCCCATAAAGTCTCTTAGTCATAAAGTTATTATTTATTTAATAATTTTATTTGTTTATTAATAGCTTTGGTATTACAATAATTACCTGAGGCTAATATAATTAAAATAGTGTTTATAGAATTTACAATATAATTACATAGAATTTTGTGGTTAGTTTATAAATTTACAGTAGTATTTCACATTTTTTTGAAATGTAGTCGTTAATTATATCATGGGGCAGTGCATTTCACAGTCTAATTGATCGGGCTTGTAGATGCGGGCTTGTAGATCATTTGGGCTGCATCGTTCCAGGCCGGGACGATGCACCATTAGGAACACGACACCAATTTGAGGAAAGCTGTCTGAAGGTCTATCCAGCTGAACGAATATCCAGCCATGAGTAATATTTTGTTTTGAGCCCCATTTAAGAATTTCATGGAAGATATAGCAAGACGAGGAGTGAGTAGGGCACGAAATTCAGAAACAAACACAATTAACAAGTTCCCGTTCTCTTTCCAGTTGTTGACGAGCAGCCACCAAACCTCTCGCCTTCCGACCACCCCACGCAGCCCACATCGCCCACCCCTCAACCTCCTACCCTGGACACCTATCCAACGTACACCAAGCCAACTGCCGCCCCTCCACCCCCATCTCCACCCCGCTACAAGACTCCACCGTACGAGGTGTTCTGCGAGAAGCCACGCTCGCCGCCCCCAGAGGTGGATTACGCATACGGCAAGCCCCCTTCGCGGGGGTCATCACCGCTGCTGGAGGCCTATCCTCGGTGCCACCACCCTATGGAAGGGCAGGACCTGGAGGCGTACAGCTATGGGAAGCCAAAAAGTCCGGATACGGTCTATGGAAACAGCTACGGGAAGCCGAAAAGTCCTGAAACGGTCTATGGAAACAGCTACGGTAAGCCGAAGAGTCCAGAAACTAATTACAGCAACAGCTACGGGAAGCCGAAAAGTCCGGATGCTGTTTATGGGAACAGCTACGGGAAGCCGAAAAGTCCAGAAACGGTCTACGGAAGCAGCTATGGACAGTCGCAGGGCCCCAGTAGGGGGCCTTCACCGCACGAAATGGAGGGGTACGGTTACATGAAGGGATCGCCGGAAAGGGAAGAATACAACCAAAGGTATGTGTTTCAGAATACAATCAAGTGAATTAGTCCCCTCGTAGTTAAAGGAATCTCTTCAAGATTTTTTTTTTGTGAAAATATTCTATTATTGTCAAAATGGTTCAATATAATTTTTTTACTAATATTGAGCAGAACTATAAAATAAACTAGTGGAATATATACCTTCCACTGATGCTCTGTAGCCAAAAATAAATATCCCAGTAAAGTTGCACAGCAATGTGAAAAGTGGGAAAACAAATCGGTACTAACTACTAACCATGAAAGAGTTAAAACGGCAGCTGGATTTAATGAAACCCCGGAAAGACCATTGGCACCACTGTCGGAGAAGTTGGACGAAGTATAACTCACGCTTTTTTCTCCCTCAGCAGCTACAAGAAGACAGATGGAGATATGGAACCTTACTACGGCAAGGTGCTCAGTAAGGGCAGCAAGAAGTGGATGGGTGACCACTCTGTATCTCTGAGTCCTCGTTCCCCTCTTGTCGACGAGGTGGTCATCTCGGTTGGCAAGCCTGCACAGCGCGAACTCTACGAGGACAAACGGGAGGTCTACGAGTTCGCCGAGGAGAAGTGCACCATAGAGATAGTCAAGATGGTCGAGGTGAGTTGGGGATTGGGGAGGAGACAGGTGATTGACGCTTGTTTTTGTTATAGAAATCTTTGCTCTAGAATTAGGTAGTATACCAGAAATTTGCAAGGCGCCAGTCAGCCATTTGGTTTAGCCAGTCTTTGCCCCATAAGGATGGAATGTCTGTGCAAGCATTATCTGTGGTAGCCTTTGCCCCATAAGGATGGAATATCTGTGCAAGCTTTATCTGTTGTAGCCTTTGCCCCATAAGGATGGAATATCTGTGCATGCTTTATTTGTGGTAGCCTTTGCCCCATAAGGATGGAATATCTGTGCAAGCTTTATCTGTGGTAGTCTTTGCCGCACAAGGACGGAATATCTGTGCAAGCTTCGTGATTTATTATGAATGACTGTAAACGATGACCGTTAAGACCGCGTCTGTATCTGTTCTCACAGTGCGAGGAGGAAAAGCGAGACAAGCTCCGTGTAAAGCCGCTGTCGTCTTTCCGCCGGCCCGATTCGTCCACTGCGAGCTTGCTCGTGGAGGCTGCACTGGACGCGGCACAGCGCGACATCATAGACTCTGCCCCCTCCGTCATTATGACCCAGCTCGAGTCCCCGATGGAGTACATGCCGGTAAGTCTCATTGTTGGGTTCATAGCGTATAGCAGAGCAGTTACTGTGGTAAGTTTAAACGTCAACAGCCATTTGCATTTGGAGGTGGTTGCAGAGACCACATGATGGCACGTGTGGCTGTTCTTTTTGACAAGGGTCTACAATTGAATGATTACAACACAAAACGTTGATACATGTGTATCGATTGTTGAAGTTTGAAACGTTTTATTCTGCTTTGTTAGCATTTATAAATATTAATTGTGCGTATAAGAAGAAACGCAATTTAGTGAAGTTGCAAAAGCTAGTTTCCATAGATGTAGATAGCCGATGTTTCAGCTATATCGCCTTGTTCATGAAGAGTAGACAATTAAAAAAAATGAGAAGAATCTGTGAAATCTGATTCTAATTGCAAACTTTTGTAATGGGCAAAGTATTTTTTTATTAGGAACTCTAAAAAAACTGTCAAAAATTGGTGTTCAGTCCATTTAAAATGTATATTTAGCATAAAATGCTAACATTTATAGATTAGACATACAATTTTTAGAAGAAAGATGTTCGAATTAGTAATAGAAGATAGTTTATGTAACAAGTTTTAGTATTTTTTCTGCCACCTGTACAAAATATGCAAATTGCAGTTATTTCTTCGGAAAAATTTAAATTGATTAATTTACCGTGGTCTGTTGCTTGGCGCAGGACGAACTGCGCCATCGACTCAGCCCCGGTGCTCTTGCGCACATGGAGGGCTCTGGCTACCGTCTGGCGCAGGCGCCGCCTGAACACTACCTGCGCCAGGAGCCGGCCCCTCATCTAACCGACGCCGGCGGCGCTTACGGCATGCACTACGACGACGAACCCGCGTCGCCGTCGGCAACCCCGCGAAGCCACGCCGAGTACGCGCAGCAGGACTTAGGGTCACCGGCTTCAGGTGAGTGACGGATACGCCAGAGATGATCTACGTGTTTTGCTTTTAGTCTGCCTTTGTGAGGCTAGTTTCACTTCGGCCATTTTTAAGGATATTTAATTATTTTATTTATTTGTTTACACCCACCCACGGGCACCTAATGTAAAGTAAACTTCCCGCCCACTAGTATTACAATAATTACCTGAGTCTGATAGAATTACAATAGTGTTCATAGAATTTACAATATAATTACATAGAATTTTGTGGTAAGTTTATACATTTATAGTGGTATTTCACATTTTTTTGGAAATGTAGTCATTATATCATGGGGCAGTGCATTCCACAGTCTAATTGATCGGGCCAAGAAGGCTTGATGGCCCATGTCGCTATTGTACCTAGAGGGAGATACATTTTTAAAGGGTGGTCATTTTTACCAATAAATGCGGGCTTTGGAGATCATTTTATTTTGTTATGTAATGAAATTAATCTATTAATATACCACGATTAAGCTTCAATAATTGTCAATGAATTTGTTGCTGACTCTCAAAGCCCCTACTCCACACCTCAAATTAATTCCTGTTTCCACTTCGCAGGAGCCCCGTCCCTACGCTACGACCTACGACAGGTCGAGGGCCTATCCAGCGACGAAGAAAGCTTGGTCGCGCAGAATCTAACCAAAGAAAAAGCTCTCCAACTCTACGACGTCGAAGACCAAGGCCTGGACATGTCGCGTTCAGCTCCCTACCACCCGTTCAACGCGCCATTACCGCCGCGATACCACCTATACGACGATCGATACTCGCCGCCCGCGTATCCCGACGTCGTGCGAGTCGTATCTCTCGATCTTACCCCCGGTCGGCACACGGTCGACCTCTCTTTGCCACGGTCTTCGCATCACCATCCACACCACCACCTCCACCAATCGCGGCTGCTTTCGTCACCGCCCTTAGCTCCGCCCATGGCGAATCAGAATCTCATGTCTCCACCCCCGCCGCACAATTCCTATCCAACGTATCTGCCGCCTTCGCCGCGGTCTTCACAGCCGCAGGGGTACCATCATTACTCGGGGTATTATTAGGTTTATTTTCGGTCGGTTCCTCTTAGTTTTCGTTGTGCTTTTTTATGTTGGCTGTTTTGGTATTGCATGTTGGGATGTGGATATGGCGATCAGGTCACAACTGGTTTCAAGCTTGAAGTTGATGTACCAACTTGAAGTTGGTAGCGTACGGCTAACTGGCAAGGAAGCGCTATTTTAACTCCATGCCCAGGTATCGAACACATTCGTAATTTTGGTGAAGTTACTACATTCGTGGCTACTGCACAAGTCATTATGCGGGTATTTCAATTGTTCGTTTTTGTGTTAGATTCGGTCGATTTTATGGAATAGCCAACTTAGCGTATGCACCTCTTAGAAATTGGCTGTGAAAATGTAGAAATTATTTTTAAGATATTTTTAATATTTCTTTTTATGCTGCTCCTACTCTTTATGCAGTTAAAAACATCCAAACTCATTCACTTATGACGCGTGGAAAAATTGCCAGTTTAACGAATGTGTTGGTCTGTGGGTAATGATATTTGTCTCTGGTTGTTTCCTGATCATCTTTGTTATTTTCTGTTATCTAGGGGATCCAGATTTTGGCTGCTTAATACTTAGTAGTATTCTCTTACTAAATCCAGGCAGTAGCTGCGTACTTAGTCTTAGGTGCATCCTTTTTGCTTGCCATTCGTCGAGCGCCAGTATTATTACTTCTGTTTCACTGCAAAAGCCAAAGATTTAATGTAATCGGAAAAGAAATCACAAGGTATTCTAGCGTTGTCTCATACCTAATAGTCTAGTCTAGCTAAAAGCATAGTCTTTTACACCAGCTATTTATCCACAAATTCGAGTAAAGTAACATATAAATATTTATTATATGTCAACCCAGACGTTAAAATTAGTCTATATATATTATATTGTATGCTAGATATTAAGGTTATGAGCCAAAATTCTCAAATTTACTACAAAAAAATACATTGGAAGAAAAAACGAAAAAAAAAAAACACCGTTTTAAAATTAGATAGTTGGCGAGACTTTCGTATCTCGGTTGTTTCTAAATTGTAAAGTAACATGAATGCTTCCATTTGTGAGATGTAAAATCTTAGAATTGATATTCTCGAACCATTGTTTCCACGTACAATCGTAGCTTACCGTTTCCATGCCAAAAATATCGTTTACCTTGTTACGTTGACGTAATTTCCATGCCGCCACGATCGGCCGTCGATATATCTTTATGCTTGTCATCGTTGTTGTTGTATTTGGTTATTTATTATTTTTTTTTATATTACCTATATATTTATTATATAATGTATGTCGTTATCAACCTCACAGTAGTCTATAAGTATTTATTATTATGTCAGTCATAAGCAGTGGTTAATTTCTAAAAAAAAGGTGGGTGGACACTTGACGATCTTCTTTTTTGAGAGGGGAGGTTAGCTCTTCTTGTTTTCTGTAAGTAAATAGTGGAATAATTGATGATAGTTGTGATTTATGGTCGATCAAAAAAACTTTATGTTACTTAAATGAGACTTACCCGAAGAGAACGTAACCATCTCACTCTGAGGAAATTAGAACAGCGCATTGACAAGACAAAATTGAAATAAAAGGCATTTCGAAAATAATTTAGTGGGTGGACGGCGTCCACCCGCGTCCATCCTGAAATTAACCACTGGTCATAAGTTACCGTAGCAGTGATTTGTGCCAAACTTAAATCCCATCTTCGTAATGTTCGTGTTCAAACAAGAGTGTACTTTGTTCTCGTGTAAAACAATTGTTTTATAGCTTGCCACGTCGGGACTCTAATTCACGTGCCAGTACAAAAACGTAGCCAAATTGCGTGACATCGAACCAAGAGTCAGACGTGACCATATGTGATGACGCGATTCTGTATTCTCAACTCAATTTCGCGAGGAAACTCGCAATTGTCTGGAACGAAATTCTCTTTCTATATTATATTTTTGCCATTGAGATTAATGTAGTTGCTGTAGAGAATAAAGAATCATACAACGTGATTTTTACCGAGGGTTTTTTTTATTTATTTATAAGCCTGTGTTTATTGTGATAATTTAGCTGACTGATCCATTTAAGTCCCTTGAATTTAGGTCACTTCAGATTGATTAGTTAACTTTGATTGCTTTCTGTGCGTTACAAGATCAAGGCAGCAGCCAAAACCTATCCTCTTTCTTTTAATTTAGTCACATTGTCGTTACCATATCCACGGTAGCGCAAATTTTGGTAAATGTTTCTGGGTGGATGTTGGAAAGGGAGCTTTACTGATAGAATGTTGCCAAATAAAGAAAAAATTATTTATTTTGGTCAATTTGTTTATGAAACAACACACATTCAATAGCAATGTGGTTCTTCGTTGTAATTTATTCTTATCTTTTACAGGAAAAAAAATTACCTAGGTCTGACATCAAATATTTTATCTTCAAATCATCTGTGTTCTTGAGTGAATCTTAAGATCGGTTTGGTTGCCTCGCTGGTGTTAGTACATTTTTGGATAATTATTTTCAGTAGTTGCCACCTAAGTGTGTTGGCTTAAAGACCTAGCTCAAAATGTTGGTACTTGAACCCTAAATAGAATATTTTTAGAATTTTTTGTGTTAGGATTCATTCATTTTAATAAAATTACATCTAGAGAGCTACCTAGTGCAACAATTAGCCTACGTAAATTTGTACATAAATTTGTATTTTTGCTCTTTTCAGTCAGTTTCCAGGGTTCCACAATCTGACTGCATAAAAAAAAAAAAAAAAAAAAATACAGTGTTTCATCCCAATGTCAGTGATTTATCATGCTAAGAAGTTACTCCGTCAAATCCCAAAATTACAACAGGTAGGTGTGACTGGATTTTTTTAATCTAAACTGCCCAAAGAATAAAAAATAATTACACTTACAAGTACCTTGATTATTTTACAGTCTGCTACTCTCCCACCAACTGCTCCCTATTCTTCGTGCGGAAATGGAAAATGTCCCATGATACGCATTGTCGGTTGTGGCCCTCGAATAGGATACGAGTGCAAGAAAAAGAAAAAACGATGTAAGTGCGTAAAGGTCGATGCCCCAAGCCCGAGCTTTTCAGAATGCCTACGCTGCCCGCCACCCCCACGACGCATCACAGAATGTCCGAACTGTTGCTTCGTCGCGTTCTCACCGCGACTAAATCCTCCGAAGCATTGCACCAAGCCAAATTACGGCACAAGCATAGACGGCTGCAACCCACCAGACTCTATGCGCATGTTGGGTAGTTGTCGACCTCGTAACATGGGGTGCAAGAAAGTAAACGAACCGTGCGATTACGTGGATCCATCGATCGTGGTGTGCGATCCATGCATAAAACCGTATCGCAACGAGTGTTCTCCTCCTTGTCGACCTGTGCCGGCTCTGATCGAATCGCCTCCATGTTACGCTCCAAAGCCAAGCTGTGTCGAGGCCAAGCCAGAGTGCAACACAGTCAAGCGAGTTTCTAGTAATACACGGCCTATATGCGTAAAGCCAAAGCCGTCCTGTATTCCGCAGCCAGAATGTCCAGAACCGGTGGTGTTTCATTACAATCAAAAACCGCAGCCAGCCAAGTCGGTTTGTAACATGATTCAGCCATTGTGTGATGAACCAAAACCTGAACCATGTGAAGAAAAGCCGCCGTGCAAGCTGTCAGTGTGCTCAGCACCCAAGATGAAATCTTCCGTTTTTCTTAAACTAAAACCTAAGCCTTCCTGCGGTCTCCCTGCACCAGTCTGTTCACAGGCTCCAACGAGTTGTGAAGAGCCCAAACCAGCTAAAAAACAACTGGCTTGCGTGAAGCTGGTGCCGCAGCCAGCGTGCGAAGAACCGCCTCCAGTGTGTGTGAAGCTAGAACCAGTGTGTGCCGAACCGCAGCCCATTTGTGAAGCTCCGCAGCCAATTTGTGAAGCTCCGCAGCCGCCTTGCGAAACCGAGCCAGTTAGCGAGCCGAAGCTTGATTGCTGTCCACCGGAACCTGCTTGCGAGGAGGCAAAGCCTATGTGTGAAGAAGCGGTTCAGCCACCGGAGCCTAGTCCGTGTCAATTCGAAGACAAACCAATTTGTTGCAGCAAAGCAGTGTGCAACTCTAGAGCAACGCCAAGGGAAATGGAGGCAGCGTTGAAAACGTGTCGTCCATGCGATGAGGCACAAGATCGACCTTCGGAGATCATGTATTCGAGATCGGTTTCGTGCCCTGAGCTCCGGAGCTCCGGAGCTCCGGTTTCTGCCAAGAAATCGGTTATCACTTTATTTGATTCGCTTCTGGATTTAGTTAATCTGCGGAGAAAGTGATGGAAGGGTTTAACCTGGTTGTCGAGTATAAGGTATAGATGCAGGCATGCTGAAAGTGGAAGAGTACGAGCACCTAGACTCAAAAGTTTTGCACGAGAAGAGAGAGCAGACCCTGAAACAATAAGTACAATTAATATAAAACACAAAATAACTCTGGAAACCAAATAAAAAATACTCTGAACATTTGATGTTTTTTGTATGAAGATGGTTGGATACTGTGGTCGTTTTTCTGTGAGGGGCTGCATTGCATCGATTGCATTAAACAAACACCCCCACCACAACACCAAAAATGCGCTACCTTTTCTTGCCGGCTAAACAGTTACTGGAGATTATATCAGCGTACCAAAGTATTTATTTATTTGAAAATCGGTAACCATGATGTTTTGTAGTAAGCTTATGGATTGAATTTTCTCTCATTACGTTAGTCAACACATGGTATCTTTTATGATGTTGCGTAAAGGAGTCGGCCTGCCTTAATTTCAAGTTTTTTATCGAGGCTTAAAGTTGCATAATAAAAGTTTTTTAACTGGACTACAGTATTCTCCACTCTATTACTTCTATCGCCAATTTAGGCTTTAGTCGCCAGGTTTTCTCTTATGGTCAAAATGCTGGGAGGGTCTGCAACCCTGCAGCCTTCCCTCACGAGCCACCCATGAGAAGCTGTTTAAGTAGTATGATGGTAGCAGGTAATTCATATGCAGCTGGATTATCAGTATTTATCTACTGTTACTTTCAACTCTTATATGTGTACATCCTCTCTTGAATAAAGATAACAATAGAATTATGACTGCATTATATCTAGATTTTTTTCATTCGAGTGTTTCCAATGATACCAAAAAATAAAAAAAAATAAAAAATCTGTATCTAAATTTCAAGTAAAAAATTCAACCAAATGTCATTTATGTTTCATGCCAGAAAATTTCTACACACATTCCCAAAAATACAGCAGGTTGGTGATACAAGTTTATCAACTTTGTGGAAACAGGATTCCTTTGTAAATACGCTTCTGTGTGGTCAACGACTCTCAAGAAATGTCCCAAATTGTTTACAGTATTTTGCAATCTCTGAAATTTCTTAAAAGATATTTGAAGGTCTGACAGAGGTCATTTTGTCAATAATGGCAAACAAATTCCAATTACCCATGATGCAGAGGATATCATTGTTTTTTTTTAGCCTTACCTTTTGCTCTGTTTCTGTTTCTTGGGAAAAATGTAAGAGAACCTCACTTCAGAGCCAGAAACTAATAAAAATAGCAAAATTCTTAACATAACTAATAGCCATCGGCTCACTCAAACGTTTCATAAAATACATCAGGAAATCAGGTGCCAGAATTTTATTATCCTAACATTTGCTTGCTTGTATAGTCTCGTTAATCGTCAAACATTATTTCACAGAGTGCTACGATTACAACCACTCCCAAAAACTTATCATCATGTGACAACAGAAAGTGTCCCTCGATAAAAGGAGCTGGATGTGCCCCTCGAATACGCTTTGACTGCGGACCAGTAAGAAAGCGACGTTGCAAATGTGTCCGCATTGACGTGCCGGAACCATGTTTTTCCGAGTGCTTCCGATGTCCGCCACCAATCGCGCGCATGACCGAATGCCCTGACTGTTCGATAAAAGGCTTGAAACCTCCGAAACATTGTCTGAAACCAAAATTGGGCACGACGATCGACGGCTGTTGTCCGCGAGATAACATCAAAATGCTCGGTAGTTGCAGGCCCAGGAACGTCGCGTGCAAGCAAGAAAATAATCCCTGTGAATACATCAACCCTCATATGCCAGTGTGTGATCCATGCATCCAGCCGTTTCAGTCATACGATCCACATTGTCAACCTCCGCCGAAGCGAACTAAAGAGAGAGCTTGTAACGTTTCAAAGCTTGACCGTGGATGTTATCCTGTGTCCAAGCCATGCATACAACAACCGTTTCAACCATACGAGCCATATTGTAACCTTTCGCCCCAAGAAGCTAAAATGAGGTCTTGTGATCCTCCGGTGCAGGAAATAGAGTATGACATGCCGGTACGGAGCTCGTGTCAGGCGCAGCCGCCTTGCCAAACAAGGCCAGTGAAGACAAGAATCGCAGCGACACCGCCACCATGTCCCGTTACGCTTCCACAGCCGAGCTGTACCAATCAGCAGCCGCCCTGTGGTGATACAGATCCCGCTTGTCAGTTGAGAGAGCCGTGTAAGGCTGAGGATACGCCGATTTGCTGCAGTAAGTCGGTATGCAACTTTAGGACCGAGCCGAGGAAACGAGATGCGGCACTGAGTACATGTCGTCCGTGTGAGAATGAAGATTCGGGGATATTTTCGCCACCACCGAATTGTCCCGTCTGTGGAAGTTCGCCACCCTCTAGTTGCCCAATCTGTGGCAGTTTGCCACCCCCGAGTTGCCCTACATGTGGGGAACAAGCGGATGGTTGTGGAAAGAAACCATCAATATTAGACTCTCTGTGGAGTATGGTCTTGAGGAAGAAGAAGTCACAATGTTGAAGGATGGAGTCCTGTAAAAAAAATCAAACTTTCTACAAGAATTAGCATTGCAAATATCAAGTGCGGAAGCTCAAAGTCTATAGGAATCCTGTTTTGTGCAATGCAATTAAAACAATACTCAATACCAGAAAAAAAATCTTTTAATTGTGTTAATTTGAGGAATTATTCTTAATTTTTTTTACACAGAAACACATTGTGCTATAAGGAATTGTCATTTTACATTTGTATGGGCGATTGATAATTCGTCAATGGTGTAAAACTGTAGTATACCGCCACACCCGCGACCTGAAAATTTCAAGGTGAAATTAAAAAAAACAGCGTTTTCTGACCCTGTTTTTGAAAACATTAGAAAATTTAAGAAAAGAAAAGCGGTAATTATGCAGTATACCGCCACACGACTAATCCTGGTCGGATTGCTTTTTTGTTGGTATATTTGGATTCCTTGTTCAATTTTGAGTCGATATGGGTCGGGGGACATGTGCGGCAACTCCTTTTTTGGATGTGAGCAAATTGGTGATTACTGTGCAAACTCAACGAAACCTATATTTAAAGTTTCAAATGAAGAATGAAAAGGAAAGTGTGAAATCTTAGCAATAGTAGTTACAAATGAAACATCAAGGTGATAAATTGAAAGAAGTTAAAAATTAATTTCAAATTTGTATCTTTTTTCGTACGCCATCCGACAACAGGAAATTTAAATTCACCGCGTAAGCGCAGACAGCGCTACGCGTCAACGGCGGTACTTGCAATTAACAACTCTGTGAGCTTGGCTTGAGTAGTTTTGGGGCGTTTTGTTTCTGTAAAAAGAAGTGTTATAAATATCTACTTGCAAGAGATACTCGTTTTGATTAGTAATTATGGGTCGACCCGATAGACGTAGGTAAGTAATTCGAGAATCACTATAAGAGATGTTGAAGAATTTGTTCGCCGAACATTCTAGACGTTTCATGGCCGCTTAGCTAACCTTCAAATTGACTATGGCGGTGGACTTGACACATTAAAATGCTTCACAGCGATCGACGCTCGCGAGATCGTGATCGTAGACGCCGTTCTCGAAGCCGAAGTCGCTCCCGTGACCGAAGAGGAGGAGGCGTAGGTGGAGGCGGCGGCGGCGGCGGCGGCGGTGGCGGCGGCGGCGGTGGTGGTGGTGGTGGTAGAGATGGAGGAACATGGGGAAAATCTGATCCAGGTGGTTCCTTGAGGAAGCCTCACTGGGACTTAAATAGGCTGCCTGCATTTCGCAAAGACTTTTACGTACCACATCCAGACATCGCTAATCGGTCACAAGAAAACATTGAGTCGTATCGCAGCGCTAAGGAGATCACTTTGATTGGCAAAGACATTCCTCAGCCGATTCAAAACTTCGAGGAAGGAGGATTCCCTGACTATGTTATGAAAGAAATCAAGTATGTGTACGACCTGCATATGTAATCTAACCAGAGAAGAACCAGATTATAGAATTGAACAATGCATTTCATACATTCATTTCATACATTCATTTCATACTTTACTGTTTGCTAACGCAGCATCTTAATTTATTCTTTCAGAAAAATGGGGTTCAAAGAACCTACAGCAATTCAAGCCCAAGGCTGGCCTATTGCTCTCAGTGGAAAAGATATGGTCGGAATTGCACAGACGGGATCTGGAAAAACATTAGCCGTAAGTCACGCTTTCACACTAGCTATCGTGTAGGGGGTGATATTTATATTGTCTGATTCTAAAATATTGCATTTTTTTCATTTAGTACACCCTACCAGCCATTGTCCACATCAACAATCAGCCACGTCTGAGCCGTGGAGACGGTCCCATAGCACTTATCCTGGCACCGACTCGAGAGTTGGCGCAACAGATACAAACTGTAGCCACAGATTTTGGTTCGTCAATCCAAGTACGTAACACTTGCGTGTTTGGGGGAGCTCCTAAAGGTCCTCAAGCAAGGGATCTAGAAAACGGAGTGGAAATCATCATTGCTACCCCTGGCCGACTGATCGATTTTCTGCAGTCCGGGAAAACTAATCTGAAACGGTGTACATACCTAGTGCTTGACGAGGCTGACAGGTACAATTATTCTTTACATAATTATTCTCACGTAATTTTTTGTACCATCTCCATGAATTGAACTTGACAGTAGGTATCTAAGTGGTAAAAAGAAGAAGCTTGACTGGTTACATTTCAAATTTAATTACAGGATGTTGGATATGGGTTTCGAGCCACAGATCCGCAAGATTGTCGAACAAATTCGTCCTGATAGGCAAACACTCATGTGGTCTGCTACCTGGCCAAAGGAAGTTCAGCAGCTAGCCGAAGAATTTCTCAAGAATCATTCCCAAATCAACGTCGGCTCTCTACAGCTGTCGGCCAATCACAACATATTGCAGATCATTGACGTTTGTCAGGAGTACGAGAAAGAATCAAAGTAGGTTGTAATTATTAGTTTTCCTATGTGTTTGCCCTTATCTTTTCCTACAGTTTCCTATGTGTGGCAAGGAGAACTATGCCTAATACACTGTAGACTGAAAGAAACTAATTTATTCCAAACTGGAGACATATTGTAGTTTCTTGATTGATTAGTAATTCTTGATTTATTAATAAATCAATCATAAATACAATAAATTGTAAGTGGGTTGTAGAGCCACGAGTGGGGAGCTCAAAAAAACTCATTAAAATAGAAAAAATGTGTCAGGGAACTAGAGAAAAATCAAAACCACCTTTCTCATTTTTTTTTAGCGCGGGGGCAGTGCTTTGTGGACCTCATGCATAAACCCCCACTGCAACTAAAACATATCAAATGTTAAATACCTTATGATAACATTCCGTTTCCTTATTCCAGGCTCAGCACTCTTCTGAAGGAGATTATGGCAGAGAAAGAGAACAAAAGCATTGTTTTCATCGAGACAAAGCGAAGAGTTGATGAAATTACACGCAAGATGAGGAGAGAAGGGTGAGTAGTACTTACAGACAGCCGAGCTCGATTATCAGATGTCGATCAAATGCGATACGAATGATTACTTATCATCTTGTGTTTTCTTGTAGGTGGCCTGCCACTTGCATTCACGGCGACAAAACACAATCCGAGAGGGACTGGGTCTTGCAAGGTATGTTCCCAAACAACAAGATCTGTTTATCTTTGTCAGCCAGTTTCTTATACTTGATTTCACATACTTGGCAAATAGATGCAGCTTCAACTAGAGCTGCAATATTTTCCCCTGGAAAGTATGACATTGACTACCAATAAACAACTTTAAGAAGTTAAACCATCGTTCTACAGAGCTCAAATTTAAAATAAAAGTTAATGGAAAGTGATAACAGTGATCGCTGAGACAGGAAATAAGATAGATTTTGATATGATAGAACAGCTGGATCCACATTTCATTTAAGTTATCTTTTCTATTCGTCTAAAAATTGTTTTTTGAAGAACCCAAAACCGGTTTGTCCCTGATTAGCAATCTTTGTACCGTGCTGGAGAAATTGGCTATGAGTTGTGAAAAATGAGTAGTCCTTGTGGTGCTAGTCCTCTGGCTCTATTTTCTACCAGCCCTTAAGACACTCATAAGCCACCTATTCTCACTTGCACTCTCTTACTTTGACACCGTCTGCGCCCGTTTCAGATTTCCGGTCTGGCAAGTCGCCAATTCTGGTAGCGACGGACGTGGCAGCTCGCGGCTTAGGTAAGTCTCTCGTTCCACGCTTCACCTCTTCTACATTCCGTGTCTAACCGTCTTCTTCAGCAATACGTCGCCTGCCTAACCATGGAATCACTCACGACAACTTCACAATCAAAGACCGAAACAATTGAAACAATCGCACTATCGCCGGGCAGGCCAGACGCACTTAGAGCCCGGCCGCTCTTGCAAACAGAATAACAAAAGCTGGCGTTTTTTGTTTCTCTTGCAGAGGCACACATGCGAGGCAATGCGATACAGCATTGCCATCGGCCTGTGCCTCTCACACACACACGTCGCATAAATCCGGCTGCCGTCGGCCAAAATTGGGCCTGGCCGCCGGTTGCGTAGTTGGCAGCCTAGCGTTGTCATGACGCGAGTCTAATGTGCCCCGCCCCCCTCGGGCTGGGTTAATGCCTGCCCGTGATCGGGAGGTCGGTGCGCCAAATCGGCCCGCCCGAAGCGTGCACCCGCGCTTACGGCGGAGCCAAAGGCGGCGCTGAAGGTAAACGTAACCTACGTTCGAACATGGACTCCAATCAATCGTCATCGGCTGGGGGTTTGCTTACGTCTCGTCCGAAACGTCTTGGACGGCTTGCTTTGAAGGGTCGATGGCGTGCTTTAGGTTTTTCGAGGTAGGCGTTTGATCGCTCGTTTTGCCGGTGCGTGAAAGCGGTTTTGGCCGAATCATTGGCGACTGTCGTTTAAAATTTAACTGCTAGGGCGGGTGGATTGGTTACTGTTATCATTTTCCTTCTAGTACTATTACAGGTTTTATACTTTTAAAGATATTGCATGTGCAGAGTATAAAAACTTCTTTAGTGCAAAGTATAAAAAATAAATCAGACCATTGGCAAGCAGCGAACCGGTCAAATGCTACCTCCGAGTGTCTGAACTGCGTTTGGTACCCTCACGAGCGAATAGTCCATGCCACCGACCTCCGTCTCCACCTCGATCTCCTTGCTAGCGTCGGGATTTGTATCGGATGGCGTGGTCGGGCTTAGCGGAGGCGACTTCCGGTAGGCGATCGAGGCGTTCCAGGCTATTTGACATGTTGCCATCATTTTTGTCTGATCCGCCTCGGCTTGTCAAGCTCTAGAACGAGGCGTCTAATATACGGCTTTATTATATAGCAAAAAATTAATCTTAATTTTATTTCAAAAACTTCTCAAAACGTTTTATTAGTTCAACCGCGCTACTTTACTTATCCGATAACTAGAATACCAAAACAGCCTGGAGATGCAAGCGCTGAGAGACAATCTGCCGCTTTGGCATCTGTATGTACATTGCAACATCTGAAAGCTAGGCCATGCCTCGACGCCAATCGAAAGACCCGCGCCGAAAATCCCGACCGCCTTTCCTCACAACGACAGGAGTCTTCGGGGTACGCCACAACGGTTTACAAATTTCATAACGTTGGTCACGAGCCCGTTTTTGTCGCTTTAACAATCAGTAACGTTAGCTGGATTGCAAGCTGAATCAACAAAGTGTGTTCAAGGTTTGCATATTGTTGATTTTGGTTGGCATGCTTCAGTAAGCACTAAGTGTTCTATTTAGGAAAATTGATACTTCTTGAAAGGATGAAATAGCTGACGTTTTCTTTTACAGCGGTCCCGGTGGCCTTTCATGCTAGCAAGCAAAGTCGACACAAGATGCTAGCAGATTGATATAAGGGATTTATTCACTGGCTCTTTTCAGCTCATCCTTAGCTAAGCCAATAGTTAAAAAGATGATCCAATAAATTATACTCATCCGTGCAAATAACACTGAATCGGCTTTAGAGTCATGCGAAGCTGTACCTTGTCGTAAAGTCTTCACACACAGGTCGAATGCTGCCAAACGGCAAGTCCCGTCGACGCCAATCGTCCCTTCCGCCTCCGATGCACCTCTCCCTGCCATCATAGCGCCACGATCCTCCCCACTGACCGGTCCATCGGCCACCGTGTTACAGACGTGGAGGACGTCAAGTTTGTCATCAACTTCGACTACCCGAACAGCTCCGAGGATTACGTTCACCGCATCGGTCGCACGGGCCGTTCCCAGCGCACCGGCACGGCGTACACGTTCTTCACGCAGAGCAACGTGCGACAGGCGGCCGACCTGATGTCCGTGCTGACGGAGGCGAATCAGGTCATAAATCCAAAGCTGATGGAGCTGGCCGAGATGGGCGGAGGGTTTGGCGGCGGAAGGGGTGAGTCTTATGACATGTGCACTGTGGCAGTGTTGCATCGCCTTTACCTTGAGTAGCCAAGAGCATTAATTTGTTTGGTCGGCAGACGGCAAGATTGATTGACGAAATGACATTCTTGTCCTTTTCTTCGAGTGGAAAGTATTCTAAAATGACCAGTAGATTAATAGATAAAGATAAATCTTTTCTCTATTTCTCTATTTTCGCCTTTCTTTTAAACTCCTTTCCACCTTTCTCCCGTTAATCATCGAGCCTCGTAGCACATTACACATCAACAATATTCTATGGCCATATGTTTATTTGTAATATAATTTTGAAAAAAAGTGTTTGATTACGTGACTTTCGTCACTGATTCCTTCCTGATTAAAGCTGTTTTTTGCCGTCACTGAAACAATGACTGGATGATTTTATTATTTTGAACACTATAATCGTCTCAAAAATTGATGCCCAAACGGGGACTCGATTGGGGGCATCAATTTTTGAGACGATTATAGTGTTCATAATAATAAAATACCCCACAAAAATAAAGATGAAATAATATTTCATCTTAAAGACTGAATGAAATATACTAACTCTTGTCGTTACTTTCAACCTTCAAACTCCCTTGTATCTCCAGGCCCGCGCAATCGCTACCGCTCTGGACGTCGCGGCGGGGGTGGTGGTGGCGGCGGAGGCGTCGCGCGCCCTCGCAGCCGCTCCCGATCGCGTAGCCGTTCGCGCAGCCGCGTTCGTCGTAGCCGTTCGCGATCCCGTAGTCGCAATCGCCGGTCGCGCAGCCGGTCTCGCAATCGGAACCGCCGTTCGCGCAGCCGTTCTCGCAACCGCAAGTCGAGGAGCCGCTCGCGCAATCGCAGTCGCTCGCGGAACAAGAGCAAGAGTCGAAGCCCTCGTCGAAATGGTGAGCGGAGGTACTTGATTTTGCTATGACACACTCGCTGCGTTTACGGTGGCCGCGGTTTGGCAAATGGTTGGTTCGTTGTTAAAATTTGTTGTTTTGTTTGGTTGATGATTGCTTTACTCTAACAAAAGCATCATTTCACCCCTTCTTTATATCAATGCTCAGGTATTTTTGTCGATTATGTCATGAGTTGACTCGGTTTACACAGGAAATTTTAAATTCAATTAACAGTTTGCAATCTATCAAGCTGTTGACTTACTCTTACAGGAATTTTTGCACCGTTTTTGTGAATTTTATTTTTTTGTGCACCTTTTTATTTTCAATTTAAAGAAAAGTAATTTGAGGGGGTACTGTCACCTATCTGAAGGTTTCGATACGGTACCATAAGAGCTTTCTTTGTTACCCTTCGGCTTATGCCTAGTCTTGTCATCAAAATATAAGAAATAACTGTGTTTGCATAGGGTAATTGTGCCAGACGCTGGATATTTATTAGAAAAGGGTCAAAGTAATAACGTTAGCCAACTCTTCTGGGAATTTACCAGGTGTCACAGGAGCGATTTACCCAACTGCTAGTGTACCTTCAGTTTAAATTGTAACTCGCCAGCGACCAAACCGGGCGCACTGTAAACAAGGCAATTTTGGAATGTAAATATTTGGCAAATGCCGGGATGTGAGTGTTACGTTTTGAATGCTCGGTTCTGCTTACAGGTGATTACACAATCGGCAACGGATATTGGAGCACGGCAGTCCGCGAGAAGTGATCCTCTAGTTCATCGTCATTCTCAACTGGATAATTTTTTTTAACTTAACGCAGTAGAGTCATTTCCGAATTTGCGTGTCTGTTCCATTTTATGTAAATGTAATTCAATTTAAAACCACAAACACATTGTTATTTACAAGTATTTACTAGATTCACGTACATATTCTTCTAGCCAGTGTGATTTTATATTTGATTACCGGTATCTGACATTAACTTATCTCATTGGTTTACTACTACTTCTACCAAAAGAATAAATACGACATTTCTGTATAGCAGTAGAAAATTAGTGGAATTACAATTTTTTTTAATTTCTGTTATTGTGTTAACATTTATGAATTTAGCCAATCCAAATTGGCAATTATACCGTCTGTACATGAACATCGTTTAACAGAGTCTTCATCTACATCATAAATCCTTCTCCTGGAACAGCTTTGTCCTGCTCACCGTTTCCCTCGTCTTGCATACAATAATTGACTTTGCGTTCAAAACATAACCACTGGAGTTAAGGGCCCTAGCGATGACGAAGCCTCGTTAGGATGAAATCTTATTTAAATTGCAAACGCTTGCAATGCGCGAGGTATTTTATTATTATCAACACTTTAAACGTCTCAAAAATTGATGTCCAAACGGGGACATTGGGACATTTGGGCATCAATTTTTGAGACGGTTATAGTGTTGATAATAATAAAATAACAAAGCGTCGTTTCTGTTTGGGTGATCTGGTTGGAGCAAAGATGTAATGCTAGGGAAGGACATGGTTCAAAGATAAAGAAGGAAGTAAAAAGCATCCGGAATATAACTGGCCGGTATTCAGCTTTTGGTTTTAGCGATGGTTCTTTGGGAGGCGACAGAAAGAGGCTTGCTGTGGGTTTTTGCCGCGGATCTGAAGGTCGGATGGGAGAATCAAATAAAACAAGTTGAATTTTTCGGTGTGTTCCCGCTTGAACCCAGAGGTCCCCAGGGCCTTGACCGTTCTGATTGGTCGATGGCTAATGCTGGCGACCAATCTCTGACTTCTTCTACCTCCTCTTCGTTTCCGGCTGTTCTGCTGTCTGTCAGCCATTATCAATTGTTTCGCCGGCTGTAAAAGGTAAAATATTTACGATTATTAGCGATTGAAAGTATCTGTCACGCGCGTGATGTATTCCTGAGGTTTTCTACTAGTATTTTGAGTCATCTCCGACCCTTTTTCCCTGCTCTGAAAGATGTAATAAAATATTTTCAATCGCAGTCATTCATGCTTCCTTTGTTTCAGATTTTATTGGAAGAGCTAAGTGACATTTCGTGACCAAGAATTATCACCATTTCGACAATGTACGGCAATGGCTTTTCCAACCATACCATGTAGGTACCAATCCATAAAATTCCAAATTACGCAGTTCGGATTCCCTAGGGTTTCTACCCTCTCCCTGTTAATCCTCAAAAATTACCTTAAATTCGGCCATCTTGTGTGCTATCTTTTTATCAAGTTCATAGCTAACAAATTTAAATAACACATTTTTAGTTCATCAGCCCTCTACAAATTTAAGCCTTTCTGATGTGTATCAGTATCTCAGCTCAAGACAGATATATTACCCACGCTTCTTATATTTCATGACCAAGACCAAGGCTAGCTGGAGCATGGATGTATGAAGGTTATTCACCTTTTTCAATTTGCCACTCAGGTACAGAGGTGGTGACCGAGACAATCAGAACCAACAGCCGCAGTACGCGAACAAGACGCGTTACTGGGGCGGACAGCAGGGCGGAATGCAGCAGCAGAACGGCGGGGGCGGAAACGACAATATGATGTTCAAGTCCAACAATATGAAGAACAAACAGCCAGGGGAACATTTGCGAAAACCGCAGTGGGAACTGGAAACGTTGCAGCCTTTTCTTAAGGACTTCTACGTGCCTCACCCCAATGTTGGAATAAGGTTGGTTCTACACATACATTAACAGTAGAAACAAGACTAAGGAACCATAAATATCCATGCACATTTGACACTATTCATGTTCAAGAGCGAACAACTAAACAGATGATTGACAAATAACGCCTGACTTAACTATTGGACAGTTTCTTAACTATTTGGCATTGGAAATTACTTTTATATGCATGTCATTAATTCATTTTCTTGTTTAGGTCTCAAGAAGAGGTGATGGCCTACAGGGAGAGCAAAGCAATCACTGTGAAAGGCAATGCAGTGCCACACCCTAGCCAGTATTTTGAAGAGGGAAATTTTCCAGACTATGTAATGAACGAAATCTTGAAACAAGGTTTTGCAGAACCAACGGCCATCCAGGCTCAGGGCTGGCCGATAGCACTTAGTGGTCGTGACATGGTCGGGATAGCACAGACAGGATCAGGAAAGACATTGGCGGTAAGTGATTTTCCTTTGCACGAAGATTCTGGATCATACAATGTCTAGGTTTTATTTCAAATGTTCAGCATAAAGTTAAATTCTGATCCGATAAGGTAAAATAAAATATATCGGTAGAAATTAGAGACATATTTGAAGTTTTTTATATAATTATCAGGGTTTGATTTTTGATTTTTTGATCTCCACATGACGCCATATACCAAGCTGCGCTGGTAGCTGGATATTTACCCTGACTAGCTTGTGTTTAACTCGGTGTATTACCATTTACAACAGCTGAAGTGAATGTGTGCTATATTCACATTATGGCTCATGAATTTTTGAGGCAATTTGAATTCCGAATGCCGTGCTTGTAAATTATTCAGCTAACTCTTGCATATTTAATGTTGAACGACACCCAACAGTGAGCCAATGCCCTTGAAATAGCAGGCCATGTCTATCATTCCTGACCATATATAAATTGGATAGTTTTGACTTGAGAGACTCTTCTATCTTCAAAAAGTATGCTATTGGCTTGTACTATTGACTAATGCTATACTTCCCCATATTAAGCCCCATTAATTCTCAACCGGAATATTCCACATTACCCACAAAGTGCTCACATAAATTTTCTTATCAGTTGAGTCTTACGGCAACAACTAATTACATTCAAGGATATTTATTTTGTTAATTCAATTCCAATTTTGGTTGGTTGGGTGGTTCATCTGTAAGGCAACAGTTGTAAAACCATGGAGTGTAAAATTGTCCCTAAATCCATTACTTACCCGGACCCTCTACTTATTCTAATATCTTCAAAGCACCTCGTTTACAGCGTCAGGAATCTAGAAGTTTGTTTTATGAGTTTGCTCTTTTGGCTTTCTATGGCTAATAAAAGCTTGGTCCTTTATACAAAATCAACCAAATGGGCACAGCGTCGATTACCACGATTATCATAACACAAATGTTAAAAAAGAATCTTCACAACTTTTGTAAACCATCGAGCTTAAACTCGAAATCCCAGCGCCAGTGCGCTAAGCAATAGAAGCGACAATCCTAGGTACTGCAACATCCTTCTCAGATTTCGGCTTATAAGTTAATCTTAAATCAGTCTCAAAATCTAGCTATCTTCAAAAAAATACTACATTTATTTTAACGCTCTAATAACTGTGGCTCTGCAATGTAAAAGATTGTTGTAGAAGATTACTCGGTTTCTTCACGCTGAATAATCGACTATGAACCGAATATTAAAACACAATCCATAACCTCACACTACCATCGTTGTTCCAGTACGTCCTGCCGGCCATAGTGCACATCAACAACCAGGCACAACTTACCCGTGGCGAGGGCCCTGTGGCTCTCGTGCTTGCGCCCACCCGGGAGTTGGCACAGCAGATTCAGACGGTGGCTCGCGATTACGGGGCGTCGTTGCGCATCCGCAACACTTGCGTGTTTGGCGGCGCGCCCAAGGGACCGCAGGCCAGGGATCTTGAGCGCGGCGTGGAGATCGTCATCGCGACTCCCGGCCGTCTCATCGACTTCCTGGAGAGGAACACCACCAACCTGCGCCGCTGCACGTATCTGGTGCTCGACGAGGCAGACAGGTCGGTTTAATGGTTTATCTTTTAAGTTGAGAGCGCTTTCCAATCCTATTTCACTTGTAACTTGGCGTGAACTTGAGTTTCAGTGAAGATATCTAGGCGACTTATACCCAATTTCACTAACATTGAGCTTAACTTGGTTTTAAATCAGTTAAAAGGTAAAATTAAATTTTACTGATATTCTGATATTTTCAAAGATTTGAAGATAATCACCCAATTATTACAAAAATATACAAATTTACATTGAAAAGCGGCATTTATTTAAGAAGGCAACTGATCTGTTTCATCAAACTAAATTGATTTTGTTGCTGGAAATATTCTTGCTCTTCGTTAATCTCAATTACAATTTTAACCAAGACCAAAGGAGGCTTAGATTTGAAAACCGCTCCTCGAGTTGAAAGAAAATGGTGCCTGACAAAACCACAGTGCATTCTATTTCACAAAATACTCTCTTTTGATTTGAACTCGACGGATGTTGCATAATTTTTTAACATATCATGGATTTAGCAAATATCTATTCTTGAGTCTAAACCAAATATAGCCTATGTAAATAAAATCAGCCTTTAGAATTCAATACCAAGAATAGAGTGGGTTCTTTTTGGTTTATTCAGAGATGAGAGCCTAGAAAAAAATTGCTTGCATGTCTTTTTGCTGTGATTCTTCCTTTTTTCACTTCAAGTAAAGGACGAAGCTTTGAAAGTATCCCATTGCAACTACTTGTTATATTTGGTTTCAACTGACAATATCCTCTGCATAGACCTGTTGGCTCAGGTTACATGGCGGTATCGAGTTTCAGGGAGGATTAAAATATTACTATCACGATCATAGAGATCTAATATTTCAACAATGACCAGTCGGCAGTCACAAAGAAACAGCTTATGCTGGTAACGGGTGGAGAAATATCGGGTGTTGCATTACTTTAGCTTTAGGAATTTGTAACAAGTCGAATCGCAAATTATAAAATGCAGAAAATAATTTGTACACATTTTGTATTAAGTAGCTCACTGTTCAAAATTGCAGGGTCCTGAGATCACTGCCTTCCAACTCATCTTTCCTTAAGTAACAATACATGGACTGGCTGGGGTCATCGGCCAAATGTACCCGTGTAAAATAGGAGTGTTATATGTTGCCAGAAGAAAGATGTACGGTGCAAAGCAAAAGGGCACAGGAACTAACCTACAGCAGAGGCTATATTATAGCTGAGTTCTAAAACCATCAGATACTTGTTTTAGATGTTCCATTGGATTATGATACAATTTTTTTAATCGTCCCTAATTAAGCTTTTTACAGTTTGTGCAATGGAGAAAAAAGAAACGTATCTTATAAAAGTTAAAAAACCTTGAGGCAATAAATGCAGAGCTTTGAAGGATTTTACAGCTACTTCGCCCAGTTTTGAGTAGAAGAAACACGGCGTCTTCTAGCATTCCTTTCCAAAACAACGCCAAATCAGTTTCCTGTAATTCATCTGACTTTGCATTACGTTTCCCAGGATGCTGGACATGGGCTTCGAGCCACAGATCCGCAAGATCATTGAGCAGATCCGTCCCGATCGGCAAGTGCTGATGTGGTCGGCCACCTGGCCCAAGGAGGTGCAGACTCTCGCCGAAGACTTCCTCAACGACTACATCCAAGTCAACATTGGGTCTCTGGCGCTGGCCGCCAATCACAACATCCACCAGATTGTCGAGATCTGTCAGGAGCACGAAAAGGAGATGAAGTAAGTCGGGGTTTTTGATGCTCGGAAGTTACCTGCTAGAGGTTGTCATGTGCGACTTGTTCATGGCGGTACTGGCGCCTCTTATAAGTGTCTTAATTTTGAACTAAAACCAATCACTTTCATTTGTGGAAATTCGTTTGTTGGCACCCAGGGCCAATCACAATGCCACAAGATAGCTTTGAGGATCTGAGAGTCTTCTTTGAGAGGATTCTTTACTAAGAATTTCTCTCGCCAGACCGACATTGCAAGGCCGACAGCTAAATCCATCAAAAAAACACTGCAGCACCTACTGCAGCTTAGTAAACAAGCCCCTCCCACCAAAAAAGTCTCATCCTAAATAAGCTGGCCGCTAACGAAGTTGCTAAACTATCGACAACTAAGTAATTTGAGGATTTGATGTAGATGCATTATTTTATCTACTAAACTTGAGTAAATAGGCTGTTCTAACTATTGTTCTACTTTTCATATTAACAGCTAGAGTGCTAATAGCTTGATGCGTAATTGTGAAGATGATGGAAGCGACTGTTGCGTTGTTCGTAGCTGTGCCGCTATGTTGCCTTGTTAACAAATTCAAAACAAAGAATATCAAAGTTTCTCAAGTGTGGTCAATTGATAAACATGCAACAATTACACAATCTTGCCGTAACATTATTGGAGTCCTTTATTTCAGGGTGCTTGCTTGCTCTCTGCATCGCACGATATTTGCTGCCTCTTATGGCCTGCGGCTGTTGGTTCTTGTCCTTCTAAGCCTAATCTTTTCAACAGACTATCCAAGCTTCTCCGCGAGATCGGCACCGACCGCGGCAGCAAGTCGATCATCTTCGTCGAGACCAAAAAGAAGGTGGACGACATCACGAAGGCGATTCGCCGGGAAGGCTGGCCGGCGATCAGCATCCACGGTGACAAGAGCCAGCCGGAGCGCGACTATGTACTTGCAGAGTTCAGGCAAGTCTGGAGATTGTTGCCGATGCCAGAGCCAGGCGTGGCCTAATCGAGCCGTTGCCCATGCAGGCCAAAAAGAAAAAATTTGTATTTTTATAAACAACGCTAGGTTTATGATGGTTTTTAGACTCATGTCTACTTGATTTATCTTTAGCACTAGTTAGAATCTCTATGGGGAGAAACGTGGGAAGTTAGTAGATAAATTGGCGAGACTCCCGAGAGAAGAGAACCACCTAAGGTTGTAGATTACATTTTCTGATTAGTTGTTTAGATGCATTTAGCATTTAGGAAGCTTGAACTAGGTAATTTTTATAATTTTATGTGGTTCTTTTGTTATCGGAAAATTGTCAGGACTGCTCAAACCCCTGAAGAAGTAACTAGTATATGTTGCAAAACGTCGGGAAATATTAGTAGCCCTTTACTTAGCATTCAAAACCCAGTTCAAATAGTTTTTCTTAACGCTAGGTTTGATTCAAATTAAAACTGAACACCTCTGCAGGAACGGAAAGAGCTCGATCCTGGTGGCTACTGACGTTGCCGCTCGCGGCCTGGATGTCGAAGATGTCAAGTACGTCATCAACTTTGACTACCCGAACACGTCGGAGGACTACATCCACCGCATCGGCCGCACGGGCCGCTGCAACTTGAGCGGCACCGCGTATGCTTTCTTTACACCAGCGAACGCGCGACAGGCCAAGGAGCTGATTGCGGTGCTCGAGGAGGCCAACCAGGCCATTAATCCGAAGCTCGCCGAAATGGCAAGCATGGCTCGGTCATCGTTCGGGGGTGAGTGGACCAAAATCCTTCTTTTTCTTACGTGTTGAACCGACAAAACCCTCATCGTAAGTTAGAAACGTAACCTTTTCATTACTGCCTTTGTGGTAAAACCTTAGTGCCTCTACAAAATGTCATCTTGATTTTGCTGTCTCTGAGTGTAACCATCTTCAATTGACAAAGACTTCCTCGTAGGTGAGACATTTTTACGCGATGCGTGCATTGTGATTGTATCATATTTGCTGACTTGCCTACCGTTATTTGAATAATAGGTATTTTTCAGGCCTGGATTTCCTGGATGCATATTCTATGTTTTGAACAGGCAAACCCTTAATAACAAATATTCAGGAACATTTCATCTCTGGCTGAAGGAACAAAACACGACCTAATTATCTTGCAACTATCAGTTACCCTCCAGTCATGCCCTGTCTTTGAAAACTGTCTATCGTTTTCAGCACTTCTTTACCATTTAGGTAGTATGTTTCGGAATTCCGATCTCCCTGTGTTCCCTCGACTACTTCTTAATCGAAACGTGGTCCGTGTTCCCCTCAGGCGGACGCAATCGCTGGAACAACCGCAAGACGGAGAGCTCGATGGGCGGTGGCCAACGCAACAACAGCGGCAGCAACACCTGGGGCGCAGGCGGCACGCCCAACGTCGGCGCTCAGGAGTTCCGGCAGGCGCAGGCCCCACAGCGTTCGTACAACGCCGCTCAGCCGCCGCGAGCTCAGACTGAGTATCGCCAGCAGGGGGCCGTGCAACAGAGCTATCAGCAGAACCAAGGGTATGATGGAGACAACTACTCGTGCTGGAGAAATTGATGAGGATTTTATTTCAATATGGCAAGACTATGTGGGGCAAGAGCTCTCGACCAAACTTGCCAACCAGGTGTATGTTGGACCTTAATTCTTGGGAGAGAAGATGGCAAGCTACAAACTCTAAGGCAAGGTATTTTAGCTAAATGTAACAATGCTATATGCAAATGATGAAATGTATTAAAACTTTCAGTATATTCCCCAGTAAGCCCAAGTCGTAGTCGTAAAGCTTGCAGCTTAACATCTTTAGAACTGCCCAACTTACAATAAAATAGTAGCTATTCAAATATTATTTGGATCTTTGCCCTAAAATACATGTGCAAAGCAACCAGATCAAGCAATGAAGATCTTCAAAGTACCCGTTAGACCTTTGCTCGCTACGTGAATGTCCAAAGCAAACGAACAGCCGGCGTAACCCATGCGCTCCCGTTCCAGCTACGGCGGACACCAGCAGAATGGCTACCAACAGAACGGCTACCAGCCTCAACAGAACGGCTACGCCGCGCAGGGCAATGGCTACCAGCAGAGCGGACCTCGTTCGTACAACCAGCAGCAGCCACAACGGGCCGCCTACCAGGGCCAGCGGTTCTCGCGCGGAGGTGGAGGAGGCGGCCAGGCGGGCGGGCAGGGCTACGGGGGCGGCAGCATCTCGCCGCACCAGGCCGGCATGTTCTCCGTGCCGCCCCCGTTCATGCTGCCGCCCCCGGGCCAGCACGGCCAGACGGACGCCAACATGCAGTCGATCCTCAACAACAAGTTCTTCCAGTCTACGCGGCCGCCTCCCGGGAACGCCTGCGCGTACCAGAACGCGTTCGGGCAGTTCCCGGCGCCGGTCCCCTACGGTTACACATACACGCAGCCGGCGGCGGTGCAGCAGTGAGGCGGCGCGCGCGCGGCTTCCCTCTTTTTTCGGTGTCGTATTCTCGTCCGGATGGAACGCGTTTGCGTTTTTTGTCGTTGCTTGGCGTTGTTCTTTTCCTTTCTCTACGTATTCTTTTTATTTTCTGCCGTTGGAAGGTCGGACTGGAGTGAAATGTCGTTACAACAAACTACCTGGCGCTAGTTGCGGAGCGCGGCAGGAAGTACAACACGGTGTCAAGGAGTCGGTTTATTTGCAGGCGGAAGCTCAATCATATCAGTAATTAGTCGCGCCGTTTGACGGGCGCCCTTTTTTAAAAACGACGCCCGATTGGGCGAACCGGCGGCGGTTTGTTCAAATGAGATTTCGCTGCGAAGTTGCCTACTAACTTTGGCGCAAAGTTTCCAGATTCCACTTTTTAATGTCTCTATTAATAATTATTAAATACTAATTAATAACGCTAGCTCTTAATAATGAATATTATATTAATGAATATACCTAAAAAAAAAACTTTCATACTATTGGTGTGTGGGAAATGCACTTTATTCTTTTTACTTTAGCTGCTGTTCTTCCGTTTATTGTTTGTTAATCTCTTGGCTTTGTCGATGATTCACGCGCAGTTTCTAGTATATGGCAACATTCCACGCCTAACGTTCGAAATAATAATAAAGGGATAGATGCAGCAGCAGTAGTCGTCGGTAGTCTTTCAGAGGCGACGTAGTAGCGTTTCACGGAGATTTTGAGATGCATGCACTCTCACAAACAAGATTGTTCAATAGCTCGTTAGTACGGTTACTTTGTCCGCTCGTCTGGTAGGTATTGCGGAGAGGAGCGCGATGTGCCGTTAGAAATGCCTTAACACTGCTACCTGAGAACCGCAACGCAAGGTTAGGGGTGGCGGTCATGCCAGGTGCCAACTTATATAAATGCATTACTACTAATAAAATAATTGTCCACGCGTATGAAAGAGTGTAAGGGAGCGAAAAGGGGGGGGAAAAGTGAGACAAGCGGTTGCAATTACAATTTACCAATCGGTTTTTCGTCAAATCGGGCAAGGCCGGAATGGGAAACGTCAAGGTGTGTGTATTTTTTTTTTTGTTTTTGTTTTTTACCTGAATCGTATTTGTTAGTCTCGTGTTTATTTGATTGTCCCCCGCGACGCGCGCAGGGGGCCGTTCCTCTACCCCAGATCTGTCCCCGAATCAAGGGTCGTGTAAATACTAGAGGTCAAGTGAGATATTGTACTATAAATTATTGATTACTACTACTCGAGAAGTGACGCAAACCGAGTCGGGGTCTACTTCGTCGAAGTACACTTTGTACACTGTGATATGTAGCGGATAATTTTAAACTTAAGCTACGTTAGTTCCATGAGAAAGGTCGGTTTAGCAACATGCACCCATAGTATTTTGATAACAAGGGAACACTCTACACAATCGTTTGATTAACTTTAGTCTAGGCTAACAAGCATGTGATATTTGCCTCAAAGACTGAATAACTGAAGGGTATATTTTAAAATCACTTCTGTGTTTTGACGAGTAAAATATAAATGAAAAATAAACGAAGAAGCATGCAGAAGATTTTTTTTTTGCAAAACGACCGCCCGTACGGACGCGTCCGGACGCGACCGGGCACGCAACGGCCGGTCTTTTGTAACCGCGATTTGTTTTTCTACCAAATTGTACCTTGTGCGAAATAATACTTTGTGTTTTATTATCTCGTCCCGCGGCCCAGCGGAAACGGGGCGGCCCACGGGGCCCCCCTTGCTGGACGACCGCCGGTCGTAAACCTACTCTAGATAATATTAAATAAGTCTAGCATTTAGTGAAAGCGAACGAATGAATGTTGCTGGTTGTTCATCAGCCCACCTTTCTCGATGGAAGTGACGTTCTAGACGTTTGAGACCTAATGATACATATTATCTACCACGTGCAATCTATCTGCGTCGTTCAGATCTGGATTGCCGCAAGTGTGACGGTACGTTGCCATTTTACACGAATCGGTGAAGGCGCGCGAGAGGCCCAAGTTCTCCGCCGCGCGTTTCTTTTGAAAAAGAAATATAAATTTAGCATTTCTGTTCATGACAATGAGTAATTCTAATATTAAAATAATTGAAAGTAAAACGGTGTCGTCGGTGGCCGCGACAACGATGACGCTTGGCAGTAATATCGGTAATATTAATTGTACTAGTTTAAAAAGAATAAAAAAAACGAGCGATAATACGACCCTTGCCAACGCGATGGATGATTTCTTCCCGGGGGGGAACGAACGAAGGAAGTTGCCCACTCTTCTGTAGGTTTCCTTAAAGTGCATTTCTTGTATGTAATACAGTATTATGATAATGAAAAACAACAAATTTTAATTGCATCGTCATCTCTTGTTTGTGAACGAGGATTATTTCTTAGTGAACCCGTAGAAACAAATCACAATAAAAAATGAAATACTAAATCATAGCTTTGGAACATTTGTTTTGTACCAATTTTCCTTTCCTTTATTCCTGTTATCACGTTAAATAGGTGTCCTTTGGATTTCCAAGGCATTTATGGTTAAAGCCTTGATAGGTACTGATGATACCTTTTGGTACAAGTGGATCTCTTGTGCCATTGACTTGTAAGTGTAGTCAAAAGACCAACTTTATTGTTAAGCTTTCTACTGAGCAAACGAGCCGGCAACCCAGGTGCGATCTGACATCGTTTGTTGCTGTCCTTTTGTGATGAACATCTACAATTAAAAATTACAAGCCAAAATATTGAGATATGTTTATTAATCATTGAAGTTGGCGCTAGTAAAGGTTAATTGAGAGTAAACTAGTCTTTAGCATCTAAAACCATGGTGACTACACCTAGTAGTGCCCTAAATTCATGATCCAAGATAAAGAAGGCTTAACAATACCAAAAGTATCATACAAATTTTAGGTAGAATGGCTTTTTACTTGGCATTCCATCAATATGCATTTTGGAAGAAAATGCTTTTGAAAGTGTAGAATCACCTTGCTTGTGATCAATTCTGATGGCTACATCCTGTTAGCCGTCGGTGTTTGAATCTACTCTCTGCATCATTTTACATCAATTTTAAACTGTTATAGATTTTGAGCACAGGAATTTCATCTGACATTAAAAAAAAATCTTGCCAGCTAGATTTTTTGTCTCAGCATATTTCTTTAATTTACAGTTTGGTTTATGCTAAATTAAAAAATAGAATAAATTATAGCCAAGCATACTTAGGACTACCGCACTGCAGGTGAGGTTTTCAGAAGTTTTATGCTGGGTGCCCAAATCAACATTGACGAGGACAGGAATGGCTTCGATTGAATTGGAAATTGTAGTTTTGAAAGGCGTCAAGGAAGATTTTTTCGTTTTATCTTGAAATTATAAGAATTTAAATTTTTAAATTGAGTGAAAACCATGGATCTTCTATGATGGAAATGTTATTCCCTATGAGTAGAGATAAGTGTTTTTCGTTTTAACTATAAATGCTAAAATATGTAAATACTCATTAAGAGTCGATATTGTTTGTTTTCTTTACAGCTCATGGAATTTGGGAATGAATAGTAGATTTTTCTATTTCGCGATAAATGCTAAATTGAGAGATAATGAAGCTATTTCACTTTAATGTGTGTATTCGAAATAGCCACTAATTTCTATGCAAAAAATATAAAATGTTTATTTTATCTCTCTAACCACATATTTTCAAGAATTTGTTATATTATTTCCCCCAGTCTTGTTGTCAGGTCTGTTTTTCATCAAATACTGTCAACATTCCTAAGTTTAGGGGGTAGAAATAGTGGGGCAAAATGTTTGCAGTAGGAAACCATTGCCATTGGTTGGCTGTTGTGTATAGAGATTAGCTGGGATTTCAAATTTCAATGGGGTGTAATACATTTTTGACTTTTGAGGATCAAGCAAAGCATTTTTTTGTGAGTGATAGATCTATTTTGATGTGTGGAATCTAGAACAGCAGACTTGTCTGGAAGAAAAAAGACAATCTTGCAAAGTATGTTGTTAGTACCAGGTAGTGGGTCTAATTCAAATTCTCATGGACATAAAAATCTCAAACGTGTCGCTCATACTGCCATACAATGTATTTCATGGTGGCATTTATGTAAAATATTGATTTGTGATATTAATTTTGTTCCAAGTCCCTAACAAATACCTACCGATGTAGAGGACCTACACTAAATATTTGCTTTTTTGTTATTATTATTGATAACTTCTTTATTAGAGATGATCCCAATGCTTGCCCAAAATCTGCATTCCTTTCGAATGTAGATTGCAAAAGCCCTTTTTTCTATTAAGCTATACACGCTAAAATTCAAATAATTAGCACTAAAATTTCAATAAAATTAATGCTAAAGACACGTATCTCTAACTATGAGTGACCAAATTGAGACATGACTGTCCACAAAATTCAATACCTATTATTTGCCTGACGTTCTAACGTAAATAAAATGACACTGAAACACAAGCATTAAAAATGTTTACAGTATTTTAATTAGCAAACCTTTAATGAAAAAGATATAATAAAGAAAGTATCTAAAATAGTTGATTTTAAATTCTTTCCACTTCCCCGCTAATACTCCCCACTGCTCGCCACTATCAAAAGCAAGGTATCGATTGGCTGTTGATGACGTTTCCACGTTCGGGATTCTGATTGGTTGCATCAGTGGACTCTTCCATTTCCGTTTCCTTTCGTCCTCAGTGTTACAGCCGAGGTAAGACATCGTCATGTTATCTCTATTTAAAAGTAAGAATTAATATAGTTAATGGGAACAAAATTGCGTGAAAATAGTGTGAATAGATTCTTTAAATATCACTTATCCTAGGGGAACTAAAGTATCTGTTAAAAATTTTGAATAATTCTAGTATCGGTGCTTTTTAACTTAGCCGTCCTGCGTACTTATGCATTTCAGGTCGTCACACCCTACCAATTCTACAACGCGTCACCAAAGAAACAATCAATAAACTAAGCGACTTCTCCAAGAATACAAATACAACAAAATCTATATCAATCATGTAAGTACTTCGGAAGTTGATATTATCGTTAAACCGAGCTTGGAAAAGCCGGCACGTGCCAAGGCCAAAGGGTACACGCCAACTGTGCAAATCCTTTGTTGGCCTAATATCTATGCCAGACACCATTAATTACATGTTTGTGGTCACCGAAATAATGCTCAAACGATTCTACATTTTTGTATATGTGATTTAACGTATTGCAAGTGGTATTACGTGCATATTTCGAAAACTTAATTTTCCTGGCCATGCTTGATTTCTGAGAAGGCATTCTGGTTACATCATCTTTAAAGATCAGCCATTTTATATGGTCTAATTACTGGTTTGCATGACTCATCAGAACTGGGAAAACCGTTTTTCTCTCTTCAAAGCAAAATCCAGATAATTCTATGTTGAAATGAAGAACTAAAGACTTGATTATATTTGCCCAAAGCTATACTTAAATTCTGAGAATTCCTTGTTGAATGGTAACCTTGAATGATATACAGGGGCCTACTATGGGATGAATACCAGGAAGCTAATTATACCAATCTGCTTTTTCAAGGTCTTACCGAGGAAGCAGCCGTTTCGACAGTGACCGTAAGAGTGGAGGAGGAGGTGGGGGTGGTGGCTTCAGAGGGGGAGACAGAGGAGGCGGCGGTAGTTTCGGTGGCGGCGGTGGTGGTTTCGGCGGAGGTGGTCGAAACAAAAACCAGCCAGGTGGAAATTTAAGGAAGGTGAAATGGGACATGAGCTCACTGCGACCATTCTCAAAGAACTTCTACGTTCCCCACCCTGCTGTCTCTGTACGAACCAAGTTTGAGGTCGAGGCTTACCGCTCGTCATCAGAAGTCACCATCAAAGGAACAAACGTACCTAACCCCATTCAGCACTTCGAGGAAGGCAACTTCCCAGACTACGTGAACAAGGAGATCCGAAAGTCTGGATTCCCTGCTCCGACACCAATTCAGGCACAAGGATGGCCGATTGCTATGTCTGGTCGAGACATGGTTGGCATTGCACAAACTGGCTCTGGTAATTATTCAAAATACTCTTTGCTATTCTTCAAATTGCTTGTGGCTGAAGTCTTTGCATTCTGATGACCAAATCCCTCTTGCAGGAAAAACTCTGGCATACATCCTACCAGCTACGGTTCACATTAACAACCAGGAAACGCTCTCTCGTGGGGACGGTCCCATTGCTTTGGTCTTGGCACCGACCCGAGAGTTGGCACAGCAGATCCAGACAGTAGCCACCGACTTTGGCTCGTCTTCTTACGTGCGCAACACTTGCGTGTTTGGCGGCGCACCCAAGGGACCGCAGGCCAGAGATCTCGAGCGCGGCGTGGAGATCGTCATTGCGACTCCCGGCCGTCTCATAGACTTCTTGGAGAGGGGAACCACCAACCTGCGCCGCTGCACGTATCTGGTGCTCGACGAGGCAGACAGGTATGTCTTATTATTTAATAATTTCTTGTAAGGTTTTTCTTATTTTTCATGTTTGTACTTAAGCAACTCCAGTTATTTGATACTTTACTGATAAAAGACTAAACCAAAAAACCATGCATTAGGCTGATTTCTTGACGACCTTTGGTCATTTATGATTCTTGAGTGTGCTGAGCAATTATCCGGAGTAAGTGGCCTTTACCAAAACTTTGGCTTTTAGTCCTCCCATCTCGGCACTACACAAATGCTTTATGCACCTTAGTGAATGCTTATGGGAGGTACATTATATGGGCATATTCTTTTCCGGGATTCGGAACTCAGTCTGACCCCCATGAAGAGTGATCCTACAACGACACACGAAAATATGTAGTGCTATCTAAGCAATTGTTCCTTTTATATTTTTTATACAGTTTTTAATCTGTTCTTATTGTTAAACACTATCAAATTTAGTCTAGAACCTCACGCGATGATTTATAGATTGGTATCCATTAGTGTTGGAAATATCTTTTAGGTCCTCCCATCTCGGCACTATGAATATGCTTTATGCACCTTAGTGAATGCTTATGGGAGGTAAATCATATGGGCAATTTTTTTTTTGGAATTTACATTCTCCTTTGATATGAACTCCACCAAGAGTAGCCCTACACTGTGTTTGTAATTCTTATTTAAATCATCCACCGCTTGCAACATAACGAGTTGGATCCTGGATATTTTAGCGTGTATCCTCCTGTGCACTTGGCTCGTGCCGTAAGATCATTATGGTGATGAGTGACCGTGATGCCATTCGGGAGGTACAGTAATAGGAATGTTCGCCTTCAGTGCTCACACCGTAACGTCTGAGCTCTACCTTGAACTCTCCTACAATACTTGCGTAATACATGGCCTTGGTCTGTAGTATCTGATGAAATCTAGTATCTTCAACTTGGAATCACTTCGAGCAGAATTAGATTGAGTTCACCGCTTTTTTTTCACTTCAGAGGTGCTTTGATCGTGGTTGATTTTGTATCCTCCTGTGCACTTGGCTCGTGCCGTAAGTCTATTATGGTGATGAGTGACTGTGATGCCATTCGGGAGGTACAGCAATAGGAATGTTCGCCTTCAGTGCTCACACCGAAACGTCTGAGCTCTACCTTGAACTCTCCTACAATAGTTTTGGTTCAGTTCAATTGTCCTTCGACCGTAGAACTTCTGGTAGAATTACATTTGTTTTTCTTGGATATGGTTTTGTAATAGATATCCTATTCCTAGAATATTGCTTATGATTGTCCTGCATAAACAGATAAAACAAATCAACAATTACCGAGACTCCATAGCACCTGCTCTTGTTTATTTCTTTATTTTAACCAGTTTTTATTTTGAATTTCCAGGATGCTGGACATGGGCTTTGAGCCTCAAATCCGCAAGATCATCGAGCAGATCCGACCCGACCGGCAGACACTCATGTGGTCTGCCACGTGGCCCAAGGAGGTGCGACAACTCGCCGAGGAATTCCTCACGGACTACGTGCAGATCAACATCGGCTCCATGTCGCTGTCGGCCAATCACAACATCCTCCAGATTGTCGACGTTTGCCAGGAGCACGAGAAAGAGGGAAAGTGAGTTGGAATTTTACTTGCTTTATGCAGTTTATGGCGTTAGGGTAATTAATTTTTATTGCAATATCACCGAAACAGGTTATTTCCGGTTCTGTTTGTGCTGTTCACGATTATATTACCATATCGGTACGAGTCCCCAAACGTAGTTGAACTCTCCAATGATGATAACTCTTTGTTGAATGTCTGTGAGACATAAAAGTTTGTCCTTTAAGAAGAACTGAGGAGACTAGAATAATTGGGAAATTTTCTCATAGAACGGTTTGCACGCCTTAAGGAAGTAGGTATATGGCTCTGAAGGGACGGTTTAGTGTTTCTACAAAAAAAACACTGCATAATTTCAAAATCTCTTATGGGTGGACTGAAGCCTTGCGTACTTGCACCAAGTCATCCAGTCATGAGCTAAGTTTCCGCTCTGCTTTCCGTAGACTGAACACCCTGCTGCAAGAGATTGGCTCGGAGCGCGAGACCAAGACCATCATCTTTGTCGAGACGAAACGCAAGGTGGAGAACATTACCCGCAACATCCGTCGCTACGGATACAAGGCGGTGTGCATGCACGGAGACAAATCTCAGCAGGAACGCGACTTCGTACTTAGAGGTAAGGAGGCCTGCTCTCGTTTGGTTGCCCTGTGTTGTTTTCCCTGCTCTCCGATGATGATACACTTTTGTTGAATGCTTGTGAGACAAAAAGTTTGTCCTTTAAGAAGAACTGAGGAGATTTTTTACACGCCCATCTTTTCTACTGTGATAGGAAGTGTGTTTCATTTTTGCCTTATTTTATGTAGACTTTCAGGCAGCAGCGTTTTGTTAAGAAAATAAGATGCAAACATTCTAGTGATTAACCTTGTTTCTAAATTAAAAAATATAGATGTTTTAGTACTAATTTTATCAAGTAATACATACCATAGCCTCACCTTTGCAAAAAAAAAATCATGTTGACCTACGTTAGTGCGGTGTAGTGTGTACTGGATATTTCTGCTATGGTATATATACTATTCGTAGTATTATTCCAGGCACTGTGTTTTTGAAATGTGTAAAATGTCGCACCACCCCTCACCGGCAATTTTCTCCGCAGAGTTCCGCAACGGCAAGGCACCGATTCTGGTTGCCACCGACGTCGCCGCGCGTGGTCTCGGTAAGTGAACGAGTCGGAGACGCTGCCCCGGGTTTTTCCCCGGCGGGAGCGCGGGCGGTTAGGGAATCGTGGGTTTGTGCACAGTTGGTAGTAGCAAATGGCAAGCCTGCCAGACTGGTTGGTTTGTGAGCATCTATGGCCGACCGGCAACGGGACACAAACTAGCAACAATGCGATTCACTCGATGAAGATTACACGAACGCTCCCGCACGTATAAGGTTGATGGGATTTGCAACCACCCGATCATTTGACGTCCTGTTTAGCTCTGTTACATACAGCAACACAGTCACTTGGTGCCTTCGAACGGCGTGTTCATTTACTGTCGCTAGCCTAGCCGATAGGTTGTCCACTCAGATTATGTCTTGCATCAAGATAGGCATGTACCGTATTCCCGTGTAGGATGTCATGTGTTGTGTGTAGTGTTTAAGACTTGTCTGAGCCTAGCGTTTGTCCGTTTGACAAACGTTGAGAGCGCTAGGGACGACGTGGCTTCCCTTGCTTGTCTAATAACTTACTGGTTAGCCTGTTGTCCGGTGGATTTTGTCTTTCGTTGAGGGACATTCCATTGCAGAAACCCATTTATACCTGGGCTTCGATTTTATGAATTCACATTTGTCTCTGTCTACAGGACGAGATATATTTTAATGTCTTGACATTCAAATCAATAGAGCCACATGTGGGTCTGTATCTCTATTTCACTGTAGGATTAAAATCACCGTCAGTTCCAAAGCATAATCGATTTAGTCGATTTCATTTAAGTGGGTTGATCGCGACATAGAATTCAGACATAACGTTGGTCTAGGAAGCTGCGTTTTCCCTGGCCGCTGGTGGTTGTAATGCAACGGCGACCGAAATCTTGGCGAGCGTGTATGGCCGTAAACGAGAGTGATCCATTTGTTTGCGACATGTTTGTGTGTGGTTCTGTGCGACGATCAACGATAATCAGTCTGGTCTGTTGTGTTTGTTTCAGAGGCACATGCTCGTTGAAAACAAAAAAAAAAATGTATATCTGTGCATAATTGAAACCATGCATCAGTCTTACCTATGTGCCTCTGCGATAACGACAAACAAAAGTACGTTGACGAGGGCCTGCTACTACCGCTGTACACCTTTGTGGGGACCGACGGCTGGGCTCCTACCATGAACCAAGTACATATCGAATCGCTCGACACTAGCCTCCAGTATCCGGCTGACGGCCGTGGCTAGCAGGAATCCTCTCGGACTGGAGGTTAGGTTTTTCGTAAAGCGATGAGCCGCACCAAACGCAGTGTGATCCTTTGTTCGGATATCATCTCTGCGGCTCGATATGCTTCGACTACTTGTGTTTTGGGAGAGCCCCGTTTGAGACGCAATTGCTGTCCCATTGTGCCGCGTTCACTTTCTCCTTGGTTCATTTCATTCAAAACGGAGTGATGAAAGGTTTTAATGGCTGTCAGCAACGCTTGCCTTGTGTTCCCCAGATATTATTCGCGTTCGATTCCGTTGTACGTACAGTTGGTCGATTTGGGTCTCATTGCGAGTGTTTTCTGCAACCGTTTAAAACCGAACATACCTTCGTTGATAGACATATATGTCAATTTGATAAAAACAACCCCAAGCAAGCCAATCGTCGCCCGATAGCCAAGCTCTAAGTAGCGAGACTCTTCGTCCGGCTGAAATGATATCCGAACCAAAGCGTTGGTCGCTAGCGAGCTGGCTCCGGGCTTCTTCCGAGTCCGCAGCAGTCCAAGCTCGCTTGCTCTTTGTACTTGGCGATGCCCCGGCCGTTGGTACTGGTACTGGAGGATTGTTTCGATTTAAAAACAATACTTTCAGTTGGCCAGGTTTGTATCGCTCACTTCTCTTTGGCTTGCTTCGATAGAACGCTAGTGCATTGCTGTGGGCATTTCATAACTTGATCTTTGCGGTGCTGGTTTAGCTGTGTCCTTTATTGCCTGTTAACGTACCACTCTTGTTCTCTGTAGGACTTGGGCTGCGTGCTCATTGGTCTAAAAGTGAACATGCATGCTTTTCTTGATCTAGAAGGCATCCGAAGATTCAGTGATCCGACTGCCCTGAATTTTTTTAGGGTTTAATTTCCACTGCAATCAAAAAAAAAATCTTGTATACAATTGCCGCATCTTTTTACCTTCGCAATCTGGGCTAACCCCCCACTCCCTCAACAACTTGGACACGTTGAGCATTTTCCGTGCCGGCCCTTGACTGTCTTCTCCGGTTGCAGACGTGGAGGGAATCAAGTTCGTCATCAACTTCGACTACCCGAACAGCTCGGAGGATTACATTCATCGCATTGGTCGAACTGGCCGCTGCTCGGCAACGGGCACATCGTACGCGTTCTTCACACCGAGCAACTCGCGGCAGGCCCGCGACCTGGTCTCGGTGTTGCGTGAGGCCAACCAGGTGGTGAACCCCAAGCTGGACGAGCTCGCCTCCCGCGGGGGTGGCGGCGGAGGATACGGAGGACGAGGTAATTTAACACAAACGTTCAAAAAAGTCTAGAGATTTATGTACTTAGTCTTAGGAGATAAGTTTTTAAATCCTTTAAATCCTCCTGTGCACTTGGCTCGTGCCGTAAGTCTATTATGGTGATGAGTGACCGTGATGCCATTCGGGAGGTACAGCAATAGGAATGTTCGCCTTCAGTGCTCACACCGTAACGTCTGAGCCCTACCTTGAACTCTCCTACAACACAAGAGCACCCAGTGTTCGCTAGCGCTCCTGGATAGGACCATAGGAGTGCATGTTTCTCAATCGTGAATCTGGATAGGTTTTGAATTAACTTGTGTATGCTTTTTGCTTCGTCGGAGATGTTGCACGATGCTATATTTCTGAGCTTGACACAAACCCCTCGCCATTCGATTTCAGGTGGCAACCGTTGGGGCTACGGCGGTGGTGGCGGCGGTGGCGGAGGATTCCGAGGCCGCGAGAACAACTACAGCAACGGCTCGTCGGGTGGTGGCGGCGGCGGCGCACACAAGCGTTGGGACAACAACTCAGGCAAGTCCTCGTCAGCTCTCGATAACTCCTCGTCTTCGGACTCGCGTCGGCCTTCGCGGTTCTCCGCCACGGCGCCGCCGGCGAAGCCCTCGGCCGCGGGCGACGCGCCTGTGCTTAGCGCCGATTACGGCTATGGCCAGCGCAACGACTCCTCGGCGCTCTACGCGCAGCAGCAGATGTACGGGCAGCAGCAACAGGCTGCCGTGCCGCCCCCTGCGGCTCCCCCCGCGCAGCCGCCGATGCCTGCCTCTTTGTACCAGGCTGCGCCTCCGCCCCCACCTCCTGCCCCCGCAGGCCCGCAACCCCTGGCTGCCACGGCCCCTGCCTACAATCCGTACCAACAGCAGCAGTACCCGCCATATGCCATGATGGGCTACCAGCAGGGGTACCAGGGCATGCCACAGCAACAGTATGCAGGGGCGCAGCAGGGGCAGCCGTATCAGGCGCAAGGACAGCAGTACCCTGTCCAAGCGCAACAGTACCAAGCGCAGGCGCAACAGTACGGCCCTCAGTACCCGGGCAGCAAGTCCTAGTGGTGCCGAGGCCCGGTTGGCGCCGGGGACAAGAACCGAGTGGCGCCCTGATGGCGCAAAGTGGTGATACTCTGGCGAGAGGCCCGGGTTGTAATTATTTTGTATGATTTCTACGGCTCGCTGCAGGCGTGGCCCTAGCCCAGGGGGTGACGGCGAACTTTGACGCGTGCCCGAGAGTGGGCGAGCATCTCTTTCAGGATGCGACTTATTGTGTGGTTTTCTTAGAGCTTAGTTTTATTCTTAAATGGTCAGCATGAGGAATGTGTGTGCCCTGTCTGTTGTTGAACGTGAGGGTGTATTTTCCGGCTGTGGAAACAAACGTGCGTGCCGGCATTCACCTCATTTCTTGAATGCCGTCCCGAGAGCCATTAAACTAACGGTTTTCTGGCTTTTATGTTTCAGCCGGAACATACAGTTGATAATGTTGGCCACTAGGCTACCAGGAAGATCTGTCAGTTCTGGGATCAACCGTTCGACAGTCTCTCACCAAAGCAACACCTTGGGGACCGTACCGTATCTAGACAGAGCTGAACCTTTATTTATTATTCGTTCACATGTGATTGTTTTTCGTAATTCTTTCAGTATTTCGCAATTCCATTGTTGTCACTTTGAGTACGGGCACGGCTGCTTCGGATCAGTGCACCTATAAATTGGCCGTTAGTCCTGCAATTTTTTATGATAATTATTGTCTAAATGTGAAATGTTTTAATCTCGGTTCGCGCGCGGCTGGGAAGCCAGCCCTGCTCGTGCACTGTTGTGCCGGCGACCATTCATTCCACACACTCTTACTCTCTGTTTTACGTCGGCATGACGTAACCAAACTGTACTGCGACTTGTGCGCTGGACAAGCACCATCTGGTGAGCTAGAACAAAGAATAAAAAATGAAAAATGAAACTTCAATTTTGTCTCGTCTCTTTTGATATTGATCCTATTCAGTTTGCCAAGATTCCCTTCCTCAACGTCTATCAGGGTCGGGCATTTAACGGCCCAATAAATTAGCACCTTGCCGTAAGGCATTTAATTTTAATGAGATGTCAAACAAGCATTTAAAATTCATAAATCAGGTCTGAGACATTGCCGGAAGGGAACATTGCCTTCTCTCTCAGCACTCATGCCAGCAAGCAGCCTGCTCTCTCCATGTAAGTACGTAAGGTTGAGAAACTAGTTGAATGCCAAGTATAAGTGTTAAGACTCCGCCCATGCCTCGTCTGTCTGCTGTGGAGGAGCTGTTTAAAGATTCGATGAGCATGCTTTGTTTTTCTACATGTGCTGGGTGTGAGTGTTTATTATGCGTAAGCCCTATGGCAAGACTGGTACTGGGTTCATTGACTCCCTGAGTAAACTGCCTCCAATCTAGTCTGGACCTGAAATTCAGTGTGAGAGGATCAACCTGCTGAGATGCTCAATTAGACCTTAGAGATGTGATGAGTTGGTGTTGAGAGTGTTTTTGCAGGTAATTGTTTATTTTTACTTGAGTTTTTCGCGTACGTTGCTTGGCTGGAAACGGGTAAGTCCGGTGTGTCGCAGTTTACGTCGGGGGGATTTGAATCTGGTTCTTTATCTATGAAGATGATCAATTCTTGCCTGTTGTTTGAAATGCTGTTAAACTGGCTATATAATGTTCTTAATTTGGGTTTGGGTTTAAGACATTGTGGTAAGATTTGTTTTCTGTTAATCACTGAATAAATTGAGATGTATATCTGGTTTGATGATTGAAGAACTGGTTTGGTTCTAGAATCTTGACTTCATTACTGGTCAAGACATTTTTTGTTGTGTTGTGCAAATCAGAAATGTTTTAATTATATTTTAACAATCGCACTTCAATGGATTACGGAGACGTAAATTCAGAGAAAAAAAAAACGTGTTTTTGGATTTCAAAATATCTGATATGTAAAAAATTGGTATCTTATTCCTCCTGATTTCAGCTTTTCTATCGAGGGCAAGGTACGTAGTCTGGCCGTAGGTTCTTTCATCCGGTCAGCTCTGCTTTGTGGCTGCAAGTTTGCTGCTAGTCTTCAAACCATTTCACAACGATGTGGCATTTGCCGACACTGCTGACAGTGTGTATGGCTTTGAGCTGGGCTCGGGTAGTTCACAAAGTTCCAAGTGTGGTCTACCCTCCCATACCAGACCAAGGTACGTTACCTGTACAATCGGAATTAGATAGTGTATTAAAAATGTTTATTTGTTTATTTATTTATTTGTTGCCAACTGACAAAATACATTGTTTTTGTATGGGCCATAGGAACTAGAGATTTAGGAGATGCAATATAGGGTGCTAAGAGGCTGGATAATGTTGTGGTGACAAAAGAATGATAGAGCCCAACTTACAGGAGACGAAAAGTGACATTGAATGGTACACTTTCTGAGAATATATATGTAATAAATATCTCCACCAGTGACAAACGCAACGCTTCAAAGCATAAAAATTCTCGACAAGTGCCCCACGCGTTGCCATTCTTCAACTCCTGTAAGTTGTGCTCCTTTTCTTTTTCCTTCTTCACCAATCACCACAACATAAAATATCATTAGATTGGGATCTTTAAATGCATGATACAACCAGAAGCCAAATCATTTCTTGTTTTAAGGTCGTTTTCACTCTTCAATGAAGCAAAACAATACTGCCGTCAGTTTTGAAATCAAAGTTATTTTAGTGGTAAAAATTGAACTGGTCATGAGATAAAAATAACTGCAACTATTTGGTTCTGGCTGTACTATCTGGCTGTATCTATATGTGATCCAAGAGCAAATAAAAAATACCGAACATACTGAATCAACGAAACAAATAAATAGTGAACTGATTGGTTGCAAGTAGACCAATGGAATTTCCAGTGGAGATTGGTGAAGAAAGGATGGGTTATTTTATCGGGAGGATAGTAGTGTAGTAATTTGCTGGAGGATCAAACAAGGAAACATTAAAGTAGAATTTTTCTGTAAGTCTTGCTTGCTTTTTGAATGGTATGTAACAAGACCTTCTCTCGTAGTTCGACTGGACATTGAAGACTTGACTGCTCTTCTTGAAGGAGAGCAAGATCCAGAAGTAACCCCTGGACTCTTTCAAGGAGACATGGCCATGAACACAGAGGTGACCAACCCAAATGACAGGATCCATTTCCCATACTCTTTGTTAACTTTCGGAAGCTAAGCAATGTTTTACCTTGCAGGTGTTCGACTACTGGAGAGTAGGCCTCAGATGGGATGTGTTTCCGGAACGATTGTGGAATAATAATACTGTTCCTTACGTAATCAGTCCATTATACGGTAATTTGGGAAAATTAGCGAAAAAAGGCCTTTAGGTGGGGAGGACAGTCTTTTACCAAAGGTTTTGACTTTGGTTTCACAATAGGAATTACATTTTTGTTTCACGTTTTGGTTGATTAAGACATTGCCATGAAATGTATATATGTAGCTAGATATTTACAGAGAAGCGCCGGTCGGTGCATTTAAAATTGATCGATAACTGCTTATTTCAGAGCCAGCTGAATATGTGACAATCTACCGTGCTATCACAACTTTGAACTTCATGACATGTGTCAAGTTTGTGCCTTGGAATGGTAAGGTGAAGGACTATCTTCTTATTTGGCCAATCAAAAAACCAAAGGGGTAAGAATCACATAGCATCTAAGATATTATGCTACTGTCATTATTTAGTTGAATTTTGTATTCCATTGAGGCTTAAACTTCCTGTACTTCTAGCAATATTATGAGATAGTCAAAAGGTAATTTGAGTATTTATGCATTTTTTTGAGTGGCCTGGATTTAAAATGCAGTATGTTCTTAAAGGTAATGGCTACGAATTTCAATCCATTTCAAATCTAAAGGTTATGTAAAGGCAGGCAGACCTAGCTATAGTTCTGCTTTGCATTTTTCTATGGTTAGCTTTGGTTTCGTTCCACCATCAGTCAACCTGATATATTAAATACCCTATCTTGTCCTCGTCAGCTGCTGGTCTCACGTTGGCAAATTTGGTGGACCTCAGATCTTGTCTCTTCAACCACCTGATGAAAATGGGCCAAACTGCCTAGGAAACGAAGGTCGGGCAATCCATGAGCTTTTGCACGCTCTTGGTATTTTCCACGAGCAGTCTCGCTCAGATCGGGATGAGTTTGTGACAATACACTCCGAGAACATAATTCCTAGTGAGTTTATATTTCTCTCTCGCTCTGTCTTTCTCTGTCAGACTTTCTAGTAGGCTTGTTACAATGACCATGAAACAGATTCAGACAATTTCTGCCACATTTGTGGCATCCAACTAAATTTTTAGCATCCAATCATGTCAAAGGTCACAAAATTAATGGACTACATTTCTTCTTGAGATAAAACATAGTGTTTTAATTTCAGGTTTCAAGGCAAACTTCAACAAACAGAGTCTGGAAAATACAACTTATAACTTTGAGTATGACTACGATAGTATCATGCACTACGGTAAAAATTTTTTTAGGTAAGAAGCGGTCCGCTATTAGCCCTTCTCTTACTGGGAATTCTAATATAAATGTGATAATCCTCACAGATCAAACAATGACAAACAAAAAATTCAAATTTTCTTAGGATTTTTAATGTTTTTTTTTTACAGATGTAGTCAATTTAGACAAAATCTGAAATCATAGATGAGTTAAGGTTTTATTTTGGTAAAGGGGTTTATTTTATTAAATTCATGATAATTTCGAGGTCCAAGTGATTTTCTGCATAATGAATGTGTTTTTAAAGATTTATTTATTGAATTTAGACACACAGTTTCAGTCAAGAAATTAATGCGTTTAACTAACATTTATCTACCGTCTCACAGCAAGTCTAAGGGTCTACCGACGATAACTGCCAAGTCCCCGGGAGTGAAGCTTGGGCAACGGAAAGCACTTAGCAAGACCGATTGCCTCAAACTAAACGACCTCTACGGGTGCATTAACAAGTCGCTGTACCATCGCAGAAAGTACTTCAACATCTGCAACTTCCTTGGGTTGTAACCCTCAGTACCATTAAGCTTCCTGTTCTCAAGCAGCTGTGAAGATCTTAGAGAGTTGAAAAAGGGCTAAGTTATTCTATATTAGATGTTAACTATTGAAAGTAAAAATTACTGTCATATCAAAATGATTGATTATATGGTTGGAAACTGACATCTTCTGGAGTACATTTTTATTTCCCATTCAATCATCACTGTTTCTTTGACGTTTCCTGCTCATCGTCATCGTCGTAAGGGTTGTATGGGACAAAGTCACACATCGCGGGCCAAACCATCTCTGTGAAATTGAAAAGATAAGAAAATAGATCAGTGAGTATATTGAGATTGTGATAATTATTTGTTTTAAATTAATTATCAGAAGGGGTAGGATGAAAAAAACAATAAATAAAACTCTAAGATGGTAATTTTTTATGCCAACTTTAAAAACAAAAACTACTATCAAACATTTTCTTATTGGGAATACTCAAAACCTCTCAAAAATTACTGATCTTCACCTTTTGCCGATGTTGATTGTGGTTTGAGTGCCCGTTTGGGCACTAATTTTTAAGAAGTTATTAGTATTCTTTAAAATAAAATGCTTTGCTCACTGGACGTACATCCAATTTAAATTAGGTTTTTACATACTATCAATCACATCAGATTAAATCGTAGATTCAACTTTTCGGAGCCATGGCTATTCTGAGATTGCCTGAAAGAGCTTGCTAGAATCTGCTTTCTTCTGTTACTGCAGGTATCTTTAGATGTAAGTGTGTTAATATATTCACACTTTACAGTAAAATTGACAGCTCACATTGGTAAAATAATTAACTTGAGCCACTTTAGCAGATTTACAGTTCTAGCTGATTCCACTGTTTACTAACTGGTAAATGACTCCAAAAATACAGTCACTCTATTAAGGTTAATTTAGATCTCATGGGAACAGAATAACAAAATTGGCTACTATGAAATAAAAAAAAATATATGTCTAGGATATTGATACCTTGGTAATGGCTGGATACAGGAACAGCAGCATACTTTGCGGTGAATTCTCTCAAGTCTCTCAAAGCATTGATTTCATTGCAGAGAAAATAAGACAGAAGCGTGTCTTCAGGAAGGTATGTTGTTAATTCGTAGAGATCGTGGGTTGCAGTGGTTCCCTGGAATAACCAGGACTATTAATGTACCTATACTTTAAATCAAACCCCTTTTTAAACGATTCCATAAAAACACCAAGTAAAAAAAAAATGCAATTTCATGGAATCACAAAGATTGTACTACATATACAAGCTACTGACCGCTTGTTTTCGCTTTGACAGATACTCTGCTAGCTTGTAAAGCTTCCAAACACAGCTTCGAATGAATACACCGATCATTTCCTGGTCCATATTACTCTCGAAGTCGTGAATCAGGACAGGAGAAATACCACATCTCGTTGACCAATCTGGGAAGAGTCGTTTTTTCACATGATGCACACAGGCCAAGACTTTGAGCACTCCGAATTTAGACTCTCCTTTGTCAATAGATTGGATAAGTTGCTGCAGGTGTCGCATTAAAGTTTCTTCAGAGCTCTGGGGTTAAAGAAAAAGTTGCGGTAAAGATGTCTCAATAACCAAACAATATGCAGCACTTATACAGATATGATGCATACTAAATATTTTTTATGCTATTCAACACAAATTTCTTTCCCATTGCTACTAGTTGGATGAATGAACAAGACTTAAGTACCTCAATTACATGTATGAATTGATTTGCATAGCACAGAAGAAGTCCAGAGAGTTTCTCATCACAATAGCTTCGATTTATTGATGACACATTCTGTTTCATGAAATACTCAAGTGTCAGTTTGGAGTCAGGTACATCGTTGAATTTAAATTCATGTTCTCCAAAGTAGATAATTCGGTGGAAGAAGATTGACTGTAGGTACAGAATATTTGTTTAATAATGCTAATTAAGTAAAATAATAGAAGCAATAATTAATTCAGTAATACACTGGAGTTGATAAACGGACTTCTTGGGAGGAGCTTGTACAAACAAGGGTGATTGGAGCATACCCGTTCGGCTAACTGCAAGCTGTGCTTGATAGAACTGAATAAGTTTCTTGTTTCTTCCATTTGTCTTTCTTGTAAATAGAGAATAGATAGCAAAAGAGTATATTTTTGCTAGGCACTAGAAGGATCAGTGACTAGAAATAAATGATTATCTATTAACTTCCCAAGTTGATATCCCTGATGGTTCAGTAACTTTGGCAGCAAGTGTGTTGCCATAGCAATAACAATAAAAAAAAAAACACTTAAGTTGGGAATTTGACTTTTTTATTACTTTTTGTAATTTTGGTAAAAAAAAAACAATACACCAGCAAAATAAATTCAATCAAACAAAAATGAGGAATAGGTAATACAGTAGAAAATTAGCTGGAATAGTGGATCCAACTATAAAAATCCACGTCAAGGTAAAAATAGGTACATGTCGACTGTACAGTTTTGAGAAAAAGTTTTGCTAAAGGTATTTTGCAGTAGCACTAAACCACAGATTGAGCTTACTGCAAATGGTATGTTTTTTTCTCAAAATATGAACACAAAGCAAGCAACAAGATTTAAGCTGTAGGTACCAGAAAAACAAAATTACGTACCTGCCATTGATTCTGTCTGTTTACTTCATTTTATTTATCATTTATTATTTGCTTGTCTCTGCCAAGTACTCTCTAGTCAGGTTACCCGAACTTATTAATCACATTTTAATCTCTTAGTACAACTTCAAAGTACTTCTCTGAAGCATTAGCAAAGAGAGAAATAAAAAAATCAGAATTTTTAAGTAACTGCTCAGTTAAGATCTTTTTTCTGCCTCATCCATAATGGTATTACATGGTGGTACATCTGTAAGTATGATAGTATGATGGTATGATGTAAGAAGTGATCGTATGCACCTACATCGGTACATCTGTACTCCTCCTAAGGCAGGTAGTTGTTAGTTATAATTAAATATTGCAAAAATTATAAAAACTGAGTTATTTAGCGTGAAACAGGGGACAAAATTAGATAAAGTACACTACACTGGACTTAGGAAAGCCTTTGCGACCCTAAAGTTTCACATGGGTTTACAGTTAGTAGGCTTTCACAACCAAGGATTAGCACTGTGTGCGTTTTATTCTCTTGCTACTCCCTCCCAGTCATTAGATATTTGATCCCAATCAATTTCTACCGCCGCACCGGCGCCACCTTGGAATCGAATTACAGGACAAGAATCAAAAATGGCTGGGGCTGTCAGAACTTTAGACAGCCGATGGATTCGAAGATATCGCTTATTTTTCATTATAGGTAGCATAATTCTAAGTATTCAAGTCTTCCTCGCATATAAATTCTTTTCTATTGAACCCAGTGATAACCAAAACGGCCTAGATCGTTACGATCCATCATGGAAAGATAAAGTAATCGTGATTGAGGTTAGCTGTCATTTATTACCTTATTCATTATTGTCAAAAAAGTTTTTACCAACTGTAACTGACTAGATTTTCCTTATTAATGATCATCATATTATGTGTTTTATTCACCTGGGCAGAATGAAGATCCTAACGGAGCTGCATCTTCACGGAGAGTCAAGGACGATGATGATGACAGCCCAAGCAATTCGGTCAATTCTATGTACAACAAACACAAGGTTCCACCGGATAAGAATATAGACATTCAGCAATTAGATATTGGAAAAAGTGCAACATCAAATCGGACAAATCTACGTTTAGATGAATTAGATTTTGTGCCCATCTGTGACATTGCTGCAAAGGAAGCGGTGTCAGCGATTCATCGTGCAAAGACTCAGCGATGCAAGCAACTGCTGTCGAATGTGACGTGCCTTATCCAGTCTGGCAGGCTGTACCCAACACAACTGCCAAATACATGCCCAGCTCCAGGTAAGAGTGAATGTTGGTTAACAGCTCGTTAAACAGGGAATATTTTGAGTATGTCTCTGTAAAATGGCAAACAGTAAAGAGTGGAAAATTAAAGAAATAAGTGTTTAATTACTTACCATTTTTATGTTTTGTAGGTTTGACGGCTGGAAAATCACTCGGTTGCTACCAAGATGACAAGACCTTTCGCCTTCTCTCTGGTTACTATGCAAAGTTAGCCTCCACCAACACACCAGAGCAATGCATCAACATGTGTCTCCAGTCTGGATTCCCATACGCCGGTGTTGAATACTCGTAAGCTTTCTATATTTATGTTAACCTAACAAAAATACGTTTAGATCTAGAGACTATAGCTTGGTTTCGTTGGCAGGTCGCAGTGTTTTTGTGGGGCCGAGCAGCCAGCGTCAACGGCAAGGTTACCAGACTCGTCCTGCAACATGAAGTGTTCAGGCGACGGCAAGCAGGTCTGCGGTGGATACCTGGCAGTCGGAGTTTACCAAACCGGAGTCGCAAGTGAGTTATGTTTGCATTCTTGAGGCTAGACTGATTTTTTATCATGTGACCATCATTCTTGAAGGGAATTAAGTTGACAGACAATTCATATTCCAAATTTGTAACTTTCTAACACACATTTTTTTGTAATTTTCTATGAAGAAAATTCATAGCTTTCTTCTGAAACTGGGGGCTAACCTAGAGTAGTAATTTTCATGCTGGTATTACTGTCAGTAGCATTGTGTTAAGAAGCACCACCATAGCACCAAGCATTAACCCTGACCTAGACCGGCAGAATTAATTAGCAACATTTTCAATGACTCTGGCGTCGGTTACGCTTCATGCAATCGATTAGCTTTGTCCTAACTGCACTGTAATGACCAACTGAAACCCAAAAGGCCTACTTGATAAAAGCACCTCTGTACTGTAATTTAGTGTTGTGCTAGTTTGGTAGTTTTAAATGAGATCTATAAAATAGCAAACTATAAAATGAGAACTTTAATGGCAGCACCCCCAAATTACCACTCTAGCTAAGGGCCCTGCATAAAATGGTAGGGTTTGAACCAAAGTTTGAACTGTGGATATTTTTACAGCAATGTTTCAGCTGAAATATAATTAAACAAGTTGGTTAGATAATTAATACTTTTTTCGACTTTCAATTTTTCTTACATTAAAAAGTACTTTTATGGATTTGTTCTTTGGACCTATTATTTACGTCAGCATGCCTTCACATTCAATTTTCCACCAATAACCTGGAAACCGAATCCACAAATCAAATTACCTATCATGTGTAATGTGCTAGCCAACCAAACAATGGCACGGTCACTTCTCTTTGCAGAGTTTACAGCGCAAGTGGCCCGCGATGTGGCCCCAGCCAATGAGACCCGAGCGAGGGTTGTCTTTCTTCTGACGCTAAACGGCCGCGCCGTCAGACAAGTCCGTCGCCTCATCAAGATGCTGTACCATCAAGACCACTTCTTCTTCATCCACGTCGATGCCGTGAGTTCAAACCGTAAAGTGCAAAATAGAGCCCAGAAATAGATATCACGAATGGTCAATCACCCAGCGTTCTACCAACCCATTGATATTGCCAACCTTGGAAACAAAAAGTACCTTCAAACCAACTTCTAGCATAGGAGGTTCAATGGTAGATTCAACGTCTGGTAGCCATGGAGATGCTGAGATCGCCTGACAGAGCTTCTCAAATCTGCTTTCTTATGTTACTGCCCATGAGAGCTTAAAAGTGACTGTTGAATAAAGGCAGACCATTTTTTCTGGTTGTTCTAAACCTGAAAAAGGTACTGAGATATGTGCTTGTAAGCTCTATTTAATACCAATAAAACTTTCATAGTATCCTTTTGTAACCACAACACAGATCTCCTGCAATTTACAGAAAAATAGTTCCACAATTTTTAAACCAATCAGAATTCCCATTCATTTTCATAATCCTCAAATCTTGAGCAAGCCTGTGATTGTAAACCCTTTGCTTGCCCCTGACAGCGACAAGACTACATGTTTCGCGAGCTGCTGCCGCTCGAGCGCCTGCTGCCAAACGTCCGCGTATCGCGGTCGCGCTCCGCGACCATCTGGGGCGGGGCGTCGCTGCTACAGATGCTGCTACGCTCCATGGATCAGCTGCTTGCACTTGACTGGCCCTGGGACTTCATAATAAACCTGTCCGAGTCAGACCTGCCTGTCAAGTGAGTTACACTTTGCTGTCGCCCATAATACAACTGAGGCCTTACCTAGAGCGGTCATTATGTAACTTCGCTAATATGTCAATAGCACCATGGTAACTAGCACCACCATATCACCAAGCAGTAACCTGACCTAGAGCGGTGATTCGTAACCCTGGTATTACTGTCAGTAGCACCGTGCTAACTAGCACCACCATAGCACCAAGCAGTGACCCCCACCTAGAGCGGTGATTCGTAACCCTGGTATTACTGTCAGTTGCACCGTGCTAACTAGCACCACCATAGCACCAAGCATTAACCCCGACCTAGAGCGGTGATTCGTAACCCTGGTATTACTGTCAGTAGCACCGTGCTAACTAGCACCACCATAGCACCAAGCAGTAACCCTGACCTAGAGCGGCAGTGCTAATTAGAACCATTTTCAGTGACTCTGGCTTCGGTAACTTATCACGTTATGGTCGCTTTGTTTTCATCGCACTATGACAATTAACTGAAGCCCAGTATGTCTCCTTGATAGTGTTATCCTCGTAGCACTTCCCTAATACCAGTTGCTAGTGGTGCTGGAATCAACAAACTCTAGCATTGTGTTGAAAAGTGCCGCTCTAGGTCGAGGTCTTATTATACTACCAGTCCCATTATGTAGCACGAATGTAAAATTATCAATAAGCAGCTCTGAATAAGACCCTAGTATGTCATGACATCCGACTATAATCTTCACGACTCATGAAAATGGTGCTGAGTTTGACGTATCCAACGCCAGTACTTTAATCACAATGCCAACTTACTTATATGCCACTCATTGCTCTTCCAGAACCAACGACGCTCTAGTCGAGTTCCTGACGGCCAACAAACGTCGCAACTTCGTGAAGTCGCACGGTCGCGAGGTGCAGCGTTTCATCCAGAAGCAGGGTCTGGACAAGACGTTCCTCGAGTGCGACCAGCACATGTGGCGCATCGGAACGCGCTCGCTGCCGTGGGGTGTCACGATGGACGGCGGGTCCGACTGGATGGCGCTGTCGCGGCCGTTTGTTGCGTTCGTGGCGCAAAGGAACGACCTGGTGCAGCGACTTCTGGTCATCTTCGAGTACACGCTGTTGCCGGCCGAGGTTGGTTCGGTTTCGATTTGTTTGGACTGGGATGTGTTTTTTTATTTACCAGATAGTATCATGTTGAAATGGTTTCCTATTCAAAAGCTTGCTGGATGGGGAACCCAGCAAGTTTGATGCCATTACCCTATATTCAGGCTAAAATTTTGAATTATCCAAGAATTACATTTAGTATCAATTTTGTCCGTCTTATTTGTGTTAAATATTAGCATCAGTGCCTTACAGTTCTTTCTGTTGTAACCCGCTAACACTTGTTGCGATCCTAATGTACTCCGAATTCGAAAATTCGTAGCACTCTTTTTGTAAGGGTATCATGTTTGATAAGGATGGAGAACCTGAGTAATTCTTAGATATCAGATTTTAACTAAAATTTTGAAACCTTCTAGATGTCCTCTGTTATTGTCTGCGTTCAAAACTGCAGCTCGATACAAAACCTCTCCAATAACATGTAATGCAAAATGTGATCTTTTATTTCTCCTCCCAATTACATATACCAGCTTTTTGGGTCTCTTACTGTTTTCATTCTGGTGCAGTCATTCTTCCACACGGTGCTTCGCAACACGGAGTTCTGCGACAGTTACGTGGACAACAACCTGCACGTGACCAACTGGAAGCGGCGACTCGGCTGCAAGTGCCAGTACAAGCACGTGGTGGATTGGTGCGGATGTTCCCCCAACGACTTCAAACTGGACGACTGGCCGCGCATACAGGTACACAATCTTGTTTAGACTCTTTGTTTAGACAAATCTTGCTTAGTCAAATGCTTATGTAGATAACAACTATTTACAATTGCAATTATTATTTTTTTTCACTATAACATGCATGATATATCGTTTTGACCTACTTATTAGTAGAAATTTTGCCATCACACTATTGAACTTATGATAGGCGTTTTTTAATATTTAATTTTTTTTAGGCATCCACCATTTCAGTAAAATGCCTCTTGTAGGTGGGCCTTGGCCAAGTAGTAGCCATCAAAACCCAGGGTCAGAAATATCGATAATCTATATAGCTCTGGGTGGTAAATTGTTTTTGGTTCAAGTTTCATTTTGTTCAGAATCTTGAAAACAAAGGAAATACCGTTTTGAGACTTAATCCTTAAAGTCATCTGGTGTATGAGCAGTTATTTTATTTGTGTCTGAGTTACAAAAAAAAATGTTAATTTATATATTTTATGTCTATGAATAAGAACCACCAAAAAAAATGGTCGACACTCCCTTCTTGCCTATTAGCTCTTATGAGTGAACTTTGTTAGAAGCCTCTATGCCAGATTATTTTGGTGGTTGTTATCTTGAACAGACAGTGCTTGGCTTCTTATCTGTACGATTCAACATTTGCCTACTTTTCGTGCGTTGCAGGCGACGGAAACCCGGCAATTGTTCTTCGCACGCAAGTTCGAGCCAGTCGTGGACCAGTCGGTGATCCACCGCGTTGACGAGTGGCTGTATGGACCCTACCCACCGAGTGAGTTCTTGCCCTCCTGCCTTCCTGCCCTCCTGTCCTTCTGCCCTCCTGCCCACCTGCTTGCAGATGATCTTTTAAATAAACCTCACCAGTTGCATAGTTGCGACTCGAAATGTTGATAAATGCATATTAGTTTTGACAAAAACTTTTTAAACTGGGTTTTGTCAACACTAGTGTTAAGGTTAGATAAAGTAGACATGGGTCTGAAAACCATAATAATTCATATCAGTCGTTGAGGTTAGTGTAAACGAAGTTTAGTCTCAAATCTCATTTGGGAGAAGTAACCAAATGAATTATGATTTCTGTGGATTCACGGTTTATGCTCTTTTGTGAAGGGTTTGTTTTCTAAACTCTTCACAAAGGAGCATACACCTTGAAAACAAAAAAACATCAACTAAGAGCTCTGAAAACATATTCAGAGTATTTTATTCTGAAGTTGACCAATACTCATCTACAATGGTTGGAAAGGAAGCTAGACTCTTAAAATGTTCAACCGAACCGGGATACAAACCTGGGATGTCCCAATTGCCGGTCAGGTGCTCTACCAACTGAGCCATCCAGGCATACATATTCCAGTTTTTGGATGGTGAGATAAAGGATCCCCTCTAGGAGAATTTTGCGTTCTTGTGCTAATTTTTGCTACAGCAATCTAATTTTAGTGCCCGGTATGAATTAACCCGTTCACTCAATGTTAACAACGCCCGCCTGCGGTTCTCAGACGTGGCCAATGTTGAGAGCTACTGGCAGTCAGTGTACCACCACGCAGATCTTTCTCCGGCGGCCGACGACGCGCTGGTCACTCTCGCGTGGAGCCTCGCTCGGCGCAACATCAAGGAGGCACAGCTAGCGGGTGCTCGCGTGGCTGCTTTGCGCGAGGTCACTTCGTTCTACGAGAAAGACGTCTACAGAGTGAGCCCCGTTCGATTTGGTGATCAGTGCTATTTCTTTGCACGATCATGGAGTGTTGGTATTGAAAAATATTAGAAGTTTTTACTCAAATTTTTCTTAGATAGCAATTTTTGTTAAAAAGAATATCAAACATTTGAGATTCAATTGTAGATTCAACTTTTGGAAGCTATGGAGACACTGAGATCTTCAGTCAGCTTCTAGAATCTGCTTTCTTATGTTACCACGGGTACAGGAAAAGGTCAAGGAATAGAATAACTAAAGAAAAGTTCCAACTAGTGGATACTCTTAATAGATTACCATTAATAGAGCTCTGTTGTTAAAACATCTATTGGATATACACGATACAAGAAATGTCTGTATCTCACTCATTAAAGCATGTTAAGTAATTTCTAGGAACTGTTCAACATAACTGTTAAGTACCAGTTTTAGCAGTCAGTAGCTATTTTCTCGACAATTCTTCACTAGTTCTAACTTCTTCTCACCTCATCAAGGGTGAAAGCTATGCAAACGGGCCAATTAAAAACTTGGGGCATCCGTTATACATCGTGACTGTAAACAAAAATGTAAATAACCGTGCCCCAAGAAAAAATAACCCACCTAACTCTTATTAGGATGAAATCTTATTTAAATTGCAAACGCTTGCAATGCGCGGGGTATTTTATTATTATCAACACCACCCAACACACCACCCAACTCTTCCTTGCGCGAAACGAGCGTTGAGCGTGTGTTTGCCTGCAGGGGGCGCTGGTACGCTACGAAGTGGACCCACGCGATGGCAGCCAGCCACTGGTGGTGGAGACTTGGACGCAGTTCAAGGCAGACAACACTTTCGCCGAAGGAGCCAAGGAGGCCAGCTTCAAGGTGAGATGAACCTCCAATGTCGTGAAATTTGGTGGCAGGTTTCATGTGGAGTTATAGCTCTGCTATCCTGGTCATGGTTACATGGTAGATCTAGCGTACACTGATATACTATTCTGGGCTTAAACTTTAATAATGACTTTCTCTCTGATGATTGTGATGTACAAACAGGCTCTGCAGAAAAGTTCTAGACTTCCAGAAGCAATTTCTTTCATGATGCTGTTCTCCCGTAAGACCAGTTTATCTGTGTCAGGCTTGTCAGTGGTTCCATCTAAAGAACATGACCATCTCCTGCTTTGGTAGTCTTTCTATTCAAGTGCACTGCTTCCCATGACGCTGACTCTTACCTAGAGAGGTAAGATAGCCTAACCCAACTTTCCTCTCGCCCTTTCAGACTGTGGTGGTCAGCTCCGAGTTTGACGTGAAGGAGCAGATGTGCCACAACGCGATGAATGCCGTCGGGCCGTTCACGGAGCCAGTGCTGGTGGTGGCGACTCAGCCGATCGAGCTCGCGCCGTTCAACATCACCGCGCTGTGGATCGACCCGATCGGTCGCGTTGTCGACGTCCAGGAGATGCATCTGGATCCGTCTAGCGGACTTGTGAGTGATGCCCTCGTTATTGTACACGATTAGGTTTTGTTTCACCCTTTTGTGTACCAAACTGAGAATTTCAAAACATAGGCAGAACACTTTTAACTCCCAATGTTTTTTAAGGGTTATAGCCAGTTTTTAAGCTTTTAATACAAATATCGGGGGGCTTAAAGACGGACTTAAAAGTGTTTTACCATTGAGTTATAGGTCGATACGGCCGGCAAATGTCTACTTTCCCAACAAAAATGGTCGTCAACCAGAGATGGAGTACCGTCTTGACCGTCCTTTACTGCTCCCATCTGCTGTGTAACGTTACTGGCTTAGGCTGCAAATTGTTAATGAATCTCAACCTATCTGAATCAAAACGAACAGAACACAAAAGATTGATATGGAAAACCTTTGTTACTTAGCTTGGCATTAAATTTTAGAATTTTTAGGCCCAAAATGAAATGACAATGAATAGTTTTTGAGCTCCAGTCAGGTACATCAACCGTCATCTGTCTGTGCAATCAACGTTGGGACTGTTTTCTGTTAAGCTGACGACTTCGAAGGCGCTGCTGGTGGCACCGCTGCTCCCTGGTGTGTGGGAGGTGAAGCTCGTGCAAGCGAGCAACGTGCGTGCCAAGTGCCGTTTCCTCGTCACCCCGCTTTACAACGTGAACAAGCAGACTGTCGGGTGAGTTTTGCTAGCAAACCGAAACATGTGTCAATAGTTTATTTCGTAAGTCCAGCCAATGAGAAGATTCAAGCCCTCTGCTTCAACTTGTTTTAGTTTTCATACGGTCTCGTGGCAAAAATGACTGTTGAGGGCCTAGAAACGGTAGTGGGATTGTCTGCTAATGTCTAGCATTTTCATTTTGCTCTGAAACTTGTGTCATTCCAAGAATGTTCGTTTTTCGAGCTACTCTAATAGTTTTTCGACCAATTATAACCATCTTAGGTATTATTTTGCTGATTTAATATGTATTTTGATAACCTGTCTCTACAATCATAACTGAAATTTCCTTAATGGGTTAGTAGCAATACCAGGCGCAGTCCTAGGACTGGTATATTCTCTCACGGGCTAGACTGTAGCAATACCAGGCGCAGTCCTAGGACTGGTATATTCTCTCACGGGCTAGACTGTAGCAATACCAGGCGCAGTCCTAGGGCTGGTATATTCTCTCACCGGCTCGATTGTAGAAGTATGACTGTTTTTTTACTGGATGCTAGATAGTTATATACAACTCTAATTATTGTTTCTTAAATTCATTTACATCTTATAAAGGAAATATATTTTTTGGCCTGGCATTTCAGATAAAAATGGAGTGGTGAAAATAAGTGTATGTGATTGTGCAATAGCCAGACCTTTTGGCTGTGCCTCAATCTTTCCTAAGAGTGGACCCTGGAGATTCTGATTCTGGTCTGTAACTTTTTGCTCCTGGCTGGTAGTTTGGGGGGTGTGCATCGAGGAAATTGCCGCCTCGTTTTCAGGGACCACTCGTGATCACTTTGCACCGTCTGATTTGTTTCCTAGCACCGTGAACTTTACTTGTGTCACCTATCATGCTGCTTTCTTTTGGGCGCTCTGGTTCGTTTTGGGTTTGTTGTTCCAGGCTTTTCGTTCTAGGCATTTAACAAAAACAATCACACGATCTTTTTTACTTAATTTTTAATTAAAATATCTTACAAGGTACATACTTAGTAATTTTGTATGCCTAGTCTGCTCCTGAACAATTTTTTGGCGTATGCTAGCTGCATTTTCTCTGAGGCAGGGATACAGGAGGTTCCACTCCCTAATGGTGTGGGCCAGGAAGGAATCTTGTTAGAAGGAATTAACCATTTTAATACTGTCTTTTACTCTAGTTTCGTGAAATGCAGTTTGTATTTGAGAGTAAACAAAAAATTCTTTTATTTTCTTCTTTTTTTTTGTTAAAGGCAGCTCTCGGTGAGCATGGGTTCCTTGTCGGGTATCTCGGATATAATTTGGGGTGTCATAAAATGTTTGGTAAGACAGAGGTTACATTTCGGTGCTAGCTTCAAACCCTCGTTCCATACCACTAACCTACCAGCATATTTTGCTATCCAGGAGAGTGGAGTAGGCTCTGTTCTCTCCTTAATGAAGTCTTCGGGTTGTTCCAGACTGGTCCACAAGAACGTGTCACCCACCCATGCGCTGGCTGCTGAATGGGACGGCTTTCTCTTGAACCAATCGCAGCGCGACGTCAAACTGCGCGGGGCTGAGCTCAACGCCAGGAGGGTGGGGGAAGACCTCGAGGAGTGGATCGACACTCTCAGCGCTAAGTATGATTTGATTTTTTTTCTTAAATTCAGTTATTAAGTACCGTGTGTGTTCTTAGGATACTGGAAGTTTGCAAACCTATTTTGGAAAATTAATTTAAATTTGACCTCAAAGGTAACTTAAGTTAAAGAGCTCTGAGGATGGGATAGCTGTGTAAGCGATACTTGGGTTGGTCTTTGCCCCATAAGGATGGAAGAACTTTGTAAGCTTTATCTGTGGTAGTCTTTGCCTCATAAGGATGGAATATCTGTGTAAGCTTTATCTGTGCTAGACTTTGCCCCATAAGGATGGAATATCTGTGTAAGCTTTATCTGTGCTAGACTTTGCCCCATAAGGATGGAATATCTGTGTAAGCTTTATCTGTGGTAGACTTTGCCCCATAAGGATGGAATATCTGTGTAAGCTTTATCTGTGCTAGACTTTGCCCCATAAGGATGGAATATCTGTGCAAGCTTTATCTGTGGTAGTCTTTGCCTCATAAGGATGGAATATCTGTATAAGCTTTATCTGCAGTAATCTTTGCTCCATTGTCTGCGGTATTATAAAAACCATTTCCTGGCAGGTTCCACGTGATCAAGGCATCGTGCGTGTTTGAGACGGAAGCGTTTGGACTAAAGGTCTGCGAACAAACATCGTGGAGCTCGCTGGCCTCCGATCCCAAGTCACACATCGGCGGGCTTAACGCCACCAGCGGTAGGCTGCTTCGGTAACCGAGGTATCCACGCTAGCCTCGCGGTAGGTAACGACCAAGACAATAATAACACTTTCGAAATGTTCAAGCAATTCGGTGGAATTGCATCGATTTTGAATGTAATCAAATTAGGTGCGTTTTGCGGTCCATGTCGAGAGAACTGTTAGGAAATCGAAGTTAGTTCGGTTATTATTGACTAGTAGTGTTAAGTTTTTTTCCATTGCCCAGTAAAATGTTTAGTTTATGCAGTCGAAACAGTTGAAATATTGATTTAAGATGACCTCACGAGATTTTACTTCAATGGTCAAATGGCTAGATTAAACGAGATGTAATAATATTAGCTAGTCTTGGCATTTTTATGGACTTGTTCGTGGTAGATGACTATTTGCATCGAAGTCCAAGAAAGTATTGTTTGGAAGTTGAAATATCTTCCAAGCTGCCCGGTTTTCTTAAGCGTTTCGTTTTTATTTGTTTTACAATAGCGAAAAAAATGGACGAGAATTCCACAAATGCCTTGACTCTGAACCTACCAGAGTTATTTTTTTTTAATCCACTTGTCTCGAATAGTTAATAGATACTCTAGTTACTTTCAAATTATCGCTGATTACCCCCATAGCTTCGTTTCTCTCGGTATTATCTTTAACTACTCCACTTTTCTCTTCTCTTAAGGGTTATTTTCCTTTTTCCTAGAATTCTACGTTCTAATCTTTGTAAGTCTCGGCTGTTTTATGAATTAAAGAATTAAAACTATTGCCGAACTTCGATTGTAAGTTCAAGGAATTTTCACTGGCTTAAGTTTGAACGATTGCAAAACATTGCGTTAAATCTTTGAAATGCAAGCCGTATTTTGTTCTTGTTCATTCTTATTACCAGGTAGCGGAAAGTTTTAGCCAGAGACTGGATTTCAACTCCACGATTGGCACAAAATATTTCCTACAACCATACTTCTTTGAGTTTACTGTTAAGAGTGCATTTTTGCTGGGACTCTGAAAATAATTACTAATAAATATATTTTCTAGAAATATGCTTAGCAAATGTGGCCAACAGTAGTTACTAGGTATTACGTTAATAGAATGCTCATTATAATATTTTGTACATATTTTGTCAACTATGAAATGTATTATTATTTCTAATCAAATCAGTTGTGCCATAACAACCGCTTTATAAGTAGCTTTATCGTGACCATAGTTGACAAGGAAGCGTTCTATATCTCCTTAAAGTTCTCTCGATATTGACCATATGCCCTCGGATTGTCGTTCTAGAAGTCCTAAGGGACTACCGTGTCTTATTTATTTCTTAAAATGTGTAATGAGAAAAGCTGAGAGATGTGGAGGAAGCTTGTGATCATTTCTGAACAGACACTATGGAACACTTGTGCCGTTTTCATAAAAAATTACTGCCGAGTCCAATACTCTGATGTGAACTGACTCAAAACTTGGATTGAAAAACTCTCAAACCACTTCAAAACTCTTAGAAGTGGTCATACTCAGATCTTTGAGATGAGACTTTGACACTCAGTTACGTGTTTTACTCATTAGACATGTTCTTCTCATTTTAGTGCGTGGCCATTTTAAGTTTTCAGCTGGCCAAATTTCTTCGGTCAGGACTGTCAGACAAATTTTATGTCAAGATATACCCAGTCCATAGGCATTCAACCACGCTCAATCGCTGATTATAATTGATTTTATTCCCTTCAAAGCGCAGAAATTGAATTTGACCAGACTAAGATTGCAACATGCTGAGGTTTTTTTTGGTTATCAACCTCTGTCATTTGGATCAGGTTTCGAAACAACTTTCCTTACCTGCAGTTAACGTTTATTGAAGATTGAATGAAATTAAATGAAACCGGCACACAAAAAAAGCATTTTATGTTTGTTGCGAATTGATCTTGTATCTTGTATGGTCGACATCTTCAAGCGATCCTCTCTCTCTCTCTGTGTTACCTCGCACGGGAATGCTCATTTGTGATATTTACGCTGAACCAAGTGCTGTTAACGAGTAATAACTAATGAAATATGTAATAATTAATGTTTACTGCGGCGAGCGTTGAATTGCGGACACGCACGGCCTGTTCTTTGAAGAAGCAATATTTCACTGGGTACTGTTTCGAGCCCAACGGTTCGTCACCGAGCGCTCACTAATATAGCTTGTGTATACGTGTAATTTCGAATTCGACCAACAATTGTTATTAAGTGTTAAAACATGTTTTAAAGAGAAAAGCAATCGCCAGATTTATTGAAAACCTATTAATGAAGCATGGAAAATATCTGATAATGTGAATTCTGTTTTACATTTTTTATAAAAAGAGTATTTAATATATACCGTGAAACTTTAGTTTTCTTTTAATGAACCCTTTCTCATTTAACCAACAGCTTAGCATAAAATCGTGGATTATCCTGAATACATCGAAAGGATATTAGGATATGTTTAGTTTTGGAACCTTAGGATTGTTTATTGCACTGACAAGATGCGTCATTGTGGCTTACGTAACCTCAGTCCTGCAAAGTTAATCACTTCCTCGTTTCCTTCGACATCCGTGACCCAAAATCAAAAATTCCAAAACACAATATTTCACCACATGCCATCACCCTCCCATATTGATTTCAGTTCACAGAAATGCTTCGTATATGAAAAATTTCACCATCCGGAATTGATGACACATCTACCCCGATTGACTCTTGAATGTTTAATAATGTTTTCGAGAGTTTTCGTGATGTGAATAATTGACATGTTATGGACATCAGTGCACCTTAGTATAGTGCCAGTCATTCACAGCAAAGCCAACGTTGGATTGCAAACGATCCTCCAGACGAGGAAATGGCACAAAACGGCACCAACGTCACTACGACCTATGTGTCTGGAATCTACCAGATTAATAAGGAAGATACGAACTGGTTGATGACTTCCTCTTTCATCATATTTACAATGCAAACAGGTGAGCTGAGTGAAGTGCTAGGGCCAAAGTGAATATCAGTACAGATTTGCTGGCATCAGGTAGGGAAAAATAGTTGGGACGTGACATATTGCCATCGGAACTGTTTTGCATTTTTTTAGTGCAAAGCACTGCTTGCTAATTCTGAAATTATCTGTGAAACTTAGCAATGTAGCTATTAACCTCATGTAAGGATCAAATTTCGTTATTCTGGGGCTTGCACTCGATTTTTGTAATTTCTATTTCATTTTTACACTTAACATTTTCTAACTTTGAAAACTAGGATTACCAGATTAGATAGACATTTGTCATTTTTTTCAAAGGAAAGTTATTTTAATTATTAAGGTGAGGGTGACAAAAGGCTGGTTGATGTTATGATGAGGAAGAGGAAAAGGAAAAAAAATGCAATTTATCAAGGTTGAAAAAGCATTGTACAACTCTCTGCACCCATTGCAGCCTGCTTTGTCAATCTTGGTAAGTTTTCTTCCTTCTTTCCATACGTAAAATGGTTTTTAATTGCTGATGGTTTTTAGACTCATGTCTAATTGATGATTATGGACATGATGAGGAATTATACCAGTGATGAATAATTGCTCTTTATGAAAAAATGTCCCCACTGCTCAATCTGTCTTCAGGCTTCGGCATGCTTGAATCGGGCTGCGTCTCCGTAAAGAACGAAGTGAACATCATGATGAAAAACGTCGTGGACGTTGCCCTGGGAGGACTCACGTACTGGGTTTTCGGCTTCGGCCTCAGCTTTGGTTCCGGGCCCGGAACGACTCCGTTTGCAGGAATCGGAAACTTTCTCGTTGACACAGAGTTTGACGATCCCTTGATGGGTCCTGTTTTCGGAGCGTTCATTTTCCAGCTGTCTTTTGCCACGACTGCTACCACGATAGTGTCGGGAGCCATGGCTGAAAGGTAGAAGCATCGACTCCTTCTTTCACTTAATAAAGTATAAATAACGCAATAAAGCATGGTATGATTGCAAGTAGTAGCCTGGCATTAATTTTCTGTACGTTAGTAGCTAAAATCAATGGGCAGAGTTTATTGATCATCAGTAAATCAGTTTCTACATTCAAATTATTCTATGTTTAGTGCCTTTCAAAATGTTCACAAATGTTTGATAAATTGTTCACAAATCTTCAACATTTTGAAAATTTTCTTTTTCTCACTGGACTCATTATTAGTGCAACAAATAAAAATGGTGTTTTTTAATTTGCACTAGATGCCAGGAAATGCATTTCTAAATCATACCAAGCGGCAATGATGTAGCTGTCAGTGCACAGTCCATCTACAATTTTTTTATTGTTGGGTCATACCCCAACTTCTACAAATTAGGGGAACGCTAGTGAACTCGGGCATTGAATGGGATTTTAAAAATATTTCCCATTTGATTTGAACCGATGGTAAATGCTATAAGATTATAGCACCCCGAGAAAAAAATGTAAATACGTCAGCGATTTTGGATTGTTGTAAATGCTGGTACAAGAATTCAATGTTGGTCTAAAATTTTTTTAAATTCTATAAATGCTGTTCCTATTTTATTAGGCATAAAATCACAATTTGCTTACCATTTTACCAGCACTACACCACCGTCAGGAGTTCCACCGTTGAGTTCCAACGGTTTTGCTAACTGTTACAGACCAACAATTCCTAAATTTTTTGTATCTATTGAAACCATTTGCTTCTGGCAGGAAAGCTAATAACTAAACGGCTTAGTTTGGTACAGCCATGTCTCAGGCTTTCCTTTGGTCCTGTGCAGATGCAACTTTAAGGCTTACTGCCTGTTCTCCCTGATCAATACGGTGGTCTACTGCATCCCTGCAGGCTGGGTTTGGGGTGAACACGGCTTCCTGAACAAACTGGGAGTCGTAGACATTGCTGGCTCAGGCCCGGTACATCTCATTGGTGGTTCGTCAGGTAAGATTTGCGACAAGTGCGGTCAATGCACGTGGGTGTACGCAGTCCACCCAGTGATGTAGTGGTCAATGCACACGGGTGTACACATTCCACCTAGTGATGTAGTGGTCAATGCACGCGGGTGTATGCAGTCCACCCAGTGATGTAGTGGTCAATACACGCGGGTGTACGCAATACACCTAGTGATGTAGTGGTCAATGCACGCAGGTGTATGCAGTCCACCCAGTGATGTAGTGGTCAATGCACGCGGGTGTACGCAGTCCACCCACTGATGTAGTGGTCAATGCACGCGGGTGTACGCAGTCCACCCAGTGATGTAGTGGTCAATGCACGTGGGTGTATAAAGTACATCTACTGCTAGTTTAATAGCCTGGTTGCACCCCCTTCTACAACTAAGGGGAAAGCTAGGGAACTTTGGTGTTCAATGGAAATTAAAATAACCAATATAACCAATTGGACTAAATCTGTTGATAAAACTCATACAATGAGATAAGAGCACCCCAAGAAAAAAATATGTACACAAGTCAGCAATTTGTACTAGCTGTAAAAGTTGAGAGAGTTAAATTTCGATATGAAAATGTTAAAAACTCAAATCCGTCTTCTCTCCTCCTGGTTGGCAGAAAATCACTGTTTACTTACCATTTTTTCTCAACTACACCACTGACTATCTAGTATTCATTTTGCGTTGGGAGTTGGGAAAAAAAGTTAACAACTTACTGACGTTGATTGAAAAGCTGGTTGTGATGTATGTGGAGTGTTTTACTATGCCAAAACATCTTAAAACCCTGCATCTGTTGCTACCAGCTTTTTCAAGCTTAGGAAGTTGCATTTCTTCCCTCCTCTTCCACATTAAAAATACCAGTCTTTTGACTTCTTTCCTAAAACTTTTTTACCAACAAGCTTTAATTGTATACATCCATGGAATTGAAATGGTAGTGACTTTGTAGCTTGTTGGGTGCTTCCAGCTTTGGCGTCGGCGATAATGCTGGGCCCGAGACTGGGCCGCTACGACAATGGACTGGGCCCGTTGCCGCTGGGCTGTCCCGTGAATGCTGTAATGGGGCTCTTTGTACTCTGGTGGGGTTGGATGGCATTCAATTCTGGCAGGTAATGAGCTTCACAGGCTGCTTGTGCTTCTGTGTTGTTATGACATTGTCAATAAACCTATTCTGCAGAGTGCCTATCTGAGGAATATTGCTCATGAGCAAACACATGTTTTTTAATTTGCTTCAAATTTTAACCATGAACTAGCAGGGATAGTTTCAGGTGGTGGATATATCAAATACTTTAATTGAACCTATTTTATTCAGACACTTAACAGCTTGAATAATTTGTATTTGAATTGAAAATTCTCGTAGTTTTCATAATAGTACCTTTTCAGCCAATTGTAATCCGCTTCAGATTGTAGCAACTTTTTTAGTTGCTGCTAATCAAATGTCCAAAATGGCCAAATCTTTAATGTTCTGTAAGCCCAGAGCCGTGCCAGTTTAAAATCTAGGTAAGCAGAAACAAAGCCACTGAGCAAGTGTAACCTCTCGTGACGTTTGAACTGTCATTACGTAGCGGTCTCGAGGAGCTCAGTTTCTTGCGGTTAAACTCGGTCCTTTCATCATGAATCTATGTTTCTTGGTGGTGAAATTTGTTCCCTTGACGGTGGATCTCAGTCCTGTGGCAGTGAATCTTGGGTTTCTTGGTTGTGAAACTTGGTATCTCAGTGGTGAAGCTGAGTCCCATGCCGTGAATCTTGGTTTCTCCGTTTGAGAAGTGTCTTGTATTTCCAGCACGTACGGTGTCAGTGGCACCAAATGGGAGTACTCTGCGCGCGCTGCGGTACTCACCATGCTTTCCTCGTTTGGTGGCGGACTGACAGGACTTGTTTACTCGATGGTCAAGCACAAGGGACGCATGGACATCATAGACGTTATCAACGGCGTGCTCGGAGCCCTGGTATCCATCACCGGTAATCTTGTTCTTTAAGGGTTTAACACTTTTGTGGTAATTTTATTTACGTTTCATGAACTCTGTCGACAAACATTTTTGTGGGCGAAAATCTTTTAAGAGTAAGCAATTTGGTCATTGTTTAGGCCTGGGCCAACTGGGACAGCGCCCAAGCGGGGAAAGCTAGCTGAAATATTAGCCTAAAAAAGGGCATATTTTAAGACTGAGCATTGACAGTACAGGAAAAAAAGCAACTAAATGCCTTTTTTCCTGTACCGTCAAATTCTCAAAATCTCAAAGAATCAAAATCTCAAAAAGTCTGTGTCCAAGTAGCTCAATGGGATGGAGCAACACTCGCGATAGGTGGAGATCAGGGTTCGAGTCTCCCTTTGGACATCAATTTTTGAGACGTTTATAGTGTTCATAATAATAAAAAACTAAATAATAGTTCATCAAATCAAATCAATACAACTCTGCTTATGGGAATCAAGAATTTGTTCATTTTTCCTTGTGGATTTCGAGAAGGGTTCCTCTCTAGGAGTTGTACAACATTTTTACCCCGTTTTGTTTCACTAGCGGGATGCTTTCTGTACCGTTGCTGGGAGTCCGTGTTGATTGGCTGCATCGGTGCTATGATAGCGTGCCTTGCTATGCCGGTCTTCGACAAATTTGGCATCGACGACCCAGTTGGAGCTTCCTCTGTTCACGGTACAAGTCAATCAAAACCCTTCAAGAGTTTTCTTGCTTTTTATTATTCTAACTATAAACTAGAAAAACCAGCTTTTTAAAACTATACTATAGTGTTGTGAGCTATATTGGGCATTGCCGGCGGATCTTCAAATTAAAAAGGGCAAGAAATTTAAAAGTTTGCTTAAGAAATTTATAATTGAAAAATGTTTTTATACTGTAAAAGATGTTTTAATGTATAAGGTAGAGACAATGTTCGAAACAAAAATGTAAATATAGTAGAATGTTGTTTAATTGTTATTCATATGTAAACACTTTGGACTTCCCAAATGGCACGATGTGTTTAAACGGAATAAAACTACAACCCTTTCAAAATTGTAAACTCAATTAGGGAAATAAGCCCCACCTTTTGCTGGAGTTGCATTAACTACTTGTGATTATTGGACATGACTGCTTTGAGAGGATTTTTGTGTATGTAGTTAGTTCATGGATCTCCAAGGTTGATCTCCAGGGGTCAAGAATCCAAGCCTCATGGTTCTTCTCCAATAGACACAGAGACAATCCAGTCTCAAAAAATTAAAAAAGAGCCAAAATTACAAAGGGAATTGACGTAAAGCTTGGTTTAGCATGCATGCCATCAGTTTGGCGTGATGGAAACACCGGTTCTCGTGAGATCACCAAAGTTAAGTTACACTGCGCTGGGTTAGGTATTGGATGGATGACTTTCATACTCATGTCTAGTTTTATTTGGGAGAAGTTGGAGGGATTGAAGTTAGTACAGCTTCACTTGCTTTGCTTATCAACCTCTCAACAGCGTGCATTTGTGGAGGAAACCGGTTCCTCGAGTTATATCGTCAGAAAGGACGTTAAGCCGATGTTCCCCTTAATGCTATTCAACAGATAGAGGCTACACCCCGGTGCAAGTTTCCCCTATTCTTTTGTACACTAGTTTAGCTATATTATCATCCTTATCATCATCCGTTCATTCACAGATGCCGTTAAATCAGTGTCATGGGGTACGTTGTCAAAAGAGTATGTAGTTAATTACAAGAAATCGCCCACCCAATGTACGTTCTAACCTTGTTGTAGGTATGTGTGGCATCTGGGGAGTCGTGGTGGTTGGCCTGTTTGCCGAGAATCCCATCCACTTGGACACGACCCGGGGACGTAGAGGCCTGTTCAAGGGCGGCGGTTGGTACTTGCTTGGTGTTCAGTCGTTGACTGCCGTTTGTCTGGCCGTATGGGGATTCCTCGCAACCTCTGCAATATTATGGGTTGGTAAAATTGCAAAAATTGCGCTTTTTACGTCTCGGTCGATTTTTTGAGTTTTAAAAGTGTTATGAGAAAATATTTCAGTACAATTCAGTTGATTTTAAAAAATGTGTGTGTAGGGTCCCAAGGATAGGATCCATACCCCATAACAGTTTTGGTACCGATTCCTGTACTAAATTTTGATTTCCAAGGGTAACAGTTCTAGATTGGGTTCTCAAAGCACATTCGTTCTGGTGGAAACCTTTAAAATTACTGTTATTAAGAGTTCAAATGGTGAGAAATAGCAAAAAAAAATTGTTTATAAAATTATGAGGCTGCCTTCATGGTAGCATTATCAATAGTGGGTTTCTGTTGATCATCACAGTGCAGTGAGGACAAAGCAAACAATTGTATGAAGTGTCGCTGAAGCCACAGTAACCGAAAACTGTACCAATTAATACTGCCGATCTAGCAAGTGGTCACTGCTTGGTGCTCTAAGTTCCTGCTAGTAAGCACTGTGCTTTTTACCTTACACCAGGGTTAAGAAATGACAATTCTATGTAAGGTCCTAGGATGAAAGACAACTGTTGCAAGTCCATATTGCTGTGATGCAGATTGTGAACCGTATCGTGCCGATCCGCATGGAGGCCCACGAGGAGTTGATGGGAGCGGATCTGGTCGAACACATGATCCGGCATCGCGGCGGAGGAATCAGTCGTGCCATGTCTGCCATGCGACCGTTCCCCGACCAAGACTACATAGCGGCCGTACCAGTCATTGGAGAGAACCCAGGTATAGCAAAAATGATTTATCAATTTGGTTCTTGCGCTATCAAAATGTACACTTGTGTATTGGGGAATAGGAAAGAACTTCGTTGCGATAGAAACGACTTTCAACTTGCATCGATTACAACCAGCTAAAAAGCGTTTTTGCTTACTTCGTCTCCTTACATATTGGCTCATTAAACTTAAGTAAGGCTTCAGTAAGTTAAGACATAAGTAACCTATTTGGTTGACCAATTAGCCTGAATCTTTGTGGTACTAAACTGACTTTGAAGTGGTTGAGGAATAAAATATCCTCATACTAACATATCCATGCTTATGCTTACTTTAACAAATCTACCCAAGCTTGCATAATAATTTCTAGCCCTGATAATACAGTAAAAGCTAAATTAATTAATGTTAACATGAAATTGTTTCTGTTTATGCCTACTTGGCGATTGTCAATGCTTTCATCAGGCACAGTCGTTGGTTCCACCATCCATTGTTTTTTTCCTCAGGACACGAATCATACATCAAAAGATATGTATTGAACAACATCGAAGAGTTGATAATTCCGAATAAAAGCCACGAACGCACCAAAGTGAAGAGAAGGCGATCCCATGTGAATCCATTCATGGTTGAAACGAGCTACGACGACAACTACATCCCCCAATATGCATGGATCGATTGAGAGCAGGCTTATGCAGCGTTTACTCGAATTTCTATGCTTCGCTTCTCACTAAGAAGGTGCTGTTATAAGATTGTCAAAATACCCTCTTACTATAGTTGCAGATTTTGAAGAGCTGGGTTATTGATGACTTTTGCCATTATTCATAACCTCTGGGTGGGTGAGAATTTTGGAGAAAGAACCAGGAAATGGCATCTAGAAATGGTGCTCTTTTGGGTTAACATATTTAAATTGCAAGCATTGTTAAAAAATTGATATTTCATAAATAGTACACATACATGGTATGACGTTTTGGTAATTGATATTTGAATGTGAAAATGTACAAAAATTGACGTGTCAACAGTTCTGAACTGGAGTGATATATCTTTCTTATAAAATCTAAGCTGAATCTGAGTGACGTTTCATTACTCTACCTTACTCTACTCCATGTTTTTATTGTTTTAAAATATTTTTAAAAAGTCTTTATTGTTTAATTTTCATTGTAGGCTGCTAATGGCCCATTGTTCAATTTCCGTTGGCAAGTTCTTGTACCGCTTCAGAGCATCTTTAAGTTGCGAAGGCAAAATCATTAAGTTGCAGAGTTGGTATTCCTGTAGAGACTTGAATCCCCCAATCTTACTAATTGGCTCGATAAATTCCAACATCATTAAGTTCTCGTAAGCTTTCATGATAACGGGCCGTGACCTGGTCTGCATCGTGTTATTCTTGCTGATAAATTTCAGGTATCTACTTAGGATGACTTCGAAGTTGAATGGTTCGCCGTCGTAGATTTCAAAGTGGTGCTTCATTGCGATGAGAAGGGCAACCTCGAGCACGCTAAGGCTTTCGATTTCTCGAGTTTTTGTGTCGATCGAGCATTCTTGCATGTATTCAGTGAAGTTGGACGGCAAAAGTTTGGGATGCTCGAAAGATAGGTTGCTGACGAGGGAGATCTGAAAAGTTTTAAAATAAAATTACTCTTGCATTTGATTTTGAAATTTGTAAGGCATCATAATTTGTCGGGCTTCTTTCATAACTCGTGATTCAGTTTGCCAATGATGAGACATCAAGCAAGGATTAGCAAGTAAATATATTAAGCTAATGATTATTTTTGCCATGGTTTCAGAACTCAGGGTTAATTTTTTTTAGCTCAAAGCATCTTGCATTGGATTAAAAATTTTTGAGACACTTTTTTGTAGATTTTTTCAATATAAACTGACAAACTAACAAGAAAACAACGATTTTGCTAGCGGCATTATTTCAGCGATAATGTAGGATAAAACTCACAAGGAAGTTTCGCAGTGTATTTTCGCTGACATCCATTTCGTACATTTGTTTCAGAACTGCTTTAACAGAGGAATCTTTCACCAAGTCTTCCACATGCTTGTTCCAACGAGCAATTGTACTGTTTTGGCACTCTTGGCTGTTGTTTAAGAAAAGAAGGTCTTTGAAAATCGATAGCCATTCTTGAAAGTCTTGATTCGGTGGAAAAAGGTAGATTTGCCGGTGAGAGAAGCGAGATTTCACTCGTTTCTCGAGAAGTTCTGTCACATCCAGCCGACAGGTGAGGCCAATCACGCAGATTGGAGCCTGCAGTAAACAGAGAAGTTATTGAAATTTATTTTGGTTCTTTAAAGGTCTACCCACAATAAACATAAGCGGAAGCGGAAAACAGGCGAAAAAACGAGTAAAAATTTTAACTTCAGTTTCAAACGACACTACACAAAACAATCACAAGCAAAAATAAGGACGTAGGATTAATAATTGCTGAAATTTTCATTGCTTGCTTGTGATATTTACTTTAACTGTTGTAAATTTCAGAACGAAATAAGTAGACGTGAGTTATATGAACGTTCATTGGGAGCAACCTGTGGTTGCTCTTATTGAAGGTAGACCTTTAATGAAAATTTATATGAATATTGTTTTGTAAGGGCTTGTATATTTGTTCTGTACAGTGATCCAAAGATTTTTTTTGGATGTCGACAACTATAGGTACTTCTTGATCGATATCTGTTCCTGTTACTGATGGTTTGCAATGGAACAGATGCATGTGAATCAATTGACAAAAATCAAGAAAAATCTTCGAATCGCCCCAATGAGGTGCAAATCCTCATTGAAGAAAATTCTGTAAGTGAACAGCCCAAAAATTGTAAAACATGCATATTGATGAAGTATCATAACCTGATCATTTTGAAAATGGAATTTGGTTCCAAGTTCAATGGTTTGATGTACCTACCTGCTGTGATTGAGCTACATCAAAGAGATTGTAGAGCAGCGACTGATTGTGATGGTCGCAGAATAGATCAAATTCTTCTAACACAAAGATCACGGCTTTGGACTGTTCTTTATCACCAGCCTTTAAGCTATCAAAAAGGAACTTCAGGTTTTCAGCGGAGGAACCGAACACTTTGCCATCAACAACGTTTTCAAGTCCCAGTTGCACAGTTGCATCTAAAAGTGCAATGTGATCTGTGGTGTGGAGCATCCCTTGCAAGTGCACTGCTAACCAATGACCTTTAAGTGAATCCATTTTTTTCAAATCCTTCAAGATGCAATTAATGAGCTGTGGAATATAAAACAACTAGTTACAGTTATGCTACTTGCTGACAAACAGCTCAAGTACCAAATGAACATCACCTTACCGTTGTCTTCCCACAACCACTGGGCCCGACTATTAAAACTGAATTGCTCTCGCCCATGGTAACAGTCCGAAGAACCAAATTGTGCATCTGCGACCATTCTTTCTCGTGGCCACGGAATGTTTTGGAAAGCGATGTCAGCCGCTCTTTTAAGCGGTTTCGTATTTTGGAAATTTCATATTCGTCCGTTAACCCAATCTTGTCTTCAGTGGGTGAGTGGGCTCTACTGGAGTGTTTAAACATTGAAATAATGTCATATAACTAGATTTTCATTGATGGTCTTCAAAAATAGCAAAGAGAGGTTAATTCTTGTTGAATTTCTTATTACTTCTTCCCTTCATATTAAAAGAAATCGGGTAAACACGTGGACGAGCTTTGTGTGCTTGTGATCTAAAAAATGTCTACAGAAGAAAAATACGTCAATTTAATGATGATTGGAGTTAAAGAGTGAAACTAGATAACACATTGAATCAGACAATGAAAGAACTTCAACGTTTCCCTCGCTTTTCCGTGCAAATACCAAGGTCAAAAAACCAGCTGATTGGCAACATCGGTTGCCTTGAGATTTTATCTTGACAGTTGACTCAGGTCCGTTTTGCAATGGAAGCGGGATTTAGCTTTAAAAAACGTAACATATCTAACCGCGGTGCCAGAAAACGAAAGGGAAGTGACAAAGAAAGCTGTAAGTTGTCTTTTCATACACCCAGTAACAAAATTACTTGGTAATCTTCCACTTAATAGGATCTGATAAATTGTAGGTTATGAATGTGTAAACTGAACACAGGTTGATTATTTTTTTGGCAGCCAGCAGTGAAGATGAGACAACGATCGTGAAAAATGAGAAAAAGAAGAAAGGACTGAATCACTTGGTCCAAAAGGTAACCGAGAGTTCTGTTGATAAATGCCATTCAGCCAAAATAGAGTAGGTAGTACCACAGTAGGCAGGTGCTAACATAGCATATCTACTTTTTTCTGTTCGTAGACAACTACTCAGAAGAAATCTGCATCAGCGGTGAAAGATGATAGCAGCAATGAAGATGAGGACAGCGTTATGGTATCATACAAATCAAAACGATTGGCAGGTCCAGATGGACCTACCGATATGGGTGCAACTGCAGTTATCGAAATTGAAACAGAAATCGACAAGGATGCACAAGCCATTTACGAGAAGTCTCTACTTATCAACAAGGTAGGTGCATAAGTAGGTAGTTACTGACTGTAAGTAACATCCTAATTTCTTTTAATCTTGAAATGTCAAACAAAATATAATGCTCTTTTATCTTTTCAGGAATTAAAAGGAAAGGAAGATGACAAGGTTTACCGTGGTCTCAACAACTACACAATTCTTTTTGAAAAAAGAGATACAGCTCAGGGAAATGCATCCAGCGGCATGGTACGCAAAGGACCAATTCGAGCCCCTGCCAACTTGCGATCCACGGTTCGGTGGGACTACCAGCCTGACATCTGCAAGGACTACAAAGAAACTGGCTTCTGTGGCTTCGGGGACAGTTGCAAGTTCCTGCACGATCGATCCGACTACAAGTTCGGATGGCAGCTGGAGCGAGAGATGCAGGACGGAACCTATGGGGAGGCAGACAACGATCCTCACCAATATGAGGTTGATTCCGACGGAGAGGACATGCCATTTAAATGCTATGTTTGTCGGAAGTCATTCAAGGATCCAGTTATTACAAAGTTAGTATACCAGAGGTTTCTGAAATGGTAGATAGTAAAATACTAGCTCTAGTCAATAATTTAAGATAACTTTATAATAATGAATATTTAAATACTCCTGATCTTTTTCTCCAAGAAATATAATTTTCAATGCTTCATTTGTAAATAACTACGTCTTTTGTTTTAGATGCAAACACTACTTCTGTGAGAAGTGTGCCTTGGACCAATTCAAGAAGTCTCAGCGTTGTTTCATCTGCAACGCCCAAACGCACGGAGTTTTTAATCCTGCCAAAGAGCTCATAGCTCGGATGAAAGAAGAGAATTCCGAGCAAGCTTCGACAAGCCACCAACACAAACACGACAGTGATTTCTCTGATTGATTTTAATTAAAAGCTTTCCTCACAAATATTGTTTCCATATACTTTAAAAGCAAAATATTGTTTTTTTTATACACTGGCGTGTTTCCCCCCCCCCCCCCCCCCCAATTTCCCTCCCTAATTTCTTGTAACTTGAGGTCATTTTGGTCATACTTGTGAAGATGATTGTGGTACAAAGACGTATTTATTTATTTATTTAATGCTGCATACTATTTCATAGTATTAGTGTGAGCCTAAGTGCTAAGGAACATATGCCGTAAAGATAAAAAATTAGGAACATAATTGTAACAATAACTTAGTGGTAGAGATAAAAACAATATTAATTAATAATAATGGTATTTATAGTAATTAATAATGGGTATAAATGGTAGAAGTAAAGCACCATAGTCGTTCAATTCTACGTCATGTTTTATATATTTGTATTTAGAAATTCTTCTAGTGAGTCGTAGGGGTTCTGGATTAGGAAAGATTTGAGTTGCATCAAAGATGGGGCGAGTTGACGAATTAGTGATGAATGTTGGGAGATGGTTATATATTTTTGTGCAGAGATGATGTGGGCTGTGTTCGAAGAGGAAGTGGATGGTTGAGCGGATTCTGTGTCTGCTTCTTCTGGCCTACGGGTGCGTAGAAGAGTTTAGAGGGAATTGTTGGGGTGGCTTCGGACGTAGGTGCAGGCGATTTGGATGAGGGAAGATGCATGGGTTAGAATTTTTAGTGCGGGGAAGAGGGGGTTTGCAGGATTTTTTCCTAGAGATACCTGCCATTATGCGGATGGTTTGTTTTTGAATACTGAAGTTACGCTTGGTTTTTGAGTATTGAAGAAACGAAAGTAATGTAAAATAGTAAGAAAATTAGCAAAAAATAGCATTATGAACCATTTTTTCTTCCTGGACGAGCCTTTCACGAGTTAAAATATGGAAATTTCGTGTGGTAAATGTTGGCTTTAAGTGTAAAAAAATCGATTTTGATTTCCACCGCCAGTTGGATTCGGAGCCTGCTCATATCATGCAACGCTGTGATTGGCCGTGTGCGTCAAGAGGGTGCTGCCCTCTGAGCAGCTTCACGAAAAGGACCACAATCAAAATCTCCTTGTTCCTTGCTTGTTCTAGTGTGCCGTGTAAATCAAAATGGCGACCAGCGACGATGAGCCGATGCATCTCTACGAGGTGTTTCAGAATTGTTTCAACAAAATAGCGAACAAACAACCTGGTAAGTGGATAAAATCAATCTTCATCGTCTGGTGCGCGTATTAAATGAAAGTTTTCCGAGTTCGATCGATGCCAAATTCAATTTCTCGTACGATTTGTTAGCGTGTGTCAAGCTGAAGCAGCAAACGATACGATCACCTAACAGCTTTCTGGTGTCAAAAGTTGAATTTCGGATTAATCTACGTTCGGAACAGTGGATCATATTCGTCAACCAGTGCTCTAACCTAAAATTTCATGTGAAATTCCTTCGAGAAAGCAAGCCGTTTTCGCGCAAACTTCGCGTTTAGTTGTTATGGAGGTGTCAGAATTGTGACTGTTGTTATGCCTCGAATCTGTGAGCTTAGCTCCCATGCTCATCTTCAGACAGTTTCTTTGATGAAACTCTCCTAACGTAAACATGAACCGAGCTGAAAATAAATAGTCCGCGATCAAGTGTATTGCAGAATTATTTTCTTACTATCGCTAATTTGTTTAGAACTCTTTGACACTTTCCTGTCAGAAAGGGCTTTGACCATTAAAGTCGGATTTTATAACCAAAATTTAAAGGTCGAATGTTATCACATAAGTAGTTAAAAGATTTATAAATACCGATTAAGATCAAAGATTTGCAAGGAAACTCGATGATAACCTTGAAAAACAAGGAATAATAATTGATTGGAATTTATTTATTTGACAACATAACCGATAACCCCTATCCAGGTAATTAACCGGAATACAGGTATCTACCCTTCGTGTAGGCTTCTTTCTCCTTTTGCAACGAAAATACATTTGAAATGGATGATTGTTATACATTTAATGACAGCCAAACTGGAATATATCTATATTTTCATGGTTAATGCGATCATTAAAATCAAGTGCCTAGTTCAACTACAGTGCCTAAAATGAAAACGAAAGCGACACCTTTGTTTCAGTGTTAAAAATCGCAACATTTTACTCATCTCCACTTGCCAATATTATCTCACTGCCTTATGATAACATTTCAACAATATTTTTTGCACAGATATTCAAATTCGCCATCACAAATAATCAAATAACGCCCGTTTGCTTTCACCGTTCTCAAAACCAGCCAGCACCACCGAGTGTAGAAATATTGTTTCTATCTCTTGGACAGATCTTGAAAATGTTGACATGCGTAAGCCAAAGTGAAAGGTTGATTAGAACCAAAGAGCTATGCATCCAGTATAATAATTTAATAGATTAAATAATTGATCTCTAACCTATCAAAGTGATTCATTATTATTATTATTATTATTATTATTATTATGCTTCTACGGATAACTTGTTACATATACTCTTAAATTACTCGCTATTATCTACGAGTTGAATTAATCGCTGATAAGCGCTGTGACGATCGCCAGTCGGGAATGAGTTAAGTTCTGTCTCGGTATCTATACCTGTAGCGACACTTTCTTTTGAGATTGACAATACGTTTGAGGACAATGCTTCAGTGTTTTATCTTGTAAATCAAACTTGGGCTGGGCTACTATACTAGTTACCGGGAGTAAGATTGTAAATGACAATCATGGGGTATGGATCTGATCAGTGGTGCGACGTGCTTAGCTAGTTGATCATCGAATATGACACCAACTTGATTGAGACATTTTATAGCTGCTTTATACTTTGCCAAGTAAATGATTACCGGATCTATCAAAGGAGAGTTGAATTTTAACTCCCATAAATCGGTGATGTAAGTTCTTATCATCATAGAAGCAACCTAAGAAAATCTAGAAAACACCTACCGTGATTAGCTGGTCATATTTAAGCTCTAGTGTTACTTAAACTCAGTTTTGTGGATCTGATCCTTTATCGGTAGCCGTAAATCGGAATGAAAAATGATTCTATTGTTAGTAAAAGCAGATGTGATATCAGAAATGGCCAGCTATTAACATTCCGCATGGGCGGTGCGTGATATTTGCGTACGTTTTTGTAGTAAATTTGCTAGTTTTGTTTGTAGCTCGTGTACTGAGTTGTATGGTTGTAAAATAATTGACTTTATGCGTATGGCCTGTGTTTTATTTTATAGACATCTAGACTCATTTTTGTCTTGAGAGCTACTGCAAAAAAATTCATATAAAGGGATTTGAATTTGGTGTGCTTTTTTTAATAATATAGCCTATTTACAATGGGATTAGTTACTCACCTTAACCGGTTCATGATAGCCTAGCTTTTAGCTAAAACTCATCTTGTTAAAAATGGAAAGATTGGATAATGGCAAAATGTTAAATACTATCAGAATTTGACAGATATTTTTCCAAACTGGGACACGCGAGTCTCGATTACCGGACTCTAGCAATCGCAGTCGAAAGCCAAGGTACAATAAGTCAATCAAAATTTCACAACCGCGATGGTTCTACTCCTTGGAGATCCGTAATTCTCATCAAATTCACTGAAATCCTCTCAAAAAGTGTGTGTCCAAGTAGCTCAAATGGGTTAGAGCAACACCCGCGATAGGTGGAGATCGGGGTTCATGTCTCAATTTTTGAAAAGGTTTCAGTGTACCTTATAATAAATTACACCGCGCATTGCAAGCGTTTGCAATTTAAATCAGATTTCATATAAACGTCAAAACTGGTTTCGTGAAAGTAGACATTATTTTCATCAGTTATTTTTTTTTTAAGTGATCAATTCGACCAGCATCATGTCCAGTAAACAACCCTTCGTTTAGAATTCCACCGTCGCCTTGAGTGCGTTCTTTGTAGCGTTGTACGAGTAGGGAATGACAATGTCCACCGCTAACACCTGCTCTCTCCATCGTACGCCCGCGATACCTTCGCGTTACCTTCGCTTGTATTAAACACGTGGTCGGTCACGAATGATGTTGGCCGGGTTTATAATGTTATGCCTTTTAATATTGGGAGTTCATTTGTTTGGAGATACTATTTTTTGAAACTTCTGCAAATTGACTTTTCGTATGCTTGTGGTACTTTTTTAAGCGTGAATCTAACTTTTCTGCTTGTAGCCAAAGAACCAAAAGAACCTAACTTTTTTTTTTGAAGTCAAGGTCGGTACTTAATAGGTTATTCTGTATTTTATTCTTTGCCTATCAAATTTGGTTGAGCAATAAAAATATTTTCGGGAATACCGCGGGGTTTCATGCCCAGAATGGTCCATTTTTTGAGAGGACATTATTGGGCAATCCGCTTGTAAAATATTACCGAACAGCTGAAAGTTGGCTAATTTGTTTTCTTTCTTACCAAGTTTTGTTACCTGTCTTCTGTTTGAGTCTTTTTTTTTTGTAATAACTTCAAGTGAAAGAGAAAATTAACGCTAAAAGTTGTTAAAAATGGCGGCGACTTTCGACTACTGACACCAGGGGTATCTAATGTTTCGTTAGAGATAACGTTCGTTATCTTTAACGAAACAGTTAAGTGATCGATACCCAGTATTACGATACAGTAACTTTTTTCTACTGGTCTACGAGACGAGGTGAAATTAGAAGTCTTTATTTGCTTCTTTGTAAGGATTGAAAACAAATTGGCTATCTCTTCTCATCGAACTGTAAAAAGATTTGCAGGATTTTATTATTACTATAACCGCTTCTAAAATGGATGCCCAATTATAGTGTTCATAATAAGAAAATACCCCGTTCATAGCAAGCGTTTGCAATTTAAATCAGATTTCATCTAAAAAAAGTTACAGGATTGCAGGTACTTCGGGGTATCATCCACAAAAAACTGCATTCAAAACGCACTATAGTACCATAGATCAGTTGGAATGTCATTTAGATATCATAGGGGTTAAACACATAAAAACGCATTCGACAATCTTGAAAAGTATCAACTCCAAAACCTGTACCGCTAGTGCGACTTGGACGCCAACTTTCATTATTTAATTTACCTAACAGTAGCCCCATAAATCACTGTGGCCAACTGGCTCCCGAACCCGGGACCTTTGACTCAGGCTGGTTCAGCAGGTGATTATTTGGGGCCGTTTGCCGTGTCCGTGGCATTTTCAAACCGTCTCCGCCAACGGTGATAAGACCTGCGTTGACCACAAACTGTCAAGACACTTTTTTTTCTTGGTCGTCACTGTTTTAGTGCAGCAATCATGTAAGATTAGGATGAAATCTTATTTAAATTGCAAACGCTTGCAATGCGCAGTGTATTTTATTATTAACAACACTATAACCGTCTCAAAAGTTGATGCCCAAACGCGTTTGGGCATCAATTTTGTTAATAATAAAATCATGTAAGATTGTTTGAGCCCCTGGCTGGAACCATAAGGCGTCGGGTTTCACATTCTCCCTTCTTGATCAAGCCAGATCCATTATCATCCTCATCATCAACCACTCATTTTCGACACCATAATCATTGAGTTAATAGGTTTAATCAGAGAGCCAGCGTTGGTCTTAAAATTTTTGCGCAGCAAGCGAGCCGGTAAAACGTGGTAACGGTAGGCGCCATCCGATTCTGTTTGCGACCGTCCATTTTATCAATCATTGAGGTTAGCACCAATAAATATTAATTGAGCGTAAACTAGTTTTTAAATGCGAGTGATCTGCGGGAAATAAAAAAATAATTATTAATGATACTCAAAACAACGGTGACTATACCTAATAGCATCTTCAATTTTGGTCGGTAATGTAGTCGTTAGGTGGCAATTTTTCGCGAAGATAGATAAACCGTTGAGTGCGTAGGTTCCATGGTGCTACAGAACCCTCTGTGAAAAGAGTGCGTCGTTATCACAACAATAACATCAATCAAAAGTCCCCAGTGGAGCGTTTAGGGGCCCAAGATAATTTTCGGGTATACACACAACGTGAATGGCTCAAAAACTGGATGGTTTGGGGATTGCCGGAAAGAGTATTTTGGTAACTCTTAACGCTGTATTCGAATTAATTCGTCGCTTTCAATTTCAATTAGAGTGATGTTACTAAAGTAACTTCGGGTACTTCTTTTTTTTAAATCCACACCAACATGCCAGATCGCCTCAGCTGCGTCCTCCCTAGGTTGTTCTAGGTTAGTCGGTATTTGCTTCTGGCACTGATCTAGCGTTAATAAAATCATATTTTAATGATGTCATGTTTTATCTGTAAACATTCATTTTTTATGATGTGAGAACTGAATTTTGTTTCTACCGTTTCTTGGCTATTCGTGACAGACAGCTCGCGATACCCACAGTATTTTTTGAGTCTAGAAGCGCTGAGTCAGGTATTGAATGGGTGACCATTATAAACATGACCAGTTCTGTTCGGGAGAGAGGTTGGAGGGATGAAACTTAGTACAGCAACTTCATTCGCCTTGCTTATCAACCTCTCGACAGCATGGATTTGTGGAGGAATCCTGCTGTTCGAGTTGTACCGTCCTTCGGAAGGGACGTGAAGCCGGTGGTCCCCTTGGTGCTCTTCGACAGGAGTAGGCTACGTGCCGCCACCGGGTTTCCCCTCCTCCATTCTAGGCTAGGTTAGGTTCATCATCATCATCATCATCATCCACTCATTCACCGACGCCATTAGACCAGTGCCGCAGGGCCAGTTGTCAAAACAGTGCGTCGTTAAACACCACAAATACACAGTTGCAACAAGGCTATGAGAGCGGCCATTTTTATTGGTGGTTCTCAAACGTATTGTACTATCCTTCTACTTGGCGGCGACCACAAATCAACTCATCGAATTTATTCTCGAAGATTTCAGCCCACGGGGTTTTATGTTACACCATTAAACAGCCACATTGTCTCGATTTGCGAGTTTTATGCTAATCGAAGTGCATTGCACGTTGCCAGGATCGAAGTAGAATCGTTTCGAATTTGCACTTCTTCGGCATTTCCCATTATTTGCGACTGCGAGATGGTCGTAACCAAGAAAGTGGCAAGTGTTGGCTTGTTCTGTCAAATACTTTCTGTGTTGCACTGTGTTGCATTGTTATGCGGATTGAATAAGTGGGGTAGTGACTGCGAGCTAGACTGCAAAAATGTGCGACTAAATCGGTATACGAACCCGGGACATCCCAATTGCCAGTCGGGTGCTCGGTTACATATATTCCAGTTTTCGCGGGGTGGATAAGGGACCCTCTCAAGGGGTAAGAGGCCAAGGTGACTTGTCTGGACAAGTCAGAGAAATATGGAAATAATATTTTTCTTTGAAACAGATTTGTACATTTAGCACCTGTGATCATTTACATTTTACGTTTACAAGACATCTTTTAAAAATGTCCTTTAATGCATGATACCGAATGGTTTGGCGTATTGGAAACACCGGTTCTCGTTAGATCACCGAAGTTAAGCAACACTGCGCTGAGTCAGGTATTGGATGGGTGACCATCATACACATGACCAATTCTGTTCGGGAGAGAGGTTGGAGGGATGAAAGTTAGTACAGCAACTTCATTCGCTTTGCTTATCAACCTCTCGACAGCATGAATTTGTGGAGGAATCCTGTTGTTCGAGTTGTACCGTCCTTCGGAAGGGACGTTAAGCCGGTGGTCCCCTTGGTGCTCCTCGACAGGAGTAGGCTACGTGCCGGCACCGGGTTTCCCCTCCCTTTTAGGCTAGGTTATGTTCATCATCGTCATCATCATCCACTCATTCACCGACTCCATTAGACCAGTGCCGCATGGCCAGATGTCAAAACAGTGCGTTGTTAAACACCACAAATAAATAAATGCATGATGTGTTGGATCGCTTCACATTGATCTTCGTATGTATCTCTTTCCTCATCATCTCTTCTTTCTTTCTGTATTCTCTCTCTGATTCACTTGACCCGTAGGAAGACCTCCGCTAGGCAACAATCCTTGGGCACCCAGCGCTGCAGTAATTAGAGGAGATGCAAGTAGTTACCGATGCCCCCCCCCCCCACTCCCCTGCCCCTTGCCCCGTGTGCGTAGCGTAAACATGGCAACTCGCTGGCGGCTTCGATGTAAACACTGCAGTCGCCAGTGAGTAACTGAGGAATTCGTGACGTAATAGGCGACGCCGACCGACGCTACCGGCGCCTCTAGCGTCGCTAACGTTTGAATTAGTGGCCACTCGTTCGGGATGGCGTACGATGAAGATTCGTTGTGTTTAACGAAGCACTGTTTTGACAAAGCAGCGGTCTAATGGCTAAATTTGTGAGCTTAATTTGGTGAGAATTAGAGGGGGGGGGGGGGGGGGGAGAGGTTGCCGCCACGTAGCCTACTCCTGTCGCTGAGAACCACGGGATGGAAGTCCTTTCCGGAGTACAAAACATTGCGAAAAACAGGATTTCTCCATAAATCCATGCTGTTGAGAGGTTGATAAGCAAGGCGAGCAAAGTTGTTGTACTAACTTCAATCCCTCCAACCTCTCTCCCGAACAGAACTGGTCGTGTGTATGATGGTCACCCATTCAATCTGACCCAACTTCGGTGATCTCACGATGACCGATGTTTCCAACACGGCAAACCGATCTGCGGACACTCTTTCAATACTCGACTCAGCGCAGTGTTGCTTAACTTCGGTGATCTCACGAGGACCGTTCGGTTAGGCGTTCGTTGGTGCACGGACATCAATCAACGAAAGGAAGGTCAGGCTTTGGAGGAAATTCTAGCGATATTTCCATTGCATCCACTTTATTTTGTAACAGTGGCGATTCATCGGGGAATCTATCAAAATCGAATACTTGTAGTCTTGACATTTTTTTGGCCCTGATTATTTAGTTAGGTTAAGTTGCACAGTCACATGTAGCAGGTAGTTTTTTTAAGTGAATTAAGAGCACGGCTTAGAGTAAATTGATTTCATTTCCCATTGCTCTGGCTCAAATATTGATAAAAAGACCCATTCCATGCTCGATGGGTCCCGCACTCACTATGGATCTCGCACTTACGATGAGTCCCGCATTTACGATGGGTCCCTCACTTACTTTGGGTCTCGGACTCAAGATGGGTCCCGCACTCACGATGGGTCCCGCACTCACGATGGGTCCCGCACTCACGATGGGTCCCGCATTTACGATGGGTCCCGCATTTACGATGGGTCCCTCACTTACTTTGGGTCTCGGACTCAAGATGGGTCCCGCACTCACGATGGGTCCCGCATTTACGATGGGTCCCGCACTTACGATGGGTCCCGCATTTACGATGGGTCCCACGTACAAGATGGGTCCCACGTACAAGATGGGTCCCACGTACAAGATGGGTCCCTCTTACTTTGGGTCTCGGGCTCAAGATGGGTCCCGCATTTACGATGGGTCCCACGTACAAGATGGGTCCCACGAACAAGATGGGTCCCACGTACAAGATGGGTCCCTCTTACTTTGGGTCTCGGGCTCAAGATGGGTCCCGCATTTACGATGGGTCCCACGTACAAGATGGGTCCCACGAACAAGATGGGTCCCACGTACAAGATGGGTCCCACGTACAAGATGGGTCCCACGTACAAGATGGGTCCCACGTACAAGATGGGTCCCTTACTTACTTTGGGTCTCGGGCTCAAGATGGGTCCCTTACTTACTTTGGGTCTCGGACTCAAGATGGGTCCGTCCAACGTTCATAGTGGGTCCGTTGTAGCCAGGCAGGTGCAACGCCTAGTTGTTGTTGTAGTCTCACGCTGAGAGAGAAAACTGGAAGGTTGGGTTTCCTTGGCTCATGAGTGTAGGTCGAGTGTCGAGTCGTCGCCCGAGAGTGACTCGCTTTGAATGAAGTTTTATATCTACAGTAATCGAGCGATATCAACTCTATGATAGCGGATTTGTTTACTCGGGGTAAAACAAGGTGAACATTTGACCAAATCTTCCCAATAGCGTAATGGACGTGTGGTAAAACAAGGGAAAAAATCGTCGAAAAAATGCTAAAAAATTGCGGAATCCAAATATTTACAAACAAATAAAAATCTTCAGCGCTATGTAATTCACTTAGTTTAAAAGTTAAAAAGTTCTTCCTTATTCTTCTTCAAGTTTAACATCAGCGCTGTGATAGTACGATATTTGCTACTCAATTCAGATAGTAATTGCTACCCTTTCACATCGCTAATTATAAGTAATTGATTCAGATTAAAACGCCCCCGCTTTAAAGCTATACAATTGACTTCTAAATGCCGGTGCCGATCTTGCACACCTACGAGACAAATCTGTCCTCAATCCACCCTCGTCACAATCAACACCGAATAGTACAACGCCTACACTAGGATTAATTTAAGTTTGCCACTTTCTGGGGTGCTTGTACCAACCTAGAAAACATGGCACCATGATGCTACTGTTAGCTATCTGATTTAAAAGCAACAAAATAATGTTTTTCTTTGGTTGAAACATTTAATAATTTCTGGAAAACAAAATATTTAATGAAAAAACAATAAATGTTAATCAACCAAAGTTAAAATTAATGTATTTTAGATTACTTTTAACTTTTTTTAGGTTTTGGCATGTACCCAAGCTTGCAAACTGCTTTTTGGTAGCCATTGCTAGAATCCGCTAGTGTACGGTAGGTATTTAGCAGAAGCCATTAGGACTTTTAGTTTTGCATTTGAGTTCGTATTTTTCAATAGAATTAATTTCATGCAAATAAACTGATAAATTCACAAAGAATTCAAGTGCATGATGCATTGTTTGTTCATAATTTTCTGGTTAATTTTCAAACTCCCCGGTGAAGACTGGCTTTATTTTGCATTCTAAAGTTGGCAATGTGTAGTCAGAGTCCACCAGGTTGTGGCAAGGTAAGGCTAACACAACTGTAGCTCGCAGTCTCGTATACTAATTTACAAAGACACTGCGCATTTCTGTATACACACAACGGCATTGCAATCTTGTACACATCATCTCGACACAAACACCCCCGACGCAAACTAAACACGACGTCCCTCCCGTCCCAGCGTCCCGTCCCAGCGTCCCGTCCCAGCGTCCCGGGTCCCCCGCCTCCCGCCACCGCCCGTCGCCCCAGCGCGCTTCGTGCACTAGCTAAGCTAACAACAAGTTAATCCCCGTAGCAAACATTGTGCCTCGACGGAGTCAGCGTCGCCGTTGTTTGTCTGGGAATCTCACCACTTTATTAAAGCGTCGCGACGCTCGTGCTGGCTTAGACGACGCCGAGTGCGTCTGTTTGATGAAGGGTTGTTGGGATGGGGGACGGTGCTAAACGGTCGTCGATTGAGAGGTGTGGACCCGTGATTTGATGGTTTTGTGGGTGAGATTTTTTGTTTTGTTTTGTGTGCGTTAGCTTTTTTGTGCACTTATCGAACAAATTTATTTGGGTGGTGAAGTTTTTTCGACTTTTTACTTACAGTTCTAACATAATACAAGTATTTTGCTTCTTTATTATATTACGAAGTTCACTTTTTTTTGGTGATTGCAAGGTTTGTGAGATAATTATTAATGACTAGAATCGAACCCTGTTCCTTCTGAAACAGACAGTGTTAATGAAACATTTTATCTCGTGTCCAAAGGGTCAAGCAACGAGCTGCATTTTGTAATTTTTTTTTGCTTTATTAGTCTTTTTTTAACAACGCATTGTTTTGAAAACGATCCTTGTTACAAAACTGAACAAATGACGTCGAGGAACGTGTGTGTTATGATGTACCTAACCTAGCCTAGAAGGGAAGAGGGAAAACCAGGTGCGGATACTAAGCCTACTCATGGCAAAGAGCTCTAAGAGTAGGGAAACACAGACTTATCGTCTCCTCCGAAGGACGGTACAAATCGAGAGGTTAATATGGTGTCGAGAGGCAATAAATTCAATTCCTCCAACCTATCTTCCGACCAGAAATCTTCATTAGTGCAATGGTCATCCATCCAATACCTGATTCAGCGCAGTGTTGCTTAACTTCGGTGATCTCACCAGAACCGTTGTTTCAAAACGCCAAACCGTTCGGGTAACATAATTAAACTACTACTTTTGTAGCTATACTAGGATTGAGTTTACAATCTTGCTACCCCAAGCAATGGACATCAAGACGTAGCCGACAACAGCAACGTCTGAAAGAATTGCAAGCCCGTGCGAATGACAAAGTGGTCCTGACACATCCCAGGACAATAATTTAGTGTGCCATTTGAGAGGTGACGGCGCCTTAACTCCCAAAACTTCAAGTTACCAACTTGATGTCGGTGTCATTATCCACTGGGTCCTTTACTGAGATTGGCCGATCGCGTTAGAGAGCTTTCGTAGGTGGAGAGTGGCTAACTAGGCAAGGCCACTTTGTAGGACAAAGCATTCTCAGTTTTTTTTGCTACTGAAATTAGTAGAAAATTCAATGTTAACTTTAAAAAAAATCAACCCTTTGGATCCCTATGCCTTAAAATCTGTCTGCTGTTCTATCTGAGTTTCCCCTTTCTGATTTATCGCTTTTGCACTTTTTGGTATAGCGGTTACGAAAAATTATTTGGTTTTACGTCTCAATTAGTCTCAATTTCATTTGTGGATTATGCCAATCTACAAAAATGGGAGTCATACCAAACCCGGCATTGTATTGTATTTTACATTTGTTTACGAATACACTGACATACCAACATTACCTCGGGGCTATTTCGGGTCCTGTGTCGAACTGTCAAGTCATTCACCAAATTGCACTGTGTTTTTTATTTTTATTTTTTTTTCCTGGAAAATGTAAAAATGTTTATCAATTTCCTCAAAGTTATACTAAGCAAGGCATTCAGCAGAATGTAAATATTTATTCGTCAATTAAAATCGTAAAGATTAAGATATACAGACAGTCAATTACATTTAAAATACATATTCACATAGATGTATGACAGTTATAAAATGTATCACAACTATGAATATCGCACTAAAGCCACGTTTGAACAACTATACCTATATTTACCATACCGAGTGGCCACCTACTCCTAACCCATCGGCTCTCTTCACCGGCTCCCCGACAAAGATGTCATCTGAGTCCGTAGCCGTCCCATGGACTGACCCTGTCTCCAAATACCGGGCCTGTTCTGGACAATCGCACACTCTTTGCCCCAACATGGCACTGACAGACGCCCAGATCTTTGCTCCTGGGGATGCTGACACCGACACCACCCCTACCAGAGGGTCAGAAGTTAGTAATTAACTCCGGCTGGCCGTGATTATAAGATTCGCGAAAGTTATACATAAGGGTGGACATGGTGCTCTGTCCTTCTTTGGCTTTTAGCGTCTGTCGGGGATGGATTCGGGGTTTTAAGAAACGTCATTTACAGAATGTCCCGGGTGGCTGGAAAGGAGGTGTAGTTTTGCTAGTGTAGGTGGTTGGTCGGAAAGCTGTAACTGTGCAATGCTCCATGAGGTGTTCAAATGGACGTAAGGATTGAAATTTGGGGTTCTCTTGCTGTTTTAGAGCGGAGTGACGTTTGATTTTTGACGTTATAAGAGAGCTTGGATGAAATTAAACCGTGGATCAAAGTTGAAAAGTAATTGGCATTCATTATTTTATTAACTTGTTCTCTTCTTAATCAACCGTGTTTAGACCCGGTATTACAATAATTTTAACGGGTAGTTAGACTGTTAACTCATTGAAACAGCTGACTTTTACTGCCTATGATTTCTTGTTATCATGGAAATTAATTTAACTGCTACTTTATCTTGGAATTACAAAAATTGTAATACCGGATCTTAAAGGTTCATTTTTGAATGGAAAAATTTCGATTTTATTATTTGATTTCGCTGTAAGTGCGGTGATACGCAAGCAACAATCGTACTTCCCCAGCTGTTTGTGAAATATTTTGTTGACGGTGTTGTATATGATGTTGATAGTGTTGATAGTCTTTCCCCGATGCCCGAGTTGTATGGTCGGTCATTATAACTGATGGACCCATTGGTTGGCTAATGTTGCAAGACAGCTGTGTGGTCGCCGCCGGTCATTTCAGCTAGTAGAAGCACCAGAATGCAACAAAATCCGCCGCACGTCACACAAAATCGTGCCTAATTACGAAAATCGTCCTTAACGCAGTAAAGTGTATCGCACGCACTTTTTTTCCACCTCATGATGTTTGGTCTGCGCACGCATCTAGGCAACTCCCGTCTGCGCGTGCACCACGTGCGTTGCACGTGCGATGCGGCACGTGCGCATCTGCGCCGTGGCGGCTTGCACCTTTGCGAAAAGTGCATCGCGATGCAGGTTTTCGTTTTTTTGTTTGTTTTTAAGGAGATGTAGTTTCGAGTCGCCGTGAATGAGAACGTGCCCCAGAAGGTTTTCCATTGAAATGGAAATAAGAATTGCATTCAGTTTTGTGTCGTGCTACACATGGTAAACCTATATTTCCTATTTGACTTTTGTGGTCATGTTACTATTTGTTTAGTGTATTCTAATTTCCTTTTGCAGTTTATCATAACCACAGCAGGACTGAAATTCTGTGATACACTTAATGCGACTAAAGGGTACGCCTGTCTTTTTTATATACTACCACCAGTGAAGTCTGGTGGACCTTCTCCCATTTATTTATTTATCGAGGCTGCAAAGTTTTGATGTGAGTCCACCATATTGGACAGTGCGTGTTTTTACTAATAGTCATCTAGTATTTGTATCCCCTCCAAATCCAAATAGCAGGGTTCCATTCCCATTATAGCACCGTTGGTGAATTTCTTAGGCTATGCAATTGAGCTAGTGCAAAATTCAAGTAATTTAGGACACATCTGATAGAAAAACAATATTTTCCTATGATTTGCTTGCCACCCAAAGCGACATCGCTGTCTTGGATCATTCATCAACGTAGTTTTCTTTGGATTTTTTTAAATTCTAACGGTCTGTCATACGTTTTTTTATACTTGATATGAGTTTTTAAACCTCCGATGACCCTTTCTAGCTGGCTATTGCCCTTTTGTTGTCTTCTATGCGACGATAAACGAGATAAAAATGATGCTGTCGTTTAAATTTCGCGGGGAATGGGCAACGTGAAATTCTGCGCCACCTGAGCGGACTATCGCCGCACTTTTAACCACCGTAGAATAATTTTAAACACATCCAAGATGGCTACCAAACTGATTTCTGCACTTCAATCTTCTGTTGCCATCACGCCGTATCATGATATTACTCATACTTGCGCTAGTTCATCCTCCCAATGGCTATGGTCGTCGATACTTTGATCCATCAACTAATTCCCCTTATTCTTTTCTTTACAGAGAAACCAGGCTTCCAGTCACCTTATGGCAACATGGATAACGGAATGGTAAGTAAATGATACGCAAACCAATTGTCATGCCATCTCTGTGCCATTACACGATTTATTGTCTACACAGCTCGCATTCGATTGCTTTGTAGTTTTGATCGCAGGCTTTTATCGCTTGATGGTGTCGTCATCCTCCCGTGGGACAGAGGGATCGGGTTTACGCACAATCGTGTCTCTAGGGATACGAAGGTCCTGGTTTATCAAAATCTCGTCTCCTAGTTGAAGTGTTAGTTGAAACTATTGCCATGACGACTTCCAATCACATGCAGTGAAATTCAGATGTTTCAATGAGTTAGAGGTTCAACTCGTAGTTGAACATTTTGGTAAAACCCGGCCTAAGTAGCATTTAATTAAAGAATTTCAAGTGTTGTGCGTTGAGTGTGGGCTGGTGCCTACATCGGTACACGTTCAAAGTGCGGTTAACGGATGATGCAGATCTGTAATTAATACCCTACATGTAATTAATTTAAAGTGACATTGTTTTTGGCTCCAATACATCATTCCGAAGCTGAGATGCCGAAGAATTTGTTTTTAGTTTTTAGTTTATAACGAATCGTGGAGTTCTTTATTGTAATTTTTATGTGTATTTACATTTTGGACCAAAATTTAAAAGAGAAGAGGTTCTGATGATTGTATTTGGTTCGTGCATTTGGCGAGCGAAAACAACGCTTGTCTAGGCACTTTATATTATCTACTGGGAGTAACCAGCCTAATTCACTTATCAACACTGTGTTATAGCAATGAAATTGGTATAGAGGGGCGATGAGCCTGAGTGAGCGATGAAGTTTCAATCATATTTAGCAAAGAACTCAACTCGACGAGACTTCTGTTGATTTCGTTTAAAGCGTTGTGCGGTCCCTTGGGGCGATGGGGGCAACGATCCCCCCTTACCGAAAGTATTTTGACGTTTAGTTGGATGAAAACGAGAAAATTACCGACCGATAACTTTGGTTGTCGACAGGAGATGGAGTCACCGTCGTTTCGAGTTTTCAGAAATTTAATTTCGTTATTTTCGCTCAGATTATTCGCATTTGAGACTTGTTTACGCTCAATTAATAATTATTAAAGCTAACTTCAGCGATTGTCATACATATAACGGTATTTTGAGTCACGATTAATTAAAAAATAGATGTTATTTAAAAAAAAACGACAGTCGCAAGCGCCATCGGGTTGACACCACCGTGACCACGTGTTGCCGGCTCGTTTGCTTAAAACTTGAGCGCTATGACTCTTCACTAACGATAACTATTACTAACGGAACCTAATACTAACGGAAACTATAACGATGCGTTAGTTTCCTTAAAGATTCTATCGGGATAAGCTGTCCTGTTTCGAGTACGGGACGCGTTTAGCTGGTTCATTGGGCTTGGGCTGTAGGAGATGGGAATTGATGGTTGGTGCTCCCTGTGGACATGGACCGGGGGGTCGTAGCAAATTAGTGGGATTGATCACACTGCGTCGTCTCGGTTACTACTCCTGTGGGATCAAGCTCCTTACGTTGGAGACCCGGGAAGATTTACGTATCACTTTCTGTTTTTTACTCCGAAGGGTGATTAAGAATTTAGCAGTTCGTTAACTGGGTATTGTGACGGCAGTCCATTTTAGATAAATAACTTGCGGGCTGGTTAGATTCTAGGTGATTGCAGGACTGGACTTTGTTTGGATTTGAGAAGCGTGTACATTTGGTTGCTAGAGTAGTAGGTCAGGTCGGGAAAACTAGGGGGTCTTCTATGAAAAATTAGAGGGAGCGATGCAAATGCCTGAGTATTTTCTCAAATTAATATTTTTACTTGATATAGGCATTGATTCCACTCTAAAACACATCTATTCTTTACATTAGTGATTTTTTTTAAATGGTCAAGGCCAGGGTTCAAAGAACCCCAGTTTTTACGCACCCCTCTGGGATCTACGTTTCATTGGGTTTCAATGGATTTTGATTGGAAATCAAGGGATTTTTTTATAGCTAAGTTTAATAAATGTTTCCACGTTAGAAATCAAAGTGTTGATTTTTTTCTTTGGGTTTGTTGACATTTCAAGTCACTAAGAAGAATATGCTCATGTTTTATGATCGACGCAAGACAGTCCACGTTAGCAATTCTCTGTTAAGAAATCTTACCTTTAATTAAGCATAGATGTACACCCTATTCTCAATAATCCTTACATATATTGCACATGCTTGGAAATAAGAAACTGTGTTAACTTAATATCAACAATATACCAATTAAAAGCGATTGTAAAATGGCTGGGGCAAAGAATCCCGGCGGGTTTTTGAGATGCGCAGCGAATTTTTCTTAACGAATCGCAGACAAAACAGACAGACAAGTTTTTTTTAATTCTCCGGAAAATGCATCGTGTAGTTTTGTTGTTGAAACTCAAGAAAACCCTGTAAGCTGACATGCAATTCTATACTTTCTCGTTGTAACAATCTTCTCGTCCGGATGCCATGTTCCGGCTAAAGCATGGACCGCGCGTAAAGATTTTCTTTCCGCGAAAAACTCGCGGCCAGCTCCGTACATTTCCTTCACCCTCGGGCATATTTTGTCTCCTCCCACCAGCATTTTTTTTTTCTGTTCTGTTTAATGCTCATTTCGTCGGTCTCATATTTATTTGGTCTTCAACATTATTTAATCTCTTTTCTTTGTCTTTTGAGTTCGTTTGTGTTTTACTGCGTCTGCTCGTTTGCTGGTTGAAACTTTTTCCGAGCGCGTTTTGGACGCAGGATTGCTCGATGAGGAAATTGACCATTGCAACGCTGGCCAACTGCGGTCCTTTCTACTTTTTCTTGTTCTCTTACTCGCTTTTGAGACTTTTCATGCTCAAAAGATCTCCATCAAAGTTTACCTCAACGATTGATATGCACTGAACGATATTCAAAAGCGAGAAACCTACAAGAAATATCGAAATTAAATTTCATACGATAGTGGCTCCACTTAATAGGGTGTTCCGGTACTCTGCATTTTTGTCGGTAAGGTAGTCATTTGGCGGCCATCTTTCACGCAGAGACTGTAACATCAACGTTCTGCCTCTACCTAGAACCTGCACACTCAACGGTTTAACATTAACGTTCTGCCTCTAACAAGATCCTGCACACTCAACGGTTTAACATCAACGTTCTGCCTCTACCTAGAACCTGCACACTCAACGGTTTAACATTAACGTTCTGCCTCCACCTAGAACCTGCACACTCAAAGGTTTAACATCAACGTTCTGCCTCTACCTAGAACCTGCACACTCAACGGTTTAACATCAACGTTCTGTCTCTACCTAGAACCTGCACACTCAACGGTTTAACATCAACGTTCTGCCTCTACCTAGAACCTGCACACTCAACGGTTTAACATCAACGTTCTGCCTCTACCTAGAACCTGCACACTCAACGGTTACGTAGTCGATACTCAGATCAGCATACTGAATCTAAAGGTGGCTGCAGTAACACTTAATATAAAATCACGGATTAAGTAGTTAACTATAAAACTGTTGTATGTTACCCTCCAGTATCCAGCTGGAGTGGGTGCCTCGTGGCTTTACACTAGTTGATTGATTGATTATTGTCTTTAACGACGCACTGTTTTGACAACGGGCCATGTTGCTCTGGTCTAATGGCGTTGCTGAATGAGTGGAGGATGATGATGAACGTAACCTATCTTAGAAAGATAGAGGGGAAACCCCGGTGCCGACAGGTCATAGCTACTCCTGTCGAAGAGCACCAAGGGGACCACCGGTTTAAAGGCCCTTCCGAAGGACGTAGCAACGCTGACAACAGGATTCCTCCACAAATCCATGCTGTCGAGAGGTTGATAAGCAAGGCGAATGAAGTTGCTGTACTTATTTTCAGCCCTTCAACCTCTCTCCCGAACAGAACTGGTCTTGTGTTTGATGGTCATCCATCCAATACCTGACCCATTGCAGTGTTGCTTAACGTCGGTGATCTCACGAGAACCGGTGTTTTCAATATGCCAAACCGTTCGGGTACACTTGTCAGCTGTTTTATGAGTAAAGGCTGTTCTCATGTAGGATGCCAGAAGCTGTGTCTGGTCAGGCGAGTGGTTGTACCAATGGACCTGGTTACTCCAGTACCTATTCGGGAACGCACAAAGACATTTGTGGTGACCAGTTTGAGGCATGCTTAGCAAACAAACAAGCAAACAAACAAGGAAACAAACAGTACGTGTTTACGCGTTGCAGTAACACCATAGCGCTACTGTTAAACTGTCTTCGGCCGCCAAATTACTGTTTTACCGATCAAATTTAGAATGCTTGTAGGTGTAGTCTCTGTCTTTTTGGGGGGTAAGAAATTCCATTTCAGTATTTCTCGCAGATTACTCGTATTCGAAACTGGTTTACTTTCATGTTATCTTTATTCATGCTAACCTTACTGATTGATACACTTGTATCGATTTTTGGAACTGTAAGTTTAATACTAGTAGAGGTTTGTTAAAAAGAACGGCCTCAAGCGCCATCGGGTGGCACCTAATGTTAGCAACATTGAGTGTTAGACTGTTGACTAATTGGAAACTCAATGGTAAATGGATGCGTGGTTTTTTTCGGAATAGCGGTATGGAGTCGAGATGTGTTTTATGGTATTGCTGTATGGTATTGGTTTATGGTTTTTGCTTTATGGTATGGTATGGTGTTGATGAGGTTTGCGGCCCTAAAAAGGGCCTAAAATTTCTCTACGTTTCTACGAGCCGTGAATCTCAACACCAATGGTAAATGTAGCTAATAATGTTTTGAGCTCGGCCATTTTAACTGGTGCACACAAGTGCATCCAGACGCTACAGAAATTACCGGCGTCGTCGCACTCTCGAGTAAGACTCTTTAAATAAGCGTTCACTTTTTAATGGCCTTTGCACAACGCTGTGTACAGCACAAGCATCCACAGCATTTCCACTTTAATGTCTGTTTTTTCATCACCCCTCACTCGCCGCGCCCCCCCCCCCCATACTCCCACCCTTTCCGTACCGGTGGGGAGCACCACGACTTGAGAAGGTTTTCTTGAGGCTATACGCTCCGTTCGGCGAGAGAAAATACTTTCCCCGTAGAGGCGCCACTGGTCGTTTTTGAGGTGACATGCGGGTCATCCGTCTTAAAAAAAAAAACGCTACAAATCATCTCCGCTGATGTCAGCCGTTTTATTTTTGCTCTGCCAAGACCTTTTGTTTTTCGAGAGTTGAAAGAGTTTTTCTAAAAATAATTACAATGTGAATTATTTTGCAAACATAGTATGTATTTTGGAATTTCGCCACTGAAATCGTAGCTGAAACTTCATTCAGGAGTTGGTAGCAATGTTGGGGGGCAGTCCTTGTGCTGGGTTTTTCTCTCACAGACTAGACTGTAGCAATGCAGGGGACAGTCCTTGTGCTGGTATCTTCTCTCACGGGCTAGACTGTAGCAATGCAGGGGACAGTCCTTGTGCTGGTATCTTCTCTCACGGGCTAGACTGTAGCAATGCAGGAGGACAGTCATTGTGCTGGTATCTTCTCTCACGGGCTAGACTGTAGCAATGCTGGGGGACAGTCCTTGTGTTGGTATCTTCTCTCACGGGCTAGACTGTAGCAATGCAGGGGATAGTCCTTGTGCTGGTATCTTCTCTCATGAGCTAGACTGTAGCAATGCAGGAGGGACAGTCCTTGTGCTGGTATCTTCTCTCACGGGCTAGACTGTAGCAATGCAGGGGACAGTCCTTGTGCTGGTATCTTCTCTCACGGGCTAGACTGTAGCAATGCAGGGGACAGTCCTTGTGCTGGTATCTTCTCTCACGAGCTAGACTGTAGCAATGCTGGGGACAGTCCTTGTGCTGGTATCTTCTCTCACGGGCTAGACTGTAGCAATGCTGAAGGGACAGTCCTTGTGCTGGTATCTTCTCTTACGAGCTAAAAGACCATATTTTAATTTTAAACTGTCGCTGACAAAAAAAAAACGAATTACACCCGTATTCTTGGTCTCGTTTCTACAATAACAAAGTTTTAACTCTGCACATTCTTCATTATGTTTTCTTCTTCTTGCTCGACGCTGGCATCAATTGTTTAGAAAGAGTCGGCGTCTTCTCTATCTCGGCGATCATAAACGTAGCTGCAGTCAGCGACATCGAGAATCCGTGGCGGTCGCAAGATCATTCTCTTGGTGAAAGATGAGATACAACATCGCTCTCGAGCCCAGCCAGAATCCTCGAATGCGGAGCTCCCCGAGACGACCGCGTATATACGATTCTCTTTCCTTCTCCTCATCTTTATATCTCCGGCGATGTGTTTTAGTTTATTTGCTTTTGTCTTTCTCTACTTAGACACGAGTGTAAGAGAGCGCTGGTGAAGAAGCATCGCCGAGCTTCTCGCTTTTAGTAGTGTAGTTAGAACAACGTTTTAAAAACAAGACGGAAGAAATATTAGAAGCGAGAAGAGAAAAAGTTTTTTTTTCGTCAGGAAATTAAAAGAGGCGGACAGAGTTTCACGACTGCGGGACCGAGAGAGATAAAACGGTGGGCGGCAGGGGGGAGAGGGCACGAAGGGAGAAGCGATACGGTGCGCTCTGCAATGTGTGTGTGTGTTTGTGTACGACTGGTAAAAAGTTTGCCATCTTTGTTCTTCGGTGGGGCCATTAAGTGTTGTCGCGCTAGTTGTTTCTTTCATTATTTGGGCCGCGGTGCAGCGCTGTAAGTTGCTCTTCGTTCCTCTCTCTATATACCTATATATACGCTTTTGTAACTTTACCCCCCCCCCCCCCCCCTGTGCCGCTCTCTTTTCTTACACTTTTGGCTAATGAAAACTTTCTTGCTGTTTCGTCGCACCCTTCCGTACACGGAATCTCCGACTGAAAACTGTACGACTTCCCGAAACACGGTTTGTCGCGGGCTGGTACGTTTTTTTTGTTTTTTTTTTAGTTACTTTCGAAGCGTCTCAACGAGCGCAAAGCGATTTTACTCGAGATTAAAACATTCTTCTGTGATTTTCCAGCAGTTTTAACAACTCTGGTAGTCATGTAGATTCAAAACATAGCCTATAAGAGGGAGGGGGTGCGGGCCCGGTGCCGACACGTTATAGCTACTCTTGTCTTAGAAGGGACCACCGGCTTAACGTCTCATCTGAAGTACGGTACAGTGCGAACAACAGGATTCCTCCACAAATCCATGCTTTCGAGAGGTTAATAAGCAAGGCGAGTAAAGTTGTACTAACTTTAATCCTTCCAGCCTCTATACCGAACAGAACTGATCATGTGTTTGGTGGTCACCCATCCAATACCTGACCGAGCGCAGTGGTGCTCAACTTCGGTGATCTCACGAGAACCGGTGTTCCTGCAACACGCCAAACCGTTCGATAAATCGCGTCTCAAACTTATAATGCCACAAACACAAGCCTCTGCTAACATAACGCGCTTAGAGCAGCGTGCATCCATCTGTTGTGCGATGCACATTCAAGACATCAGCTCATAATCGCGATGTATTTATCAAATCTCTTGTTACCTAAAGCCGGCGTCGGCATCGTCTTGCAACGCATCATCGCCGTCTCACGACCCGCGAAACCCAGCAACTGTGTTTCGATTAATGAATCCGAATGTCTTCTTCGCGTCTCTTTCAACGGCCGTTGTTCTTTGATTTGATTTTGTTGGCGCAGCTCGTGACGGCTGCATCTGTCTTTCGTCGGGTTCCTTTCCCGTTGGTCAATGACTCAATTAAGACGGGCCGAGGAGTCGTCATCGCCGCGGTGAGTGCATCGCGTTCGCTGGAGGTGCCTTTTTGCGGCTAGTCTTCGGTGCTTCGAGTTCTTCCAAAGTTGATGCCCAGGGACCGCCTTTTACCGTGCAGACAGCTGTGTATTTACAGGCTTGTGCACTGTTATCTTCACGCTTTAACGTACACTGTAAATAATTGACTAATTACGCATTATTTATAAATTTGTGCAGCAAACATCAGAAGCGGAACCGGACTTCGATGGTTTGCAAGCGACTTCTATTGGTTATTGCGAGTTTTTGGCCGAATCGTTTCTATGACTGGGGAGTTAGCACTGGTGGTGCAAGGATCAGGTTGTGCCCTTTTGGTTCAATTGTCCAGGAATTTATGATACACATATTAATTATTCAAAAATTGTCGACCGTCATGGGATCTCTCCAATGCCAGACATACGTGGGGATCTTACTGTCAGGATAGTTAACCAGAATCTGTAGACATCCCGAATGCAGGGTAGACATAATCACGCAATACCAGGAATGCTGGCCACCAGGATCAAACCTGGAATCAGCTGGATATACGGCTGACAAGCCTCCGCACTACCTGGATAGCAGGCAACCTACTTCAATGAGGTACTTCCTGAATGCAAGGGAGACGAGGCTCTCATACTTCCAGGAAAGGCGGCCACCAACATTGAATGGGGTACTTCCTAAATGCCGAGTGTTTTTATAAAACTTCTTTGGCTCTTCGCTACATCATCCTCCATGCACCAAGCATGCTCCGTTGAACGGCACAACTCTGCCGAGTCATCTTCGCGGTCCACCCCGAGCTGCTGTTCACGAAACCACGCCGGGAACCGGACGATGTGCAGCCATTTTAGGCGCTACGGTGCAGCGGCGGCGGCGTCGCGGGCCGTTGTCCGCTCGGTAACGGTCAGCGTCCGCATGCGCGATGTGGAATCGTGCATGCAGAGGTGCCGGGTTCGATGTCTCGTGTCCGGGCTTCGGGTGCCGAAATCGACTGTTAAAATCTTGGTCTGGTGTGGCCGTGGGGCAGTGGCGTAAGCGAGAGTGTACGTCGGGTCACGACGAATGCAAAATCTGGAGTGTAAATGGGCTTTTTTGGGCATGTACATGCCCGCCCTATCCGTTCGCAAAATACCCGGCCCAGTACCCTTAACCGGTGACTAAAATAACTAAGATTTAAAGCCATTTTAAACATTTTTTAAAGGCCACTGAGCGATTAAAAGACTATCACGAACGGGTTCTTCTTTGGGGCTGACCTAACAAACTAGGAAATACTTTTTTTTTGTGATGAAATCATTGAAATACATACCTATGTGTCTTAGATATTTAGATGTGCCATCAAACATCGATAGATTTTTACAGCAGGCGCACAACTAATTTCCTTAAATTTAACTGAAAACTGCAATCCGAAATGACGCTGTTACGGTAAACGAGGCGGGGGCCATTGTATGTGGTGTACGGAGGCGAAGTTCTCGGTGAATTGACGGCCATGTGGCTGACGTTGACGTGCCGAAGAGTCTCGTCTCGGATGGCGCTGCAATCTTTAGCCAAGGCTCGCGGTTCTTGGGTGATGACTCGATGATAAGGTGTTTCCGTGCGGGAAGAAATCCATTCGCCGGCTTTATTATGTTGTGTGAACTCGTCATACTCAATATGTATAAGGAGATTAATTGGGAACTAAACGCTGTTTTGTATTGTGGCGGTAACTGGATTAACGAAGCACTGTTAGATACTCATTTTGGCCAGGTTTTTGATGTTTGGTGAGTGGCATCGCTGTCTGAGGAGGTCGGTGTTGGATTGGCGCTCAAGAAGAAGTGAAGAAGTGCTCGTCAAATTCTTTCGTCGGAAATTAGTAACGACACGTCAATCACTGCTAACTAAACGTGATAATGAGTTGGTCAACTTGAGACGAATGGATGTTGGTGATTTTAATGTGTTAGTACGAAACGGATATGAGTGTATTTTCAATTAAAAGTGTGAGAATGTAATTGTGTTGTAATATTTCACACAGAAATCGATCCGATTTTTACAAGTTTTAATGTGAGTGGTCGTTCTGTGTTTATGCTAATGTCAGTGATTGTGGTTGTCCGTAAGAACTCAGAACCCATCGAAATTGATATTGTATCTACACAAAATGAAATTTCCTAAGGTCACATTTTTGTTGCTAACTCTGAAACAAAAAGGACCGTCATTTGGATGGAGGTTCAATGGTAGATTCATCGTTTGGTAGCCGTGGAGATGCTGCGATCGCCGGACTAGGATTCTACAATCTGCTATCTCATACAATCATGTGTAGAAATAGCGCTGATGGCACCTAATTGCCAATCTTGTTGTTTTCTGGATATTTCTTTAATGATATGTCTGTGAGATTCTAAACCCCCTCGAGCATTGAATGTTTGATCATGTTTTTTTGGGTTTTTTTTAGTATTGTTCAATTTCAAATGGTGCCTGAATTTCAGATTGATATATTTCTTGTTAAGTAGCTTAGACAGAGAGCCGCGCCACATCAGAGAGTTGAACTCTAGCGTGCAGTTCTCGGTGCAACGACACGCCCATTTAATAGAGCCACATATCGGCCAGGGGTTGCTTAGTACCGAGCCAGCCCGACCCGAAGAAATCCAGAGAGTGGGCGTTGACTGACTCTAATGTTTGTTTTAGGCGTACGGCAATAGCTACGGCGGAGGCGGTGCGGGGGGCGGCGAGCCGTTCGGACCAGACTCGCCGTATTTCCCATTTAGCAATGCGCCGCGGCGGCCGCCGCCCTCGGTGCCCGGCGTCAAGCGGAAGAAAGAGGTAAGACGTAGTCAGTGCGGAATGTGCACCCTCTTCTGTAATTTTGGAGTACCACAAGGTATCGAGCGAGATTCCTTTGGGCGACATGCGGCAGGCTACTGTCGAAGTTGATGAGCTGGCTGACATTTCAGTAATCAGCATTAGAATTTAGTTTCTGAACTGCACTCTCAGTACAGTTGATTTCTCGAATGTAGATTATTTTTTCTATATCTATATAAGAAGTCCTATGTAACCCATCTACAGACGAAAGGGCTTGAGGTCACAACCAACAGCCGGCTGCAGGTGGTCATTATGGAAGTAGTAAATTCTAAATCCAGTGTTTTTCTTAGCGTGAAATTGAGTGTAGTTCCTATCGAAAGTTCTGATATTACCCTACCCCATTTTCTCGAATCTTTGGAACGTCCTAGCGTCGTTCCTGCTGACCAGCAATATGAACATTTCACGTCCTTTTAATTCTTGATTGAATTGCGATTGCTCTTTTTTGTCATGATATTTTCTTCTCCGATTGGGGCACCTATTAAAAGAAATCTAAAAGAATTCCATAGGTATATTATTTATTTTTGGTGTTAAACGACGCACTGTTTTGACATCTGGCCATGCTCCATAGGTATATAGGTTATCAATAGAAAGATTTACCTCCAACCGTCGCTATTCGGAAGAGATGGTCCACCCAACCAACAGCCAAGAACGGACACCCTTCCAAACTGTAATATGTAGCGATATTGCCTAACCTGGATGGCCTTGAAACCATTTTTTCCCAAAATCATGACCCTGAGAATGGCTGTGCGATTCTAGTTTTACTCGAGTTGTCTTCCTAATACTTAAGCGGCTTCCGGAAATTAAATCGAGCTAACAGGATATGAATCACCATCTGACAATCGCCATTCTAGCAACATTAATTAGACTCTAATTGATGAATGTTGTCAAGAGGTAGCCGTCGGTTATTTTTACCAGTGATATACTCTAAAATTTAAACAGCAACCCTTTTGATCTGTGTATGCAGATCGCCTAGAATTTTATCTTAAGAGCTTGGCTTAACTACAGACCGAAGCTATATAGAATTCATCCGTTTAATATGTCTTACGTTTGCGCAAGAATGTGGGCATAACATTTTACTGTCTTTTACTTTCAAAACGGAATTAACGTATCTAGGGAAATCGAATAGGAGACATAATCATCGTAATGCCGTGCGGTGAAAGGTCTGGATGAGATCTGCTACGGAAGCATCCCTTGCGAAAAATACACTTTCGAGCTTCCTCGTTTTATGGGTTATAAATAATTTATGGGCATCCTCTCGACCGCCCCACGCAGCATCCCCCCCCCCCCCCCCCCATGCGCCCGTTTCTACGCGTGTTCCTGGGAAATTCGGTATCGACGGGATGTAAGTCGGCGGCTGTTTGTTACCGGGAAGATGATAGCCACTCTTTATATATCGGCCAATATTTGACTGTATTATACTTGTCAATTTCAGCTTGCCATGCATTGGCGGACACATGTCATGTCTTTGTCAGATCTATGTCCGGGAATGTAAAAAAATATGAAATGGGAGGGTTTTCAAGATTTACTGGCCGGAAAATGGTGTTGGAAGGTCATGTTGTGTAAGAGTTTTCTTTTCTTTATATTTTTTTAATATTTGATCATTTTGTGTCCATATTACTTCGTTTTACAGCAAAGCCGATGCTTGTCTGCGGTGTAAAAATAAAAAATAAAAAGGAAATTGGTAAATTATTTGAAAAAATGATCTAATATTATTGTCTTATAATTATTTACGCTAGGATAAAATCTTATTTAAATTGCAAACGCTTGCAATGCGCGGGGTATTTTATTATTATCAACACTATAACCGTCTCAAAAATTGATGCCCAAACGGGGACTCTAAACCCCGATCTCCACCTATCGCGGGTGTTGCTCTAACCCATTGAGCTACTTGGACACTGGCTTTTTGAGACGATTTTAGTGTATTTGATGAGAATGACAGTTCTCCAAGGAGTAAAACCATGAGGCTGTGAATACTCACAGTCAATCTGATTCTAGTGACGCTATATCACGTCACAACCTGTCAAACTCGAGTAACTCCAATTTGACGTTTCAATTTTTTTCAATTTTCGCATCAATTTTTGAGACGGTTATAGTGTTGATAATAATAACACAATATTTACGCTGATTGCCAGACGGTAAACTCAAGACCAAAACAAAATTGTTTTTATCATCCATTAACAATTAAATAACAATAAAATAATAATACAGAGGTAATAAATAAATAAATAAATGACAGTAAATAACTTGACAATTAGATTAATTTTGTTCTGGTATCAGCCGAGGTCTTGATTTCACTTTAACCTCAGAGAATTGATTGAAGTGGAGAAGGTTTTTTGGAATCGTATAAAACTTATTTGAAAGTTAAGTAAGATTAATTAGGTAAAAGTTTTATCGTGTGATTGGTACTTTCTATGGCAGATTTTGGGACAGTGGATAATGTACCGTAGTCACCGCATTTACTTATCAATTTGGCGTCTGGCGATTACGCAATTCAAATCCACCCTTAGCGACTGTGCAGTTACGTAACTTTCTCTTAGGTACCAATTTCTCATGTTGGACTCATATCACCTGAGAATAGAAATCCATATTAGAATGTGACATGCGATTGCTGATAAAAAATATCGAACCTTTCGAATACCTGAACATTTGTACCAATTATACATTTATACCAAACGGTTTGGCGTGTTGGAAACGCCAGTCTTCGTGGGATGACCGAAATTAAGCAACACTGCGATGAATCAGGTTTTGGATGAATTACCACCGACCATTTAGACATGCTAGAAACTCCAGTTCTCAAGGGATCACCGAAGTTAAGCAACACTGTGTTGCGTTAGGTATTGGTTGGGTGACCATCATGCGCATTACCAGTCTTTTTCGGTACCTAAATAGGTTGGATAAGTTGACGTTCATCATCTTTTCGACACAATGGATTTTTGGGGAAGTCCTGTTCGACCTGTACAGTCTTTCGGAAGGGACTGTAAGTTAGTGGTCATTTTTTTTGCTCTTGAACAGGAGTAGTCTGCGTGATTCATCATCATCCTCATCATCATCATCATCATCCACCGATTCACCGACACAATTAGATCCAGTGTCACAATGCCCGTTTTCTAAACAGTGCGTCGCCAAATACTTGGCAAAGAAATCAATCAACGATCGGCTCTTGTACTAGTTTTTGGACCACACGCCGGCAAAGGTTAACAGTCCTCGCCACTGGCGGCGCTGGTGGTCTCGCGCTAAACGTTCGAACCTAATTAATCACGAAGCAATTAAAATAATTAGCAACATTGCGAGCGGCAGATTTGTTTGCTTTTTTTCTACTCGTGTTGACATTTGCCCCGCGGTGCCAACGCCAATCCATTGCGCTGATAAGCGTTCCAATCACTTGATAACTGTCTTATCTCTGCTTGTGTTTCATTTATAAAAACATTATTTTTTTTTTTTCGCCGAACGGACGTAATGTTGCGATTAGTTATCGTTTTTACGAACCAATGACAGTGGCGCTCGTTGTTTTAAAGATTTTATTTGTATTTTTCTCAACTGACCTTCAGAACGGGAGCCAAATGAATTGTTCCTTTACCATATCGATATCTAGAATAGCAGATTTTATTGATTGATTAGTGTGGCTTAACGACGCACTGTCTTGTCAGCAGGCCCTAAATTACTGCTTTAATTGCTTCGGTGAATGAGTGGGTGCTAATTAGGATTATGATGAACCTAACCTAGCTTAGAAGGGATGAGGAAAAACCCGGTGCCAGCACGTTGCCCACTTCTGTTAAAAAGCACCAAGGGGACCACCGGCCTAAAGTCCCTGCCGATAGACGGTACAACTCGAACAACAGGATTCCTCCACAAACCAATGCTGTCGAGAGGTTGATAAGCAAGGCGAATGAAGTTGCTGTACTTACTTTCATCCCTTCAACCTCTTTCCCGAACAGAACTGGTCATGTGTATGATGGTCACCCATCCAATACCTAACTCAGCGCAGTGTAGCTGAACTTCAGTGATCTAACGATAACCGGTGTTACCAACACGGCTAACCATCCTGTGGTCACCCATCCAATACCTGACCCAGCGCGGTGTTGCTTAACTTTCATCCCTCTAGGCTCCCTCCCGAACAGAACTGGTCATGTGTATGATGGTCACCCATCCAATACCTGACCCAGCGCAGTGTTGCTTAACTTCAGTGATCTAACGATAACCGGTGTTACCAACACGGCTAACCATCCTGTGGTCACCCATCCAATACCTGACCCAGCGCGGTGTTGCTTAACTTTCATCCCTCTAGGCTCCCTCCCGAACAGAACTGGTCATGTGTATGATGGTCATCCATCCAGTACCAGACGCAACGCAGTGTTGCTTAACTTCAGTGATCTAACGATAACCGGTGTTACCAACACGGCTAACCATCCTGTGGTCACCCATCCAATACCTGACCCAGCGCGGTGTTGCTTAACTTTCATCCCTCTAGGCTCCCTCCCGAACAGAACTGGTCATGTGTATGATAGTCATCCATCCAGTACCAGACGCAACGCAGTGTTGCTTAACTTCAGTGATCTAACGATAAGCGGTGTTTCTAACACGCCGAACCGTTCGGTTTGACCAGTAAGTTGGTTCAAGCCTGGGTTATTCGCTGGAATACTTTATTCACCGGGTTGGGTGGGGGGTAGGGGTTGGGGGGGGGGGTGTATCTCGTCTAAATCCAGAGCTGACCTATAAACTTATATATGGGTATATAAATAATACGTTCATATATATTAGAAATAAAATCCCAAAAATACTCATCACGCTTGACGTACCGTTACAGAATACGCATTAAAAATAACCCTGATTGAATTATTTTTGTCCTACGTTATCCCTTAAATAGCCCTTAGTGGCCACGTAAGACTGCATCCGTCATGTAGTCCGCAACCAACTGGCACAGATTTGCAACCGTCCTATGTCCGCCTATTTAGCCGATACACAATTCCTGTCGAAATTTGCCTGCTACGATGCACAGGAATAGGGTGACCAGATGCCTTGTCGGAACCGGGACACTCTAGAATTAGACCCGGTGGTTTGTGTGGGCAGGTAACTAGGTGATTTTCCGTGATGGAAGCGAGGAAATAGGAAATTGCGAATAGTCTGTTTGGTGACTGAACGCTTTTTGGTTGGTCTTCCATTGGACAAGACGGGCTCTGATTGGTTAGAAATTAAAAATATTTCCGATACTTACGCCCGTTGTTTTTTTTAGAATCTTAACTTGCAGTTGAAGTGTTTCTTACAGTTGATAAAGCCGGTCATCTGGGCTAGGAAACACTTCTTCGGTGTAGGGAAGTGGGAAGAGAAGGCATATTTTGGGTTAACGGGATCTAATGGGTAATATTATGGGATAAAACAACTGAATTTTCTCCAAATTTGAGTGAAAATCCTGGGAATTTCGTTCCTCATTTATACTTCGGTCCATTTCTTGGCTTCACGTTTTTTTTTCGCGTTTTTAAAGATTACAAAATAACGATTTGGTCTGATATCTAATGTAATCGTTTGACTTGTCCCCTAAAGAAAATCGTTGGCAAATTAATTGTATTCATTGATAATAATAATAATAATAATCGAATATGATAAGGTTCCTTTTGACATTCAGGTTCAAAATAGATAATAACGAAATGATACCTGGCTCGTTTTTTAAACCCGCTTGGCTGTTTCGTAAGTTCTGTATTCCCAGCGATTCGCCGTGGTCACACGTGAAAATTCGGGTAAAACCCAGACGATCAAAACGTCCGATTGCCAGTTTGAATTATACATCCAGGCAACATCCATTTCCGTCGATTAAAATCCATCGAGACCGGCACCCGGAATCGAAGCCGGTACTCGAATACAAACATTTTCCCAAGACTCCAAGGCCGTCGTTCGGTCGAGAAAAGACCCCGCGCTCAGCCGCTCCATGCGGTCGCGGCCGCCGACACGTTACTTGTCTTGTTTCCGCCCCTGCTGGTTTTATAGGTTAATAGGGGAATTGCGGCGACGGCGTCGGAAGGGTTATCGGTAATTAAGATCTCCTTGTTGCACCCTCATAAATCTAGTCGCGACTATGAAGGGTGGTAATCGACTCCCCGGCGCGCTGCCGCGCCGCTCCGCGTCGATCAGATTGTGAAATTGATCCGGTGTCGAGGGTTTATTAGCTTGACGGGGCATTGTTGCTCACTGCGCTGATCGGAGTTAGTCTTTTATCTTGGAGACCTTTGTTTTTTGTCTTGTTCTGAGTTCTGACATCTTTTGATTTTTGTAGTTTCTTATTGTTATATTATTCACCACAAAGGATCTGAGATATCTCGTCGAACATTGATTGATTAGTGGTGTTTAACGACTCACTGTTTTGACAACGAGCCATGTGGCACTGGTCTAATGATGTCGGTGAATGAGTAGGTGATGATTATGTAGATAAACCTAACCTAGCCTAGAATGGTGAAAGGGAAACCCGGCGCCGGCAAGTAGTTTTCTGTCAAAGAACACCAAGAGGACCACCGGCTTAACGTCACTTCCGAAGATCGGTACAACGCGAACAAAAGGATTTCTCCACAAATCTATTCTGGCGAAAGGTTGATAAGCAAGCTGAATTAAGTTTCTGTACTCATTTTCATCACTCCATCGCTCTCCCAAGCAGAACTGGTCATGTACATGATGGTCACGGTGTCACCCATCCAATACCTGACCCAGCGCAGTGCTGCTAACGTCGTTGATCACACGAGAGCCAATATTTCTAACACGCCAAACCATTCGGTCTCGTAGTACAATTATGTACCAGTTTCTTCATGTCTTTTCATTAAGCTAGGCGCAATCTCCATAAAAAATGGCAAAACACTTCTTGAGCATCAATGTCTATCTGCATAATAGACCTTTTCTGTTTTGCCAAGGACTTATAAGTTGAAATCGATATGCTTTGGTGACATGCAGCCTACACTTCAAGACGCCATAAATGTAAATCAGAAACTTTGAGATATTTTCAAATCGCTCCACACTGTACACACCACTTTTAGTGTATCGAAAGTTTATTAAAAGTAGATTGGTGTAGCGTAAAGAGAAGCCCACCTCTAAAAATAACCCAACACGTCTGTTTCCAAACATCAAAATTCTGACTTGCCGCCGGATCGGTTATAGTTTGCGATACGCGCGTCGAGTTTGATAAGTCATCCACTCGACCAATCCCAATCGAGCCGCATTTTGAACTATGCAGACACTTTGCCAAGAAGATTCACGAGTCACTTAACACGGTTCGAAGGCAGACCAAATAGGAACGGAGTTGACTCGGCATCGGTGAGCGGCTTCCTAGGAGGGCTCCCGCGAGGAGTGCGAAGCGTGGAGTCATTTGAAATTCAAACGTTCGCGACGTGGGATCTAAGAGGTTGATCCACTCAGGGTGTCGCGATTCTATTGATCCCGCACACCCTCGACGACGAGCACCTAACGGCCAGTGGCGTCTCTTGAGATGAGCCGCGGGACGGTGCCCCAATCTTTGACAAGAGATATTTGAGTTTGTAGGTTTGCCTGCTACGAAATCTGGAATGCTGGTGACGAGAAAACCACTCTCTTAGATTCCTTGTACTCTGGAGTCTGACTTTACACCCCTTTCTGTCAACAAATGTGTGCGTTATGACAATATACGCGCGTAATGCAAATAATTCCTCGTAATAATTCCTCAATAATTCCTCAATAATAGTTATTGACTTTCAATGCTGTCATAAAGTACACATAACCATTCACAGGGATTTGGATATGTGCCGTATTTCAAACACAATATTCATACCGATTCAGTGTTTAAAATTGCTATCTAATAGTATATCATGATGTATTCCCTTCTGCTAGAGAATGTCATAATATCGTTTTCAAAATCCTATTGCTGGTTGTCTTGTACCCAGGAGACATAGAACCCCATCGTATCTTCCTTTATTGTCGTTTCGACACGCGATCAGCTAAAATGGTGTTGCCCCTCGTTCTGTATCCACTGGTATCCCCTGATATCACTGATAACGACGACAACGCAGAGTGGACGGGTGTGGGCGTTACTCCCAGTACCCAGTCCGTCTTCTCGCCACTGGTATCTATGTAACAACGACGACGCCGTATACCACCCTCGCGCTCAGAGTGGAGGGGTATTGAGGGTATGGGCGTGAGAACCGAACCGGATGGCTCAGATTTGACTTCGTCGAGCCGGCGCTCGCTCTGGCTGCTAGGTTTATCGGCAGACAGCGCCCACGGTTAGGCATTTCGGGGAAGGTAGCTTTTTGGTTACTCAAAGTTACTCGGTCTTATGAACTAACCGCGTCTTGAAGACGAAGTTCGATTTGGTTGTTGGAAAGCCGGAGAGATGCTGATGCTCCCCTGAACTGGCCGACTTGTGAATCTTAAGTAGGTTCTTGACGCAATGTGCTCGATGTATGTGAACCCTTTGAAGTTGGCAACAAAAGTCGAGGAACTTTAGAACGCAGTGGAGGAGTTGGCTTGTCTGTGAAATAACTCTCCGGTTAATTTTTTTATGATCCTAGTTTGTAGTGACCCTAGGGTTAAAGGTAAACCTGAACCCAATGGTAGTGTAGAGTCTGTGGACCAAGAGGTTGCAGGCGCTGTTACGGTGACAAACCAACTGACTATTGCAATGCTCGGGACAAAATTAAAAAATGTGGCACATTGTCTCCTTTCGCAAATCTACATACCAGTATTTTTTTTCCGGGGGTTCATAGTCAATTGTGAAAATAAAACTTGATCTAAGCATCTGACAATCAAGGAGATTCTGAGCTCGCCTTATAGAGCGTCTTAACTTTTCTTAGCCGTTTGTTACCTCGTACCAGAAGTGTGCTTTCTGCACAAGATGTTTCGATAACCGTACCATCCTTGGATGCATGCCGTTCTTCCTTTGTCTTTGCTGACCGTTGATGGTTGATTGTTGCAGGGCCTCGATCCGACGGACAACAACGCGGACGTCGTCGGACCTCAACACTGGGTAAGTCCACTTATATCTTACCTTACGACTTGGATTTGTTGTGTTTAACGACGCACTGTTTTTGATAACTGGCCCTTTGGCACTGGTCTAATGGCGTCGGTGAATGAGTGGGTGATTGTGAGGATGAACCTAACCTAACATAATGCAAAAAGAGAGGAGGGGAATCCCGGTGTCAACCTCCGGTATTCCTTTCGAAGGTCGGTGCAACTCGAACAACAGGATTCCTCCACAAATCCATGCTGTCTAGAGATTGAGAAGCAAGCCGAATGAATTTTTACTAATTATCATCTCTGCAATCAATACCTGCAATAAACGCTTCGAATACCTGACCCAGCGCACTGTTGCTTAACTTCCGAGAACACACGAGAACCCGTGTTTCTAACGCGCCAAACCGTTCGGTGGTTACCTATCCAACACTGACCCAGCTCAGTGTTGATTGACTTCTGTTATCTCACGACAACCAGTGTTTCCAATACGCCAAACGTTTTGGCATCAAACTATACGAGGCCAGCTTCGTCGATATGTCTTCGTCGAGACCCGCGTGCTATGAGAATGAGATTTTCAGCACCACACACGGATGCGCGAACACATGGGCGCTTTCCGGGCACTTTTCAAGCGTTTTGGTAAAGACAATCGGGTCAAAAGTTGACAACGTAGGGGGAAATTGCTTAAAAATCGTTGTAACCGATTTGCCATGTCTAAGACAAATCCATAACGTGGACCAAACTATAATATATTAACATACTGGGAATGTTTTGTCGACAATCTTCGTCCATATACATCTTCATTATAGTGTTCTCTTCCTATCGACATATGACACACATACTGACTCTGCGATAACTTTCATATCGCGTGGTTTCGATTCATCAATCTGTTATTAAAATGCGCAAAAATCTGAGTGGACTGGAATGCATCTAGCAAACTACATTTACAACTATATGGGGACTAGACTTTTTACCCTTTTATACCTGTATGGGCGATTTCGCTGGACTAAAAGATCAAGCTGTGCGACCTAAACCAGTATATTATCTTTTAGTGTGTGTGTGTGTGCTTCTTAAATTAGAAGTCGTGGCTAAGCTTGGTGCTTTGTGTGTAAAGTTACTTTCGAGATTGGCGTAATAATATGATTTATATATGCTACACTGTAATATGCATGGTGGCTGGCCGATTATGATTTACATCGGCGGCTGCCGACCGCTAAATCAATTGTCTCGACGGCCAATTATAAAACTGTTATGCCGTATTTGCATTGGGTCTCTCCACGCGCGCTTGGTGCGTTTGCTGGGCGGTGAAACCGCTGCGCCAATGGATGAGGTTCGATGCCAGGTTGTTTTCAAGAGGACATTAGGATCAATGGGTGGTTTGTGATTGGGATGATGTTTCATTTCTGCGTTAGGGGTTCGTTGTGAAGGGTTTTCAGTGTAGTTTTGTGTTTGCTAAAAAGAATTGCTTATACAAAACAAAAAAAAAGGAAATGTGTATGGGCGTTTTGGACATCAAATTTCTTTAAACGCTTACAAAAAATAGATATACCAGCCTTTTAAAAACCTTCTTAAAAAAAAAATGAGTCCATTATTAGACATAGTTACATTGTATATTGCTATTGTGTGAGACGTACATTATATAAGTTTTTTTTTTTAAGTGATTTTAATCATATTCGGTAAGCGATCCTTATGGCTTCGCAGTATTCAAAGATTTTTTGAACCACTTTGGCCATATCGGTTCCCGAATTTTACAAAAGACAGGCGGTTTTTTTCCTCTCCTCCACCTCGAGCGCTCGTCAGTATACTCTTTTAGAGTGGGATACACAGGTAGCCGATCTGGCTGCCAGCGACTCGCCCGCATGTAAGACAATCGCTCCTCGAAAAAGGTACGACTCTTGAGCCGATAAAGACGCGCGTTTCTGATCTAGTTCCAGTTAGATGAGGCTATAAAAGTAGTTGACGTCGGCAATGAATTAAGGATGGCGATCTCGCCGGCCGACAGATGTGGCCAGGTACCGACTACCTATCTCTCAGCTTCCGGCGCCGCCCGCGGGGTCGGCCGAGCACTGATTTCTTGCCTCTTAATAAGATGCCTTGATTTCCACTCGAAATCTCAGGATTGTTAGGTCCGGTTTTTTAAATTACCCCGAATCCTAGTTGAAAAGATTGTTGAAACAACCGACACATGGTGACTTCCAATAATTTGCAGTTAAATTAAGATGTTTCTGTCGGCTAGAAGCTCAAGAGTTTAAGAATCTGGTAAAACAGGACCAAAAGAATTTTAAAATCTAAGAATTTGACCTAAGAAACTACTATCTCATCGCAGATTTTTAGTGCTAGATTCAATAACGGTCTGTTTACTTGAAGTCAAGACTCGTAACTGAGCGTTAATTTCTTAACGGGCGCTTCCCGAATGTAGCTTTTCAAAACGCATGCTGCTCGTAATTTTTCAAATTTTTCTTGCACCTGATTGGCGATTGCCATGCCAGCTGTTCACTTCTAACGTTCGGGATCCGAGAAAGCTGACCGACCGGGGCTAACTGTATTTTGTAAACTTTTCTAAATCGAGTGTTTTCGAATGTATGTGCGAAGTCAATTGGCAATCACGATTCGCCATGCCAGTCACGTCGGCTCATTAATTGCATTCTTTCGCTACTTGACAGCTAAGAGAAAAATGTGAAATAATTGTAAGACGTCGCCGCTCGGGACCGCGACGGTGAAATAAATGGACGCACTGCTAGTACGGTCGATTCGTGCTCGAAGACGCCAGGTCTAGGCGTCCTTTTTACGACTGCAGTGGAGTTAACCGATCTAGGACGATTGCTCGGATTAAATTCTTTACGACGACGATCGCCTTTTTTTTTTGCGTCGCATCAATCTTGCAAATTTGGGTGCTCCTTGGCGTGCATGTGTGTATTTGTAATACGCACAATGGACAGCGTATCTCTGAAATGAAATCAAAGTTTCGCATGTGGAACGGCGTATGCCCGAGGTGGTTTATGGATCGGGTATTTTGAGAGCTTGATCGCGACCGTTCTGACGGAATTCTTGCTGGGTTTTGCGTCTTGGTGTGTGAAGAAAACGTACTGTTTTTGTTTTATTTTTTATTTTTTCTTCGGGGATTGACCTTTTTGCTAAGACTCTTTCGAGGCTCGCTGTGTTTGTGATCGGGCCTTCAGGCTGGTTGGCAACAGACATGCAGTTGCGAATATGCAATGCATCCGTGGGAACTTTCGGGCTGTCGTTTTTTTATTTGGGGAGGCTGAGACGTAATTTTATTTAAATTTTAAGGTGTTTCATGATCGCGACACGTGTGGGTTCGATACCCGAAAACTTAGTACCGCATTCTTATGCATAATGTAACTTCATGACAAAAAGGGCTAAGAAGCCCAAGGGGATGCACGTTCTTAAAAGCCGACTGCTTCTATGACATAGAAGATAAAGATTTAAATGAAAGCCAAAAAACATATTTTTGAGTGCACGTGATTTAAGAGGCTTTTCGTCAATTTTATTCGGTGAAAATAAATTTCAGTCACATTTGAGCGAATTCTGTATTTATTTTTTCAATTGCCATTCAATACAAATTAGTCTATATTAGTATTTACAACACGGATATTAGACTGTAATCACCACTACAATCAAGTTGTATTTCTGAATTATCAGCTAAATTAGAATATGTGGGTGATCATTGAAATTATGTTTCACCGCATTAAACCGATACGAGATTCCTGGTGTGGATATAGGTACACCCATAATCGAGTAACTAGGGTAGCGTTGATGAAGGCAGCTAGACAACGCGTGTCAACGATACAGCTGATAAACCTGCGATCAGCCGAGCTGAAGGCCGTCTACAATCTTATCTCCTCGACGCCATTGTGCTGATAGCAGAGATTCGATGTGGGGTGACACCAGGCGTTGTTTTCGGTCGATGGGCGTGATGTGAGGCGATTGATTTGTGGGTACCGACGCATGGAAGTTCCTATGCGTTGGTATCTTGAGCACTATGTAATGACCAGGACTGAGCCCAGGACACCCCGATACCATTGCAGAAGGTTTGTGCGAGTGGTCACCCATTTGATACCGGAGACAACACAGTGTTGCTTAACTGTGATGGCTTTGACGGAACTAGCAAAGCACATGATAAGACATAGCATGAAGAGTTTTCACGCTCGGGGATGTCGTTGGTCTGGACTAGGAATAGGAAGAGTGAAAAACTATAAGAAAATCTGCTAAGGGCACTTTTTATTTGTACCCCTTCATTCGGGTACCCAAATATCAGAGTCAACAGAGTGTTGCTTAACTTCGGTGCCTTTGACGTAGCAGAAAATGTCTTAAGGCATCGCACAGTTGTTACACTCTGGTATGCAGTTGCAGCGACTCATCTTGTTTGTCGGGTAACAAATTCAGAATCCCGAGCCACCGCAGTGTTGCTTAACTTCGGTGCCTTTGACGTACCAGAAAATGGCACGGTTGATACTCACTGGTATGTAGTCGCAGCGACTCATCTTATTTGTCGGGTAACCAATTCAGAATCCCGAGCCACCGCATGTTGCTTAACGTGGGCGATTCAGACACCGAGCGTTTAGGAAGCAGGCATCCATGGATGCCGGCACACAGAAAGGTGGGGTTGGAGCGACGTTGTCAACGCAGAGTGGGGCGTGGGGGCATGGAGTACGCTGGGGAGGTGGCGAAACGGGCGCTATCCATTAGCGATATTCGTTGCCGTAGTAAATAATTGATGACGCCAATGTGAACCAAGCGCGTTGCACGGGGCGACCTGTGCTTGCCAGTAAACAGCACGCTGATGCTGTTGGTGCTGATGCTACCACGGCCGAGCGCCGAGCGAATCCGGTCTGGAAAGTCATGCGACGCGATTTTAGTTTTGAATCTGTAGGAGACAGGCGTGGTCCCGTCCAAGATATTCGCGGTTCGTTTTAAATAGGTTGGGTGCCAGCTTTGTGACAATCTCTAGATATGATTATGTAACTGTTGGATTGAGATTGTCAATCGATTTTTATCAGTTCCGATCTATATTCGGCAATCCAGATATGGATACAATGTCGCATAATACGCTTTGCTGAGAATTGCTTGGATTAGGAAGGTGAAATCGGTTAGATAACGTGTTATTGATTTAGTTGGTTTAATATCGAAACCGTTTATGCCTTGCACAGTTTTGTTCGAGTTTTATTCGAAGTGTTCATTTTGATATTTCTCTGCTGTAATCAAGTAAAACCCATTCGCATGGTCGTGGTTACCGTATACCTTTTTACCGTCTTTTCACCTGTACTACCAATCCACCAAAAACGCCCTACCCCCTAAAAAAAAAGCGGGCACCACACATTTTAAATAACAGCAGAACAATATTTAAATCCTGTACGCACAATGAGGGGTTAGCCATGGCCACGCATCTCTGCCTACAGGTTTCCAATTGAATTGTACGCACCCCCTGTAGCTAGCTGGATGTACGCACACACACATTCGCATGTGCTACCGTCATAGAATTGAGATGGAAAGTGTATCCGCACTGGTTTTTCCGCAGCGGCCAATCAGGCTACATATTGTCATTGTTGTTAGGGGATCCAACCCTTGCACCCTCTCCGTGTACCGGAGAGGGGCGCTTGGTCTGCAACCCCCTCCCAGCTCATGCATCTAGCCCAGTTCCATGAATTAAATCACCCTAGCTGTTGTGCGATATACTCTCCCACCAGAGTCGAATGCGATGGTGGAAGTGTAGGCTCACTTCGCTGTTGAGATTATCTTGGGAGTTGTATAATTTGGTTAAACTAGACGATTTGGTTAAAAGATGTCAACGGATTTTTTGGAAATTGAATTTTTAACGTTCATCTGTTAGTCTGAAAATTTGAGACAAGGATTATCAGACATTTTCTTCGCGATTCTGTAAAGCTTGGGGACTATCAATTAAACTCATCGAGACAGTTATGCAATATAGAGATCAAAATTGATTGCCCGGTTAGAAGTCGAGTCTAAAACCCAGACATCTCGAGGGCGAGTACAGTTTAGCAATTATAACTGGTTTGCCCAGCGAAATGAAGTTATCAGCTAAAAGACCAGCACATCTCCACCGCGAACAGGGTGTAGAGGATGTCGAGTTATCGTTTCGTAAAATCATGCTTGGGATGAACGGAATCAGAGTGGTCGGCGTAATCATGCACCTACTCGATCATATCATCGGCCGGGTGGGTTGTCGCTACCATTTGTTATTGGATAATTCGGCCAAGGGTTGCTGCACCCTCGGCCGAAGGGGAATTAATAAAAAAGCATGCAGGCTGGAAAGTATCTCAATTGTTGTCGGTAGTGATCGGGTTAAAGTGATCGTAAGTGAATGTAATCGGACGTGAACTCAATGGTTATCGCAGAGAAGTGATCTGTGTTTACTGCGTGGATAGCGGAGACCCGGGCTTCATTATGAAACGTACAGCTAGAAGTTTTAGAACGGGATTTTTAGGTTCAGAGTCACAGCGCTAATGTTAAACGTTCTACGGTCTCCAGCGAGTGGTAGCTGTTGCGGCCGCCCGATGGCGCTTGCTGCTGTTTAACAAACCCCTACAATTAAATTATTATGACTCAAAATATCGATACGTGCACATTGAGCATTAATGGAGATAATTTGAAGGTAACCCGATCATATGCTAGTAATTACATATGGTAAATATCTTATACTCCAAACGACGGTGACTCCATCTCTCTGTGACCACCAGTTTACGTCGGTATAGTAGTTATCAGCCGGTAACTTTCGCGAAGACGGTTTAACATCGATGCTGAAACTCTGACTAAACCTATAAGAATGGTTTTAACTTTTAAGTAAGTAGAAGTAGGTTTCAGGAACAGTTAGGAATTCTGCGTGAAACAGAAACGATCGTAAACGTCCACCCTTTTCAAATGTCAAAACACACATCTTGAAAAGCTGAGGAAATGTAAACTTCTTTAGTAAAATGGAAGCGATGTCATCTCTAATGAAGACCAGATAAACTACACTGAGTTAGAGGATAGTCTGCGACAGGGTGAACGCTTTTTGCCGTGCCTTTTAGTTTGCTGTGTGCCCGCTAAAAAAAAAGAGGGTCCTACAAGAACGAGAATCGTTAAATTTTATCGGAAACACAGTGCAGACGAAAGTGCATGATAAAATTCCATGCAGTGCATGCCCAGGCTTTTGCCGGGCGGGCCACCCCATGCAAGTTCGCATCTTCTAGCCCCGATGGTCCAGCAGCGCAGAGTGCCAGATAAAATTTCCTTGGGGGCCACTGACGATATACTGGGTATCAGATAGATATGGGTATTAGACGATACCCTACGATAATTTTATGCGTCTTATCAATATGCCCTAAATACCCTTACCCTTGACACCCTAAAAGGCAAACCATTTTTTAATTTCCAAATAGTTACCAATATCAGTGCCCTATCCACCAAATTTGTCTGCAAAATGGTTCATCCAGCTCAGTGAGAGAAGCTACCATTTCATAGCCGTCTTAAATTAGTTTTGCCATAACAGCTAATTGATACAAATTCACTAGATGTGATTTCTTCTCTTCCGGGCTATCCGCTATGGCATCGTCCCAAGACGTAATGGATGTACTGGCTCCGATATTACTTCCAGGCAAATCTACGGGACAAATTAGGCGTAGTTACTTCTAAAAACATTTTTTCCGTGACAGTCCAGTACATTTTTGTGGTCACATAATGGATCCAGTAAGATTTGTTTAATAGTCCAAAGGATACATTATTGAAACGCAGCTACGTAGCAACCAACGCCGGTATCATTTCCCACATTTGAGCCGTGCCATCGACACGTACCCACTTGTTGGGCACCCTGTGCTTTAGCCCAGTTCTCGCCCCCCCCCCCCCCCCCAACCCACTCCCTGCGTTGGGTGCTCGGTGCCGAAGACTCCCTTTGTTGGCGATCAACAGGGTGGCTGTCCCAGGGTGCCCCGCTCCTACGGAAATAGACTGAGAGCTCCGGAGGCTGTAAGCGATGCAACCACTGGCTTCAAGAAACGGCGGCTCCTGATGTGATCCCCTCTTTTGGTGCATCCAGTCAAATATCATCGAAGTGGTGGTGGCTCATTATTGGTAAAAATGGTTGGTTTTATTTAGTAAAATGGTTTAAAAGTTGTCTCCATGCTTTTTAAACGCGGATGGATCAGTTATTTCCAATCAAATTTTCGATGTGGGTATCGGATGCAAGTGAAGAAAAACTGTTTTGCATTCTTATGAAAATGACTGACCCCGATGTTGTGTGATGGTCGCACAAACACAACAAAGTCCGCGATGACGGGATTCGAACCCTGACCACCCGAGCGACGCGCTGCAACGTCGGTTGAGTCATAGAGCGCGTCGCTGCCAGTCGACGGCGTCCATGAGGGGCGTTCAACTCGCTTGCAAAGTGACTCATTTCACTCGACTCGAGGGTACTGGGGATTCAATCTAGTGAATTACACCGAATTACAGACCAATCTGGGACGCGAAGGCACAAAGATACTTTGGTAAGGTAAGGCTACAGTCGTGTTAGCCTTACCTTAGCCATAGCCTGGTGGACTCTGACGTCACTGACTACATTTTTGCCAATTTGAGAATGCAAAATAAAGCTAGGCTTCACCGGGGAGTTTCAAAATTGACCAAGCAATTATAAAGGAACAGTACATCTCGCATTTTAATTCTTTGTGAATTGAACAGTTTATTAAGGTGCAACTAAATTGAAAAATAAGAACTTGAATACAAAACTTAAAGTCCAAGTAGCTTCTGCTAAATACCTACCGTACACTAGCGGATTCTAGCAATGGCTGCCAAAGAGCGGTTTGCAAGCTTGGGTGCATGCCAAAACCTGATAAAAGTTAAAAGTAACCCGAAATATATTAATTTGAACTTTGGTTGATTAATATTTATTGTTTTTCATTAAATATTTCATTTTACTGAAATTATTATACGTCAGAACCAAAGAAAAACAATTTTTATCTGCTTTTCAATCGGATAGTTAACAGTAGCATCATGGTATCATATTTTCTAGGTTGGTATGCGATCCCCAGAAAGTGGCAATCTCAAATTAATTCTAGTGTCCTTACCTTTCCCCTCCCCGCCTATGCTAAAAACAATATTTAACGTTAGTGCACACGTCATTTTGTGGTAGGTACTACCTGGGACCTTTGCATGTGTACTCTCAAACTTGAAGTGACGTCACGCGTAAAGAAAATGCAAAAACATTCGCAGCAAAAAAAAACTGAAAACATAAATTCGGGTTTTTGACGCAGCAAAATTTGTGGTAAAAATAGGTCGTGAGGCGATTTGTTTGGTCATGCGTCGCATACCTAGCATACCCTGACTGCACGCCGCTGGAGTGTAGGTACAAGAATTGGCGTCGAGAAAGAGTTATTAGAAGGGATATAGTTTACCATTGGAGGTACGGAAGTACAGAACAAGAAATAGCCAGTCATGCTCTTCATTATTTCACCTGTTTAAATGATAAATTATATCTATTCCAATGTAACGTTGAGATGCTGAGGTCGCCTGCTATCGAGCTCCTTATGGCCACTTTTTCCAATTTATCCTTCTCTGAGTGGAGTTGAGTCTAATTTTCTAAAACTACTGAATTATCATTTCATCTATTTCAACTCATGGCGTATTTGATTGGCTGCCCCAGGGTGTGCACTGGGGGCAGCCTGTGTGTTCGACTGGGCATGTGACTGTCCCAGTGCAACTTTCACGTGTTCGACTGGGCATGTGACTCTGCCCCAATGCAACTTTCACGTGTTGGACTGGGCATGTGACTCTGCCCCAGTGCAACTTTCACGTGTTCGACTGGGCATGTGACTCTGCCCCAATGCAACTTTCACGTGTTCGACTGGGCATGTGACTCTGTCCCAGTGCAACTTTCACGTGTTCGACTGGGCATGTGACTCTGCCCTAGTGCAACTTTCACGTGTTCTACTGGGCTTGTGACTCTGTCCCAGTGCAACTTTCACGTGTTCGACTGGGCATGTGACTCTGTCCCAGTGCAACTTTCACGTGTTCGACTGGGCATGTGACTCTGTCCCAGTGCAACTTTCACGTGTTCGACTGGGCATGTGACTCTGTCCCAGTGCAACTTTCACGTGTTCGACTGGGCATGTGACTCTGTCCCAGTGCAACTTTCACGTGTTAGACTGGGCATGTGCCTCTGTCCCAGTGCAACTTTCACGTGTTCGACTGGGCATGTGACTCTGTCCCAGTGCAACTTTCACGTGTTCGACTGGGCATGTGCCTCTGTCCCAGTGCAACTTTCACGTGTTCGACTGGGCATGTGACTCTGTCCCAGTGCAACTTTCACGTGCTCGACTGGGCATGTGACTCTGCCCCAGTGGAACTTTCACGTGCTCGACTGGCAGAGTTGCTCGCTCTCGGGTCACTCCCGGTGCACTTTTCTTGCTCCGAGAATTTCGACGGTGCAATCGGAAAACAAGTAAATGCACTGACAACATCGAGCAAGTTTCAAATTCACATTGGTGAAGGTCAGTCGAAAACGCTATAAGAGTTCAAATTTATGTCAAACAAGACCTGAATTCGAGTTGCTGCGTTTCCTGAATTTTGACACATGCTCGCTTATTAATGTGTTTCCATCCCAATACTAGCAATAAGTACGTTAAAAGTCTCCCAAATTGTTAAAAAATGTCGTTCAAAAAGTGCTGTTCCCCCAAGTTTAGCCACTCCCGTGGTATTCAGCACCGCATCCGACGACACACTACGAGAAAACTCTTTTGTGAACCCTTCGACTTAAAGACCCCGTGCGTCGCGGCGATGTTTGCATTGGCATCGACGACGCCGACACCGTTGCCAATAAACCCGACGTCCATACGTCACACGCGTCTCGTCTCCTCGCTCGTCTACTCGCTAATAGTAAAACATTTATTAATAATCGCCTCGGCGGGCCATTACCGAAGCCTACTCGAACCTGGCTCGACGTGGACAGGTCTTGAGAGTCGCCGAGTGGGAAAAGTACGCCACTGTTCGGTGGACGACTTTGGCGTCCATTTTAAAGCGGGCGTCTTGGATTGATGAAACAAAATGCTAGCTACCAAAAGTACTAGAACAATATCAACTGTTATGATGGTTTTTAGACTCATGTCTACTTGATTTATCCTTAGCACTAGTTTAAAAAAAAACTATTTGAAATGGGTTTTGAATGCTAAACCAAGGACAACTAAATTTCCCGACGTTTCGTAACATGTACTAGTTACTTCTTCACGGACTGCTCCAACCCTTCAAGAAGTAACTAGTACATGTTACGAAACGTCAGGAAATTAAATAGTCCTTTACTTAGCATTCAAAACCCATTTCAAATAGTTTTTGTTATGAACTGTTATGATCATCAATAAAATGGCCGACCACAGAGCTGTCTTGTGACCAAAACCCATTGTAGCAACGGGGAGGTCGCCATTTCTACTGATATGACTTTATGTATATGCGGCCATTTGTACCAACGATGCTACAGTCTAGTCCGTGAGAAATGTTACCACGTGAAAGCCCTATGTACTAGCGTTGTACTAGCTCTTATGACAAAAAGAGGTCTTCGATTAGGTACCTTCTCTTACGGGATAGACTTTTGGTACTTTATAAGCATGATGATGGATATCGAGTCTGGATCATGTTGGTTGTGGTTCTAACTTGACGTTCATCTCGCTATAGGACGCATTAAGGAGGGGGGGGGGGGGGGGGGGCGATTAGAACGCACGACGACGATTCGGCTTCTCGCTCCCTGTGTTTAATGGCTCTACCCCCCTCCTCCCCACCCTCCCCACGGCCCGTACCCGTGTTTAGGAGAGGCTCATCTCTCGCTGCGACCCCTTACACTGTCTCCCTTCATCACGCGTACAGGTCTTCCTGAAAACGTAGCCGTTCCAGAAATTTAGATCCCGTGTTTAATCGGTCCGTCGCGCTTGTCAATTTTTGGAGGGAAGGGTTGCGACTCGGGGGCGACCGTCGCACGGCTTCCCCCTACACGAGCGGACACCAAAGACGGGATGGTACACGAAATTTGCGTTTGCCATATTGCTAGGTATGTTTCCAGTTTCTCAGTTCGTTATGGCATAGAGTTGAAATAAACAGCTCATCTTGTCAGCACCGGTAGCTGATAATTTGGCCTAGGTCAAGTAGCTCGGTAACTGCACCCTTGACCATCCGAATCGCCCGTCTTGGTAGCTAAGACTTCTACAGGTTTTGTCCGGTAGATCCGCATCCCCTCCTAGAAACCCGGTCGGCCGTTACGCATACTACCCGTCGCGTCATCGCGAGAGACCCAACAGAATCCCGACGTTCTCGCTCCGTGTATATTCTTCCTAACGCGCACACACGTATCCCCAATGGTCTCGGCGACGACGACACAGCTCCGCGCGGAACTTCACGGTTGAATTCGTGATCTCCTAAAAACTCGGGTGCTCTCCTTCGTCTCTCTCTCTGTTTGTTTCGGGGGGGGGGGGAATCGTCAGTGGGGCAGGGACGCCGGAAAGAGGAGCAGGGGTACAAGGGGGGAGAAGCGAGATAGACAGAGAGACTGATGCGAGAGAGTGGGGGCTATGCCGGCTAGAACGGTACAGAGAGAGATAGAGACAGGTCGGCTCGTTGTCGGTAACCGTCGACATCGTCTTCTGACTGGCTGACTGGCTGGCTTGCGAGTTACTAAGTTTAGTTACTCGCGTGAGTATTTGGTGGACGGTCGACATCGGAGTGCTTGCGAACATGTCGTGACATCGTGCGTTTACACACTTTGACGACGATATCTCATTCGGTGGACTACGTTTCGGTGCGTGCCCGTGCGATTCTGCATCCACCATAGTGGGTTTTTCGTCGCGAAGTGCTTTTTGCGATTTCTGGCCCCGCGTGTGCGTGGCCGAGGTTTGGTCGCCGCACCGCCATGTGATCGTCGTCTCGACTATAGTGCGTAGTGCGTGCGCGTTGCCATGCACAGTCACGTCCAGCACAGGCAGATGGCGGGGGGTGTGAATCGGTTGCAAATGATGGACCCCGAGCCTTTGGTCTATGCTCGACTGGGACTGGGGTCAGGCGCGATGACCGGCCACCAGCACGAGGACCACCCTATGATGGTCGACGATAAACGGGCCCTGCATTTGGATAATAATAACGTGGGCAGGGTGGGCGGCGGCGGTGGCGGAGCGTTTGACGAGAACAGTATTAAGATGCCCGGGTTTGTGGACACTATGTACGCGGACGAGGAGCAGCAGCATAGCTATGTGCCTTATCAGGGTCCTTATCAGCCGGTCGGACACTTGCCGGTAAGTCTGGACGTCATCGTTCGGTGACTATTGGTCTTTTTTATTTCTTGATTTGCGCGTGGTGACTTTTTCTCTGTGCCAAGTGTAATTAGATTATTTCGTCGCTTTGTTTGCTCCAATTGCGAGTAAATGCGCAATCTAAAATTTTGACATTGTGGTATTTTTGCGTAATTCTTGATTCACGAACAGAAAACGTCAAATTTTCCCTCTGATTTTTCACTGGAACTTGGTGTCAACAGCAACTAATTTGCTTTATGAAGTACCATGGCATGGCCGCTACTCCGTCTAAATTATGTCAAGGCGATTTCTCATTATCCATCCAGAAGGGTCTAAATGAGCAATCAATTTAAATCACCTGAAAGTGTTAGGAAATATAAAATCATCTGTGGACTTTTGTGACACTCTTTATGTAGAAAGAGATTCATGATTGCAAATCTTACTGCGCCTGGCTTGGTTTGAAAGACTAGGACCAAAGAAGGAAGCCACATAAGACAAGAAAGCGTACATACTGGCATACCCTACATTAGATTAGCTCTGGCATTGCATCTATTCATTCATCGTCACACAAAGACCGGTAACTTCAGCACACACTGGCCTCATCGTGCAAACGTCATATGTCGCGGACTGCTCGTAGAAAATACTGCGTCGACGTCGACATAGTGACCTTCGAACCGAACCGCGACGATGGCGGCGCCTTTGGTTCGAGCGTCTTTTAATCCGTCTTCGCCGCCGACGTCGACGCGGTTTGTTTTCTTTGGCCCGGGCCGCGAGGCGTCGGGTCATCAATTGATATCGTCGGCGACCGATTGATGTATCTTCTGGCACTGCACGTTGGGTGCAGAGCGAGGTGCCGATCGGCCGTTCGGTGGAGAGAGGGGGGGGGGGGGGGATTTGATCGGTTTGTTTGCTCGGATGATTTCTTGGAGGCGGAGGATCGCTGCCGATCGGTGATTATTTTACGTTTTCTCGGAAAGTTTCGGGCGAGTTTAAAGATTATTTTTTGTTTGATGCCGTATCCGCTGGACTAGAAAGTAGGGGAGGTACAGGGTTCGATTCCCATCTGGACGCTGTATTTTTTTTACAGTTGACATGTTCCTCTATTGGTGCCTACGGACTTTCGTACTCTTCAATTTTGTCTTCACCATTCCCGTATGTAACACTCATTCGAAATCATTCTTCATCACATCTAGAGAACGAGAGTCAATTTCACCAAAGATCACAGCTTTATTTACCATAAATGGGTTTGCCATCCTCCCTTCTAGACTAAGTTAAGCTCATCGGCACCCACTCACTCACCGACGCCATTAGACCAGTGCCACTAAGCTCCGTTGTCATAACAGTGCGTTGCTAAACCCTCATAAGGAATTAAATCAATCGTCGCTGATCGCTAGCAACCATCATCACGCTGAAACTTTGGTGCAGACACCAAGAACCTTGTCACAATGCGTATTTTTTTACAAGCTATTATCAACGTGATCACGGTCAAATCAAAATCGAGAGTCGTCAGGATACCTCAAGGTTCGTTTCCGGGCCAGCATCTGATACGTACGGCAACGCACGGCACGCACAAGCTAGCGCGATCATGCTGGTAGGAGACTTGGACCTGATCAACACGCGCCTCAGCGTGAACCTTACGCAATCGGGTCCGCGTGGATTGCGAAACTATGAACGTCCTCGCAGCAGTGTCCCTTTTGTCCTGGCGTCGAGTGATGCGGATTCGCTTACCACGTGTTGTTGGACGTATGCAGCGGCCAGAGACCATCAGCCTTTGGTATTATTGGGTTGCAGTCGTAGCTAATGTTGAACTTTCTGCTGTGCGAACGAGCCGGCAACACGTGGTAATGGTAGGTGCCAACCGATGGCGCTTGCCGCATCTACACCTCTTTTTTCAAATGATTAGGAATGAAAAGAACGCTATTATGTATCAATTATTGAGGTTAGGTAAACATACTGATACATTGAGCGTAAATCAGTCTCAAATACGAGTAATCTGTGAAAAATATAGATATTTTTATTTCTCAACAGTAAAAACTACGGCGGCTCCATACCTCCTTCACTCCATTCCGCCACTCAAATCATAAGTGAAATCGCATTCATGAGTTGGTAGCAATACAGGGGGACAGTCCTTGTGCTGGTATCTTCTCTCACGGGCTAGACTGTACCAATGCTGGGGACAGTCCTTGTGCTGGTATCTTCTCTCACGGGCTAGACTGTAGCAATGCTGGGGACTGTCCTTGTGCTGGTATCTTCTCTCACGGGCTAGACTGTAGCAATGCAGGGGCCAGTCCTTGAGCTGGTATCTTCTCTCACGGGCTAGACTGTAGCAATGCTGGGGACTGTCCTTGTGCTGGTATCTTCTCTCACGGGCTAGACTGTAGCAATGCAGGGGCCAGTCCTTGAGCTGGTATCTTCTCTCACGGGCTAGACTGTAGCAATGCTGGGGGCAGTCCTTGTGCTGGTATCTTCTCTCACGGGCTAGACTGTAGCAATGCTGGGGACAGTCCTTGTGCTGGTATCTTCTCTCACGGGCTAGACTGTAGCAATGCTGGGGACTGTCCTTGTGCTGGTATCTTCTCTCACGGGCTAGACTGTAGCAATGCAGGGGGTCAGTCCTTGTGCTGGTATCTTCTCTCACGGGCTAGACTGTAGCAATGCAGGGGACAGTCCTTGTGCTGGTATCTTCTCTCACGGGCTAGACTGTAGCAATGCTGGGGACTGTCCTTGTGCTGGTATCTTCTCTCACGGGCTAGACTGTAGCAATGCAGGGGGTCAGTCCTTGTGCTGGTATCTTCTCTCACGGGCTAGACTGTAGCAATGCAGGGGACAGTCCTTGTGCTGGTATCTTCCCTCGCGGGCTAGACTGTAATCTCACATCACTAGTAAGACTTGGACATCGTCACCCACGTCTGTCTCCCATTCGCTTGAGTTACCCAGGTTAGCGACATCTACCTTTGAAGTCGAGACAATTCACTTTGACCATCACCATCTTCTTCAAAACTTCAGCCACCGTGACGCGCAAAGTCTTTCCACACATATCTCTCTTTATACCCTCTCTCGCTGTAACGCTCTGTACCCCGGCCAAGATCACGTCCCGAGCCCGCATCATTCGACGACGGCCGCGACTCTCTGCCTCTCCGTAACTTAGTCGCAAGAGTGTACTGAGCCGTCGGTGATTAATTAGACAATGGTCATTAACGGGCGACGGGGCGGGGCGGTGCGGGGGACGAACCCGCATACGGATTATGTGACTAGGAAGCGAGACAATGACGCAGATTGAAGCTAATGTGTAGAGGTGTGCGATGGGTGGGGTGGGTGACTGAGGTGGAGGCGCCGGATTTGGCGTATGGTGTTGACGGTGCGCAGGCGTCGTCGTGTGGGATTGATTGTCGACTGAATGATATGTTGAAATAGTTTGGTAGTCGAGCGACAGATTCCAGGTTTCTCACTAAAGTTGGAGCAGGATTTGGAGCCTTTACCCTATAATTTTCCTGCTATCTAAGTGATGTTAAGAGAGGGGGTTTTGGGGAAAAGTGTTATTCTTACGGGAGAATTTGCTCAATATTTATGTGGAAACCCAGTTACTTATATGTCCCATAAAGGTTTGGCGCTTAGGGAATGTCGCGATTGTGCTATGAACTATCCCGGCGTGTCTCTGGAAGTTTGGCGTGGGAAATCTTTTGGCGTTTTCGCCTAAAAAAACAGCCAACTATCTTAATTTGTTGACTTGCTTATATTTGTTCCTTTCGCTTGCATCTTAACCGCACTGCTTCATCCCGGCTGACACCTAGAAATGTCGTCTACGCATTCTTTGTTGCGTTTCTTTTGACGTTATTTCACGCGTCTCGCGAATGAGAAAGCAAGATGTGAGTTATAAGGACAGGTATCGGACGCGTTTGTTTACGGTGCATACAGGAAACAAATGCCGTAAAGACCACAATAACGAGGTAGTAAAACTGGCCGAGTATCAATGGCTGACTGGGAAAACTGCACGATGCGGTTGTATAATATTGACAAGAAGGGTAGTAGCTGTAAAACTGTAACTATACTCCATTTCGAGATGAGAAAATCATTGTTGTGCACGCATTGTTGAAGCCCTTTTTTTTTGTAAAAGCCGTGGACAGAGCTTATAGTAGAATTAGGAATAGATTATGATCAATTTTCTATATGCAAATCTATTTGATTTTTTGTTCGGCGATCCGAAGGTGTCTAGCAATGGGTCTCTACTGGTTTTATGTAATGGGAACTAATATTATAGATTTAATAACCTAAAAATGTAATCACAAACGCTGGAAGTACGTGCAGTAACGTGGTCCTTTCTTCCAAATTTAATTTTCTTCTCAAGATGAAATGATTGATACACCAGAAGCGACTTGAATTTAAGAAACTGGAGTATAGGGGTGGTTAGTGAAACAATAGCCGCAACGAACAATGCGTCGCGGGAATGTTGTAAAAGTTGTAAGATAAGATTGTAAAGGCAAAGTCCCCTAAAGTTGTTCCGCTCGGATTGTAAGAGAACGATTGGATGATTCGGCAAAGACCAAGGCCACAATATGGCTCTGAAAGACAGGTACAGTTAGACAGGAACTGCACCAGACATCTTCAACTTGAGATTATTGTCATCTTAGAAAGAGCATCTCGGAGTGAATCGATGCGTCTTATTCATCCTTTTAATGTTGTGAATCATGAAGACTGATGAAAAGATCTCGTTTAATTTTTTCATCGAGTGCTCGAGACGTTCTCGAGGGCATGCGGTTATGGCGTCTTCCTGTTTAGGAAGGCATTTCCGGTGGAGCTCGCGCGATCGCTGGCTCATGCCGTGTAATCGGAGAGCGGTTTTTCTCGAGACGTTTGGTGTTCGTGGACTGGGGAGGGTACCATCGACCGCGGTGGGCTTCGTATTTGTTTAGATCAAATCTTGTACGATGCACCTTAATGGTATTAAGGTATAGTAAGACTAGATTGGTGCCTGTTTCGAACATTTTTAAACGACTGTTGTTAGATTGCTTAATTTTTAGAGCCTACATGTGAAGAAAGAATAATATTTTGGTTTCGTAACGCAAATCAATCAAATTAACGCTCCAAATCCAATTCCGCATGTAAAATTTATCGATTTTGGTAGAGGATTTAGCTAAGAAAAAGGCAAAGAAGAAAAAACCCACCTCCCGTCCCCCTGGACAAGATTTTCAAACCATTGTTTAGACTTTAGACCTCTAATTTGAGTAACATTAAGATTGCCCTTTCCTTGTTCTATAAATGTCCATGAACACCGGTTCACCAATCTCCTTTCCTTGAAGACTCGTAAATTCTTCGGTATTGAAATTGAATGATAGATCGCAATCTAAATGTAAGTTTAAACATGCATCCCTTGGGCTATCCGCACAGCTGCCTGGACTCATCGCGGAAAGCAAGAGTGTTCCTAATACATTCCTAATACATTCCTAATATGGCGATGTCGAGATCATATTGTTTTCAAAGTTTCGAATCGACTTTTTTTTGCGGACATGTCGTTTGCATTTGACGGTTTTGGTCGAACTTCCGAAAGTTCTATTATTAAGTATATGAAAACCAAAAAGACATGCCTGAAACGGACATACATATATGACCTTGCACCATGTTTGCCAGTTCATCCACTAAGATTACCCGGACTGACTTAGTTTTGACCGATCAGCTGATATTTTTAACTAATTCAATATGGCTGCCAAGGTGGTTTTTGTATGGTATGTCTATCATCTTTGTCTAAGGCTAATAAGGTACTTGTGTACCGGAATAAAGACTGTACATAATAACCATTGCGTGTTGGCGAAGGCATGACATATGTCTGTGATGACAGCTATTTCTAGCTGTAGCTGTGTGTAACAGTTTCCCTCTTGGAAAAGTCGGAAAAGTTGGTAACACCGCGGGAGTCCGTTGAGCGAAAGTGACAGGATGTCCGCATTGGTCCTCGGGGTAGCATTATTTTATTTCAATTCTTACGGCGCGTTTCTGTTCTGTTCATATACCGTCGACCAATTGGGCCATAAAAGTAATTGCAATTTCGTTTATTTGATTGACCGTGTTATGTAGCGACGAGAGGTTATCTAAGTTACCTAGAATTTCTCTGGACAATATCTTACGTCTTACGTGGAATTCAGAAATCATTCGAAAATCAATACCTTATAATAACTTGCACCTGTCTCGCGCAGAGAAGGTTTCAAACATGCGATTAAACCTTTCCATAATCATGTGGTCATCACGTTTACGACCATGCTTATAAAATCGGAGAAGAAACTCGAAAAGATAGTAAAGCGGAGCAGATACTAAAAAGTCAACCGCCAGATAATGCGTCGTTAATGTTAAGAAATCTGATTTTTGAACTCGGAAACTACGTTAGTTAGCAAAACATTTCAAAGTCAATTACGGCTATCAAATTTGACATCTAATGAGCCCCAAAATGGCACCCTATTGCCAGACGTCACCGCCACGTCAACTCCCCGTCCTCACCCCTCTCTCGCATTCAACAAGTTTTACCGGCAAGTCGCTGTCGCACCGGCCCCCCGACGCCTGGCAGTGCGTGCAGCTGGCGTCGTTCGCTGTCAACGACACGCGTGGCACCTATGAGCAGCGTCGCGACGCTATCAACAGCTGACTTGGCGGCGAGCGCGATGAACAGGCGGTTCGGGGTTGTGATTTTGGTGGCGTCGTGGAATTTTGGCCAGATGGTTTCATTGCGCGAAGCACTGGGGTAGAGGCTGGCGCTTAGTGCTGGCCTGCAAATGACAATCATGTGGTGTCTTGGAATGGGTGTCGACATCGATGTCAAGTGTTCCTCGTTTTTTTTTTTCCTTATGGTGAATACTGCGTTTTGGTAGCTGTATCGTTTACCCTTTGGTGTTGATCGCCTAAAGGTTACATGTAGGCACCGGGGTTTCACTACTTCTTAAGAATTCATTCTCATCATCACCCACTCGATTTACTGACGCCATTAGACTAGTGCCACAAACACCACAAATCAATGAAATAAATTTAGCAATAAGAAAGCTACCTAGCGTGAGGTTTTAATACATTTTTAACAGCCGAAAACTATCTTTAAAAGTTGACCTGCGATTCGCCAAAGGAAATGACCAAAACAGTACTACTTTCCAGCAATGTTGAACTGAGTTATTGAGTGGGACGTGATTGAAAATAAATGATCCAGAGTGATCTGGACCATGGAACGGTCTTTTAGGTAACAATATACCTTTAACGGTACCGCACCTGCTATGATTTCTTCTATACGAATGTTGTACGAATCGCTTATGGATACGAATTGCTTATTATTGAAAAAGTATAAGTCGTTAATTCAGGAAAGTAAACAATTTGCAAACGAAAAGAAAATACTAATGTCAAACAACAAATCTAAAACAGGCTCGAAACCTTTTAGACGATCATATAAAAAAGTATCAATAAATAGTGACATTATAAGCGGTCAATCGTGATCCGAGCTTTGCTTCATGTCTAGGTTTGCTATTTCGGCACTCATCCCAAATCATCAAGTCGGCTAGTCAATACGATTAACATTGTAATCATCACGTTGTGGGCCAACAATTTCAAAAGATTAACATCTCTGTTCGGCGTGTCAAAACGTGTACCCCCGCAAAAGTCTGTCAACACTCAACCCGCTAGAGCGAAAGTGAGAACTGAGCCATGTGCCGGCGACACGTCCCAACTGCGCCACGGCGCCACGGTGCCAACGCACGTGGCCGTTTAGTGTGCGAGCACGTGGTACGTGCGCCATGTGTGTGCCTGGTACCTGTCATTGTCAGCTGTTCGGTATCGATTCTCGCGTGTGTCTCTCTCTTTCCCGCACCGATGTTGAGCTTCTCAAGCGTCCGTTCATGAGTGGCTAAACATGCTGATTGCTTTCCGATTTTATTGCAATATTGCGTGAAATTGGTTTTATTGCATTTTAAATTGATGGTGGTACAGTCTAGCTCGTGAGAGAAGATACTAGTACAATGACTGTCCCATGCATTGCTACAGTCTAGCCCGTGAGAGAAGATACCAGCACAAGGACTGTCCCATGCATTGCTACAGTCTAGCCCGTGAGAGAAGATACCAGCACAAGGACTGTCCCATGCATTGCTACAGTCTAGCCCGTGAGAGAAGATACCAGCACAAGGACTGTCCCCTGCATTGCTACAGTCTAGCCCGTGAGAGAAGATGCTAGGACAAGAACTGTTCCCTGCATTGCTACAGTCTAGCCCGTGAGAGAAGATACTAGTACAATGACTGTCCCATGCATTGCTACAGTCTAGCCCGTGAGAGAAGATACCAGCACAAGGACTGTCCCCTGCATTGCTACAGTCTAGCCCGTGAGAGAAGATGCTAGGACAAGAACTGTCCCCTGCATTGCTACAGTCTAGCTCGTGAGAGAAGATACTAGTACAATGACTGTCCCCTGCATTGCTACAGTCTAGCCCGTGAGAGAAGATGCTAGGACAAGAACTGTCCCCTGCATTGCTACAGTCTAGCTCGTGAGAGAAGATACTAGTACAATGACTGTCCCCCTGCATTGCTACAGTCTAGCCCGTGAGAGAAGATGCTAGGACAAGAACTGTCCCCTGCATTGCTACAGTCTAGCTCATGAGAGAAGATACTAGTACAATGACTGTCCCCTGCATTGCTACAGTCTTGCCCGTGAGAGAAGATACCAGCACAAGGACTGACTCTGCATTGCTACAGTCTAGCTCGTGAGAGAAGATACTAGTACAATGACTGTCCCCTGCATTGCTACAGTCTTGCCCGTGAGAGAAGATACCAGCACAAGGACTGACCCTGCATTGCTACATTCTAGCTCGTGAAAGAAGATACCAGCACAAGGACTATCCTCCAGCATTGCCATACCAGTTCATAAATGAGTGGTAAATCAGTAGTGGGGTTTCAAAATCTCATTTCTTCTGCAAAATAATTTACAAAATTAGTTTAATTGGTAGGACAAATCCTATAGTAGCTTGACAAACAATACTTCTTGACAACACTAAAGGTTTCGAGGAGAAGAAAAATTGCGTACATCAGCGGAGATGATATGTAGTGTTTTTAAAAATGACAGTTGGCCCGCGTATGTCATCCCAAAACAACCAGTGGCGTCTCTGTCGGAAAAGTTTGTCGTCTGGTCTACTCCGGATAAGAACCACCATAAAATATGTACAAATATTGTAAATAGACTGTGCTTCAATTGTATTTTTTGATTTGTTCTTAACCTTAACATACAGTATGGGATATAATGACAAACTTCTTATTTGAAATTAAAAATCACAGCTAAAAGTATTGGGGTAAAGCACATTGCCAGAGAAATTATTTACTTGTAGGATGATGTCTTGCGTTTGTGCCCATTTCGTTATCGACAGGGAGTGCAGTTATAGAATCACAGTTCTAACACAAGAAAGACATCTTCTTGGACACTTTTTAGTGCATGCCACACACGGTATTTCAATTGATCTGCAGACGAATGAAGTACCTAATTGACAAGATGTCACGCTTCATTTATGATGACAAAAGTAATAAAATTTCAAGCTTGGTTAGCTTTACTATCGGTACATCGGTACTGGTTGTCGGTCTGTGTTTACTCTTTGAAAATCGCTGCAATTGTCCGTTAAACTTGCAGACATGCTGTTTATCCGGCAAACAATCGCAGTGGCAAAGACGAACCAATTTGACGCGATGACTTCCGGCAAAAAGAAAATCATGCCAAATCATTGTATTGTGCCACATTATCGCATCGGCGTTGTTCGGAGAAATCCGCTTTGTCCCAAGTACCCATCCTCATAGTCACACCCGTTCGGTTTCCTATAATCACGTTAAATAATTTAATAATCACGATTTAGCAAATTGTATATTGTTGCGATGTTCTCTCTAGTTGACTTGTGTGGTGTGAATTCGCGCGTGACTATAGTTTTTCTGTTTGGCTGGTAACGTCCTGTTAGTCGCCCACGGGGCAAGGTGGTTAGATTGTAAATCTTCGACTCCTTCATTATCGATCTTGGTACTGGAGAGGTGTGATTGGTGATCGATGTCTACTGGTTCCCATGTGCCGATTTATGTCGAATCTAGGCTGGACGGTGCTTAAGTTAAGTTTTTTTTTATGAGCAAAAGTTGCCCGATGGAGAAATTAGTGATTGATTGGCGGTTTTGGAACTGTCAACACTTGCAGTTAAAGTTGGGTTGTGCGTCGGTCGGTCGCCAAAGGTTTAAGATTGTATAATTGAGGTTAAAATCGTCGCCCTTTTTAGCTTAGTTTGATTTTGAGGTGAAAAGAATACATGTCTTCTTTATCTTTGACACCAAGTCTGAGATAAGAAGCGTATTTTGAAAATGTCTTTCATTTTGGCAGTAGTGGAATGCAAATTTGCATTCATTTGAAATATTTTTTGAACTTTATTGACTTTTCAGCATTTAACTAATTTTATTGGTGAAGATTTTGTACAGAATAGAGCTACAGTTACAGTATAAAACCGGCCTAATTATTACAAAATAATTATTTATTTGAAGATTCCTGTGACGTTTAGGGCTCAAACCAGCTGGCAACTCGTGGTAACGGCAGGTGCCTTCCGATGGCGCTTGCAACCGTCCGCTTAACATACATGTACAATTAAATAATTTCTACTCAAAATACCGATAAATGTGTTTCAATCGTTGAGGTAAAGATTACTTATGATCAATTTAGCGTCAGCTAGTCTAAAATGCGATAAATAACACAATTCAATTTCATAACACTCAGAACTACAGGAGCATCCACCATTTTCGTCTGAAAAGTAGTTATTTGGAGGCCATTTTTCGTGAAGACGGGTTTGACAGCGCGATATGGTAGTACGATTTCATCGAATACTACCGCGTCTTCACCCCAGACCCAGCATCCAGGATCTGCTAGGTCGTCCCACATTCCTACACCTTGGGCACAAGTCTGCAAACGGCAAGGTTTCCTCCTAGTTCCCGAGGTCGCCGATAGTCTCCACGGTCACGCGGATTCCAACGACCCGATCGCGGCGCACTCGGCTAACTTTCTATCATGGTGCTCTCACGTTCCACATAGTGCGCTGATCAAGCTCCTTATTTGGCGGGAGCGATTCCTAAGCCTATCAATCAGACGTAGTGACGTATCGCATTACATTATAACGGTGACCGAGGGCCAAAATACTGGTGAGGAGTAAATGTGGGAATTACTTTCGTTTGGTGCGGACATGTCTGATGAGGTACTTTGAAGTTTCAATGACGGTTTGTGGTGTTAAATGTCTGCTGACGTTTATAAGGTGAACCGAGCCTAGAAGGTGGTATATGAAATCCGGTGCTATTATGTCGAAGAGCACCAAGGGGACCACCGGTTTGACGTCCTTTCCGAAGAACGGTACAACTCGAACGACAGGATTCCTTCACAAATCCATGCTGTCTAGAGGTTGATGATCGGTTATGGCGTGAAGCTGTAGTGGACTTCAACACCTCCAACCACTCTCCCTATCAGAACAGATCATGTGAACGAGGTGGTCACCCGTCCAATAAACGACTCGGTGCAGTGTTGCTTAACTTCGGCTGTCTCACCAATCCGTTCTATGCTGGTTGGATTCGAAAATATTTCGGATGATCATGAATAGGAGGTTTTTCGCAGAAAACGCTGATCCAGCACGTCTTTCATTCTTGAGTAAAGACATTTAAAGAGATTTTCTTAAATTTTTGGAGACCTAACAGAAGTCTTTTCGGGGTTCTGCATGATCTATTTGGTTCTGGGTTTAAGACAATTAACGAAAATCTCCACTTAAATGAGGAATCTGCAAGGTCACAGATTAATCGCTTCCTTATGATGCTCAGACGTGGACGCCTTATGTTTCAAAATAACACTTTCTTAATTCGATTCGATGTCTCGACGGGGCACAGTCGTTCAAAATCGGCTAACATCATAGCGATGCAAATAGCCTTTTTTTTATTGTGTTCTAATGGCCTAAATGAGTACTAATTCGACGTCGCTATCACCTGGCTCAAATCGCCTCCTCGAGCTATAACCAGATCAAAAGCTCTGCCACAAGCCGATTGGAAATCTCTGCAAGTTATCCAATAAATCCAGGTGTTTCCACTGCCACACACGAGAGCAGATGATTGTGAACGGGACGGCGCTCTAGTATCGATACGATTTTCACTCCCGCAATCAAATATGTGCACACTAGCCAAGATTTTTTTTTTGTGCTCCCCGCGAATTGGCTCTCCGGCTGCGGCTTTAACGACAAGCGAATCGAGCGGTTAATTGCACTGGACTCGACGCGTGCCACGACAGGGCCAGAGAAATCTGGAAGTGTGCCTTGTTGGGCAGAAGGCAGACTCCTCATGGACCACCTGCCTGCCTGTGGACAGACGCGATCGCGTTGCTTTAGCTGGGTTGGTGGAAGAGTTGTCGACACTCGAGAGTGGTCAACAGATATGTTGATGTTTTGTCAATCGTTGAATTGATTTTTTAGTGTAAACCGGTGTTAAATGAGAGTATCTGGGAGAAATAACGGGATTAAATTACTTGAAACTTAAAATGACTGACACCATCTCAAGGTGACGACAATTTTTGTTGTATTCATACAATTTGACAGGAGCGCTCTGAACTAGATATAAACCCAATGCGTGAACTAACTTTATGGATGTGATTTTCAGTTTTAATTTCACTGATATTGATGCACGGATGTTATCAAATCCGTAATTGATTTATTGCATTGACGATTTCACACTTTCTGGCAAGAAATTGGAAATCATCACCCCTTTCCTTGGCGGTATTTTCACTGTTTTACAAACTTGTAGCCTTAAATTTCTCAATTCTAGGAAGCGTGATTGTGCATTTTGAGGCAACACCAAATAACAATAAATTATTTAAGTGAAATTATCCATAATGTGGTTCTGCGAATGGAATGAGAAACTGTACTTGACTCACGATACTATTTTTCTTCCCTGTTCATGATTCGTGGAATAAAAGTTAGTACAGCAACTTCACTCGCCTTGCTTATCAACCTCTCGACAGCATGGTTGTGCATGGTTGTGTGGAGGAATCCTGTTGTGCGCTTTGTACCGTCCTTCGGAAAGGTCCGCTTGATTTTCATCGACAGGATCTAGGCTAGTTAGGTTCATCACCAATCACCAACGGCCATTACACCAGTACGACCGCATTAAAGCTTAAACACTACAAAATCAATAAAAACCTTCGCTGCTAGCAACTCTCCGCGTACAAAAGCTCTCTTTCAAACCCGCCTTTCGTTGAACTCGACCAAGTGCTCGGCGGCAGCTGCAAATCTCGGCTAGGTGATGCAGTGTATAGTGTGCTTGCACCCCGGCAGCTCCCTAGACCTGCATTCCCCGTGCATTTGCCGCCGGTGCATCTGGTGCAGCAGAGCGAACGCTTGTTGCACATGTGCTAAACAGATGCACTGGCAATGACCTGGCTTTCGGTACTCGCTAATCCAGGTGGCGGTGGATTTCTGAATTGGTAGTGCGTGTTTTTTTTGTGCGGGTGGTTGTTTGGGGTAGGTTAGGTTAGGTTTTTACAACAGGTTTAAGGATTCGGTGCTCGTTAATTATTTTAACCGGCTTGCTAAGTTTGGGCCATTAGTGATTCCGCTTGGAAAGATCAAGGTTTTTATTTAAATTAATTTAATTTAACCAATTTTAACTCTCAATTTCAGTATGATCAAATTCTGTGTGTCGGGGCCAAGTCTCGTTGCTTTTTGTGTGTTTATTTCCCGTTTCCTGTCTTTCATAACAAATGGGAAACAAAAATTTTCCTAAACTAAGGCCCCAGTTTCGAAACAGCAAAGAAAAAACTGTGTACACAAAAAGTTGACCAATGTTAAAAGATTAATTCACTAGGAAACGGTATTTTGAAAGATCCCGCGGAGCTCGTTAGTCCGTTCTAAGTTACAACTGATCGATCACATCAAAAGTCACAAGGCATCTCGTTCGCTCGCCGAAAGTTTCAATCATCTTCCTTCTCTCTTGCCCGTCAATCTCATCACCGCGAGGACAAGACGGAGAGGCAAACGCGCACGCGCCCCAAGGTGGCCAAATAGATGCGATTTAATTACTCATCATCTCTAGACTCGAAGGCGTGTGCCACAGATACTCTTCGATTCGAGACACGTACGCCGCGGTGGCGGGGAAAAAATAACGACCAAAAACTAAAGAAACCGCGCGCACGCGCGCGCTTAGTTCGTTCACCCAATCGGCGCGCGCCGAAAATGTCGTTCTTTTTTTTTGAAATAACTGCCGTGCGAGTTTTGCTCGTGCATGGATAAATCTTGTTTTTGAAGTTGTGCGAACTGGCGGCGGTGGTTGTAACGAGTTTTTCCGTTGGTTTTTTTTTTGTCCTGCCTTTCGGGGGCCGGTCGCAAACATTGCGGTGCGGTTGTTTGCGGATGGCATTCTGGTTCACTCACCTGGTTTTCATCTTGTTAGGTTGCTAGGAGCCTAAGAGGGCCGTGGTAAGATGCTAGTTGGCATCTCGGCTGGTGGGGGCGCCATGTTTGACATAGGGTCTGTTGTTTAGCCTAGATCCGAAATCTTTTGGAATAATATTAAAATCTAAGATACCTCTTTGCTACATCATGGAGTCATGGTATGCACCTCATTGCCGATAGCTTCTGAAAAATTATTTTTCATATCACGCTAAAAAATCATTTAAAACAAATATTTGTAAGTGGTCAGGGGTTGTTGCATCTTGAGTAGTTGATCGTTCAATAACTGTAAGAAAAATATACGGACGGAACTCGTTTTATCTCCTCTCTAAGCAGCAGATCCTCCTAGGCTGTACAAATGTCTTAATTTCCACGACGACTTCCAACCCAATGAAGTTCAGAGCTGAACCAATAGGCAACGAATTTTGTAAAACGGTATCTTTGAAGATACAAGTAAAGAGGATGTATTCAGACAAAATTTTCATTTGAATTTGTTGCAAAAAAGTTGATAAACTCCCTAAAACATTTAACATCGCATTTAACGAGTCTGCGTTTGCAACCGCGGCTGCAAATCATCGCAAACATTGCCTGTGTACCGACTAGGTAGCCCACACACGTGCGTTGATCTAACGAGGACTGCAAATATTGAAACAAGCATCACGCCACTCTCCGACTGACGTGGCTCTCCATGCTCGATATCGTCCACAGCGTCGGTGACTTCGATGCACTACGCGCGGTCGATTTTTTGTCCGCTAGACTCACTGCGTCGGGGCCGGCAACCATTCGAGTTTATTTGTTGTGTTTAACGACGCACTGTTTCGACAAGTGTGGTACTGGTATCATGGCGTCGGCGAGTGGGTGACGTTGAAAATTATGAATCTTACCTAGCAACCGGTGCCTGCACGTATGGCTACTGTCGTAGAGCACCAAGTGGACCACCGGTTTAACGTGCTTTTCATAGAACGGTACAACGCGAACAACAGGATTCCTCCAAATCTATGTATCAAATCTAATCGACAAATCTACGCTGTCGAGAGCATGATAGGCGAGACTAGCACTTATTTTCATCTCTCTAGCCTCTTTTCCGAACAGAACTGCAGTCATGGGCACGCTGGTGACCAATCCAATACCTGGCCCAGCGTATTGTCGCTTAACCTTCGCTGCTTCAAAATTCGAAGTGCGCCCTATGTATCGCTAGAAAGCGCCACACACTTCAAAGAATCCTGGAAATTCCTTCGAGTTCTCACCGATTTATAAGTTATTTTTCAAAGATCTGGATCATTTTAGGGTCCACATGTCAATCCTCTGAACGCCTTTCCCATCAGTCAAAACCAAACACCGCTCCTTTGCACCTTTTTGACAATAACTTAGACCACCCAAGTGATCGATCGATTTCTCTCATCCTGGTTTTCCACATGCAATCAAGCGGTGAATTGACACAAGCAGCGTATCCCTGAGTCGTAAATCGTGGAAGTGTTTCTTATCATTCATTGATAAGTATGTTTACATCAAGCGGGGGTGTTGAAAGGTGGTTTGATAAGCAGGGTGATGGCCGCCAGTTTGGCGCCTCCACCGCTCAGGGCAATGCTCTTCTTTTCCAAACGTCGGAATAATTTTTCTAGTAGATTTAAAAATGGTTGCAGCCATTTCATCCTAAAAACATGTGTTTTTTGGTTATTGCCAGAAAATCAGAATGCACCTCTTCGCTTAGGTACAATAGATACTCATCATACATCTCAAGAGGATTTCACGTCTAAATGTAATGTCATTTTGCTCGATTTTTATCAACCTTTTAACAAAGTGACACTTTTGGTCAACGATTTTACGAAATTCGTTGACTTTAGCACCGAACAAAACATCATGCTGCATTGCGGGTCCCTTTGACGGTTTCGAATCGAACAGTGGTTGTTTTTAGCACCATGATAGACCTTTCATGCGGCGTGGGCTGGGGGAGGGGAGCCTGAGGGGGCAGACACCTACTCGCCAGAGAGAGAAAGATAGCTAGAGAGAGAGGTGGTTTTTTTTCTTCCGCTAGGGACAGGTGATGGAAGCTAGCCCTGCGTCAATCCGACCACCTTGTTGCCATATGGGCGCAAAGATCGGCGCCACTCGTCTCTGGGTTTCGGTGTAGAATCGGCATTTCATGTTATTTGCAATTAGAACTTCAGAATCAAATATGTTGATCAACTGGGTTAGTTAACAAATCGTATAGGATCCATTTCGTTACCACAGCAATGCACTGTGCTGGATGTTTTTAAGCCTTCAGTCCCGGCAAGTAAAGCTTACTAGGAGTTAATGGATCTAATATGACCAGTATATTTTACTGGAAGCCTACTTGAGTCAGTAAGAACGCGACCAGCGTTTTTCCGTTTTAGCGTAGAATATCTGAAATAAATAGATATTTGGGTGCTTATTCGAAAGTTTATACTAGTTTCCTCAACCTTATGGGCAGTAAAGTTGTTGGTACTTTGGTCCTTCTCTATTGAAACTAAAAAAAAAACACACCTAAAATCAGTCAATTTTTGGTACAAATTAGATCTGGCCTCTACAGCTATTGTCCTTCAAACACCATGTGCATCCCGCGATAATTTATGATCGCAAAAGGTATACACCTCATTCATAGCCGCAATAATCTACAGATTTGTCGTCTTTCTATACCTGCATTCCTTTCTCAACGCCCGGATATAACGACAGTATTTGCCAACACGTTACAAGATTTACCATCTGCGATCTCGTCAGCACGCCATCTTTGTTCGTCTTCGTGTTATCCCGGCCAGATAAAGGGTTGTTTTTCCCGATTTGCCAATCCCTTTTTTGGTTCAAGGCTACTAGACACCCAACTGTCGCCCACAAACCCTTTCTGTCCTTTGATAAACAACTCAAAGACCTCTGTGTGAGATGCCTGGCAAAAAGACCAACACGAATCGGTTGTTTTGTTGGTGCAGTTCTTTCACCTATGGAGTGGCTTATGGGACGGCCGATGCCTCTTCGGCAGGTATACCGGTAGCTGTGTTGCGTGGTCGCGTGCCAGTACCCCCCTGGACCCCGTTCCTCTCTCCCGGAGCGCGGCGACCGCGGGGTGTCCAAAAAGAGCACAGCCTTGGCTTCGTTTTGTTCGGCCTAACAAAGAACTGGCGATTTTGTCCGACGTTGGACTTGTTGAGATGAGGTTTTTTGTTTATTTTTTAATTTCTAGTTTGTTTCACGTTTACATCTTGGTTGACGTAGGTTTCGGTGTCATTGTATTATTTCTGGCCTCCGATTGTTACGTTTGGTGGAGAGTAGCAGCCGGTTCTCTGGTCTAGACCATCCCTGGATCTGTTTTTCGTGAATACAATTGTTAATTTGTCCCTGAGACCTGGGCAACCATGTGAAATAATAAAAAATTCACGCACAAAAAGTGACCGTGGAAATATTGGTTATACATTTACAAATATTCGGCCCGGTAATCTCCATTTCATTGTGAGAAGAAGAGTGATTTTGCACGCAAGGATCGTCCGATGATACACGAACTGAAATTAAACGGGCTTTTAAGAATTCCCATACCTGTTTGGCTTGAATCGACCACCATTCCTTGGTTCATAACATGACATTGATCTTATGTATTTCCATGCACGGTGATTTTCAGAGCTGCTATAAGATGTTAGATACTTTTAAGTTTTTCGGCACCAAAAAGCGAAAAGCGCAAGTCGGAATCGGAACAGGCGTTATCGGAAAATTGTCAGGACTGCTCTAACCCTTGAAGAAGTAACTAGTACATGTTACGAAACGTCGGGAAATTTAGCTGTCCTTTATTTGGCATTCAAAACACATTTCAAATAGTTTTTGTTAAAGCCATCAGGCAATTTTCGGAGCGACAAACTCGACAAAAAAAAAATCCGTCAAGCACATAGAAACACTTTCATTTAACGTAACTAGCTAGACTCTTCTTTGTACAGCGATGGCCTGTCTTGAGGTCCTTAACCAACTCTATCCCCACCAAATAAGATACCCCAACTTTTTCGGACATCTCTTAAAACTTCTCAAGTAGTAAATGTAGATCTCATGTTGTCTAAACGCCCTCCTTGTTGCGCGTGTGAGTGATGTGATCGCCCCACCAAGCTATGTCTGAGACTGCGAAAGGAGCCGTCTGCGTGCCATCTGGTCGATGGTCCTTGGTCCTCGGTCCTTGACAGACAAGTACGCACGCGTGCCACGCGCAAAGATGTCATCTCGTACCAGAGACAACGGATCTGTCTGCTACGGGGCAGTCGCTGCCACAGAAAGTATCGGTGCTTTGTCGTTAACGTCTGGTAACTCTTTTTGCAATGTTAACACCGTATTGCCTGACGTTTCAATAATCAACATAATGAATTTTAACCGGCTACCTTTCCCTAATTAATTGGTTAGTCATCATTTTCTTAACATCAAAGTCGTGTCCTTGGTCACTCTCAACCCTACCACTGCCTTCCCGTCGACACAGGGCATGCAAATTCTCAGACCAACGACTAGACGAAACGGTGTTAGGTTCCATCCGCCTCGGTTACCATGGTTACCTGCAGACTTACATTGATTCCTCGGCCTTCCTGCTGCCGGTGTCATCTGAAGCTTTGGAGATTCCTCGACCTTGCTCTAATGAACAATGCGCGTGTTTGAGATCGGATTGCCGTCAGTCTGATCGACGCTGATCGAGGCTTTGAAGAGCCAGAAGACGACGGCGACTGTCGTGTTAGTGGAGAATGTTAAGTGACTTTCGTGTTTGATGGCATTTAGACTTCGAGGGTGAACTTTTTTGTGGGAAAATGTGATGAAATGATGATAGCAAATGTTTTTCCAATAAGTACAATTTTAAACAAATGAAGGCATCTCATCTGATGTCCACTCATTTCACTGAAAAAAGGTATAGAATCGCACTTACCAGAGTCCTAATTGCAGATCCAAGAATATGCGGGGTAATTGTTTTTGCGATATAGGCGAGAGGACATTTTTATTTAAAAAAAAATGCAGCACCAAAGAAATATTTTGACATCCGTCGTTACGGTGGACAATGGAATATTAATTTCAATTTTTAAAATTCTTTGGTTGTTCGAAGCCGAGTCCCCTCAGGGTTCAGATTACTCCAGATTAATGGAACGTCTGATGCGAATGAGTCCCAAGCAATACGAACACCCCCAGTTTTTCTAGTAAGCACTAACCCCACACACTCAACTCCCCAACATGCTATAAAAAAAACGATCACAAGCGACGGCGAAAACAATTTTCCACCCCGAACATTTCGGCCAGCGTTACCAGAAGCTAATTCTCTATTCGCGCTATTTTTTTCTTTGTTTTTCCACCCTTCAACATCCGCCCCAGAGAAAATGTACTCTGAAAATAAAACGGAGATAATCAACAAGTCATCCGAACGCTCCCCATTATGAAATGTACGCGGCAAGAGAACGAAAAAAATCATAGATCTTAGCTGATGGCCGTGGGGTTGTGTGGTCGGTAGGTTGCGAGGGGTGGGCAGTGACCACGACCCGCGACCTCTTCGTTTCGTAGCAGCCACGACCATCTGGTCGGCTTGTTTTTGTTTTTCACCGAGCGGTAGACTCGGGTTCCACTCCCGGGCGCGAACAGGAAACACCCCCGTCCCGTCCCCTCTACCCTCGTCCCATTAGACCCCTTCTCGTGGGGGCACCCTTACTCGTCACGCTGTGATGCCAGGCTTGGGTGGGTGTACCGAGTTAGCCCTGAGGCTAGGGGAGGTTTGGCAACGGAGTGTGGTGGGTGTTTGTTGTTAGGGGGTGCTGCTAGCTAGAAATTTTAACTTCAATTTTGTACCAATGCAGTTTTGTTGGCAATGCCGAATTGTGCTGATATACGTTTGAAGGCACCGTGCACTATGGAATTAGTCATAGCAATTTTTTTTCTCTGTTCTTTGTTAGCTAGATCCGTGTGGTCACTATCAGGAGGGCCGATTGTAATTTTTTTCCCACGGATTCGTTTTGAATTCATGTAGAGTCACAGTGGGTAATTCAAACAGAATTATATTTAATCTCAGTCTGACGGTATGAGACATCAATCCATCCACTGTCCACACAAACTGACATCGACTTAAACAAAAAAGAGGAACTCTCCTCTGCAGATAACCGAAGAGCTCGAGATTCAATGACAGCGGTCACATTTTGGTCAACCAAATCCTTTCAATCGGTCAATTTCCGATTCCGCAGGACGCGGCACCCGACACAATACATCAGTAAAGGTTACGCTCGGGTATCATTTCTGTGCTGCAGCCTCCCTTGTGGCTTAGTCGGTTCAGTTTCGAATTACCAGCTAGGAAAAAAACCATCGGTGTCACCCAACCACTCACCTCTGTAGAGCTCACATATGGGCCGGCAGGGGTAAATGAAACGTACAACACTACATCCTACTGGTATAAGAACAGTCTGGGTTAGGGGAGAGAGTGGCTATCTCGGCTCAATGACCGCCATGTTTGCGCCCCAAACTATCACTTACTCATGGCATTATGCCATAGCTTTTAACATAAGTCTGAATTTCCAAAACGCAAATCAATTTAAGTAAGAATAAGATACAGAAAGATTTTCTGGCTTGATATTTGCTATGACTGCAGTACGACTAGTATTTGGTATTTGGTATTTGGTGCAAACATTGCCCACTCCCATCCTATTCCCTAAGCATGATGGGTGCAGGTTGCACCGAACAGTGGCTGGAGGACCCAGTGACAGGCATAGGGAAACCAGAAACCAGTCGTCCGTGCAGCCACGGCCATGCGTTTCGTGTTGCCGCCATCGTCCACCATAGCCAGGAAACAATTATCATGCTGGATCAAATTTCACCCCGAATTTCGTGAAATTATAAACGTGGGATGAGGAGAAAATGTTTCTCCTGCGGTGCCAAATGTCGTTGTATGGTGGAGGAATGTTGGGGTGTTTGTTGATTATGATTAGTAGTTGTCTGAATTCGTGAATGTGTTCTAAAATCAAGAAATATATAATGGTGTTTTCGACTGGCCTGCTCCAGGGCGGGTTTGAAATTTGCTTGATGGCGTCATGCTCTCCAGCTCCAAGCGAGAGCGCTCCCACCCGAACATTTCTTTTCCGATTGCACCGTCAAAATTCTCGCAGCAAAAAAAGTGCACCTGGAGTGACCCGAGAGCGAGTAACTCTGCCAGTCGAACACGTGGATGGCGCACTAGGACAGGGTCACACACCCAGTCGAACTCGAAGATTGGAAGTCGAATACGCCATAAGTTATAATCAATAGTGATGGCGAACAAGGTTTTTATTTGATAATAAACTTCTAGAAATACACGTTTTAATAGCTTGTATTAGTTCTCAACAAGTAAAACAACGCCATTAAATCAATTATATGAATCAACCATGTCACCAAAACACGATTTAATTCGCGCGATCAAATGCATCAATCGCATCAATCAATCTTTGTTTGTAATAAACACTATCAGCTTCGTCCTGTACAGCTCGTGGCGTCGCGTGACGTGCAACTGCATCATCACGATGCAACTCTAGATTATTCAATTTGCCTAATTGAATAATGCATCTCCATTACCGAATCCCCCTTACCTCGGCCCGCTCCCCCTCGCCTCGTATCACGACCATGTTTGCGTCACCGACTGCAGCCTCCCCCTCTCGGCGCATGCACCCCGGTTGCAACGGGAGATGCATCTCTGCAAATGCAATCACACGACCGATGCATCACGTTTTCGATGCTTCTATTTTTTACGATCGCACTGATGAAGGAAACATCGCGACCCGTAGAGTGGCGCAATTGGCTTTCTCTTAGAAGCGAGAGATAATTTTGCAATCGCTAATTGATCATAATCCTTTTAGCTACAACAGGTCCGCGTCAACAGGGTATCAAAGCCGATTCGAAACATAAGCGAATTTCATTAAAAAAAAATCATGGGAAAAACAAGATTATTGTATGGTTTAAATTCTAAAATAAAAGACAGCTGGCCGAAATTTTTTTTGGTATGTCGTTCGCTTTGATCGCTTTACCTTTTATTGAGCCAGACCTAAAAGCGAACAGGTTGTTCCATTAAAAGCTTTGAAATTTAAATCGTTCGTGTTCGATGCATTGTTATGTGAGCATGTATGCATACGTGTATGTGTGTGTGTGTGTTAGTGCTCAGGATTTAGAACTTTCTATAATATCACGGCGCGAAAACCAATTTGATTGCTGCTTTCGTGGTTCGAATTAAGACGCAGTGTCTGGTGAGAAATGCCCGCGGGCCATTTCTGCTGGTTAACATGCAGAAAATCTGAGCTAAACTAACAAATTCCCAAGTTTTAACGTTCTTTTGTACGGCGTTACAAAATCATATGGATACAGGTTTGCTTCTCAAATTTATTTTCGAAATTTTTTCATTAAATCAGCTCAGTTACTGTGTGTAAACTTCTTTGGCGTTCAGAACACCCATTGTTTTGATTTAAAATCGCTGTTTTATCGATTAATTTTAGTCAAAACATCACCACTTGCTCGAAGGGGCCTCCTATATGATTCGGAAGGGACGTTAAGCTGGTGGTCCCCTCTGCTCTTCAACAAGAGTTAAGTTTACATGCTGCCACCGGGTTTGTCCTCATCCCTTCAAGGCCAAGTTAGGTTTCTCTTCCCACTTATTTAAAGTCACTTATAGACCAGCGCTGCAGTGCCTACTGTAAAATCAATGGAGAAACACGACTTGGAAGCTAATCTTCGACTATTGTAGCTACCAAGAAACTAAGAAAAAATCTCTCGACTGCGCTCCAAGAAGCGCTGTGTAATCCTTAAAAACTTCTCATCCGTTTGAGATTCGAACCCAAGACCAAAATGATAACTGTACGCGCCTCGACGGCGTCGCCACATGTTCGCCGGCGAGCAGTCGGCGGACTTCATGTTCGTTTAATTGCGGTCTTATTACTACCTCTCGGGCAGCGACCAGTTGATGACATCACCTGTAATTACCGGGGCATTGTTGCCTCATTACCGAGAGTCTCGAGTCTTCGCGTTATGATTCGTGCATTTTGTCGGTGCTGGAAGAAAGCATGGATATTCACGAAGGCATTCGAGTCATTCGCTCGCTGTGTGTGCGTTTTTTTCTTCTTTGTACTTACTGGCGCCGACCGTTTTCGTAACGTCTGATGTTTAGTTCCTTTTTTCGAAAGCAAGACGGTGTACTTTTAAGACTTCTGACGAGTTACAGTAGTAAAAATCTTTGGATGTATGACAGCTTTATACTTTACTGGCAGGTCACCAATTACCAAATCTAACAAAAAGTGGGTGAAATTGATGCATATAAATTGCACTATTTGCCAAATAGATTTCTAGAAAATGTCATACCTAAAAAAAATGAATTGACAGCATGGATTTGTGGAGGAATCGTGTTGTTCGAGTTGTACCTTCCTTAGGAGAGGACGCTATGCCGGTGGTCCCCTTGATGCTGGTCGACAGGAGTAGACTACGTGTCGCTACCGAGTTTCCCCCTTCTATCCTCTATATCAGTTTAATTCAACATCATCATCATCATCACCCACTTATTCAAAACGACAATAAACCAGTGCCACAGAGCCGCAAGTCAAAATAATGCGTCGCTAATCACCAGAAATCAATCTTCTCTATCCAAGACGACGTCTTAGCCGGCTCAACAGCCAGTACCAAGTCAACATCCCCACACAATTTCCCTTCTACCCTCCAATACCTTAAAACCAATCTTAAACCAACACTAAAACCAAAATCACTCTACCTGCCATCAAACGACCACTTCGGTAGTGGCCCCCCACAACCCTTTTAATCACCCGATTAACTAGCTGCTCTTATCGACGTCCAATTAGCCGATTCATTACGCCGTGGTCGACGCTCAGGTATAGAGCGTTGCGTGTACACCACCCGGTTAGAACGAGAGAGACGGTCTTGCGGCAGTGTTCTGCATGTGTTATCATCCCGCCACCTGATCCTCTTCCCACGATAAACTACACGCGAGAGCCCCCGTACTCTTCTTCCCTCGGGGCGATAGCTTTGCGATTTTAAGCCGTCAGCGAACTCCATGTACTCGCGGCGAAACCGCGATAACTAATTATTCGGTGTAGATGTGTACTGGTCGTAAATCACGTAACGTATTCGAAAATACATAAATTAACTTAATTTGACTGGATAGTGGTAAAATGTGATGATTGTGTTTTAGGCTATCAACGATTAACCGCTCCCTATCTGCTTTTTGATATTGTAAATATCGTCCGATTTTCAAATTGGGTGCCTTTAATAATAACAACAATAAACACGTTACAATGGTGCCGGCGTTGTGTGGGTCTTATTGACCTTGGAAGTATTTTTTTTTTCAATGCTGGCAGTGGTGTTCCTTACTGACCATTACGCTGTCGCTGCTACTACATTTCCTTATTTAATCTGTTTACAAAATAATGTTTAAACCCTGGTTTTCGTTAAATTTTTACTATTTTCTTGGTGGTGACATTAACAATGCCAGCATGTGACAATCATCCTTCCACTCTGATAACAGAGATCGGTTCGAGTTCGTTACTACTGCATATCTGCACACCGTATAAACACTTGCCAGCTACAACTAATCCAATTTAGTAATTGCCTATTTTCAATATTACATACAGGCTATGCATGCTACGCTGGTGCAGTACGTACTCGTCGCATGCGAACATATATATACACATCCCATAAGCTTTGTGGCCCATTTCGAGTATTATATCAATTATCATCGCACATTGTCTCCTACAACCACCGATCCCCGGTTGCACTTCCGTGGAGTGCAGCAACAAAATTGATCCCACCCACCACCCACCGCACCGAAACTGCAACACACATAGCCAGACATTACCTACATACATTACAATAATTATGCTAATGCGTATTGCGAATGACGTAATTGTACAGCATAACTCATCCGTGCGCGATGGCCGGTCTCCGATTAGTTTTGGAAATAGGTCGGCTTTCGGCGTTGTTTGGGGGTACATTGTGTTTCTGTGGCAGGGGTGGGCGAGGTACATTTTGAATGTTGCGTTGCTCTTAGTGGGTGTTAGTTGTGCTACATTTTTTATGCTCCATTTTCTGCTTCAATATAAGTAATACTAACTTATCTGGTAACAAAAGTTTTTAAATATTGTCAATTTATGATGACGGCCAGTTCGCCTCTGTAGTCTTATATCAGTAGTTCAAAAATCCATCGCATTGGACTACAATTTCAAATCTTATTACTGCGTTTCTTGGCCAAAAATCAGTACTGGTGTCTTACTGAATACCAAGTTATTGAATCAGCAAATTAATTCATCACACAAAAAAAAATCATAAACTTCAAAAATTATTTCTGAACATTCTACATGACATGCGGTTGTTCCTGTCATTTATTCTCCAACACTTCTTGCTATTTACTGATTGTATAACTAAAACAAATCGTCCACCCCTGTAACGCTACCAACTCAGTGCTCTCTACAACCTCCCCCTGCCTTTCAATGATAATTACCCCGTTATTACGTATGTTTACAGCGCATTGTGTACTTGTTAGTTGTGGGAAGGGGTGGGGGCAATTACTTGGAGTGGGCTTACGTCGCGTTTGGGGATGGATTTACGGCCGACAGAATGTCCCAAGATCCTAACCCCCCCAAAACATGGTGAGGGGAAAGAGGGTCCTGCTTAGACGTCTAGATATTTAACCAACTTTGGCAATAACCAACGATTACCGAGGTCTCTTGAGCGCTAGGGGTGCAATGCCAGGAATTTACTGCATTGTCACATTCAAAGATAGTACTGGTTGCTTCGTCCTTTCTCTTGCGTTCTAAATGTGGATACATTTCGAACTTATGTCCATGAATTTTGGGGTGCTGCGTCACCCCTTGTACTTTGACTCACTCACAAATTTTTAGAGTTCATTGCATTAATGTGTTCGTAACAGCCGTGTAATAATTATATGTGTATTACAATTTGCAATTTTAAACGTGCTTTCTCGCTTCCAACAAATCTAACCATTGTCTCTTTCTTTGTTTTAGGTAAGTAACTACAGTCCATCTCATGTTGCGTGTATTCCGGGTGGCGTTCGAGTGAGTAGCCTCGTACGTATACGTACTTGCATGTCTTGCAAGGAAAGGGCTTACCCAGTGGCGTAGAGCAGATTTTTTTTTTGGGAAAACGGTGATTTTTGGCCAACGCGTGATGGGGTTAGAGGTGGGGATTTATGGTATTTGCTAATTTTTTTACAGTGATGTTCATTTAATGTTAATACTTACAACAATTTTAAATTGCTGACTCGGGGTGCTGTAATCTCCCGGTCAACTGGTTTCATCAACATATCTAGTTCAATATCTGTGGTTGAAACCTCTTCTCTAGCTTTCGTCAAAGTTCAAAAGTGAGGGTATGGCCAGAATAATAATAAATAGTAGGTAGATTGGGTACACCCGCGTGCATTGACCACTACATCACTGGGTGGACTGCGTACACCCGCGTGCATTGACCACTACATCACCGGGTGGACTGCGTACACCCGCGTGCATTGACCACTACATCACTGGGTGGACTGCTTACACCCTCGTGCATTGACCACTACATCACTGGGTGGACTGCGTACACCCGCGTGCATTGACCACTACATCACTGGGTGGACTGCTTACACCCTCGTGCATTGACCACTACATCACTGGGTGGACTGCGTACACCCGCGTGCATTGACCACTACATCACTGGGTGGACTGCGTACACCCGCGTGCATTGACCACTACATCACTTGGTAGACTGCGTACACCCTCGTGCATTGACTACTACACCACTGGGTGGACTGCGTACACCCGCGTGCATTGACCACTACACCACTAGACTCATTGCTGCCATTGGCGACTGGATGATATCACTCTTCTACGATATTGCCGCCTATATCACTGCCTAGAAAATATAACTAGAGATACCCACGAGCGACAACTTACCACGATCGCCGTACCCCGCGCTTATCATTCCCCCGTTTGCTGCGCTTTTCCGGGGACAGGAAAAGCGAGCGAAACTTGCTCCGATCGGATAGCGATCTGGAAACGCGGCTAGCGGGTAGAGTAGGGTGGCTAGAGGGTAGGAGGACACGGAGTCAGCTGTCGCCGTCCGCTCTGCAAGGAAACTTAAGTCGGCCATCTTCATGGTTACCTCATTACGTTGTGTCACGTGGTGGGTGTTTGCGTGCGACAGAGAGTCGGGGGCGGTGGAGTGGCGGAGAGCCGAAGGTTCAGTCGCTGACGGGGTTTTAAAAGGGACTGCCATCTTTCCAATGCTGTTATTCCTTTTATATCAACATTTTCGACTGTTATTTTCTAGTTTTATGGGTACAAAACAAAAATATTTAGCATAAAATTATACTTCTTTCTTTTATATTATCAGTTCTGCAATTGCGGATTTCGAATAGGTATCTTCGGGAACGTTCATGAAGGAAGGAACAATTTGCCTCTCTTCATTGGACTATAGGTGTCTTAGCACATTCTTACTGTTACTGAACATGCAACGAACATTGTAAACAAAAAATACAGTCAAACTGTGCTTTTTGGGATTTTGGGTCAATGTATTTTTTTTTTAAATCAAATTTTGGATGCCGCATGAGACTGCATTGTCCCATTCGATGTCCCGCACTGACAACAGCGTAGATGCAGTTTGCTGATCCATCATAGCTGATTACGTTTGCTGATCATATTTTTTCACATCTCTATGTGTTCTGTGTACAAAATCATACTTTGAAAGTCTTTTTAGTTGTGTTTCTCCAATCTCGCAATCTTGACAGTCTGACTTTCAACACAAACATGGCGTATTTACCAGCACTGAGCCACTCCAGCAATGTCACTGCTCTCCGGTGTTTCCACGCATGTGCGTATCACACACACGCACACGCGTACGCACGCCAGCGATCGTAACTCGATTTTGATAAATATTTATCGGCTCATGAGCGATTTTGATTCATTGCGTCGTCGAAAGTAAGTTTCTACGGGAAAAGTTTGTCACTCTCGATTTCTGTATGATCGCACATATAGGGGGGTGCTCAAAATCGCATCAATTTGGAAGATTTTTTTAAACGTATTTCTAAACTTTTTTAAGCTCAAAAGACATCTTTTGGACGTTCTATTACAGCGACAAGAGCATAGGCTTCCTAACGATTGCGTCATCGAATATCATACTCACCCCTATCTCATCTACTTCGGAAGGGTTCGTACCCCTTACTGCTTTCAAATATGAGTAGGCTGTAAATGTCTTCGGGTCCCCCCCTTGGCGACTCGCATTTCCTTCCCTCATCAACAGTTGCACCGAAACCCACTACAATGCGTCGTTAAACAACAGCGAAGCCATGACATTAAGACGCATACTTCAGAAAAGCATGGCGCCAGCATAATTCAGCATAACACACACGAACAATGCGACTTGATGGCCATCCGCTATCGCCTCAAGAAGTCGTGGGCGACGAAACAACAACGACGACGATCTCCGAGACGATGCCCGCCAGCAATGTCTCAAGTGATCTCCACGTCGCCAAGACGGTCACTCTACGTCCGCGTCGCATTTACCGATCGTCGCTTCGGACATAACGCCTGGTTCAATTACCTCTGGGGGTCTTTAGACCACGCGCCTTTCCTCGCCAGACACCGGCGAGGTCTCTAGACATCATCGATGCACCCCATATGACTTGGATCTCCAGCGATGCCGAGCCATCCGCAGCATCCGTTTCAACCACCGACGACCATCATAACCCACACACCATCGTCACCGGTCTGGTTACACAAAGTGCGGCAGAAACTTTGATTGGTAACCAGTCAAACCCGATGCACATTCCACTGGCTGTCACCGAGGCGATAACGCAATTCTAGGTCTCCGATAACCCCGCGATTCTTGTACCTTGGGCGCCGCACGCCGACCGGTGCACGTCGAGGCTGGCAACACCGCCGCCGTGCCATCTGTCTGCTAGGCGCCAGGTGCAAGGGTCTCCGCCAATAGCCGAGCACCTCGCATTGCCCGCCGCCTCCTTTCCGTTACACCAACATTCTAGCTGGCGAGCTAGCTCACGTAATTGCACCCGATTCATCAGCCGCCGCCGCCGTCATTGTCGTCTTAAGAGTCTGGTGCCGGCGTCGTGGCTGAACCGGCGCCATAGGCGGCGTCGTTTACTGTGAGGCGACGCGACGGCTGGCGTCGTCGATGGTACAGCTCGATGAGGATGCAAGCTTGCTTGAAAATTATTTTGGGATATTCCCGGAGTCAGCATTGTTTAGTTACATGAATCCGTACCTCTGGGAAGCTTGCTTGTTTGGGTAACTTCGCTTGATTGCTTATAATTTCCATTGACGTACCCACCGTAAGATAGTAGGTCGATACGATGGTTAAAGTTGTCGTTAAATACGTCGACTTAGAAGCTTGCAATGTTTACAAGGTTGCGGAAGCTAAACTCGGTGCCTACTGAGTGGTCGGAGGTTGTCAGCACGTGTGGCGACTCGTGCGCGATCTGGCGTCGATAACGTTCTCTTCGGATGTCGCGACGCCGGTTAGCGTGACGGCACCGAAGACATTTGGCGACGGCGACATCAAGGTGGATGCCAACGGATGTAAGAAGATGAGGATCGGCGATATCTGACGTCGGAATCTACTGTGTGTCCTCGTTTTCGAGGAAATCGTGGCGTTTTGGCGTCAGTTGTATACGGTGTCACTCGTCCGTGTCCTCCGTGCCGTTTGCGAAACTGCGGTGGTCCTGGTGACTGATTTTTGGTATCTGCATGGCATCTCTATTCGCTGGCGGCAATGCGAATGGTATTGTCGTTATTTTAAAGCATCTTATGTGCCGGCAATACGAGGCATTGTTCTATCGAGTACGGACATGGTCAAAAGGCGCTTCCCCCTTCGGAGATTTGAACGCGCGGATAGAAAATATCACCAACATTTCCTTTGGAAATTAATATATTTATTTCAATTCACCTTGTGAACGACGGATTACGAAAGGTGCCGAATCGAAAACCGAAAAACTCGACTGAATCGAAATTTGCGTCCCGGTTAACCCCTTGTTTGCTGCTATTTTTGGAGATTTGCGACCCCCCACCAAACCCCCCCCCCCCCCCCCCCCCCTGCCTGCGTGCCCTGACATGGTGCGTACACGCAGAGGAACGCACGTTCGCATGAAATGTGTCCGTTACAGAGCCACCGGCCAATTGATTGTATTGCGAGCGAGCTCTCGGAAAGAGAGAAACGTATTTATATAAATATACATCATTGTACGAAAAGTATTACGCAATTTCGTTTTGTGCGAGCAAATCGAGAGAAAAATGTGTGCGTTGTTTTGAATTGCATGCTGCGTTGACTGATTTAATCAAAATGATACTCACTCACAAACAATCGAGTATGGGTACATCGAAACCGGACCGATATGAAACCAATTTGAATAAATCGCTTGCTTCGATTGGGGGGTGGTATAGGGTGGATGTATGGAAGGGGTGCAGGGGGTGGTTTTATCGAATAATGCACATGTAAATGTTCGTCTGCGTTTGACACATCCTTCTGAAGCCGCGTTTTAGGGCTGCGGCATTAGGTGAATGCATATCCACATAGCCAAGCGATTATTTAAACACCGTTTGAGTCGAGGCAGGGGGAGGGGTGCGGCAGGGGCGGCTGACCCGTCAACGGCAGCTGTTTTTCTGGTCCCCTCGCGCCATCGCGCGCCATTGGGGGGCGACCTGTTGCTTCGTTACGCGAGTGCGTCGTTTTAGCGCGCGATGCGTCGTCGGACCGGGTTTGAGTTCGTTTTGCCGTAAGTGTGTACGGTAGTAACCGAGGCAAAGTGACGAGGCATGTGTTCTTTTTTGGGCGAATTAATTTGTGTTTTAGCGTTAAAGAAAGAGATTGAGAGATGTTTCAGTGACGAAGCAGCTCTTCCTGCTCTTTTCTTGTTTTGTTTGACGATCTGAGCTTGGTTTCGGTTGGGCAACCGGCGGTGCACAGGCGACGGCGAATAGGATCCATTCTGGATGCAGTCTCGCGGGCTGAGAACGATTGCCTTATTCCCGGAACACTGAATAGGGATAGGATTGGGACATTATTTATCCGAGTACAGTGGCGGGAACGAAAAAGTGTAGCCTCTTTGGGCGGTTTAAATGACTTCCAAGCAAATTACCAGTCTTAAAAATAAAAAATAGCTTTCAATCGCCGTGTGTAAATTAGAAAATTATATATATTTTTAATGTATTGTTATCATGTAGAAGTTATATATAAAAAAACTGTTTGCTATTGTGTGGTTGGTTTTTTGGCTTCAGTCCCTGGAAGTCTAGGCAATCGTCCCGAGTCGCGAGAGTCCCCACTGGAATTGGATCAGAGATAATTGTCTGTCAGTCAGTAAAGAAAATCGCCTCCGGGCTTAAAGCCTTGTCCTTTAGGAGCGTAGACCTACTGGAAAGTACTGCCACCAATGTTACAGTTAAGACAAGTTTTTGGGGAGTTTGTACACTCGTGGATTTTATAATTCAACTTTTAACTTAAATTTACTCTGAGTCGCAATGTTAAACTTTATGGTTGTTCAATTTGTTTTCTTTGATGCAACTGCGCTTCTATCTCCTCGGATGAAAACGGTAGTCACTCATCATGGATGCTAACTTCAAAAATAATCGTAATTATGTCTCTGCTATTCTAAGGTATACACAACTTTAACTTAGCTAAGGCAAACGGATCCATGAAGTTCAAAAGTGATCAATATTCAAGTTGCCCTACCCTGTTTTTGTTCCTGGTATTGTTTTTGCAACCTTGTCTCGAGAATTACGCTCACCCTTATTATCGCAACCCCATTTCGGTAGTTTATTTAGTTGCACCAAAATGTAGGCCAAATGGTTTTGCTATTCAATTAGAGCTGCTTTAATTAAAGCTGTTCGCTGTGGGTAGCTTTGCAGCGATTTTCTACCTTTTTTCAGGTCGATATCACTTGAAGCATTTTGTACCTAATAGATCTTTAGAGCATGAAAAGTCTCAAAAGCGAGTCAACCGACGAGAAATATAGAAATTAAATTTCATACGACAGTGGCTCCACTTAACGTGATGTTCCGGTACTCTTCATTTTTGTCGGTAAAGTAGTCATTTGGTAGCCATCTTTCACGCAGAAAGTTTAACACTAACGTTTTGCCTCTACCTAGAGAACCTGTACACTCAACGGTTTAATATAAACGTTCTGTCTCTACCTAGAACCTGTACACTCAACGGTTTAACATCAACGTTCTGCCTCTAACTAGAACCTGTACACTCAACGGTTTAACATCAACGTTCTGCCTCTACCTAGAACCTACACACTCAACGCTCATAGTCATCTATGCAATGAGTGGAATATGAGTCTAAACGGTCCTGATTGCGCCTTCCAGGATAATTCTATACGAAATCGCCGATTTCGGCGCACAGCTACAGTAGACGGATCTTTTTTAAAATCCCGCACTTCTCAATTATGAGAAATACAATTGGTGCCTGCAGGTGTGGGTGAAAAACCGGCGCCTCCACAGCGCCCGTTCACGACGTACAGACTGTACCATTGTTCCCGGCGGATCAGAGTCAATGATTACATAAATATATTATCTCGCGAGGCCGTGCGGGTTGGGTGGTGGGAGAGGGGGGGAGGTGGCGCTCTAGAGGAGCGGTAGGGGGGCAAACTTTTAAGGGAGATGGAACAAAATGATCGGCCTACAGCTAACTCTGAAAATGCACACGCCGCTGACGCTGTAGTATATAAACTAGAATTTTTTTCTCTCTGCGCTAGCAATGTGGAAATATTTACGCTTTATGGATGCTAGCTACTATATGGCTTTTACGCGTTCGATATTTATTTTTGTTTATAATCTTATTTTCGGTTTACTTGGGCGCGTGTGTATTAGATGTATACGTATACATGTAAACGTTTCGCTTTTCGTTAGAATTTTTGATATTTCTTTGCTCGGCGATGCGTTAATATCAAGCCAGTGTGTTTACGCGCGTGTGTCCCGCGCCCGTCCGAATGGTGAATTTAGCATCTCGGGGTTTTATTTTAGAATGGGAGACGTAAATTGTCGCTCGATGTTTACATAATCGAACTTTGCCGCGAGGAGATTGTAATGGGATGATTCTAGCCAGTGATTCTCTTCTTGCTTGTTTGTGTTTTTACAAAAGGATACGATTTTGGTATTATGTTCCATAATGACGGTGAATTTCTCTTGCGACCGTTTTTAACTGGTCAGTCAAATGATTGATAAGTCAGTCAAAATGTCACTGTCATTTCAGTAATCGATGACTTGCTGAAAACGTACCTTCATAGTATCTATAGATTTTATAATAATCATATGTACCTATAGCAATGTAACAAAAACTATTTGAAATGGGTTTTGAATGCTAAGTAAAGGACAACTAATGTATTCAATTTAATCAATTTAATCAATTTAGTTGTCCTTTACTTAGCATTTAAAACCCATTTCAAATAGTTTTTCTAAAAACTTGTGCTGAGGATAAATCAAGTAGACATGAGTCTAAAAACAATCATATAGCAATGTATAGTACATTAAAATAGAAATATTTTATAGCTACATAAACTCACAAAATAAATTAAAATCTTTTTGGTGAGTTTTGCACGCCGATTTGAAAGATGTCGCTGACATATTACACATTTCAAGAGATATTCTTCTCTAGGACATAACTTTTCTTGCTGGCAATGCAAGGTCCTACAAAGCTCACATCTTTGGTCTGTCTCCTCCTTATCATCGTATCCAGCATACTGCTGCGATCACGCCGTGAATTGCAGGACTTCCAATGAATCGCTCCACAAAAATAGCCTCTAATAATGGCGTTTCGGTTTGGCAAGGAGGCGACGCTCGCTCGTTCGCATTAATAAAGTCGTAAACCATTGGAAGATGATGGACCGTGCCAATGGTACAGATAAAACACTGAGCTCTCGTTCCTGCCAGCCAGTGGCGTACTGTCCGTACGCTTTTAGGGGTCGGGGATAGTTTTCTGTTTCGTGTTGTCAACTAATGTTATTGGATTTTTTTGTTAAAACCGTGGCTTTGCTGAGTTTTCGAATCAGTTATAAAGTGTCACTGTTAGGTTTAGTATATCTGCTCAAGAATTCCGTAGATAATTGCTAGTAAAATTCTTATAATTGCTCAAAATGAAAAAATGCTTGGCACTACAAAAGCTTCAGAGCAAAAAGCATGTGACAGATTTAACAAAAGATTATTTGCACTTTTTTTATAAAGTTGGTCCTTATGTCACCCCTAAAATACCGGTGACGTCTCTACTGGAATATATATATTTTTTTTTGCTGAAAGTAGAATAGTTTCACTTAAGGTTTTTAGACTCACGTGTACTTTATCTAACCTTAGCACTAGTTTTCAATTTTTTTAAATATTTTTTCAACTGGGGTTTGAATGCTAAATAGGATTAGTTTGTAGTTTGAACTTTTAATGCTCAGGGAAAGTTAGTGTTTTTTTCAATAGGTTCTATATCATCCATACGCCACTGCCGCTCGTTGCCAGCTCACTATTCGAATGGTAATCGCGACCGCCGCTTGGCGCGTCCCTCCAAATGCAAATTACCCGCTGCCATCCGCCACGGCGCTCGCAGTGGCAGGCCCCCGCAATAAGCAAATTAACCGGTAGATACACATAGTCGAGGGCGATATTACCGCGGTCTGGCATCACCTATCAATTATTCATCTGCTTGGATCTCGTGGGTCGACCCGCGACGTTTAGGCACTCTATCGCGTTGCTGATTGGACATCGGCCCATGAGAGTAGACCACGTGACACGGAAGGTGATGGTGTTTTGTTTGGCACGGTAATTGATTAGCGCAGTCATAGACTTAAATTCATCTTGAGAAGGACGGGGTTTGAATATTGAGTTATTGGTTTCTAGGTTAATTGGGCTCGCAATGGACACTTTGTGATTATTTACTCTTTCAAACGTTGATAACCCGATTGGGTAAAACAATTTGTGATGGTAATAGTGTTTCTAGAAATGAGATACCGAAAATATGATACTAGCTTTGGAAATATTTGACTTGTTATGTTCTTAAATTGAAATAATGTACATATTTAAAGTACAAGACTGTACAATTCTTCTTTCTTTACTTATAAATGTAATATTTTTATTTTTACCTAATTTGATCTTTCCATTTGGTGTTTGTCAAACTTTTTTTTATAGCTGTTTCTCTTGACTTCCTATTCCTTTCATGCACTTTGCACGTGCTTAATCTCTATCTGATGCACTCCGTCACCACAATGCACATTTTTCTCGTTTTGCCCTGCGTTTGACGATTCAAAAATGCATGTTGGCGTACCGAAGCCGTCGGCACGGACACGACGAATAAAAAGAAGACTTCTTTCTTGGCGATTGCTTCTTACTTGCGTCCCAAATGAATGGCATGATGGACTTGGTATTAAACTAACTCTTGTTCAACTAATTCGATTTCATATGTGTTTGCTATTCTCAACGCGTTCCTTACAGAATGGTGTTTCACAATGAAACATTCGTGATTGAAGTTTTCGATATCTTTACATTGCTCATGGATGTTTTTAAAAAAAACGTGTACATGCTTTGGTGTGTGTGTGTGTTTTTTCTGTGTGTAATGCACACTTGATTGATCGTCATCGTTTGATAATCAACTGGCAGTCAGCTCACGGAAGTATAGGCATACAACGCACACTCAATTAATGTTGCACGAATCAAAATCTCGTTACTGATGCTTGTTGGTGCCATACAATATTCAGCTTCGTTTCATTAGTCGTCTGGGGCTTTTGACATACAATCAAAATGGTTAACGTATTATTTTTTTAACATGTTTCTACATTCTAGTCCGTGAGAGAAAAAAGTCATAAAGGCTTGCCCCCCTGCATTGCTACCAACTCATGAATGAAATGCAAATTTCAGCAGGATTTTAAAATAATTATTACATCTGCAAAACAGTTTCGAAGATTGTTGTAATGGGTAGAAACATTCTGTAGCTTTATTAACAACAACATTGGGACAAAAAAAGCTTTAGAGCAGAAGGAAATTCGGCGAACATCAGCGGAGATGATTTGTAGTGTTTATAAAAATGACAGTTGGCCTGCATGTCATCCCAAAGCGACCAGTGGCGCCTCTGGCGGACAAATATGTTCGCTCGCTGAACGAAGTATGCCTACTACCATTTGAATCTTAATTTACTGGACATTTCCATTAACATACTGCCATAGTGTTAATTTATACTTTGGCTCTGATACTTCACTAATCAAACTTTTGTTTGTGAAGTGCCTTGTGTCACTGGTATAAAGGCGTCTGATGATGAACCATATACTTAACCTAACCCGGTGCCGGCACGTAGCCATACTCCTGGCAAAAAGTACCAAACCTACATCTCATCAGCTCATTTCATTCATTCTAAAAACACCTTATCATCTTGAAATAAAGTATAGCTTGCTTTCGTCACCGATCAAATCTAACCAATTGTTTCTTTGTTTTGTTTTAGGTAAGTAACTACAGTCCATCTCACGCTGTGTCTAGCCCTATCTCCATTCGAGTGAGTAGCCCTGCGACATTCTTAGCGTGGAGTGTTCCTACTTTAGGGACGCCGCTCGTGCAATATTGATGACGTGTTTGCCTGGACAAAGATCGTGGCTTCGAGATGGTTAATGCAGAAATGTCAGCGTCGACTTGGTGACGTCATGGATTAATCACGGTGCGCTGGACGTCGGACGGGATGAATGGAATCGGTTGTGATCGGTGACGAGACTGCCATGGGACCATGGGAACGGGAATCGTCGGGTTATTTCGCACTGGTTTGCTAATTGGGTGGCAGGGACCTAGGGTTTGGATTCAAATTTGGTATTCATCGATTAAATGTAGTGTTTTTGTTTCGCATGTCATGATCTTCTCTTCGTTATGACTTTTCATTTGGAACCCACTGGAAACTTGGTAACGATATCGACAGTTTATTGGGTATTTTATCGACCTGTGGGACGATTTTGTGATTTTTCCTAGATTATTCTCTGTCGATAAACTAGCATTTGTTCCATTCCAATTATTGGTAACAATTGCAGATTCGAGATGTAGTTGGCGACATCGGTAAGAAATCTTTGAATCGCGGTGGTGATTTGGTAGTTTAGGGACTCGGCCTGTCAATAGATGCGACTTTGATTTCATTTGTTTACAACAGAATTTTCATAACAATCGTGAGTTACTTTTTCAGTCTCGTGATTCATAGAATGTGTGGCAATTGAGTGAGAATTTCCTCTTCGATAATATTGGACATTTTTTTGTAGTTTCGATTTTTTTGAATCTCTAAAACATATCGTCTTCGGCTTTCCTAAAAAAACAATTTCAGGATTATATTCGCTGGGTGTGTCAACTAAAAATGGTACCAGTATTAAAGCGATTAATTGACCTCCGTTTAAAATGTACAATGCCTAAAATCCGTTGCGTTATCGCCAATCGCGAACGTAATTGTTCATTCGCCCATAAGAAAAACATGTTAAACGTCGAGTTAACAAGTGGACCGTTGTTGTTAGCTCGGTCACTGTAAAGATTGTCAATTCCCAATGAGGTGACCCGCATCATTCGCATTAACTGTGCTGTAATAGCTGCACACTAATAGTATTTTAATGAGTTACACCATGTACAACTCATAGCTACTTCATCTATCAAGATAATTACATTTCTTGGGGCGAATAAGAACGATGATATCTGTGGCAGAAACCAGTTCGCCTCTTATATGCAACAGACTTTTGACTCGCGTTGAAGTAGCAGCGAAATCGATCCTGCGACCGCACCAATTTCTGGCTACCAAAAGGTGTTTTACCTTCAGTGAGTTACCTCCATGGAGAAATCACCTTTATGTTTGAATTTGGGACCTTGAGAGGTAACAATTCATAACGCCTAATGCAGCCTAATTGTATTACCTACATACTTTTAAAAAAATCGGCCCTTATGTTTGATAGTTTTGTAGAATTTGGCTAGTCAGCATTAAGGCATTTCCAACCGATTTTTTCTCCAGTTTAGGGTCCTCAAAAATGAGTGCCAACAGAATACCCCCCTTCATTTAGCTCTCCCTTCCAATCTGACAATCACACAATGTCCGGGTACCCCCGTCCCTCACTGACACGCACTGTACGCAACTCGCTACAGCCAATCTCTTAGCAGCGTCTTCGAGTAGATGAGAGTGTCCTGAGTCCTGACTCGCCCCCGCACTGGATGATCCCCGTCGACTAGGACGACGATGACGGGAGGGTCGCAGTCTCTCCCCTGGGATTTGGCACCGCGCTCGCGACGAATCAAATATTTACGCGCGTTCTTGCGACGTCGATGGGTCGGGAAGATAGGGATGCTAGGGACGGTTTTTGGGATGTGAAGCCCTGACACTTTCAAGGGAATGAACCTCACAATGATTGTCGATCGGTCCCAATCGGAACCCGCTATGCAAAAGTCGCGTGAAGTACTGATCAGGTCTGTTATGCCATTTTGAAGTTTCCTCTGTAAAAATATCGCTTTGGATTTCTGTTTTCAGAGTCCCGGAATGTCCGGAACTCAAGTTTTTAACTTATTTCTCCCAAACAAGTCCTTCATTGAACTGTAAATGAATTACTCTTCTTGCTTTCACAATAATGCCGTTGGGTGCGCAGTTTTTGGTTTAGTCACTTGCATGCCCCGATCGCCGTCGACTGTGCCTTCAGTGGATTTTCAATCAGCGCCGGTTTAATTATTCAAATCTACGAACTTTCCTTTCAAACGAACTGAATGACGTGCTCGGAAACGTTCCACTGTCAGCGAACAACTTGAAAAGTCTTCAAACTTTGTCCTAAACTTGTGCAAAACTGGATACATTTTGACGGTCAGAAATTGTCTCGCAGTCCCGCGGGTATCTCCATGATCACTTTTAGAAACCAAAGCAAATTGAAAATATTGTTCGACTGCTAAATAATTTCTTGGGAAGCGGCGGCCATATCTAGAAAAGGGGGATCGACCTCTGGCAGGACTTCAAGGTCACGCTGCCACTATAGGGGAGATCCAAGGTCGCTCTGTTGGTCCAAGAAACCGTCGTCCCACGCAGTATACTAAGCTACGCGGGTCTCGAAAAGTGTGCCTTCCCGGGGCGCCTGTTATGTCTTCCCAGCGACCCTCCCGAACAATGGAGATGACGTAGAGCCGGGTTAAGGGATGATTCCGACGCCTGGCGACGCCTCGCGACGCCAGCGTCGAGCTACGCTAGGGAGGCAATAAATCTCCACACTTTGTCTCCGCTACGGGGCGCTGGCGACGACGACGACGAGAACTAGAACACAGTGGAAGCGAGAGTCTAGAGGGAGAAGTTATTAAATTTTTTAATGGCTCTCCTGACTTACCCCAAGTTTCGCTTCTTCGCTCGCTATGCCCACCTCCCCTTCCCCTTGGTAGTCCCTCTGCAAAGCCGGGAGAATGTTGCGTCCTGTTGTGGGTGGATTGCACCATTTTTGTAGGCTAGGGTTTTCTGGCTGCTTCGGCCGATCTTGACTCTGTCATCTTTTGGCGAGATTGTCGTCATGGTACAAGGTACTCAATATTAGGGACTGGGTTTACCTGACTCCTGTTGTATTGAGATGATTGTTGTTGGGACGTTAGGGATTTTGGGATTGAGCTTATAAGTTTTTTTTGGCGTTAGGCGCTGTGAAGCAGTAGTCGAAATATAGGAAATCATTGCAGAAACTCTGCTACCATGAGATGTACAGTAGGTGTATGGTCGATGGCGGCTGTGCACCAGTTGAAAAGATCTCGAAAAAGATCTTCGAAAATAACAGTTTTTTTTCTGTCAAATTACGATACTAAGCTCTCTAAATTGCAACGCTCATTCTCATTTGGTGTGAGTATTGCAATCACCTTGTCGTGGGTTCGATTATGTTTCGCTTTAAAGTCGTTAAATACCGTATTCAAATGTAATTTGAACGCTGGTGCAGTTTGAAACAATTGAAACGTCTAAATTCCAGTCCTGAAACCCCGGTTTCGGTGGAGGTGCCGGTAACTCGCACCGAATCTCGCCGCCAGATGGCATTTTGACACCGATCGCGACGCCCTTGCGGCGACCACGTGAACTGCGGTGCGCTGCAAGTTGCATCGTCTCCCTGCATCACCACGTTCTGCCAGCACGTTCGGTCAGAGGTCATCGGCCTCGCAGCCTCCCGCTAGTACCCAATGCTCGGTACCAACTTGGGTGGACTGCGATCATGACTGCGATGCACTGATGCTAGAAGCGTTTTAACAAAAGGCGCATTTAACAATAGGCACGTACTTGACGCGATCTTGCAGTCAGGAAGTGTTGACTTCTGTGTCTTTAGATGACGTTTGTCGGGGGGGGGGGGGGGGGGGGGTAAATTTTTGGCAATCTAGACACTTGTTGCTGTCTTCCGCTGAGTAGATTTTGATTTTTGCAAAGTTTGTTCATTCGATTTCATTTTGCGTGCTAAGTTCTTCAGACTTACGTGCGGCCCTACTCATTTTTTAGTATTTAAAATTGATTCTGAGAGCGCTTTTTTAAATTTAATAAAAAACCTAAATCTCATCCCATCCGAGCCTTCTCGCAGGTTACGGCGCTGGCTTTGTTGACGATTTTAACACCGGTTCTACTAGAGTACCTGTACCTGTTGACCCCGGGGTTTCTGCCAGCCCCTTGTTATTTCACTCCAGGAGGTTTGTCGGTAAGGGAGGTCCTAGGAAAGCCGGTAATGCTGAATGCTGGTTCAGACGTTGAACTTATTCCACCATTCCTGGGCACAACCCCATCTAATTGAAACTTCATATTAATTATCTCGAAATAGTCAGTGAGGCCGGTAAGATCGAAGATAATAGATCCCCCGTACAAAAATAGGTACCCACAGGACATTTGTTTACAATTACCAACTAATGTGCTGCATTTTTGCTACCTACACCCATACAAATATTTATACTGAGCTCTATCATAGCAAAAATAACCTTGGTCCGACCAGCCAACTATCCTTAAACCATGGGTCCGACCCATACCAACCAAAATTATATTCTGTCTGACGGGAGATGTTTACGAAATTCAGAGAACTCGTGGTTCAACGTTCGAACGGGGTGTTGGTGCCCGTCAAAGTCCACTTTCGTGGCCTTCATCACCCTACCTTTATTATGAACAACTTGCAATCGCCCACCAAAACACCTGACTTGCAAAAAGGCTATGTAGGTGATTAGAAGGTGTGGTTCTTACTTGGAAAATAATGTACATCTTTCATAATTCTCTCACGCTGTCGCCTCGTCGTCTGCCACCGGAAAAACACAATGACCAATCACAAGAGTGCAATTAAACAGCTCATATGCAACCCGATGCACCCACGCGCCGCCTGGCCATGCACTTCTCGGTATTGTGGATGCAATTTAGTGCAGCGTAGACGCGAAACTGGTCCGTGGAGTGCAAGAAAGTGCATGCTTATCGTTGCAAGCGAAACGCAACTTGATGCCGATGGTTATTCCTTCGATTTTACTTCTTTTTTGACACGAATGCTGGTGTGAGGTTTCGTGTGTGGTTTTTTTTGTTTCTTTGAGGATTTATGGACATCGCGGTATGGCGTGGGAAATATTTTAGGAATGAGTAGAGCTGATTCTGGGAATTTGCTATACTGTTTTTGAAAGGTGAATAAACGGCCAAATTAATATATTTCGAATAATATTTGACCTTGGAAGTGGAGTGGGAAGGTCCCACCAAATTTGACCACTTCTAAGCCAGGTTTCAACGGAATTGGGATTTTTTTAATTTGATCAGATCCAATGATGCAATACATATCTTTGGCTCCCACAAAATAACCCCTTCAAAGTTGTGCCGGAAGTTATGCCTTGGCTTTTTGCAATAATTATCTCAGAACTTCTGGCTCTTTGAGAATAGTTGCGCAGTCCGACTCCAGATCAACCATTCTCTAGATTTAACCAAACCCTACCACAACTCTTGCTGAAACTCGCTGGATACCAACGCTTGTAATTTGTAAAATAATGTTTTGGCAGGGGCTCTAATAAATCTGTGATTTATTGCACTGCAATTTCATGCACAGTGGCTAATTGAAATGGGTTAACGTCTCAATATTTCACCGTTTAACGATTGTACTGCAGCGAGCTATGGAGGTTAAAAATGGGTTGCCATGTAAATTTGTGTCCGTCCAGTCTGTTGGTTCTCACATAATTTGTGACTATTGTATCTCAAAACAAACCAAAACTCGGTTATTCTGAATAAAATTTCCCCTGGCCTTGTTCAAACTGTATTGATGACAAATCACTCCCTTTAGCACAATCGACGAAACGAAAAGAGTCTGAACGCATGTTCTATCCCCCCAGTAGGCTTTCTGTACTGTCTGAAGATAAGAACTACGAAATAGCATGTTCCTCGCCATAAATCTGAATAACTCAAGCATGCACCGCAAGCAAACTGGCCACTGGCAAGAGTTGCATCTCCCAGCTATTGGGTCTGCAAGGTTTGCGCTGTACGATCGGGTGAGTGTGCGCTTTCTAAACAGACGTTCGGCATTTTGACCACGCGACTCAGATCCATCACCGCCGGGGCAAGTGGCCCCGTAGCGGAAGATTGCATCTGGGAGTCATAAATCAGTAGCGAAGAGGATCGTAAGGTTTGCGCCGGATAGCTTGATGTGGAGTTAGATTTCATCGCTTTGGTCCTGGACTCAATAATTCCAGTACTCCCTTGGTGTATCGGGGTCATGTACAGTAACATTTTGCTAAGTTAGTCATTACCCTGGCTAAGTATAGATTTGGGATACCGGTGGCGAGGAGGATTTAGTACATTTTAAGGTAAGGTGGTAACGCGTCCGATGATTGTATTCAAACTCCGAGGATGAAATTAAAAATCTACTGTAATTGTTCTGGAACCTTTTTACCTAGTGAAATAAGATGAGTTAGCCAATTTTTCCACGTCTCATCTCATCTCATTTGACTGGAAAAGTGTGACATAGTCGCACTTCTGAGCGCGAGCAATGCTACCTCGAAGATATCCCCGTGATTCGTGATTCCATACGTTATTGAGGTTATAGGTACCTGTTGTTTTCACGATTTACGAGATGTCCCACAAAAGATGAGATGCAATAAATTTAATTTCCCAGTCTGTGTCCCGCACATTATAACTGTGCAAGAGTAAGCTACAATCAACAAACTAGAAACGTGTGCAAAACACATGCATATATTAATCGCATGGTTCTCTGATTTCTCTGTAAATGATTCGAAAGAATTTTATCACGTCTGATGACAATTCTCCTGGTAATCTCTTGATTTGCCATCAAAGAATCTAATGACTGCTTAGATAACCGATCCACCCATTGTATAAATTCGATGCATTTTTAAAATCAGTGATGTTTCAATCCCGAGCTGGAAGCCAGCGAAAGCTACACACATTGTATCAGAATGGCATTTCGCAACTCGCCGCTGTGACCATATTGACGACGAAACGTTTCTCGCAATACAAAAGGAACAAGAAAAAGGCAAAGTCCTCAACAACTACCTGTATAAATATTTCATTCTTCTATAGTGTGACGTTGAAATAACAATCTATGCACATGACTAGTTCGTAACGCCACCGCACACACATATATCCCACCTCCTAATCAGACGCATGAGCCCCGAGGGTGTATTGGCAAGGTACGTGCCACCCATGTCAACATGCGCTGCTTAAAACATACGCCACTGTACTTGGGAACTGCCAGTGGTCATATGTCGGCAGGCAGTGTTGCCACCGTGGAGCGCTCGTGGGCACAAGGGGGGGTTCTCTGATTTTCTTGTAAACCCTCAGGACTTCAAGATTCGTTTCCGGTGGCGGGAAGATTTAGCCATCTCTTCCTTGCGAGTTTTTTTTTAGAATTTAGGCTAAGACCATTGTTACGTTTGTTGGCGTATCTCAAAAAAAGAAAATAAATTCTGACAGAATCGAGAATCACCAAATCAGGAAAATTTGGAGACACTTTTACCGCCTCAAAATTTAGTTTGTGACTCATTAGACTAAAGTTTAGGCCTATGAGAAGCGAAATACAACCAGTAACATTGTCAAAATTGGCCCGAAACCCACAGAATTGCCGTTGAGTATAAATTAGCGTCTTCATTCAGGAATTTCTCTGCCCCGCATCCATTTTCCGACGTCGCCTCTCGATTTCCCACGTCTCGCCGTGCTGCGCTTCGCAACGCCGCTCGACGGAACCTTGAAGCGCAGCTCGCGAAGAAAGCATGCTCCGGGCAGTGTTCCTCCCCCCCCCTGCCCCCCCGCGCGACCTGTGTCGAGTGCCAAGCCCCGATGCCCCGGGGGGGCTGCTGACCTCACTGAGTACACTCGCTGGCAAAATCGCTCGCGCCGCGCAGCGAGCTGGTAATTGCCAGACAATTAGAAGATAATGGTCGTGCTGTCTCGAGGAATCGAGCTTTTGTAACTCTGCGATGTTGTGGGGCAATTTGTCGGGAGTCGTCTCTTTTGGTTCTTGTGTTAAAGAGGAATTGCTTCTGGTTGGTTCACTTAATTCCATGGCCCAAGGGGGGCTTAGATCTTCTTTTTCATTTTAATGGCGTGTCATTTTTGTCCGAGTCCACTGTCCCACACGTTTTTTTTTTTTCGGGGTCTAAACTCGAGAGTTTTTTAAACGGGGAACTCATTTTCCCACAATTCTGCTACCCAACCTACAAGTCCACGAAACTTTTTTACGTGCATACTAACGCTGCTCGTGAAATTCTTCACTACCCGAGCCATCTCGTTTTATGCAAGAACGCTGCCATCTGGAAGTTACTAAACGGACAATTTAATGTCAACATCAAAAGACAACAGAAGACATCAGCAGACAAGTCGAGTATTTTCGTCGCCGAGCATCACGATCGCGTACTTAAACCACGGTACCACGTCATAATAACACGTAAATCGTGAATACTCGAAGCAGTCTTCGAAAATCTAACTCGACGCCCACCTCCCCAAGACACGACGTCTCCGAATTAGGAATCACGGAATGTCAAAACTAGGTGTTTCTCGTGTGGCAATAGGTCAAAGCACAAGTCTATTTCTCGTGTTCGGCTTGTCGCGCTGATGGTGCACAGGATGCACGTATTAGCGAGCCAAGGAGAGGAAGCAAGACGACGAGATCGCTGCTGGCAAGTCGACGAGCGAGATGGCACGCGCTGAGGATGCAAGGAATGTACCTGGCGAGAGCCCCAGACTGCTTGGTGCCTCGCTGGATGAATGCCGACCCCCACCCCTTCCCACTCGCAGCCACCCGAGAGCTAACCGTTGGTTGGTGCCAACTGTTTGACAGTTGCACTGCACTTGACTCGCCTCGTTACCCGGAATGACAATTTGCAGACGAGGGTTTGATTGTGTTGACGTGTTGTCCGCGCTTGTTTACTTTGTTGCTCGACCGATACTATGCTGGTCTACAGCGAACTCAGAATTAAAAGATGCCCGGTTTTTTTCTTCTATGTTTGTAACGTTGTGTGTTGGCATATTGAGTTGATTTTGGTTGGCATTGTGGTCTCAGCAGCCAAGTTTTTGACGATACACTGCCAATTTTCCCCGGCTAGCAGCTAGAATCTCAAGAGTACGTTGCATGTTTCGTGAAGAAACTGAATGAACTAAGAAAGTATCGAGAGGCGACCTGTAGCGACTGAATTATTTAAAGCTTTTCACGTGATCGCGGTCGCCCTTTGTCGATAGGTGGGTGAAGGTGCCCCTTATGAAAGCCGATCAGGCTCACATTTATTATTTCGTTAGGTCGTCGGAATTCAGTATTACCAACCGTTGTTGTAAATGCATCTAACTACCAACGCAACCTATCCGTCGACTACCATCCATTACAAGCATCAGCTAGCAATCAGAATTTGTCGCTAACTTCACTACCCAAGCTCTGTTGTGTATTGTAGATTATTTTTACGCGGTTGGCACAAGCTACATGGTTGGAGCCCGTCAGTCTGTTGGTCGGAGCGGGGCCTGTTGCCTGTCCGCCAGAGCCTGGTTGCTGCCATTGCTGCCATTAGAGCTAAACTAGCCGAGCGGGTAGGATCTACTGGCTGTGCGTAGGCTTGCGTGCTGCTCGGTAGGTTACCCCCGAGTAGAGCGTGGTTGTGTACGCGTTTATTGGTTTATAGTGTGTTTCGGGTTTATGGTTTTATGTTGTTTGGTTTAACAGTGATCGCTGCAAGCACTGAAAAGTGGGGAGCAAGTGACAGTTACAAAAAGTGGTTTGCTGTTTCGGTAACGTTCTAATTGTGATTTTGTTCGCCGTGTGGCAAACGGACAAGATGGTTCACTAAAGTCTTGCCGTGTCTTGGAAGTGACGTAATGTGATCGACGCTGTTTCGTGTGAGGGTTTAGTTACTGGCAAGGCCGGTCGGTTCTCTCGCGGTGAATTTTCCCGGCCGTTTTTCCGGCCATGCAGCGTCCGAACGGTGGTCGTTTTCCTCAGCGAAACGTCAGCCAGAACGGCGTGCACGTCAGAGACAGGAACGCGTTGATGCAGGAGTATCTGCAACAGCAACTGAATCAACAGCAGCAGCAACAGCAGCAGCAACAACAGCACCAAGATGTCAATTGTTATCCGTCTACGCAACAACAGTTATGGAAGTACAACAGCCAGGAGAGCGGGGTATGTGTCATGCTGCTAGTTTTTTTTTTTGTTATTTTTCGTGTCATAGACACGAATCGGCCGAGCGGGCCGTTTTGAAATTCAAATAGTAAATTATTCCAAGTTTGAGCCGGGTGAAATAGCGTCGGAATTATTCAACGCCGCGGTCCCGCTTCCGGTAGAATTTAAACTTGAATGTCGCTCGTGTGCCGTCCTTACGCGGTTGGCAACAAGCACACGAGTCGGAAACGTTACCGTACAACAAGACTCGCTTTTATAATTAAGACACTTTTGATGCCAATTCGTTGTCGATCAGAAATCGAACCGAGTGGTGTGAATTTGGAAGTAAACACCGAACAGATGTCGGTTGATTTTGTGTCTTGATCTAGAGTCTCGGTTGCCAATAGAGACTGGTCCCGAGGTGGTGGTATTGCTGCAGACTTTCTATCAGATTTGCTTTGGCAAATCAAGATCCGTTGCGAAACTGTTGCATTAGCATCGGGCACCACGGGTATTGATCATATTCTCTCATACCTGTCCATGTATATAGGCAACCTGGCTATATGATGCCTTGAAAACATGGTTTCAGTGGATAAACCACTTTGGTAAATTTATTATCGTGTAAAAAAAATTACATTCAGCTTCGATAAGTGCAAGAAAATTAAAATACTTAAAAACAATTATGAGTATTAGGAAAAAGTATCGCATGTATAATCACCATCTACTAGCTACCTGTTGCCGTTTAATTCAACTATGATTAGTAGGGCGTCTCAATGTACTTTGAATACACTCTTTTGTTCTATCTACACGCTACAAATCGTTGTTGCGTCATCGGTTTTAAAGTCGGTCGGTCGTCCTGAGGACTGCAGTTTTTGTCGATCTAGACCGAGCGACGGAAACTGCGAGAATTGGCAAGAGACCATCGAGTCTATTTTTATATCCATGCTCTGACACAAACACAGTATAGAGAATAGCACATACACACTAACTGAGTGTGTATGTGTGTGTGCCAAAGCGGTGTTGAGAGCTCTATCTCTTTATTGAGTTTTGTTCTAACTATCGCTACTTGCTACTGACAACAACGGTTTGCAATTTTTAGTGAACCTAACCTAACAAAACCCTCGAATAGTCGGGTAAAATATCATAGCAGGCAAAACTCGGGTTGTCTAGTACAGAATTTGCAGCGATGTCGCATACCGTGATACCATTGAGTTAATTGGTATAGCTAGAAGACTAGCGTTTATGTTAAAGCAAACGAGCAGGCGACACATGGTAACGGTAATTGCCACCCGATGGCGCTTGTTGCCGTCCTTTTTAGCATATTTCAACAATTATATAATTACGGCTCGAAATATCGATACATGTGAATCAATTGTTGAGGTTAGCATTACTTAAGACAAATTTACCGTAAACCAGTCTCAAATGTGAGTAATCTGCGAGAAATAACGTGACATTTCTGAACACTCGAGAGACTCCACCTAATAACGGCCTACATTTTTTTCGGTAAAGTATTAATTTGGCAGCTATTTTTCGCGAAGACACTTCAACATTAGCGCTATGTTGGTGCGGTGAATAATTTCACCAAATTTGTAAAAAGTTTTTGGGATATTTTCAGAGGTTTTAAAAAAGCTGAGCTCGCCTGGCAGTGTTCTCAATTCAGCTACGTTGCCAGTGTAGTGATTAAGAGTGCATAATAACTGCTACTCTAAATAAGCAAGCCGATTTCGACTGCACACAACCCTAGCGAATTCTCTGCATAAAGACAACTCCGGGCCATCATAATCAATCATCACATATTATATCGCGGCGTGATCAACGGCTCGCTGCCCAAGGTATCGAAGTTGACGACGGCAGATGAGGGTGCAGCAGAGCAAGTGTCCGGCTAGCGGTCCCCACGCGTAGGTAGGACGGGCTTCATGAGCGGGCAACACCTATGAACGCCTCCTACCTGACGATCGACGGCGACCATGACTGACACCGGTCACGACGAGCACATGGTCACGATGCGGGCTGCCTTGGCGTGGGAAATGTGTGGAGCTACAGGTAGCTGGGGGAGGGGTGGGAGTTGCCGAGCGCTAAGGGTGCAGCGTGCTTGTTTGTGAGCTCACGCTGGAATGAGGGTGTTTGAATTGTGATGTATCACAAAAACTCGGATGCGTTGGTTTTAAGTCTTCGATTGGCGATTCGGAATATCGTTGTTCGAATCGCGTTTATCTTGTTGGGTGTCAACATTTCATCCCGCCTTGACTCGACCTTCTACGCTTTGTTGCCAATTCACACACCTGCCCCTTCCCGTTATGTAAACCAGTGGTATTTGCTGAAACCTAATCGCATTGGCATTACCCTCGGTAGTCGAAACATTCGATAACGCAGCCAAATTAATCAATTCTGTCAGCTGACATGTTTCAGAGGTAAATTTTGACTTTTACACTTGGACAAAAGACCCGTTGTTAGAAAAACGATGGAACTTTGTTTTTGAGAAACACTTCACCGAGTGCACTGATGTAGGGCTGAGAACAAACGGGGCGGTTATTTGCCTTTTTCCTGATCGATGTGGCACGATGCGTTATGGGGCACACGCTCATTGTCGTAGACTGGTTTTTTTCGGAGGGTCACCTCGTCGAGCAAAAGGGTGCCCGGGAAAACTCGTGGAAAACCAACGCGTTATCTCAATTCAGTGGCACACAAGGATGACTTCTCGCGCCATGGCCACCGTTTTACAACCCCCGTAAAAAAAAATGACATAGTGAAATTCAGATTTTTTATATCGTTTCGCTATTTTCTAGTCGAATATGCTCCTTATTTGCAGCACCTAAACCTTACTGAAAGGTTCGTTGCTCGCTAGACATATTCTTAAACTATTAATTTTTATTTTCTTACACCCTAGATGCCAGTTTGATACGAAGGTGACATACAGTGTAACCCATACTAGCATATACCAGCACAAAGCATTGCTACTAACTCGGGAATCAGCTATGATTTCATAGCAAAATACTAATTTTATCATCTTATAGTTTATAACCCCTTAAAAAGTGACCTCCTCAATAACGCCGCCTTCAAGCAAGACGGTGAACTACCGAACTATATTTCGTTCGACGGCGACGCTCATCTTCTGGCGGCGCGACGCTGACGCCGCGGCTGCGACGGTGTTGATATTTATAACTGCGCTGTGCGAGGACGCTGTTTTTTGCCCCCCGATCCGAGAAGACCCCTCCCGACAGACCCCCCTCCACCACCCGACTCCGACATGCTTTTATAGCCGCTGTTTTTATTTGATATTTTATTTTCTCAAACATCCTGTCTATAGTTGGCTCAGCTCAGTAGGTTCTTGGGCAGGAGGTTGGGATGGTCTTAGGTTGGCGAGGCTGTAGGCAGCGAGGTTTTTTTCTTTCTTGTAAGCTTGCCGAGTGTGTTCTTGTTTCTAGGCTTCAGCTGGATGTACGCTAGCTAAAAAAAAGAATACTTTTAATGTCATTTAATCGTAAAAAAAACATTCGGTATCTAGAGGAGATTATTTACACTCGGCGAATATAATTGAAATGAAGCATATTTATTGGAATCCATACCTGAATTGTATTTCCCAAATAAATCTTTCTTTTTTCGATGGATTCTCTTAAGAATATGGACGGCATAGACAAACAATTTGATAACAGTCACACTTCGAAAATATTTTTTTCGGTGATACCTACATTGTTGATTTGAATTGGGTCATGGAAAATTAAACTCAAATATGGCGGCTTGCTAATACATTCAATTTTAATTATCTTGGATTAAAGAGAACCTTACACTTTTGGATTCTCTTATGTTTTTGATATTCCAAGTGTCAATGAAAAGAAACTGGCCCAATTCAAATAGTCTTTGTCAAAAACTAGCGCTAAGGTTGTATCAAGTAGACATGAGTCTAAAAACGATCAAAACTGGCCCAACTTTCGCAACGAAATGTCTAAATCACCAACTCCGTCCGTACTCAGTCAAAATGGCCGGCAAGACACACAACTTGCAACATTATTCTATAAATTCTTTACGGCTATCGTTACATGAATAATCTACGGTCTGCCATTTTGATTCGTAGTTCTCTAGCTACACGAACATTAGTGATCTCAACAATGCTTGCAATGTTGATGCAATGCACCGGCGCTGGGTTGTCACAAAGAGTGATGCATTCTTGTCTTACATAGCTCACTGCTTCGGCACGCGAAGGCTGCACATGCATTGAGCTGGAATGCACTCGGCACCTCCACCACATCGATAAGTGCTTTGTTTTGTCTTGGCTTTGATGGACAGACGAGGTTATGGAAGTCATTTGATTTGAAGGGTTTTAGGGATTCTTAGCACTAGATATTTCAGTCGTTTTTAATTCTTGTAGTCGGCTATGTGCGATACCCAATGCTGGACGGTTTGGTGTTTTTGAAACACGGGTTCTCGTGTGATCACCGAAGTTGAGCAACATTGCGCTGGGTCAGGATTTTTCGTGGGTGACCGTTAATCGCACACATGTCCAGCTATGTTCGGGATGGAGGTTGGAGGGATGAACATTTTTTAAACAACCTTGTTTGCCTTGCTTATCAATCTTAAGACGGCATGGATTTGTGGTGTCTTTCGGAAGAGACGTTAAGCCGGTGGTCCTTTTGGTGCTCTTCGTCAGGCTGCGTGCCGGCACCGGGCTTCCCCTCCTCCCTTTTAGGGTATATTTGGTTTGTCATCAGTCTTATTAGACCAAGTGCTATAATATAGATTGTCAAACCATTGCGTCTTCAAACGCAACCAACGAAATCAAATCAGATTCTGACAACGCCACTGCCGAGCGTTTGGACGCCACTGCACAACCCTTTGCAGACGCCAGTCACGTGGTCTCCGCCGCTGGCATATTTTGGCAATCAATCAAGTGATCCTCGATTACCGCGTCGGTTTTCTATCTCAGATGATGGACTTGTTCGCAACGCGAATTACTTTTTATATCGCATTTCTTGGATGCTGTGATCTCGATTGCACGATGCGCTATTCTTTGTTTCAACATTTCATTTTGTTAGAAGATCCATTTCTTTTCTGTGGCTCCACTCGCGATGGTTATTTGTCTCGGTCTCTTCAGTTACTGTGGATACCAACAGCGCCAACCGATCGGCGTCTTTCTATCTTAGCTTTGTTTTACATTTTATGAGTTCGCCAAGAAGCTGATAGGTTCATTAAAGCAATCATTATTTTCTTTGAGAATATTGAATGAATCCTTTTATAGCCACAAGAATGATTCGCACACGTAATGCTGTCATGATGAAACTTTGCACTATTTTTACCTGCTATAATTTATGTGTTTTTACCTACATGCGAGGTATTGGTCCCCGATATTGTTCAAACGCCCTTATTTCCCATTCGATCTCCTCTGTCCATCGTACCATCGTAATTAAATTCATAAAGAACGCGGCCTATCAATGGATTTCATCGACGTGACTTCCCCCCCAAAGTCCCACGCGCGGGTTGCGGCGGGCGATACGCACAATGCGTATCGTGATCGCGATCCGGATAATTGGCCAATCATTAGGTAGACGTTAAATGAAAAGGCTCTTCGACTGCACGATCGGCCGGCTTTTCATTTCAAAAGACGCCGGGTCTCGGTTTTGTGTGATGATGATAAGTTGCAGTCACGGAATGACAACAACGGTCTGCCGCGAACTCGATGGTTGTGTATAGGTTGGGTTGAAGTAACGCTGAAAAGAACCCTTTCTTGGCTGCGTGTGGTGGTAATTTTTGGGTTTCAATAAAATTCATCCGTTTTCGGAACTCATTACTGCGTTTAAAACCACTAATCAGCCACGAATTACACGCTCAGTTGAGTGTTTGGCCAACCGTCACGTGAAAAACCCCATCTTGATGGTGGTGTCTGGAGGGGGTTCCATCTCGGTATAGCAGACAAAAAACACAATTTGAACTCTTTCACTTTGCCGCAATTAAAACGCATGTTGCACTAATTAATCGATTTGGCCAACAACTTTTAAAGTGTCTTTTAGCATCACCCAACCCCCGCCGACATCACCTCGCCGCCCCCTCCCTCGATCCCTTATACGTCCCGGCCAAGCAATATTGGAAAATTCTGCTGAGTGTTTTTTTCGCCCCCTTCCTCCCTCCTTCGTTCACCGCCGCCGCCGTCGCGCGCGATCTTTATACGTATATGGGTGCAGAAATTGTTTTACGACCTTTCGCTACATTCTGGTCAACCTCATCCTTGGGATCTCTTGCCCCAAACCCTGAACCCCGGCGGGCGAAGACGCTCGGTTCCGATCCATCACGCACAGAGCGGTTGGTTGCGTCGGCTAAGCAACAGTAGGAGCTGTTTCTGATTTTGGATGGGTGACCGTCAGACTCTATTCTTGTGAGATCATTTTTTCAGTAGCATCACTCACTTTAAGAAATGTCTGTTACCTTTGTTGAAGAATTTTGTGGAACTGGACATCTTCGCGTTTTTTATTGGGTTAAGCATCACTGACTCGCGTCAGGTTTTGGATGTCGGTCCATTCAATAGCTCTATTTGACGCCATAATATGACATGTATATTTATAACAAATCCCCTTTGGTGTGTGTTTCAAGAAAATCATATCCTCGGCCAGGTGCTGCCTTCTTATATTTTAGTTTCAAAATACTATTAAGCAAACCCCGGTGAAAAGTGATCTGATCCAGAATCTCAGAAAGGCCCTGGTCACATCCTGGCCCTCTCATCCAGGACTCGGGATCAGAGCTCACCCATCTGGAGAGTGTCGCGATCGTGGCAGGTCGAACGTAAACATCATTATTTGGTCCCTCGGTTTCACATATGGAGCGTTTCTCCAGCCACAAGGATGAGTTTGTATAATCCGATACCATTACAGTCTAGAATCAAAGCAGTACAAGTGAAGACAAGCTAGGCGTCTGGAGCCGGAGGGGATGCCTCCTTTAGTTCCTTCTTTCATTTGAGACTGTAATCTGATGGCTGGAGAGTGGGAAGACCACCCAAGATTCTGTTGATATATGATCCGCGAAAGGGGAAGATCAGGGGTATATTATGGAAAGATGTCCTTAAAAATAATTTGTCTGAGGGCGCAAATTCGCCGAATTATTTGCATTTTTTCCACTTTTCATCGAGTTCAGTCTTGCGAATCTTAGCCACGAGAGCGAAACATCGGCCAGACCTTGTGATTGACAGTTGCTTGAGTTGTAAAAGTTGTAGAAGTCATTTGCTCGACACCTGAATCTCTATGAGCTTCTGATCCTGGCAATCCATAAACACCGCGATTCGATGGCTACCGTGAAAATACCATTGTACCGGTCGTTAGCGTTTCATGGACGCCGATTAACGCGTGGTTAGCGACGGCGACGACGGGAACGGGACGCCGACAGACGTCTCACACTTTGCGGTCTCGCAGGTGCGTCGTCGATGGCAGGTATCTGAAGACCACCGGGTGTTGACGGGCCGGTGACAGGCCGCGAGTCATGATTAGAGTCCAATCTCTCACACCGATCGAGCGCGTCATGATTGATTGGACGTGTAATCGAGTCTTGTTGTCGAGAGTCGAACCATAGGTTAATATGGTTGTACCTAGCGGCTTCTTTCATGGATTGTTTACGTCGCTGTTAACTATGATTTGAATGTGGTTCAAATCTGCAGTGTTTGGAGGCATAATTTAGGGTGATACTATGTGGTAAAGCGATGAGTATTCGGCCACCCACATGATGTTACAGCGCAAAACATAATTTCTCGCTGGCTTAAACGTAACCCAGCTACGTTGCTTTTCCCGAAATTCTCTTATAATAAAGACGGTCACCCATCCTATCTGTTACCTGGCAGAATATTGCTTAACGTGGTTTATTCGGCGGCACATTTCAAGACGTGGTACTACGTGTAATCGGCTAGATAATTCGTCTTGCTCCGTGGCGGTGGCGCGCGGTCCCTTGCAATCAAGCAAAAGTGCCCGTCGTCGTCGGTGTGTGGCGTGGGGCGGTGTGGGAAGGGGGTCGCTGTAACAGGTGCCGTCTACGACAAGCGTAGTGTCTTCCCCATCCCCCCCCCCCCCCCGCGCCCTTACCCATCCGCAAGCCACCCTCGGTAAATCAAGGGCTAACCCACACCCAACCCCGGGCCAGCAATCTCTCGCGTAATTGTGTCGCCCGGCGCGCTATCTCCTGACTTTCTGGAGAGGGGGGGGGGGGGGGGGGGGGGCGTCAAAACAGCCCCCTTTACCGACGACCTTTCTCCGTGTCGCCCCGATGTCGGCTAGATGCGCTGGATTATGGCTTGCTTGTTCGCCCGCGATATTGCGTCGAGTGTATGTGTGTAACGTTGAGTCCCTTTCTACTCCGGGCGGGTGAGGGTAGCGTTGAAGTCTGAACTTTGACTGTCGGGTGCCGCAAGGGTGAGATGGCAATTTGGTGCCCGACCCGTGGCGTTGCACCGTTTGTGCTTCTTGAGGATGAATTCTGATTTCTGCGCTGATGCGCTTGATGCGCTTTCTTTAAATCGTTGGTCTGTTTCGTTAATATCACCTGGATAAAACCCGTATAAACCCAGTGGCTAAATGAAGTGTCTTGTACAGTCACTCTCTTAAGGCTTGCAGGTTATTCCATCTAATCGATAAGAATTTATTACAGTTTCATCTCCTTTTGACAGTTTCTAGTAAACGTGTCGATGATCGCTAGCCGCTGCAGTGTGACAGTTTTTCTCGTGACTATTCGATTGCCTTGCTGTACCGCGGAGTAGTCACCGCGATGACAAAGTTCGTTCCACGTCGCTGACCACGCACCGCGCACTTCATGAATAACCGCAGAGTAGCTACACTCAAATGTTTTGATTGCTTGCAATTAACCAAGTTGTTATTCGGCCTATTAATTAACCTTTGCTCGCGGGCAATTCGATAGCAGCGATGCTCGTTGAAGAGACGCGTACAAACGTTCAATTGCGTCGACGCACTGCCATGACGGGCGCAGGACAGAACGCGCTCGCTTTGATTGGTACAGAAATAGAACGTGATTCGATCTGTTTAATCGATTGGAATGAGGGAATTGTTATCGTTGGTGTAAGTCGATTTGAGCGATAAAATGCTTTGTAGCGCGTGCCGAAGGACGAGGACGTGTCTGACTTAGTCTTTGCGTTAGCTACTTGGTCTTGGTCTTGACTGTTTGGTTACGGTTTTGGCCACTTAGAATCGGTCTTGCCCACTTGGTTTTGGTCTTGCCTACTTGGTCTCGGTTTTGCCTTATTGGTCCTGGTCTTGCGTCTTGGTCTCGGTTTTGCCTACTTGGTCTTGGTCTTGCCTACTTGGTCTTGGTCTTGACTGTTTGGCTTCGGTTTTGCCCACTTAGAATCGGTCTTGCCCACTTGGTCCTGATCTTGCTTACTTGGTCGCTGCTTTATGTGACACAACTTCGTAAAGCTTCTCGACATCACACGGTTCCACTCCCGTAATAACATCAGGCAAGCGACCAAGAACCAACAAGACCAAGCCCAGACCGCATCGTCGGAGTCGTGCATCGTGCACAGCTCAATTCAAACACTGTCCCTTAGTTCCGACTCAAGTGACCCAATTGTCGCTATTTTCTTTGCGAACAATCGCCGTGCTAGCTTGTACTTGTACGCGGCGTCGAATTGGGACGTCTGTGAGACGCTGACGTCCAGGGCTTTGTAGATTGCGGCGCGAAGATGATTGAATTCAAATGGGATTTCTGACCAGACCCCTGGAGGTCGGGAAAATGTGGAGTCCCGATTATATGCGACCCAAGCGAAGACATTGGGACATTTTCTGTATGATCTGAAGGCCGTTGATATAATCATGTGCTTATCATCACACAAGTAGGTTCGAGGGATGGCTAGTTTTGGTCAATTTTGGTCAATTTTCACCGATGTTTGAAAATAGGAACCGACATTTGCTGTCAAAAACAGTTGATAAATTCAAAGAACGCTGGATTTTTATTCAAAAATCCCGTCAATAGATTTGCTACATGCTAATTTTGACGCAGTAAAGATTTTGACTTATAAAAACAATGTTATCTGAACTCCCAACTAGCTCTCAAAATTTCGCCACATACTCGGCCCTCGTTCTAACGGGGTTCCACATCTGCTGTCGGCGACTATACGAAGCTAAGGGACGTTACACTAGAGTTCGGTGGGAGGGGGGCTTTAAGGGGGATGACGGGAATCTTCCCGAGGGATTTCGTCGGGTCACAGTCGGCCTTTCCTGTTCTGCCGGGCGCCAGTGGTGAAACACTCTCGTGTTTTCTCCACGATTCTCCAAACGTTTTGCGTGAACATGTATAAGACAGTTTGAGACATTCCACGAGCGTGTGGATTTTGAGCTGGTCCATCAAACTTTCGTCATTAAGCATATATCGAGTGATTAAAATCTTAACTATATTTAAGTATAGTTTCAATTGAAATTCAATTTAAAAAAAATTGTATGAGTGTCAAACAAAAGCAATACTGTCAAGCTTTTTTCCGAGCCAAAAGTGCTTCTTACCTACCCCCAACCCACTGGTCTCTTACCCTTCTTTATCGCCGTCGCCGATTCCTGGCAACGCACCCACGGCCAGAGTGCAGAGCTAATGTGAAATGAGTGCCTCGAGATCGAGACGTGAGTGAGTTATGGTGATTCGTGTCCGAAGAAAGTGCAGTCTGTCGCTGGTCTCGTCGCTTTGGTCGGATGAGCTATCAGATGTTCTGCTACTACAAGTCGCTGGTTTGTGTACCCGCACAGCAAGGGTTTCGTCCGCCAAGAGGGGTGAGGACAACGATCTTGAGGTGGATGAATTATCATGGAGGTTTTGCAAATGTGTAATTCGACAAAGTTATGCATAGTTTTTCTGCATTTTTCGTTTAAAAAAATAGACGCGATTTACACAAGCTTGCAGAACTGTGAAGCTCTTGCAAGCGAACTCTGCATCTCCATGGCTACCAAACGTGAAAACTTTACCGTTGAACCTATCGTTTTTTGTTTTCAAAGTTGGTAACAAAAAGGCTGTCTTAGTTGAGAGTCAGTATATGGGCCACAGTGGTTCAATATTTCGAAACCCCTGCTCAGTTTTGCAACCGGCTCTAATACTGGCATCGAACTTTCCAACTGCTGACATTTTTCCTTATACGAGTAGCAATCCTGGATTTCAGTCTCGAAGAAGGGTGAATTTGAATCTTCAGATATGACATGAGGCAAGAGTTAAAGAAGGAACATGCCCAAAAAATATCTATTGGCAATGTTGATACTTTTGGCTTTAGTTTTCAGCAATTGGGTCCTTTTTGTAAGATGTAATCCTCTCTGTGTCTCAAGTTTGCTTGAGCTGCTTGCTTGAGCCGTCAGTCCTCTCTGTACATATGTGTTTTCTAACGTGCTCTTTCTATCTTTCTGTTGCAGTACGGGTCCGATGAGTTTGGCCAGGATTCTCCTAGATACACGTCCCCGAAAGCTGCCAACCTCTATGGGGACTCCTATTACACAATCGGTAAGTGCCCGTGCTAGCTACTAAGTGTACCACCAACATTTTCGTGGCAGACCACTCGAAGATTTCCCTTGGTCATAGTGCAAAATAACTAAGAGGTTGATTATGTTATTATTTGAGCTTTTCGTGCTGTCGTTATTTAGTGATATTTTCACACAAACTCACATGAGTATGGTAATTAATTATAAGAAATGTGAGCATTTTCCATGTACTTTGATGTTTGCTTGTGCAAATCTTATCATTTTAGATCATTTTGAGTGATACATTTCTCAGAAATGTTTTTTTTTTGTAAGCTTAAAATTTCAGAACCTTCTATTAAGATCGAAATGTGAAAATTTACAAGATTTGCGTTATTTCAAAATTTTTGTACCTTCAGAATAATTTCCAACAATTGGTAGAAAAATTATGATAATATCTTCAAAAACTAAATAGCTTGGCACGTCAAAAGCTCTAGAACAAAAGGAAATTGGTGTGGATCAGAGGAGATTCGTAGTGGTTTTAAAAATAACGATTAGCTAGCAAGTCACCACAAGACGATTAGTGGGGTATCTGCAAACAAAGTGCGTTCTCTCGCTGAACGGAGTATAGGTCTTAGACTCTGAAATCAGAACGCTAAGATCACTCTGATCTGAAAGCAACACAAAAAGAGACTGGGAAGTCGTCAGGAGATCGCAAGAAAACAGAGCCATGTCGTCGTTGGAAATCAATGCTTGTTTTTCTCGGCGGCGGTGGAAACAACACGACCGTTACTCGTTATTGGTTCCACATCAAGTTTTATCTCGCTGCACTGTGTCAGTGAAGTGCATTCCCGGCGAAGGGGTTGCGTTCGGTGCATCCACGAGATGCAGTTCGGGCTTGCAGCATGCACTAATGTTTAGCCAGATGCTGAGCAGTTGGTCCGGTGATAAAATCTTGCTCCTCTTGAGATCCAGTTGAGCGTCAGATTCGTGATTTCCTTTTAAAATGTAAAATCAATTCGTCCTTGTCCATGAAAGATCAATCATACAGTTGTGCCAGTTGAATAATGTGCCAATTATACGGGGAATAGTTGTCTCATTTGGATACGAGTGTACTTAAATTTTCAAATCATGTCTTTATGTATATACCAATATTTCATTTCTTTCACTTCTCTGTATGTACCATGCCACACCAAATTTGTTTATTTTACTCAGTCGCTTAAAGAGACTTGAAAAGAATCTTTGCTTACTACTGCAAGGGTTTGGTGCCAAATTCTTTGGTGCAGCCAGAATTTATGAACTTGCATACAAAGATGACGACCTCTGGTATTTCATACGAAACTATGTTCCCCAAATATCTGGTTTTATGCTTTGTGCCAATTTCACTTGTAGGTTACTGCACTCTTCTTAAAAAACAAATTTCCAATATGTTTACCGTCTCTCCGAGTTGCTCGACCAGACTGGAATTTCTATCTCCAATAAATCTTCGATTTCGTCTCGCAATGCTCTAGGCCAAATGCACTAGCTAGATCCACCGTTCGCCATTTAATCTAGTTCTTGTAAATTAGATGTAAAATTACATGATTTTCACACTGCAAGTAAGCATAAGGTTAAAGTGACTATCTTTTGCACTTAACATTTTTCGCATTTTGTTGTTTTGTTTTCAAACAACATGACGGATTATGCCGCCTGCCATCAGTCATGAAATACCAAGGACAGCCTATTTTCTATCTGGCCACCTTGCATGATGATGACATAGTCAAACCAATGTCATCGAATATTAATGATTATTATAATTTTTAATTAACTCCAAAAGATAAACAGACATTGAACTTTCAAAGCTTAAACAGGATTGCCAACATGAGAATAAATTGAATCTAAAGAACGACGTAACGACCTCCAGCTAATCAATCGTTTTTCTTTCTTCACAGATGGCAACGGCCAAGATCCCTGGTCCGGCGGCCAGCTCCAGCCGAGCGCCTACGCCGGCTACCCTAACTCCCAGGCGTTCGGTCCTCCGCCCCCAGCCCCAGCGCCCGCCATGCACCTTGGGGGCGGCGGCCACGACCCCATGGGCTACCCGTCGCCGGCAGGCGAAGGTGCAATGCCACCAAGCCTGCCGCCCATGTCCAGCTTCCGAGGTCCAGGGCCGGGCGGCGCACCGGCCAGTCCCGCGCTCTACCACAGTCCAGCGCTCGCGCAAACGCCAGGCGACACGCTCGGCAAGGCGCTGGCGTCGGTAAGTTGCTGCTGGCGTCGGATCGACTCTTTAAAGGCTGAAAAGCTAAAAGCCTTCGCGGCTATTATTGAGAAACTTAATCTCTTTGGAGATGACTGTTAGTGGCCTTATATTTTTTTGGGATAAAACCTGGAATCTCCCGAATGCAAGCCAGATGTTTACTGCGCTACTATACTTGGTGGCTTCTATTCTTTTTATGGCATCTGTCAGAATGTAGCCAGGAACATTTTTCCTAGAAGTTAAGTTTTTGAGTTCCATATTTGAATCCCTATTAAGATAGATTCTATCTTATATCTTGAACTACCGTAGGCACACTTGTCCCTGATACCTGGGGATTGTGCCAGGTAGATATCAAGATACAAGAAGCCTACACTTATAAATGCACCAAGTTTCATTTATGTCTCTTTTAAACGGGTGCTCATCCGAATAACAGTTTAAGTGCAATTATGCATTGTGCCAGTAAGCTCCCAACATGTTGCCACTGACAACAGCACCATGCACATCTGAAATTTAGTATCGCCGCTCAACCCTGGTGGAGACGCTCCCTATTCTCACGGTCCCCTGTCTGCCAGCAGATCTACCCGACCGACCAGAGCGTGAGCAGCTACAGTTCGAACCCGTCGACCCCGGTCAGCTCTCCACCGCCGCTGACGGGAGCAGGTCCGGCAGGGGCGTGGCCTCCCGCAGGCCCCGCCCCCACGCCCGCGTCGCCACACTTCGGTCCCGTCGACCGGGGTCTGCACATGGTGAGTCAGCAAGAGCAAGCAAGCGTCGAGGTCAATTTGTTTTCTTGCCAGGAGGGGGGCTTGTTCCGTTGTGAACAGCTAACAGAGCTTTTATCGCTTAGTGTGGTCAACCATCGCTTAGCGTTGCTTTTGTGAAAATCTATTCTTGGTTTCTATTAAGTTTAATTTAAGGGCTGGACCAGTAAAGTAAACCTGTATAGAGAACCACTACGTAGCTTCCACCTGCAAAATCTACTAGCGTACAATTTTCATGATCAGGGTTTGGTCAAACTTCAGGGATGGCTCAAGAGCGGCAGAAGTAGTCCAAGCCGGAAAAAATGGCAACTGGCAAGAAAACTGTATTATTGCTTAAACGATCCACATATTATCGACACCCAGTTGATTTTGCACCTTTTTTTTTACAATAAAATGCTTTGTTTAATTTTGTAAGAACATAGATTCCACTTTATTTGATTTACGTTTGATTTTCTAAGCAACTCGTCCCCTTTTTTGCACCTACGTTTACTACCATTATCATTTCTCGGGGTCGACAACGCTGACGAAGAAGTTGGAATCGCCATTTGTTTTGCTTCATGCCAAGAACGCTCGCGAATCGGTTACGTCGCCTTGCAACGATTTGCAATCCAACGTTTCCGATCTCGGGCGTTTCCGACTTAGTGAGCGAACCAATTGTCGATCCCAATTCCTTGCTTTGTCGCACCCACTTGTCTTGCTGCATGCGATTTGCCTGCCGCCGGCATGGTTTTTGTAACGCGTGTCTGTTTGCCGCGTGGCCGAGCAGACGGCTCCGCCAGAGCAACAGCGACTCGACGACGCCATCGGATACCTGCGCGAGCAAGCCGTCGTAAGCGCACCCTCACGTACCTCGCACGATGCATGCGCTCACCGCACCTGATATTGTAGCGGAGAGTGTTTGGGGGGAGAGGCGGTGGTGACTTTGGTTTTGCCGGCATTAGGAAAGGTTTTGAGCTATTTCCAGGTCTAGAAATTATTGCTTATGTTAAGAATTTTGAGAGTGTGAGAGATAAAGAGAGATACTACGACATTTCAGCTGTTGCCTGATAGATGATCTTATTTTAAGAGTAAACAGAAGTGGCAATGTCACAGTTTCGTTTTAAATTTCATTTTCAAAATAGTCTCTTTGATATGTTTTTTGGTTAGTTAGATAAAAGCTTAAATAAACAGCAGTGTTATGCCCATGGTTCAGATGAACAAGATGGTTGATGTCAATAAGAACTTTGATTTATATATTTAGGGAGTAAGGATTGAAATTGGTTTCATTAGACACTCAAAATCTGTTGTGGGAAAGAATTCAAATGATGTTACCACCACCGGCTCCCCCTTCAAATCTCGTCTCTGTGCATTCTGACCCTCGCCCTGCATGTCGATTCCTTGTATTTATGTATAATTTACTCTGCTTTATCAATCAGAGATTTAGTTGTTTATTCACCATTTTAATTTAACTGCTAGGTAATGTATGCAATTAGGTGTATCCGTCTTCATGCCAGAAAGACTGACATTTTTTTGCCTGACATTAAACAGCAGAAAAACCTCTTGAAAATCTTTCCCACCACACCGAGTCCTGAAACTCTCGTGCCGTTTTTCCCGCCGCTGACCGCGCTTATCCCGTAGGGCACGCGAATGGAAGAGCGGCTCGACGACGCAATCAACGTGCTGCGCAACCACGCCGAGCCACAGGTGCTCGGGGGCGGGCTTCACGGCCTGCCGCCCCCACACAACGGCCTGCTCGGCTACAACACCCACCTGGACCAGCTGGCTTCGCCCGGCGCCGGCTACCAGCCGCCGTCACTTGCCGACACCGACGGCCCGATCAAAATCGAGCGGTTGCCGGCCGCCGCGAGTGCGGGCAGTAAGTTGCGCCGCAATTTGTTGATGCGGATAATGTGTAGATAGCTTGACAACTGAGTTTCTAGCACAGGAGACGGTGGTCTCGGTTTTGTATGCCTAGTTACAGCCTGCAAAATTGTTCTGGCCTACTATCTTATAAAAGGCCCTTTGTAAAATATTTGCAAATAGTTCCTGTCAAAAATGTGTTTTTATCAAATTTACATTTGTAAACATTATTTTTAGATCAGAACCTAAAAAAAGACCATAACTCAGCTTCTTGCCTGTTGGATCTTGTGGGTGAATGTGGTCAGAAAGCTGAGCGTTGGCAATTTTTACTGGTAGTACTTATCCTGAAAATACCGTGACAAAGACTAGACTGTAGGTAGGAGCTAGCAAGTAATGATCAGAATAATTCAAGGCTAGTCCCAGCTTTTTAGATATACAGTACCACTCAGTACCAATTCCCGTTCATGGTCTTGACCAGGATTTCACTCCACTTGCTTGCTAACGTTACGTTCTCTCTCCCGTGTGCAGAGAAACGGAAGGAGCCTTCGGGAGGAAGCGAGACCAAGCCGAGCAGCTCGGAGCTGGGCAACTCTCAAGGGAGCACGGCGGGCACGACGGCCGCTGCAAATTCCACGTCGGGCGCCAAGGGCAGCAAGCGCTCGCGACGATAGTGAGTCCCGCGACAACTAATCTACTCTCGCAAGCCGATGTTTTAACGTCTAAGCGGATATCGCTGTTGCAGCTCTCACAAAGACGTGGTTTTGCAGACAGACTGAATTCATTTTTTTGTATACAACCTTTCAATACCAATGATTAACAATCAGGTTTGTTGGATGCCACTTCTGATATGGCGTACCACTCTCCAACTTCTTTTGGAGCTTTTTACAGTAAATTTGTTCTGAATTCTGAGCCATTGTTGACAGAATGCTTTAATATGGCTACACATAGATTTTCATCTGTGAAACGATAAATAATCTCAAGTAAGCGATTCTATTCAGAGCTGGTTGATAACTTGATCTTAAGCTTCGAACGAAATCGTAACAGTTTGCGGTGTTTCTCGATACCTTGTTGAACCAAACTGCGGTAATGTTGGGGACTGAACACGCTACCGAACCTTATGTGAGATTCTACACTCTGACAAGACTTGACTCATTTTGAAACAAACAAGATAGCCATCATCATTCCCATTAATCATTGTGTTTCATGACCATTGTCACTTCACCGAGAATCTGATAGTGCCAAATAGCTTAAAAAATTCCTTTGTTGAGTGACTATGCCCCATCTCTTTATCAATAACCACTGAAGGATCAGAAAGCTTGCCATAAAACTAGTCTCCACACAAAATTTGTGCAATTTGAACAGTTTTAAAATGTCCGGTGCTGATGGCAGTTGGCTGGGGAAGCCCGGGTAGAGCGTGAGAGTTCGGGCGTTTGTTCTGACGGTTGGTGGTGTCCATGTAGCTCGAGCGCAGACGAGGAGTCGGAAGACCCCGGCACGAAGGTGGTGCGTGAAAAGGAGCGAAGGCAGGCCAACAACGTCCGCGAGAGGTGAGTTTTGTGACGCGAACGTCCTTGGGGTCCCGGGCTGGCGGGTCGACTCAGTCGAAAACAACTAGAAAAAGAGGGTTATCAGAGGTTATTGGGTTATCAGATTTGAAATTGTTGAGTTTTTTTAAATTGGGGAAATTTAGAATTTGGTACTGAACATTTATTTAATAAAACATTACTACTAATAATTATCACTGGTAGTGTAGATTTTAACTGATATATACTGGATATTATTGCCCACAGGAAAAGAACTGGACTTTTAACAGTTTCTTTGCTAGAGAAAATACTATTTAAAAGTTGGGTTTTTGAATAGCTTTTTTTAGGTTGCTACAGCTAGAAAGAGTGGACATGAGTCTAAAAATCACAATGGTTTATTTGTTATCGATACTTCTTTTCAATTCAGAGTAGGGGACAGACCGTTCGATTAGATGATTCCAGTTTTGACAGCTAAGTGCGGTTTCTAGAAAGGAAAAATAGTTGTCCCCCCCCCCCCCATCTCTTACAATAACCTGTGTGACAAGCTAATTTACATTCAGCCTGTGAAACACTGCCTGTGTGATTTGTTTTGTTTCCTAACTCTGTTGCACACCTCTCCTTTATCATTTCGCCCTTTTCCACCGTCAAGTAGCGTTAACCTTCTCGGCCGAGCCTTCCTGTTGGCACTAAGCTATGTTTCGGTTGCGGGTGCACATTCTCCGACTGCTAGCACGTGCAGGTTTCACATGGAATGTAAGAGAGTTTGTCGTCGTTGTCGGGGACATTGTGGCTGCGTGTTTGCCTGCGATCTCACCGCCAGGGATTCATCTCGTCACCAGACCGAACAGAACACGATACGCAAGCAACGTTTGGTTCAGCAACATTTGGTTCAGCAACGTTTGGTTCAGCAACGTTTGGTTCAGGAAGTCACTGCTAGATCAGGCACCCTTTGGCCGAAGCCAATAGCATTGACTTGTCGCGTTTGAAGCAGCTGGACTCTACTAGCAAGAACAGTCCTTGGATTTTGTTAAAAACATGAAAAACGTCTGAATTTCCAGACGTTCTGAATATCGTCTTCAATTACATAATCGAAAAATTTATTTTTCGTTCGTATTTTCAATTGGACGGAAGACTATAGGATTTTCAGAAGAGTTAAAATATTTTTCAACTTTTTCTTTCAAAATTAATCAAATTAACCCAAATCTTGCTGCTGCTATGTTCAGTCTGGTTACAAAATGCCCAGACAGAAGCAATGCTACTAGCTTTGTGCAGTTTCGACAAGGTTCCAATCATTCACTGTCGTTGAAAGTCATTTGAAGCCGCCGCACTGGCTAGCCTAGGTAGTGGCCGGGTCCTTGCCCGTCTGGTTGACTTACGGCTGCGCTTGTTCGAAGCTCGAGTGCCGACGACGAGGACGAAGACCCCCGGCGGAAGGCGGAACGCGAGAAAGAACGGAGACAGGCAAACAACGCCCGCGAGAGGTGAGGCAAACACGCAACGGCAATGTGACAGCGACGACGATTTTAGCAACGCGCCGGAGCTTGGACTAGCCAAAGAGCAACCGATTTCACTATTCGAACATTGAACATCAAAGTGGCACAAGTGGATCCACGAGATGTCGAAGGCTTCGATGGACGTTTCGGCCGATTTATCACACGGTTGCATCTTCGGCTGGTTGAAAGCGGATCGGCGACGAAAGAGTCTTTCACTAACCTGCATCCCTTCTCTGGGTTCTCCTCTCACTGTCTCCACTTTCTACTTCTCGTTTTCTTGCATGCCTACCACTTAATGTCTATGTGTCACGGCAACATTCGAAGCATGCAGGCTGATTTTTGTACAATTACCAAAGTTTTTTCTTTTATATCCAATCGAGCAACGCAACTCAGCAGGAAATATGCTTGGTAATTGTAAAAAAAGATGACCTTTATGAAAAATATTTTGTAAGTTACTCTTAGAACCGAGATTTGAAGCGATGCGATCGACAGATCTCTCGGGATCCGTTGATCGCATCGCTAGCCCTTCCGGCCCGCAAACGAACGGACGAGGAATCGGCATCGAAGCGTTGGACAAAACTCTAGAACGCAACTATTTCCATTATTAGCGCAGAGACATTAATCGCATGGGGATTTCCGTAATGACGCGCAGTAGATAACTAGAGAGATGCTGATGTCTTGATCTTGAAAAGAAACGAAATAAAATAACAGGATTTGGGGCTCTGAAAGCTGAAAACAGCGTCGATATAATGGAACTACTTGGCTTAGAAAACGAAGCGGAAAAAAAAAAACGAGTTTTGCTAACGCCGTGCCGTTTTCTCTGTTTGTCCTCTAGGATACGCGTGAAGGACATAAATGAGGCTTTCTTGGAACTCGGGCGAATGTGCATGACGCACCTAAAAACGGAAAAGCTCGAAACGAAATTAAACGTCCTCCACCAGGCAGTAGACATAATCACATCGCTGGAGCAGCAAGTCCGAGGTAGGCACCGCACGTTTTTGAGCCCGTCTTCCGCGGGGCTGTTGCAGGATACGGATACGGGACATCAACGAGGCGCTGAAGGAGCTCGGCCGGATGTGCATGACGCATCTAAAGACCGACAAGCCGCAGACCAAGCTCGGGATCCTGAACATGGCTGTCGAGGTCATCATGAACCTCGAGCAACAAGTCAGAGGTCAATATCGGGCGGCGGAAGCGGGCGGCCTTCCTCGTGGTCGACGTTTTAATTTGTGGCTGGTGCACTTAGATTTGTGCGAGGGATAAACCTTGAATGCATTTGAAAGTAACTCAATTCTGGCAAGAACGGAGAAGCAGCGCTCAGTAACTCTGGCCGCAACTCAGAAATATGATGCATTATATTGCCTAGCTCTTGAGAGAATATACCATATTAAAGCCATCTATTGCATCATTGTATGCATCTGTTTCCAGTAGCTTTTATGAGAAAATGAGCAAAGATTTAATTTACCTGAAATAGAAAGTAAATGGTGTGTTACTGGCAAGATCTTTTGAAACTAATTGTGGTATTTTGTGCTCCCGTATATTATTATCTTGAAAACACCAAGTTCTTGTCTTTGTTGAAACTATGTTTAATTCAACAAATCCTTTCAATTTTAAACTTCCAAAGAGTGCTTACGAAATGGTGTCGATGGACCTCATAACCCTTCTATACTCATTTTGCAAGTCACAACCGATCTTCGTGGGCGTGTTTAGTGGATCGCTCCTCCGATATCGTAAACAGTGTCTGACGTCTCGCCTTTTGTTCTGCAGAGCGCAACCTGAACCCCAAGGCAGCGTGTCTCAAGCGGAGAGAAGAGGAGAAGGCGGAAGATGGACCTAAGATGGCGCACCACCTAGGGCACCCCGGGGCGCACATGGGCCAGTCTTTCCCCATCATGCCGGTGAGTTTTGCAAAAACTTGTGCACTGTTTGTGGGTTGGTGCTGAAAATGCAATCTTGGAATTGTTAAAATTAGTGCTCTAGCAGATTCAGCAGTAAATTCAACAAAAGCTACTTTTTAGTGTGTACAAAGGCAAAAGGATGGATATAATTAAATGGGAAAGGAAGGTAGAAGGTAGCTTTACTGATGCAATATACCATGAGTGGAGATGGTAGTCACCCCTACTGCTAGACATGATTAAAAAATTACAGACATCTAAACTTCTTAAGTATTTTCATCTGAAAGCAAAGATGATTTCAGTGTTTCCTGCGATTTGCCTCGCGCTTACGTCGAGTTTTCTTACCTCAGGGCCCTCCGATGCAGCACAACCAAGCGGGCCTTCCGCAGTAGCGACCGTTCCTGCCGCAGCCGCGAGCGAGCGCGAGTGAGTGCCGCCCGTTGTCATGGACCCCAACCGGGCGCAACCGGCCGCGACCGGGCCCAAAGTGCCGAGTGACATTTTCTAAACGAAGCGAACCCGGTGGACGACGCACACGGCTTTCAGAGCGAACCGAGACGACGGTGACTTTTCAAAACGAGGCTTTTCCAAAAAAAAAAAAAAGTAATGGTGTGTATGAAAGTGATAAGTTCATTTTTCTGTATTTTTTTTTTTTTTCTTCGTTGTGCAACTTCGTTCAGTTTCCAGAAGGCCAGTAAAATTAGCTAGACCAAGACGCGCAAAGTTCGGTTCCGTCGAAACTCCGGCCAACGCCATAAATCGTGAACAACGAAGAGAGAACGGAGCCGCCGTAATGTGATACGTTCGCGGTAGAAATGCCGGCGACGGCTCTACATTCAAACCACTCTTGTCTCTGAAACTTTCAGAAAAATTTGTCCGTAAGCGGCTAGCGAACGAACTAAGTGACGATGACTACAACACCAAGCTACTGTAGCCTCTTTGTGTTAATTTCACGACAACTTTTGAAAGGAATTTTCATCGACTTATCGTGAAATTAATACAAACCTCGGGCAACAGAGCCGTTGGCTGGTTGCTAACGCAGCGTGATGAATCCCGATCGAACGAACTGCCGCTATGCGTCTTCGGACTGTGAAACTTCCACACGACTTGCGTCGACATCTCCCGAGCGATTCCTGGACCGCGTCCCGGCCGCAGAGTATCGTCGCTAGAAATACAGAGGCGGCCAAACGATGCGATCGGGACGCACCGCTATCCTCTCCCGTCGGATTCGTTCCGGATGGGAGGGTACATCGTCGCTACGGAACGCAGGAATCTACTCACTTAGCAGCTTGCCGAACCAGTGAACTAGCTTTTAATTACTTGTTTAGTTATCATTAATTAATATTATTATTACTATTATTATTATTATTATCATGGCCTCTTTATCATTTCTTACGATTGTCGCATGGTAGGTAGCTACAGTTTTTAGCTAATGTTGTTTACTTTAATATTATTTTACACAGAAAGCAACATTTTATTAGTCTTGCAAACGTTATTGTGGATATTAATTTATGGCCGCCGACTGTGAAGCGGACGGCCGTGACGCTTTTTCTCTCAAAGCCTCGAAGCTCTCTAGGCACGCCGAGGCCTCGTCATGTTTCCCCCAAATTAATGCCGCTCTTTGAAAAAACCTAAAAAAAAAAACACAAAAGATGATATTTTTGATACGGTAGAGAGAAAAAAAAACGAATGAGGCGAGCACCGATAAAATTCGTACACAACTTTTCAATCCGCGAGCTTTTGTCTCACGGGAACAGTTTCTCGGCAAGCAAAAATCCAGGCAGCAGTGTAGCGAAGATATTATCTCGGTATTGTGTAATATATTATCGAATAGTTATTATAATAATGTATTTTTATTTGTTAAGCTGTAATATTCCAAGGCAGTCGTCAAGCAGGCCACGGGGGGGCTCGATGTTGCGAGCTGCCCCCCCTGCTTCGATGCATGTGCACGGACATCATTGTTTTACATTTGGCAAATCATTTTAATCTCTGCGCTGGAAGGACGTGTGCCTGCCTCGCAGAGGGGACGTTTTTATTCCCGGCTCCCGCTGATGGTTCTTTTGGATGGGAACATTTTTAAACTACTCTGTGAAAAAATTAATAAATGTGCCATTTTTCCATAGAACTTGTGTTGATGTGGTATTTGTTGATTGTTTGCATGTGAGGGAAAATTGGGAGGGATGGAAAGGAGCTGGGTAATTTGAAAAAGGCACAGGGTGGAGGGAGAACATCTATGAAACAGCGACAAGCTTACACGTACACCCTATCCTGGCACCTGATTTGAAATTGCTACCGAAAATTTTGGGGTAGGAGCACCACAAAGTTCTACAGCATTCCTCTAGCTTTGTTTCACTAATAGTTCCACTGCACTCCTGTGGCAGATATTTCTACTAGTGGCATTTTCTTCCCCATGCAACAGTCCTATGTGAGTCCTATGAACCTATGTGAACTTTATCTTTGCCAGAAAGTTGCAAGAAATTACCATCTTTGTCGTAGACTGCCTATTCCTGGCGTGAGTGCTGTGTTAAATTGTACATACCTTTCTTCCCTCACTTAATTCTGTTTAGTTTTGCAAAATCTACTCACTGTGAGAGGACTAGCTCACTGTGAAAAGGAATATGCCATTTCTTTTGGATTCAGTTAACCAGGGCAAATGTTTAGGCTTATATTCAGGAAATGGTGTAAATTGCAAACGCTTGCAATTGGCAAGTATTTTATTGTTAGTGTCCTTGGTAACAAAATCTAAATTCAAGAACATGTAACTTGACAGATCTTTATTAGTTCTGGAAATGCGGAAACAAAACAGCCGACGATCTTCAAACGCTGATAGTCCTGAAAATGTTGAATCCCGACAGCGAAGTAGACACGATGACTCCAGGCAACTGCGGATGCCAGTGCAGTTCCTTTAGGTCCTTCTGTCCTTGGTGGATGAACAGCAGCTGTGGCGGTACTTCCTCCATCTCCTCTTCGTTCCCATCCTTCTCAAGCGACAAGTCCCACAGCGCGATCTGGTTGTCTTGGCCAGCCGATGCAAACACGGTAGGGTCGGTAGGGTGCCACTCGACGGACGTCAGCGGCTCAGTGTGGTGCTTGAAAGTTGCCACCGCAGATTCTGAACCCTGGAAATGAATGCAAAATGTTGGCAGGCGCTTTTGTGTTGTGTGGGGGTTGGATGGGTTGAGTTAAGTTTAGTGAATATCTGTTCGTGCTTCTTTTGGAACTTTCTTTAGCTGTGTCAAAACTTAGTTAGATCAGAGTAGTTCATAATGGAGTGGTTCTTGACAGAGTAGATTTTCATTAACATTTCTCATTTGTACTGGATCTGATGCAAGCCACTCCCTTGACTGGTACAGGAAAAAGTGTACTATTTCTGCTCCAAAGTAGTCTAACAAACGAGCGAACCACGATGAATGGGCAGGATTAGACCAAGGAGAAGAAGCAATCCATCTCAATGTAATTAATATTGATCGAGTGACCACAAGAGCTAATAATGGGGTTTATTCTTAAATCATTCTAGCAATAAAGTTGTGCAAGACATTGTGGATTCAAAATTGAAGCCATTTAGTAGATGGTTATTTTTTCAATTTAAATACCAATTAGGAAATAATATTGGAGTAGGCACTTTGAAGGGTGAATGTAGTCCCTATCTGAAAGGAAAAATTTGCCTATAATACAAAAATTCTAAATTGCCTGTTCAAATCCCTAAAATATATTTTTTTTTTAATGCAGATCCACTTGCCCTGTGCCCTGATTTTCCCAATGAAACACAGCTTATTTTCCTTTATTATGGCTTTTCAACGCACCTTCAGCTGTCGAAGATCCCAAACGTGTATGACTCCATCGTCGCCACCAGAGCAAATGAACGGCTCGTTTCGGTTCCACGAGATGACGTTCACATCGCTCTCGTGGGCGTTTGCCACGGTGAGCATGTTCGCCTTGGATGCGTCAGCTCTTAGGTCCCAGATGCGGATGCTGAGCACCAAGAGCAAGGTTGGTAGTTGGTTGCAAGGAGGCAGTTACCGTGCAAGTATAAACGTGTTTATAGGTTTAAAAAAACTAATTAGAACTGAATGCAAATGCTAAGTAAAGAACAACTAACTTTTTCCTGATTTTTGCAACTTGTGCTATTACTTTTATCAAGAATGAAACTAGTCCCTACATTTCTCCAATAACATGAGTTTGTTAGCTTTTGTCTTTTGTTAGTTTGTTACCTCTTGTCAACAGAGCACGATGCAAGAATGTTTTTCTCGTTGGGTGACCACTGCAAATCTTCGACGCTGTCTTCGTGGCCTACAAGAGGCCTCTGGTTGACAATCCACTTTCCGCCTTCAATTGGTTTCCAAATGTGAATGTCTCGTCGGCAATCACCGGAAGCAAGCACTCCTGGTTCAGTAGCGCACCAGTCCAAAGCATATCCTGCAAACACAATCTTGAAATGACACCTCTATGTCGAGACACTTTTTTAGTTAAAAATATTGAAGTAAGGTGAAGTCTGTCTAGTAGTACAGATGCATAGATAACTGTATTTAGTGTTTATTTATAATACTCCTACCTTCTTTCTGATGTCCTTGAAAAGTAAATAGGGCCTTTGTAGAGGTTTCATGACCGTCATTGTTGTATTTGGCAATTGCTGATGAGCTTTCAACAGCCTGTAAAGCTCTAGTCAAGTCCCACACATTTACGCGGCCAAGCTCAGACCATGTAGCTGCTATCACTTGGCCACCGTATTCTGTACACTGAAAATCAGAAAAAAAAGTTATTATTTTGAGTAAAAGGTTCCATTGAACATGGAACTTGCCCTATATGAGTTACAATCTTACCCTGATTCTATTGACACAACCCTGGTGTTTAATTCGTGCACATTGCATTTCAGGATCTTCCTCGTCATCGTCTTCTTCCTCGTCGTCAACATCTTGATTTTTCACCGTTTCGTGTAGATTTGACATTTTCATTACAAATAAGTTGTTGGTGTGTGTTTTTGGAGCTTGAGTTCCTGCCACGATGTATGCTGTTAGCGGAAAAGTTTCTCTGTTTTCTCCATCATAATCACGGATGATGTCAAAGCTAAGACATGGTGATCCTAAAAGAAAAGGCCAAAATGTGTGTTTTTAACAACTTCTCTGCATTTACCTAAACGAGTAGTCTCTTAATTTTAGGTTAAAGGTCACCTGAAGAGGCTCGGTGTAGCATTTTATACGCCGATGTATCACAAACCAACTTTTCCCCTTCAGCTAGAGGTTGGCTGGGTAGGTAAACAGAAGTAGTTTCGTTGCCTTCCTCGTCATCTTCTTCCATTTCCTCGTCATCTTCTTCTTCCATGCTCGCGGTAGGGACCTCTTTGACTTTCGACATGTTGATTTTCGGCATGCAGGGTTACTTTGCAATTTCCAACAAGGTAGCGCTGTGTACGCGGCACGTGATATTTTCCTTACATACGATTGGACAAATCGACGGAGTCTAGGCTTTGGCGCAATATCAAAGATCTCCTTATATTGAAATCATTTTCATTAATCATCAATTAATCATCAATGAATCAATTGATTAATCATCAATAATTTTCTGACATTGAAAGCTAGTGTCCGTCAGGGGCCATATTTTTAAATATACAGTGGTCATGTCGCTAGTTCCACCTTTGTAATTGATTGTGTGCATGATTTTAATTTGAAACATTTGTTTGTAATTTGCTCTTGAAAAGCTGCCTTGGATTTACATTTCGAATCTAATTTTCTGGAACACTATAGCACTGGCGTCATCCCAACTGGAAAGGACTACATCAAATACTCAACCAACACACGGCTTTAACAACTCTTCGATAAATAAGAAAAACAACGACAACGTCAACCAAAAAACGGCTTTAACAACTCCAAAAAACAACTCAAACGCAAACCTACAAACATATACCACAGTTTCGAGAATTAACACTAACGCCCACCTACAACCGCATTGCAAAACTTCGAGAAAGAAAACTAACACCAACCAGCAAACTGCTTCAACAACATCCAGAAAAACTGCCAGCTCCATGATTAACACTAAGACTGAAAAGTCAACCACCAACTCAACACTTGAGTACTGAATAGAGGACCGATCACACCGAATAGTCTGGCTTTAAATGACAGTTAAATTGTGAACCAACCCTCGCCCAAGATAATAATAATATAACGAGCTAGAAATCAAAGACTACACCTTGTGTTCAAACGAATTCTCTCCAGGCTGCTCCAGTCATCCTCTGCGTTACAGAGCAAAGATACGCTCTTTGTAAGTGACGGCCGCCTGAGACATTCACTGGCATCACAGGTTTTGATCCTTCCTGATCGTTCTTTCCAAATAACCTAGGTCCCCATTTTGTAACGTTAATCGAATGGGGAGTATTGGGAGATGTTTGTGCGACGGATGTAGACATTCCTGAATCAGCACATTCCAAATGCTATCGCCAAATGCGCACCCAAAAGTGCGCGCTAATAATCAGGGAACAAGGGAACCCCCGGGAAGACCGTCGAGAGCGGAGTACAACCATTACCTAACTCCTCTCTGCAACCATTGAAACAACAACGGTACAACGTACAACTAACTATTGTGACGCCGACGTTAGTTAGAAAAGATGTCCCGATGGGGTTGTAAAAAGTTCTATTATTTTCCGCTCTAGATCACGTATCTGATTCAGCCAAACACAGACACACACACACATTCAAAACAGTAAAAAAACAGTCTTGTTTACCTCTCCGAAGAGTTTGGTGTGTTAGAAACCCCGGTTCCTGTGAAGTAACCGAAGATTAGGTCTCTGTTTGACATTTAATTTGGTATCGGTATATGAACTTTTAAAAACACGCGCTATTTGGTTTTGTCCGTTTTCCACCAGGTGGCAGGACTGCTGCGGTGTCCATGCTTCGTGTCGTGAAAGCATAGATAAAAGGCTGGATTCGCGATCGGAAGAAGACTACGTAGAAAACATAAGTGTGCACCTGTGGTCTTTGCATCTGTGAGGACATCGCATATACATTTATAAAATCTGCGTTATTTGTGTAAATAAGAATTGAGTCATAGCGTAGGTAAGTCACAGCTTTACAGTACATATGACTATGAGTGTGTCCTGGAAGGCACGCACATGCTTACACGCCTCTGAAATTTTACTAACTTTTTCTCTTGTAACTATTTAGAATGAAGCAAATCGTGACTAATCAAACGGTGAAAATCCCCGAAGGCTTGACGGTTTCCGTCAAGGCCCGAATTGTCAAAGTCAAAGGCCCACGCGGATCTTTGATGAGATCTTTCAAACATCTTGCGATTGACATTCACATGGTGGGGAAGAACTTGCTTAGAGTTGAAAAATGGTTTGGAACGAAGAAGGAATTGGCTGCTGTCCGAACTGTTTGCTCCCACATTGAAAACATGATCAAGGGAGTGACGAAGGGTTTTTTGTACAAGATGCGTGCAGTCTATGCTCATTTCCCTATCAACTGTGTCACATCGGAAAGCAACACTGTCATCGAGATCAGGAACTTCCTTGGTGAAAAATACATTCGCCGCGTGAAAATGTCGCCGGGGGTCACAGTAGCCAACTCTCCGAAACAGAAGGACGAGCTCATCCTGGAGGGAAACAGCATAGAGGCTGTTTCGTGTTCGGCTGCTTTAATCCAACAATCCACTAGCGTGAAAAACAAGGATATCCGGAAGTTTCTCGATGGGTTGTATGTTTCAGAGAAGACTACCGTCGTCCAGAACAGCGATTAAACCAATACATCTTTCCTATTGATCTGCGAGACTTAAACTACATTCCATGTTCTTGGTGAAGAAATTCCATGTCTCGATATGAATAAATCAATATGATATAATTTGGCTTTTACTGGCATGAATTTTTTGTTTACATTTTTTGTCAGTGTATGAGTTTATTTTTGCTTGCAATTCCATTCGGTATGCTATTTATTTAGAGCGTTAGCTACAGTTTTGCAATATTCCAACTTAATCCGTGCAAGAATAAATCAAGCAATTAAAAACAATTAAACCGACCAACTATCGTAAATATTAAAACAAATAATCATACAATTAGGATGAAATCTTATTTAAATTGCAATGCGCGGGGTATTTTATTATTATCAACACTATAACCGTCTCAAAAATTGATGCCCAAACGGGGACATTTGATGACCCTATAGTCCCCGTTTGGGCATCAATTTTTGAGGCGGTTATAGTGTTGATAATAATAAAATCATACAATTGTTGTTATTCTTAAATTCATTGATTTGTTGTGTTTGACAATGCACTATTTGGTCATGTAGTTGTAGGCTTTGATGACCCTATAGCACTGGCGGTGAATAAGTGGCTGATAATTAACCTAATTTAGTTGAGAAGGTAGGGAGGGAAACCTGGTGCAGGTACGTAGCCTGAAAATCATCAAGGTGTCTGCTGGCTTCCATCCAAAGGACAACTCTAACAGGCTGCCTCCACAAACCCATGCTGTTGAGAGGTTGATAGACAAGGCAATTGATAGCAGTTGTGTGTCCACCGTCGCTACTCAAAACTCAACTTGTCTCTCACAACATTGACAGCACTGATGATCACTTCCCATTCATGCTCTGAGAGAAGATTTGTCGCAGAACGCTTCGAAGAACAATCGATGGGTTCCTTTAGACCGCGTAGCTTTTCCATACATTCGAGGGTTCCAGAGTTCCTGAGAATTTTGATTCCCTATTTCAATCCTCATATTATTTTCAAAATTTCAGAGTTTGTTACCCAAGTCACCAAATGCACAAAAGTATTCTTTTTTTTATTTTAGGCCAACGAGTGTGGGAGGTATGCATGACCTTCCAAAGTTAAGCTCTTTTAGCGGTCCAAGCGTGCACAGTTTTAAAGTTGAAGTTTTCAGCGTTATAAAGAACATTAAAAACTTAGATTTTTGGATTCACTTTCTACGTCTGTTTTTTTTAAACGACTATAACAAAAATCTGTCTTCAAAAACGATGCAAATTTTTACTAAAAGTTTCTTATCGATGTATATTGATTGCTTCAAAATGTCAATGTTGGCACTCTTCAGGTTAATAAGAAATAAAATTCCACTGTTCATCCAAGTGTCAAAAAAGCAAGGTTTTTGCTCACTCATGAGTGTTTAGAAGTTCATAACAGCTATAATACATGTTCTAATAACTTTCAGGAAAACTATTCTTGTATGTCCAAACTGGTACAAACGTTTATGTTTGGTACTTTTTAAGTTGATGAGGAAAAAATCCACGGCTAGCCACTGCGTTAATATGCACAGTTTTAATACAGTTAATGTGCACAGCTCGGTTGCGTAGCTTTCTGCTGCACGGGAAAAGGTAAGTGAAATGTCAACAATTCTTGTGTGAATAAAATGCTTGCAGAAATGTTCGTTGCAGCAAATTCTTTTAGGTAATTTCTTGTACTCGTCAAATTCTGAGGCCCTCTTCTGCTATTCAAGTTTCTGTTTTTTTCCCAAAGCGATATGAGTCATCTCGATAGCTGATTGGAAAGGTTGCTTCTTCATTTATGTCAGCCAACAGTCTTGAGTTCAAATCTAATTCTAAATCGAGTTCAAAGATATAATTTACGATGGGGCCCTCCTTTGCTATTGAAGCATCTGTTATTTCCCTCCACCTGTTAACTTGTCTTGATGGCTGGATGAACTGGTCGCTTCCCCATTGCCATCATTAACATCCAACCGTACTGTGTACTTGACCTAATTATTGTTGACAGTTTTCATCACGTGTTTAGTAATAAATCCTTCACCGGTCCACGCAGATCTGTTATAATAATAATATATATATTTTTTTTTTTATTATAATAACAATTTATCCACAGAATACTTATTTTCAAGTTATGTTTCATCTGGATAATACATTGTTGTTCAAAACTTAAATAATAGTTCGTTTGCATAGGTCCTAGTCTGCAGTGCGTGTGGTAGGTGGTTCGATTCCCGTCTCCTCCAGCTTTTGTGACCCAATACACTTCATCTGGAAAATAATTCAGTTGAAAAGATGGTGATAAAACAAGCCGAATTATAATTTCAAATTTTTTTACAAAGTTATTTAGAGAATATGTATACAACTTATACCTCCCATACCGCCGGATGGCTTCCTGGCTCATAGGTATAGCAAGCTCGCTTCGTGCGAGAGTCGACGCTGATGTCCCAGGGTTCAAAACTTGTGTTTTCTTTTTTTTTTGTAGACTAGAAGGTAGTTTTTGATATTAAGAGTAAAAAAATTGCGAGGGTCTGTATCAGGGTGCGGTGCACGGGTCAAACTAAGCCAGTTTGATGACGAGCACCTGGCGGCGACGGCGGCGGTTGTTTTCAACTTCACGTGGTCACGTTGGTTCAGGTACAGGCCAAGACTGGATCGAGCCAACCAATTTCAGGACACCAGTCATTTCGGGACCGCCACTGGACGGCATTTGTCCTGCTAGGTAAAAGATCTGGAAGCATTCAGTAATCGAAAATATAAAACTCGGAAAATATCTTCGATGCTATTGATTCGGATTCTGTATCCGAAGTAAGTACTTCGAGCGGCGAGGCCGTCTGGTCCACGATCGAATCCCGACCAAGGAATTATGTCATATTTTGCTAACATCCCAAGTCTTGCCTTAATTGATGGAGTATATTTGATATCCGGCAGATTGCGACTGGAATATTAAAGTCGAGAAATCGCATCACGTGTCTATTAATAAATCCGTAAACACGGATTAGTACGTGAGGTACGCGTTTCAACTCCCTGCACCGCTAATTTTGTGATCCGGAGGACTTCTTTGATAAGAAGACGAAAAAAAAAGACATTATAATCTTCCTTCGTACTCCTAATGTTAGAAAAAAACGATTACCTATCGGGTATCGAACGGGAGCTGCTCTGTGCGTGATTCGGACGGCATACCACTCGGCCACGAGAGAGACTTACTGGAGACAGTGGTTTATAATAGACACTAATTGCAGATGACTGCAACATGCTAACCTGCAATATGTACTATACGGGTTACCGACCGATGGCCGTGATTTATCGACATTTTAATTGATCAAGTACTTTTGATATCCAACAGACTGCGTTTGCGATTACAATGTGATTTAACTCGACTGCTGGTTCGGTGATTCTTGATTGGTATGGTTGACCAGGGAACGTCCTTTCGAGCAACGGGGTTTCGACTGGCGTTCCTCCAGTCGGACTCTAAGGCTTGCATTTTCGCGTCAGATCGTGGCAACTGGTGAAAGCCCATTTTTTGGAGTGGCCGCGGCCTCAGCACTGCTTGGTGTTGGGGCCCGGTCCGGCATTTACACATTGTGTAGAAGCGAAACCTTCCTTCTCTATTTACCCGTATTTAATATGTTGGTGGGTGCATGTGGTCTGTTCTATGTAACTTCTATATGTTAATCGTATCTGTATCTGTCTCTGTAACGTATCTGTATTGTATATAAACGTTAAATATAACTCAAACGTTCGTTTGAGTTAGTCTATTATTTATTTTCCAGTAATAATTTATGTATTTTTTTCTTTTTTTTCATGCGCGAGATATATTTTTGCTTTTCTTCATACCCAAATAATAACAAAGTTGTAGCAAAAAAAAAAAATAGATTTACAGAATAGGATTCGATCTTCGGCCCCGCTGCACGTCAATCAGGCAACGTGACCATTCGTCCACAAGAGGGACCGCGGATTGCAATAGATTTTTAATAAATATTACTTGCTGCAATACAATGATATGCAAAGAGATAGGAGCTGCATCGAATCGTTGACATTTTAGTTGCATTATTTCATTTCCTCTCATCCTCCCAGCATGGCTCAGTGGTTAGCGTGCTTGCTTCGTGTCGCGGTGGTAAGGCGTTCGATTCCCGGCTTGGCTGCTTTTTGGTTTCTTACCATCGAACTAGATAATTCACAGGCCCAAATATCAAAAATTTTATAAGTCCAGAGTGTAGTTCAGTATTCTGCCAACAGGTGGCAGTTTAACACTCACAACTATTCCTATATACTTGATGCTAGACTTAGGAGCCGCACACGGGGTTAGGTGGGGTCTGGGGTCGTGGGAACGTCCCGCAAAATTGGCGGGTGCGACTGGCGCGAAGCGCCAGGAGCGCCCGGCAATTTTGCTACTGTCTAAACCATACGCCCAAAACAAAAAAAAGAATGAGTGAAACTGCGCAGTGGTACGAACGTGATTCGAACCTGGGACATCACCATTACCATAATAAGCTAACCGGTGCCTTTAACCGCACGACCACGCGAACACATGTTTATATTGCATTTTTGTAATATTTAAGTCTCCTTGCTGCAGTTTCCACGGATGTGAGTTGTATTCCAAAAGTCAAAATCTTCCTCCGTCGACTGGGTTCGATCCAGGAGGAGCACGTTCTGAACATCACGAAGTAGCAGCAATACCAATGTGCTACGCAGACGATCTTACATGTAGAAGGAAAATGGACCTATTTGAATTGCATGTTTGAACACCCGGCTGACGGAGTTACTACGAACATGACATCGACTGCACTCTCTACTTAGTTCTGTTTAAAACCCCTTCGTACTTAGCAGTCCGGGATATTTTTTATATTATTAAAATACCCCGGACTATTATTAATCTTTCTCGCAAGCAAGAACTAGACCCGGCCACCACACCACGCGGTGCAGAGGTACTAGGTCGCCACACCTAGCAGTGCAGAAGCGTTCAACAACTCAAAAATACGGGCTCCCCCCATTCGCAAATCGCTGACGCAAATGCAAGCTTTCGAGCCTGACTAGAAGAACGCCAGTCAAGCGTTGATTTTCCATGATGCCCCATTTACTCTTATCTATAAAGTTTCACCGAACACGCAATCGTGTTAAGACGCATCGTGACCCCCAGCGCCATCTGTTGGACATCAAATGTACCACTTTATTATCCGAATTTCATATTTTCGTTTACTCATACTAAAAATGCAATATAAAATACTCATATCCAATATAATTCCCGTTAATAGCATAATTTCTAATATATCCGACAGGTCGCGCTGGGGGTCATGGCGCGACTTAACACGGTTGCACGTTCGGTGAGACATTTCCAAATACCAGGACCCGGTGGTCATGAATTCAGGCAACGAAGTTCGACTGGCGTTCCTCCAGTTGGGCTGTATCGCGTTTATCGTATTGTCACACGTTGTAAGCCCATACTCAGAGAGTGGCTGGGCGCGGATGCGGCGCTTAGGGTGATGTGCGGGAGCGGTCAACATTTCAAGTATGCAGTGGCAAGTCCTTCATTCTCTTCGTCGTGACTGGAATTTTCTAACCGCTTGATGGCGTTCAGATATTTGGCCATACTACTTATTAGGAAGAAAAAAAAATCGAATTGCGGCGGGAATCGAACGTGGGGCTCGCCGCACTGCATTACGATACGTTATCCGCTCAACCACGAGAGCAGATGAACACTCGGGATTTTTTGTTGTAAATATAAATAACTAATTAGGAGAGATACTGATTTCTTAGGTCGAGAATTATATCATTAGTAGTTTAGTTACTTTAGTCATCTGTAGAGCGTAGCTCTGTGGTAAGCGCTGTGCTTCGTGTCGCGGTGGTAATGCGTTCGATTCCCGGCGTGGCTGCTTTTTGGTTTCTTACCATCGAACTAGATAATTCACAGGCCCAAATATCAAAAATGTTATAAGTCCAGAGTGTAGTTCAATATTCTGCCAACAGGTGGCAGTTTAACACTCACAACTATTCCTATATACTTGATGCTAGACTTAGGAGCCGCACACGGGGTTAGGTGGGGTCTGGGGTCGTGGGAACGTCCCGCAAAATTGGCGGGTGCGACTGGCGCGAAGCGCCAGGAGCGCCCGGCAATTTTGCTACTGTCTAAACCATACGCCCAAAACAAAAAAAAGAATGAGTGAAACTGCGCAGTGGTACGAACGTGATTCGAACCTGGGACATCACCAATACCATAATAAGATAACCGGTGCCTTTAACCGCACGACCACGCGAACACATGTTTATATTGCATTTTTTTAATATTTAAGTCTCCTTGCTGCAGCTTCCACGGATGTGAGTTGCATTCCAAAAGTCAAAATCTTCCTCCGTCGACTGGGTTCGATCCAGGAGGAGCACGTTCTGAACATCACGAAGCGGCAGCAATACCAATGTGCTACGCAGACGATCTCACATATTGGAGGAAAATGGACCTATTTGGACCTAAAATGGACCTAAAGCGTTCGACAACTCACACATATGGGCTATCATCGTTTGCAACAAGCTAACGCGAATGCAAGATGAATGCCACCAGTCAAACCCCGTTGAACGACGACAGTGCTCCCATTTACTCTTATCTATTTAGTTTCACCGAACTTGCAATCCTGTTAAGACGCGCCGTGAACCCCAGAGCAGTCTGTTGGTAGATATCGTATATATATTCTATAAGTAAGTTAGTGAGAAAATAAAAAAGGACCTATACTTCGGCTCATTTTATCACCATCCTTTCAACAGAATTATTTTCCAGATGAAGTGCATTGGGTCACAAAAGCTGGAGGAGCCGGGAATCGAACCACGCACCACTCGTTCCGCAGGCCAAGACCATCTAACAGATCTACGTGGACCGGTGCATGACAGAGGATTTATTACTAAACAAGAAATGAAAATTGTCAATAAAAATTAAGTCATGTACACAGTACATACAGTCGGATGTTGATGATGGAGAAGCGACCTTCTTAACCAGCTATCGAGACAAGTTGACATGTGAAGGGAAATAACAAGTACTTGAATAGCAAAGGAGGGCCCCATCGTAAGTTATATGTACAAGGAATTAATTGTCTTTAATTCTTGTAAAAAAAAAATTAGTCTGAACTAGATGAAAGCATTCTCTAAACAACAAACATTTCTGCCGGCCATTTTAAGCACACGGGAATTGTCTACATTTTACTCACCTTTTCCCGTGAAGCTGGAAGCTGCGCGACCGGGCTTCGAACCTGCAACCTACTCTTCCTGACACTGGGAGATCTGGGAGACACTGGGAGGTCTGGGAGCTTTTTCTCGGGCATAAGAAAGCTGCGCGACCGGGCTTTGAAACTACGACCCACTTTTCCTGACACGAGCTAAATGGCGAGAAGAACTGACTAACATATTTCGTGATAATTAAATAATAAAATTATATGAAGTAATAATACACTTGCAAATTGCCAGTTGTTTTAAAAAACTATGTTTTTCACAAAATCACAAAAAGCTTTTTAAGAGAACAATTTTTCACCAGCTAAAGTATATTCGTGAAAATGTTCTCCTGAACGTTTCAGCTCGTTATTAGAATATGGAGCATAGTAGACACGTATGAATAGTGTCAACTGTGCATAAAACCATACATTTTTTTACTAAAAAACATGCCAAAAACGAATATAAAATTTTGCACCAGCAGTTATACATTTAAGAAAAACTTTTACTGGACATTTAAGCCAATTATTTGAGCATAGAATGTAGTTTTAAGCTTGCAATGAGACATGCATCCCTAAAAACTGTGTATATATAACGCATTCGGCTAGTTATTAGAAGATGTATTGTAGCTATGAACTTCTAAACTCTCAGAAGTGGGCAAAAACCTTGTTTTTTAATGAACGGTATTTTTTTTTCTAGCAAACCTGAAAAGCGCCAACAATTATATTTTGCAGCAGTCAATATACATTTATAAGTAACGTTTAATAAAAATTTTGATAGTTTTTGAAGACACTGATTTTTGTTATAGTCGTTTCAAAAACTATAGATGAAGAAAGTGTATCCAACAATCTGTTGAATCTATAGTACTCAAGAATCTATTTGATTGAAATTGATTTATTGATATGATTGAAATTGCCCTATTATTTTTTACTTCAAAAGAAGAATTTCATTTTAAAATGGTCTATCTATTGCATCGATCTATCTGTCTCTATTGCTGTCATTTCAAAATAATGCTCACTCTCTTGCTGTAAACACACAATTATGTGACTCAGACATTGGTAAAAAGAAAATTGTAAGCCACTATCTGGATTTTCGCATCTCCCATGACCCACAAATCAAATCGCTGGGTCAGTGATAAAATTCCCCGAATACATGTTTCATTTTCGTAAGTTTGCCCGTACCTCTTCGTTACTTTAAATTAAGATTGATAGCTGGCTGGTAGTAGCGGTGATATCTCGTTAACCTGTAACATTTCTCTTCGATTTACTTTTTTAGATCAAAATTCTGTAGTAAATATAGTTTCTCTAGAGGTGCAACAAGCATGTTTCAAATTTCAAACATTAATTTAAAATTAAAATGTGAAATTGTTTTAAAATTCAATTCATTCACAAAGATTGAAGATGAAGATTCAAGTGAAAGATTGAATTAGACTTACACATACTGAATTATTTCATGGCAATGCGAGCGAGACATGATCATTGAAGACATGAATCTGCGAGGCCGTAAGACAGCTAGATCATGTTGTTGTGTAGAAATGGGGTGCAAGGTGAAATGAATAACCTGTTATCACATTTAACTAACTATAGTAAACATATATAACGTCTAGAAACTGATTCATTTTATAATTTTACTTTGGGCTAATTCATAATTTCTGCTGGGTGAGCAATCATTTATAGGAGACACATCATAAGTTGTAATATCATAAATTTACAACAAACCTTGCAAAAATGTGCAGTGTTTATTTTCTGCCACTAATCTATTTCCGTTTTTGACCCTTTTCAATCCCACTTGAGCTTGTTTATGATTGGAGCTGTTCCAATTATTTTTTGGCAGCCATGATCCGTCTTGAGGCTCTCCCAAATTTACATCTCTGAACATTCTTCTCATGTCGTTAGCACAAAATATCCAATCTCAGAGCAGATCCACTTATGCTGGCTAACTTCAGTATACATGTACTAATCATTTTGCAGGTATCATCACATTAATTTTCTGTTTTTGAAGAAATTTGTCACAAGAAATCTTTATTTTATGGTGAGTCAACAAATTTAAAGTTACTTAATAACTAGACTGGATGACTACAACATTCTATCATGACAGATTCAATAGCAAATGGAGAACGTCATTGTCACATTTATATTTCTGTGTTTAAAGTTCATATCCGTAGGAAGGAAAGTTATGCACCTTGAGAAAAAAGCCCTACATCAAATTCCACAGCCCAATTGACACCCCAAATGTCATCGGTTCAGCATTTTTTTTGCATTTCATGCATTTTTTGGCCGCCAAATTTGGACAAGTCTGTGTGATAAAGATTGTTTTTCACAACAATTCTCAAATTTTGACTAAAAATGAAAATTCGCCTTGTACATGATAAGGTAAATTTACAGAGCTCTGCTTGCAATTGAAACAAGTCAACTTGAACATGTAAAACATGTAAAATGAAGTGAAATATACTACAAAGCATCTCGATACCTGATTAAAATTGCATGCCAGCCACCTAGAAAAAATGTGCTGAAAAAGTTGAAGATCCCAGTAGTTACGCATGAGTTGACTATTTTAAGAGCAAAATGCACTGTTTTTACTTATTATTTGAGATATTTGGGCTTAGAAAATACTTTTATAGCACTTTCAATGTGCTATTATGGGTCAAGCATTACTGGCATTACTGGATTTAATTAACAAAGAAGTCTAGACAGATTCAACTTAAAGATTGGATGTTGATTTTAAGCTTCTACATAGATAGGGAGTCATTGATCTAGGACAAACTGATTACATGTCAGAAGTGCCTGCCAGTCATCTGAGCATTCAAACTGCTTCTCGGTTCTCGTTAAAAAAGGTTAAGATGTGAAATGTATCCGATTTTTTTTTTCCAGTTTGCCACGGCAAGGATGCAGATGAGATAAGACTCTGCGAGTGGCACTCATGCTGACACTTGCAATGCTGCTTGCTTTGCGGAGGCTGTTCAGCCAAACCAAGCAAGGGATCGACGAAATTCCCTCGGAGCACTCGGAAAGTCGGAGAGATGCAAAGCGGCCACGCTTAAAGGTCAAAAAGAAGAACTTGGAGAGGATTTTCCGGATAGAGCGACGCCTAGATGGTATTGTCAATCACCAGTTAAATTTTGTTTCCTAAGCCTAGGTTTTAAATGATCTTTCCTAACGTGACTAACGTGATTGGTTGGGCTTACCTAGCAAGACTTTTCTGTCTCAACAATAAGAAGTGCATTAGTATGTGCAATAATATTTAAAAAAACTGTTATCTTTGGATAAGACAAAAAAAAAATCTAGTTAAAAAGCTAGGAAATGCATATCTAAATCACGGGTAAATAATTTTAAATTATGGTATTCTTACACAGAAAAATAAGTAGGTACTCACTTTCAATGTATTGCTTCTTTGATTGTAGCTAAGCTGTATGTTCCCTTTCCAGTGTGGGAAGACGTGGAGCTCGCCATCAACTCACAAGCCCAGCCCGACGATCGCAAGCTCTGCCCGCTCCGTCAATGCGCCAGCTCGACGCAGACCAACGCAGCGGCGCCGCAAGCTGCCACTTCGATGCAAACAGAGTCGGTAGTGGTGTGCAGCCTTGCCGTGCAGACTCAATGGATCGCAATGCCCATCACGCTGCAGAAGCTCCAAGTCGAGCGACCAGTTCAACGAGACAGCTCGCTGCAGACCGAGCTCCTTGGGATCAACATCTCGGTGCAGACGGAAACGTTGGCGGCGTCCAGATTTCCGTGCCACTCGGACGTTTCTTTGCAGACCGAACGGGAACAGAAAAGTGTGGACATGCAGACAGAGCATCGGGTTTTTGTGTATCAAACCGCGTCGATGCAAACGGAGCCGCTAGAAGTGAGCGCAAGCGCGTTTAAAACCAAGGCAGTGCCTGAAAGTGAAGAACAAAAAGTCGGTGAAGTTGATTATTTACAACCGGTAAATTTAGATGTGAATTTTGCAACAGTGCCGACGCAAACCGAACGCGTCGATCGATGTGACATTGCATTACAAACGCATTTGCTCGGCAAGAGCGTTTCCATGCAAACCGACAGCCGGGTCCTGGTTTTGCAAACGAATTGGGTGCAAACGGAGCACCCGGTAAAGTGTGACATCTCTGTGCAAACCGACGTTGCCAGTGAAATCTGCGAGAAGGTCGGGACGCAAGAGTTTGCGACTCAAGCGGACGTGATCGGACAATGCGATGCTGCTTCGCAAATCGAGTTCCCTGGCGACGACGCCGGATTGAGGCTTCTCGATAACGCAACGCAGACTGAAACAAAATCGCAATGTGATGAATCGAATCAGACGAAGTTTGTCGGCAACGATGTCTTTGTGCAGACTAGAAGACCATCGCTGCCAGACTTGGCTACTCAAACTGACGGTACAGATAGTAGAGATGTGGCTTTACAAACAGATGTATCAGGTAATGTAGCAAACGAGGAGTTTTCAACGCAGACCGAAGAAGTTTTGAGACGCGACGCAGCGTTGCAAACGTTGCTGGTTGGATTACAAAGCACTGAAATGCAGACGGAAAGACCAAAGTTGCCAAATTTAGCGACGCAAACCGATTTGATTGCAATTTGCGACACTGGTTTTCAAACAGAATTCCTTGGCAACAATGCCTCTGTCCAAACTGCACGACCAGAGTTGCCAAATTTAGCAACGCAAACCGATTTGATTGCAATTTGCGACACTGGTTTTCAAACAGAATTCCTTGGCAACGATGCCTCTGTCCAAACTGCACGACCAGAGTTGCCAAACTTAGCAACGCAAACCGATTTGATTGCAATTTGCGAGACTGGTTTTCAAACAGAATTCCTTGGCAACGATGCCTTCGTCCAAACTGCACGACCAGAGTTGCCAAATTTAGCAACGCAAACCGATTTGATTACAATTTGCGACACTGGTTTTCAAACAGAATTTCTTGGCAACGATATCTCAGCTCAAACTGAAAGGCCTTCACATACCGAGCTATCTTCACAAACCGAGAACACAGACCAATGCAACATTTCTGTGCAAACAGAATTTAACGCTCGAGCCATTTCGGTTCAAACGCAATCCCCGGAATTGCCCGCAAAGTCGACGCAAACTACCAGTACTGTCAACTGCGACAGTTGCTCGCAAACCGTATTCGATGCCCGAAGCAATTCCTGTCAAACCGAGCAGCGCATCCTGCCGACGTTTTCTATGCAAACGGAGAAGACCGCACGCTCCGAAGCTGGCTTTCAAACAGATTTTGTTGGCAGCACCGTTTCCACGCAAACAAAGCCGCAAAAACGACCGACGTTTTCAATGCAAACCGCGCGAGTCGCTAAATCAGACTCTGCCATTCAAACCGAGTTCGAGAGGAGAAACGCTTCGATTCAAACAATCAAACCGCTTTTACCGACTTTTTCAATGCAAACCGAGAAAGCGGTTCGATTAACTAGAGCATCGCAGACTGATTTTATTGCCAATGACGTATCGATTCAAACAGAACAGACCGTACCGTACCTTTCGTTGCCGTCTGGGGTAAACGAGGAACCAAGTTTACAATGTGAACTTGGTATATGTGTGTCGAGGCAGTCTGAAGTGTTGAAGTTTCCAAGTTCTTCGACACAAACAGATTTAGTGGTCAAATCAGACTCGGCCTTGCAAACAGAGATGGCGCAGAAAAGTGTTGCCATTCAGACAATCAAACCAAAATCACCAACCTTTTCTGTCCAAACGGAGCGAATGGAAAGGCACAATCGCTCTTCACAAACGGAATCAGTCGAAAGGTGTATCTCACTGCCTAACATCTCGATCATTAAAAGAAACCGTTCCTGCCAAACAGACCTCTTACTCGACACAAATATTTCAACGCAAACTTTCTTACACCGTGCGCAAAGCTCTGATAGTCTTGAGTGGACGCCACTACAATCACAGATGGACTCGACGAACAGATCAACTGTGAGTGAGATCGAGAAATTTGACCTGAAAAGAATCATGACCACATACTCGACGTGTACAGCCGTAGAGAAAGCTCATTATCTCGGCAAATTGGCTGAGAAGATGTTGAAATGGTATGAGATTATTTCGTTTGACAGACCCGACGAATCCCGTGAGTATATTTTAGCCTGCTCTGACGTTGTATTGTTAACGGGTTCAGTTTTAATTTGGGAGCGTGGGTTCTTGTGTTTGCATTTACTAAGCAACAATGTGGTCTTTGTTTGAGTTTTATGTGTTAAAGAAATTCTCCTAATTTTTTTTTTGTTGCAATAATGCTTGGGAGGGGTTTTATTAAGCAACCCTATCAATTGGGTTCAATTAAGTATAGTTTTATTTTATTCATATTATATTGTTTTTTCAAGAAGATTTTGCAATAGTTTAAACTGTGCACGTACAAGATAAAAAAAAATTTGAACCGCTTAACCCACTTTTCTGTTCTGAAATCTATTCTTTAAAAGTTGGACTAAATTTCACAAATAAAAATACAGTGTTTTTTATTCTTTCGTAGATGCACACAAAATCCAGACCGCTGAAAAAGCGTTGCTTGAAATTGAGCAAGACCTACGCGACTGTCCTCAGGAATCTGGAAAAAGGGGCGTTCTTGTTTCAGCAGAAGAAAGGATGATCGATTATCTACAACGACTAAAGACCCAACGAAGCAACTCTCTTGATATTGCCAACAAAACGCTTTAAATAAGGACAGTTTAAAAATACCTGCTAGGCAGGAACATTCCTATTTATTATTGTATAGCTCATAGGTCAGCAGTGCATAATACCATCAGTGAAATTGCATACTTCATCTTGGTATACCCCCCCCCCCCCCCCCCCCACAAACCCTCTAAGAAAGTATGATAAATGATACAAGATAAAAGTTATTTTGCATTACCTTTGTGAATTGAAATGATGTCTGTTTTGAAAAACTGGATTAGTATGAATAAATCAAATTAGCAAAGTATAATGTATTTTCTTTGGACCGAACCTTATAGATCACCTAAAAATGACCAATTACAATTTACTTATTCTGCAGATAACTCAGGTATTCTAATTGTTAGGGAAATTTGTTAAAAATGTTAGAGAGATACTTACAAGTTATCAGATACTTTCTTTACATATATGGTTTTTGAAATGACATAGCAAAGATACCTATCTTCAAAAACCATAAACATTTTCAGGAATTGGTCCACAAGAAAAAAATCTGTCTTTAGACAACGAGTAAAAAATGCAAAGTCTCTGTGCACAATTGACATGTCGTGAGTTATAGTCGTTTAAAAAAATATCGATGTAAAATAGTATCTAAGAATTAGTTAGGATTTTACAAAATTTTGTGACTAAGAATTGTCGACTACGTTACTAACTTTCCAATGCTGAAAAATGCAGGTCTGTAACTTAAATAGTTCTTTAGACATCAGAGATAATATGAACCTCTTTGCACAGGTGGAACGTGAAAAGAGCCCAACTTTAAAAAGCTCTCCCACATTAGTTGGCACAATGCTTAAAAAAATATATTTTTGTTATTTGGTGACTCGGGTAACAAATGCTGAAATTTTGAAAAGGGTCGGAGATGTTTACGTAAAGAAAATCCCTGTGTGTTGAATTCACGAATAATCACCAAAATACTCTCAGCAGTCATGGCATTTACATCTGATCGCTGCTGCACATTCCAAGCTTAATCTTTCAACATTCTATCCACGGGTAAAAGAAATCCAGAGGTATTTCAGGTACAAACTAAACAGAAAACTATCGTTATTATTATAATTATAATTCATTAATTTTATTTAATCTCTGTACATTGCTGACAGGAAAAGGTAGAAAATAAAAATATTATTTTCACGATTTTCTGACAGTTACATTTTTGCAAATTATTAGTTTCACGTCAAATTTCCGACATAAGAACACGAACACTACAACAGCTACTATATTTGTTTGCTTGTAGGCCATCCTTTCGAGGCCTACAATCCATGCCGAGAAGTCGATGTTACAAACTTTTGCCACAATTGAAACAACAGGACTATCAGCTTTGCTTTTGGGAGTTACGCAATTAAAATTGGTCTCAAAAATAGAACCTACATGATTTCTTTCCTGATTTCTTGTCCCAGCGACAGCTTGAGATCAAGGGTCATACCTCTTAAACGGTGATAACATATATATACATATTACATATATAGTACATTTATCATGAAGGTTGTCAACTACCTACCTCCTAATACTATAGAACGCCTTCGATCACACAGAGACGTGGAGTACATAAACGTCGAGGGTCAATTGTGTAAAAAAAAAAATCGATCGGTATCTATAAGTTGTCTTTTTCATGGTATATGCAATTGTTCTATTACAATTGACAACTGACCGACAATTTACACAACCTTCCTCCTGGTCTCTGTTTTGCTGTTAATTACAAAGTAATTATCCTTGTACTGCATCCTCCCAAGGAAACAAGACAGAAACTAGTTTGCCTCAATAAGCCATCGCTACACATAACCTGCCAGAAGTTCTCGCTCGGAGGTGAATCATAAATATAAATAAATAACAACATGTCCTTTAATAACTCTGCATCCTTCTTAGCGGCACACTATCTACCCTCTATCGCAAACCAGCTAACTAATCAATACGTTACACCAAATGGTTGACTTACTGTGATCCTGTACCTACATGGCCTCTGCATTTCATTCTTAGTAGATTATTTTTGTCGAGGGGGAAACCTTCTTCGGGACAAAAAACCCCTCTATAAAACCAGAGCGCTTGTAATTTGATCTAGGTAACGAGAGATCTGAATTCTAGATGGCCGCTCGCCTGTCAACTACGCATACCAAGCAACTTTTAAACTGGGAAGAGATCTAAAATCTCTTCGCGTATCGCATGTCACAAGCTGAGAAGCGTTGCATGAAGATCCAAGAAACCTGCATCTCTGTAATGCAATCGTAAAACCTTTTGCGCTTAAATTTGTCACCGTTTCAACAGCTTTCGACGTTTTTACAAACCTTGCCTCAGTATTAAAAAATTCCAACAGACACGTTTCTTTTGCAATTTCTATCCGGTCATAAATCGTAGTCACTTGATTAGCAATTATCGTTTGGTCAAGACACAACTCATCGACATAAATGTCATCCCAAGAAGGCTGGCAAGATCGTAGTAGATTCACAAGCTACGTGAGCCGTTTCTTCTAAAAGATTGACACAAACGGGGCCCAGGGAGTCATCGTTTTGTTTTGTAGCAGTGTCTGGAACATGGCCACTGAGCTGATTGCATTCCCATTTCACTGGTATGTCAAGAAGTTTGCTTTGCTTTTAAGCACAGTTCTATTCCCGCAGCAGCATATCGAACTTGGCCAGGCTGATTCCGTTACCATTTCAATGGTATGCCAAGACATTTGCTTAACTTCTAAGCACTATACCGTTTTCGTAGCAGTGTCTAAAACATGACCACCAAGCCGATTTCGTAACCATTTCAGCGTATGACATGAGTTTTTTTTCGGCTTCTTAGCGCAGGTCCATTCGTATTTCAGCGCCATGCAATCGAGCATGCACGATGTGTAGATACCGTTCATTTTAGTCGGTTGTTTTCGATTCTTACGAAAAGTACTGGTACAGACCAGAGCGTTGGGCGTCAGAACGCGTGCCTAGTGCCCGCAGCACGGCCAGCGGGTCGTCGGACTTGCTTGAACGCAAAGCCCCCGCGTACGTTGGCTCCGAGCCGAACTCGGCGTTGACCTGCTGCGACAGCATCTGCTGTGACATAGACTGAGACATCTGCTGCTGTTGTTGTATTTGCATGGGACCATGTTGCTGGTACTGTTGCTGCTGTTGTTGTTGTAGCTGTTGTTGTTGTAGCTGTTGTTGTTGTAGCTGTTGCTGTTGTTGCTGTTGCTGCTGCTGCTGTTGCTGCTGCTGTTGCTGCTGTTGCTGCTGTTGCTGCATTGGTCGATGCTCCAAGCCGTTAGAGACCGCGGCTCGGGCATACCCGGCAAATGCACCGCTACTACCTGTTGGCGGAGTGAGAACGTCGTTTTTCTCTTTCTCTTTTTTTTTTTTTTAATTATGTTTTAATTTGGGAGGAGACACAAGTATATATCGTAGGCCTCTGATGGCTGAATAGCGACTAAAAAGTTGAAGTTTTCAAAAGCAGTCCGTTGCAGAAAATACTGTAGAAAAGATAACATTCCCTTGACCTTGCTACTTAACTTTTCTTGTCACACAAATTGTTGCTTTGGGTAAATTTCTTCCCCTTTCAAGCATGAAGCATGAAGCTATCAGCGAGGATTGTTTCAGCCACTATCGAGCATTAGATGCTTTCTTCGAACAAACGTACACCAGCTTATTAATTCCAAAGGACTGGAATTTAACGACTAGCATGGCGATTGACTTCCATTTCACAGGACTCACTTCAGTTTTAGGGCGAACAATAGGCATTTAGAAAACTAAGTATGGAACTATTTTCTTTCAAAAAGGGACTTTTTAGGACTAAGAAGGGGTCACAATGCAACAAAAGGACTTTTTTTAGACTGATATTGTCAGTCAGCCTCTGAAAGTCTGCAGCATCCCCAAGCATCACTTACCGCCTCGCGCGGACTGCTCAGGAACGGCCTGGCGGCGGTAGAGCGGCACCGACTCGTGTGGCGGCGCCTGCCACACGTCACGTGGCTCTGCGCGACTTGCCATCATGCTGGCCTCTAGGTCCCGCAGGAGCAGTGGTTTGGGAGACGTCATCTCTCTGCCCGGAGGAGGGATCATCGAGCCCAGCTGCAAATAGTAATGGTACATAGGATGAAATCTTATTTAAATTGCAAACGCTTGCAATGCGCGGGGTATTTTATTATTAACCTTGCAATGCAATGCGCGGGTGTTGCTCTGAACCATTGAGCTATCTGGACACTGGCTTCCTGAGACGAATCAAAATATCACATCAAATTAATTTTTCCTTGATATCCATTTAATAAAACATAGAAACAAACAACAAACATGTTAGGTTTTTTGACAATTAGGGTACGTAGTCATCTATTTCATTCTCTAGAGACACATTTTTTTTGCATGTCTCAGTTTTTGCACCATTAGTGTTTTATAATATTCAAGTATTTTCACAAAATCATTCAATTGGAGCTTAATCTGTGGACAAAGGCATCAACTATCAATGGCATCTTAATCCCTAATACCAAAACTTTCTCATATCTTCTTTGCTCATCTTCAGGCATTGCAGCAAGGATCAAGGGAACAAGGGCATAACAATTCATATGAAAGAAATCCAAATGGCTTTCTACGAAATAAACTAAGTGATCACTCAAGGGACCCAAGTACCTGTGTACGTCCAAAATTTTAAAGTTCAGCCACTTTAGCACAATGTCATTATTGGTTTCTCATTTGGCAACTGTAAAATAGATTTAAATTTAAATTGTATCTTAAGTCAAATTGAGAATTTCATTTTTGGGTATCCACTTCTTTGCAGAGGCAGAAAATAGAAATGCCCCTGGCCAGCCACTAACCTGCGACGGCTGTGAGTGAATCGGGTGGAACATTCCGTGGTGCTTCTCCGCCGCCAGCATCTCGTCCAGTGAGCGGCCCATCTCGAACTGCGGTAGCGCGGGCGACAGGCTCGGCGCACGTTGCTGGCCCATCATCAGCAGGCTCATGAACCTGGTGGCACACTCGAGTTAGGATGGAAATAACAGCAGTAGGGGAAGAAAATTAGGTGGGATAAACAGGGGTACGAGCCAAAACATAGCAGTAAAGGAAAAATTTGAGGAAAACTATGAAGGTTAGAACTTAGCAAACACTGCGGCAATGATCACCTAAATCTTTAGGGGAAGATCTCACTCCTCCTTGGCAGAGGAACTAAGCTACGGAATAGCTATCGAATTCAATGAACTTGCCAAAATTGTAAAATTGTAAAACTGTATAGTAACCACCGGACAGTGCCACTTATTGTGTATAATCCTAAGTTGCTAATAAAACCATTTTTATTATTATTATTATTATCTTTGTTTGCCCTTTTAGATAGCAAATATGAGGATTATCTGAAAAAAAAAAAAAGGAGAGATGACAAGCTTAGCTACGTTGATCGAACTCAACTTTTCTCATCCCAATACTCATATCCTGCATTTTGTCACACTACACACCAAAAATAATTGAACTAAACAAACTGCTGTAGCTTGGTAATCATACGTCGGGAAGATGTTTGTAAATAGGTAGGTAAACATTCCATAAGTTATACCGTACGAGGTTTGAAGACAATTCAGAGAGACTCACTTGCTAGCAGCGAGCGCTCCTTGTGTTTCATTGAGATGAGTGTACCACTCAATCTGTCTCGACCGTGACTCCAACATGTCCTGCAAGTTAGCGTTGCCGGGCAGCAGCGAGGCCAGCTCGGGCCGCCGCTCCGGGAAGTGCACGTTCTGCAGGAACTGGATTTGTTCCTTGTCGCCGCGTTCCCGGACGACGGGTCCCGGGAAGCCGGGGCCGCGCAGGAAGCTGGCCGGGCTGATGACACCGCCCGGGATGTAGTTGTCTCCCAACTGCGTAGAGATTGTACATTGTTCACTGCTAATTTGGTGGATAGTTTTACAAGCTATGTAAATCAGTTGGTTCTTACGATTACAAAACCTGGCCAAGCTTACGTTAGATGGAAAGCATGTGCCAGGCTTAAGAGTTGGCAACATTTTGTACACAAATTCAGTTGTTTCAGAAAGTTATCAAATTTACGTCCTTTAATGAAGAATTGCAAAGAAAATTGCAAATGATTTAGTGTACCAACATGTGTTGTGTGGAATTTTTCACTGCTTCATTTTTTTTTTGTTTTTCATATGTGTACCTCAAAAATATGTGTATACTTGTGAAAAATTAAAAAATACAATAAATAAATAAAAATTAGTTGAAATATACTTATTGTGAAAATGATAGCAAATGATAAAAATGTATAAATTAAAAAATAAACCCCTCAAATTCTCTCTCCAGCAGACATGGCTGGCAAACAAATACAATAAAACCACGACCATCCATTTCTCGAACGACTAGTTTGTTGGAACCTAATCACAGAGTACATTTCCGAAATTCTCCTGGCAAATTCTTTCCTAGCCATACAATTGAGACAAGTCAATCAACTAACCGGACTGGGATTTGCAGGGAAGTTCCCCACGATCCTCGGAGGACCGGCGTCCATCACATCCGGCTTCTTCTGGAAGAACGCGGTGCGCACGTTTGGCGCAGTCCCGGGCGGCGATATCATCGGGAAGTTGACTGCCCACGGGTTCCCGGGAGCTGCCGGGCTCGGCTGGCTGGGAAACATGATGGGTCCCGGTGGCGCCCGCATAGGCGCGAATATGGCCTGCGGTGGCGGCCCGGTTGGAGCCGGTGGGTAGAACACTGGATACACCGGGTAGCGGTAGACGGCGTTGTATGTCGGCAGCTGACCTGAGAGAACAGAGAAGAGAGTTAGTAGTGTTGCACAGACTGCCAGTAGCTCAGGGAAATGTAAGGGTTGATGATTTGATGACCAAAGTTAAGTGAATGCATTGTGACCTTCCACCCCTATTTAATCAATAATCAATATAGATCCGCAACTGATGCCGCCAGTAGATGCAAAAATAACAAAAAAATGTTGGTGAATACACTATTAGTTGCTACAGAAACTTTGCCAGACTGTTAAAAACAGCCTTTAAAAATACAAACAAAACAAGTTAAATTTAAGATAATTATTTGTCAAATTTTTCTTTTTGCAAGTGGCATAGAATATGTTAATATTCAACCTACTTCAACCCCTTTTGAAGTCATTAAACCCAGGCCTGCACTACTTTTTTCCTGAGGGAATAAGTGTATTTTAAATTGATACCACAAAGTAAATTTATAGTTTAAATTTAAGCATAAATTACCGTAATATTTGTGGAAAACTAAAAATAACATAAGTTATTTGAAAATACAACGCATCTAACGTCAATTTGGAGTTACTCGAGTTTGATAGGTTGTGACGTGGTTTAGCGTCAATAGAATCAGAGTGACTGTGAGTATTAACAGCCTCTTGGTTTTACTCCTTGGAGATCCGTCATTCTCATCAAATACACTAAAATCGTCTCAAAAAGCCAGTGTCCAAGAAGCTCAATGGGATGGAGCAACACCCGCAATAGGTGGAGATCTGGGTTCGAGTCCCCGTTTGGGCATCAATTTTTGAGACAGTTACAGTTAAATCTGTTTCTGTACACAACTCCGTGGTTACTCAGTTACTTTCGATATTCCTATTCGTTAATAATCGATGACACTAACCTCCGAATGTTGTCATGGCTGGTGGCACGGGCCCCAAAATGGAGGGAGGCAACCGGATGTACGGCTCGTTCTGGTACGAACGCGGGATGAACTCGGGCGCGAGAGGATTCAGCACGAACGCCTTCTTCAGTTCCACGCCGTCGAGTTGTGAACGAAGCGACTGCCACGTTATGCCAAACAGGCTTTTGTTCTCGTTGCATATCTCGATGAAACGCTCCCACACTTTCCTGGAACGCACAATCGAAGTTGGTTATTTCAAAGTTCATTTTCCAAGACCTTGACGGTTAACTTCTTAATTAACGCAATACTACTAAATCAAGCCTTCTTGGCCCGATCAATTAGGCTGTGGAATGCGCTGCCCCATGATATAATGACTACATTTTCAAAATATGTGAAATACCACTGTACATTTATAAACTAACCACAAAATTCTATGTATTATACTGTAAATTCTATAAACACTATTTTAATTCTGTAAACACTGTTGCAATTCTAAAAACCTCAGGTAATTATTGTAATACCAAAGGTATTAACTATTAATAAACAAATAAATAAATAAATAAAATAAATAAACAAAATATTTTATCGATGCTAATTATTACAGTGATGAAGTGAACCATAACTTGTAATCAAACAAACAAATTTCATTGAACCCATTTCATTTTTATAGCGTCAACTAAGGAATAATATAACAATAGTTATAGTTAGCCATCCGATTTTACCTGCAGCGCCCGATCGAGCATAGCGCGATGGGATCACCGACGACTGCCACTAAACTCTGCGCCCGCGTGATGGCCGTATTCAGCAGCTTGCTGTTGGACAGGAAGCCGTAGTCCATCGCATCCCCACCCGGCGCAGCCTTGGTGACAGAACTGCATGTGCGTCGCGTGCGCACCGTCGAGAGGAAGATGGCGCGGAATTGTTTGCCTGGAAGCGAGATGATAGCGTTAGTTTGGAGTGGCCAGAGGCACTGTGCGTGGAAAAGTTCTGAGCTCCACTCTTCTTCTACTTTCCCGAACGTATTTGCAATTTTCTCCATTTAAAATGGTTTTAAAAAGTAGTTTAGTTGGCAATGTTTTTTAATGACAATGTTTGGCATGAATGAAATATTGCAGCATTTTAAAACTATGACTCATGTTAATTTTAAGGTTAACTAGAAGTGCACCCGCTGCGTACGCAGCTGCCATGTGTTGGGTGACAGTTAAGAGTGGTGTGTAGATTTGGATCGATTTCAACAATATTTCAATACCTAGAAATTGATCTTATTGCCAGCCTTTTCTTAGCAGTGCACCCGCTGCGTACGCAGCTGCCATGTGTTTGGTGTAGTAGATATTGAGAGTATATTGAGAGTATATATATATTGAGTACATTATATATATAGATAAGAGTGGTGTGTAGATATTGAATTGATTTCAACAATATTTCAATATCTAGAAAAAAAACTTTTTGCCAACCTTTTCGTAGCGTAGCAACTGAAATTCAGAGCTCAAGGTTGAAATAAAATTTAGATTTCTGTTGCTACGCTACGAATTATTCCGTTGCTACGCGGTACGAATTCGATGTTGAAAAATGCATTGTTGTCGGACTTTTTCCGTCGATTTTTTTGTTAATTTTTCCACATTTCACCTGCAAACCCCGATTCAATCGCCGTGAAAATGGCACAATAGTGTGTAATCCCGAATTACGAACCGATCTAGCGCAAGCGCCGGCTTTTTAGACCGAATTTCACGATTTCTATAAAGATGTACAGACGCAAACTATATTTCACCCCTTCGCAACGGATTAAGGCTTTTATATAAGGTCAATGAGGACTAACAATGCTGTAAGGTGGAAGTATACAAATAATTGTAAGCCACGCCATTTTTTTTGCAGTTTTACTTGTGATTGTACATTAAATAAGGATAATGCTTGCTAGATTTTTACAAGCAACATCCTCGATTGTACAAATCTGGTTAAACTCAGAGCCGATAATGCGGGTTAATCAGTCGAACGGTCCTTACCTTGCACGTTGAGCACCCTTTCGACAGAGATGCCTCCCATGCGACGCTTGCGTAGCTCCGAACGGATTCGAAACACTTGGTCTGCGTATGGAGTCATGATGCCGATGGCCTGGTCGTCCATCTTGCCCCATGCTGGCGGCCATCGCTTGCGCAGCTCGCTCACCCGTTCCACCACCTGAAGGGAGACAACAGCTCGTTAGGAACTTGGTGCCTGGTGGTGGTTTCTTACCACAGAACATTGCCACAGAATACCACAGAGAATTGCCAGGGATATTTGTGTTAAAGCTATTTCAATTTCTGCTACGGGTAATGTCTGGCATTTGAAACCCGGATTGGTATTGAAGAGGCTAATTCCTCTATCTCCTGTGGAAAATTAAATTTTATGATGGGAGTAAGGGAAAGAGAGAAGTGGATTAGCAACGGAACTTCTAAGAGGAGCAAGCGATAGATAATTCTCGTGTTGGTAATAGTAGTTTTGGGCAGCAAGAAATATTGCACCAAAGACTGCCTGGACTAAAGTGGTGTATTGTTGACTGCTGAGCCAACACCAGCTCCATTCTTAAGCATATAAAAGCAGATGGCATTTTGATGCACATTATGTTTTATTTCTTATGTTAAATTCTGTCATATTCCAGTAAGTGAACGGAGTTCTGTGATGTTTGTGAGTGCGCTTACCTCGTAGACCTCCGAGTTGTTGTAGAAAGCGGTGGAGTTGATGTCCTGCACGTCCTCACCGCGGGTCGTGAAGAACGTCAGCGGGTAGAACTTGTCGTGCCGCGGTTGTTTGCCGCTCGAGATGAGCTTCTGGTCGTAGAACAGCTCCGACGTGAACTGAGCAAACGCAAGACAGAAATCAGTACTCGCTGCTCATAAAGACGAGATATGGAGATCAAACAATCGTACATTTCCTGCGAGTTTTCCCTGAATGTGAATTTAAAAAGTGTAGAGATCATGATTTTAGGAAGCATTGGAATAAAATTAAGAGTAATTTAATTTGCTTCTGACTTTAAAATGCAGTTAAGATAATTATTTTGATTTTAAAGTAATGTATGATCAACACATAGTAATAACTAATAGGTGCTGATTTATACTCATTGAATAAAGTCACTTTTTTTTAAGTTAATAAACATTACTTCATAGGCTAGGCATTTAAATAATGGAAAAAACATTTTTAATACTTCTCGTTGAAAACATAATGCAAGACAATGATGGCAATAAAATGAGGCATGCATGATGCAATAAAAAGTTGTGAATGGCAGGACATTTTCCCAAATGCTTGGTAAGGACTCAAGTTTCTCAGAAAATAACTGCCAAAAAGAAAATTAGATCCAGGGATATAGTTTCTGCTGCAAAGGGGTGATGTCAGAGACTAGGTAATATTTAACTTTGTGCAGTGCTTTTCTTTTGAAATGAAGACCCACTGGAATGGCTAGATTCCATTTCCTAATATAAGAGCTGGTACTCAGGATCAACAAGCTATTCATTAAAAAAAAACATGTCTCACAGAAATAACCCGTACAAGTGCTGCCAACAAGTCATGACCAAACCAACCAAACCTACCTTGATGATAGCCTCGTGCGCACGGTAGTTCTCGCAGAGCAGAACCTTGCACGGGAACGTGTTCGGATAGTGGTCGTAGAGCCGTTCAAGCAGCGATACGTGAAGGTTCCGCTCCTTGGCAAACTGCGAGAACAGCTCGGGACTGAGCTGCATGTGATCACCAGCCAGTACGATTCGAGTTGATTCGGACGCCAGTGCCAGCGGCATGATTGCCTCGCATTCCATCGCCTGCGCCGCTTCATCGAGGAGGATGTGCGTGAAGTGGCCTGTTTGCAAGAAGAATTCAACGCAACCGGTTAGGTCAAGGTGGTTTAGAGCTTCGATAGCATTTTCTACAAAGCCACTTAGGTTACAAGCTTATAAAGCCCTGTTTACGGGCTTAACAGTTTTGGTCGTTGCTTAATCAAACCTGACAGAACAGATTATTCTGAACGATGTAAACAAGGCCACGTAGCTAAAATTTCATAACCTAACCATGCCTTTATTGCAACCTGGTTTTATTTTGCTTTGGTAAGGGGTGTACCATCTTTTCCTTTTCCTATTACCGTGTTTTGAAAAATACTGCAACGAGAAAAACGATTCTCTAAGTCAAGTGATTTCAGTGTCAGATACCCACTGCCCATGTAGAAGCGACATTTATGGTATTTTTTACATTTTATATACTTGCGGACATCATATTCAGAAGCAATCTTCACACTATTACTGAAATAATTGTTTTAAACTGGTAAGGCAAGTTTGATGAAATTATTAAGTTCATGGGCATCGTCAGAGGGCCAGCGTTAATGTTAAACTTTGTGTTGAGCAAACAAGCCGGCAACACATGGTAACGGTAGATGCCACCCAATGGCGCACACAGCTGTCTTTTTTGCAGGAAGTCTAACAGTCAGCTAGTTCAATTGAGAATTTTGCACAACAAAACACCAATCTCTGAAATCTGTTCTAATGAAATCTATTTCTAGGCAAGAGCTCGTACCCTTCTCCAGCCCCAGCGTCGCGAGGTACATGGATATGCTGAGCGTGACGACGACGATCCGGTGCTTCTCTATGTCGGCCACCGTCGGTATCTTGAACGTACGCACGCCGTTGGCCAGCTCGATGAGACAGTACTTCTGCACCGTCTGGTTGACGGTGGCCACCCAACGCTTGTGGTAGTAGATACGCAACGGCCGCGCAGCCTCGTGGCCGGCCTCGACGTGCGGGTGAAGGTAGTCCTTGATGTACAGGTCAGCAGCGCTGGGGGATTAAACGGTCGTGTGAACTCCGAGGGCTCGTCTCAGCAATGGACCGGTTAAACCGTTTTCATTGATATGTGTTTAGCTTTCTGCTGGGGCCTGGCTGTGAGATATGATTTGGGGATTATGCACTACTTGCTTAGGCTTACACTAGTGTTGTTAGGAAATATAGGAATGATAAGGGAAACTCAGCAGTGAAAGGGTCAAGTTAAGTTTTCTGAGCTCACAAGGTTTCCTGAAAGGTGTGGCACGATTGTATAAATGAGAAAACCATATGCTCTTTGGAACTTTTCAGAAGAGCCTTGAAAGTGAGTTGCTCCATGGTTAAAAGCCTTCGTTTTAAAGATTCTTTTTTCTTTACGTAGGTTCATGAAGAGGAACATAAATTGAAAGGAGGCTTAAAAAACTCCTAATTTAAGATAGTGAAATGTTACAATAAATTGTTAGTGAGAGACGTCCAGGCCAGAAGCCAGCCAAAAAGCAGTGCCAACTAGCCGTGCGTCAGCGATGAGCCTTTCAGCGCAAGAAGAACTCACCTGTTGGAGTGCGTGCAGATGAGTATCTTAGTATCGTTCTGCCGCAGCAGCTGTTTGATTGCCTGCGCCAGCGTGAACGTCTTGCCAGTGCCAAACGGTCCTACACAAACAAACCAAAGCCCATTCGAGACCGCGTGCCGTTTCTGTTCCGACAAGGAGGTATTTGCACGCTTGATAAAGCCTGCTGTTACATAACGGTAAAATGGTGCAAAGCATACGTCGTTATCTAGCTAAAGCATAAGTGCTGGAGGGTTAAAATCTATAAGTTATGTCTAACACTAGAAAAGCTCTTGGAGCAAGCATAATCCTTTCATTCTCGAGATTAAGTCAAGGTGGGCTTTTAAACAAGCTCAAACGGTGGTGGAATGCAGGAGTTTGGAAGTAAATATTAAGTTAAGTAAAGCAAGATAAGGACTACACATGAAGTAGTCATGTGTCTGAAAATCCGGAGAAGCACGACGACACTCACCGATGATGAGAATCGGTGGGAGACAAACCCCGACAGGAGTCGTGATCGCAACCACTGCCTCCTTTTGCTTGAGATTCAGCCGCGAGTCTGCTTCGCTCCATTGCCTGCACACAAAACGAGGTGGCACGTTAGTTTTTAGAGAGTCTGGAGGCTTGCTACTTTTGTTACAAAAGGCTAAAAATTGGATTAAAAATGGAAACAATGAAATTTTAAATGAGACATCGGCTGCAATTTTAAGGAATTGCAACAAGCATAGTGGTTTGAAAAGTATTTAGAACTAAGTTTATTCTTAATTTTTTTTCAAAATGGAAACTGTACAATTAGAGAAAATGCTTTTTCCGCATTGGAGGTATTTGTTTATAAGCCCTAGCATGGGTTTAGCATGGACTCTAATAAAACTAGCATGAAGTTGAAAATTAAAGGACTGTGTAATCTGCATTCCCAGCCTGAGAATTTCCAAAACAAAAATATCAAGTGAAAAATGTGACCACTTGAAAACAGCGGCAAAACTTACAACACTGCATCAACAAACTGGTTCATTGCTTTCATATGCTGCTGAAAATGTTACGAGCTCCCTACTCACTTCTGCGGGGTCCACGGTATTGCCGGCTCGGCCGTGGTCTCGGGGAAGATAACACGGAAGTCGCCGATCTTGTCGATGGCGTAGTGCCACTCGCAGTACGGAACGCGGTTTAGCTGGAATTGCACGTCTGCGTGGAAGTCTGTGTCCGCGGTCAGACCCAGAGCGCGGACAGCGCTGGCAGACACCCTGCACAAGCAAGGTCAGTGACGTCAGTGACACGGAACAACAATCAGGTGTTCTATTTACTCATTTATTTATTTGTTAATAGCTTTGGTATTACAATAATTACCTGAGGCTAATAGAATTACAATAGTGTTTATAGAATTTAAAATAATATATGAATTTTGTGGCTAGTTTATAAATTTACAGTGGTTTTTCACATTTTTTGGAATATCTTACCAATATCCATAAGCTACGAAATGTTTGGGTAGTCACAGTAAATGAATACACAATTATTTCAAGCATCTTGGAAGCCAAAAAAAAAGAAATGTGATCAAATAAAAAAACTAAAATCTAGACACACTTACATGGAGAGAATTCAAAGTCTCATAGGCACCAATAAGTTTTATAATTATTTTGTGGAATTGTTTTAAATAGCTGGTACCTGGGTTGAAAGTTTGCTTGAGATGGTGACAGCTTCATTGAGCCTTGTTTAGAAACAGGCTGAGGTGACGGGTAAACAAATAAACTAAGTTGAATTGAGCCTGAAAAAATATTTGGCCTCAAGTGGAGTGGTGTAGGGGATAGGAATCGGGCACTTGGCACACTCCGGAACCCGGCTACATAATGCACTACCCAAAAGCATCCTTAATTTAATTTAATTTTTAATTTTAATTTGTATTTATTGATTTTCTAACGTAGGTACAAGTATACCAGTGATTAGAACTAGTAGGCAATCTGGCCTATGCTAGTTCCTAGGTATATGGTGTATTTTTGGCACCACGTATGATTACATAATAAAGTAACATAATATAAAATAAGTATAACATAAAACCAGGGCGAAAAGGCCATGTCTTACTTGAGGTAGATGACGTTCTTGCCCTTGTCTTCGATGAGAGCCTCGTAGACGACCCGCTTGCCCTTGTCGCTTTCGTCGGCATCGTTTGCCTTCCGCGCGGCGGCCATCAGCACCGTGGTGCAGTTGTTGAGGATGAGCCGGCCAGACGAGGTGTCTTCCGATACGTCTTTGCCGAGGGTCATCAGAGCGAACAGCTCGCCCGAGTGAGAGTACTTGGCCGTGCTGGTGGCCATGCCGTTGGGAGCTAGCAAGTAGCTGTCGGCCATCCGCAGCTTGGTGGTCAGGTTGTAGCGAGCCACCTGGAGGTAAAAGTAACGTGAGTCGCGATTTGACGACGAATCTCTCTTTTTTATATATTTATTTACACAAATTCTTATTTGTTGCGTTTAATGACGCACTGTTTTAGCAACGGGCTGTGCGGCACTTGTTTAATGGAGTCAGTGAATGAGTGATGATGAATCTCTACAAGGAAGAAGAAACAAGGTGCCGGCACGTAGCCTGCTCTTGTTGAAGAACACCAAGAGGACCACCGGCTTCAAGTCCCTTCCAAAGCACGATACAACTTGAATAGGATTCCTCCACAAATTCTAGCTGTCGAGAGGTTGATAAGCAAGGCAAGTGAGGTTACTGTACTAACTTTCATCCTTCAAACCTCTCTCCCGAAGAGAACTGGAGATGTGTATGGTGGTCAACCATCCAATACCCGACCCAGCGCAGTGTTGCTAAACTCTTATGATATTATGAGTACCTACCAGAAAATTAGGGCACATAATAAATAAATGAACTACCTATAAAAAGTAGACGCTCACCTGTTCGTATCGCGCCATCTCCTCGACCGCCAGCAGTTCGTGCATTCGAGCGCGATAGTTGTTGCGTGTGAGGCGGCGCTCCTGCACCGTCGACTGCGTCAGCGCAAACGTGTCTGCGCGCGGGCTCGGGTATGCGGTCAACAGCTCCTGCTCGCGATCACCGTCGGCAGCAGGCGGATTCATCAAAGTCGACTGAAACGCGATCACTTCAGCTTACGATCCTGCCACGAACTTCTCTATGAACATTTTTGTTATTTTCCAGGCATTCCCAGCGGCTGTAATACTGCTATGCTCTGCATCCCCTTATAATGAACCACTGTTTGTCAGAGACAATGCCGACTTAATTCTTAGAAGATGTGACACTCACTCACATAAAACAAGAGGAGCAGAAAAACTGCAGATGGGACATTATAGGCTTCGTATCATGGATGACGACCTGCTCAATGTTAGCGTGAAAATCATGAATAGCCTTCCACAACAACTGAGATGCATTGCAACCAAGGATGCATTCAAGACAAACCTCAAAATCTTCCTCCTCCAAGAAGAGTTTTATAATTTAGAGGAATTTTATGATAGAGATTATTAGGTTTTGGGCGTGCTTGGTTAGATATATTCATTTAGTTATGTTAGTTCTTATTTATGATCAGTTTCATTTTTATTATTGTTCACTTCTTATTTAAGTTTAAGTTCCTTACTTTTACTATGTTACTCTGCTAGACTGCTAAGTAGTAATATCATCTGATGACAATGGATACACACTGAAACATTTTCTACAACAGCTAATAAAATACAATACAATACAAACGATGCAACATGACTTGTATATGAAAAAAAAGGGTACCTGCCTTTACTATGATTTACTAAGATATGCTAGCTGCTTTTCTATATGATTTAGCTGTGCTCCATGAACATACCTGCCTAACTTAATAAACGATTACATAGCAAATTGAAACCAACAAAGAGCATGACATTTTTGATTTTCTCATATTACAGGTCATTGAACACTACTGATTACGAATGCCAAGGTTAGTCAGGTCTTGCGCCTGTTAATCAATAGGGTTGGACTCACCGTCACTGGCGCGATGTACATTGTGATGACGGAGTTGCACTGGTCCCAGCGCTCTGCCGCTGCCATCGTGATGTCCTTGACGATCTTCTTCATCTTGTCCACGTTGTCAACAGGCAGCACGTCCACGCAGAGGTGTTTAACCTGTTTCCGCAAGCGCTCGTCAGTACACGCTAGCTTTGCTTACAATTATCCCTTATCAATATCATGCTTTACTAGCCTCTTGCCAACTTCTGTCAAAGCCATAAAATCGACCACTAACTTCAAATCCCTGCCAAAGACCATTGAGAACTCAAACAAACAAATTTGATAAAAAAAACACTAGGTGAATGTAGCTAAATTTACTCTAATTAATTTGCCTCTCTTGAAAAAATTGTAAGTCTATGCCTATTATTAGCCAATGGTCACCCATCTTGTAACTTGCTCCTGGTGCAATATTGCTTAACTTCAGTGATGCCAAAAGAACTGCAGTAATGTAACATTAGAAATGTAAAATATTAAGACTAAAAAACTTTGTTTTAAAAGACTTACACTAACCTAGAGAAATTAATCAATAATTAAATAAACTGTCTTCTAATTAAGTTGTTTTCACAGTTAAAGCAAGGACGCCTAGGAAGAGAAGTACGGGTGCAAAGTAAGGCTCGTCTGAAAAATGAAACAACCCGGCGCGACTCACCAAAACGGGATCCACGCCAAAGTCAAACACGACCGACTGCCGGAACGTCCCATAGATGTCCGTTTTGAAGTCGACGGTGAGCTTGTGTTCGAGACAGAGCGACTCGTTGGCCGATAACGCCGGCACCGCCCACTCCTGGTCGTTAGTCGGCGTCCATTCAGCACGTTCGTTGCGGGAAACATCTACGCTGCTCACGAGCCTGCGGGAACCCAGAAAGTCGGGCGTAACTAAGCTGTCCCCTTCGAGAGGCAAACAAGTTTGGAGCACCTTGCATCTTTCCCAGTTGAGTGCTGATGACAGCATCAACACATAAGCATTAGCTTGGCTTGGGTGCGGTAGCGGAGAATGTGTTGTGATGTCAGCATCAAAAAACATAAAAAATGCGATGGTACGGAAGGTGCAAGGTGCTTCAAACGATTATACATATAATTGTTGTCTTCAAAATTTCTTCCCAAAGCTGGATAGTTGAAAATGGGTCGTTTGTTATAGGCACACAAAATAGTTAGACGGATAGTATTTTCTGAGCTAAAATTGGCTAAACAAATGGGAGTCAGAAATCCCAGCTTGAAGGTATTTCTCTCACCTAAAAATGCTATTATCTTTAATAGATAGGAACTGGTCAGATGGTGTTACAAATATAGCCTGCCTCTAAAATACTTGCCTAAATGACAACACGGACTTTTCGCAAAATTCAAATGATCAATGCAGTGAAGGGACAGCTGAAAGGCTGGTTTAAGAAATGAAGAACAGAAAAGAATCTTACGAAAGTTACTAAAGCTGTTTAAAATCCCCATTACAATTTACAACTTCTAATATTTGTATCATATGTACATATACTATGTAGGTTATGACAATTTGCATGTTAAATGGCATATCGTGAAAAAAATTTATTATTAGTTATTACTATCACAAACCAGCTTTTTGTCACTGTTACCATTAATTAACAACATATGTAACACTAATTTTTCAAGGATGAGAACTACACACCTTTTTTTCCATTAGAACCAACGCAACTAACTTCCAACAACTAAACACATTAAAATAATGATGCATTGGAAGTTGCTGTTGCATTCACGTCAACTGTCACTTCAACTATGAGGGGAGAAATGGTAAGACCAGGCAAATATTACTAGAACGGTCACTTTGTTCTCGTTATCATGTAAATCAACACCAAGAATCAAACTCATAACATCGATGTGATTTCAGGAAAAGGTAATATGAGTAATTATGCAATAAAGGATATTGTGGCTCAAATGTCATTACTCATTACTACAGAAACATATTTCCAGAAATTTAAAGGTAATCTTTTCTAGACCATAACGTAATAAAGAAGACGCTAATCTGTTTTGATTTTAACGACTTCTCTCGATGTCATTAGTGAGAATACATTTAAAATATATTGTAAAATGTAAAACGTAATATGTAACGTAATGTAATTAATTTACCGTACTAGAGCATGCACTAAATAAACAAATTTCTATTAATCTACAACAGCCAGACTATAATTCTGATTTCTTTAGTAAAAGTCAGTTCATCAGATGCATTTCTGTTCGGTCCCAATGGTTAAAACGTTTTTCTAGCAACTTAATTTATTCAAAGATTATTAATCACATCGTTTAAATCGCTTAGCTCATACCTCGTAGTATGATTGTTTTCAAAGATTTAATTTTAAATATTACTTGTTGTAATTTGTTGCTATCGAACTAATATGCCGATCTTATAAATAAAGAAAACTCTAATAGAGCTTTCTTTTCCCAGGAATACGTGTATAAGCAACTCTCACTGTCACATATATGGGTCATTCCATGTGTAATCACTCACCTCAAACTTTGACCGACCCAGATTTTGATGAAAATTGGTATACTTGTTAAGTTTGTTGACTTAGGGGCTATTTTTTAATTTTTTTTTTTTTGGTCCAACCGTTCGGATATTACAAGGGGGGGAAGTTGGGGTCATTTTGCCCCCCGCGCGTGTAGTGACCACCCTTTCTACGCAATATCTAGGGTTCTATGGGAGCTACAGAGCTGGGAAAAAAATCATCTGAAAGGTAATTTCATACCCTACCTGAATATGGAAACAAAAATGACGATATGTTAATACGAATTTAATTGTGATTTTACACATCTGCATTTTCCAAAATGACCATATCGCTGATGAGTCATTTTTGATTTGCCTGATTTTTTTTCTATATGTACAGAACATACATATGATCATGTGTTCCAAAAATCAAGATGGGTGTTCTACTACTTTCCAAGAAAAAAAAATGTTTTCTGCAAATTCATTCATAATATAAATTAATATGAACTGAATTTAAGACAACATTCAAGAAAATGATCATTACTTACAATCATAGCTACTATGAAGTACAAATTTGCATATCTTAAGAGAGATGTAGTTTACCTTATTGAGGTACATATTTTATAAGCCCTGCTGTTGCCCTGTTGGTGTCTGTAGCCGACAAAAAGTATGTTCGACCAGTTGCCGTGTTGGGGTCGGCCAGTGTTAAAACATCAGCAAAAGCTACAATTAGTTTGTCTTGTACACTGGGATAAAAATATGATGGAGCTGGTCCATGAGGGTGTAGAAAGTTGACTTGAAGTTCAAGAGACTGTGATGATTTTTCAAGAACACACGCTAGCCACCAGTCTTCGTTGTATGCTACAGTGATGAAACTGCCCACGTCTTTGAACTCAAACTCGGGTATTTCTGCTGCTGTTGCTTCCTCCTCTTCTTCTTCTTCTTCTTCTTCTCCTTCTTCATTTTTCTCAACAATCTTCACAATGTTGATTTCTTCAGAAAGAGAAAAGTGTTTCACATGTAAGGAAGTTAGCGATTTTGGGTAGAACGCATGAAAGCTTCTTGTGCCTACGATAGTTTTTAATTCTTTGAATCGTTCTTTAAGTTTGATGCCATTTGCTGTAATCTCTTCATTGGCTACAAACACAAAATTTACAGTCCACACATTTTCTGTTGCCCACCGGTAAAAGTCTATCGGCGTCATTATTTGGTCGGCATATGGTTTCTGTAAACTTGCCCGTGCTGCATTTCGTTTTACAGTCCCACCAACTCCATCGCATGGTCCTTTACCGTGGGATGTGGCAAAAAAATGCCACTCAGCAGTTAGTTCGAAGTCAACTTCATGATGGCACAAGTTGGAAAAATTCTTCTTATTCTTATATTGGGCTGCCGCTCCATCAGAAAAGTAAATTAAATGGGATACATCCGAAATGTTTTGTTTCAGGTGTCTTATCAGGTGCTTTTGGAAAGTGTGCACAGTAACGGTGTCATGAGTTAGCGAGTCAGAAATGACAACGTAACTTAAATGTTGTATGTCTCGATCTTCAGGCTTAAAGTAACACACAAATGGGTGAAGGGTGCATTGGCTGTTATTCCAATGGTAACCTTGTGCAGCATCCTGGAGCACAAAAGAATAATTCTCAGCGAAGTCGCCCACTACTAAAACTTCCCCTGGTTTAAGGTTGGCTTTCTTCTCCTGCATGAATGCCGCTTGCTGCCGTGCAATAAAATCATGATTTCTTAATAAAATGCATTTTTCAATAAAACAGTCAACAAACTCATCTGTAGGTTTCGTAATTGTCTCTAGGGTACATCTGTCTGTTGACAGCCACTGTTTATAAGTCACAGAGTCTATGAAATTTTCACTGAATGAGATTTCTAGCCATTCACGAAGTTCATCGGTTCCCGGACAATTGCCACACTTTCCTACAAAGCAGTTGAGAAGCGGGGGGTTGCACATGAGGCTGGCAAGGCAGTGTTGGTATGATTTGATGGTACCGTCTGAAAGCAAAGGCAGCTTTGCTCCCAAAGCCATCAACTTAACGTTTTGGTGTATCGTACAGACACAGACAGAATGTGTCCCAGCTGCTCCTGCCAGAACACAATGTTTGGGTCTGAGCTCTGCAAACTTCGAGAATCCAACCTTGATGTCAGGATATTTATCTTTGAAGCTGCGATACACTTCACTTAAGTTGCTTAACACTAGTCTCTTCTGGCGGTGAACTCGATTGTCACCCACTTTAACCGAGACAAAATCTTTTTTACCCGGCATGACACGGCTTACATCATCATTTTCATAAAACTCTTCAATCAGTTGAATGCAATCAGGGGAAAGAGTTTTTCCTGCTTTTTGATTTGCAGATGGCAGTATCCCTTGGGCCTTTACTAGTTGTTTGGTTTTACGTACCAAATGGTTAGATGCATTGAACTCTTGCATTATTCTCTTAATGCTCCAACTTTTTGGAAGCACAGATAAAATTGTTATTTTCTCGCTTCTGGTACTCGTCTTAAACTTTTCTTTCAGTTGTGCTATTATCTCTGACCCATCACGGATGCTGTCCTTGCACTCCTCTGAAGATGTCAAATCTTCTTTGCTGATTTCTTCATTACTGGGAGATACTAGTTCCAATCTCTTCTTTACACCTTGTGTTATTTCGCTGAACTTTCTTTTCGAATAAAACATAGATTTACCCTTTAGTTTGGTGGTATTAATAGGTGACACACCAAATGCAGCTAAAGACTGATTCACGGCATCTGCTTCACAGGGTATGTCCACGAAAGGTAGGTCAAGTTCAGTGGATTTAGTTGGCGTTAGAACAGAAACGGTTGTTAGTTCCTTCAGCCTGAGCGAGAGCAGCTTACGGCAAGTTGAGCATAATTTCTTTCCAGGGATGAGGTCGGCAATCTCCAAGTATTTCGTCCTGGATGCTGCATTAATTTCTCTTAACCCATTAACTTTCACTATTCCACAGTGAGCCTGAAACGGATCGCAGCATAACTTGTGGTGACAGCTATACAGACGAAGGAATTTCTTTTCATGTAAATGACACACGGTCTTCACATTATCACACTTAGTACGCAGAGCTAATGATAACTGCTGGTCACTATTGAAACTTTCAATGCTTTTAATCGCTAGATCTTCGATGGGTCCACATTCTTCTTCAAAGAACAGTCCAATTGAGCACATTATGAATCTCTAAATAAAAGGTGCTTGAGAGCAAATTAGCTTCTATCCTCATCAACATGAGGCCAGAGACTGATTGCTTTAGTCCAGACAAGAAATTACCAAACTTTTTACTTGTAACCTGTTACAACTTGATCCATGATTCAGGAGCATGACAAACAATCTATAGTTGTATTCTAGGGAATACCATTTTAAGATTCTTGTAGATGCAAGTCCAGACAAGAAATGAACAAACTTTTGACTTCTATGAACTGTTTCAACTTGATCCATGATTTACAGGAATATGGCAAACAATCGATTTGTATTGTAGAGAATAACATTTCAAGAACATGCAACTGTGCAAACAAAAATCAACTTTAATATAAAATATATGCCAGTGCTCTGATCACAATAATTGTGATCAAAATGCTGTTCTACTGGCAAAAAGGCACTTTTTTATAGAAAAAATTTTTTTTCTTGGAAAGTGGTAAAACACCCATCTTGATTTTTGGAACACATGATCATATGTATGTTCTGTATATATAGAAAAAAAATCAGGCAAATCAAAAATGACTCATCAGCGATATGGTCATTTTGGAAAATGCAGATGTGTAAAATCACAATTAAATTCGTATTAACATATCGTCATTTTTGTTTCCATATTCAGGTAGGGTATGAAATTACCTTTCAGATGATTTTTTTCCCAGCTCTGTAGCTCCCATAGAACCCTAGATATTGCGTAGAAAGGGTGGTCACTACACGCCCGGGGGGCAAAATGACCCCAACTTCCCCCCCTTGTAATATCCGAACGGTTGGACCAAAAAAAAAAAAAAAAAAAAATAGCCCCTAAGTCAACAAACTTAACAAGTATACCAATTTTCATCAAAATCTGGGTCGGTCAAAGTGAAATTTAATTAAAAGTGAGTGATTACACATGGAATGACCCATATGCTACATATATCTGTGTGTTCATTTCATGTTTGAAAAATGTAATCGTAAATTTGAAAATGTATTTAAAGATTACGAATAACAATAAACTAGCAAATCGTCTTAAATTTCGAGCCTGCAAAACGAGGTGGTTAAGTACCGTAGCGAGAAGTGGTTCCGCGTGGCGTCCTGCAGTAGCGCCACCTGCCGCAGAGGCCGGTCGGTGACAAGCGTGAACACCCACTCCTTGGTGCTCTTCTTGGCCGCCACCGCTGTGATCAGATCAGCTGAGCACGAGTCCTCCACTCCATCGAGCCTCTCGCGCATCACCTAGAGCCAGGGTTACGTTTGTTTTATTAATTTCAATAACCATTACTAATTATTCATTTTTGACAGGTACGACAGGACCATATTTCAAAAGTAAAAGAATATTGGGATCTTTTAATTCAATCGTTTTGGTGGGGAATGAGTGAAATAGTTCAAAACAACCCATAAACTACTGCCTTGCCTGCGATTGATTTAAAATACACCAAGAAAATCATTGTTTTTACTACATAAGTTTTTTGTAAACTTTGAATAGACATATTTTCTTATTAATACATCACATAAGTTTACTTGGGAGGCAAAGAAGAATTTTGAACTGGAGACAAATAATTAAAATAATACAGATGAAATTGAAGAATGACCAAGAATGGAAAACCGGGATATTTGGTGTCCTGAAACAAGTCTTTCAAGACACCGCCACAGGTGCAAAAAAAAAACTGTCCTGGAAAAACTAGGAGGTCTGGAGGCCGACTGTACATTTTTTTGAAAATGTTGTCGCACACTAACTCGTTTCTTCCTATAAATATTATTTGAGTATCAATTGGGCCGAGACAGAGATAACGTGCGACAACCCATTCGATGTCTTGATTAAATCGGCATCACGGTCACCCTGGACAGGTAGCGTAGGTTCAATTACATATTCCATATTTTCCACTAGCAGTTGAGGACTTCACCTTAGTTCAAGTTCAAACATCAAACAACAAAGCAGAACAGTAAAAGTCATGGATTTGATAAGCCTGTTACAAAAGGTATCAGATCATCGGCGTTACCTTGTCAGGGCTAGGGGCAGAGACCCACCGCTCCAGCAGCTGTTCCGTGTACGCTTTGCCAAAAAGCTCTTTTTCGCAAGCACGCTGCAACTTCATCCGCCTGTCGAAGTAAAACACGGGTCTCAATTGTTGAAAGCCAAAGAGAGTGGGTGGGGTTCCAAACTGCATTATGCTAAAGACTCATTTAGAACAAACAAAGCATTTGTAATGCTAAAAATAAACACAAAATCAGGTTTTTCACATGAAATGAAAAGGACCGGGATAGGTGGATGGATGGAGCAGGACATCGCACTTCAACAACGAAGTTTTGAGTCAAAATCCACTAAAACAGATCCAGACACTTGAAATTTCAAAAGGTTTACACCAACTTAAGTTTGAATGTGTCAAAGGTAAAAACAAACTGTCTTTTTATGTTCCACAACTTACGTTACAAGAAAGCTTATATTTCGCACCAAATTAGATAAGAATCCGATTGGTTCAATCTTGCGACCAATGCACATTGTACCAGCTAGAGTTTGCAGTTAGCAAACATTGCGCTAACGTTCAGGTTTACAGTTACAATGGCATAGGCCATTACCCATACATTGGTCGTACATGCGCCTTAAAAAAACAGGCAACAGGGAAGCCCCAGAAATTTACAGACCAATTGCACTCTTGCCATCTTTCTCTCAAGTATTTGAAGTAGTTGTATGCCAGAGAATCATGAACTTTCTCAACGAAGATAACTGTCTAGCCCAGGAACAATACGGCTTCCCAGCAAAGATTTCACATTAATTTGGTGCTTCACACTAAAAGCCAACTCACCGATATTCAAACCGTTCCTTCCACTCAGCAAGCTCGAGGTCCCCGTGCGCGTCCACGCACTGGTTGCCGTAGCGACACGCTGAGTTGTCTGCCCACGCGTCACACGTCGCGTACGTGTCGGACGTGATCCCGCGAGGAGGTGGTCGCCACGCCCAGTCACGCCCTTCGTCCGACATGATCACACGCTGGTGGGCTGAAGAACAATCCGGCGGTCAGGCAGGGCGTTGCACGGGAATCCGATCCAGCATTGCGATTACGTGACTTTTACCTTCGCCATTGACGGTTTTAGGTTAGAAAATCCCACAACTCCAAGTTTTTTGTTGATATAACTGAGATAACTGAGAGAAAATGCGATGTAATAGTACATAACTGTACTATGTTTAGTACGTAATAGAAGATACCATATCAAAGTCCTCTCTGTATGCATTTTTTCCCACTAGCTCTTAAGTCAAAAATTACTCAAGAGGGATTTAGTTTGGCACCTCCTCTTACTGACTGGAGAGTAGTGCCTACATAGGTGCTTATAGACAGTAGCATTTGGTTTTATTTTGAAAACCATTTTAATATCTTTCTTACAAACTAGTTTTACTTTACGTAACGATGCTCCCTGTAACCACATCCTAGGTTTGCTTATCAATATCAAGATGCCTTTTTAGTTTTTTTAGATTCCCTTAAGAATCCTTGTTATAGCCGCACTTTACTACTCCATTGTAATGAGCTGCCAAATGCCAGGCATGGTTTCAGTGTGTTTTGTTCTTTTCGAGAGGTTTTCAAAGCTTTTTTAATTTACTTGTGTCCATATGCCTTTACGGGTGAAACGCATGGAAGTTTCTGGATATGGAAAAATTGAATCTAGCTTTCCTTGATTGAAATATTTTCCAGGCTCTAAAACAATAAAATCCGGTACAATATACTTCGACAGCATACTCCTGTCTTCGAGGAGTTAGTCCAAAATGAGAACAGTTTAGCACTTCAAGCACATGCATTGTAGCATCACAAAAATTTCAAAACATTCAAGAAAAACCTCAAGATCTTTCTCCTCCAAGAAGAGTTATATAATTTAGAGGAATTTTATGATAGAGATTATTAGGTTAGGGCGAGCTTGGCTAGACATATATGTTATGTTAGACTGCTACTAGTAATATTATCTGATGACAAAGTATACACATTGAAAAATGTACTACAACAGCTAATAAAATTCAAATACAAATTATTGAGCAGTCAGACCAGTTCTATCACAATGGGTGTAGAGACTACAGATCATAAGGACAACAAGCACCGGCCGAGACTCACCTTCGGACTGGCAATGAGCACGTAGTTCCGCCTGTTCGCTGAACTTGATGCAGCAGTACGAGCAAAGCAAGTTGTTGCCAACCGGTTCCAAGTCGACAGGTTCTGTCATCTGCTCTGTCTTGTTGTAGCTGTAAACAAGGAATCATGGTTGAGGGGTTGGGATATTTTTGTGGTTTTATTGTTATCAAAGTAATTTCATCATGGCTATAACGTAACAGGCACAAGTTACATGACTTTGGGATTTTTTTTTCTTTGCATTGTGAAAACAGTTTTTCTCAAAAACTAGTGCTCAGGTTAGGTAAAGTAGAAATGAGTAGATTTGGTCCATGTGCATAGCTTCATAAAACTTCCATTGAAACAAAATCAATCTACGTATCCATGCAAAGTTCAATCATTTTCGAGGCTAACAGGCAGAGCATAGGTACTGGAATTTAAATAGTGCGATATTATCACTCACCTGGGATCAGAGGGCAGTTCCCCAATCAATTCCACCGGATGTTTTCGTTGGCGAGGAGGGCCAATGCCGGTCCAGGATTGGAGGCGAGATTCCATAGTCATCATCTCTTCATCCATCGAGCTTTGGCGAGGATTCTGCAAAACAGAAGACAGTTTTCTTAGGCCACGAAATGGAACTGGGATTGCTGGGTGATCAACGGTTTTTCTAGATTTCAAATAACTTTTATCTAAAAAAAAAAGGAACTTATAACTAAAACTCCAGCTGTCTCGAGTTTAAAACATGTTTTTGATTGTTTCTTGGTAGAAAAAACTTGAATAGGTATACTTTCTTGTATTTTTTTTTTAAGCTACATTTAATAGCTCTTCAATTAACCCAGTTTTAGTCAAGTTTAAAACCAAAATCAATCAAAAATTTATTAGCTGATTGGGAAAATGAAAAATATGACCTTTAGAATTCAACAGTAAATTTTTATATGAAGATAAAATGTAGAAAGCATATTGAGTAGTATTGTGCATAAAACCCCATAACCACACATAACTACATAGGTATTCATTAAATAGCACGTCCAAGGTTTTCTACATTTGCATGAGAAAAAATATTAACTCCTAGCCTAAAATCAAATCCAATGATAACAAACGATACAAAATTTGTTATTATCGCCTATCATTAGATTTGATGTCTTCAATGCACACAATTTAAACCAAGGAAATCATAAGTAAGTTTTATATGCGGTATTTTGCTATGGGCTATTTCTGCAGCACTTTTCAAACAAGCCTAGGGACTACGGAGGTGATTTTTCAAGAATTCACTTTAGTGAGGACAAACCTGCTCAAGATATGAACATACCTCCACACAACCAATAAACCACCATTGCTCTGATGTATTAGTGGTTAGTAAATTACAAGATATCTTTTGTTTGTTTGGTTGGCCATTTCAACCATCGGTTCTATAAATGGATTTTTTATGGAGACATTGTTTGCTATCACGGACCAGGACAATAAATATTTTCTCACCATCTGCTGTCCGTTGGCTGTTTGATAAGCTGCCCGGATCCGTTCGAGCATCTTGATTGCTTCTGGCTGATTGGTGGCGCCTCCTGAAATGATGAGCCACTCGCGGGCAGCAGCTTCCGCCTCCGGGAAGCGGCGGGCAGCAAATAGAGAGTAAACTATGCGGCGCCATGCCTGTGTCCCGTTTGGGTTTGTTGCTTCTGCTTCAGTTAGTAGTTTCAGAATCTAGGTGAACAATTTAGTTTTTCATCAGGTGCAAAAAGCTACTTATTACCAAACAGACCGTTGTTGTTTATTGTCATTTAATTTTTACGAATGTACAGACAGCATATACTTAATGATTCAAGAGTAAACATGTTAGCACTCACATGCTGGCAGTCAGCTACTGCTGCTTCGTGTCTTCCCAGCTCATAGAAGCATTCTGAACGGCCCAACAAGAACCCAACAAGTGTATTTTTGTGAGTGCCTTTCTGCAGTGAGATTCCGATAAGGTCATCGTAAAGTTCTGCAGCTCCCAACCATTCTCCACGCCTAACAAGCTCTATGGCATGCGCTTCTACTTCGTTCATAATTTAGAGGTTTTCAAGAGAGTTTCTTCATTCTGGAAAAAAAACGTTTACTGAAGCCAACAGTCGCCAAATATTTGTGCAGTACCATTCCTACCCTTGCTCTACCTTACCCTCTAGATACACCTTGCTATTTTACGCATTTCTTTTATAATTATATGGAGTTTTACTTGAATATTGGTTCAAATGGTCTCTAAAAGCCCTGGCTGCAGTGCATTGACAAAGAGCTGTGACCAAAGGCTGTGACAATGGAAGTGACAAAGACAGTAGGTAATTATGTGTTTCGGCTGGTCCTATGAAGCATACTTAAAATATGACAAAAGCACACCCGCAACTAATTACTCTAAACGACAGTAAAATGATGAAATAATAACTTACACCACATACTACACTAATTTAGTAGTCTAATTATGAACTGATACGAAAATAAAGACAAACAAAGTTGCTCGCCATTTCAATGGGACGCCATATTTGCCGAATGCGACAACCACACCCCCCTCTCATCACAGGTATAATGGCGCGTAATTCTCAAAGAGAAAAATAACTCGATGCATATCTTAATATTTACATCAGTAGATGCTTTATTGAGTATTAACTCCAGTCAAGGTGAAAAACTAATTTGAAGCTTAGTGCATCTTTTTCTAAGGTTAGAAACTCGGATTCAGGAATGGATCATCAACAGAATGGGTTGCACATGCTCTATTTTCTGCAGGTTAATAATAAAAACTAATTTATTACAAATTAATGATAACCTTTTAATCTAGGTAGTTCAGGGTGCACTACTCTAAGATTTCTATAATCGTGTAATTATGCCTTATCTAAGACAATTTGAAAGTTTAAACAAGCACAATTAGAACCAAGTGCCATGATGGTTGGTGGCTTTCTCATCGATGCCACAAATTTGCGACAAACCGAGATTCAATTCATAAGTAGTTGACAGTGACTATTTAGGTAATATTATATAAACTGGATATCACTCAAGAACATTATGTTCAAAGGAAGCTAAGAAATAATAATATTTTTAATATAGTTACCTAGGCTTGGCAATTTTGTTTACAAATAAAACCAGTTCCTTCATAAATACATTATTAAAAAAATCTCTCAATAATATTAAAAACAAAATAACAAATAGTAACCGCATACTATATGACCCATTCGAAACAAATACATAACATTATACAAGCTTAAAGAAGCTGTTCTTTTTGGAATTCCCCCGACATCTTCTGCCCACATGGACAGAAATGACTCAATTATACTCTATATAATAATATTTCAGGTGAAAGGTTACCTTTTGGTTATGATACAGTAACATTTAACTGGATCCTCTTGGTGGTGGTAATTTTATAACCCACCGAAGCCTAACCGTCAATGCCGTAAAGTAAACGTGGTCAGATTTCAGCTATAGAAAATGTATCGTTGAGATTCCTCTGATCTGCTAATAAATGCTGTCGGGACAAAATCAACAGTTTGTGTTGCAAAGGAAAAAGTAGAAAGGAATGGTTCCTTGCATTTGATTGGTAACTAACCCTTGTTACTTAAGTGATGATCGATGCACAATCGATGCAATTGCTTCGCTTGCATCTAAACGACCAGGTTCCAGACCCAGGATAAAAATAAAATAAGAACCACACAAAGTTGCAAAGAGCTTGTTGTGAACTACACTCAAATACTGCTGACCCCTAACTTATAGGGCACTTCTGATGAGTTTTTAGGAAATAAATGCAGAAAAATCAACGATACATCAGACACAGCAGCGACACCTGATTAAACGCAAGTTAACTGCGATTCCAAGCAAATCGGTGTGCTAGTGACTAGCCAGTCAAGCCACAAAGGCTCCAAGCGGGCAGTGGGCCAAGGCTTTATTCATCAACTCCGATTCAACATGTTCTGCGCGGCCTACAAGACCTGCCTTCAGAATTAATTCCACTTGAGGTTCAGCCACTTATGGTATTTTCAGTGTAAGAACCGCCAACAAAAATGACTGATACACAGCCTTTTTGCCTTTAGCTATCATGGGCAAATATTGTTAAAGATGCTAAATGTTGCACATTTTTGTTGGTGGTTTTTATCATCCTAAAGACCTTTTAGTTTATGACTATATTGTAATGTATCTCACACTAGAGCAATCTAATCGAATGGAACCATGTATTCATCAATAGTCTAATTATTCCTGGAAGTAAAGCCCAACAAGCACTATATGAATACGAATGCTGTCAGCGGAGTTGCAGAATAGAACCAGAAGGGCCAGGACCATAAAGCAGTGTATTAAAAAAAATCATCCAGGCTGATTTTTGTTCAGCCAAACACTGTGAGAAAAATTTCATTGGCTGATTTAAGATGGCATATAACGATAATAATATAACCAAACGGTTCTCGCTTCGTTTATCTGGGAAGTGATTTTGTAGCGACACTCACAGCGAAATGATTCGACAGGTTTTAAGAGCACGCAAATGCTCTTAACTCGAATTGCCGTGACAAACGCAACTCTAATCAAATTACACAACCTTACACTCTGTACAACGACTAGGTATGTATGCCAGACATGAAAGAGCACGATGTCCAGCTCAGAGCTGGCGAGCAAACCAGACGACAATGCCGCCTCGTCGCGCGTAGGACAGACAAACGAAGCCACCGTTCCCGTTTTGCAGCCACGGAGGACAGTGTCGGAGGTAAGTACGAGCGGCACGCGCGGCCGACGGCGATTACAGCGCAAACATCGAGCCCTCGGCTTCGGCTTCCTTGTTGAGTCGGCGCGTCCTGCCGGGCTGGGACGTCGGCACAGAGGGGAGGGAGTCTGCCGCTGCGGCGCGCTCCGCCAGGAATCGTTCGAACTCGCTGCTGGTCAGCGACTCTTCAGGGCCCGCGCCCGCGATGGGTGGCTGTGAATGGAGACGACAGCGGTTACTTTATTATTATCAACACTGCTACCCTCTCAAAAATGTGTACCAAACCGGAAAATTAAGTCCTGGTCTTCACCTTTTACGGGTGTTTCTGTGTTAATTGGACACAGCCCCTTAGAGAGGATTTACAAGCGTGGAAACTCTTGGAGATCTGTCATTCTTATCAAATATACTGTTTGTTTATATTGGGCTAAATTTGAAAAGTGGGAAAGATAGTTTGATGAACAAGATGTATTATAGAATCTCGAGTTAAAGCATTTAAGTGTTAACGCTTTGTGCGTGGATCTTGGGTGATGGGAGCAAGAAAAATGTCTTTCGAAAACCATTTAAATTGACATCGTGAGAGGTGTGATTACAAAGTTTGCACACTTAACCTAAAAGAGGACCTAATCATTGGATAGGTTAATTTGAGGAAGTAAATCTGACAGTCAAAGAGCTGTCATTTTTAAGTACCAAGTGGCATCACAATGCAATGATTTCAAACCACCTACAGAACTCCAGAGTTTGCTGGCTGTTCAAAGTTTAGTGACAAATAAAACATCAGAGCAAGGGGTTGTTCTAAGATATGATTTAGTTTATAAAGAGGTTAAAAAACAATCTTATCAAGATGGGACAGTCTGCAAGTCTTTTATTACGGTAAGAAAATGATATGACATAACATGATGATTAAACTAACGTAAACGGCTGAAAAAAACTCTGCGGACGATATAATCATGCGGAAATGTTTGGAAAAGCAAACGCTACGACGACGTTTAAACACCTACCCCTTCCTCCAGCCAGGCAGCCATCTCGTCAAAATCACTCTCCTTGTGCGTCTTGAAACAGAACAGAAACGTAACAAATACCAGACAACAACCAGGCAACGGCACGCTTGCTAAATCATGCAGCCGTGATATAACGTCTAATAATACTGAAATTAAAATAAGAGGTATGATTCTTGTTTCACTTATTTTTTTCACAGCCTAAAAGCTAATTTTTAGGCAGAACCTACGGCCAGTACTATTCCTTACGGAGCTACATGTCTAATTAAAAACCCATTTAAACCCATTGTCTATTTAAACTCAGTTCAAATAGTTTTTGTTATGTCTAATTTCATTTGAAAACTAGCAACCAAGAACAAAGGCAGTGCACTAAGTGCCTACTGCTTATCAATTAAATTTAAATTAGGAATAATTAGAACTATAAATTACTTAGTAGTTTATCATTAATCAAATAATGTTATTGTCTTTGATTGAAAATTTCACCAGGCAAGAACTTGCAGCAAACTAACAATTGGTTCTTCGAAGAAAAAAACGGTAGAAACGCTAGTAGAAAAATTAATAAATTATCATTAGATGAAACACATATTTTGACAAATATATTTCCAGAAAGAAGTCAAAAAAACCTTAAAGAATATTGTTTAATAGCTAACTACATGCACCCAAAGTTGATAAGCATTCCCAGCTTTTTTATCTCTTACTTCTTACAGCTCAGTTCATGCAGCACCACCACCATCACCGCCACAAATAAAACTTTACGAAGCTAGAAGTTTACCAGCCGCTACCTGAACGTAGGGCCCGACGTAAATAACGAGTAAGACGCTAGGCATGCTGGTACCGAGAGAGAAGAAACCTTTAAACCAACATATCCCAGTCATGCCAACAACACAAGTTGCAGATCCTTACCCCGATCACGTCTTCCTGGGAATCGGAACGCCACACAGGTGCCAACCAACCAATAAACACACGGGAAACACAAACCACCCTTTAGACGAGTACGGTAACTACACACAAGAACTAGGTACAAATTAAGGGAGCAATCAGAGCACCTTTTTCTCAGACGCGGATGGTGATTTTATTATGATGGACTTCAGATCGTCTCGTGCAGTTTTGCCAGGATGTTTTCTCCATTTACGCACATGACGCATTGTCCTGGCAATTACCAGCGAAGTTGATAAAGAATTAACACCCGAGAGGTGAATTTGTATGTTGTCAAATCAGATATCGGTCGCCCAAATAAAGAAAACATGTTTCACGTCTTGTTGTATTCGACAAGTACTTTTCAGAAGTGATCATGTAAACTTTTCATTAAAAAAGTAGTTTGTAATTGTCATAACCATCCATTTATATGCATGGACATTTGGAAGTTTGCAGCGAACGTAGATTGATGGCTTAAAATACGTTTACATATCTTTATCGTTTTTTGACCGTCGAAAAAAAAAAGAGTACTCTTTTCGCTTTGGTGTATAACCAGGGAGAAAAAATAACAACAAGAAAATAAATGAGGAAATAAGAGCCAGGGACAAAAGACAAACAAAAATCGACCGGGAAACAAAACAGCATATGTGCGCGATTGTCACGAGTTTGGTACGTACCGCTGCGCCCGGTTGCGATCGGTTTTGCGCAACCGCGCCCAACGAGCCGGCGATTTGGTCGGGGAGATTGTCTTGGTAAGTGCTGCCCCTGTCGAAAAACAACCAAACAGTCTAATTATTTGCTACTCAATGACACGACACGATTATTATTATTATTACTATTATTATTATTGGGTGAAACATTACTGAAGCCAGTCGTTGAAAATGGAGTTAATTAATACTGCTGCTCTTGGTCGGGGTCACTGCTTGGTGCTATGGTGGTGCTAGTTAGCACGGTGCTACTAACAGTAATACCAGAGTTACGAATCACCGCTCTAGGTCGGGGTCACTGCTTGGTGCTATGGTGGTGCTAGTTAGCACGGTGCTACTGACAATAATACCAGGGTTACGAATCACCGCTCTAGGTCGGGGTTACTGCTTGGTGCTATGGTGGTGCTAGTTAGCACGGTGCTACTGACAGTAATACCAGGGTTACGAATCACCGCTCTAGGTCGGGGTTACTGCTTGGTGCTATGGTGGTGCTAGTTAGCACAGTGGTATTGACAGTAATACCAGGGTTACGAATCACCGCTCTAGGTCGGGGTTACTGCTTGGTGCTGTGGTGGTGCTAGTTAGCACGGTTCCGTACTAACATGATACCAGGGTTACGAATCACCGCTCTGGGTACTTGGCCTCACAGAAGGTAATTCCTATAGAGCTTGTCTCTGATTTTTTGTTCTTTGAGAGTGTTGCAAGTATTAATCATTCTTGAGTTGATTGTAATTGTGGTTTATGCTGAAATTCACTTCGGTATAGTTTACTTTACAAAGCAGTTTTGGTTGCTTCTGTTGCTGAGCGATCAAGAAAAGCTTGGAATTGTGCTGGTCAGCAGTTTGGAGTACAAATTCCACCTGAGAAGCACAGATGCAATCACCTTGGCTATGTTTTGACATATAAAAGATGAGAGAAATAACAATGGTTTTAAGCCTCATGTCTACTTTATCTAACCTTAGCACTAGTTATGAAAAAAACTATTTTAACTGGGTTTTGATTGGGTATCAAGGACTGCTTTAACCCTAGATAAAGTAACATGTACAAGTTACGAAACGTTGGGAAATTTAGTTGTTTTACACTTAACAATTAAAACGCAGTTCAAATAGTTTTTGTTGCGAGAAATAACGTTTAGGTATACAGTTGATTCGATATGACATGGAATTTGGAGGCAAAGATCCAAGGTGACCGACTTCAAGTAGACTTGAAGACCAGCAGCTGCATGGTGAACAAGTAGATGTATTTTGAGAATGATAGGTTTTTAAAATCAAACTGTTATCAAATAAGCAAAAGAAAGATAACCGTAACGATCGAGCAGGTACGACAGGGGCACGGATCAGCGATGCTATCGGTCACTCACCCGGTCTTGGAGGTCTCGTAGGTGACGTTGCGTGACTGAGCAAACATGTCGAACTCATCTTTCTCTTTCTGTGAGCCCTGCTGCGCCGGCACGCTGCTGATCTTGCTCAGCTGCGACGTCGCCATGCCACCTGCGATCGCTGTAACAAGCGCGGAACAAGTTTATAACGTGCGCAAGACGAATGTAGACCTTTACGTGATCAAGACCAGAAACTTTACAAACAGTGATATGTTATAAGTTATTGACCCTGATTATTTTATTTAGATGCTTTTAGGAAGCTTGAACTAGGTAATTGATATAATTTTATGTGGTCCTTATGTTATTGGAAAATTGTCAGGACTGCTCTAACCCTTGAAGAAGTAACAGGCACATGTTACGAAATGTTGGAAAATTTAGTTGTTCTCCACTTAGCATTCAAACCCCATTTCAAATAGTTTTGCATACAAATTTTAACCCAGGATGCAATATAAACGAGAGTGCTATTGGATCCGATTGTTGTCGCATTCCAAGCTTTTGAATCAGAACGCAACGTACCAAGCCCTGAGAGTTTGCTGGCGACGGCGGCTGCCCCCACGGACTCGGGCGTCGCCTCGTCGCTGAGGTCGATCAAGGAAGCTCCGCCCATTTCCGTCGCAGCCTTCTTGTTGACTGTCTTGTTGGGGGACTCGCGGTTGTTCTCGAACCTGGAATATCTGCAAGAAGCAACGAAACAAATCGTTTTTATAGTCCACGTTGTCCAGTCGTAGCAAGAAACTCTGTTTGATTTTAGTTTTTTTTTTCAAGACAAATTGTTAATTTGATTATTTGACTATTTGACTATTTATAGAAACAATCGTAATTTTTTTTTTCTCGCATGTTTGTGATATGAGTGGCACTTTCAGGACACGTTTGAAACCTCTGGGCTTAAGATCTTCCCCTTTGTTGGAAAATTTTGGCCACATCGCTTCTTTTTTTATTTATTTGTTTACACAAGTTTTTTAATGCTTGCAGAATTTAAAAATGTTTTAATGCCATATTTCTGTGAACTATTTTACCAGGTGCTGAATACCAAGTTTGGTGGAAGATTTTTTTAATGTACAGAATGTTTGGAAAAATACACTTTAACAGTTTACTTACGATTCAAATTCCCAGCAGAAAGTTGTTTCCTCTCAAAAACAAGCCATATTTCTATATCCATTGACTAGGTTTACTCATGATGGTTTTTAGACTCATGTCTACTTGATTTATCCTTAGCACTAGTTTTTCTTAGGTTTACTCATCGCTATTGTTTCCAAAAAACCACACAAATAACATTAAAAAATAAAAGATACGGAAGTATTTCCCATACCGCAGAAACATGTTGTTCAGTTCGTCGTTGACCCTGAGCAGCTCGGCAGTGAGTTCGTCGTTGGCCAGCTTGCCGATGAGTTCGACCAGCCGATGCTGCATTGCCCGGCACGTGGCGTGAAGCTCGTCCAGCAGCTGCCGGTCGCTGGGGTGTTCCTTGCCCGGTACCAGTTCGCTCAGCATCTCGCCCAGCACGGCCATGTTTCCCTGGGACACGGCGATGGTATTCGGGTTAGGTTGGGAGCAAAGCACGGTAAGCAAATTATGGTTTTGTTTTTCTTGGTCTAGACTCTAGAGCGAAGGTTTTAACTTTTAACACTGGTTAAAGATAGCTTCCTGTTGTCACGATGGCCAGCATTGCTGTTAACCTGCATGATTGATGTCACTGTCCATTTGACAGCTAAAAGCTATAATTAATCAATGGTTTTATGATGAAATCTTATTTGAATTGCAGACGCTTGCATTGCGCGGGGTATTCTATTATTATGAACACTAAAACCCTCTCAAAAATTGATGTTCAAATCCAGACTCAGACCTCGATCTCCACCTATTGCGGGTGTTGCTCTAACCCATTGAGCTACTTGGACACTGGCTTTTTGAGACGATTTTAGTGTATTTAATGGTTCTTTTCAAACATTTTTGTCATTATGTATCTATCATTGTATAGTCTTATTGTTTACCTTTTTGTAACATAATATAAGAAGCCAAATAGCAATGGTACAAACAAGTTAAGGAAAAATACAAAAATATAAAAATGTAAAATGCAAATGCATTCAGCTTAACTGCCCCTACCAAAGCAAACACCTCGGGGTTTTACGATAGTCTGCTTTTACCAAGCAGTTCAACCTGAGTTAGCCAATGCAATTTGGGGTCAATGCAAGTTGAAATTGTTGGCAGTTGATGCTTTACAGACAAAAGGGAGAAAAAAATTACAAATGTAATATCAGGCTAGATTTTTGTGTATTTAGTTAGCAATTGAATTGTTTTTCTCTAGCATCTTACCGTTGCTGGACCTATTGTTGGATCCACTATAAATCAGCTGAAACAACTGAAAAACTGCGTTTAGGAATTGGTTTATGAACGTATTCAAAGCTGACAAAGAAGCTAATATTAACTTCATCTTTATTAAGAGGTGTGTGTAGCAGCTAACAATAAGCGATGCCATTTTGAGCTCAAGCTACAAATGCAACTAACGGAAGACCAGAAGCGGGTTCATGCCATACCTGCACGACGTCCAGCTCGCTCTGCAGCTTGCCAAGCTGGTCTGCGGTGAGCACTGCGGGGCCGGGCGCGACTGCCGGGCTGCCGGGCAGCACGGCTGGAGACCCGGGTGGGACCGGGGACACCGAGACCATCTGGGGCCCGGGCGCCGGCATCGAGACTGCCGGGGGCAATTCGCCGTCATGGACACTCTGCGAGGAAACGATACGATGAGTGATATGAATAGGTACTAGGCATTCGATTTATAGATTTAATCAGGGTCCAAGCCCTTTTGGGTTTTATTGGGTTTTTGGGGTTAAATCAGAGTCAAAGAGCCAAGGGTTAACATACTTCTTAGCCATCAAGTCAGCATGATGCTTTACTAATGTCTTCTGCCAGGTGGAGTTGGGGTCGTTGTTTTTTAAATCTTTATAATTAAATAGGTACAACTAAATAAAAACAAAAAAATTACAATCGGTCATTAAGGTTGCCATTAAGAAAGATGAATTATTTTGAGAATTTGAGGCAAATATTTCTCGAAACTGCACTAGCTCTGAAGCCACTTAAGCCAGTGATGAGGGGCTCTTAATTAGTAAGAAAGATCCAAATCAAAACTGTCGTACTTTTGTGCACAACAACTATCCCTGTTTGGGTTATCTAAGCCTGAAGTTCAAAACAACAAGCCAAGTCAGGACTGTAAAAGACTGGAATAAATTAGAAACCAACATTTTTGGATTTATAATCAAAAAAGGAAATAACTCTCTCGATTTGTAATCACCTGTCAGTAGATTAACTAACCTTACTCGTACCTTAAGGTTAGTAGCTCGTAGCATCAATATTTATTTTTGTTTTCTTTCTATGAACCTTAACTGTATTATATGCATGTAATTGTGAAAAAAAATAAAAAAATAAAAGTACCTAGGTTTCTAGGGCCAAAGCTAACAAAAATAACAATTCCCCAGAAGCACTGTATGTCGAGCTTAACGTACCCTTTGTGGCGTGTGTATGGGGGCCATGGTGTCAAGGTCGGTCATAGGAAACTCGATTCCCTTCTGCTTGAGGTCGTGGTAGACGGCAACGACGCCGGACAATTCCGTCTGGTGGCGGAATGCGTCCGCCCAGCTCTGGATCAGACTCAGCACCTTCTCTTGCACGGCTGTCGGTGGGTCGTTCTTGGGCCCTGTAGAGAGAGAACTACTTTTAGCACATTCGATTGATTTGTCTCTGGAAAAAGAGAGCTTGGCTTGGTAACAATTGATCTTGGTTGGGCTATTCACACAACAAGTATTCTTCACTTTTCAGCATTGGAAAGATAAGATTCCAGCAAAAAATTATAATTCATACATAATCATACAAGATCACCCACTCATCCCCAAACCTTCCCCCCATATCAGGCATTTAACATACTGAAGTCAACACCATGACACATTCTCTGATTAAAGCGTCTGTGCCATAATAAATACCTATATGCCATAGGTATTTTGTTTCCTTTTCGCTTCTAATACTTTTACATGTGGTTCTGTTTCGTAAGTAATGGGGATATATTACGTCGGTCTGTTTTAAAGTCTAGAGCCCAGTTGCTAGCCATGTCTTCAACTGAACACATTCAAGACGCAGTGGGGCCGGAAGTGCAGGGCACTTGCAACGAGTACTCGTATGATTGTTTTGTTTCCGTCTAAGATATATTTTCCCGAAGATTAAGTCAAAAAACTTTTAGCAAGCCTATTTAACGATTAACTTAACTTTAAAACACTAGGTATACAAATAAATGTTGTGATCTCTGTGGCTAATTGTTATTAACAGTCCTAGCGAAGACAAATTAAACGTTTCAACATTTTCAACATTTATTATTATTCATTATGTTCCACTTATTTTATTTTATGTTACTTTATTATGTAATCATACGTGGTGCCAAAAATACACCTTAGACCTAGGAACTAGCATAGACCAGATTGCCTACTAGCACTAACCACCGCTATACTTGTACCTAAGCTAGAAATCAATAAATTAAATTAAAAAATAGTGCTTGAGCCACCAACAATTTTATTGCTATGCTCACAAATTCCCATAAAATGTAGCCAATTTCTGTTGTGGCTCGATTCAAACTGTAATTATAATTAGTCTGTCTCTATTTAAAAACATATTCTACATGAAATATGTGTTGAGAATGGTAAAAAATTACCACAGTTGCACAGTTTTGACATGACATGTTTTGAAATATGAAAATTTTAGCCAACAGCTTGTCGGCTAAAAATAAACTATCAAACCGACCATAACGAGCGATCATAACGTAACCTAGAATAAACGTGACTCACCGATGAGTTTCACGAGCTCCTGAATGAATTCCTTGCTGCAGGCAAACAGGTGGAAGCGGCGGCCGCAATTCTTGACGCAGGTCTCCAGCACGGTGAGCGTGAACATGACGACCGTGTAGTTTTTGCCGGCATTCTGCTGCAGCCGCCGTCGTATGGCCTTGGCGGCATCGCGTGGTCCGTCCTCCGTGTCGTTGATCAGGTCGCAGATCTCGATGTTCAGCGCCCAGTTTTCAGACGCGAGCGTTGCGTCGGTAGCTTGCTCTGCGGGCCGAGAGTGAGGTTGGAATTATTATTATTATTTGTGGTGTTTAACGACGCACTGTTTTGACATCTGGCCATGCGGCACTGGTTTAATGGCGTCGGTAAATGAGTGGATGATGATGAAGATGATGATGAACCTAACCTAGTCTAGAAGGGAGGAGGGGAAACCTGGTGCCGGCACGTAGCCTACTCCTGTCGAAGAGCACCAAGGGGACCACCGGCTTAACGTCCCTTTCGAAGGACAGTACAACGCAAACAACAGGATTCCTCCACAAATCCATGCTGTCGAGAGGTTGATAAGCAAGGCGAATGAAGTTACTGTGCTAACTTTCATCCCTCCAACCTCTCTCCCGAACAGAACGGGTCATGTGCATGATGGTCATCCATCCAATACCTGACCCAGTGCAGTGTTGCTTAACTTCGGTGATCTAACAAGAACTGGTGTTTCCAACAAGCCAAACCGTTTGGTTTAGAATTTTTATAGATTATTATTATTATTATTATTTTGCTTTTATTGTTTTCAGTTCATTGCACTGGGTTACAATTAATTTATATCAGTATCAAACATATCATTCACATTAAACATAACCAATACATTTACAATATTCAATATTAATAAGTTATGGTTACACAGTTCCATCTTTTGCACCTGCCCCAATCCTTGCTTTGAAAATCTGTAGAGTCAGGTAATCATAGAGATGTCTACCTAATTTTCAATACATTCATTATTACGTACGATCTCATCCATAGCTTATAGTGATGGAAGGGTGTAAGACCATATTAAACGAAAAGTAAATTTATACGACATGAAAAAGCTCAACAAAAAAATTATGAAAATTGTCGACAGTAATAATTATGTGAGCTTTCTGGGATATTATGGGCATGCTTCGTTTGAGTTGGGATATCAAGAAAATTAAAAAGTGTATAGAATCAACATCACTTGACAGATTTTTTGTTTTTAGCAATTATCAACCCTGACTTCGACAGGGGTAATAGCCGTGACAGTGGTAGGACGAGCTAACCTTAGCTTGTCGTACCACTGTCGAATTTACAAAATTTACGAAATTACAAAATTGTCTTAAAAGCCATTAGGCATAAAATGAATTAAAATAATTATACTTGTTTAAGAAACTGGCACCCTACGCACTTCCTACAAAGGATGACGGAAAAAATAAAATCATTGTCCAATCGCATGAGGTGCAATTAGATTGGCTAATTATATATTGAAATAATTATAGATTGGTATTAATAGATTGGATTAATAACGCTTGCATTTGATTAGATTAAAAATAATAATTGTTTATTGTCGTTGAGATCACAGGACATGACCACAGGAAATGATCACAGGAAATGGCGTGTCGTTTGAAACACAAGACCATTTCAAGAAAATTTCCGGCTACTAGTCAAGCACCCAAATAAAGAACAGTCTTTAGTTTTCTTTCAATGCCCCAAGTAGGTACATATATGAAATTGACTTGCAAACCTTTATTACCTCCCCTGCAAAGTGCTCAGCTCATTCTTACGTCAAGCAACTTGTAAATGAGATATTATAAGAGGTAAATGCTTTGAGACCAGAATTGTATGATAAATATAAAACATTTTCCTAGCATTTTTCCTGAAATCCTATCATTCTAGTCTAAAAACTTCTCATGAAAGTGGTTACAAGATGCTGATAATGATAAACTCAGATCTATCAGCTCAACTATCATGGCAATAGCGTAAAGCCAGCTCAATTTCTTCTTAGTGTGTAGATACCTAGATAAAATACTGAGTACACTCTAGCAAAATGAGGCATTTATTATGACACATTTTTACACGTAGATAACTGATTTCTGTGATAAATGCTTAGTTCTCTGAGATTGCTTTGTTTTACTAGAATTTTAAACTAACCCCATTTGTAAACATAAATTGTAATTTAGCCAGCGCCTTTACCTGCGACCAAGATTAGCTAAAACGAATGAGTCACACAATGCAAATAGCACCAGCACTTCCTAAAATAATGCCATACATGGTCATACATTGTGATTTTGATTAGATCTCAAGCAAAATCTCTTACCCAAAATTGTGCTGAACATATCTTTATTGAAGATTCCAAATGCAATTTCAGAAATCAATTACCACCAACAAAAGACACTACAAACAAAACACACACTGGATTCTGAGCACTGTTTATAAGAGCACTTAGGGCTTGATTGGAGTAAAATGCATCACATCTGATTATCAAGGATAGTCTCCGATTACATGGGGGGAAAAACAAGAGTAACCTGTTTCCAAGAGCCTGCGTTATGTAAGGTGTCAGTTGACAGCCCAGGTGTGTCCAATATAAATAGGCGTACGATTTTTTATCTCTCTCTACTGACCATGCATTAACTTGGCCTTTAGAAATCTGATGTAGGTTGGCAATGACATTGCTAATGATTGTGGGAGGTGAGGTACTGAAAGCAGCAGCTGTCAAATGATTACCCATCCGAATTAGAGCATGACACAAGCAAAGGCACTTTCCAATCCACTTAAACTGGAAGAGAACAATAAAAGCGGATATTTGAAAAGCGATAACTTAAAAAGTCATCGTAAATCAGATAATCCAATCGATAGGCCTAACGTTCGCCCGAGGTTTCGCAGCTGAATCTGACGTATGCCTCCCTCGCCCATTTCTTGCCGATGCGAAATTGCGCGTGACAAGTAAAGAGTAATTGATATGCCAGTTATTTACCAATTCTGATGCCGACAGGTGTGGAAAACGGGTTCCCAATTCCCCCGAAGAACGATGTCATTATTTTGAAGGTTTTCAGCAATTTAAGGTACACAAAAGTCCACAGGTGATCGATGTCAGCCGACGTCCAACTCCAAACTGACGGTTGGATTTCTGCGCAACTCTTTACGGTCACGCGCAGGTCGCTATGGCAACGCGGTCTTGTTTGAGTTTGATATTTATTTGTGTTGACATGACGGCAACTGCCTTTGCTACACTCACGTGTTCAATGTGCTCCATGCACGCCTATCCACGCACGTACCTGACAATATTGATTAAACTTCCCATCATTTTGAAATATTGTTAATGTATTTTTCAAGATGAACTTTAATCCTCCAGTTATACATGCGGATTTAGAGCCTGGGATTATAACGTTGGAATTGATTGAAGTGTCCATTATCCAACAGGGACCAAAAGGCGAAGAAGGTCGACTATTCGTTTTGGATGGCATCAAGTTAGAGGAAAGGGAGGAGTTGCGACTAGACTTTTTGAGTACTAAAGATACATACCCTGACTATCCTTTTGCAGATCAATTTCAATTTCATACACTGCCAGATTTCTTACAGTAAATGTATTCATTTACAGATATTTTAAAGATCGACTGCCTCTGGATGATGGTGAAACTGGTGAAATTACAACTGGGAACCAATATAATTGAGAAAATTGAAAACCTCGAAGTGCTGGTAAACTTGAAAGAGCTTGATCTATCTTTCAACAACATCCCTAAGATTGAAAACCTAGAAAAATTGGTTAATCTTGAGGTCTTGTGCTTGTTTCAAAATTGCCTGACGGAACTAGAGAATTTAGAAGAGCTTACAAAGCTCAATGTCCTCAGCATTGGTAACAATCAAATTGAAAGTTGGGACAACGTAAGTTTTTATAGAAAATGGTAGCTTTTTATAGAAGCATGCTATCAAAAATTAACATGCAGTATAATAATCGTAACATTTTAGGTAATCTATTTGCGGCAATTTGCGAAGCTTAATTCGTTGAACATGTCCGGCAATCCTTGTTGTGATCCACCTAACTTTACGGAGTACGTTTTTGCGTACTTGCCGAAGCTCATTTACTACGAATACAAATTGATATCGACTGAGGAGAAAAAAGCTGCATGCCACATGTTCCAGTAAGAAACGCTTGTTGATTTCAAAGAAATAAAATTTATTTACTGGGCAATTATTCAATAACAAACGGATGAATCGATACAATTTTCAGAAAGCCGCTGCGATTACTTGACGAAGAAGACGCCCAGAAAAACGAACTCAGAGAGGCAGAAGAAAAAGAAATAGCAGAAGCCGAGTTCTATTCGGAAGCATTCATCGAGTACCTTAACAAGGATCAACTGTTCAAGTCGCTGTTTGCTAAGGATGATTTTGGGCAAGCACTGCTACTGGTAATTAAAAAAAAAAAATTGTATAATACACAGGAGATTCCATATCTCACCCAGCAAAGGTTGTACATGAATAGTTCAAGGTGCTGGGTAGCCGGCAATAGTTTTTATCCTTGTTCAGTTGCCCATTTTTCCAGCTTTGCTCCCCTTCAAGCACAAAAATATTTTCAAATAGGTACTGTCAGATATTCTTATTTCTATAATACATCAAAATATCCATATACCTTTATGCACTGAATAAACCCTACACATTTTAGCATCTGCAGAATGCAACGAGGTAGCAATTGGTGACTTTCAATGCGTGTACAGGTTGGTAAAGACGCGACGGAATGCTATGAGGAGTACGAGATCCAGTTCAACATCCTGACGCAGAAGATATTCACGCTCGGCCAAGAGCAACATGATTTGCGGCAGGGCGAGCTGAAGCAGTTCTATCAGTGCATAAACGATGCCAAGGAGAAGGTGCAGAAAGAGAGTCAGAGGTAAGCCACTCTACGGGATTGTTTTAAAGTGATGGTAACCAACAGACTGTGAATCACACAAAGGCTAGGAAGAAAAATAGAAATAAACAAACTCATGTTTCATAACCAAATAATGAATGGATGATTAGTAAATGATTAATTCTTTGTTACTATTTCTTAACTCTTGGTGAAAATGTTTGTAACAATTATTGCAAAGTTCTCATAAAGTCACTAAATCAACGCAATCCACTCTTAAAAATGTACCTCTTTCTGTTTGCAAACTTATTCCAGATGGATGGAAGATTTTCTAGAGACAAAGCTTCACATCTTCGCAGAGATCAGGAAGTTTCTCGCAACGATGGACGATGCTGCCGACGAAGACCTTGGCGACGCTGTCGAGAGAATGGCACGACTTTCTGACGAGTTCCAGGAACTGGACTCTAGCACGTGGAAGAATCTTATGGGCATGGAGCTCACGTTGTTCGAACAGGTGAAATGTTGAAAAGAACAGAGTCATATGGGCAGGGATTCTCTATTTTTTCCAAAAGAAGTCAATCGATGCTTCTTTTCTATGGTCAGTGGAATAAATGACATGATGATGGTTGAAATTGTATTTCACGACTCAGTACATTTGCTTCTCTAAATGCAGTTATTTGGAGAACTCTCGTGGGTTCCTCTTGTAGAAAGTTCCTATAAAAGCAAATGTATTCCCCTTGAAAATCGTACTCCTAAGATGTTTCGTTGTAATCCGCAGGTAGAGGAGTTGACCGGCAACTTTGGTCGCAACCTTACGGACGTTGTGAACGTGTTCGTGGAGGCCGCACAAGGTCTGTTCGTTCAATGCCGTGACCTCGAGGTGGTCTTCAACAACCAGCTGTCGGAATGCTGCAACCGCTTCATGACACACCTCATCCTGGACGCGGATATGGCCGTACCACCTGAACTTAAGTCGGTAAGCTGTGGGGAGCGTGAGGATTCTTGGGACTGGATATGTGGATAGTAGGGAAAGCAAGATCTATCTGATGAATCAGATGTCATCGTCACTCTAAGAAAATGGTAGAAACAATCAGGAAGAGCAATGGCAAGTTTTCCTCCTTATTACATTTTTCCTTGAGGCCTTTGATTTTTTTGACAATCTAACATCTGATTTCCCCAAAAAAAATTGGGTTACATAATTGGGTAAAAGGTTGATGATAATAGGGCTATAGGCATAGGAAAAATGCCTAAAGCATTGAGACTCTCAAATTTAATTAATATTAATTTATCTATATACTAATTAATATTTATTAATATTTAATTAATCAAATTTAACAAAATTAATTTCTAATCAAGTTGGATTGTTATGTTTCTGAATGGTCCAGATAATGGCCGACAAGGAAGCGATGAGCAATGCATTGTCGTCATCGCACGATATTCACATGCAGCTGATTGACAGCAGGGAAGATACGTTGGTAACCCGCGTGCGAGAGTGGGCCATGGATCTCTGCGAAGACCTGCACTGGTAACCGCTAGGCACATTTCCACCCACCACGGAGGATTACATGCTAAATCAAACGTCTTAAATGGCAGTTACCAAATTATAAATTTCTTCTATTTATTTATTTTTTCCAAAACCCCTTTGCTGCCTCCTGAGTGTATGGGGCTTATAGAATTTAAAATGTGGTGAATGTGGCAACTATACTCTCAGTGCATACATGTTTGCAGATTAGCCGACTTTGCAAAAATGCAAGTTTCATATTTACTTATTTAATGTACTACCCCCCCCCCCCCCCCCCCCCCCCCCCCAACTTGTTGGCATGTTGACCCCACCTAAAGTGGTTTCCTGCATATGGCTATGGATTGGTAATCTTAACACTTATGCAAAATCAGTTGGAAGTGAAACACAAGTCCTTGGCATAACTCAATATTAGCATTGTAAAATCAGTCAAATTGCATATTTTCTGTTGTCAAAAAAGTGTCTCCAAAACCCCACAAATCAATCAATTGCATATTTTCTGCCAAATTTCTCCCCTCTACAGCTGTCGCTTTCTACACATATTCTTATAAATGTTGATAAAGTGAATTTGCATATTTTGTATGTAACACTGCATCGCTATCCTTTATTTTAATTATGGAATTTACGATTAACATCTGCATGTTTGGTTTCAGGAGCGAAATAAAAAGGGATCGGGCGGCCGTGCTGGAAATCAACCACTTCCTCGACATTCAGAGAGAAGAGTTGGACGACATTCAATCAGCTCCCATCGCTTCTGGAGCGACATAACTCAGAAAAATACAGCACGAAAGGTCTGCGTTTAGTAAAGACTTCGTAATTCACTGTTTCGTAAACTGTCATGGAGCTTTTATTTGTAACCCTTCTAATGACAAACCCTGCCTTCGAATTATATCAAGAGATTATATTGTTAGAAAGGCTTTGAAAAAATAAGAAATTAGAACTTTATTACCTAGTAAGCAAGACATTTGTTGGTATAGAAAGTATTTATGATAAGGCCCAATTCCTGAACATTGAGGTAAACTGTTTAAACTTTATGGCAGAAGGTAGGTAGTTAAAGATTGTTGAAATTACTGTTATCCCTTCTTGCCTTTCAGCATAGCCATGTACATTTCTAGGCCCTGCTGGACATGAGGCATGTTTACAAACGTGAGGAAAGTAGCCAAATCCTTTTCTCGTCCCTTAACCAACCTTTCAATCGAATCTTGTCTGACTCCTTGTTTAGTTAGAGTTCTTGCTACAGGGGGAATCCTCTCAAATCGTGCCAAGAACTTCTCAGACTTAGCGACAGCGTCGGCTTTATCAGTAGCTATCTCGTCGATTAGTCCTATCTTGAGAGCTTCTTCTGTACTAAACATAGAACCGGCGGTTAGAGCCATCTCTGTTTGTCGCTCTCCGATGACATTACGCATTGAATCCATGAACCATCGCGGAGCAACGATACCGAGCTGTGTTTCGTTCAAGCCGATCTTGTAGTTTGGCCCAACCATCACACGGTATTCACAGCTGAGAGCCAGAAGGCAGCCGCCAGCTGGACTGTGACCCTACCGATTAGAAGTTTAACATAATCTCAACAAAAGAACACTTTGAAACTATTTGAATAATATTTGCTGTCAAATCCTTACATTGATAGCAGCTACAGTAGGGAATGACGAGGAATATAATTTCAGCCAAACGCTCTGTAGAGTGGTCCAGAATTCTTTGACTCGGTCTGGTTTCGGTTTATACATTTCCAAGATATCCAAGCCGGCGCAAAAAATTGTCGGGCTCGACTAAAAATCAAACAGTACAATATCACATTTTATTCAGTTGCTAAAGAGCTACCTACCTATCAATACAAAAAATAGAATAATATAATATTCGTAGGAAGGACCAAGCATAGAAAAAAGACTTAACCTAAGTATGGTACAAGCACTTTACTTGGAAAGGTTCACATATTTTTTTGTTGTGTTATCATCATTAATTCAAAATTCAATGACAGGTATTAGGTACCACCATAGAAAGTAGGTTTTTAGTGAAAAATTTGCTTACAGAAGTGAGTATCATTCCTCGGCTCTTGCTTTTTTCGAGCGAGTCAAGTGCCTCCTCAATCCCTTTTAGTAATTCCAGATTCAAACTGTTGACTGGTGGTCTCTGTAGAGTCACGGTAGATATTTCTGTGGAGTGTCGGATAAGATTGTGTAGGTTTGGTGGTATGGAATTAGACCTGAACAGTTGGTAAATTAACCTCAACATGAGATTGTGTCAAGATTTAATATGAACTGCTACTTTTATATCTTAATAAATTCTTTTTATATTGAACTAACCTGTCTCCTCATTGAGTGTGACCTCTACTAGCTTTCCAGAAGTAGCGAAACTGCGAGTAAGGCCCACAAACCGGGGTCGCAGCAGACAGCGAATTACGGAAGCCATCTTTCCTAGCCAAGTGCAATTTTTAGCACCGAGTATTTATCACTTGACTACACTTTGATCACACCGTTTGCAGTGTTTAAAGATTAACAACTGATAAAATTATAAGATTACAAAGGTCAAGTACCTTTCTAGACCCAACATAAGGAACACAACAGCTGATGGGGGAATGTGGATGAATGACAGCTGACAAAAGGTAGAAGGACTGTGATTGGTCAATTTTAAAAGGCTCAAATAAAATATTCATACTAACCGGTATATTTTTATAAGAATCACATAATTCTATAATTCTAATTTATTCGCATTTAAAGTCTATCTAGTCATTTTCAAACTTGTTCTATCAAATATAAGTAAGCCACAAAACTAATTGAATACAATGCTTGTTCATAAAACAGCCTATACAACCTACAAACCTGTTATGAAAATAATGATGAGTTGATAGGTTTAGAGCACCGCCTATCATTTGAGATACTTGGCCGCCCAATCAGTTCTTCCGTGAAGTCCGCTCCTGCTGCTGTCTCGTCCAAACAGACGGCTAGACTTAATGGCAACGTTGGGAGCATCTTCTGAGTCGTAGATGTTTCGTAGTGGCAGCTTGGCCGGCTGCCCAGCCACGTACCGTGACTGCGACAGATAGTGTTGCTTGGCCGAGAGCTTAAACACAACCAGAAGACGAACATTAAATCACCAGCTTAATATCAACTCTTGATAGGGGGTTTTTAAAAAGAAAAGATGATATTGGGGCTGTATTTTTCACTTTTATTTTTTTTTTCGAGTGATTAATTGTTAGAAAAATACACTATCAATGATCTGAGATTACTTTCAACACTAAACACGCAGTAGTTGAATCAAATCAAATTACATGATTATTTCAGTAATATGCAGTCTTTTTTTATAAGTAAGAAATCAGATTCAGAGAAGCCGAAATGGGCAAATTCCTATTCTGGTTTTGAACTCGATAAATAAAAAAATTTAAATCTCATTCCAGTTTCAATACCAAAAAAGAAAAGATACAAGATTCAATAGAAATATATCTTCACGTTAATAATTCCATTTATGATCTCCAGTTCTCGAGCAATCTCCTTTCTAATCACCTTGTTCTCGTATGCTGCCCACGAGGCCGACATCTGCTTCTTCTCCGCCAGCTGTTCTGTCGCTGGCTTGTGCGGCGCGCCTTGCCGGCTGCGCCCGATGTTAGTGCTCTGACCCGCCACGTACCGCGCCACCGTCAAGTAGTGCTGCGCGGCGCTGAGGGGCGCGTCGGGCGCCCACGACGGCTGGTTCTCTTTCTCAGACGGCGCCACCTTGCCTCTGCGAGGATGGCAAAATTTAGCATAGTGGATTTTGGGTTTTAATCTATGAGTTGAAAAATGCCTAAGTTTCTTTAACTCAAAACATGGAAGTGACGCAAGTTTTGTAGGGTTGGCAGACCTAAATAATACAGATCTGTCGTTTCTTTTTTACCATTTCAGATAGATTGGTGATTTTTTTGTCCCAAGAATTGTGATTTTGTCTTCGAACGAACTGAAAAGAACTGGATTTAAGCAATGTTCTGCTGCCTGAACCCAAATTGGTCAAGGCTTAATACACAATGAGGGTAAGACAAGTTTTCAGTAAAAGTAAAGGTTGATGGAAAATGTTACGAGAATTTATGTTCCTTACTAATCATTGCTGATTACAGTGGGATTTATGTTCTCATTTCCTTGGACAAGGATATATCACTCAAGCTTTACTCAAGCTTTTAGCAAAGCTGCGTGGTGCATTGCAGTAGAAGAGTCATTCAAAGCTGTTATCTATTCTTTAACATTTTATTTATGTTTTAACCTTACTGATGCCTTGTTTGTTTATCGTCATATGATTTCATGTTCGTAAGTTCTTAGAGTTAGATTAGAGCTGCTGTAGTCAGATCTCAAAGAAAAGTTAAAGAAGTACTTAAAAGGAAATACTTCTTATGAAGCAACTAGGTCAAAAAAAAAATCAAGCTTCACAATGCCACTCACCCTAAAATATCTCCGAAATCATCATCGCCTTCGCCCCACTTCTTCACTCTTTGTTGCGGAAATACGTAGCCGACCGCCGCTTTATTTGATCGGCCCGTCCCAAATCCCGAGTACAAGTTGTTCACCGGTCCCGTCCTCGAATTCCCCACCCCGACGTTACCCCCCACCAACTTCTTGCCCGTCGCATTACTGGCCACTCTCGAGTTAGTCACGCTCCCGTTGTTGTTCATCGCACTGCCGTTGGCAAAGTTCGGCAGGTAGAACTGGTTGACGGTTGCATTGCTGGCAATCCGCGAGTTGTTCACCGCTTCGTACTTCGGGGGGTTTGCGTTGAAGTGTGTGGCATTGCTTGGCTGGCGAAATGTGGTGGCATTCGAGGCGAGACGGTTGTAGACCGGCGCAGGTTGGACCAGAGGACCGAAGTTGGACTGCGTGCGAGCGACGTCAAGCGGGATTTTGGCGCCCACCACGAAGTATGGGCATCTGAAAGCAAATTAAAGTTGCTCAGTGGGCTTGGATGAATTAGGAAATGTATGGACGACGGTTTAGATAAATTTGATGTCTGTAGTGTACCTCACTAGAATAAATATATTTTTTTAGACTTGCCTTTGCAGTTTGGCCATTGTTTTCATATTTTCTTTATAGGAAGCATTTTAGAGTAACATGAACTTGAAAGACAAAACCAATAGCTGCCAAATATCTTACGGTTAAAATCAATTAAAGTCACCGACAAATATTTTTAGGATATCCTTTGAAAAAAGCCTCTTTTAAAACTAAAAATTGTTTCTATATATATTAACGGTTGCCCACCCCAACTACCAAACACAGATCATAAATCTGATTCAATCGATACCAGTAGCAGCCAGTACCTTAGCGCTTGCTGTGCACTGGGTCGCTGCGCAGGATTCCAGCGCAGCATATCCTCCAGTATTGTCAGTGCCTCTGTGCTGGCGTTGGGCACAATCGAGTTAAGCGGGAGCGCAGTGAACTGCGGAAACCGGAAGTTCATTGCTGCCGCGAGTTGGTGACCGTCCGGCCAGTCTCTCTGGAACCAGAGAGAAGTTTGGAATCAGTGATAACGCAAGATTCCCGTATTTTCCCATATTTTCAGGCTGATTTTAAACTCAATCTTAAAGGGAAGAGAGTGCTTTCTCGATTGGTATATGCCATGGGGTGCTTAACATTAGTACTGGGACTCGGGACTTATCCATGAATTTATAGTAGCATAATAAAAAAATAACAGTCAAATTAAGTAAATTGTTAGGTTTTAAATGCAACACTAAAAAAACAGGGATTTTACTCTGTGGTTTGCGTAGGCACTCGTATGAAAGTAAGGGAGAGAGGAGCAAAATTCTCAGAGTGTATCAAGAAAATGCAAAGGCGAAACACTTTTTTTTCGTTTCCCACTCGAGCGTCACTCTCAGTTTAAGGCCGCATGCAAAAAAATGCGTTGATCATTAGCTTGTGTAAAGTTTTGGGTCCTGCCATTCAAAATTGAGTATAAAATGAGAGCTTAAGCAGGTAAAGGTGCATACTCCAACCATAGGTAATTAAAAATAAGTGCTTACATACATACAAGGATCCTAGAATTAACCCCTGGAATAACCAATAAAATTCTGTAGCGTTTATCAAGGTGTACCTTGTCTGGTGTGCCGAGTACAGAGGTGATCTTGAAGATCTCGTCGATCTCGCTGGTGCCGGGAAAGAGCGGACGGAACGTGTAGAGCTCGGCCATGATGCAGCCGACGGCCCACACGTCGATCGCGCTGCCGTACGAAGTTGAATGCAGAAGCACTTCCGGCGCGCGGTACCTACACGTGGAACAAGGGGTCAATGTCAATGTGTTCAGGGGTAAGAAATAAAGAGAGACTCCGGTACGTTTTGCACAATGTAGCAAATCAATACAATGTAGTAATTGAATTTATTAAGAAAGAAAAAGAATGTGTGAAATATTGTTTGAAAATGCTTTAAAAAATGCAAAACTTGGTAGAATTTTTCTGAATTAAACCTAATTAGTTTTAGTGAATATGTAGTTGAATAAAAAAGTGTTAACTGTTCCTTTTTAGTCATATTACATTCGAATTTACAGTTAAATGCACTAGAATCAAAGAATTTTGATATCTCCTCAAGAATGGTACAATCGCTAGCAAATTCTAGATTTAACTATTCGAGAAAATCCAGCACCAACCATCGAGTAGAGACGTAATCTGTGTATGGGGGCCGGGACCGAATCTCCCTCGCTAGCCCAAAGTCAGCGATCTTGACCAGTTCCGGCCCCGTGCAAAGCAAGTTCTCCGGCTTCATGTCTCGATGGAAGAACCCACTCCGATGCATGAATGCCAAGCCTTGAAGCACCTGGTAAAGCATGTTCCGAACCACAGCTTCCGGGAAAAGCTTCTCTCTATCCTTCATCAGCTGGTACAGGTTCTCTTTCATGTACTCAAAGACAAAGTAAAGGTTGTCGTTTTCTCGTATGACTTCTTTGAGTTTCACTACGTTTGCATGGCTCAACTTCTTTAAAGACTGAAAAATAAAATAATTATTAGAATCAATGAAAACAAATATTTTCCTAGGTGGCTTGGTACTTCATTTGAAGGTAGGTATTTCAGAACCAATTATTTCAGTATTGCAGGAAAATACTCTGATAGTTAAATGTCTTGACAAGAAACTGTGATACCTTAACTTCACGAAGACTCATAGCTTCATCCCATGAATAGTATTTCCGCTTCATTCTGAAAAAGATGCAAGAAAAAGCATCAGAGGCTAGCACGTTGTTTTACCATCAAAAGCACCAAATGGCATGCAACAAACCCAAACATACCTTTTAATCGCGACTTTCTCCCCCGTGTCGACCCTCTCGCCGAGCACGACAGACCCATAGGTGCCGTCACCCAGCTGATTCAAAGTAATGTACCTGTTCATCGTCATCGGGATCGAATACACAACATTGAGATTCCACTTCACACGGCTGGGAAAAACAACGTATACTTCGGCACGCTGTCAAAGTGAAACTCATCGAAGCCTTTTCCTAACACTTTCATTACCCATCTGAAACTCCTCCATCCTCTATACAATTACAAGAACATTCTAAAGAAAGCGTCTCTGTATCTGGAGCACCTGCTTTCGTGGACGAATATTGATTATTTCCTGAGCCAAGGACAGCAGTATGGTTGGCAAATAATTCAGTGGGTTACAATGTAATTGGATATTTCAACCATCGCGTGCACTGGTTGCCATAGCAACCATGCGAGTGTTTATTGACCCACTCGAGAAGTAGAACTCCTCACGGTTTAATGGCCGAGCTGCGTGTAACTTATCTCCTTTCTTGATCATTTCTCTCGAAATAAACATCCTTGTTCCAATTAGAATGTTCAGAAATTTGATGAGATGTTCGTGGAGTGGCGAGTGTCGATAAAATAAGCAAATTTCGCACTGACAGTGACAACCTAGCTCGGGAAGCATGCTCATCCGTACATATGCCCCGCCCCTTGTAAGCACATGTTCATCGAATAGAACATTAATTGGAATTAGATAAGGCCGAAAAACTGTCATACAATGAATGATAGGAAGCAGATAATCATTGCACGAACAGCTTTTATTTATCCTTGACTTTCTGACACTATAGTTGATTGTAATATTCAAGCACCTACTAGTACCCAACACTCTGCCTAGAAATGTCAGCAAGTGCATTTCACTTTTGCTTCTTTGCCTTTGTATTCTTGCTGGTTACATATCAAGTAGTTTCGCTGCAAATTGTGGAAATAACCCAGCGAGATGTTGTGAATAACCGACCAATAATAGGTATAATCTGTGGTATAGTCTAAATGTCCGATGGCAATGAAACGGGCTTGGCACCGAATCGTTGTCATTATTATTTTTTTTTTTACAAATTTTCAGGAGTACTATCACAAGAACCGTCAAGTACAGTTAACGGATATTACCCTGAAAATCATACAAGCTATGTCGCAGCTTCGTATGTCAAGTTCCTAGAAGGGGCTGGTGCCAGAGTGGTTCCGATACCCATAAAAAAGGACAAAGAGTTCTATGACAACTTGTTGAATAATCTAAATGGGTAGGTAATTAATTAGAATCTAAGTTTATTTGCAGGGGGCGAGAACCTAATGCCTCCTCTTAAATAACAAAATATTCAAAAAAAAATTTCGCATATCCAAAATCAGTTGCGTGTGTTAATACTATATTCTGGTACGTCAGAGTCCAGGGGAGATACATCAAACTTCTTCTAAATGGCAGGAAATGCCTATAAAAACTGAAGAATGCAGTTATGCTCTAATATTTTAACTTGGACCAGTTTAAATTTGATTGGATAGCAATCTTTTCCTTAAACAGTCTTTAGTTTGGCAATGAGCACAATTTCAAAAGAACCCTTTATCATTTATTTCCACTGACATGTTCTCTCAGCTATTATCTGCAAAAAGTTACATAACTGTTATCAGGCATCGATTTTAATCCTCAAAAAGATCATCTATCAACTAGAATAAGTATGTAATTCTACAGAAAGATAAGAATAACTAACATACTGACGGTTATCTACAGAGTACTTTTTCCCGGTGGTGCTGCGTACTTCAACAATACCCTCGGCTACGGAGACGCTGGTCATGCCATCTTCTCTAGGGCCAAGGAGTTGAATGATGCTGGCCAGTATTTCCCTGTATGGGGAACGTGTCTTGGCTTTGAGCTTCTAGCGTACCTGGCTGCCAACAAAGTGGAGCCGAGAGTGTTCTGCCATTCGCAGAATGTTAGCTTGCCACTTCGGTTTAGACCTGGTATGTACCAGGTGGTAACACGGTACATGTCGGAATTGGCATTTTTATGAAGTCCTTAACCAATAAAATAACATGTAATGTCCTAAATCAAAAGTTACCAAGACCAAGATTTCGTGTCATTACGATTTCAATTGTAGATTCTACTTTCGGTAACTATGGAGATGTTGAGATTGGCTGACAAAGCTGCTAAAATCTGTTATCACTTTCAATTTATGTGCAATTTTGGGACATATTTGACTGGTACATTATTTTGTTCAAGTTTATCAGCAAAAATCAAGTATTATAAATCGATGGGCTTCAGAGGCATTTTGGAATTTATTTCAATATTTTTAGACATTTGAGATAGTGTAACAACTACCTGTTAATGAACTACCTTTGGTTTAATAATGTGGTTATCTTTTTTGTAGACTACTTTAACAGCAACTTATTTAAGGACATTCCCAGAAACATCTTGGATATACTTTCCTCCCAAGACGTTACGGCCAACTTCCATTCTCTCTGCGTCACCGAAGAGGTGAGCATTCAATTTTTGTTTTGATCTGAGACTTAAAAATAGCAAAACAATACAAATATGCCCTAAAAAACCTGTAAGTTATCATTCCTTGATGAGGAATATCAATGAATGTTAGCAGCATTAGCCCTCACACTTCTTCTTCACTAAAACAATTTATTTTAGGCACTCGAAACTCTGGGCCTAGACTCAGAATGGCACGTGCTTTCCATCAACCAAGATGACGACGGGCTCGAATTCATATCGTCGTTCGAGTCTCGAACTTACCCGTTCTACGGCGTCCAGTTCCACCCAGAAAAGAACGCCTACGAGTTCAAAAAGTCAAAGAACATCCCACATTCGCCTGAAGCGGTCCAGGTCATGCAGTACTTTGCCAACTTCTTTGTTGCTGAAGGTGAGTACAGGATTAATTTCAAGATAGAAATTTTGTTAAATAATTTTCAAATTAAAACCCACTTGAAAGATAGTTTATATCTTACAAACCTACCAGCGTGGGATAATTTCTTATGGCACAATCAACTAGCTGCCCCAGGTGAGCATCGGGTTTGGTATGCATGTTCAACTGGCAGAGTTACTCGCTCTCAGATGCACTTTCTTTGCTCCGAGAAATTTCACGGTGCAACCGTAAAAAAAATGAAGACACCAACAGTTTTTGGGGGAGAGTGCTCTTGTTTGGAGCTGGTGCAAGCCCGGTGGAGAGTAAGACTTCGTCGAGCAAGTTTCAAACCCGTACTGGTCCAGGCCGGTCAAAAATACTATGCTAACACCAGTTACAATCGGCTCAAAATAGTTATCTTTAAGCGAGGTAGTGTCAAACAATGTATTTAAACTAACCTAATTTTCTTTCTCTTTCAGCTCGAAAGAGCGACCACTCGTTCCCCAACTTGGCTTCTGAGCAGGCTGCTCTCATCTACAACTACCCAGTAACATTTACTGGAGACCACCTCTCATACGAGCAGGTGTATTTCTTTGACTATGAATAGTGCAACTAATAAAAATGACGATCAACAAGATGATGAAATAAATAACAATATTATTTGAAAAAAATTATGTTTTTTCACGTCGTTTAAGATAACAAAGCTAAGTAAAATATAATTTGACGAAGCTAACATGATGCTTCTGATTGCATGCTATATGCAAATGTTTTAATTATAATCATTTTTGTTGCCTTCTTTGAAAATTAGAAATACAATCATGCATGAGATTCAATGGTAGATTCATCTTTTGGTAGCCATGGAGATGATGCAGAGATCGCCTGACAGAACTTCTCAAATGTACTTTCTTATTTTACCGTGGGTCAATTGTTGTAGGTATGTTATCTTGTTATAATCTTGTTATTTGTGATTTGTTATTATGCAAATGCCAGAGCAAGTTCACATATGCACAGCCATTTTGTGCAGCGGAGAACGTTTTCTTATTGCTTAAAGCCCGTAAACCAAAAATATAATTAGTTATCATTCAACAGCTGACAAATATTAGGAAATATTTAAGAATTGGACAAGTTTTGTAGGTATTACAGAAAAGGCGGGCTATGGTAATTAATTAATATTTTCTTTCAACTCATATTTACAAATTCCAAAATGCACTCAATTTTTATCAGCTACTACTAAAACTACATACGTAAGAAGTAAATTCAGACTAGACTCTGCCTGTCCCTATATCAGAAAGTGTCCTACAATTTAATTCAGAACATTGTCAAATAATCTGGAAGATACTGGGCGACCAACTCCTTGCATTATTTCAGCATTAGGAGTCTCGTTTTCAGCGGCAGCTCTGGCTTTGTTGTCTCGGCCCTTGCGGTATGTTAAAGTCAACATCGGTGCTTGTGATCCTTGTGATTTCGTTCGCGAATCACGTTCAATCAGTTCCTGTCAGAATATGAATGGTGATGATAAGTAACAGAACACAAAATAATTTGTTAGAGTAAAAATTATCTAAAAAAGTATGGATATCAGGTAATTTAGGACTTACTCTGAGAAGCGGTGGGAAAGGCATTTCAGTGGGAAGTACTTTTGCAGCAGGAACAGATTCAATTTTGCAATAAGATTCTTCGTCGGCTTTTGGCAGCAATCGGTAGTCTGCTTTGTAGGAAGTGCTACAAATCTCTGCTAGTTTTGGGTATTTCTTCCCTCGAAAAGTTTTCTCTGCCCACAAGCGCACTTTCCGAGTCTCCTGCAAGCATACACAGAGCGAATATTCTGGTCAGAAAAGAAAAGCTATTAGCAGTAAAATTTAGAATAAAAACAAATTTGACTTAGTCTTACCTCATTGGGAAGAGTTTCTACTTTGCATATTTTCAAGTAGCTTGGTTCTGGATATCTTTCAAATGCACTCCGTACGACAACGCGACCCACACCAAAATTTTTGAGGTTACCTATTATTTCCCAAAGCGTTTTTCCCTTAAAGTCTGTCTTCCGGCCGATATATTTGATTGGCATTGCACTGTCTCCTTATAAAAGATTCAAAAAGTTCACAGACCTACACGCGAATACTCTTACAACGCCAAATAATGCGAATTTAATACACGATTTTGACAGATACGAGGACATGCACCTAAACCGAAAAACGACCTTCACAGATGTGTTTGCTTCACAGCAAGTACAACTTTTGCGCAAAAATTTAAAATATACTTCAGGGGTGGACTGGCTCAAAAAAGCTTTTCAGAAAATGGGCTCGGAATAATGTGACATGCTATTAAAATATGTGGTGGTGCAGTAGGCAATGGGGAGGCGCAATAATAATTTTCAACAACCGTTGCAAAATGCATTCATATCATATTGATCGGGAATGGGAAAACATTGAAAACATTTGGCAGAGTTTCAGCAGATTACAATTGAAATTAAGTACGAGGTGGAAGTGAACTAAAACTTATTTTTGCTAGCCTCTTATACCTTGGCCTCTTATCATTCGCAGCTCTTTCTGCTATTTAATCTAGGGCTATTCGGAGCCCAACTTGTTGTGCTTGCACTATTCCTTTCCTCGAGACATATTTTCGACCAAAAATAAATAAAATAAAATAAAATAAAATAAATAAAATAATATGTGTTCCTTACAATTATGTGTTCCTAGCAATTATATTTCATATTTGTAATTATATATTAGATGTTTATGTATGTACCTTACCACAGTGCAGCAAATGCACACTTGTAAGAGAAATACATACAATACAATACAACTCCGATATTAAAGCAATCAGTGTTAGAAGCTGGACTACAAGTTACTTGGGTTTGGTGAATGGTGGCATTGTAGAGAATTTTAAATTAGCTCGAGCGCTAATATCAGAGGAAAATTCTGTGTATTATAGTGCATCGCTGTTCCCTTAAGCCGTTTATGGTCTACATTCAGGTCAGGTACAGGTACATTTTGAGTTTTAGCACTGCCGATTAGTTCCAAGAACCTTACATTTATTATCAATTAGGGTACATTTCATTTTATTTGTGTGCTTATCAACTGAGAGGCCAGATTGATTTCAAGTGGGTTGCAATACCATACAAGGGGTGCACTAAGAGCTCGTTTTAAATTCTCCAGTTAAAAAAGTAACTGAGGTCGAGATTCAAATATCAGTATCTGATTGGCCAAGACCATGGTGAGGAGTCTTTAGCTGGCAGTTATCTTTTATCAGACATTGTAAAACTGGCCCTAAACAATCAAAGCACCAAATATTCACAAGAAATAGCAATAGCTCTCACGTTTGGAAATCACAGGTTGAGAATGGGCACAACAATATATTTTTCCTTAATTTAAAGCTTGCAAAAAATTACAAGGCATAATTTAACCAAAAAGGTTTGAAACATTGCAACTTATGGTTCAATTATGTTTTATTCTATTTGGCCATAATTGGCATGCAAGGTTCATTTAGTTTGCTAATATTGAATCGATTTAAATACAGAAAATCTTGTACATAGCAAGGAAACTATTTTATTACCTGGGTAATGGAATGTTACACAGTATCAATATCACAAATTACAGTAAGCAGTAGTTTTAAGGTACAATTACTGCTGTCCAAAACCAATGGCAAATTAGAAATCAAAATGTTATGTCTGCCATCATCCAGAAGGACATCAGGCGGTACGTTGCACAATATGGATCCAGTTCAATATCTAACAGGCAAATTGGATTCGGAGAGCAGTAAACCGAACAATGATTAAAACCTTTTAAATAGTCTTATAATGGTTAGTAATGAAGTTAAACGTTTTTCAATAGGGAATGATCATTATTTCAGCGATTTGGCTAACATTTTCAGATTGTCTCGAGCGCTTTTAAGTGCTGGATCAAGCTCTACGGCACGTAGGTACGACTCTTTGGCCATTGAGAGCTTCTTCCAGCGATGGTACAGAACACCTGTAGAAGAGATCAAATAGAATGAAAAACTGGAGGAATCCTTACTAAGTATTCTGCTAGAATCGTGTTGGTTTGCAGTAAATACAGGGTTTCAATGCCAATTAATTACAGGTATAGGTAGCTATAACAGATATTTCACCCTGGGCTAAAATTGCTACCTAAGCATTGGGGTAGGGAAGACCTGAAAATATTTACAGCATCCCCCTTGCCTTCAAGCTTAAATAGTTTGGACCTCTTATATGGATGGAGTTATTTGTAAATTAGTCTAGACCTGCACTGCTGATAATGGAAAGAATTTTCGGTGATAACAATCAAGTTCCTTTATGGATGTTGTAACCTCTCTTACACTAGAGATGCTAGCTATCTCCTGTGGCAGCTTTCTAAACTTCCAGCAATGATTTATTTTTCATAGAAGGTTCCCCCCTAAAGGATGGTATATCTGTGTGAGCTTTATCTGTTGTACACCATGCCACTTAGTTTGAATGTTCTATGCCAAAAATCTGGATATGAGAATGGGGAAGGTAGAAAGGAGATATGGAACTTACCGAGAGATGCATTGGTAAGCAGCAAGAACAACTCAACTGATAATTTTCGTTGCCTACCATCGCTCTCTCCGTAAATTCCGAAACTCCATTCTAAGATCCTCTTCATCATTCTCCAGCCACGAAATAAATTAAATCTCAAACGATTGAAATCGACAGAGGTTGAAGACTTGCCTAGATTCGAGTGGTAAGCTGCGTTGTCCGGGTCGAGCTCCAGGGCGCGAGCAAAGTGGCGTTCGGCCTCGAGGAACCGTGCTCCCTTGCCTAGCGAGTTGCCCAGGTGGAAGTGCAGCGCAGCCTCGTTGGGAAGCGCAGTCAGCGCCTCTTGCGCCACCGCCACTGCACGCTCCGTTTCACCTACAGACCAGCACCGTCAAAGTTATTTTTGAAAACTAAGTGCCGCTCTTCTCGTGGTTCGTTAACGACATCGCAAAAATGAATGCTAATGATAAAACAGAGAACTATTGAGCAATGATCGGCAGTGCAATCAAGTAAGATTAAATTTCTCATAATAACTTATAAATAATAAGTAATAACTCATTCTTTTAGACAAGTTCCAAATTTTGAAGCTTGAAACTTTCTGGGGATGCCCAAGGTTTTGTTTAGAAATTTCAACCCAGAATGGAATACCTATGTAAGTCAATTAACGGTCTGATAATTTTTCAACATCTCACTACAAATCAGCACTCAGCATACGCCAATATTTAAGGCCTGCTTACCACGCGATGTCACAAGTTATCTGATAAGTGATAAGTATCTCGTTTGTAGGTCTTCGAAAGTACCTGCTTGCCGACCCACCTGTCGCATCCAGCATGATGATCATGTTGTTCCACGAAACAACGTGAGTCGGGCGAAGTCGGGTCGCATGTCTCCACGCCTCCATTGCGGCGGCATGTCGCTTCTGCTCGAGAAACTGAAACACGTGCCATGCTTGCGTTACCGACGTGCTGACTCGGCTTTCAATGGCTGGAAAGACCGTGTTTTTAAATCGTAAACACCTGGCTTAGTGTGTCATTCTATGAAAAGGTTGATGCTTTGGTGCCTAAAACTCGCATAATACTCCATGAGTGTTGGCTCCCCTATCTATTCACTTATCCAAAGCCAACAATTAAACCATGGAAGCAGTTTTACAATGCATATTAAAAGACAAACTAACCTTGACCTTAGGCACTGACAAAAATGTAAAAACTGACCTGGACATAACAGGTTACTTACAGCCTAAGACCAGCAAATAGAGGAATGGGTTCTTCATCAAGAAAGGTGCAATAGAAAAGCAAGAACTTTGTTTAAGAGGGTTTCAAAAACAAAAATTGAGTGAGTCCACCAACTACATCTCACAACTAGGAAATGTTTATTCCTAATTGATTCAGCAGGAACATTAGAGGTATTCGGGTCTAACATCTAATGCACTTTGCAAGGCATTCCAAGTGCAAGCATCAACGACTAGACACGGTGTCCACCGCTCACCATATTGCCGAGGTTGTAGTAACAGTCCGGGTAGTTGTTTCGGTGACGCAATGCCATGCGGTAGCTCGCCTCTGCTTCTTTCGGCCTGTTCAGTGCAGTCAGCACGATGCCCAGGTTCATCCATGCCGCTGCAAACTCAGGCCTGCCACAACACACACTGATATCAAGACCGTTTGCATTATGGAAAAAATTGACGGTAGTTGGGGTTAATTTCTACTGAAAAACAGGCTGAAAACTGTAGCATATGAACACTGTCAGATTCCACTACTCACAACGAAAAATGGCCAAAACATCGTACGATTCTCTCAACATCTATAGAAATCAGCATTTCCAACCTCGATAAGTTGTATTTCCTTTTTCCTTTTTCCAATATATGTTCCCCGGAATGTATACTAGTTCCTAAGCTGTTTTCACAAATAAATAAATAAATAGATAAATAATAAAAAATTAGGTTCTCTAGTTAGATGAAATCTTATTTAAATTCCAAACGCTTGCAATGCGCGGGCTATTTTATTATTATGAACACTATAACCGTCTCAAAAATTGATGCCCAAACGGGGACTCGAATCGCGATCTCCACCTATTGCGGGTGTTGTTCTAACCTATTGAGCTACTTTGAAAGTGTTAGAAAGTGTTCAAGTAGCTCAATGGGTTAGAGCAACACCCGCGATAGGTAGAGATCGGGGTTCGAGTCCTCGTTTGGGCATCAATTTTTAAGACGGTTATAGTGTTCATAAGAATAAAAAAGGTTCTCTAGTTTTAGCAAAATCTGAAAGTGTGAGAGTTACCTGATATGAACGGCACGTGCCAGCAGCGTCTGGGCCTCAGCCAAACGTCCTTGGTCGCGCAGCAGGTTCGCAAGATTGTTCATCGCTTGGTCGTAGCGCGGGTGCAGAGAGATCGCGCGCCGGTACCGGCTCTCAGCCAGCGCACGCTGCCCAGCGTCACCTGCGCTCTTGGCCGCGTTGTAGTGGACCTGCGCAAGAAAACAGATACAGATTTTTTCGGTATTTTATTTCAGAAAATACAAAATATGTTCGTTTTTGAGTTATTGATAGAGCCACGATTATATGGTGATGCGCGAAATCGCGAATTGTTCTTATCTCTTGTTATTCTTACAAATGAGTGCGATTCATTGAATTCCCATCTCAAATATGTAAGAAGCTCATCGCGACATAACGCGAAATTCACGAAAAATCATCCATAACAACGAAATCAACTATTTTCCGCGAAATCATCGCGAAATGAGCCTTTTCCCATCCAATTATCTTAAATTTCAGATAATCGGTTTTTTTTTCATTTTTATCAAACCATATTTCACGGAAAACAAATAAACAAATAAAATAACCCATTCGTTTTTATGCTAAATTAAGAGATAATGAAGCTATTTCACTGAAATATGTGTATTTTGCAAAATATTTAAAATGTTTGTTTTATCTCTCTAAACACACATTTCCATGAATTTGTCATATTCAGGTCTGTTTCTCATCAAATGCTGTCAACATTCCTAAGCTTAGGGGGTAGAAGTAGTGGGGCAAAATGTTTGCAGTAGGAAACCATTGCCATTGGTTGGCTGAATCTTCCCCTCCTTGCCATGTGAGCACCAGCACCACATGCATTCAGTCTATTTAGAGATTAGCTGGGATTTCAAATTTCAATGGGGTGTAATAAATCTTTGACTTTTGAGGATCAAACAAAGCAACTCTTTGTGAGTGATGGATATATTTTGATGTGTGGAATCTGGATCACCGAATTGTCTGGGAGAAAAAAGACAATCTTGCAAAGTATGTTGTTAGTACCAGGCAGTGGGTCTAATTCAAATTCTAATGGACATAAAAATCTCAAACCCCTCATTTGCAGTTCTGACTTAGCAAACTATTTGAGCCCCAGTGAACAGTGTTGGTGCAGAGAGGTTTTTTAGGGAATCTACCATTGAAACTTGTTCAATGTTCAGTTTAACAAGTGGTAGGTGTCGCTCATGCTGCCATACAATGTATTTCATGGTGGCATTTATGTAAAATATTGATTTGTGCTATTAATTTTGTTCCAAGTCCCTAACAAATACCTACCGATGTTGAGGACCTACACTTAATACTTGCTTTATTGTAATTATTATTGATCACTTCTTTATTAAAGATCCCAGTGCTTACCCTAAATCTTCATTCCTTTCGAATGTAGATCGCAAAACCCCTTTTTTCTATTTAGCTATAAACGCTAAAATTCAAATAATTAGCACTAAAATTTCGATAAAACTAATGCTAAAAACACGTTTTTTCTTTTTTTCGTCACCTATGTCTGAAATCTGTTATAGACATGAAATTCTGTACTTTTTCCATAACACCGCCATAACACCGAAATCCAAAAAGCGTACCACGAAATTATCGAAATCATAACACCGTAAAATCTTGGCTCTAGTTATTGACCCTGATTATTTTATTTAGATGCATTTAGGATGCTTGAACTAATAATAATAATAATAATAGTTTTATTTCAGTAACAACATTTACATGTTATTGAATACGTCACATTTTAAAATATTTACAGGGATAATGACAATGCTTTAAAACTCTTTAAGTGAATATAATGTGCTTTTAGATAAGTATGCATGTAGTTCTGCCTTGAAGATGCTAATATTGTCAATAGATTTTAAAACTTCAGGTAGTTTGGTATGGTGAAGGTTTCTTAAGTTTATTAAAATAAAAAGAGCCTGCATAATTTGGGTTTGTTGTGAAAAGTTTAAGGTTATTAAATTATTGTAATTAATACTTTACTACAATACAATTACTAGGTAATTGTTATACTTTTGTGTGGTTCTTTTGTTATTGGAAAGTTGTCAGGACTGCTCTTACCCTTGAAAAAGTTACAGGTACAAGCTCCGAAACGTTGGGAAATTTAGTTGTTCTTTACTTAGCAATCAAAACCCAGTTCAAATAGTTTTTGTTAGAACAGATACTGGTCAAGCAATACGGATTGCCATGTTTGCGTAACTAGCTCCAGTTGGTTTGGAACAAAGGTTTTATGGACCACATATGTTCAATTCCAGGTGCAAAACTTTGAGATAAGGGGTTATGCAAAGTTTTAATGCATATCCTTCGTCTACAACCTTAAGCAGTTAGGAGCTTTTCCAATGTATGGGGTTATTTGCAATTTGTCTGAGGTCACTCGTGCTGTTTAGAAAACCAGTTTTCTCTGATATATCTCACTACGGCAGCATATTTCTCAGTTGAAAGCAGCGATCAGCTTCTTGTAGACTTTCATTCTAACGACAGTATTTCGTTAAAATCTTTAAAAAAATTAGGGATTTTAACTGATCCCTCTCTGTATGTGTATAATACCATTTTACAGGTTAAAACATTAAATTTAAATAAAGACAGTCAAATCCACAATCACTATACATGACAAGCCAAAGAGTTCACTGTAAAGGCCCATAGACTAACAATATTTACCAGAAACCCAGTATATGCCGGGGCCAAACTTTTCAACTTATTACCAGCTGCACTAAAAGGTCTATTACAAATTTACATATTTTTAAAAATTTTCTTACTTCACAAGTGTTTGTATAGCTTTGAAGAAATGTGAATGTTGTTGGATAATCTCTGATGTCATACTTTTAATAAAATTACTCCCCTAGTTTTAGTTTAATGCATTATTAAGAAATTATTAAATTTATGGCTATTCTTTATATGAGGGTCTAGCCACAGCACTTGAGGGAGGGAAACAAGGGTAATATAAGTTGTAATAATAACTGGGAACTTCCAGATAATATAAAATTAAAGAGAATGAACATAAATAACACCAATCTTTCAGTTTCTGTAGTAAAAATGCGCCAAATCGATGGCAGCCTGCGAGTTAAGCGTACCTTCGCGTTGAGCGGACAAACGTCAAGCGCGGACTCGAACAGAGCGGTCTCCGTCCGCCACTCAGCGCTGCGTTGGAACGAACGGGTTGCAAACACGACAACCAGAAAGACGTAGCAAGCTTGGAGCACCTGGGAAAAAAGACGGATCTAAATGGCCTTTTCAAAACGTATTGAAAAACTAAGAAAAAATATTTGAAATAGGTTTTGAATGCTAAGTAAAGGGCAACTAAATTTCCCAACATTTCGTAACATGTACTAGTTACTTCTTCAAGGGTTAGAGCAGTCCTGACAATTTTCCGATAACTAAAGAACCACATAAGTGCAAAGGATAAATCAAGTAGACATGAGTCTAAAAACCATCATATTCTGAAACTTATTCTTACCTCTCTGAGTTAAGGAAGCCATGACAGCTAATATATGAAACTACAATTGTTTTTAGACTCATGTCTACTTGATGTAACCTTAGCACTAGTTTTAACAAAAACTCTTCGAACTGGATTTTGAATGCTAAGTGAAGAACAACTAAATTTCCCAACGTTTCGTAACTTGTACCTGTTACTTTTTCAAGGATAAGAGCAGTCCTGACAATTTCAAAACCCATTCAAATCCCAGTTCAAATAGTTTTTGTTAGACATATGATACTCTTTATTGTTTGGTTAGAGAACTGAAAAGCCGGACAATTTGTGTGGGAAGGCAATGAAAGAGGGAAAGCGTAGTTAACCAGAAAATCGTCAAATAAACGGCGTTTTACGGATCAGTAGAGGCTATGTTTTGGCAGACGACTTAATCTCCCTTTTCAAAACTCAGCCAACAAGTGAATCGGAATAAATTCCCAGGAGTGACTTACGATTCGTGGACACCGCGCTACAGACGCCTGCCGCAGGCCGATCGTGACGAGCAGGCAAGCACCGGCCGATGGGACGTAAAGAACGCGCTCGGCGATCACGAACCCGACGCGGAACACAACGTTGGCAGCCGGCAGGAATGAGACGGCTGTCAGAGCAATGCTCACAACGCAGCACCTGTTGACAACGAGCAGTCCAGGTTAGGTTAGAAAGCACAAAAGCCTCTCAAAAAGATGCACAAAAGATTCTCTCAACATCTGTAGAAATCAGCATTTCCAACCTCGATAAGTTGCATTTCCTTTTTCCTTTTCCCCGATATATATAAAAATAAGATTCTCTAGATAGATGAAATCTTATTTAAATTGCAAACGCTTGCAATGCGCGGGGTATTTTATTATTATGAACACCATAACCGTCTCAAAAATTGATGCCCAAACGGGAACTCGAATCTATAACCTAACCGCGATAGGTGGAGATCGGGGTTCGAGTCCCCGTTTGGGCATCAATTTTTGAGACGGTTATAGCGTTGAGGTTATAGTGTTTATAATAATAAAACATACCGAGTAAATTGTTCATTCAATTTTAAAGTTGCTCTGCTTTATTTACTTTCCACACCCTGACTTTTGGAGCTCGTAACTGAATGATAAAAACATACCGTCTACTGCGTGAACCACGGGAGCCCAGCGCTACCGCGACCGCGCCAAGCAACGCAACCCAGAACGCCAAAGTAGCAGCGTTGCGCGGATCGGAGATGGAGGTGATGAGCGGCACGCAGCCCATCGACCAATCGAAGCACAGCCACGAAGGGCAGAGCAGAAGCCATCCGTTCAGAGCGTATACGTGGTTGAAACTCAGGGTCTGTGCACGGAGAAAAGCATTTATTTTAAATGATAGCCGATCGTACAGTATTGATAATCAATAATCAATAAAAAATCTAATTTTAAAGAAAAGATTTAGCTGGAACACTGACAGATGAGCATGTTAAGTAACTGGGTATTATTAATAGAATGGGTTACCATCCTGAAAGAGTGATGAACTACTTTGCTTTGCCCTCTGATGCTACCCCAATAAGGATTAAGACCAAAAGATATATAATATCTTTAGGGTCAAGTATTTATTAACGACGACCAGAACAATTTCTGAAAACATGCCCCCCACTATCAAAATGTACCAACACAGATTTACATGGTAGTACTTGTTTGGGACAGGGCAAATAAATTTCCACCTAAATTTAAGTAAAATAAAGTGTGGTCTGCAAAATGATTGTGTGCTTTAACTCAAGTTCCCACCCATTATCAAAATTACTGTAAGTGTATTTTTAATAAAATGAGACATGGAAAGGAAACGTCAGTCACAACATTACACGGTTGTCATCCTCAAAGAGTAAACGTTAGTAAACCGAATAAAGAACCGGAGATAAGACCACCAACCCGAACCAGCCGGCTGGGATGGAACGAGGCTGGGTTGTCAACGTCGTGGAAAGTCGGTGGCCCAGATCCCATGAGGCGGAGACGGAACGCCAACAGAGCCAGGCCCGCTGTGGCCAAGAATGCTTGCCTCAGCACCAATCGACGAAGCCACCCTTCCTGTGCAAGGCCAGAGGGCAACGTTAGATTTCAATGCAAATTACCTCCCTAGTCACCATCCTAAAATAGCAACCTATCATAAATACCAAATACCATGCAATTTCCATCCAATACCGACTTTCCAGAGTCAGTTTGACAGCTAAGAGCATAGAAAATTAACTAGGCTAGAAAAGTATTAAAAAGGATTAGGACTAACCAAATTCTTATTCTACGCTAAGAGCATCCTTTCATTTCCAGCCATTGCTAGAAAATGTCTGATCTTTTATCCTAGCGATTGGAGCATTATTCGTAGATAAGCATTATTCTATCTTTTTTTTTGATCAGGTCAATCATCTTTCAATATGCAAAAGCCCGCAAAGGGGCATGGCACATCACACAGCCATGTCCCAGTGGAAATTGAAAAATTTGGCGTTTGGTAAAACTGTATGTTGTGAGTGAAAGGTTAATGCACTAGCACCCTAGATTGAAACACGAAACGTGTCCTAATTCTTGAATGTTCTTTTGAAGTAAATTGAGGGATGGTGATATATTTTACGTCTCTAATTACCGTGGCTTTTTTAACGTCCCAGCCCTTGACGTGGCGAAACAAGGGAAGCAGAGACAGTGGGTGAACCGAGTTCACTATCAGAATGTCGTACGCTGAACAGAGACCCTGGAAAAACAAATTCAGGTCAGATTCATATCGCAATCGCAGACCATTCGTAGCCTCCAAGCTTGGACTACACTTACCAGTACCGTGATGCCTTGCTCCTTGCATAGCGTGGCGGCAGCGGCCAAGCCAGCGCACGATGTTAACGCCGAGAGATTGCGCTGAAGCCCTCGGCAGGCGCTGGCAAAGCTCAGGAAACTCAGAAGGCTGAGAAGAGCGCAGAGGAGATCGGCACGGCCCACGATTCCTGCCACCTGGTGGTACAATAATAATAACATTGCAAAAACAAACTAGTAAAATACAAAATTGTTCTTTACTTAGCATTCAAAGCCCAGTTCAAATAGCTTTTGTTAAAACTAGTGCTAAGGTTACATCAAGTAGACATGAGTCTAAGAACAATCATAGTATAATACAATTTGATTCCACCTATATTATCCAAGAGCCAGATTGTTTGTTACTTTCCATGATGTACAGAAACTGCTCAACTATAGAATCTACTGCAAATACATTTTAAAATAGCATGATGATTCGGCTGCCAATTATGAACCTAATTTTCAATGGCAAACATTCGATATTCGGTGATCTCAGTGAACTCACGGCCTCCGTGTGAACAGGGTGCACAGCAAAGAGCCACGCAGCGAGGAACGCGGCACGTGGGCAACGTCCGCCAAGGAGGTGCCGGAAAGTCGGCAGTGTCAGCGCGGAAACCAGCCCGTGGAGTACGGAGTTGGCGAAACGAAAACCCCAAGGACGGAGCTCTCCACCGCTGAGCCACAAGTTCAGACTGCAAGCAGGGCCAAGGTTGGAAGTAAAAGTTTTGATATTTTCTTTTTACCAACTATTTAACAACTAACAGGTACAGTCTAGCCCGTGAGAGAAGATACCAGCACAAGGACTGTCTCCCTGCATTGCTACAGTCTAGCCCGTGAGAGAAGATACCAGCCCAAGGACTGTCCCCTGCATTGCTACAGTCTAGTCCGAGAGAGAAGATACCAGCACAAGGACTGTCCCCCTGCATTGCTACAGTCTAGCTCGTGAGAGAAGATACCAGCACAAGGACTGTCCCCTGCATTGCTACAGTCTAGCCCGTGAGAGAAGATACCAGCACAAGGACTGTCCCCCTGCATTGCTACAGTCTAGCCTGTGAGAGAAGATACCAGCACAAGGACTGTCCCCTGCATTGCTCCAGTCTAGCCCGTGAGGGAAGATACTGGCTCAAGGGCTGCCCCCCTAGCCCTAAGATTGTTATAATTTGTAGAAAAATTCTTGAACAAAATATCTTTGCACAATATCTTCAGAGCAAAAGAAAAAAGGCAGGCATCAGCACAGATGATTTGTAGTGTTTTTAAAATAACAGTTGGCCTGCATGTCACCTTAAAATTACCGGCGGCGTTTCTGCCGGAAAAGTATGTTCTTCCTCCAAACGGAGGAAATGCATGCCAAGGCAATATAAAGAGTAGCAAGAAAATACTGGGTAGATATAAAGTATTCACATGATTGTTTTAAAAATAGCAATATCCTTGGCATATTTCTACACTCCTGCAGTCAATTCAAATTCAATTAAAATAAGTGTTCAAAGCTGTGACGAGAAATTAAAATATACTTCAGGAAAAATGTGAATAACACTGCCCATGCCAATTAATGGCTTGGGACATCCACTAGCACAATAAGTATGAAACCAAGATGTGCATAGAATATTCTCTTCGATCATGAAGTACGAGGCTTCAAAAGAAAAGTCTCACCGGAAAGATAGCACTGTGAGAGGGCGATACGACTTGTGACTAGCGTTGTTCGTGAGCCGAGTGCCCCAAAAGTCATTAAAGAACAACCTCGAAAGCGGTGCATCAGGACGCATGTCGGGATTGTTAACAATCGCCTCTGAATCGTCGAACACAAAATCCCCGTCCCACGAGTTGCAAAAGCAAGCTACAGCGGACGTGACGACAACCAGCACTGCCACTAGATCTGGTGGCTCTGGAATATTAAAAAACATGTGTTCAATTTGGGATAGAAGATTGTGTACCTACTTTAAGGGTTGTACCTATGGTTGTAAAGATTCGTAAGTCTAACCTGGTATCGGGAAAGCAGTGTCCCATAAAGATGACTTTTTTCGGCTCTGTGTACAACCAACTGAATCGACCCTAGAAGGTTTTGACATTTTGACTTAGAGTTCTCTTGGATCAATGAAACCTAGAGCATAGCATTTGGAATACGGTCCAGTGCCCAAAGAGTTTAGTCATTTTGGTCTGCAGTGTTTTAAGCCCATGGGCCATGACAGGACCGGCATGAACACTGATCTAAAACCGGACACGAACAAAGTTTCTTTTTCGGTGTACATTGCACGACTAATCCAGGTTCACCATTCAACATTGTGATCAGACTGTTAAGGTTACTCTAAATGAATTAGCAGACATTTCTTGGAAATGGGTTTGACAGTTCAACACCACCACCTGTTGCTCGACGCCGGGTGGGGTACTTCATGTTGCCAGGTTCACTCTGCCACATGTGTTTTCTACACGGTGCTAGCTTCATTCACCATCACAAATTCAAATCTTTGTTCTATTCGCTCGGATTGAAATAAAAGCTGTAGATTGATGATATGTTCATTTTAATTTAGTGAGTTTATCACCACAATACAAACATTAATTGTTCCATACATAAGTTGGTACCTTATATCATTATATGAGATAAGTATATTTTACAAACATATATGGCCTGTTACATTTTGGCCTTCACTCTAATATTGGGTACAATTTAACAGCTATATTAATAGTTGGGAATTGGAATATCAAATTCTCATTGGACTTTTCGTTGTCTTCTTTGGTCTAATCTTTGGTAAATGCACCGACTCAAATGTTTGATATGAAACCGATCTCAAAACAAATCAGATCTAGCAAATGGGTATTTGAAACTGAGGAAATAACTTTGCAGAAAAAGACGCTCAGTTCTTTAATGCTTGAATAATTATGGACGTTTTGATAGCAGGGCAAATAAAGTATGTAGGTATGTAAGTACCTAGACAACCTTATCATTATAATTATAGTATTTTTGTCACTTCTAGAAATGAAAGTGACCCACGTCACAGGATAAATAGTAAATAGTGATATGGTATCGACTTAGATAAACAAATAATGACATGCCACACCAATCTAATACATAGATTTTTTGAAAGACACAAATAAATGCATACTTATTCCACAATGCTGAAAAATGCTTTCCACTTGGGAGTTGGAAGCTGTAAATCAGTAAAATAAAAATGTAATCGGCAAGATACATCCAGATGTCACAGTAACAAGAACTCTTTTACGGTGAGACTAGTTTTAAGAACACCCTTTGAAAACAGAGGACAAAACACAGACTTGTTGGTTTTTCTAGTAAGTTTTAGGATGGACTCACATGAGTGTCTACTACCTAAAAGTTTCCGGGGGACGCTATTCAAATGTACACTAAGGGCTATATTCTGCGAGTTTGGGAGGAGGGAGTTTTTGGGTGGGAGCTAGTCAACTTTGGCAGACTCGTGTGGCCACGGAGTCTCGCGTACGCTTGAAACCAGCTGTCGACTGAACACGTATTGAGTCACTTTTCGGGTCACCGTCCTGTGAAAAATAGAACAGGATTCAGTTAAAAAACAAGTTGAATCATAGGTTTTCTGTTTGCTTTGATCGTTTCTGTTTGCTTATAAATGATTTAAGAGTAAAAACGAAATAAAATACATTCCGTCTAAGTTGGTTTGCACTTGCAATAAACCTGAATGCATGATGGTTTTTAGACTCATGTCTACTTGATTTATCCTTAGCACTGGTGCTGGTGCACTGGTGGGCACAAAAACTATTTGAAATGGGTTTTGAATGCTAAGTAAAGGACAACTTTACTTCCTTACCTTTACTTGGGATTCAAAACCCATTTCAAATAGTTTTTGCTAACCCAAATACAGTTTCTCTCTCTGAAATGGAAGCAGTGCACCATGAAATCCTTGTAACTGACCCGACTATCAGTAGCACAGCCAGATACTGCATCCACGCCCATTTAGCGACCTGCCAGAAGCCAGGCCGATACTCAATACTGTCCTCCGGGTAGTAAATCGTCGCCGAAACGACGAACGGTCTATCATTTGGTCTCCCCGCTGTCCACAGCGGGTAAACGTTACGCAGCTGAGTGGACACTGCAATCATAGGTACAAGCTAAAATTACATCTGAACGATGCACGGTGAATAAGGAAAGAAAGAGCGACCGCAACTTACCGAAGAAGAAAATTCCTGAGAACTTTGACGTTTTGGCATGTTGCCAGTTGTCATTGTTCACAATGACATTAAGTCAAAAATTCAAATACTTTTCATACTATATACTACTACTCCATACATACCGTACATACATAGTAAGTTTCATATTAAATATTCTGCACTTCGTATTGTAATCTAACTTTAAACCTATTAAAAAGGACTGGGTACTTTTATTTTTGATTTATTATTAAGTATTAGCTCAGGCCTTGTTGGCTCTCTCACTCCATCTTTTCCACCCAATAACTAGTAGAATGACCATTGCATGCTCACCGCTTCTTGATGCATAGCGTCTCAGCAATGTGTCGAGGTCGAAGTCGCCCATCAAAATGGCGTTTCCGTCAACGATGCTTCCGTTAAATTCCGAATGTTTACCGTGCGCGGCCAGTAAGGTTTTTTGTACCAAACGGAGATCGGCAGACACGTCGAAACGTGCTCCTGGCAAACTGGAGCTGTGGTCTAAGAAACCCATTGACTCCATTGACAACGAATTCAGTTTCTACTCGGGACCGGAAAGAACATGAGGTTAATGTTTGTTGGGCAATAACATGCAAATCTGTGTAACTAAACAAACAAAAATTAAATTTCAGAAAAGAGATCTTTGCAATCACAAATGTAATTGAAAGCTTGATCCAACGTATTATTGAACTGTAAAGTTACTTACGTAGAGTCGATAGTCAAAAAAAAGGAAAAGCTTTATAGCGTGGACATTCTCAAAATTCTCCAAGGGAACACTCAGCTCAATCATCAGCTCATCGTACTTGCCATCCTTGTTGTGGTCAGATTCACGGGACTGTAAAGTTAAACAAATCAAGTTTTTACTGTAGCGTAAAATTTTCTATTTTCTACACAGTAGAAAATGTCAGCAGCTACTTTGTTAATATCTCCTATTAAGATTAAAATCTTACCTTGACCATCGAGCATTCTCGTAATTGAGGCATGAGATGCCGCAACTGTGGAAATGTTGAGCACATAATTGGAGAAAACAGCTCATCTGTTTCTACAATTAGCAAATACTCGTGCTTGAATTTGACATCAGGCTGTTCTCGAAATTGATCAGTTTTAATCCAAAACCCTAAAACGCAACAAAATGATTCGGCGTCAGTGGCAGAGTTTATTTCAAAGGATCTAGGTCATGAAAGAATGTGCACGGCAGGTAGACCTAGACGACCTAGACAACCCCCGGCAGGGGAACAGAGACTGTGTTATAATGAATTAAATTGGTTGTGTCATTACCATTGCTTCTGTATGCTAATAGAAAAGGACAAATTACGGTGCACGTTACTGATATGAGCACAAATAAAGTCGCCTTTGAACACAATGCAGTTTTGTATTTGTATCTGACAGATTCTGAAGCAGCTTCGTACACCGCCATTTCTTGAGCTTGCCTCGTTGCCATGGCAACCGTGCCCGGGGCGAGCCACTTTGCGCTTGCGCGTGTTGATAGCACAGCGGCAGTCGTTTGAACTCGGAAATATTCAAGCGAAAGTAGCATGAAAACAAATGTTAATTCTCACCATGGATTTTGAAGAACATAACAGATATCGTGATTTATCGATGGTGTAAGTATATAAGCAATAAGCAATAATAGTAAGCACTAACCGTTAATTAAATAATCTATACACTGACCACCCACTCACAAATCATAAATAATTACTTAAAAACACAATGTTTTCGTTGCATTGTGATTTGTAAAAAATAAGGGCTTCAAAACAAACTTAATGCATTTCAGTCTTTGGCACTTGATACACAACTATATAAATGTATCTGTCAATAACATTGATGTGGTCTTGGAGCTCTTTGAAGCTTCCGTCAGGATTACCAAGGAGCTAGGAGAAAATGCCACGAGCAATGGTGACCAGCTGTTGACTGTGAGTATTTTTGTTTTGTATGTAAGGTATAGGTAAAAAATAAAGCTACAAATGAACAAACTGAAACTTTTCATCCTTTTCAAATCCTTTGCAAATAATTCACTAAAATATTACAAAATTGGTTCAATCCAAATCCCCATAATGACATAATATGATTAAATAAAAAACAAAAAAAAACAAAATCAAAATTATCATTATGATTGCATTCTAGCAAATGTTAAGCAACATTATTCATGGTACAGTAAAAAATGTGAGATTTCATCTTCAAGAATTAACCTACGAAATTATCAACGGGATTCAAATCGAAAGCGTTTCAGCCCATGCCCCGATTGTTTCAAACACACAGCATAATGCAGTTGCCAATGGTAAATATTCATAAATATTTCAGTTCTTTTCCTAATAAAAAAATAAGTCAATGTTTAGTGATTTAGCCAATAACGATAATGGAAGATCAATAGGGCAGCGACCCAGTCCTGCCAAAAAAAAATTTAACACTTATCGCCTTTTTTGTACTCTATATTCATTATATTATTTCACTTCCTGAATATATGTATTTTACAAAATAAAGAAAATTGAATTGAATTGAAATTGAATTGAATTGATAAGCCAATTTCTTGTAAACTTTCATCAAAGGTACCAATTCATCAGCTGCAGCAGGAGGTTCTCACTGCGAAGAGCGTAAGAAATCTGTGGAAGCCATGAAAGTGTACCCAACTGGGCAGGGTCTTGAATCAGTCGCCGGAATGAAAGAAGCCAAAGAGATCATCGTGTTATCCATTATTATGCCAGTACATCACCCGAATCTCTTCGTTGGTAATCGGTTTTTTGTCTGTAAATGCATGTGTGTCCAGCTGGCAGCAAGTTTTGAAGTGTTTGTTTTCGTTAAGGTCGGAGGCCGTGTCGAAGTATATTCCTGTACGGACCTCCAGGAACAGGGAAAACACGGCTGGCTCATGCGGTCGCTGCCGAGATCGGATGCGCCTTTTACTCGCTGTGCAGCTCGACGTTACTCTCTTCCTGGTTTGGAGAGTCGGAGAAGTAAGTTAAAAAAATGAAAAGAAAAAAATTAATATTTAAATAAAAAATATTTTTTAAAAACACATTTTTAAAATAAACTAAAGAGTAAAAAATAATTTTTCTTGGTCCCATACAAGTTCTTAGCCATATACAGAATCCTTGTAAGATTTAAAACAAAAAAAAAGGGGGTGCTCGTAATATATTTGATCTAGCTACCTACACTTCTCACTCAACGGTTGCAATGTTTGTACGTTTAGTAATTACTTGACAAGCTCTATAGCTTGTCAATCAGTCCAGTGAAACAGCGATGAGGCAATGGCTGATGGAAAAGGTGATTGAAAAGATAATACAAACCAAAGTATTTCCCAAGTATTGAAAACGTTTTAAGTACGTTAAATTAATTTTCAAATATTGAAAATCATCTGCAGATGTCTCTAAAGCAGCAGTGTACTGTTGGAAAAAAAGATAAGTGCGTAGTGACCTTTTCCGATTTTTGTTTAATTGACAACAATTGAAAAATGCTGACTTTGTGTCTTAAATCTTTGTGTCTCGATTTAACAAAATCGTGAGTGGTCTGCGTATACCTGGGTATATTGACCACTACATTATTGCTTATAAAAATATAGAGCAAATTTCAATCCTGACAAAAACTATTTGAACTAATTTAACTGAGTCTAAAAACAATCATAATTTCAATCTGAAAAATAAAAATTGATAAAAAATTGATAAAATTGATAAAAAATCTATATAACAAACAAACAAAATAAATAGTAAACAAATACGGTATCGTACAGAATGGTCCGGGAGATCTTCGACCACGTGCGCACAAACAACGAGAAGTGTGTCGTCTTCATCGACGAGATCGACGGCATCTGCCGCACGCGAGCGGCCAACGACGGGGAGACGTCGCGGAGACTTAAGTCCGAGCTGCTCGTCCAAATGAACGACCTTCCGTGCTCGACTTTCCTCATAGCGGCCACTAACTGTCCGTGGGACGTAGACCCCGCCTTTTCAAGACGGTTCCAAAGAAGAATCTATGTACCGCTGCCCGATAAGTGAGTTATCTCTTTCATTTACGCATCGTTGAGTTTAAAGGTAGAGCCAGAGAGCAGGCATTAATATTTCTGCTGAACAACCAAGGTGGCAACACGTGGAAACGGTAGGTGTCTCCCTATGGCGCTGGCAGCCGTTCTTTTTAACAAATCTCTACAATTGAATAACTCCGACTCAAAATATCGGTATATGTATATCGATCGTTGTGGTTACCATTAATAAAGATTAATCGAGCGTAAACCAGTGCCAAATTCAAGTAAAATAAGAAATAACTAAATGAAATTTCTTAACACTCGAAACATTCTCTACTTCAGCATGGTTTCATGTTCATGACTTGCTGGTGCCTGTAAACAAGACTTCAGAAAGAAAAAATGAATTTGCTGCAAACTTGATTGAGAATCCTTGATCTTACTTTACGTAAATTGTTTGCAATTTTTTATATTGTAAGGCACATACAATTTTCAATGCCACTGCAGAAACGTCTAGCAATTGTTATATTAAACAACAGAATTGCACTACTAATTCACTGCAGTCAATTTATAGCTTGAATATTCCCGAGGCAATATTTCCTTTAATGAGCTTCCAAGCATTGCACCCACAACAAACTTAGAGCCATTTTCTTTCACTGCCCTCCTCAGAGCGGCTCGGCTGGATATCTTGGTAGCGGAGGTAGACCGATGCACCACTAGCCTCAGCCGTGAGGAGTGGGACCTCGTGGGGGAACTAACCGAAGGTTTCTCAGGCTCGGACCTCACCAGCCTCACTCAGACCGCCCTCTTGATGCCAGTCTCGGAGCTTACCAACGCCCAGTCTTGGGTCATACGCGAGTCTGGTACGTAGTCGACGTAGTTTAATATTTACTAGGACTTCTCAAACGCAATTTTGGATACGATTTTGATGGCACTGTTTTGACAACGGGCCCTGTGACTCTGGTCTGATGGCATCGGTGAATGAGTGGTTGATGAGAATGATGATAACATAGCCTAGCCTAAAAGGGAGGAAAGTTATCCCTGTACCGGCATGTAGTCTACTCCTGTCAAAGAGCGCAAAGGGGACCACTAGCTTTACAACGGTCCATGCTGTTGAGAGGTTGACAAGCAAAGTCAGTGACGCTGTTGTACTAACTTTCATCCCTCCAACCTGGCCATGAATATGATGGTCACCCATTCAATATCTCACCCAGCTTCAGCAATCTCTTAGAAACAGGTGTTTACTAACTTAACTAACCCTAGGTTTGTTGATGGGCGTGGCTAATTTGTATTAATTTCTTCCTCTTTATTGGTGATGGTGGGGCGGAGGGAGGTGCATTCACTGATCTCTAAAATCTGATGTTTAATATCTCTAATAGGTTATTAGATTTAATCAGGGTCTATTATGAAAAACAATCCTACCATTGCACTTTTCGGTGTTTCTAGGGTTAATTTTAAAACTCCGGTCATTTGAGCAGGTATAGCCAGAATCCTAGCACTAATATTAAATGCGTTTCTTGACATATCCCTGTTTCTTGGGTCAATATTCAGATAACATGTGGCAACCCGTCGATGACGAGTACAAAGGAGCGAGGATTCGGTGCTCACTGCTAAACGTTCCTCCGGGAAGTCTGATAGCCCGCGATGTCCAGCTCAGAGACTTTCAGGCAGCAATACAGATGACGTCTAAGACTGTGTCCAGAGAGGACGTCAACGCTTTCATTCAATTCAAAGCAAAGTATGCCTAGCGAGGCAACACGATTCGCTGGTAGCACTGAGTTATTAGAAAGAATTTTGATTATATTAGAAATAATATTTAAAAATTGGAATTTTGGAAATAAGCTTTAGCAGGCAATTTGGTGAGAGTGAAATGCATTGCCAATTTTAACGAATTTAAGGAAGTGATCCAAGCAGAACTTAGGTGGTCGTTTTTGTTTTTTACATTATCCAGATTAATCAAGATTGTGATCAACAGATCATTAATTAGAAAGACAATTTGATTGTAAAACATATAATATATTTATAATAACAGCTCTTACATAATTTAACTGTTGAGGGTGTAATACACAATCAACGATTTAACCTTACCTGTAGATTTGAACAAATAAATCACAATACATTGTAAGTTATGTAGAAGTACTAGATGGTAATACAGATGAAATACCTTTACGACTGACTAGCAGTCACTGTCCTAGGAAACTAACAATAATAAAAATAATTTGGTTGATAGATACTTTAAGGTGAGGAAGCTATGGACTAATACTGTCACCTAACTATGTTCTTATGTGTACTGTAAAAATAAAAGTTTTAAACACATAACTGTGCTTTTTTTTCACATTTAAGCTGTGCTCGCTACTAGCTAACGTTGATCGATCTAATCAAATTCGGAATCACAATTGACAACAGTCCGACAAATCCCCGCGTTGTATGTAAGCCACTTTCGTTTGAGCCACAACACACAAGCCGCTGTTAGCACGCTGTTAGCTTCTTGTTTTAACTACGCGAGCATATTTATTCAATAAGAAAGAATAAGAATGTCCTCATAACTCTGGAGATATAGTTGTTACCACCATGGCAACAATCTATACTGTGATTGGATGATCATTTTTAAACTCTGCTTTGAGGATTCACCCCTTATACTCCATTTCCTGTTCTCGACTAAAAAAAAGTACTATTTAAAAAAAAAAACCAGAGTTTATAAATTTAAAATTTTTTTTTCTGAAATTTTTGTATATTGTTATTTTTTTTAGTTCAAAAGCTCTATCAAACTCCTAACATACCCAAAGGGCAAAGATTCAGTACAAATATGAAGGTTTGCAGATGTCTTCTAAAAAATATGCCCCATACTTGGAATCAACCGCTTTTTGTTAGCCCACGAGCTAAGAGCGTTGTGTGTGTTGTTGGCATTACCCTATTAGACTAGTCAAACTTTAACCATTTTAAAGAGAGTCCAGTAGTTAAAAACCGTCATGTATCACCTTTCATATATCTTGCCGTTAAAATCTTAATCTTCTTCTCCGATAGAATTAGCCATGTGTGTAACAGTAGAGTAGTACAATTTCTATATAGGTGCTATTTGTAAAAAGTATGAATCAAAGATCCTTGGGTGTTTTACCCATGGATGAAGATGGATATTATTTCTTGGGGAGATCAGAAAGTCAGACCTTTGATACTTCTCACAGTTATGCTGCAAGATTGACTAACATTTGCATTGTACTGGGATTTGACTTGCTCTTGCAAGAAATGTGCGACTTTAATTAGATAATTTATCACTTTTACTATGAAGAGTCTCTATTTGAATAGTGATTTTGGCATCCCCAAAATCACAAATTTCAATACAATTCATCTGTTATATCTCATTTACATTATTTAAAAGAAAAAGTTTAGGAGAACCACCACTGTAGCGACGTAAATCTGATTTTTCCGTTGTCAATGAAAATGGCAAAAAAATCTGACTACAGATTCTTATCAGAACCGACAATGCAAAAAGTAATCGGACCAAGTCGCAATACCATTCCCAAAAGTAAGTTAAATCCCTGTCCACGAACGCAACTACCAAATCCACTTCGGCCGATTAAACTCTCGGAAGCTTACCGTTAACGTTAAGTGACTGGCAACTTTACGCTGCCATCAACAAAACTGAACTGCAGAACGTTTGCTCACGTGCCATTCTTGATATCACCGATAGCGCCGTTGAGTGCAGGTTATAGGTAGAGAAACAACGTCAATGTTACAATCTCTGCGTGAAAAGTGACTACCTTACTGACAAAAATGCAGAGTACCGGAACGTCACGTTAAAGTGGAGCCACTGTCGTATGAAATTTAATTTCAATATTTATAGTAGGTTACTCGCTTTTTAATATTGTTACGTGTATATCAACCTTGAGGTAAACATTGATGGAGATTTTTTGAGCATGAAAAGTCTCAAAAGCGAGTTAACCTACGAGAAATATCGAAATTAAAATTCATACGACAGTGGCTCCACTTAACGTGATGTTCCGGTACTCTACATTTTTGTCAGTAAGGTAGTCATTTTCACGCAGAGATTGTAACATTGACGTTGTTTCTCTACCTATAACCTACACTCAACGATAGCGCACTGGCCTGCACAATTAGTCCCCTATGTAGCGCCAACATCACGCCAAGGGCGGAGGCTGGGTAGGTGCATCGTCATCGTCATCGTCTGCTTTGGGTCTGCGGCGCCGATTCCAAGGTTGCTCCGTAGCCGAAGCAAACATCAGGTAGAAAAGGTTACCGGCGAAATTGATCACCGCGGCTATGTAGAAGACCAGCTGCCAGCTGCTGAGTACTTCCTGTAGACAAACCGTTGGAAATCCATGTCAAGAGAGGTTAGTTTGACTAAAGAGTTATTGGGGCTTTCATGGTATGACAGAGGGAGAGAGCGTTAGCTCAACAATTGATCAGCGATTGAGTATTTGGTGTTTAACGACGAATGGTTTAGATGACAGGCCTTGCTGTACTAGTTAAATGGCATAGATGATAAGTAGGATATGATGTTGAAGCTAGCCTAGCCTAGCAAGTAGGGGAAATCCTTTAACAAAACACGACTCCGCTGCAAATACACACTGTCGAGAGGTTGATAGGCAAGGCGAGTGAAGCTGTACACTAACTTTCTTCCAACTTAACTTTCTTCTTAACAGAACTGCTATGCTGCCTGAAACAAAATTAGCTAAGAGCTTTCGATCAATTGTCATTTTTTCCCCAGAAAGCGTCCGTAGCGGTCTAGTCTGCAAAATTGTTCTGGTCTTTAAGTATGATGGTCTATCATTGAATATACGACCCAGCGCTGCATTGCTTCAAATGAGGCAAATATCTTCCCTTCCATACGTTACACCCCACTAGTTGCGAACAATCAACAATACTATACTTACACTTGATCACATGGTCAACGCATCCCAGACAACGCTTACCAAGAGGCACCCTGAACGTACGGCACAAGATAAATTGCTCCACCAAGGGCTTGCAAACCCTTTCTAAACTACACTTCAATACCACTAATATTACACATTTCACTCACTCATTAAATGCTACATATCCACTCTACTATACAAACTTTCTATCACATAGTACACACGTACTAAACCAAGTTGCCCACTAGCCACACGACACATGCGGCTCTGACATTTTTTTAAATAACTAAAATTCTTCCTCCGAAAACATGCGACCAATATCACAACTACTCTTCAATTACAGTTACGATACACTGTATCCTATTATCTATTAATTTTTATCGTAATAAGCACCTATACGGGACAACGATACTTAGCACATCTTAATTTCAATATCACTACGCATACACCCAACACGCGAATCTGCCGCATCTAATAGAACCACAATTCCCTCATTTGAACTTTGCTAAGGTTGTAATATAAGGTGTCGATGTCAAGTTGATGATGTGAAGTGTCTAAGGGTGTGTTCATTGAAAGTGTTCCGATAGATGCACTTACCCTTTGTGAAAGTGTAGTGCTGGGTACATTTTACTCTGGAGGCGGACACGAACTTCGCGTGCGGCCTATATTTCATGTATTTTGTATGATTTTGTGTTCGAGGGGTTGGTTAGATAAAGTAGACATGAGTCTAAAAACAATCATGCTTTGTTTCATATGAATCACTATTAATCAGTTTGTGACGAATCCTGGACAGATACGTGGCTCATCCGTACCTTCCCATTGATGAGCAGCCCGACGACGTACGGCGCCAGGAACCCGCAAGTGTTGGCGGCGGCGTTGGTTATGCCGTACATGGTGCCAGCGAAGCGCGGACTCAACGAGATGTGGTTCATCTGGTTGCCGGCAAAAGTACCGCCCGCCATGCCGCCGCCGAGGACGAGAAGGACCAGGATGGCGACACGATCGCACCCGGCCCACGCGACCGCGGCCAGGCATAGCGCTGGTAGCACCGAGGCTGTGCAGAACGAGAATTCAGTGTCGTATAGTGTGCTGATAAAATCTCAATTATTTTAAAATTGTTAGCACCTGAGACTAAAATTGATCGTTCGATATAAGGTAGACACAGGTCGAAGGAGATTTTTTACTCCAAGCAATTCTGAAAGAAATATGTCAACCTTTGTGTGTATCAACATAAGCTGAACTCTCCACACCATTCAGATTGCTTTTGAGCGACCTATTTGAGTTTATAAAATGATTGCTAAGGGCCAGTATTAAAATTTTCTTAACTTCTAGATAATGTGGGAGTTAAATTAATTATCATGAAAACAACTAATCATAGGCAGTAAAAGTCAGCTGTTTCTCTGAGATAAGAGCTTAACTGTGAGTTGAAACATAATGTTATACCGTGCTTTAGGGAATGGGAAACTTGAATTTCAGAGTTGCCGATATTAAGGTGCGAGAATTGCAATACCATTTATGTCGATTTCAGCATTGAAGTGTCAAAAAATTAAAATGCATCTAATTATTTCATGTTCTTATATTACAAAACTCTTAAATATAAAAAGGTATTGCTACTTCGTAACAATCGTTCAATTTCTCATTAACGGGTATTTCATGTTTCATATTCTTTATCACTGAATAATTATGTGATATTGATGATAAACATTTACATCACATGTCTTTGTTAGTGGCCTTGGGTTTTCTCACTATTCATATCTACCAATAAACAATACATCGAAAGAGATAACCACACTGGACATGATTGATGAACTGACTTGAACTATCACAAACCCTCATATATTAAGACCATGATTATTTATAAAAATCAAGTGGAAAATAATGCTATGTCTACCATCAAAAGGTGCCATAACGGTGTTTGCCTGCCCGTCTACCCCACTTGAAGTTATGAAACTACGACTGATTACGATCTTGTTGGAAACATTCTCCCATAACTCATAAGTGAGAGCTGAAAAAACAAAGCAATTCAGCAGCTAGTGACCCAAGAATGGCATTGCCAGACGTCAGTTACCATTCTAGCACTAGCAAACCTAGAGGGTGATTACAACTTTTAAGACTACCACCAAAAAATGTACACAAATTATGAGAAAAAAAAATTGTTATCAACTCTTTGCTTGAATTCAAGGTTGAAGTTGACTCAGACAGAACTGAGCTGATGCCCATTTGGCAGTAAATGCACATAGTTTACTTAATCAATTAACTGCACGGCTTACAATGAAACGGGCACGAACACGAAGATCAGTTTTCCTGTCTGATTGACGTTTAACCTCAAAAAATTTTGTTGACAGCCTCAGCTAGGAAACCACGGTTTAAACATTTCAAAGGCTCACCAATGGAGTTAAATAGCTTGTAGGAGGCGAGTTGCGTGAGACACCCACGAGACAACAGCTGATCGGCAATGAGACTCATGATGACACCACACCACCACGTGGCAAGGTAGGGCAGAGCAGACAACAGGGCATTCTGTAAAGAAATCAGTCAGCAAACAATTGCATTCAATATGAACTTTATGCCAGGATGAGCAGCTTCGGATCTTTGTAGGTCATTGACAAAACGAGCGTACGACGGCATTAATCTTGGAAAATGCTGATAGTTAGAGAAAGTTCCGAGTTTTAGTAGCCACTATCCAATGATACAGATCTTTCTTAACCGTGGTGGTTGATTATTAATGTTACTCGATGTTTCAGTTTAATGTGATTAAAAAAACGTAAGTAACTCGAGTTTTGAAGGTCTCTGACTCTGATTGAAGAGACTCTGACTCAAGAGTGACTCTGATTGATTAAATTTGAAAAGAATTGGGGAAGAGGAAAGAGGAAACTGAAGATCAAATTACTGATTGCAAAGATGAACTCTGTTTAACTTATAGGCAACTGCCTTGTTTGTTTAGTTGAGACGTGCTCGTAGCGTTGGTTTCTACAAAAAGTGAACAAGGCAACAGCTGAAACGTTGCCATCTCATGATCTTTTGTAATCGGTCATTCGGAAAATGTTATTATCACGATATTGTAATGAACTATCCTGCTATCTCAGAGTTCTGCTATCCTAGTCCTGGTAGTTCCGTCAGAAAGTGATTGAAAGAATCATCATGAAGGTTATGGTGTTGTTTCGTATATTACCTGCTCAATGTCAAAGTGCAATATGTTCTTCATGTAAGTGGGCAGTTCGGTGAGCTGGGTGTAGAAGGCCCAGCTCTGTCCGCACTGCGTCACGAGAATCGCCCACAGCGGCAAGCTCGTAAGGATCTCACGCCACGGAATGTCATTGCTCTCGTTGTCCTGCTAACATACAACGAGCTTGTACTACATTTTTAGAAAAGACATTCTTTTTCTCAAGAGGCTCCACTGGTTCTTTGAAATCTTAACTGCGGTTCACCTACCCAAACTAAATTTACTCATAGCTATCTATTCAAGCAATCCGTGATATGTTATAGTCGTTTTATATTACATACTTTATATTGCAAGTTTCCTAACAATATTTTTCTTTTTTTTCTAATCTTTAGTTGCCTTTTTTCCCTGTTTTTATATTATATTTAGATTTATAACACAACGTAACATTCACTTTGTTTTCATAAACTGACATTATCATTTGCTATTCTACTTTTATTCTGCAAAGAGTATATTTTATACCTTTTCTTACTTAGTTATCAAAAGACCACTTATCATAAATAAATCAAGACTTCTTTTGGAAAAGCTTTAGAACCAATTTTTCAATTATCCATCATCAGTGGACAGAAATTGAAGACTTACCGCCTCCCTAACTTCTCCGATAGATGCGAGAATGAAATTCTTCTCTTCGTCGCTAATACTAGGATGAGAACGTGGCGAGTCGGTCACGACTAACACCCAGACAAGGAACCAGAGCACGCTGAGAGCTCCGAACAAGTAGAATGAGAGCGGCCAGCCGCCCAGGAAGTCCAGCGAACAGAGGTAGCCGGAGAGCGGCAGAGACACCACAGTGCCAAAGTGTGCTCCTGAAGAAAACAAGCACAAGTTAGCTGGATGAGAATAGCTACGGTGGTCTGGCGTTAAGGAGTTAGTGTGACTTTGATTCCAGCAGATGGCAAAAACTAGTTCGAATAATAAGAAAAACTATTTGAAATGGGTTTTGAATGCTAAGTAAAGGGCCACTAAATTTCCCAACGTTTCGTAACATATACTAGTTACTTCTTCAAGGGTAAGAGTACTCCTGCAATTTTCCAATAACAAAAGAACCACATGTTATTGGAAAATTGTCAGGACTGCTCTTACCCTTGAAGAAGTAACTAGTATATGTTACGAAACGTCGGGAAATTTAGTGGCCCTTTACTTAGCATTCAAAACCCATTTCAAATAGTTTTTGTTAAAACTAGTGCAAAGGATAAATCAAGTAGACATGAGTCTAAAAACCTTCATAGTTCGAATAATGATTTAGCGCCTACTATGACTGATAAATGGTTAATTAACGTATCTCAATGGTACCGTTTTAATATCGATGAGCGATACACAAGGCTCACAGAAAAAAATTTGTATTGAATAGAAGTGAATTCAAATCTTGAAAGTATTGTCTTTATAAATTAGCAAATAGGCAATAAAAATAGATATATCCTCTGCTCTCAAGTAGTTTTTGGCTACCTGCATATGTGTACGCAGCAAATTTGCTGCGTTCTAAGGGTGGAATCCATCTGGCAAGCATCACATGCATTGCCGGGAATGTAACACCTTCTCCAAGGCCTTCGATGATTCGTACCTGAATGCATAAAATCTTTAATTAGTAGCGTCATTCATTGTCAAGGTTGTGATTTGTTGCCGGCAGGAAGAATAATTAGCACAGTTAAGATGGTAGACTTAGGTTGAGACTAGACAACAGCAAAACCTCCGTGACTTATGACAATCAAACATTATGGTTACTAATGATGGCATTTGAATAACAGAAGTCAAGGGATTTTTGCTGATGTCTATTATCAAACAAGGGCTACGACAGATTGAATGAGAAAGATCATAGGAAAATAAGTACTTACTGCAACAAAAACTGCGATATTTAGTCTAGCCGCGAAAGGACTGAGTGCCGTAAATATTCCAGTGATCAGCACTCCAATGCCAAAAACAAGTTTTCCACCGTAAAGTTCAGCCATCCGTCCGCCAGGGACTTGTGTCAGGACATAACCGTAGAAAAATGAGCCCAGGATAAGTGCTTGGGTTGATTCATCCCAGGCAAATTCACCATCTTTCTGAGGTATAGTGGAATTGTTGATGTCAACTGGTAAGCAGACATCCGTCACCACTGTGCTGTTGTCGTAAGCGATAGCGGAATTGTTGACCATGGCTACAATTGCCACGGACAAGTTTACGCGCATCGCGTAAACATTTGCGAATCCGAGGAACCCCATGAGGGCAAGTGTGTATCGCGTTTTGAACCATTTTTTAGTATCTTCTACCACTGTAAATTAAAATTGAGAGTGATAAAAATGTATGTTTACCAAATGTGGGTCAATCTGACAGCTGTTTTACTAACCTTCATCTGATCCAATTAATGCTAACTCTTCATTTTCTACTTCGGAATCACTATTTATGCTCAGTGGAGATTGAGACATTGTCGACCACCTCTCCGAAGCCTGGCGTTATCACTGCTAAACGCCCATGTCATTTTTTACACACATGTCATGCCCTTATTAAAATAACCTTTTGTCGACGAGAAATATGTGTCATCGGGTGATGACCAACTGAAACAGCTGTTCCCAGCCATGGGCCTCTTTGCATGGACCCATGAACCCACAAACTTTTAAAAGTTTTAAATCCTGAACGAGAAGGGATGCGAAATGATGAGCTCATAGCAGTCATCAAAATAAGAATTTACTGAATCTATCAGAAATGCTAAATTACGCAGTGCTCAATAAACATTATCATTTTGACACCTTTGTTCAAAATTTAACCGCGAGCGTAAATAGTGCTTCAAATCGCCACAGGTGTCGCTACGTGTATCGTTTTCGAACATAAAATAATAATGCACAGAAAGTGACCAAGGAAAACGGCTCGATGAAAATTATACTTGCCTGCAGCATAGGCAACCTACCTCAGAAGCTTTTCAAGAAAGAAAATGTTGTCCATGAACTGTTTTAGAAACATTTTCGGGAATTACGGATATGAGAACCAAATTATGGAATAAAACTATCAGGTAGGTACAAAGACCTACTACATATTATTTCATCGGCCGTGACATGAGCACAAGCCAAGAAAAAAACAAAAATTCTTGTGCCCGAAATTGATTAATGGGAAAAGGTAATTGAAAAGCGGGCAAATTACTTTAACGTATCGGAACCGAATGCGAAGTCAGCGAGACAGAACGAAACAGTCGGTGCGGAACACACACGAACGGTTTAGTAAATCAAAAACAAGACACAATTTTATTGCAATAATTGCATTTGCCAAGATTTATTTCACTCTTGCCACATCGTAATAATCAATAGACTAACTCGATATTATAGAGAACAGATACATCACGAATCTCATTGAAAGAGAGACAGGGAAAACAGAGAGGTGAAAGAGAGCACAAATTAGATAAATTAAAAATATTTAGTAAAAATATAAAATGCCCTTTCGAGCACTACACGGACGGTTTCCAAGTTTAATAATAATGTAATGATAATTTCTAAACACCTCCGTTACTATTTTGAACTCATTTTTACTGGCCAGCATCCCATTTTCCTCATGTGAAAATTACACATAGTTTTTTATAGCGTTGGTCGGGCATTGCTTAAAAGTCTTTCAGAAGTCGCTTTAAAAAAAGGTGCGCACAATGATAAACGGCAACGGTCACTTGAGAAAATCTGACCACACCATGCATCGATTCGTTTTGATTTACATTGATCACTTCTATGAGACTACTGCGATCCAAATGTCGGTAACTCTTCCCATTTTGCAATCGACACCAATTGGTAACAAAGTATTTACAAGTCATAAAAACAATCTATGATGCATCCTGTGAACAATACCTTTGAACAATACCAGTCCCAGGATAAAAACCACCAATATAAAATGGCCGACACACAGCCTTTTAGAGCAACATTAACCCATTAGAGCTAATAGGATATAGAAGGCGGTGTATTGGCCAAATGTCTACCTGTGATTCAAAACCTGAAAATACTAGTTTCTGAGATAAAAATAAATTACGAATACAACTCCAAAAAGAACTTCACTGAAGCTATTAAAAAATAGTCAATCTATCTACAGCAAAAAAAAAAATGCCCACATCAATTACAAATAACAGCCATTTCACGAAAAATATTGCTTAGTTTCCATCAGAAAGTCACTCTTCCATTTGTGTCCTTCCGCGGATCATAATCTCCCGCCCACAAATCTCAATTCTCACACCTTCGCCGTTAAATCCATGGGCACACTTCTGATTTCCGCGACGGCATCATCACCCTCACGCATATCATCGCCCTCCTCGTCGCCGTCATCATCCACCGTGACACTCACGTCATCGTCCTCTCGATCGCTCATTTCTCCGTCGCTCGACATGGACCTTCTCTCCTTGATCAAGCACCCTTTCATCGACAGATCGATCGGATTCTCTTGAGTATCAACCTTTTCATCAGCATCCTCTGGCTCTAATTTGAAGCCTGGAGACCTTTGAGACTGAAGAACGGCGTCCAGGAAGAACCTCTTGCTGTAAACGTCCCTCGGTTCCACGTTGTTGTTGACCGTTTTCAAGATAGGGGTCGGCTTGTAAAGATAACTAGGCGGGAACATAGGCGGAAAGGCAAATGGAGACGGAAAACCAGGTGGGAAATGCAAAAAAGACATCTCCTTGGTCTCCGGAGGCGGTGGACGGAAAAAGGAGGCGCGCACCCTCGCGTCTGACACCTCCACCGACGAATCCGAGTTGTGAGATTCAGGAGAAGATACCGAAGGCGACGTCGAATGTTTGTACTCGTCCATTCCGAGCATTAGGAGGTCTTCTTTGGTCGTCACGCGCCCTAGAGCGTGCTGCTGTTGGAGGAACTGGTGGATTCGGGGATCTGGTTGGGGCATCATTCCCATATGTGAGTCCCAGGACGGACTTTTGTTTTGGACTGGCTGTTGTGGTTGGTGGTGCTGCGATTGCTGTTGCTGTTCCTGTAGGAGGCAGTGAATCTTGAACCAGTTGGAGCGGCGACCGTAGCGAGAGCCAGACTTTGACATGCCCACCATGAGGCACTTGCGAAGGCGACACGCTTTGCAGGACGTGCGGTTCTTCTTGTTGATCACGCAGCATCCGTTGTTCTTGCACTCGGAGATCGAGCTCAGGTTGTTGTACGAACGGCCGAAGAACGACTGAAACCATTAAGAAAACGATGTTAAATTTTGATGGCGGTACATTTATAGACTGGCTTGACTGTTGGTAGAGTTTCCAAAATTCCAAGTAAAAATCGCTAGACCATGTCTTAAAAAACAGTGAGGATTTTTTTTTAACTCGTTTTATTAATTCAGAGCACTGTACTGATAGGACAAGTCTTTTTTTCGGTCACATAACCGCAATGTGCATAAAAAAAATGGATTTTGGAGTCAGGCGTTGAAGAATTTTACCCTTGAATAGAAATTTCACGCATTGCCTTTTTCTCAATTAGTCAATCAACATGATAAAGCAATCAAACATATTTTCGTGGCCACATATGCATTTACCAATCACGCACAATCTAAGACCGTTACGAAAGATTTACGCACTCCGGACGCCTAACACAATGCGTGCATATGAGAACACTTTCAATTTTCATACGCATATCCCAATGAAGTTGTAACCCTATTTTGTCACACAACAATAATAGCATCAAATTACACCGACTACATTTAACTGTGTGTACTTGTGCCCAGTGTCTTAATTCGCAATTACACGCCCAATTAAGAAACGTTTTGAAGGTTAGACAACTATACGAGCGGCATCTAGAGCAGTGGGGCCGGATATGAGCTAACCAAGAATACAACTGCAATGTCTGCGTGTCTAGTGCGATACCCGTGCGCCTCCATTGTTTTGTTATCTAGAATCCACCTCCACGGCGGCGGTGTGTTCACTTTCCTTAGCTGCATCCTTGGAAGAGTAAGCTTGGTCGACCAACCGGCTAATGCCCAACCAATTATACTCATCCGATTGATCAATCGTTGCAGTCGAATGCGAAGACGGATAGGTATAATGAGAAGGATATTTCGCACAGATCTATGGTAATGTTTGGAGTGACGATGATTTTTTTGGTTGGTGTTGCGAGATGACCGACTGAGATTTGAAAGAATTTTGGTCGGAATATTACGGGACATCGTTTTGGAATTGTAAAAATGTTTGTTTTAAAAATTTCGCAACGAAAGTCTGTCTCAAAGCCCTGTTAAAATTTGCTTCCAGTGGCTTTTATGAGAAAGCTGGTAAAGAGGTTTGATCCGATGTCTTCTCTCACTGAATTGACAGTAGTAGAAGTGGGAGATAAAATATTTGTCATTGTTGACTTCCAATCGCATGCAATGAAATTTATGTGTTTCTTCTGGTTATAGGTCAAAGAGTGAAAGAATTTGGTAAATCTGGGTCTGAGCATATTATTAAATCAGACCATATACGGCTGACGAGGATTACTTTTGAAAATCAGCGCCTTTTCGTGCCTGCGTCCAGAATCGAAACTGAACCCTTTGGCCGCATGTCCTACACGCGCATTCAAATCTTTTGAGGCCCCAGTGATTTGAACGCTGGAATGTACATGTACGCGACTAGGAAATATTAAACGGTTTAATCTGTAGCCGCTTTTTTTGCGAGTGAAACCTCGAGTCTGGCGAGCTTGAAGTGTGAGATTTTTCTTCTTATTAATCGGTAGCATTCGGTGGTTTGACACCAAGTTAATGTGGCCCACCAGTCAATGAATAATTTTAGAATTTATGAACTCGAATTTCGCTGGTGTTTTAAAGCGGTAGTCGCTAGCTATCGAGCCAGCTAGTCTGAATGTACTAGCAAGGAAGTCTCTGATAGTTTTGGCGTCCTTGGGGGTCACACTCCACAAAGTTGTGGCAATTCCAGGCGCAAATTATCTAAAATGCTTGTGTAAATAGACGTGAATTTGGCAAGTTCCTTCTGCCACGCATAAATGTATGGTGAGTTAGAAACAGCTGATTTCGGCAAACTACATCAGAGCCCCAATTGACACACCCGTTACACTCAACTAACGCAAACACTTAGATTTTATAATTTATTTTCACATTTTTATGTTCATTTTTTGGCGATTGCTAATTATTTCGCAAAACCGTGTCAAATGCCCCACGTCGGAGATACCTGTGCATAACACATTAACCGCTCCAATTGACACAATTGTTTATTTTTTCCACGCCGTTTTGCTTCACGCACTTTCCGTTGCGTCAGTCACGCACGGCGACTGCGCGCGCCGCGCCTTACGTCATCGACGCGCGGTCTCAGTTTCAAACCCACGCATGCGTAGAATAACAATGACGCATCAAGTCAACCATGACACTTTTTTCGACACGTGACCCGACCAATTGTTTGCCAATTTGACACACGTCGCTCGCGGATTGCATTTCATAAACGCACCGTTCAATTTGCATTGTTTGATCGTTTGCAGTTCATTAATTAACCGTTATATCGTGATAATTACTAAACTGACCACGTCGTAAATAGACAATTTCAAAGAAACAAACATTTCTTAACTGCAATTTCGACAGGAATTAACGAAACAAAAAAAAGATGTTAATCTTTTTCCCGACTAATTAATAGCTTCGCACGTTAAAGTCGCCGAGGCATGCAAATTAACTGCATGCTAAACACCTCGGTCGTAATCAAACACAGACGACGCCTCAATTCAGACGCATTTGCTGACGCCTAATCGGTCAAGATGCTGCCGGTTCGCGCAGCAGCCCAATTTGCAACTCGGTTACTGGTTTTTTTTTTTACGCACAAGGACATTAATCAACGTCGCGTTGATGAGGTGACAGGCGCGTGAATTATCGATCGGGTATTAATAAAAGTTGTCGATTTCCAATTATACCGTGTGAGTGCTCTGCTTGTATCGCCCTGAGGTTTGATTCTCGTCTTCTTGTTTTCATCGATCGTCGATCGACGCAGAATTGGCTTGGTTATGTTAGCGCTTGGTAGTCTGAGAGAGAACGTCAGTGGCTTCGGATGCCCGGAGGTCCGGTGTGGGGACCGGGATATCTAGAAGTGTGATTTTAAGCTATTTCCCACGGTCAAAAATACTGGGTTGCGACGAAAAGTCGATTATTTACCATCCCATTTCCTGATCATTGGTCCAAACATGCATTTTTGTTGTTTTTTGAACAGAAAAAGAAGGCAAAAATAAATTTGTCTTAGCGTTCATCTCACCTTGCATCCCTCGCACGTGAACGCGCCGAAGTGAAAGCCTGCTGCCGGCTCGCCACACACTTTGCACTGCTGGTTCATCTGCAATTGACAACAACAATTAGAAAATATGGACACAAATCACAAGTCACAAGCAAATTTTCACATCACTGCTTCCGTGTCGTATGATAATTGCGCAAGCGTTTATTGTTATACTCTTTTGAAATCGAATTGTCATCGTGACGAGCCATTTTCGTATCGTTTCCATGTCTAACCTTGAAGTTTCGGGTAGAACGATTCTGATTGGTCGGTTCTGTAGCAGGGCGAGAAACCTAGCGGTTTCAAACGTCAGGGTTTGATGGTAGAAATTAAGTTAATTAATTTCAATCATGCAGAGTGATAAAACGGCGATTTTAAAAACTTTAATGTGCGATTTTAATGTTGATTGGCGCGAAAAAATGGGGACCGCTTTGCAAATCGTAAATTAGCCGCAGGGAGACAAACACTTTCACATTAAGGTACCCCATGGGAATACCACTCCATGTGCTGTTCCGTAAATGAGGAATAAAATTAACGATAATATGCTAGAATAACTGCTAATAGATACGAATCTGGTGAAACAAGATCTGGCAGAGCGTTGTGCTCATCTGAAAGATTTGACCCCTGATCCGGTAGACACAAGCTCGTAGGAGGAGGGAGCAATGGATTGGAGATATCAGGTCATCGACTAATCGGCCATTTTTCCCAATACATACGAACACACCTGATCAATTTGTGAATTCACGAAACGGTTACGATCGTTAAGAGGCTGGGGAGCTCACTCATCAAAGCAGATATAAAAAAGCCAAACACGAAAAAGTATTTTTTTCACCTTCAAAGAACATATGGTCTTAGGTGTCAAGTTGGAGGCGAAGACGATTTCAACAGTGATTTGACCTCAAAGTGTTCGTCTACGTTTCGGCCATAAGTTACAATTTAAGATTTTCTTCTCTGCGCGTATAGCTCTGCTCGCGAGCGTCTGAAACCGAACGCCTGAAACTGGTTTTCATCTTCGCGAGATCGCATGGGATTCGTCGTGTTATATCGTCCACAATGTGAATAAGTTTTCAGAGTAGGTAACATGTTGGCAAAACGTCTAGAGGACCGGCATAAATCCAGAGAGCTAGTCAAAAAGTCGTCCCTAACTCAAAGCTGCCTTCGTTTTTGACCCGGACTTGGTCTTACCACGCGTTCGGGTCATCTAAGACCGGCAAACTTCTCATCCAGTATACCTATATCGTGTCATCTCTAGCGCTGTAGAATCTTGCCTACTTTTTATGATGACAATTTTTGTTATTTATTGATTATAGTCACTTTCTTTTAAAGTTATTTAATGTCATGTTGTTAGATTTGACTGTGATTATTTCTCACGGTAGTCGACAAGAAAAGGGCGAAGTGAAATTAATCCGAAGATGGCGATTTAGCGTTTTGTATACACAGGATCATAATTTCCCGGATAAGATCTTGTAATGCTACTTAGTTTTGTCATCCGAGTCAAATATGGTTATCACAAGACTTGAAATTAGATTGCATCACGTAGGTCAACCATCACCAATTCTGACATAACGGCCTTCTTTAGTGTCATTCCAGAAAGAAACTACCAAACAACTTTTTTAGATTCTAATAAAGCATTGCACTTCCGACTGAGCTTTGTCGAAATCATTGGTAATCTAAATACCAACAATCGCAAAGTAAACGATGAATTTTGCATGGCATTCCTGAACTGTCAAGACGTGAAGGAACTTAACCATGGAATTCCAACTGCGCGAAGAGTTCACAAATTACGCGTTTTATACAAAATTATCCCCTCAAGACGTTAAAAAAAAAAAAAACGCTCATTTTGAGATCAAAATAGATGTATCTGATTAGCTTTGACAAATTTTTGATCGACCAATTGTAAGACTCATCCCAATTGACAATAGGACAAGCCCCAGGGGGATATCTTCCCCAAATAGAGAAGAAGTTACTCATAAGAAGTCGGGCGCGTTACAGGAGTCGGGCGCACGCGCGCAGGATTTTTTAGTCGTCCTGTACGCCCTCGAGGCGAAGAAGACACGGAAAACAAGAACACAAGTCCTTGACGCAAAGAGCGAGAAAACCTGCTCAGACGAGGAAGCCAGTTTATTGCCGCGACTGGAAGGTGCATTTTAACATGCAAGAGCCACATCTTCGACGACCATAAGCTGAAGACGACACTTTGGCGCTGCCTTCTGTCGGTCAATTGACGTTACCTGCTTTGGATTAGTGACTGTTAAAAGACCGTCAATTACCGACGGCGGTAATTAGCTAAATTTGAATTTAATTCGCTCTATTACATGTTTTATATTCGGGGACCACCGCGCGATCGTGCGAAATTGATTGGCGGAGTTATGAGTCTATTAAACAATTTTCGCGCGACAGTTTATTAATTAAGATCATGTAGGTTACGCGTATGGAATGAGTAATTTTAGGGACGGGTGTTTTTGGTGGCTGGCGCTTGCATGCGTGCAATTTGTGTGATGGATTTGTGAGATTTGTGAGATGGCACCGAAATGAATGTGAGCGGTGTAATTGCTAAGGTTTTTATCAGAACTTCCTAAATGTACCCGTGGTTACATAAGAAAGCAGAATTGAGAAGCTCTGTCAGGCGATCTCAGTATCTCCATGGCTACCAAACGTTGAATCTACCATTGAACCTCCTATGCTAGGCCATGAAATACCCGTGGTGACATAAGATAGCAGAATTGAGAAGCTCTGTCAGGCGATCTCAGCATCGCCGTGGCTACCAAACGTTGAATCTACCATTTAGTGCCATACGATGATAGTATTTTTTTTGTTTTCGAAGTAAACAACAAAAAGAAATTATAAACAATTAAGTAAACATGAAAAATATTCCCAATCTTGAAAAAATATGAAAAATAGGGTAGAACATGCACCTGGAAATGCAGTCTTGCATGGTTCTTGAACGGTTGTTTAGTTTTGACAATGGTAGCGAATCATATTGGAGGGTGGGAAAGTTTGATGTTTTAGGTATGTATTCTCAAAATTTTGGTCAACATCGAAACTATTCGTGCCATTATTTTTTAACAATTTAAAAAAATTGCGAACATAAAAAGGAAGCAGAAAGAAAATGCGTATGATTGCAATGCCGATTGTCTTTCCCGACTCAGATGACTGATTGAAATAATTTAACAGAGAAATCTAAATTGAATTTGCAATGCTCCAGCTGTCCTAAGCTCGCATAATGTCTCTAATACATCTTGACTAATTCGCTTTTACGTAACTTCGAGAAAGGAAACGACCGAAAATTCGGAGAATTTTATTAGCGTATCGCATGAGATAGGAGACTTAAATTAATTTCGCAGCATACGGGTCATAGTTGAACACTGCATGCTTTTAAAACATCTTCACCGACACACCTGCCAGTTTGCAAAAAAAAAACTCACGTACAGTCTAGCCCGTGAGAGAAGATACCAGCACAAGTGCTGTCCTCTGCATTGCTACAGTCTAGCCCGTGAGAGAAGATACCAGCACAAGTGCTGTCCTCTGCATTGCTACAGTCTAGCCCGTGAGAGAAGATACCAACACAAGGACTGTCCCCTGCATTACTACAGTCTAGCCCGTGAGAGAAGATACCAGCTCAAGTGCTGTCCTCTGCATTGCTACAGTCTAGCCCGTGAGAGAAGATACCAGTACAAGGACTGTCCCTCCTGCATTGCTACAGTCTAGCCCGTGAGAGAAGATACCAGCACAAGTGCTGCCCTCTGCATCGCTATCAACCCATTAATTAAATTTCAGTGGTAGGATTTCAAAATATTTATTATATCTGCAAAATAATTCCTGAGAAAGGTAAAAGAAATCGCCGTAATAGCTCAAAAACAAATGATCAAGGCACGACAAAAGATAGCTGTAGCGATCAGTGGTGATTTGTAATGTGTTTTTTTTTTGAAATGACAAAAGGCCCACATGTCATCCCAAAACGACCGGTGGCGCCTCTGGCGGGAAAGTTTGTTATCTCGCTAAAAAGAACGTAGAGCGCACGAATATTTAAGTTCCTTTATAAATTGGTTATTCCATATAATAAACCAAGATAATAAAGAGTGCACCAGTCTTTTCGGCAAGCTGTGTACAAAACTGCTGCAGCGATTCATGGAGGTGTCAACTTTTTCAATCATCTCTTGCACCCGTAATGAAATTTGCATGTTGCATGCGATTTTGCACTTAGGTCTCGAGTTGATCGTGTCTGGGTTACTTCGGGCACCTTTGCTATCGTTACTTTATGATCATTGAAAAAAAAACTGGACGTAAGCCCGGTACTGACGGTTAAATTGCAAATGCTAATGCTGTCAAAAATGGTCATTTCGGTGGTAAGTAGTTATGAGGTCGTATTTTTGGTTGTGCATTTTCTGGACTGCTACTATCCAGTTAGTGAGAGAAGATACTAAATCTAAAGAATTTTTTGCAGTAAGAGCTAGTGGAAAAAAATGCATGCACATTGCTCTGAAATGGTATATCTTCTCTCACGGGCTAGACTGAATATATGAAGATACTTTCTGGGTACCTTTGTTATTTCTCAATTATAAAAGGTGTTTCATTTCAAATCGATACATATAGTTAATACTCGCGATACACGATGATAATATAATTATCATGCAATAACGTATTTTAGTCATGAAACATAAAAAACATTGAAACAGTAAATTATTATTATTTCTGAGATTTTTATCCGCGTCAGGGACAACGCAAAACTGGTCAGACAAAACTTGACCATATTAACTCGGCGGGTCATCCGCGTTACCTAAGCCAAGAGGTCAAATTCAGTTTAACCTCCCCCCTCCCATACCTCCAATTGAACTACAAGTATTCCACTATCGTCGTCACACGATAGCGAGTTAATCAATCCACAGATCTGTGGATGCAGTAGACGATTAATCAAATTACCACCTTTTTTGAAACCGCAAATTATGTGGACCGGCCAAACGGCAAGATGCCACCATATTTTCAGCGACCTGTGCATGAAGAAGTGTTTTCAACTAAGATCCAGTGGCGTCGATGATCTGAGCAGATTTTGTGGTCACTTCGGTGGTCAAACTTGGGTCACAAAAGCAATTAATGAAGCAAGCGAAGTTTGGTAAACCAAAACTTGCCGTTTGATTTATTGATGTTTCCAAAATTTCTGTCGTTTGTTGTGATAAAGCGCTCTGTTTCTCTTCAAAGAAACTTTATTCATGATTTACTGTTTATTATATTTGTAAATAATTTCAAATTTTGATAACTGGAAATCTTTGGAAACCTGTAAGAAAAGGCAGATATGCCGTTGTAATTTTAGATTGAATTGTCGAGCAAAGGTGCAAATTTGTCAAGATTTTCAGATTTTTTTATGATATTGATTGGCTTCAACAATATTAGGATTTAAAAAGGGTTTGAAAATCTCCCCAAACTCGACCTCAAAAATGACGCTTCGCGTGGATATTTCTTGCAGGTGGCTAAAAATGTCAAATACTTTGAGATGGAAAATGAAATCCAGTTGGATTCAAGAACCACGTTTTGATTGTGGAGCCACCACTGTGCTAGCCACCACTGGACCCTGCAGCTGAAAAGTCCGATGAGTTATCGATTATGTAAATCGCCGAGATGCAGTTATAAGTTGGCACAGAATTCTCGTGTGATAATTATAGTTGGGGTCGTTTTGGACGATATCGAATTTCAGCAGTTCGATTAAGGTATATATTTAAAAACTGAGGCATGCAGAGATGTGAAAACTTGGTTTTATATCGACGTGGCCGACGGCCAAATGTTTTAAATACAAATTTGGTAGAACAGGTGAGTTATCTGGATAGAACTGGATTAAAATATTAGTTATGGGGTAGAGAGATAGGCATGAGAAGAATAAGTTATTAAAAATTAAAATGATTAAATGCTCTTCATTCATAGATAATACGTTGGCCCAAAACATTGAAATTAGATCAGGTACTTTTGAACTACCGTGATGCTAATTTTCAACTATTTTCGCGAAAAATAGCCATCAAATTACTATTTTATCAAAAGTGGAGAAACGCTACAGTCGTTTCTAATATAAAAACATTTTATTTCGTTACTTCTCGCAGATTCTTAGCATTGTAGACTGTTTTCTGTTAAATTAATCCTCATTAATGCTAACCTCAATGATTGATTGCTGAGTCGTAATTATTTAGTTGCAAGATTTGTTAAAAAAGACAGCCGCAAACGCCATCGGGTGGCACATACCTTTACCACGAGTTGCCAGCTCGTTTGTGTAAGACAAAATTTAAAATCAACGCTTGCCCTCTGTCTATGGTTATAAACTCAATGCTACTACTTAGAGACGTTTCAAAATCTGTCACAAAGCGATCACAAATTGGCTCGACTATAATGTCGAAGGTTTATTTTGAAACAGACTCGACGCGAGCAGGTATAAATGCTAAGACAATTACCGATCGATATCTCCATGGAGCATGCTAAATTGTCACAAAGTGATCTTAACTGGGCTGAGTCGTTTCCAAGTGCACGTTTCTTGAGGTTGACTCTGTTGCAGTTATGAAGTCGTCTCAGTGCCAGCCATGTGTCAATCAAAGACTAAATTTCGACACATTCACGTCTGGAAGACAGTAAGATATTCTTGGAAAAGATACCCAGACATAATCTACCTGTGTCAGTTTTTGGCTAATTGGGTATACGTTTACGTTCAATTAGTTTATGTGGAATTTGTAATACTGTAAATTTAAAACAACTAGTGACAGTGACATGTTTTTCAGTAAAATAGATCCTTTTGTTTGTTGTCATTTGTTTTCGAGCATAATTTGAAATATGAAAAGTCGTTGATTCTGACGTTTAAGAAAAAATTTACGGAATATTCAAATTAAAATCGACATCGGATGAGATTTTATGATAATAAAAGAGATTTCCGCTGAAACAAAGCTTAAAATACAATCATGAGAACACCAGATCTTAGGTCGTTCAAGCAATTTAGTAAAAAAAATAATAACAACGACGATCTGATGAAGGCATGAAAAGGAAGTAAGGACATGCGATGGCCATGTAACGGATTACCTCAACGTGCAAGAGTCAAATCCGACGAATATTTTACTGCTATCGATTATTGTTCGGAATTTAAAAATGTTCAAGGCGGGCACATCAATTATAATCTAATTTCTTCAATGAACAAATTGAACATCGCCACATCTAGGTGCAGTACTCAGGTAATAAGACAGCGCTGTGTGGTGGACGTCTTCTCTGGCCGCGTGGTCGAGGCGTCGTGATTTGGTTGACCTTGCTATCGTTTGACTAGCATCATCATCATCGCCAGAGCGGAGGCATCGTGAGAATCTTTCTGCGCTCCTTATGTAAGTTCGATAAATAGCGCCCAAGAGCTTTCCAGAGCACTTGCACCTTGGCCTCGAAGATGCTCAGGTACTTGGTGCCGAAACGAACGGAACTCGAAGGAAATGCCATTCGTTTTTTTTTATTTTTTATTGTTGTGAATTGAGTTCTGATTTTGTTATGGTGAATTTTGATGGTTTTAGTGGATATGTATATATTTTATCAGTTTAAAAAAGAAAACTTGGTCCGTTTCAGCTAGAGTATGTGAAAACTCGATTTAATATGCTTATGTCTTAAAAGTTTCGTTGTAAAACGATGCCAAGACTGCCAAACAGTGTATTTAACGAACAAAAAGACAAGAAATCTAACTTAATTAAACTAAAAATTCCATAAAAACTAACAGTATGGTGTTAGTTTTTCTGTTGGCGTAGAATGGACTAGTATTTTAAATTATTTAGCTTTTCCAGTACCGGTCAATTCATATATACCTATACATATATTTACACAGAAAAAAATCAAATTTCAGCCCTTATAATTAAAATATCTCCTCGCACGATTAAAATTATGGCGCCGAAAAACGTCTCGACTCCAAGTCGCAATTACTGCATCACGTATCCATGAAAAAAAAACCACACTGCTAATTGACGCGGATCGAATATGTGATTTACTGTTTCCTAAAATCGGAAAGCAAAAAAGTCGACCACATTGCGTGTGCCGGAGCAATCAATCTGCAACTCATGCCTCCTCCGAAGTAAGACCACTCTCATGAGTTCCCTTCCTCTGGTAGAGCGGTGGCCTACCAGCTATAGACATTGTGTTCCGATTATTATTATAATAAATAACTATTTAGATGGTCATCACGACTGCGTGATATATCAGAAGAACCTGTTCGAAGCCCGAACGCGGCCACAATCTGATGTGCATTATAGTTCAATCAAATTTTTTTTGTTTAAGATGAGATGATGATCTTTACGGTTTATGTACACATCATTGCACGTTAAATTGCAAATTTGCTTTTCCGGTGGTCGCGATTTTAGTTTCGGTGGATAGTGGCGACATCGTGCCATGTTTCAGTACCATCATATGTAGGTTATTATTACCAGATGGCTTGGTCCTTTATGATTGGGTTTAGAAACAGTTTTAAAATCATCATCGCCTTTGTTTTTGGCCCAAACATAAATGGTATTCAGCATAATGATTATCATGGTGGCGCTATACAAGCTTGGAATCATGCAGGCATTGAAAAAACCCAGACAAAATGCCGCTTCGATAAAATATTACTAGCTTTATGCACCGAAACGCGTGAAAAAAAAGCGAACAGAACAAGGTAGTTTTAAAAATAGAATGTTGATTTTTGTTGGTGCCCGTTTACCTGAAGGCAAGACAATTAACTGAAAACAAGAAATTAAATTTAGTATTGAAAAGCAGCTGTCAAAGTTACCTAAACAGCTTTTCACGGAAGTTCAAACACAACTTGTGCCCTTTAGTTTAAAACAATTGCCACCACTTGCGATGACATGTTTGTTGTAGATGGAGGTAGTTGGTAGAAAAGAAGCTGCAGAACCAGGAGTACACTCTAAAAGTGATTATTTGATGACATATTGTCCTTTTTTTGTGCATTGCGGGATACCAAAAACTAAGTCGACACTTTATAGCACGTTTGGAGCTTTGCTTTAGAACGATGCAAGCAGGTAAACAGGCGACAGACAATACGAAAAGGCGCCAGACGCAAAATCTATCAAAAATCTTCATTGACGAATTGTCAGAAACCTGGCCTGACACTCATTCTAGAAGATTTTCACAAAGAAATTAGAGGTAGGAGAGCGCAGGTAAGTATTTCAAACCCAGCATCCATCATCTTCGAGGAAATTATAAACAATTTTGCGATTATAAAAAAATAAATACAATTGAAAAAGATTCACAACCATAAAACTAATAATTTTGCCACAATTTTCACAAATATCTCCCCGAGCTGTAGTGATCTTTGGCGAGCAATACCGTTACGAAACTCATCTTGACTAAGCCTACCTTTTTCCTCGTCTTTCTCAGAAGTAAGCCGAGTAACCCTCAGTACCCTGAAGACTGACCTACCACAACAACAAAGTTCGCTCGCGGACAGCCAGCAAATTAATTACCATATGAATAGAGATCTGAGATGTAATTCTGCAAGTGCGGCCTGCGCTGCTGACAGCATTCATCGATGGTATTCTGATGTCCCCGTTATTTGTCGTCTGCGGCGCGACTTTGTGCTCGCTAAATATAAGTGTGATAGGAATGGGTAAGGATGGTAATAAGAGCCAGTCGCGACGTCTAATCGCGATGGTTTGTCGATCGATTCTCCCCGAAGAAACTGTCTCGATCACGTTGGTCGATTAGAGCGGTCGCCGACGAGTGATTCATAGCTTCTATTTGCGATGACATCGATTTTGAAAACGCGAGGAATCGAGAATGTAAATGAAGGAAATAGTTTTGAGTTTAATTTCTATTTGCTTGTTTTGTGTAGAGATTTCTTACTGCGAGGGTTGATTTGTAACCAATAATTCTGTACTCTGTATTGTGTTCTGTACTTGAGAACCAATAATTTTTAACACTAAAAAAAAAGCATATATACATAAGAAATTGAATACATAGTGCATTTCCATAGCGGCTGTATCATCAAGAGGTTATTTTCTATGGCCATATGTGTTAAAAAAATCGTGAGTTAAGATTTGAAGAGAATGCATTTCGAGGCATATGTAGGGGCATGTGCCCCACTAGAACGTATAATTTTTAATGGGCACAGACAATTGAAACGACCGTCGAAAGGAGAAAACAAATTTATGCCCATTTATGCGAGTCAGGAACGTGAGTACCGGATGATTTCTGATCTTGCCGACGGTGCAACTTGAATCTTCTATAAATCATCGTCGATGATGATGATTGGCATTGAGAGGAAGATGATCAAGTTCAAAGGGGAAGTCAAATTGTGAGGCGAATTATCTGTCTGCTGAAGCTCTTTTATAGGTAGGAACATATAAAGGGAACGTTGTTGAAGAAGTGATTCTCTAGGACCGCCCCTTGCTTAATCTACAACGTGAATATGTTTGGTGTATCGATTTACAAATGAAACGATTTCCTTAATTAGCTTATTCCTTTGACTAATTAAGAATTTTAACCAACACTTCGAAGGTAATAGCTAATCTCTGACAACGGTCAAAATTGGCTTTGGCGATCAATATCATATGCTGTAAAGTGATAACGCTATCAGTTTGGTATTTTATTGAGTAATTATTTATAATTTTGATTTTCGAGACAGCCATTTTTTCAGAAACATAAAGTCTAGATGTTTATGTGAATCTGTCAGAATATTTCTACCGCGCATTGAACTCTCCCACTTCCAGCGCGCCACACAGTTCCCCGATCATGCACTAAACGGTTAGAACAGTTTGTCAAAGCCCAGTTAAATATGCAACCAGGGGTACAGCTTCAAAAGAAAGCATCTGATTGGCTGTGACCATGCAGATGAGTTTTAAAGGGCAGATATATTTTTGAATTGTCACTGTAAGACTAGCCCTAAGCCATCATCATATTGGCAAATAAATTTTTGTTACTTGCCGAAACCATATGCCCAGCTTGTGGAATAGAAATCGAAATCATTTTGTTTCTTAAGATGTGAGATAGTCTGGAATGTAACCTCTGACTTGCCAGAGGGGTGCACGGCAAGGTGTCATCTGTTAGGTCGTTAAAGTAATGAGTGGGTGGGGACGTAAAATCAGAGCTGACATGTTACCTGTCCGCTTGAATTGGACAGAAACTTGTTGAAATTCAATTAATTCGTGCAATTTACTAATTAGTTTTTATAAAGTGACGACATTGGTTTTAAATGGTCGCAAAATCGAGCGTACAATAATTTTCTTCGTTACTTGGAACATTTGTTAAAAAATTGCTTGTACTTACAAGCTAGAACTATGACACCGTAGTCATTAGATAAATTAGCCCTCGGAATTTTGACAGGGAGTTAGCAAAACTACGAGCACAGTTATAACGCGGCCGCTTAAGATTCAGTGCGAGAAACTTATGAAAGATTGTGAAATAAAACATAAAACACTCACCCTTAAGTTTTCAACCAGCGGATCACTCTGAAGATAATTTGATCCAGCCGTCTTGACGTCTTTGAAGCTGACACTTGCACCGTAATAACCGAAACCAGTCATTCACGACGCTGTTTTTTGTCCACCGAAGAACGAAAACGAATCACCAAATCAAATACCAACAAAAAAAACACAATTCACGACTCCCGGAAACTATTAAACACACACTCACACACATAAACACGAAAAAAAAACGGCACAATATTTGAATCCGCTGACAGACGCAGTAAATGATTGACGTCGCCTCTGTTACGTCGTGTCTTGTCCGTGTCCACGGTTAGAATGGTTGGATTGAAGAGTGGTTCCTCTGGCGAGGAGGGCCGGCCCAAGAGTTGAAGCGAGCCGTGGTGGGGGGGTATCATAGGCAATATGTGCCCGTGCCGGTATAGCACACGCGTTCGCTCATGTCCCGTGCTGAGGGGCGAAAGGTAAAGGTGGGGGGGCTACTGGACTGGCACGCAGAGGGATGATCTTGAGAGATATGAACATGTGGGAAATTGTGTGTGATTTTACGAGCTTGGCAAAGAGAACATGATTTGAAATTATGTCTATGTATTTCACAGATGTTTTTATTTTTTTTCTGTTTTATTATGAGATTTTTCACGTTGTGGTTGAAGGTTTGCGATTGTTTCTAGTGATATTGAATCAATTCAGATATGATACTTCAGCGTTAGCTTTATTTAGTTAAAATTCTTGGGGTAAATTGACTGTATTTACTAGAAAAACGTGGTCAAACATAGATGTACCAACAAACAAAAAGTGTCATAGCATGATATGACTAGTTAGTGAAAAAACTGGCAGTTCATTGATTCTGTACGCACTACTTTTAAAAATATGGTCATTTATAAGCATGTCCAATAACGTTGCAACCTGCTCCGATACAATTCTTTTAACACCGTGTGATAAGGTTCCGCCTGATCCAATTATGCGACGGTTCGGTTCCGATCTTTAGTCTCGCGTCTTGTCGTTGCAATGTCACAATTCGGGCGTTAAAAAAAAGCGTTGCGTTATTAGCGCAGCAATATCCGTGGCTCAAGAGAGATGCAGTTATCAAAGCGTGTCGAGCTACGTATACCCGTCGCTAGTGTTGCAGATACCTTGTCTCTACTCTCAATTTCAACCTAAGAATTAGTTAGAAATATCTAACACATGTCCGAGTGGTTGGCAAAAGGGTTAGGTTTTGGAGGTTTTTTGGTTATTTAGTTTGTCCAATACGAATTATTGCAGTAATAACTTATCTTTGATGGTTTTTAGACTCATGTCTACTTGATTTATCCTTAGCACTAGTTTTAACAACAACTATTTGAAATGGGTTTTGAATGCTTAGCAGTCCTTCTATCTAATTTTATTCCATAATCAATTTAGACATTTAAGCAACTTTCGTTCAGTTGTATCACATTTATTTTGAACCCTAAACATACACATACACACTCTAACTTTTTCTTTATTAACACACGTATTGATATTTTGAGTCGCAAGTATTACATTTTTGAGATTTGTTAGAAAGGTCGGTCGCAAGCGCCGAGCGGTCACTACCGTTACCACGCGTTGGCGGCTTGTTTTGCTCAGCAGAAATATTAACATGACCTCTGTGACTATATATCTATAAACTCTACGGTAAGAGCTTATGGAATTATTTTGCAAGATGATTATGTGATCGGCCATATTAATGCTGAAAATATTTTTGAGTTTTTGATTTTGATAAGTAGGCAAAACGAAGATCTAGACATATCAGATTTCGGACGGTAAGTCATAAATATATGATCATTCTTAGTGTGAAGTGGAGATTAGTCGCAATTATACCCCGCGAGTTGACAGTAGCAAAATTATTATAAAATTATTGTCAACGCTCGCGTTCCGATACCCAACTTTCACTGTGCATACTGCATGTGTCGATACACAGGCACGTGATCACACATCCAAATGCGTAACTTTTCACGCTAAATTACACCGTAGATAAATAATATCAAATAGCTATACGCACGTCATTAAACATTCAGTTGGCGTGAAAAATTTGTCGGCCATGTTATGTCACTTGCTTCTATTATAGCCAAGACGCGATCGAATTAATAATCTTGCATCGTCTTCGATTGTCATTGAACGAGTGCCAAAACGAAAAGGACTAGAATTATCGATTTTGATCTGATCAAATAGAGTGACCCCGTGCGCACACATATATGTGTCTATGTCGATGCGAGTTTTCATTGTGTACGATTTTGTAACGTTAATCCGAACGCGAGAGCATTTCATGCATGTTTTATATCATGTCGAAATTTTATCTAGATGCATGTTTGAATGAAAATGTTGCGAAGTATGCTAGCATTATTTACTGGCATATCTTGCACTGAAATCGCTTTGCTGAAATTAAAACCATGTTCTGGTTTCTGACTGACAATATTGACCAGTTTCTATAGTTTAAAATTGTTTAAATAACGAATTATTTAAAGGATTATCTTTCATAAGTGGGAAGAATGTTTGCGTTTTAGCAATAAGAAAATAGCTTCGGTTCTTGACAATCAAAAATTCTTGCCACATTCTTGCAAGACTTGATTTGAATATAACCCAAACCATCTCAACCGATTCAAAACGACGCATAACATTATAAATTACTAATCATCTTACAAATACCACTTTGCAATGCTTTCTTACATTGCCAGACAGTGTACCGTACTCGATATAATAACGATCGGCGGTGTCATTTGTCGACGCACGCTATCGATACTAAATTACAATCAATTAACTTAAATCAATCAAGCTAATTACCGTAGAATCACACTAATTACCTAGAGTCGCGACACGTGCGATACGACGCCACGGTTTTAGACATTCAGGACGTGGCGTCTTCTCTGGTTCCTATACCGACGAATTGTGATTCATCGGCCACTTCCTGTCACCAATCATGCAGGGTAGATCTTCTAGATATCTTCATGCGTACAGGGCCATTGTCTTAGAGAGTCTAGAGGAAGACATCCTTTTTGGGGAGGTACGATTCTAGATGATACAATATCCCACATCCTGCGCGTGAACTGAAAGACTGATTGCGCTAAGATGGCTGACCTCTGAGGACATCTTAAGTAGCTGATACCGAGAAGGATGGTTTTTATTCAGTAGATGTTTTTCAAACTCTTCGAAAGTGAATCTGTGTACAAGAAACAGCAATACCAAAATGTTTCTATAAAAGTGATTTTCGTTGTCGACTTAAATACCATCGAGCATATGCGATTCTATGGCTGATTAAGCTTTTGGTAGCCATGGAGATACTGAGATCGCCTGATAGAGCTTCTCAATTCTGCTATCTTATGTTACCACGGGTAACAGCATAGGAGGTTCAATGGTAGATTCAACGTTTGGTAGCCATGGAGATGCTGAGATCGCCTGATAGAGCTTCTCAATTCTGCTATCTTATGTTACCACGGGTATATCACGACCTAGCATAGGAGGTTTAATGGTAGATTCAACGTTTGGTAGCCACAGAGATGCTGAGATCGCCTGACAGAGCTTCTCAATTCTGCTATCTTATGTTACCACGGGCAAAGTTAAAAGCAAATATGTATAACACTAGCTGTACTCAGTTATGAAACAGGGTAATTTTATCGTGGTAATTCTTCCATTGTAACATTCTAGAGTGATCGATGAATTAAAATGAGAAATTCCCAGAAGTTGCATGCGATGAGCAAGTGTTTAGAAGAAAACTACGGAAAGTTTTCTGTTAATAGCGAGAATAAATTGGACAAAAAAAGTGTTCCGCGATCTTCAACAGCCGCACAACGACATACTCGTGCGTTGCTTCTAGCACATTGCTTGGTTGCTCGAAAGAACGAATCAATAATTTTATAATAATCTCTGAAGAGGTAATTCTCATGCCAAACATTTTTCCCATAAGCCTGGAGAAAGATCACAAAACCCATGTCCGATGAAACACATTTTCCACCCGTGTCGTCCGGTTCATCCGTGCATTGAAGTCACCTAGCTGGCGGCGACCTCGCTTTGCCACAAATAGCCTGTTATTAATCAAATAATCACCGTCTTTGTCAATTATCAGTAACACATTAAAGGAACAGTCGGAGAAACCAGCCGCAAGCATTCGGCACGGTCGGCGGAGCGGCCAACCTTACGGAAATATCTCCAAATGAGCTAATGAATGTAAACATGAGCGGGCACGGTTAATAAGGTCAAATACGAAATGGTGACCCGGTGAACGTAGTGTAATTAAGATTTTAAGATCTAACTTGTAGCCGCGAGGAGTGGTAATTTTGTAATTAGTTTGCAGAGTCTAAAATAGTAATGAATGAATATAGGTTATGTTTGCTGCTGGCATGCGAGTGATGATAAATTTCAGTTTTGGTGGCGATTATGTTTGGGAATGATGGATGGATTTACTGTGATGAAAGAAAGGGGATTTCAGTGTTCGTGAAACGTAATTAAATGTGATTTAAACAATTAAATCAAGATGCTTAGATGATAATTGCAGTGTGGTATCTGCATATGAGGTTTCATGGAGTCGGTTTGGGAGACCTGCCTTAGGATAATGCATTGATAGACAAATGTACGTGAGAGGGATATGATTTATATTTTTTTTTAACTATTGAGTCATCGTGAAATGTATTTTTCAACTATGAAGCAATCGAATTTCTATTAATTAACACCTTGACTCAATAAATAAGAACGATTTGTTGACGGTTACACATATTTTGAAAACTCTAAATGAAAATTCTATTTAAAAAAAAAGAAGCCAACAACAGAGGTGCATTAATTACCACCATAGCGCGAAAAATGACCGGTAGATTACTATTAAACCAACCAAAACGGAGGATGCTCTTAAGTGTCGAGTGTTAAGAAATTGCATTTCGTAATTGCTTGCAGATTACTAGAAAAAGAGACTGGTTTAAATGCTAAATTAATTTTTATTAAAGCTAACCTCAATGATTGATAAACATGTATCGATATTTTAAGTCGTAACTTTTTAATTGTAGATGTTTGTTAACAATAATGGCTGCAAGCAACACCAGGAAGTTTAAAATTAACGCTGATTCTCTGACTACATACCTATAAACTCGATGGTATTAGCATTTATAATAAAAAAAAAACCATTTAAGTTTTACTCTTTTGGTGAATCTCATGACATAATCTGATCGTATTCAACGTTTTTGCCAAAGATTTAAAAATGTCCCTCGCATTGGTCACTGGATCACGGTCATGCCACGGTAGGCATCAAGTACAAGGGCCATTTTAATATCAAGTTATACTTGTAATAATTACACGATTGTCGATCTTAATTATACACCAACACCAGTAGGAAACACCAAAGTGTTATCTTTTTCAATCGAGCTCAAATAACATATCGTTGATGCTATGAAGGACGCTTAGCGCCAGGCCAATTATGTCATAGTTCTTAGTAAATTAAGAAAGATCTAAACCCTAAAGTGTTGCCATTTTTTCAATATAAATGTCTTCCTTGGTTTAAACCTTTGATCTCCAACAATGAGTCACAACAATAAATCATAACCTATAAAAAAAAAAACCATCACCTTTACTTATTAAACCGTTTTACACCTCAGGTACGAGTCGTAAACACATAACGTCAATGCGAATATGCACTTCTAGTTTAGAACCCCATACACTTTCACTGGCGCACTAAGGAGTCCCACGTGGCCTAGATGTTAGCTCATCCGATGCACACTAGGGTCATCTCTGCCAGCAGTAAGCTGCATTATCAGGGCAATGTCACCCTTCTCCACAAACCATTCGCGGGACACCCACGCGTGGTAACACAATGGTATCTGCAGATGCAATCATATACAATGGCGATCAAGATGCACACAGAAAAGAGAGGAACCGTGTTGTCTTGGTAATGGAAACTCCGCTGGTTTGCTATGCGGTAATATGGTAATTTAGGTTAGCTGGTGTTGGTATGGTATCTTTGAATGGTAAAGAGCAAGTTGCTTTTTGATTTTTTTTTGTCTTCTGTAGGGTGTTGAAGGGTTTTTGGGTGTAGCTTGGCTTCGGTTGACAAATTATGTGGTACGATTTATTTAAATTACAACGGTTTGCGTTTTATTTGTTTCTAAATGTAGTTTGCCTTTGGGGGGGCGGAACTTCCTTTTGAAAGAATGGTTCTTATTTGGAATAGTCTTGAGACTGAAATGCTGGGAATGGTTTGAGATGTTTCCAGGGATCGGTTTTCTGGGCATGTGAGAAATCGTTCTGGGTCTCTATAGATTGCTGAATATTTACAGAATAAATAATTACAGGGATGGGGGCGAAAGCAGTAAAATTCGTGTCGGTATTTTATAAATTTAGTAAAGACCCTCCTCCTCTAAGGGTCGGGATGATTATTTATTGAGTTTAATGATGGCAAGTTTTTAAAAAGGTAACTAAAAAAAAGTCACTGAAATCCCAGACTTTTTTTAAGATAAATTGGGATAAGTACCTACTTAATTATCCAAAATAAAGGGGAAAAATTGCCAAAAAATGATTTAAACTTTAGAGCATTTAATTTGGAAAGATTTCAGGACAAATTTGTTTAAATTATGGTCAAAATACAATCGCTTAAGTCACTATAAAGTTCGATTTTGATATAGTTTATCTCCTAATTTCTCATATAAGGTAAAAAATGAACCAATTTCAAAGTCAAACATCTAACATCACTACAATTCCACTTCCAAAAAAACCTGACTCACTTTTCAAACTGTCAGAGCGCATCAAACCAGTGGGCAGAAATCTGACACAGCCTTGCCAATTCGATCTTAGGCCTGTCCAAGGTCACAACTGTTATCACGGTACGTGCACTCGCAGCGCACCGAGAGCGCTCATTACGCCGCAGAGTAATTAGTGCGTGCCATTCAATGAGCTAGCCGATGAAAACACGATTAACCCCAGTCTACAGTGCTAATCTATGCGTAAACAATGCGATAATCTCTGTAGGTTTAGTCTCGACCCGGTCAATGGTTTGCTTATGCGAAATACGAAACAATACATTTCTCTGACTTTTCGACATAGCACGAGAGATTTAGTTTTTCCTTTTTACCGTAGTTTGTTAGTTCTTTGCTTCAAAGACTTAACAATCATGTCAAGAGTCAAGATTACGTAAAGTTGCATTAGAAAAAAAAAAACTGAGATAAAAAAAACAATTGTAGATGTTTTAACTATTGTATGAATATGAACGATTAAAGTCGTTGTTAATTTATAAGATGTGCAATTAAATTGTAATTTACTTACCTAATTAAATGAAATTTTGATATGGTAATGATATGCCTGTATTAAACATAGTTTTGTACAGACAAACGAAGGCTGATATGTCATTGAAATTTCACTTTCGTTTCAGAAGAAGATATATTGTTCGCTGAGTGAGATTAAGAATGAAAATTAGGATGCGATTTAAGTGTCACCATGTTTTACAACACACTTAAATAGTAAATTTTATCAAATACATTAACGCATATTACGAAGCTAGTCATCAATAAAATCGTACCTAATATTTCAAACTCAAACATAGCGTTCCATACAGAATTATGGCTCTGACCACTTAAAAAAAAAACGTACCACAACAAATCTATATCAACTAAAAAAATCACAAAATTAATTGTAATGCCAAATATTCTTGACAATCATGAATTCCGCGATCCGTCCTCTTTCCCCACACCACAAATCCACCCACTGGATTGCCGGTAATCGAGCAAGGCCCCCGATATCGTTACAAAGATTTATCATGTTCGCTTGCCACCCACGGAGAGGAAGAAGACCAAGTTCCTATGGCTGGTGAAACGCTACGTGCAAGGGGCAGGGTGCCGTGGAGTGTGGGAGGCCCAGCGGCAATCAGACGATCGTCCATTAGCTAGTCATCAATAAAAAAGCTCACTGCTATTGTTACATTTACGATCTAGATTCATCGAGACACGTGGCTTGGTTGTTGAGTTGTGCGGACGGTTGTAGCGAGCGCCCGGCGATTGCAGGGGGCTTCGCCGGGTGAATTGAGTGACCGCTAGAATGTATGGGACTTTGGTGATGAAACTGTATCTACAGATGTACTCGAATATTTACTCTGTTCGGTGGGAAATAAGAACGTGATTTGAATTTTTAAATACTTTTTGAAACTTTGACCTTGAACGAGGGTTGACGTTAAAAAGTTCTGTGAAAGACTAAAATTTGAGCTAAAATTTGAACAGAAAGATCATTAATTTCATAGGGATTGTATTTTCTATTCGATGAAGTGCTTTGACGGTTTATAATTAAGCTAAAAAATTGAAAAAAATTATCTAATTTGTTTAATTATTGAGGTTGTCAAATTTTTTGGATGTCAAACGTTTTTCATAACTACGCTAGCAAAATGCCAGCTTCCAATTTCAAACAGACGCAATACACGCATTTCTTGCTAATAAAGCAAAGTTACTAATTGAATTTAACTAACCATGAAGTCATACAACAGGTCAAACCATTGAGACCTATATAAAACGAACCTCTCAAAAAACTTTCACTATATATTCTGGTGTCAAACGCGGTACTTTTCGAAGGCTGAACAAATATAACGATGGAAAACAACTAGCATAATTCTGAAATAGAACAATAATAATACTAATAACAATAATGAGGTAATTCCATGTGGATGCTTGCAATAATTTGCTTGCGTGTAAAGGACGTCACTGGGTCTAAGACAGAACATAAGAATTGTGTATACGGTGAGTTGGAGGAGTCGAGGCCATGAACAGTGCGCGCTGGGAAACGGTTCGTCAGAATAGATGTCGCAATTCTCTATCCACAGTAGTAGTGCCAACATAACGTGAGCTAGACAATAATGGTCATTACATGTATTATTATTTTTGCCCGCATTGTAAATGTTGCTAGATGTTTGCGCTATGTGTGCATGATTTCGTGTTTTTTTGTTTTAAATTTGCTAATGACACATGATGGGCGAACTGGATTTTTGTTGGTGATTGCGTCTTGGACATTGTGGGGGCGGTAGCATTACGGCAAAAGTGATATATAATTTTGTGTTATGTTTATTTTTTATTTTTTTCTGGGTAAATAGAATTTTCTCTCGGTCACTTTAAAGCATCTTGTGTTTACCTAACCGATTGTTTAAGAGTATTACATTGTTAACTGAATACATTTTCTGAATTTTAAACCACATTTTTCTTGTCTCCAGAATCAGCTTTGTTCTTATAGGGTGATACGATAGTGATGGAAACAAAGACAGTTAATCGGGAATCTGCTTTTCTCGGATATTCTTACTCTTGACATAATTGTCTTCAAGGATGTTACAGTGATGTCATGCCGTGGCTGTCACATACATCAACAGCTCGAGGATGAAAGAAAATACTTCTTGAAAGAGATGAGCTGTCAGGAATTGGTTGCCTATGTTAGAATCATTGAGTTTATAGGTACAGTCTGAGGGCCAGCGTTAATGTTAAGCTTTCTGTTGGGCAAACGAGGTGCCAACGGTTGTGACAACTCAATGGGGCGTTCGGCAGCCATTTTAAAAAACGTCTACAGTTAAATAATTACTACTTAAAATATAGAACCATATTTATCAACCGTTGAGGTTTCAAGAAATAAAGATTAATTGAAAGTAAATCAGTCTTAAATGCGAGTAATCTGTAACAAATAACCAAATTACATTTCTTAACACCCGAAACGATGGTGACTTCACCTAGTGACATTATCTATTTATGTCGATATAGTGGATATTTAACAAAATCGGAAATTAAAACCTGAACAACGTCATCGAATAGATCTTTTGATCAAAACAGGATCTATGCACAGCTACTTTGATTAAATAACAGATGAAATTTTATTTAAAAAACCACAAATGATCCATTTTCATATTTGCAATCACAAACGGTCATCAGCTTTCTTCGTTAAAACACCACATAAAACAAAGATAAACAAGGTCACAAAACAAACCAACCACCACAACCTCATGCACATATCTATCTTGCTTTATTTCCATCAAACACTGCGCTGCATTGTGCAATCAAAGTGCATGGCATGATGCGGTTTAAATGCATCTCACAGTGGTTGCAACTAACCGATGTGCAGCATCACCCTAGCTAGCATCATATGCAACTCGTGAATCGAATTAGCGGATGGCATGAGTATACTGTAGGTGAATTCATCTCTCTCTTTATCTTGGCAAAGATCGTGAGGATCTGGTAAACAGTCGCCGGTTGCCAGCATCTTGAGACAAATTGTCGAGCGAATCTCTGATTGTTTCAGTCTTAGAGACGCCGGTTCGAGTCTCGTTGGTGCCACTGATCATTTGATACCGGGGGATGTTGGTATGTTGTATCCTAAAAACGCATTCCACAACTCAAAAGTTGTGATTAGGGTGGTGTTTTTCTTATCAGGTATCAAAATTTTAGCCAGTCTCGACTTGATTATCTAATGTGGGCAGGTAACTCACTTGCCTACCCTCAGCCCTTCTGACAGGTGAACCAGTGGTCTTTGCAAACAACTAAACGCACTGCGGATAGGAGAAAAAAATCGACAACTCAGTCCAATTAACCAGTTCTGTCTTAAACACTTATTTTGTATTCTAAAATTCTTGGATTCTACATGTTTAGGTATAAAATTCTAGAATTCTAACATTCTAAATTATTAGATACTTAGATCCGAAGAAATTCTACTGTCATTCTTCTAAATTCTTCATCCTTGGTCTCAGAAGCCGAGAAAGGAACATCTGAAGCATCTTATTTCGAATCTGACAACTGAGTTATTCGTAGCAATAAGTGTACTCAGTGCACCCACGTCAAATCTTAATTTCACAAAACATTTCACGACCAGAAACACCGCTCCGACCACAAACCATTTCCTCGACAAAATCACTCTCGCCTAAAATTTTCCAAACATGGCCAGAGAAAAACTCCACCGCTCAGCACGTATCGCTAATAATCTGTACCTAACTCTGTGTGCACCGCGTAATGAGCACAAAACCCGACATGAGCAAAGCTGCAGAACTCCCATGACGTCGCACAACAATAAAAGATTACTATATATATACCAATGACTATACAGGATGGTAGCTTCTTCATCTTACAATAATCTCCCGGGACGACAATTAGGTCGGTTGATTGGCTAGCCTATGTCTGTAGTATGTAATCTTCTGGTGGCAAATCGCAATTTACGAATCGACCGCGCGCGGAAATTCGTAGCGCGCGGTTTAAGAGGACTCCGCTGCTTAGAGCCGAGATCGTGACGTCTTGAAATTGGTGCATTAAACTTGTCGTAGATCAGATGCGGTTATTATCGGAACTCGGCGTCTCTCTTTCCGTCTTCGTTTGGCTGCTTGGCATCTTTGTCTTTGCGCTTTTGGTTTGTTCTTGTGGGTACATGAAAGTTGTTTGTGCATGGATTTTATTAAATTTACAGTCGTGTATATTTAAGTTTTTTTTTTAACAATTTTTTTCTTTTTACTTGAGCTACCATTTTATCTGCATTTTCTCACGGTTTTGTTAGATTTTAAAACGTACACTGTTAAAATTACGGAGAATTATTTTTATAAACATGAATTTGCCTACGATTTTGAGGACAGAAACACATTTGCAATGAGCCGTATTTATGTTAAAAAGAAAAACGTAATATTTTTTTGAAAATTGGTCGGGTGTACCATGAGTGGGATTACTATATTTGAAAATCTCTGAACGTTAATTGGAACCAAACATCATTAAAAAAATACCTAAAATACTGGCAAAATAGTTAATACCATATTAATTGATTATTGGGGTTTACGACGCACTGTTTTGACAACTGGCTATGCGGCACTGGTCTTATAGCGTCTGTGATGAGTAGATGATGATGATGATGATGAATCTAACCTAGCCTAGAAGGGAGTAGGGGAAACCCTGTACCGGCATGTAGCCTACTCATGTCGAATAGCACCAAAGGGGACCACCGGCTTAACGTCCCTTCCGAAGGACGGTACAACTCGAGAAACCTCCACAAATCCATACCGTCGAGACATTGATAAGCAATGCGAGTGAAGTTGCTGTACTAACTTTTAACCCTCCAGCCTCTCTCCCGAACAGAACTGGTCATGTGTAACCATTTTTATTGATCCTCTTTCAGCTGACTTACAAAACTTTTACATCTTGGTTCTTGGTTGACATTGACAGAAACTGACAGCACTTCCAGTTCCCACGACATTAACATCAATCCCCAGCCCCCGCCGCACCATACCAAGGTGACACAAACGATAAAATTAGCCCCAAAACGTCATAGCAATACATTAATCTCAGTTTTCAACAGAACACCTGAAAATCCACATCGCTACGGATGTCGCTCGAAAATGCAGAATGCAATTACCTAGGTGCACGTCAACCGCTGCGCAGTCACCGCAAAATGACATTCTGAGCGGTCGAGCACGGAACTTATGAGCTAGACAGCTGATTTCAACTGCGTCAATCGAATTGGATTCCCACAAGCTTTCTCGGGAAACTAAATAAGATGGAATTTGATGGGAAACGACTGGTGGTTGGCAGAAAGCTCTACCAGTTCTGTGTTGGTTTTAGGTTTATTGGCGAGATGGTAGAAAAAAGTCAGAAGCGAGCTGTGTAGCTGAAGCTCGACGAGATAACGAGGACCGGTGTTTTCAACACACCAAACCGTCCGTTGGTCGCCCATCCAATACTTGAGCCAGCACAATGTTGCTTAACTTCCGTGATATCTGTGATCGCCATACAGTTTGGTTCGTTTTATTTACATGCATACTAGTATACGTACTTTACTATACTTAGACCGAGTTTTACCAAAATGTTCAACTTTAAGTTAGATCTCTAGCTCAGAAAAACGTCTGAATTTCACTGCATGTGATTGGAAGTCGGCATGGCAATAGGTTCAACAAACACTTCAACCAGGAGGCGAGGTTTTGGTAAAACCGCACCTTATTACTATTTACTTCTTACTTACAACTATCGTTGAGTGTGTAGGTTATAGGTAGAGGCAAAACGTTAATGTTAAAGTTTCTGCGTGAAAGATGGCCACCAAATGACTTCTTTACCGACAAAAATGCTAAGTACCGGAACACTTCGCTCAGAGGAGCCACTGTCGTATGAAATTTAATTTCGATATTTCTAGTAGGTTACTCGCTTTTGAATATCGTTCAGTGCATATCAATCGTTGAGGTAAAATTTGATGGAGATCTTTTGAGCATAAAAAGTATCAAAAGTTTCAAAACGACAGTGACTCCACTTAACGGGGTGTTCTGGTACTCTGCATTTTTTGTCGGTAAAGAAGTCATTTGGCGGCCATCTTTCACGCAGAAACTGTAACATAAAAGTTCTGCCTCTAGCTAGAACCTGCACACTCAACGGTTTAACATTAACGTTCTGCCTCTACCTAGAACCTGCACACTCAACGGTTTAACATCAACGTTCTGCCTCTACCTAGAACCTACACACTCAACGGTTTAACATCAACGTTCTGCCTCTACCTAGAACCTGCACACTCAACGGTTTAACATCAACGTTCTGCCTCTACCTAGAACCTACAAACTCAACGGTTTAACATTAACGTTCTGCCTCTACCTAGAACCTACACACTCAACGGTTTAACATCAACGTTCTGCCTCTATCTAGAACCTGCACTCAACGGTTTAACATCAACGTTCTGCCTCTACCTAGAACCTGCACACTCAACGGTTCAACATCAACGTTCTGCCTCCACCTAGAACCTGTACACTCAACGGTTTAACACTAACGTTCTGCCTCTACCTATAACCTGTACACTCAACGGTTTAACATTAACGTTCTGCCTCTACCTAGAACCTACACACTCAACGGTTTAACATCAACGTTCTGCCTCTACCTATAACCTGCACACTCAACGGTTTAACATTAACGTTCTGCCTCCACCTAGAACCTACACACTCAACGGTTTAACATCAACGTTCTGCCTCTACCTATAACCTGTACACTCAACGGTTTAACATCAACGTTCTGCCTCTACCTATAACCTGCACACTCAACGGTTTAACATCAATGTTCTGCCTCTACCTATAACCTGCACACTCAACGGTTTAACATTAACGTTCTGCCTCTACCTAGAACCTACACACTCAACGGTTTAACATCAACGTTCTGCCTCTACCTATAACCTGCACACTCAACGGTTTAACATTAACGTTCTGCCTCCACCTAGAACCTACACACTCAACGGTTTAACATCAACGTTCTGCCTCTACCTATAACCTGTACACTCAACGGTTTAACATCAACGTTCTGCCTCTACCTATAACCTGCACACTCAACGGTTTAACATCAATGTTCTGCCTCTACCTATAACCTGCACACTCAACGGTTTAACATCAATGTTCTGCCTCTATCTAGAACCTGCACTCAACGGTTTAACATCAACGTTCTGCCTCTACCTCGAACCTACACACTCAACGGTTTAACATCAACGTTCTGCCTCTACCTAGAACCTGCACACTCAACGGTTTAACATCAACGTTCTGCCTCCACCTAGAACCTGTACACTCAACGGTTTAACACTAACGTTCTGCCTCTACCTAGAACCTGCACACTCAACGGTTTAACATCAACGTTCTGCCTCCACCTAGAACCTGTACACTCAACGGTTTAACACTAACGTTCTGCCTCTACCTATAACCTGCACACTCAACGGTTTAACATCAACGTTCTGCCTCCACCTAGAACCTGTACACTCAACGGTTTAACACTAACGTTCTGCCTCTACCTAGAACCTGCACACTCAACGGTTTAACATCAACGTTCTGCCTCCACCTAGAACCTGTACACTCAACGGTTTAACACTAACGTTCTGCCTCTACCTATAACCTGCACACTCAACGGTTTAACATTAACGTTCTGCCTCTACCTAGAACCTACACACTCAACGGTTTAACATCAACGTTCTGCCTCTACCTATAACCTGCACACTCAACGGTTTAACATTAACGTTCTGCCTCTACCTAGAACCTACACACTCAACGGTTTAACATCAACGTTCTGCCTCTACCTATAACCTGCACACTCAACGGTTTAACATTAACGTTCTGCCTCCACCTAGAACCTACACACTCAACGGTTTAACATCAACGTTCTGCCTCTACCTATAACCTGTACACTCAACGGTTTAACATCAACGTTCTGCCTCTACCTATAACCTGCACACTCAACGGTTTAACATCAATGTTCTGCCTCTACCTATAACCTGCACACTCAACGGTTTAACATCAATGTTCTGCCTCTATCTAGAACCTGCACTCAACGGTTTAACATCAACGTTCTGCCTCTACCTCGAACCTACACACTCAACGGTTTAACATCAACGTTCTGCCTCTACCTAGAACCTGCACACTCAACGGTTTAACATCAACGTTCTGCCTCCACCTAGAACCTGTACACTCAACGGTTTAACACTAACGTTCTGCCTCTACCTAGAACCTGCACACTCAACGGTTTAACATCAACGTTCTGCCTCCACCTAGAACCTGTACACTCAACGGTTTAACACTAACGTTCTGCCTCTACCTATAACCTGCACACTCAACGGTTTAACATCAACGTTCTGCCTCCACCTAGAACCTGTACACTCAACGGTTTAACACTAACGTTCTGCCTCTACCTAGAACCTGCACACTCAACGGTTTAACATCAACGTTCTGCCTCCACCTAGAACCTGTACACTCAACGGTTTAACACTAACGTTCTGCCTCTACCTATAACCTGCACACTCAACGGTTTAACATTAACGTTCTGCCTCTACCTAGAACCTACACACTCAACGGTTTAACATCAACGTTCTGCCTCTACCTATAACCTGCACACTCAACGGTTTAACATTAACGTTCTGCCTCCACCTAGAACCTACACACTCAACGGTTTAACACTAACGTTCTGCCTCTACCTATAACCTGCACACTCAACGGTTTAACATTAACGTTCTGTCTCTACCTAGAACCTACACACTCAACGGTTTAACATCAACGTTCTGCCTCTACCTATAACCTGCACACTCAACGGTTTAACATTAACGTTCTGCCTCCACCTAGAACCTACACACTCAACGGTTTAACACTAACGTTCTGCCTCTACCTATAACCTGCACACTCAACGGTTTAACATTAACGTTCTGTCTCTACCTATAACCTGCACACTCAAAGGTTTAACATTAACGTTCTGCCTCTACCTAGAACCTGCACACTCAACGGTTTAACATTAACGTTCTGTCTCCACCTATAACCTGCACACTCAACGGTTTAACATTAACGTTCTGTCTCTACCTATAACCTGCACACTCAAAGGTTTAACATTAACGTTCTGTCTCCACCTATAACCTGCACACTCAACGCTTCTATACTTATCAGTATACTAGTAACGTGATAAAAGTGCAGTGTACTTCCTTGATGCAATTTTTGGTTCTAACCACGCGACTCGAATGACTTGCATGTCACCACGACTCGCCATGTCGCATGCACAATTTACAACTCTTGTCACCTGCATTTGGGTCGTTAATGCATCTCGGTTCGAACTCGGAGATGTTTTGCTGTCGGCACGCAATCGAGGTTTTAATACAAGTCGATTCGCGTTTAGAAAATGCTTTTTGATAGGAAAAAAAGCTCGACTCTCTCGTGTTAGGGCGTGATAAAATCGTGTCTAACGTCGGCCGCGGCATAATTTTATTGATGAACGACGAATTTACGACTTGATTAGGTGTAGTTTGACAGTAGGAAAAATCGCAGCTGCGCGCTAAAGATTTCCTACTAATGGTTTTTGAAAAGTTGGTCGGTTTTTCGTAGAATGTTGGTCGAGCTAGCCACGTCTTGAACGTCACGATCTTGATAAGTTCCGTGCTCTGATATCGAATCAATTAAAAAATTGAATCTCCCCGGCGAGAATTATTTAATCCATTTAACATGTGTTTCGCCTCTCGAATTCACACGCGTATACACATTTACGAGTTTACGTGTGGGTAGTAAAAATGTTCGATACAATTTCATGTTTTAGCGAATATTAACGGTTACAACTTCATGTTCAGAATCCAACTATTTTATCTGTCTAATTTTTTTTTCGTTCAAATGTTTAACTTTTACAACTAAATCATGCTGAAAGTTTCACTTTGTTTTAACACATTTGCGTGGAGATTTGTAAAATCCAGAGCAATGATTTCTTGTCTCACAAAATCAGTGTTTGACGCAGCGATAGGAATTCTAAAAACGAAAAATCACCAAATACATTTAAGTTTAATCCCGTTTTCTTTTAAACTAGAGTTTTGCGAACGCAATGTGAGTTGCGTTGGAGGTAAGTGGATTTTCATCCATTTCTTATTACTTTATTTTTCTTTCTTGCAAAGGTGTGGGTCCTCACGCTTATATGAGGACTTTCCGCAAAAAAGGACTCTTTCAAATTCATGCTGTACAAATTTTGCGATAAAGAAAATCTGTGAATTGCCACTAAACAATGCGTCTAAGATTTTTAATGATATTTTGTTGATCATTTTCATGAATTTTTATTTAAAACAAAACGACCGAGTTTGACAGGTTGTGACGCGATATAGCGTCACTAGAATCAGAGTGACTGTGAGTATTCACAGCCTCTTGGTTCTACTCCTTGGAGAACTGTCATTCTCATCAAATACACTAGAATCGTCTCAAAAAGCCAGTGTCCAGATAGCTCAATGGTTCAGAGCAACACCCGCGATAGGTGGAGATCGGGGTTCGAGTCTCCGTTTGGGCATAAATTTTTGAGACGGTTATTGTGTTGATAATAAAAAAACCAAATAAATTGTTTTAAAAAGCGTAACAGATCGATTTAAATGTTTAGCCGGGGAAAGAAAAAAATATTTTAAAAAATCCGCATATTTTTCCTGGTAGCCAAATTGAGTTTTAGCTCCGCTCGCTACGATCTTGAGTCGCTGTGGTTTTTACGACGAACGCCATCAACCTAATTGATCCTCCAGTATTGATGACTTGCAGTATTGATAAACTCCCCGTATTGCAGCAAGCTATCAATAATTTACAATCATTTCCACACATTTCTTTTCCTGTCGATCTGAAGACGTTCAAGTAGGAAGCAATAACCCTGGCACAGGTTATCGGGAATCATCTATTGGCCATCCTCTGCCGAAACGCAGGTGTTCGAACCCTGGACACGAGGGAAGTTGAAGAGATACGAGGACCAGATATTGAAAAGGAGGTGCATTCAATTGAATGTGACGTTGGTGAGATATGGCCGCGTTGGATTAGTTTCAATGTAGGTGGACAGAGCACAGAGTGGTAGCTTTTCACGGGTTAAAGCAGAGTTGGAGACGGGTTTTAGTGATTTTAATCGCCACACATAAAGGTTAATAGCAATAATTATTCGACGTGTTGAAATGGAGACCACACACGCACAATTGTTTGAGTAAAATAATTAAATAGGGTATCAGGTTGACGACTTTGGCTTCACTTATATTTGTACTCTGATATTTTTTAACAATTTATTTCGAAACTTATTCGTGTAATTTGATTAACAAGTGAGCAATGCAGTAATTAGGATTGCTGGAACTCGAGGCAAAAAAGTTCCCCCTGCTTCAACAATATCGTCATCTTCAAAACCATCCCGTTTTCTCTTCAAAATTTGGGATAAAATAGTTTTAATGCCTATGAGTTATCCAAATGAGCATCCTTGGGTAAACCAACAAGGACTTTTAGGGCACTGGGAACATCGGTTCCATCGGGACCGAAAAGTCATTGGCTGGCAATCAAGCCAACCACGTCTGAGTCAAAAAAACAAAATCCTATTTTTATTTTATTTCGAAGAAAAATTTAAAAAATACACATTTTAGAGGGAGAGGGACGACGACAACCTACAAATTTTTATTTTTTTTCGCTGAAACCTTTGCATTCTGGAGTAAAACGTGTGTTTAATTTAAGTTTATTATTTTTGCAGCACCAAAAATATGCCACTCTTCACCATGGACTGCCCTGAGTTATTTTCTTCCAAAAACATATTTATAAACAAGCTCCTTTTACTCTTTTTTATCTGCAATAAAGTCTAGCTCATCTTCCATCGACTTGCAGCGCAATTTTGCAACGTGTTACCCACAAGACCTTCCAGCGAGTCTGCACAAAGCATGGCCATGCACTCCACTGTCTACATTGTTCTGAATAATTGAAACAATCCGCCCACGTGTCACTGTAAGCTATACACGTGTGCAATCATCGAATCTTTGGAGGTGGAGTTACCGTGAGGCATCCTATTCATTCAGGTTGTCAGGTGGAACCGTATCCCCTTGATATTTGGTATTGTCTTTGTGGGCTTCATAAGATAATCATCGATATTAGATGTCTTCGGTAGTGGTGGGTGCATCTTGAACTTGCTTGATCATTTCGCATGTATTTTATACACTGTGTACCTACTCATGGCTAAGAAATCTATGAATTTAAGATTTGAATCCTTCTCCGGCAGTTCAATTCGTGTCTGCTTTGTGATTTTGATGATGATTATTGAGTTTAACGACGCACCGTTTTGACATCTGGCCATATGTCACTGGACATTTACAAGATTTTCGTGCTTATTTTGATTATTTATCATTTTAGGCACTAAAATGTGCCACTAAAATGTGCCACTAAAATGTTAAAATGGGGTGGTACCTTTAAGTTTATAGGTATAATGAGAGGGCTAGCGTCAGTGTTGAATGAATATGAATACTACGTGGTAACGGTAGGTACCACCCGAAAGCGCTTGCGGCCATAATTTTTTAACGAAACTTCACAATTATATAATAATGACTTAAAATATCGATACATGGATATCAAGGTTGTTCTATATGTATTATACATATTTATTATCTGTTTTAAAATGTAATTACTTAAGCGTGATACTAACTAGAGCCAAAAACACAGATGGATACTGCAATAATGACGCAGTTATTAAAAAAAAAATAATAATAATCCGCTATATTTTTCAACCTTTTCTTTGTTTTAAGATTGGCCGACTTGCAGCATCCCACTGGCCAGAGATCGGTAAGGAGACCGCCTAATTCATCTAGTCATAACCTTCACATAATAGCATGATGATGATAACCACAAAAATGTACCACCTTTACGGACACCCTAATAGCCCCCCAGCAGCAAAACCGAATCGAGATTGAAACATCAATCTTACCAAAAAACCTTGCTGTCCATCAAGTTGATGAATTAATCACCTCTCTACCGCTAAGTTTTTACTCTCAACCAACGTTCTACCAAACTGAAAAATAAAAATAATTCCAAGAGGTGCTTTTTTTCCTATCGGTAAGGTATATTTTCATTTTGCACACACAGTTTGGTTTGAGGCCATCGCATGTTTAAACAAGGAAGTCAAAAGTTTGATATCTCTTTTCTAATACAATAATGACCAGGTGATTTATGGTTTTAATGTACAGTTATATATGGGTCGCTACCAGCTGAAGAGACGAGGATGGGCCCTTCAGGAGAGAGTATATGGATACCGAAACGAAAGAAGGGACGCTTCGAACAATGATTTGATTAAATATCTGTCACTTGAACGTAATCGCATGTGTCAAAAGCCGCTTTGCTACCTAACCCGTACCTTACTGACTGATAATACAAGTAAACCGCAAAAGCGTATAAGATCCTGATTAATTATTGGTCTGTACAGGATTAGATATGAGACATGCATGAGTTTGAATATTAAATAGCTCCCAAGTGTTGTGGTCTAGGTGATGCTCTTTCAGTATTTTCTTTTTTTCTCTTTCTCTCTGCACATTAATGTATGTCCTCTTGCTTGCACTACCTTGTCTTTTATAACGTTTATATTGTGGGTCGCTTTAAAACGGTCCCTTTATAAGCATATATGAGCACGTCATGGCTTAAAGTTCTGCACGCTGTGTCAACTGAGATCACTGCTAGCCGATTATGAATTTCCAATATCATATCGCTATCACCGATATTTAATCATCAATGCTTTCAGTTATTCAATGGATGAGTACTTACATATCAATTCATTCATTGCAGTATTTACAAAACACTACAATTTTATTTAACATACTAAAAATAAAGTTAAGAATATAAAATACACGGAATGCATATGGTACTACATGAATAAATGCACAATTTGGGACTGAAGTTGCATGTACGACAGGTCAAGAGGATTTTGCTCTTTGCTGGCTGCAGTTAAAATCGCTGTGATCCTTTCTCGTGGTACCACTAATCAAATAAAGGCTTTCTAACCCAAGTGGTTTTGATAGCGCCATCAATATTACATTTTCAAATAAGACGATAAATATCTTTGATGTTTTCAATTCCGAGACTTTAAGCATTGAGTTAGTGGGCCAGAGTTGATATTTAACTTTCTGCTGAACAAACGAGGTAATAGTAGGTGCCATCCGATGGCATTTTCGGCCGTTTTTGTTTACAAATCTCTTAAAATTTAATAATTATGTCTCAAAATATCGGTCTTTACAGTTGACATTACTAAAGATAAATTGAGCGCAAATTAAATGCGAGTAATCAGTTAGAAAGAACGAAATTAAACTAATAACGACGGTAACTCCACCTTGTAGCATTCTCCAGTTTCCTCTGTAAAGTACTCGTTTAGTAGCAATTTTTTGCAATGACAGTCTTTACCATTAGTAAGATGGCAGAAGACTGTGAGCCATTCAACACGAGTTTATCTCCCAACCGTTTATATGTCTTTATATTTCTTGTGAGGATCCACAGTCTCGTCATCGTCATCAATAAATCATCATTACCTTCCCAATGATGCGCAAAAACAGCAAGGGTTGGTGGACTCTTCTCTTGCATTGTGTGCGTAACCCGGTGGCCGCGGTACCTGATTTGGGAAGGGCGATACCGTGTACTTTGGGCTACCGGTCTCCAAACATAGGTGTGTCACTTCGAGGCTTTGTCTGGGGAGTCATGTCGCTCTCGGATCACTCACATGGCATATGGGCGGGTGTCGTGGAGGAGATGACGGCTTCATCGGGATCTTGGTTTCGTTCAAGAATGGGCACGACAGACACGACGGGGCATTGTGAGCTGGGTGGTTGAGTTTATTGGCATACGGATCGGTACAATTAGGCGGGATCGATTGATTAGTTTAAACTGCAAGTTTTGATTGTTGAAGAAGATGTTTGCGGTCTAAGTTGGGCCAAATTTGAGATGTTTTTGATATTGTCTTGCTCTTTCGGTGTTTATTAAACAATTTCAACTTACACAAAAATCAGGTGTGCCCATGGATTATATCGAAACACAAGCGGAACTTTTGAAATTCTTACCAACATCGTTGGACAAAAAATTGGATAACATATGTTTAGACAAAATAAATAGTGCATTGTTGAGTTAAGAGAGAAAAGACAGATTTTAGGGCAAAGGGATCCAAAGCGTCTCTGTTGGTATCTTAGAAGAAAAAAATCTCGAAATTTGAGTGAGAAACAAATGTAAAATTTGTGCTCTTTTGAATTTCAAGCATATGGTTAATACTGCAAAAACAAGATATATTTCTGAAATACCTTTCGCTACGAATGATAGAGAAAAATACTAGTTATTTATAGAAAATAAAACATATACAACACTTTTTATTTCTGCAGTTCAGTGGACTTATTTTAAAGAAATAAAAAATCGCTTAAAAACTAAGAACAAACGTTCTATGTGTACACATTTATTGCTCTCACAGACAGACCGCCATTTGCTTACGATACTTCGAATTGAATTCAACAACTCATCTACCACCCAGAGAATAATAGGTGAGATCAGCTGATCTTGACAATGGAGGCATTTTATATATGGGTACACTCATGGGTGCAAACAAGCTTTGTTCCCATAGCTAGCGCTTCACGCCAGGCGACGCATTTACGGCGTATTTAAAAACATTAATAGCTGTCTTGTCTGAGCTCGATTGTGCATGTACTAGATATTGATACCGATTTATGGGCCAATAAAATAAAATGACTTCGGAGTGGTGTGGAAAAATCAGTTGCTTGTAAGGATGGAGAAGGTGGAGCATGTGGTGCTTCTAAGATGCTGCCGAACGTTGGTAGAAAGATTGGATTGGGGAAGAGGAATTGAACCAGGATTTTGATTGATCAAGATTTGGGTCTATGTCCAGGAAGTTTTGCTTTATCAAAAAGATATCTGATGGTACCTACGAGACACAAATAGTACGTGCCTGGCGCCTCATATTTCTTCAAGGAGTTTCAAAGATTTGTCTACTGGAAAGTAGACAAGTAAAGTAAATCAAAATTTAAGATTCACCTAAGATTCACCCTGGAACTTAACAAAACTAACAAATCCAAGAAAAATTACAAGATGCAATCGACGTGAATGTTACAAGAAAAAAAACACTTTTTGAAGAACAAAGATTAACACTTGATTCTTCGTAAGAAGAACATTTACTCAACATTTAAACACCAACAAGAAATTGTCTTGTCACTTCGCTCTCCGGAGAAGACGACCAACCTTAATCTAAAACGCCCACACATTCCACTAGCACCATCTTCAGATCGGTACACTGTGAAACGCAGCTTGACTTTTATCGAATGCTTGAGAGCGATTCCTGCTAAGGCGACCGCTATAACGCACAGGTAGGTAATATACATAGAAGAGACGCGAAGAAGGGAGTTCAATGCATGGAACAAAACGACACTTAACCTTTCATCTTGCGTTCAAGTGTCCCTGTGGGAGGTATACAGAGAAATTAGTGAATAGTAGTAACATAGAAGTAGGCTATAACAAATTGTATGCGCACTAGATGAATTTATATGTATAGAAGAGGAGTGCTGAAGACATTTTATCGTGTGGTTTATGTGAGGTACAATCGTTTAAATGATGGTAGGTACATACCTTCAAAGTTAGTGCATGTTAGCCATGGTTTTCGAACAAAATTTTGTTGGTCAATTTTTTTTTTTTACATTTTTAAAAGGACAATTCGATACGTTATACTGGTTTTTAGCCTTACGTCTACTTATCTACCTATCTAACCTTAGCACTAGTTTTGACAAAAACTATTTGAACTGGGTTTTGAATGCTAAGTGAAGAACAACTAAATTTTCCAACGTTTCGTAACTTGTACCTGTTACTTTATCAAGAGTTAGAGCAGTCCTACATGCCTGGTATTTATGCATACGTAATAAAAGAGCAGGTATATTTACTGACAGTGGTTACTGCGATTTTGAACTTTTCATTCCTGATCAAAAACAATTTTGTATTAAAAAGGAACAGGAAATATCCATATTAGATTCCTTCAAGAAAGTTCATTGAAAGTGTCGTGCTGGAATTGTAAAAAAAAAAAAACTCTACATGCGAAAGAAGTGTTCCAAAGATTGCCAATTGCCACAGGCAAATACATCTGTAAAACACATCACTGCAAATATCTTATAGCTTCATTGTCAAACAAGATAGCAATTTAAACGAAGATGTAGGCTAGCAGAGTGGCAATGCTATTCGCCACAAGCAATATTTTTTTACAGTGTACCTACTTGAATGTGTGAAAGGTGAGTGGAGGAATTATGAATGTCACCGCTGATGGAAAGGTGGGTGTGGAACATGCATTACGCCGTCGAGTCAAGCATTGCCGTGGTCTCCATAGCGCAAGTTTGCCACATTAATTAGTTCTTCCTTATATGTGTTTTATGAGCAGCTCTTGGCAAGCGCGTTTAAATGTACCACCCAGAATCGCCCTAGTGTTGGCTGTGATGCCTGGAGTTGGGTTATGTTGAGAGATGTGGACGAATTCAGATAGGCACGGCGTAAAAGTTTTTTGTTTTATTCATATTCATCTTGTTAGGTGTCAACATTTCAACCCGTCTCGATTTGACCGTCTAAGCTGTGTTGCCAGATCACAAACCGACCCCTAACCACCGTCAGGAAAACACCAGAAATAGAATTGCAATGCAAAGCAATTATTAAATGCTATCAATTCTGACAGTTGACATGTTTCAGAGGTAAATATTGATTTCCAAACATTTGTAAACAACGAACCAATATTAAAATTGGTTTTATCCGAGTTTATGAAAACCGTAGTGTATTTTATTATTAGGAACACTAAAAAGCTCTAAAAAAATTGACTTTCCCGTTTGGGCACCAATTTTTTTAAGAGGTTATTAGTGTTCCTAATAATCAAATACCCCGCGCATTGCAAGCGTTCTCCAATTTAAATAGGATTTCGCACACCATAGTTGTACTTTCGTATAAATTAGATGTCATATGATATTTGTTGATATGCTTTTAATTGCTTAATAGACGTCAATGTATTTTACATCTAAGAAGTGGGAACTACAGTTTCTTTTCGGCAGTTTCTAACTTTCGATGATATAAGTGATCAATTGGTGTTTCATCATCATAAGTAATACAATCAAAACTGTTCTATTCACAAAATGCAACCATATTTTGTATTCATTTCGTTTCATTATATAATCATTCATTTCCATATTCTAAACGATTACATTTAGACCACTGTCATCGCGAACGATTGGCCTTCGAACCTTAATTGTTAATCATAACAACCAACGAACAAAAATTATTAATTACATTTATTATAGGCTTGTTCTCATTTCAAAGCACCTTACCAATTACTGCCGCGTTCCATCGTTCATCACAAGGAGTTTAAAAGGGTCTTCCTATCCATGGCTACAACAACCTACAACAATACGTAGATCTACTAATAGATACCAATCCAGGATATTTCAGAAGGCCTTAGCCAATACCTTATCTCCTGTATTGCAATATCTACCGGGGCAAACAAGAAATAAAAAAATATATAAAAAAATATAAAAGAAGCAAGTCGCATGAGATCTGACATTGGATTGGGCAAGCCGGAGCTTCCAGCCGTCACCACAATCTCGACCATCGAGTAAATAAGACGTCCGATCTGACAGACGTTTCAGACCAATTATTATTTTTTTTCTTCTTCTGAGATAAGATATCTTTTGAAAGGTAAACACGATCGGTGGTGGGCGGTCCTAAAAGGTGAGCAAAGTATATGAAGATCCTTATAGCGAACGAAGAGTTGATTGAAATGTTGCGATGAGGTGTCAAGTTTTACATCGCTGGTGGTGAGTTATGTAGATAGATGGATTAAACGCTGATGAATAAATTAACATTTGTTAATAGGTGTCTAGGATTTCGATTGTGCTTTAGAGGTGCTGCGCTGGTGTCGAACTTGTATTTAGGGAGATGGAGGATTAGGTTTGTTGAACTAATCGATTGATTTGCTGTGAGGAAAAAGTGGTAGTTTGGAATTGATGGACGTATTGATCCGTTTTACAATCTTGTCTAGTGCTAAAAGTGTTAAACGGTTAGCTGTTTTTTTCTACTAGCTGTTCATTCTACATGATGTTGACAACTGTCAATTATAAACACATTAAAACTATTATGACAAACATGAGAATAAACAAAACAAAAAAGGCGAGATATCGTCAAAGGAATTAATCGATTAAAATCGATTACCGGTTTGAATCGTAATTTTTTCCTTGGACCTTTCGATAAGTGATTACATTTAGGTATATATTTGGTATAATTGTCATTGATTACTTATAAAAAGGCTCAATAAAACTGTAGCATTATTTTATCTGTCAGTGGTAGCTAACTCCAGTCTGCTATGGTCTTAGGATGAATTTAGCATGAATTTAGCCCCCTGTCATCTTCCATTACGGCGTTTTTTTCATTCTACTATAGTTCTGAGGTTTAAAAATTTAAAAAAAATTAATTGCCATGACATCCTACACCCAAGCCCCCGAAAATAAATCACAAACAAATAACCAAATCAGAAAACCATCCTGTCTCGAAAGCCAGTCTCGCGTTGTGCCCACCAATCCATAAACATAATTACTATATGGACCACATAACCATAATAATCCTGTTAGGCATTCTTCGAGGTTGGTTTCCCCATATGCAGCTTGCCGGATGACGTCACCTCCGATTGTTAAACCGGCCAGCTAAGACGTCAGGCGGCTGTGAGGGAGGAAGTCGGTAAACAGATCAAGGCTGTGAGAATTGCAGAGGATGCCGAACACGGTGTATTTACCAGGCGATACCGGCAAGAATAAGACATATGCATGCATGGCAAATTCTAATAGCTACCTGACTTACGTTAGCAGTAGTTGCAAGGCCGAGTAACTCAACCATTCAGCAACAATAGGTTTATTTATACAACCTTGCACTCTTTCCAGGTCTCGTGCATATTGTTTTAGATTGCATTGTTGATGAAAAAATGGATTGCGAAAATTGTTAATGACGTTCGGTGGGGGGTTTTTTATAGGCGATTGCGAGAGGTTGAAAGAAATGTAACAGTCTGTGGGCCGGAAGGATGTAAGAAGTGTTTTTGTTGGTGGTGTTTGTTGATCGATTCTGCAGATTTTTTTTTTGTAGGTGGGCGGACGTTTATGCTAAGTTAGCTTGAAATAAGAATGTCGATTTTTTTTTTGTGAGATGTACATAACGAAAGAGAAAATAGACCGGCTATAGGATTTCTTTGTTGTGATAAAGACAGTTAATGATTAGAAATTAGACTATAAAGGTAATTCATCATTTTGGAGGCGTTATTCATGTTGTCATTTCTTATTGTCGACCATGTTTAGCTTCCTATGGCGATCCAAGAACTACCAGTGATTTGTGACCTTGAAAAGCACTAAATTCAGAGACGAGCGGCATTTTTCGCGCATTGAAATCCCCTGGGTCACAGCAGCAGAACTGGGCGTCAGCTCAAAGCATATGGTGCCAAATAACTGCCATCATGGCTCAAAAATAGGTGAAAATATGGGGCAAATGGCTCAAAGCGAAAAAAAAATGGAACATGGAATCTCCAAGGAAAACCATAAAACTTATACCTTCCTCGATAAGGAATAATCGATTTAACCTAATTGCCGGTCACAATCACCGAGTAACGTGGTTTACTTTGCATTCAGGAGGTCCTGGGTTTGATCCGCATGATCAGCTCCTGGTAGTGAGAACACCATTGTCTGCCTTGCAATCTGTAATAGTTCAATCCTGATGAACGGCTAACCTGTCAGAGGTTTTCTATTATTTCTTACAACCAATCTAGGTAACTAACAGGATAGATCCCTTCCAAAGGACAAAACCTCATTCACTATCAAAACCCCAATCTTCAAATGTAAATATCTGTAAGATCGCAAGTCTTTGGCATTGCATGCAACAACACTGAAATCAATTAGTGTAAGATGACCACTAGTCGTCGCACAGCGCTCCTGGTGTCGTCGCCCGCCAACATAAAACCATGTCGAGGCTTGCGCGGTCCATGTCGATTAATACAAATAACAAAACAACTAAAAAAAAATAATTCTATTTCCACATCCGAACGAGCGCGAACTATAATTTCGTGTGTGCATAGGTAACAAGTATAGTAATATCATCAAAAAAAAAGGAGGCTTCTACGTCCTATTTGCGCAAGGGAAGTTGCAAAACAATTTGCACCGAAAAAATAACACAAACCCATTAAAACACAATAAAATTAAAGTTTATATAATAATAAAAACAAATAAAAATTCATCATATGTTTTATCACTAAACTTAAAGAGAAAAATGATTTAATATTTAGGTCAAGCAAATAAATTATTTCAGCTCGATTCCCACGTTGTTCTCATAATTTCATCTCGTTGCACCGAGCTCACACGACAAACGTAATAAAACACTAGGCGTACAATTAGCAAAAGCAAGAGTGTGCGCGTTCCATGCGAGTGCGTACATCGCTCTCGGTTTCATTGTTGGATTGCATCACAAGCACCCATGAGGGGCGGAGGGGGGGGGGGGGGGGCACGTGCCGGTTCCCTCGCCTTGGCTTGCTGATCTAAATGTTGGGTCACGCGACCCTTTGGCTGACCCATAGTTTGATACACAGTGCTTGAGATAGGGTCGGGTGCAGTTGCAAATGGCAAAAGTGTACAATCAGGTTATTGGCAGTTGCATTTAGTGAAGGTTATTTTAATGTAAATTAGTTGTTTTCTTTAAAAATAAAATCCTTAACTGCTTTTGGAGTGAACAATTTTTTTGTAAGAAGTCTTTTTTTCGGGGCAAATTATGAAAACGGACCAAATTTAAAAAAAATCTGTATTCAGAAACAAAAATACTCGAGTTAGGATGAAATCTGATTTAAATTGCAAACGCTTGCAATGCGCGGGGTATTTTATTATTATCAACACTATAAACGTCTCAAAAATTGTATCCAAAAAGTGTCCAAATAGCTCAATGGTTCAGAGCAACACCCGCGATAGGTGGAGATCGGGGTTTCTAGTCCCCGTTTAGGCATCAATTTTTGAGACGGTTATAGTGTTGATAACAATAAAAAATACTCTTTCTCATAATCTTTTTCTCACTTTTCCAATTGTCTCTGGTTTGTTCCTAGTGATCCGCAACCGGAATAATTCACTGAACGCAACCGAACCACTTGCCATTGTAAAACTGTCCCATCTTCCAAGTAAGCCCATCCCACGACTGCTTTACATTGGAAAACAACTAATATATGCCGACAATGAAACAGCTTCACAGAAAAAATTTCGCAGTCTCGTCCCACGTTCCCAGATCAATTTCAACTTCACACACGTAGCGCATCCAATCTGACGACCCTCCACCCTCGCGGCAAGACTCAGGTGCAACTTGCAACGACACAAAGGTAAAGCTCATCGGTGCCACCAGCTCACGCCCAAACCAGGAGGAAGGAGCCACAAAGACAATGAGATCTTAAAATCGAAGACAATTGAAATTCATCAATGACAAGTGTAGCCGGAAGATGTCAGGCACGTGATCGCGTTGCTGTGATGACGACGTCCTGTCGTGAGGGGATGGAGGTATGGGGGGGGGGGGGGGGGGGGAATGGACTTGATCTTTATGTTTTTAGTAGTGGAAGACTCATCATATTGCCTTTTTTGGTGTTGTATTCTTTGGTAATAAAGGGAGTTCAATGAGATAGGGTTCGGTACCTCTATCCAGATTCCGTCGGTACTATTTGAAATGGGTTTTGAATGCTAAGTAAAGAGCTACTAAATTTCCTAGTATAAATAGGATAAATAGTAGACCTTTACTTGGCATTCAAAGCCCATTTCAAATAGTTTTTCTTAAAACTAGTGCTCAGGATAAATCAAGTAGACATGAGTCTAAAAACCATCATTTGAAACATAGTTCTTTCCTGTCAAAGATTCTGGTTTTTAGGATAACTTTGTAGGTATTTAGAATGAAATTGCGATGAAGTAGGCAGAGGAACAGTGCGAAAATTGGCAGATTTAAATTTTATCCCTGAAATAACTCAAATTATGCGCAGGCTATCAAAAATACATATTTCTTCTGATTGTCTGGGGCTATAAACACAAAACACAAGATGTGCAATAAATGCATAAGATGGAATTTAGCCTGGGATTCCAAAAGCTCTGTTATATTGTAAATTTAACCCTTGGATCGTCTAGATTCAACAAGAAAATGCAAAAAAAATGTACGTTCTATTTCAAAACAGAAAACGTTCTTTTCCACACAAACACTTTTTCGCATAGTTTCCCTCGTCCTGACTTCTTATCCTTGCCCATGGCCCAAATCCATCCCCATTCCACTGATCTCCATAACCCAAGACACGACCACCTCTCATCTCATCACGATCTACTGTAAGCGCCAGCATGTGCGACCGCTCCAACACTGCAACCCGTCCAAACGCCTTTCACGACAATTTTTAGCATACCACGAACCGATCTAGTGCATGATACCTAACAATACAACACATATGAGGCTAGGGAGTGATACATATTATATTAAAGTCTAATACCGCGGGCACACGGGCAACTTTTAGATTCAAACAATGCTCCAGATAGATCTATATGGTTTATAGTTAATCCCAAAAACTCAGAAGTATAGATACTTTGTTGACGCATTTTTAGAAGTCAATATTTAACTCTAAAACATGTTAGCTATCAGAATTGATTGATTGGGATACGTCTTCATATTTATGGCATTGCATTGCAAGAGTAAAGCGTAGTTATGTTAGTTGGTAACACAGTTTAGGTTGATAGTCGAGACGGGTTAAAAAGGTGGACACTTAACAAGATGAACATGAATCAAACAAATGTCCTTCCTGAGTTTTTGGGACATACCGTACCGGCAAAGGCGTAGCAATTGCAAAGCACCAGCCGCTAAAAAGAAAACAATACACCTTTGTCGCCAGCATTGCTTCACGTAGAGGTTACAGGTACACAAAGGCAATATCTAGTTTAGTTTATTTGTCTTAATAATGTGTCATAGCTATATCAGAGTGAGCTGAATCGACCAGTTGGTAAGTAATTATGAGTTACAGTTGTTACATATTGTGTCTTGATGTGTTGGAAGGAGTGGGGGGTCGTGGACGCACATTGTTTCGCCCTTGATCGGCCGGTATGGCGATTAAGCGACGCCCTGTGCGCTCGAAGAGCACCTAAGGGACACGCCTCGGGATTGTGTTCACTGCTAATAATAACGTTTGATTATTTATAGTGAGACACCTGTTTTTGTGTGAGTGTGGTTTATGATTTACGGTTTGCCTTGAAGATGGTCTTAGGTTGCTGGCTTTGATGGTCTAGTTCTATAGAAGGAAAATGGCAGAGATGTGTACCCGGAAAATGATTGTTTTCTCCTAAGGGGTGTGACGGTTTGGAATTGTCGTTGAAAGGGAATTAATTTAGGAGAGTTTGCTTGCTCATAGATAGTTCGATATGAAGAGTGTGTGGATGCCAGATTTGCAAACAGATTTTTTAGAATATGTTGCATTGAAATGGGGTTAAGTTTCTTTGACGCAAAGTCCAACAGTAAGAAAAAACGTAGATCTAAAGTTTAACCATTGGGTTTACAGGTTGAGTCAGAGTTTCAGCACTAATTTTAAACTGATAACTACTTCACCGACAAACATGGAGGATGCAGGAAGTTTAGCATAAACGCTGTGACTCTGTCTTAATTTAAGCCTAAGGTTAAGACAGGAAATCTCCGCAATGCTTTTCAATCCAAAACTAAGTCCTCCAAAATCGACAAAACTCTCAATAAAGCCTAGATTTGCTATAGAAAACTGTTTGAGCCTAAATTTAGTATAAACATTTCCGATCTAGTTCTTTTTGATGAAGTTACACGATGACTTATGCATGCACGGAAGCACTTAAATCTTAAATAATCTTTCCCCGGAGGCAAATTATGCATTTTCACGGCGCTATTGAGGCGCCAATTGCACAGGCATGCTCGAGACTTCGCCCGATGGCGCTTTCCGGAGCAGTAAAAGCATAAACGATTTCTTATTAGTTATAGTAATGCGAGAAAAAGCATTTACAACCTCGCGTTGTAATTGCTTAATTGCTTAATTTAAAAATATGAAAAATGGATAAACTGAATTGGGGCCAATATTTATACGATGCTCGCGTTGTTCATGCAATCATCGAGCTTGCGATTTGGTTAAGATTCTTCGCCTAATGCACTGCAATGACCGTGTCATAACTTATAAAAAGCGTTTTTTTTTTCATTTCAGCTAGACTGGTAAGATATTATTGATTGATTGATCTGTGGGATTAAACGACGCACTGTTTTGTCCTGACAATGTTGCTACAATAGCTGATTTTTCAAAGTTTAGACGCACTATTAAAAATTTTTTATTGTATAAAGGTTTTTATAATATTGACGAATTTTATAAATTAGAGATGAATGATTGGACAAAAGTCTGACTGCTGGTGTGCACATGACTATCTTAGTATTTTAGTATAAAGCATTGTCTTTGTTTTTTGGCAATTTATTTATTTATTTGTAATTTGTAATCATAATGGATTTTTAATTTTTAATTTTGAAGAGTCCACATCCTTTTACTATTAGAATGTAAGCCCTGTGATTATGAACAAATAAAGGTACAATACAATACAATACAATGAGCCATGTAGCACTGGTCGAGAGGCGTCGTTGGATGAGTGGATGATATTGAGGATAATAATAAACCTCACCTAGCCTAGAAGGGAGGAAGGGAAATCCGGTGCCGGCACGTAGCCTACTCCTGTCGAAGAGCACCAAGGGGACCACCAACTTAACGTCCCTTCCGAAGGACGGTACAACGCGAACAGCAGGAGTCCTCCACAAATCCATGCTGTCGAGAGGTTGATACGCAAGGCGAGTGAAGTTTCTGTACTAACTTTCATCCCTCCAACCTCTCTCCCGAACAGAACTGGTCATGTGTATGATGGTCACCCATCCAATACCTGACCCAGCGCGGTGTTGCTTAACTTTCATCCCTCCAACCTCTGTCGCCGAACAGAACTGGTCATGTGTATGATGGTCAACTATCCAATACCTGACCCAGCGCAGTTTGGCTAAACTTTCATCCCTCCAACCTCTCTCCCAAACAGAACTGGGCATGTGTATGATGGTCACCCATCCAATACCTGACCCAGCGCAGTTTGGCTTAACTTTCATCCCTCCAACCTCTCACCCGAACAGAACTGGTCATGTGTATGATGGTCACCCATCCAATACCTGACCCAGCGCGGTGTTGCTTAACTTTCATCCCTCCAACCTCTGTCGCCGAACAGAACTGGTCATGTGTATGATGGTCAACTATCCAATACCTGACCCAGCGCAGTGTTGCTTAACTTTCATCCCTCCAACCTCTAACCCCGAACAGAACTGGTCATGTGTATGATGGTCAACTATCCAATACCTGACCCAGCGCAGTGTTGCTTAACTTTCATCCCTCCAACCTCTAACCCCGAACAGAACTGGTCATGTGTATGATGATCACCCATCCAATACCTGACCCAGCGTAGTGTTGGTTAATTTCGGTGATCTCATGAGGACCGGTGTTTTCAAACCGTTCGGTGTAAGATATGCCGTGGGCTTAGAACCATACGGGTGTTTAGGAGTTACGCTGCAGTATTTAGGTGGATCATAAACTCTTCCACATATTCGAGCAGCAAGAGGAGCGACCACGGGCGAGGTCCACCATGACTTTGTTTTAAATATTTTATTAACCGCTCCTATGGCTCATCTGAGTCATAACTCGCCGTTCACGAGTCTTAGGGTCGACACTCTGGTGAAAGAAACAGTGGCGTGCGGTCATTGCTAATTTTGCGAGCAGTTATGGAGAGTGGTTTTTGGAATGGTACGTCCTAAAAACTTGAGTGCAGTGGGTTTAAATGTTTTCGAGCGAAAATTAGGAGGGATAACAAAAACTATTTGAAATGGGTTTTGAATGCAAGTAAAGGATAACTAAATTTCCCGACGTTTCGTAACATGTACTGGTGACTTCTTCAAGGGTTAGAGCAGTCCTGACAATTTTCCGATAACAAAAGAACCACATAAAATTATAACAATTACCTAGTTCTTTTGCTAAGGATAAATCAAGTAGACATAGTCTGAAAACCATCATTAGGAGGGATCTTCGTCCAATTAGTGAAAATCTGGTTAACATTTCAACCCACCTCGGGTCAACTATACCCCCACGCCCGGGCTTTGTGAAAGCAAATTGAGTTGCGTTGGAAGATGAGCGTAGCGATATTTTGGGATGGTACAATGTGAATGTGAACGAATGTGTGAAGTATTAAATACTTTTGGCGGTACAACTCCAAAAGTTGTATAGTAAATTTGAAAATTTTCCTAACATTTGGGTAGTTACAAGACTTGTTGACAAATTTTTCTGAAAAATGACGAGGGTTTGATTTAAGAACACAAATTTAATATGCTCTGAAAATTTGGTTCAAATCGGAGTCACAAAACAGAAGATATTTTGTTGTAGCCAGTGATAGAAAATGTTGCACAGTAATTTTTTGAAGTTAGGGACGAGTGGAATTAATTAGCTAAAAGGAAAGAGGAAGTGTTAGTAAAAGTTGACGAAGAAGAAATAAAAGATTTTAGTGTATCAAAATTTTGAAATTTGAAATTTGTAATTTGAAATTTGATTTTTTTACTTTTGTGTAAAATTCTGATGCTAGAAAGTCAAAATTGTATATTCCTAGCTTTATACGTTTAAGAAAATTATGCATAAAATACATATCGAAAAATAAACGTCAACAAGGTTTGTAATTTTGACAGAAAAAAAACTATTTGAACTGCATTTTGAATGCTCAGCAAAGGACAACTAAATTTCCCAACGTTTCGTAACATGTACTAGTTACTTATTCAAGGGTTAGAGCAGTCCTGACAATTTTCCGATAACAAAAAAAAACCATAAACTAATTTGTCCATTCAAACATCTGTATCAAAATTTCAAAAAGTGCACTTTACCGCTCTTCCAAACGCACGACCATTGTTCGCAACGCCACTGCACCATTGTATGTTTACCAACAAAGGTGTTCTGCATAAGATCACACCCTGCCTCTGATGGCTCATGGGCTTTTGATTCGCTTAATTAGCACGTCTCGAAGCCGTATACCCACGTGGATTAGCCTGATTAGGTGTCAGATTTATTGCCAGTCGCTAGACGTGTAGGTTACGTTGGATTTGATTCACACTTATAGCCAGTGTAGGTACTCGTGAGAACAAATGAATGATTAATTGTGGCAGACATTTGATAGGTTCGCAAAAAAAAATAATTATCAGACCTCGAAAAATTGGCGTTTTTTCCACACACATAATAAAGTTAGTAAAAAAAAAAAAAAAACGCTAATTCTTTCGGGGTCATATTTTCGAAAATACAAATGTGTTAAATTATTATGAACACTATAACCGTCTCAAAAATTGAAGCTCAAACGGAGAAATCAAACGGGGACATCGTTTGGGTGTCAATTTTTGAGATGGTTATAGTGTTGATAATAATAAAATACCCCGTGCATTGCAAGCGTTTGCAATTTAAATAAGATTTCATCTACAAAATGTGTTAGTTTTTGAGTTATTGACCTGGATTATTTTATTCACATGCATTCAGGAAGCTTGAACTTGGTAATTGTTTTAATTTTGTGGTTTTTTTGTGATCAGAAAATTGTCAGGACTGCTCTTACCCTTGATAAGGTAACAGGTACAAGTTACGAAACGTAGGGAAATTAAGTTGTTCTTCACTTAGCATTCAAAACCCAGCTGAACTTGTTTTTCTCATGGTCTATTGGGATCAATTTTCTACAGGTTGTGGCCGGTTAGTCTGAAATCTCAATCGGATTCCTAGAATCGAATGATTCGGGGTTATTTTTGTCTTAGAATATAACTATAATTATGTAACAGCTACATTAGAGTACCTGCCATGCAAAACACAAGTGTCTAAAAACCATTCGCCTGAAGCTAAGACTTAAAAAAATAAATAGTTAGAAAACTAGATAGTTATAAAATACAATTAACAATTGATGTTCAGGGTTTTCTTTCAAATTTACTTCGGAGAATAAGAAACAATCGCAGATTTAAGAGCAGAAATTGTTGGAGGACTGAAAAATGATGTCAGTAATGACCGTTTTTTTAAAAAATACCGTTAATTTCTCACAGAAATTCAAAAAGACTCGAAATTCAAAATACAATTTTGCTAAAATACTAACAGCCATTAAATTGAGTAACCAAAACGAACGACTCAGGTTTAAGAAAAGTAAAATATTATTATAAATAAGTAAAAATGCCTACAACAGCGTGGCAAATATCAGCAAAACAGATTTCCATATATTTCGCCCGCCAGCCAGAATCATCTAACTACCATAATTCGCTCAATAACGCCTCTCAGAATCGGTAATAACAATAATCAGCATCGATGGTACAGAGAGCCAGTTCGCTACTTATCAAAACTGGGTTAGCCACGAGGAGCAGCTACAAGACTCGAGACGATACACATGCAGGGAAGTACATAATTAAAATACATTTAAATATTAATTTGTTGCCGATGTAATTAGCCTTATGTGTCTGTGTCTGTGTGTGTGTGGTATAATGTTAGTGTGATTAAGTAATTGATGTGGTTGTAATTGAATATGCCGGGATTATCGTCCGAGACCATGTCCCCCGAGGGTGTCTACCGGTCATAAACAAATAGCAAGAGTATACTGCATGCACGCAAAGGTTTTGCTAGTGCGTTGCTCTGGCATGTTATTATATCTCAGTGGGGTACATACGGTTTAAAATAAAAGGCGGGGGACAGGAATATCAATTTATGAACGGTAGAATGGTTTTGTTTGTTCAAAATGCACGCCACCTATAGGTGTTGGATGTTGGTTGATTTTTTTTTTTTAATTTTTTCCTGGCTGTTGTTTCTGATAGTTGTAATATCATAGACTGGATCTAAAACGCAGATTTAAGCTTAATCGCCATACATTTGCGGGGAAAGTTGTTATCATTATGGCAAAAAAAACCTAAAACTCTGGAAAAACAGACTGGCTGATCTTTTTAATCTAAATTTAAACTTGAACTCACGTTAGAGTATCCGGTCCCAGAAAAAAAGAGAAGTCAATGTACAATTTCCCTATGTTTTATAACTTAGCTATTTTGTACCAGTGAGAGTTTTAGTGAATCAATACGTATACATGTGTTTATGTTGTAAATTGTAAACAGATCTTCCGTATTACCCTTCGTTTTTACCGCCTTCCATATGTGGTGCATACAAAATGCAAAAAATTGATATTTCAAAGGTCCATGTCGAACCAAAGAACCTGTTTTGCGGACCCCAAAGTGAAATATTATCGTAGATTTTTTTCAGGGAAACAGGGTAGAGAGGGGTTCTCGAAGTTAGGTTTAGTTCTAGCATTGAAATCTCCAGTACCTTGATTCCGTACAGCGTGTTGCTAGTGCTTTGCGGGCCACGCGATGAAACCGGTGCACTCTAAATGTTTAAAGTTGTATTTGAAATCTGAAACAAGAGCAAAGGGATATTTTATTAAAAACTATGAAGAAAAAGCCTTAATATTTAATTTGCCATCAGTGGAGATAGAAAAATTAGCAGTACACACTAATTTGGCTTTGAAAAGTTTTTTTTTTCAGCTTTCATAAATCATTCTCTTGAGATTTATAAACGCGATTCGTCATGTCAACCCATAGTTTAACGACGCACTGCTACGAAAAGCCATATATGACGACACCAGAAGCCAAATTTGACCCAGAATCCGTCGCATACCAAATCCACCATAGCCCGTAACCATTTAATGAATTTATAATTCCTCAACACAAGATCACATTTCCTTTCACACCATATTACAATACCTGAGCGCATACCGCCCCGAGGACTGTAACCCATCAAGAAAATAATGCATATGGTCCAACACAGAAGACAAGAGTGTGATCTCATGGCGGTCAATAGGTGCTATTTGGGAGAGTGTCCGGCGAGCTTGGATCCTCCTCCTCATGAAAAACTTGGTGCCCCAAGCGTGGTCATCAGAGTCGAGCTACTGGAGTTCCGCGGCGGCGGCGGTCTCTGGTAATTTATTTAAATGAGCGGTAAGCAAGCAGGTCAGAGCGTAGCCAATGGTGGTGAGCAATTATAGGGGAATAGCTCGTGATCTCCTCGATGGACCCAATGGGTATTAACGCGGGGAACAGTGGCGTAAACATTGTGTTGTTTGCAGATCGGGTGCGAGGATTTTTGCAGGGAATTTTTCGAATCGGTTTTCGAATCGGTGGGGTGGTTTAGCCATGATGGTAACAGAAGCGAGAAAAGAGAAATTATAAAGTAGCTTCATTTGAAATTGTAACTATAAACTGTATTTCTAAAAGATGAAACTGTAATGGATAAAGTTTTTTCAGATATAATATTCGACAGCGTTCTGCCACCTTCAGATCTAGCGAACACAATGATAGTTAACCCCATGGAATACACAACCTAAGCATAAAAAGAAATATATCTTAAACCATGAGACAGTAGCGGTGAACTGTCAAAAAAAATGTGGAACGCTTCACGATTTTGCGTGTCATCCTTGCGCAGGGGCCATGCTAATCTTCTCTGTATCGTTCCAATTTTAGTATATGTACCGCCGAAGCGAGTACGAGATCGGAGGGGATGGTAAGCCTTTATATTGTTCGTCGAGCTGGGAAGAATGGCCCTGAGAAACATGCACTTTTGAAGTTAAATATCACGCTAGTTTTTAGAAGTATTAAGTTAAAACAAGAATAATCCTGGAGAACTTTTTAAAAGCTATAACTGACATCCGTCAATTATTTAAAATCGATTCGCATAAAATTGCTAAAAAGCCTAGAAAACGGTGAAATTTGGGACTTTACAAGCTATTTCTCTGCATGCAGGCAACGTGTTGTTCAAATGCAGGAGATGACGTTATGGTACTGAATGGTATTGCTTTTATATGCGTTAGACAACCCCATTATGAAATAAAAATAGATAAAATAAAAAAATAAAAAAAATTGTTGTAAGCATTTTAAAATGGATAGCTTTTTGTGCAAATCTCCATACTTTTAGCATTACACATCAATGAATTGTCATACCAAAGATGTTATCTCAAAAGAAATAGGATCATAAATAAATAATTGCACTCATGCTGCATAAAATGTAAATTTGTCTAAACCGCAAAAAAAAATACCGATAAATCATTAAATCAGAATTTTTTAGATATGCAACCTGACGTGCTAAATCAAAGCCGTCCGTATTTGGAAGCTTATTTGACTGCTCTTGATGCCTTGCCCTCTGTTTTTGGGGTAGGGTGTGAAAACAGGTGTAAACCAATGACCCTTGCGGCGATTTAATCCTCAGCAGCCGCCACTGAAAGAGATGGCAGCCACGGCAAGATTAAAATAGTTTGAACATCTTCTGATAGAGCAAAGAGCGGCGAGAGCGCGGCAATACCATCGTGTCCAGTTTCTTTGATCTGAATTTCTTTTTAACTAGAGTTTAATAATACGTTAGTGCACGTGGTTGTTATATATTTTGCTGTAATTAAGCGTGGATCTTATTTTATGTAGTGTAGCATTTAAATAGATTTTTGATATGTTCTATGATAGGTTATGTCGAATGAGTGATGTTTTCATTCCGTTATACGTTAGTAATTTAAAGCGATTTGAACCAATTTTCGTTTCTAGTTCTCCGAAAAAGGTTTTTTATCGGTGGAAGCATAAGAATTCCCATTAACATGATTTACCTTGACAATATGAAACAATTTTCGAAGAAGTTGGAACAAATAACTCGTGTGGAGATTACATAGGCGCAGTAACACTAACGAACTAACTTTTAAAATAGCATTGAAATACTCTGTTCAGTGTGAGAACAAATTCTACCGGTAGAGGCACCACCAGTCGTTTTGGGATGACATGTGGGCCAACTGTCATTTAAAAAAAAACAGTACAAATCATCTTCGCTGATGTAAACAATTTTTTCTGTTGTTTTGTCGTTCATGTCGTGCCAAGATATTTTGCATTTCCAACTAATAGAAGAATTTTTCTAGCAATTTTAAAAAATCTTACAAAAACATGTTAAAATTAAACTGCCTTTGCGAAAAAAAAAACCCATCAAATTACTATTTTACCAACAACAATGCAAGATGCTTTTAAGTGGGGCCACAGTCGTTTTGATTAAAGAAAAATTCCTTTCGTTATTTCTCGCAGATTACTCGGATTTAAGACTGGTTTACTCTCAATTGACCTCTCAGCGATTTATATAAATGTATCGATATTTTCGGCCCCAAGCGCTATCGCGTGGCAATTACTGTTACCACTTTTACTTACACATTAACTCTAGCCCTCTGACTAAACCTATAAACTCAATGATTATACCTTCACCAGAAATCCCACCAAAAATTCCAATAACGCCTGTGACTCATTAAAAGCCAAAAGCCAAATCTAGATCTCCGCACATTACTCTCAAAATATAAAAAAATGCTCTACTAATGCCCAGTATTACAATTTTCTTAACTGTCAGATAAAGTAGGAGTTAAATCAATTGGCATGGCAAAAACCAATCACAGGCAGTAAAAGTCAACGGTTTTTGAGAGCTAGAAGCAGTTGAAAAATATTGTAATACCGGGTCTTAGTTGCAATGAAAGCTGGTTTGCAACTCGGAACGCCAAGCGCGGGTCAACAAGAACACTGCACGGCTTGTGTCAAAGGATTATTCAAAGGGAATCTTCCAATTATTAATAAACAGTCACGAAACACTAGAGCAATAGCGTGTTCAGCGGCCGTCGCAACCAGCTCATGTTCTGATTATCTTAAAGTGATCGTAAACGTGTACCGTAGCCTGCTTTGAAGATCTTTGCATTACTTTGATGATCGTTGGAGTTTAGCGACGTATACTTGTTGACATCTGGCCATGTGTCTAATGGTGTCGGTGAATGAGTGGATGATGATGAGGATGACGATAAATCTAATCTAGTCTAGAAGGGAGGAGGAGAAACTTGGTGCCGGTACGTAGCCTACTCCTGTCGAAGAGCACCAAGGGGACCTGAACAACATGATTCCTCCACAAATCCATGCTATCGAGAGGTTGATAAGCAAGGCGGATGAAGTTGCTGTTCTAACTTTCATCCTTCAAACCTCTTCCCCATGTCCAGTCATGTGTATGATAGTCACCCATCCAATGCCTGACTCAGTGCAGTGTTGCTTATCTTCGGTGATCTCATGAAAACCGGCGTTTCCAACACGCCAAACCGTTCGGTTTGAATTACTTCCGAAAGACGGTACAACTCGAACAACAGGATTCCTAAACAAATCCATGCTGTCGAGAGGTTGATAAACAAGGCACGTGAAGAATTACTATAAACTTATCTTGAACTAACTTTAATGTTGCAATTTTTTATATTGTTTGTTTACGTCATTTCATTCTGTACTCTTGTTTTTCTCCACACATTTATTTACGCTCACTTTAATTCCTAACCAAAAAAAATGTACCTCTCACGGCGAAGTCCATAACAAAAAAAAAACAAACGAAAAAACAGCAAATGTGTATCTAAACATAACATATTAGCCGTACCGATTAATTGGGCTAAACTGTACAACGGACTCGATCTAGTGCTGATGCCTCAGCGGCGACCGCAAGAACGCTTGAGCATTCACTTTCTCAAGACTATGTAGCTCCGAGGACTGACCTGTCCGAAACGCCGTGAGAAAATTGTAACATTTCCGCGTGATCTCCAAGCGAGATGATGCTGTGTTGCGCTACGTTTTTTTTTTGTAATGCTCTTCATCTCGTTCTTCGCGATGTCAATTAGCATGACGACCATTACAACGTTATGTCCTGCCTCAAGGCATGAATCTTACGTCCCTCTTGGGTGTACGATGCTCGTAAGTCATAGACAACATAGGTTTCTAAACCCATGTGAATACATGTTGTGCATATGCTGTGCTTGTGTGGATTGATTGTTAGATGTGATTATTTATAGAGGAAATTGCTACCCGAGTTTGACTGGATCGTGAGACAGTGCGTTTGAGATTTGGATGAAAGGTCAGTTTTTATATAGTTTCAAATTAATCCTTTTTAGAGCGTGTGACTATTTATTTTTAGTAAGGATGACTTTCTAAAAATAAAGTGACTTGAAATTGTAGGTGTGTGTGTGTGCTCTGCTTAATGACTTTGGTGTCAATGTTGTGGTGCGGAAGTTGAAATGATTATTAAATAATTAACTAGAAATTATTTCAAATGTCATATCGGTTAAAACGTCTTACAGAAAATCTTAATTTCTGTACGGAATTTGGATTTTTTTCACTAAAGCTTGCATCGCATTAAGTATATTATGTAACAATTTTGTACATTAAGTAAAATTCGAACCATATCAAAGTTTAAAAATGTATTGGATTGCAATCATTGAAAGGGCAATTAGCTTGAGAGAAGAGAGATAGTCGAAAGACAAGGCAACGAGTATTACGTTCACTGCTATTTGAATTATGAATCTAGTTAAAATTACCTGCACTGAACATTCCTAGATGAGAAAATTAAATCAATTAAACTTAATAAAAAAATGGATGTGTAACAAAGCAAGGATGTTAGAGTCATTGTCAATTAACCATTGAGTTTATAGGTATATTCGGAGGGCCAGCTTTAATGTTTAACACTCAACGACGGTTAATCCACCTAGATATATCATACATTTTGTCTGTAAAGTATTGCCGCACTTTTTGTAGCTATTTCTCGCGAAGACAGCTTAATATTAGCGCTGGGTGTCTGACTATACCTACAAACTCAATGCCTCGACATATGTTGCAATGAAGTTCGTTCTAGATAGTAACTTCATTTTCTTGCAAGTCTGTTTAAAGAAATGAACAGAAGATTTAACATATAATAATGAAATGAAGGTTAAAGTTTTTTATTCGAGTTGTTGGAGTGTTTTCTTTTGATCTACAATAGAATATGTAGCAGTGGCAAGAAATGGTTCATCCGGAGGAAGGCGCTACCTCCGAGATTCCATGGTCACACGGTCTGCTCTATTAACTGACTCAACTTTACCCATTTTTTAAATTCACGCATTTATGGTAAGTACAGTATTTTTGTATTATTATTAACAAATTCTCATTATATCTCGATACAGTTGAATGAGTAGACTGACTTATTATTATTTATTATTAAACCTACATATATAACTATAGAAAAACAGTACTGGAAAATTTTCACATAAATATCCTTGCTGAATTCTGGTAATTCTGTACCAATCCTCACCCATTGTTACAATTTTCAGCCAAAGCTTATTTCAAATATAAAATTGCAGTACCTACTTTTTTTCCATATATGCGATGAAGTACATAAGCGTGGACACATATATGGTAAAACCATCATTAACTAAGATGATTCAATGTTTGATCGAAATAATTTTAAAAAATCCTTATTTGAATTTAATTTTAAAAATTTCCGTGTATAGTCATGAAAGCTGTGCCAAAACGAGGATTTTGACAGTTATTTTGTTGGTCTATGTAATTATTGATCGGTAGGTGGACAATTTGACCGCTTTTACACATGTGACCCGCGATGAACGCGTTCCGCATTGGCTAGAGGCAAGCTGGACCACTTTATTGTTCACCAGCTTTTGACCGATTCGAGTAAAAAACCAAGCTAATACAATTACGACTGAGAAATAATGCTATTACGACGTGAACTATTATTCTCTCGATTGCACAATGGCAATGACATCCTATACAAAAGTAAAAGTAAAAAAATTGTTCAGACAAATTATGAAAAATAAATTCATCTCCGACACTGTTACAGCTCAACAGTAATGGGGCTCCACATTTTATTTCGTTTAGTGTAAAAACTGGAAAGGCATTAGTGTACGCTGCTTGTTTTCCTATTTAATGAGTGGGAACGTTGGTCTAGCTCAAGATAGTTAGTCTCAGATACCCGACAATGTGCAGTGTGTAAAACCATTGGGTTTATATGTTTAATCAGAGTTCAAACGCTAATGTTAAACTTTCTGTGGAAAAAACGAACCGCCTACACGTAGTACCGGTGGTTATCCACATGATGGCGCTTGCGGCCGTCTTTTTTTAACAAATCATACCAATTTAATAATTACGACTGCAAATAGCGATACATGTTTATCAATCGTTGAGGTTAGCATTAATAGCGATTACATCTACGTAAACTAGTCTCAAATGCAAGTAATCGGCAAGAAATAACTAAATGAATTTTCTTAAAATTCGAAAAGACGGTGAATCCTTAATTTTTGTAGCTAAAGTTTATGTATTTGGCGGGAATTTTTTGCGAAGACAGTTCAACAATAGGAGTTATTGTGGTACGGTTCTATGATTAAAAATACAGCTAAAGCATCTTAAAAAGCAGGTAGCAAAAGTAGCAAAACCAGCAAATCAAACATCTAGCTTTTCTCAAATTAATCAAAAGCAAACCTTTACAAATATGCTAAATGTAAGGCGTTCAACTCCGCTTTAAAATATTTCTTGGAGCATTTACATCAAGTTCATGGCCGTGGTTGAGGGTATTGAAGCTAGACTATAGGTTTTGCTGAAGACGGACGTAGGCGCCGGTATTCGAAGGGGAACCCAGCACAGCTAAATCGCTGCGATCTTGGTCTAGTTGAATTAGGAGCGCGCAAGGTGAATCACTGTGATTAAAATCTAATCAATCATGCAATCTAATATTTATCATTATCGCAGACAGTGCTTTTAGATCAGAATATCTAACACAAGTTTCTAAATTTCAACAATTCTCTCAAATTACCGTTAAAATGACCAGACATGTTAAATGGAAAATCAACGCTTTTTTTTAAGGTGCAGACATTTTCAGAAATTCGCTGAAACGAACTTTCAGAGAGTTGAATGTAATTTTGCAATCTTCCCAGTAATTGCAAAGCGTGGGTTATGAAAAGCTATCAATCATTTTTGAGAGATATAGTTGTCAGATTTGAGATTTCGTTGAGTATTTGAGAAGGCCATAGTTCCCGCTGATGACAACTCAATAAAGATGTTTATTAAATAAGCGTATCTTGAGCCGAATAGATTGGTGTGTTGGAAACGTCGGTTTTCGTGAGACCCAAAGTTAAGCAACAGTGCTCAGGGTCAGGTATTGGATGGACATGACCATCACACTCCAAACCAATTCTGTTCTAAAGAGAGCTTGGAGGGTTTGAGCTGGTACAGTTGCTTCACTCAGCTTACTTATCAACCTCTTAAAAGCATGGATTTGTGGAGGAATCCTGTTTTACCGTCCTTAAGAAGGGATTTTAGGCCGGTTGTCCCCTTGGTGCCTTACGACAGGAGTGGGCTACGTGCCGATATCGGATATCCCCTGCTACCTACTTAGCAAGATTAGGTTCATCATCATCATTATCACCCACAAAGACACCAGTGTCAGAAGGTCCGTTGTCAAATCAGTGTGTCGTTAAAAAATTAATCAGATTTCACAGCCATTTGAAGAGATAGTTTGAAGATGTTTGGCAGTTGTTCAAGAAGAGTTTCATAAGTGTTCCAAGGTTTTCGTTCAGCTCATTAAGAAGTTTTGAAACCTGTGGCTCGAAATAGCAATGTGTTTCCTTAGAACAGATAAATTCATACTCGTGCTTGGAATAAAGCTTTCGAACTCATCCTTCCTAGCGGTTGTGGGTTCAAGACCAGCTGAGCAAAGATGAAACTAATGGAACTGGTCATGAGTATGGTGGTCACCCATTCAAAACTTTACCTACTGCAGTGTTGCTTTACTTCGGTAATCTCACTGGAACCTGTGTTTCCAACATGCCAAACCCGAGGTCCCTGTCTTAAAATTAAGCCCCCAACCCCATTCCGTTGGTCGTGTGTTTGATACTCATTGAGTAGACGCCGGAAATAGGCTCACAGATTCATGACCGTCGTCGTCGGCGTCGTATTTTTTTGTTGTTCGGTAGAACGTTATTGTAGACAATGCAGCATCCGGCGCGGTGGCGGCATCGGGTGTTGAATGCATTATTTTCTAGTGTGGAATTGATTCTGTTTTAGGCGGACGTGGATTGAGTGGGTAAAACAGATCATGAGATTCAGGGGCCGTTGCGTTCGGCTTGGCAGTTTCGATTGAGTTATGCAATGTCTTTGTATGGAGACGATTGGAAATGAAGACATTTTTGGAAGACTGGAGATGTGTTTTGTGTCTATTTAGGGGAGGCTGGATTCCCTGGAGGTTTTTGAAAACTCTAAACTTCCCAAAAAATCTGTATTCAATCCGGTAATCGACCCCAGGTCTCCACCGTCTGCTGGTGTTGCTGTTTACCATTTAAGACGATTAAATAAAGTGTAATTGTAACAAATAATAATAATAATAATAACAACAAATATTGAGAAAAAAAAGAAGATTATACCGTTAACTACAGCAAGTTTTTGCGGTTTATTTAGCTGCCAGAAAATTGTATCCTTCATATCTGCAATGATTGATCCAAACATTGATCCAAAAATGATAGAACCTAAGAGAAAATAAGAATGCCCAGGAAAATACAAAAAAATTTAGATAAGAGGAATTTTTTGACTTTTTTTTAAATACGAATGGAAGGGTGAAGTGAGTGAGGGTAAAAAATAATCGAGGAAATTGAGAGAAACGAAAAGAGACAGAGAAGCCTGGTGTTCCGTTTCTCAAAAATTGGAATAAAAGTTAATATTTTAGAAAAAAATTACACATTTCAAGACAATTTTGACTAGAAAAGTTTCGATTGTGAAAGTGCCCCACTCAAATAGCGATTGCACCAACACATAAAAAAAAAAAAAAAAACTGAACGTTCGTGATACAGCCAACATAAAAAACTGAGACATCGCGTCCAGTTCTGAGCTTGTGCCAAGATTCCATAGCGCCGAATTATAGGTCTTGATCGGCCGCCACCCCTGATCTGGGATTCCCCGCTCGTCGCTCGGCTCTAGCAGACAGAATGCAGATTCCTCGAGGACAATAAGAGCAGGAGACACGGACATTGTCAAGCGAGATGCGTGTTAATGCGTAGACCGGAGAGCCAGGTTCACACTTATTGCGTTGAGACCGATTTACCACCATTGCTATTTATTTATAATGTGCATATTTGCAGTACGGCCCTTGGCAAAACACATAGCGGTAGCACAGGAAGTGAATATAATGATAATGATTTAATAATGATAGTTATATAATAATTAGAGTAAGCATAGGGATTAATAATAAATATTTGAATGACAGTTAAAAATGTAGATCACAAGTATAAAAAAGATTTTTTTTTAAGAAGATTTAAGGGTAATACAGCAATAGATATAAAATGTATTATGATTTTTCTGAAGATTGATTAAAAAAAAACATTGATTTAGTTAATCCTTGGAATTGAAAGATGGTCAGCTAATCAGAGTGTTTGTTACCAAGGTGATTATAAAACAGCTTAACCTCCAAATTTATGGGGGCTGAGCTTAAACGGATTGCTAATGGAAGAATGTTGTATTTTTGTAATGCAAAGGTAAAAAGTGATATTTTTGTCGCGTGGGTTGATGTGTTAGTTGAACGTTCCTGTTTCAAATCGGCATAACACACATTTTGGAGGTGTAATTTCCTGTCAAACGGTATCGATAAGAAATAAAAATAAATTCTCGATGAAACAAATTTAAAAAAACTTGACGATGTAAACTATGACTGCCCACTAGATCATTGAGGTAAGATCCGTTTGAATCTAACCTGCAAAAGAGATAGAACCAATCCAGCTTGTGGACAAAAGACAGGGAAAGAAAGGCATGCATTATCTGTTGTTATAGGTGCATCTTCATTGGCTAGTTGCACCATTTCGCAAGTCCATGTACGTAGAGTTGTCGATAACTGAGTTACGGCTGTCTTTTTAATTTTTAAAAGTGAAAGTGACACATCTTGCTAGAGATTGTTGTCGTCTTCATGTGCTTCGCAGAGATAATCGACCGTCGGCAGTTAGATTTCTGATCAAAATGTTCAAAAGAAAGGTGAATTTGTATGAAATGTATAACATTACTTCGAATTTAGTTCATGTTTATTAATTATTTCTGTGATATATTTGATAATTTTACTATTTTGGATTAGACAAGTGATTTTCTGGTTTAAAAAAAAGTTTTTCAGTTGAAAAATCGGTTAAAAAAAAAACTCTGTCATTTACAATTTGATATTTTGCAAAAAATACCTAAAAAAAAACAGCCACTATTTACTCGACTAACAGCTAAATCGTGTCTTTTGTTGTTGAAACTTTATTCCTGGCACTCGGCTTGCATGCAAGAACTGCAATTGCATCGAGTGTGCGATTGCTTTAAGTGCATGTTCGTTGCAACTTGCAGTTTGGGTGTGTTTGCTTGTCAAGCTAGACGAGCTCCCGTTTGCCGTTGCCTAGATATTGTAAGCAGAAGACTCCGTTCATGGCACAGGGTTGCCATCGTGTGATTTACTCGTACCTTTAGAAAACAGAACTGCAAAACGTTTGCAAATGAATTTATATCGTTTTGTATATCAGGGGAAATCTATTGCGCTGAGGCAAGACACCGAAGATGGTATTAACAGAGAGAGAAACAAAAATAGTGAATTCCAGTGTGAGATATTATGAAAGTAGGGTTATGTATTAGTTTTTTTTTGCTATTGGTTCAGATACTAGATTGATATACTTTATTGAAAGAGAGAGGAGAAATACTAACTATGTCTGCTAACAGTTCGCGTAGCTTGTTGAAGTGTATTATAGAAAAAGGAAGGCGTGATAACATCTAGTTGAAATTATGCAAAACGCCTTGAAGGTAAACGTTTTTACAAGATGATAATGATATAATTTATGAAACCGCTGGAGTACCACACGGCGCGATTCGAATACAATAAATTGATGCAAGTGAAAATAAACTCTACGAGCCATTTGGAATTAAATCAAAGCGTCAATCAGATAACAGCAAAAGTATAGTTGTTAATTTCAAACATCTATCGAAGAAAAACTTAAAAACCTATGGTTTAGGCACCGTTTATATTTGTCATTAGATTAAATTACAGATCACCTGATCGAATATATCCGATTACCACAGGGTGAGAGACGCGTGACAACGCCACAGAGAAGTTTCAAAGCACACCTTTAACACAGCACCAACAAGTTGTTAGACAAATAAAAAAAATTACAAAAAAAAAGTAACTCTATACCTATGTGCACTTATCCGTATAGCACAACCGCATTTATATACATCACCGATATCCTACCAAGAGCACATTTTCTTGCCCTTTACATGTTCAACCATTCTAGGTACAAGCACCACCAGCACATCGAGGTAGCTGCAGGACAAATAAGACACATTGCTCTACCTTTGCACATCACGTTTATTATGTTCTCGAGTTTCCACCAGGGTTTATGCGGTGTACTGTTAAGTTGGCAATTGACGACAGAGCAAGTGTTGCGGTTGGTACGAGTGGTATTGTCGTGCGTGCTGAGAGCGAGGGTGTGAGAAATTTACTGTCTATGCTGGTTTTTAACACAAAATGCCATCGCGGTGGGTTTCGATGTTCGGTCTAACATGACTTCGGAATTGGGTCAAACTTGTCGGTTGAAAAGTGTCGTGTTGGGTAAGGATGAGTTATGACCTGGAGGTCAGAGGTTCATGTCAATTAATTTGTTGAAATATATACGGAGAAGCTTCCCGTTTGCTGTGTTCGTTGGTACACTACATTTCTCTTTAATTTTGTTGGCTTGGATTCAGTAAAAGGTGAGTTATGTTTCGGGCGCAGCATTCGTAATTTGGTCGCAACGAAATTTCATTTTTTAGAGAAATTAAACACGTTTATAAAGAGCATACAGTGTTTAGATAGTGAAGAAAAAGTGACGATCATGCTTGCAATTTAATCAAATATAAAGGCTCGTCTGAACATTTGTAAAGCTTAACTTCTGCTTCTAGAAAATAATCAGAAGACTGCACTGCCGGTACCCAAACAGAGCACTAGTTTAGATACTTCTCAAACACCAGGTCACGTGAGATCACCAAAGTTAGGGAACGCTGCATTGGGTCAGATATTGGATAGGTGACCATCATACACATGACTAGTTCAGTTCAGGAGAGGTTGGATGAATGAAAGTTAGTACAGCAACTTCATTCGCCTTGCTTATCAACCTCTCGACAGCGTAGATTTGTGGAGGAATCTTGCTTTTCGAGTTGTACCGTCCTTCGGAAGGAAGTTCTGCCGGCGGTCCCCTTGGTGCTCTTCGACAGGAGTAGGCTACGTGCCGGCACCGAGTTAAATCTTCTCTCTTCTAGTTGAGTTTAGGTTAGGTTAATTATAATCCTTATCATCATCCACTCATTCACCGACGTAATTGGACCAATGCCACAGGGCAAGTTGTCAAAACTGTAAGTCGTGAAGCCCCATTAATCAATCAATCAATAAGTACTTATAAAGGTATCGTTTAAAGTTACTTAAATGTATCATCAGTGTATTGGACTGTCAACATACCATCAGTGTAGCTGAGGACCTTGTCGGTACAGATCTGAAAAACAAATAAGCAGAACTGTAAAGCACAGAATTTGATGAACATTTGAGGGATTGAAACAACCCCAAAACGTAGATTTGCGCTTCTATAAGTGGACTTAAATCTGCTATGGAAAGTAGTTGAAAGAGTTTCAAACTGAAAACCACCCGAAGCGCCCTCCGCGAGGAGTTTTGACTTGGCTCTCGTGCAGAAAAGGCTTGAGGAGAAGTGAAATGGTATCTCGCGGTCCGGAGGAAGCAATTAGAATCATACCACGGCCCTCAATGGTAGCCACTAAAACAATGCGTGCATTTTAATGTTATTTTAATAATCGAACATGAACCATGAAAATTATATTCACGTTTAGATGCCTGAAATCCGCTCACATTTAATCAACCCACGCATCGAACTCACCACGCTTACAGGTTTAATCTAACGCATGATACGCGTGAATCCGATACAGCTTTTGAAGCCGCCACGCGCTACTCGAAAAGAAGCACATGCTTTTTAATTACAGCTTTACTTTGGTGCACAATTCTTTAAAATCATGACAACTGGCCACTTAAAGCTTTAGCACGGCGTTAAGAAGTCAGCGGTATATTCCTTGAAATGGGGGGAAAGTACAAAACAAAATTTTAGAGTCCAGTTAGTTGCAGTTTGAAGAAAACTGTCAACAAAAGTCAAAGCCAACTGCAGTTTCAGATACTCAGGCAATATTTAGATGAAAGTCTACATTTTGCTTCAAGTTGAATTTCAAAAATCCACGTCTCCATCCTTGTCTCTACCAGTGAACGGCGAACGCAGCGTAAGTGCGGCAGCGTCACGTAACACACATCGCCCAGAGTCACGTGCCGGAAGTGCCTGTCACGTGACGGACGACGGTTCGATGGTTGAAGTCAGCGAGATCACTTCTCGTCTCGAATTCATCTCGACTGCGATCTGTTCTGACTTGTGAGCGAAACAGGACACATTATTTTCCGAAAGCTCGTGGCGTGCATATTCTATTCGGAGGGTGATGCCGGGAATTTTTACGACTCTGGCGTGGTGCATCATTCATATTTAACTGGCGTTTTTTGAATTCTTGCTCGTGGAAGTGGCTTCTGTTTGTGTTTAGGCGTGGATGTGGTGTTCATGTCGTCGCTTTTGTTCGTGGAGTGTGTAGGAGTCTGCACAGATCTGAGCACTTTGCCGCTCGGTGGTTGCTTGAAATTATTAAGTCACTCCTTGGCAGAGGAATTAGGCTATGGAATAGCCTGTCATTCAATGAACTTGCCAAAATTGTAAAGTTGTAACATTTTAAAACTGTATAGTAACCACCGGACAGTGCAATTTATTGTGTATTATCCTAAGTTGGTAATAAAACCAATATTATTATTATTAAGCTTTGGAGAGAAATAACGTATGAATTGTAGAAAATTTACATGAAGGGACCAATGGCTATCAACTCTTGATTTTAACCCTTTCTTGATTATCTAACATTAACATTTTCATATTCAGCAAATTAATGGCAAAATTACAGAAAGTTTGTTGATTATCTTATGCTTTTCAATACCAATTGTTTTAGAAGTGGTTCTTTACCATCCCAAAGACATCTGCATTTATTATAAAACAGAGATTTTTTTTCTAATAATGCCTATCAGGATAGAGCAATATCTTACTGTTTCTTTAGTTTTTATTAAACAGTAGCCTCTTAATCAGAAAAGTACCCACTGTTCTAAGGTTCGATCAATTAGATCTAAAGAGACCCGCATTGCAACGCCCACACCACGCCCGGCGACAATCAAGAGTCCACCTACCACCCTAGACGGCGTCACCGACACAAACGTGATCGTAATCGTACGACGCCCTAACAGATTGTCACGACGATGCGTCGTTAAGCACGGCAAGCGTGGCGTCGGTCGAGAGCGCGGATGGAACACAGGTGCACACAGACAATCCAGATCACGCCTGGGAGACTCCGTGGCTACGACCTGTGCTATTAGTACTTGATATAGTTGGTCTGCTGTACACTTAAAAAACGTTCGGTGGAACCATTTGGTTTCCTGGAGGCGGAAAATCTTGGCATCCTTGGCAAGTTATCTGAGTTATTTTCTTTTACTGCACGACTTAGCGTGTTGGAAACACCTGTTTTCGTGAGATCACCGAAGCTAAGCAACACTGCGCTGAGTCAGGTATTGGATGGCTGACCATCATACACATGACCAGTTCTGTTCGGGAGAGAGATTGGAGAAATGGAAGTTTAGCAACTTCATTCGTCTTGCTTATCAACCTCTGGACAGCATGGGTTTGTAGAGGAATCCTGCTGTTCGAGTTGTATCGTCCTTCGGAGGGGACGTTAAGCTGGTGGTCCCCTTGGTGCTCTTCGATAGGAGTGGGCTACGTGCTGGCACCGGGTTTCCCTCTTCCCTTTTAGGCTAGGTTAGGTTCATCATCATTGTCATCATCATCCACTCATTCAACCACGATTTGTGGGGGAGTATTACGGAAGGAACGTTAAGCCGGTGGCCATGCCTTGGTGCTCTTCGACAGGTGTAGGCTACGTGCCAGCACTGGAATTATTCTCCTCCTTTCTCAACTAAATCAGCATCATTGTCATCCTCAAATTCCCCCTTCATTCATCGACGACATAGTACCAGCGCTATAGAGTCCGCTGTCAAAACAGTGTGTCGTTAAATACTACAAACTAATCAATCATTTTGATTGATTTTGAGACGAATTGCAAGATCGGTATGGAGACGACCGAAAGAGTTCTCAAGACTTTTTTTCTTATGAGCTTCATGGCCGTGGTGTTAGTGCAACCAGCGCAGCACTCTTAATAAACGCTGAGGTAGAGATGGTAAAGAATGAAGTGGAGTTCGGGGAGAGTTGGAACAGAGCCTAGAGCATCGGGACAGACAACCATAGAAAGTCTGGATTAGAGACCGTCAGGAAGGATGCAATGATGCAGATGGAGGACGAGAGGAAGATTTGAGACATAAAAACCAAGAAGCTCCTGGGAGCCGCAAGGATTACAAGGAGACAGCGGGATCAGGAGAACATAGATGTGTCGAAGTTAGGTTTTCCTGCAAGACATGAAACATGTGCCTTGTAATCTACAGAACTCAACTAAAGCAGCATTTGTGCAAACCCATTGCCCTTTACTGAGGTACCTGCAATTGACGTAGCACCTCAATTGACGTTCACATCTCACAGGTCACAATATCAGATCTAGCAACGATTCAAAATGTTCGAGGTTAAATTCATTAGGTTTGTCTTTAGGTTTTAGGTTTAATCAAAAGTTCAAATCTATATCCTGGTTTCATTCGAGATGTTTCGCCCAATAATATAAAAATCATAATCATTTCTAAAATGGTAAATAAGGAACTTTACGGAACTTTACGGAACTTTTTTGGATAAGGGGTTCCTAACAAAAACTATTTGAAATGGCTTTTGAATGCTAAGTAAAGGACAACTAAATTTAGTTGCTAAAGATAAATCATTAGGATAAATCATTAAATCATTTAGTTGTTAGTGCTAAGGATAAATCAAGTAGACATATAAGGGGTCTCTCTTTCCTACTTCTTGTGCGTACAAGCAAAACTACCCATGCACCACAACAATTCCAGTGATTTTAACAACCCCGTCTATAACCATGGCATCGGGTAAAACACACAACCTATAACACCGGGTCCGGTGAGAATTGCAAAGGTGCCGAGTTCGTGATCCACTTGTCGCGAGCGAAGCAAAGCGTGCGTGACATGACGTCACAGTCAGGCCGCGATCGCAACGACAAGGATCCGAACCAAGGACTGCCTCAAGATTCAACCTGTTACCACCTTTACCAGCTAAGAATCTACAACGGTTTTTTTTTTACAATTGTAACGTAGCTGGAAAGGATGGGAATTGTTGAGTTTGCATTCCTGTCTATTGTGTTGCGAAAGTTGGTGCAGTTGTTTGTGATTGTTGTTGTTGTGTTTTGCTTTTCTTGGTTGGTTGATTAATTGGTGTGCAGTGGTGACGCATGCGTCGTGATGACGTGATGACGTGGATGAGTCTTCTCGTGGAGGCGCCGGGTTTTATGGAGTTTTTGTAATTTTATTGTCAGATATGGAATTGTTTAGTTAATTAGGAGTCAAAGGGTAATGAGGTCAAGTGTTTAAAGGGTTTAACGTATTTAGATCAATTGGTATAAGTCAAATTGCTTCACATCACGGAAGTGGTAATTTTGTGGTTCATTAAAATTGCTGATTTGTTGTCAAAAATGAGGTTTTTGAAAATAATTTAGTGTTATTTTGTTACATTTTTGAGGTTTTGTTACTCCGTTATGGCTAGTGGTTATGCGTGAGTCAACTTTCATGTTGTTTTCTGTGATTACCTACCTATATGGCAAGAAAAAGATATTTTTGAAAAATTTGAGAATTTTTGAAAGCAGATAATATTGCATTTAGCAATCCCAAATAAGTTTAGATCACTTTTACTTTTGCCACTTGATCCAAAAAATTTGGCCCACTAATTTAAAAAAATACACCCCCTAGAATAAATCAATACTAGCAGTACCCGCTGCCTGAGGGCTCCTGTTGATGTTGAGGGAGTGGGCATTTTTGTTGAATAGTGTCCCGAGTTTTGTCCAAAGCCTCTTATGGGACCACAATCAAAAGTACTAAGAAAATACTAAGAAGATAGAGTTTTATGCTTTTAAGACTTGACAAAGCTTTTTGCCTCTTCGCCATTGCCCTGTCTTTAAATGTCAGAATATTGTGAATATTTAGCCAACGTTGCTATTTTACAAATCGTGGCCGCAATTCTAATCGGCCGCGATCATTTTGAAACAACAAACTGCGGTCAAATTATGAATTGTCGTTTACCAAATTGATACACTTACCAAATACCACGTTTAGGTACTCGACTGTAAGTCGCTCGTTTAGTTGTAGAAAAGGAAAGTAAAGTAAATGCCACAGGTTTCGGAACCTGAATAATATCAGATTACGAAATGATTTTGCGTTGCGAGCTAGTCAAGCAAACAATCTAAATCAATCAATCAAATATTGGCTAATGATTCGGCAAACTTGACACCGTTTACTTTCTGGCAAATCACCGAGCATAAAGCGTTATGATAAATTTTGTCTCGATTCAGTCAAGGCAATTTGAATCGGTTCCGAGCAAAACGACACAAGATTTGTCAAGTGACGCTATTTAAAAAAAATACTTTATTAGTTATTTATTTATTTATTTGTTTATAAGAACATTTTGAAAAATATTTAATTCCGTGGATTTCCTCCACAAATCCATGCTGTCTAGAGTTTGATAGTCAAGGAAATTAAGTTGCTGTACTAACTTTCATGCCTCCAACCTCTCTCCCGAACAGAACTGGTCATGTGTATGATGGTCACGCATCCAATACCTGACTCAGCGCAGTGTTGCTTTACTTTCATCCCTCCAACCTCTCACCCGAACAGAACTGGTCATGTGTATGATGGTCACACATCCAATACTTGACACAGCGCAGTGTTGATTAACTTTCATCCCTCCAACCTCTCACCCGAACAGAACTGGTCATGTGTATGATAGTCACCCATCCAATACCTGACTCAGCGCAGTGTTGATTAACTTTCATCCCTCCAACCTCTCTCCCGAACAGAACTGATCATGTGTATGATAGTCACTCATTCAATACCTGACTCACCGCAGTGTTGCTTAACTTTCATCCCTCCAAACTCTCACCCAAACAGAACTGGTCATGTGTATGATAGTCACCCATCCAATACCTGACTCAGCGCAGTATTGCTTAACTTTCATCTCTCCAACCTCTCTCCCGAACAGAACTGGTCATGTGTATGATGGTCACCCATCCAATACCTGACCCAGCGCAGTGTTGATTAACTTTCATCCCTCCAACCTCTCTCCCAAACAGAACTGGTCATGTGTATGATAGTCACCCATCCAATAACTGACTCAGCGCAGTGTTGCTTAACTTTCAACCCTCCAACCTCTCATCCGAACAGAACTGGTCATCTGTATGATGGTCACCGATCTAATACCCGACTCAGCACAGTAATGCGTAACTTTCATCCCTCCAACCTCTATACCGAACAGAACTGGTCATGTGTATGATGGTCACCCATCCAATACCTGACCCAGCGCAGTGTTGATTAACTTTCATCCCTCCAACCTCTCTCCCAAACAGAACTGGTCATGTGTATGATAGTCACCCATCCAATAACTGACTCAGCGCAGTGTTGCTTAACTTTCAACCCTCCAACCTCTCGTCCGAACAGAACTGGTCATCTGTATGATGGTCACCGATCTAATACCCGACTCAGCACAGTAATGCGTAACTTTCATCCCTCCAACCTCTCACCCGAACAGAACTGGTCATGTGTATGATGGTCACCCAACCATTCAATACCTGACTCAGCGCAGTATTGCTTAACTTTCATCTCTCCAACCTCTCACCCGAACAGAACTGGTCATGTGTATGATGGTCACCCAACCATTCAATACCTGACTCAGCGCAGTATTGCTTAACTTTCATCTCTCCAACCTCTCACCCGAACAGAACTGGTCATGTGTATGATGGTCACCCATCCAATACCCGACTCAGCGCAGTATTGCTTAACTTTCATCCCTCCAACCTCTCTCCCGAACAGAACTGGTCATGTTTATGATGGTCACCGATCCAACGCATCATGACGTAAAACAAGACCAACATAAATTCCGCCTAAACCATGATTCGTGTTTCCGAACCAAGGTATCGGCCATGTCTACACCGAGTTTTGGAAACCCAGGAAAAACCAGGGACCTCCCATTTGACACAAACGCACACCTATAGCGATCAACTATAAAGTATGAAAAAAAAAACGCTCTACAATTTCTGTGCTTTAGTGAATCACGCATGTGATGATGATACTCACCGCTATCCAAACGCGTTGATCTACAATAAACTGCAATTAGGACGCTTCAAAGATGCGCGTTCGACCGTGGGAACAAATGTATGGCAGAAGATCTTTCAACGGTGTGTGAATGTGTGTGTGTGTGTGCCCACTTTGAAAACCGAAAATGATAATTTCGAGGAGGTTACAAAGTGTAACATTTCAATGCCCACACCATCAGTAACAAAAAGTATGGTGCCAGACGGTAATACTCATAACTTTGTGGACGAGTGTGTGAGGATCATCTTCATAATAATTGGTCTATCGCTTCGTTTGGGTCTAAAGTACATTTCGTATTGAAAATAAGAAAGATTTTTGCATTAGTTCTGGTTGTTTTGCGCTATGCTCACATGTTTGGGTAGAGATCAGGTAACTTTTACGTTAGAGATAACGAGCGTTATCTCGGTAAATTCAAGGATTAATGAATGTTATTCAATGAGATCGCTAGCGAAAGAGTAACAGGATCATTACCCAGGTCATCGAAAGATCTTTTAGATTATTTATTATTGAAAGATATTTCGGTGGATTATCTCGGGGGTGTTACCAATTAAAAGTAGTTCAGAGAAATTTTATTCCAGATTATTTACAATATTTCTGTTTGAGTCTGTTATTTACAACATCAGACAACTCCGCTTAATTGGTTATCTTAGGGTTTGTTCTCGCTTACAGATATCTAAGAGTAAGCAAATTAAAGGTGGTTGTATCGCCTCCATCTTATTTTTGTAGGGAATCTAGGGAACAGAATCATATTTTTTCCTTTATTTGGGGTTGGTTAAAACTGTTTCAATACATTAAAAAATATCTTTTAGTGAACATTTTCCAAAAAATCTATTCTAAAAAAAAAAAAAAAAGGAAACCAACTGGATACAACTAACCAGGAAGCCTTTTCAAAATAGTTCGCTCGTGTTTATTTTACGTGTGTGGTTTGGTAGTGTTAACAGATTGAAGAAATTTGAGCGTCACAGCTGCTTCGAAAACTTTTTTTTTTTTCTCAAAAACACCGGAAAAACGTCCTTAACAGGCACTTTTACAACGCGTGTAACTATAGGACGAAATATTATCTTTGGCTTTAAAAAGCATCATTATGTTGCCAATACTGTGATCAGTCGCCTAGTTTTTGTTTCGTCGCGACCGGACAAGTGGTTTGGCCGATTAGTTGCATCCAGTTAGCCTATATATCGATCTGAGTAAGCACCCACTTCAATAGACCTGAGTAAGCACCCACTCCAATAGACCTGAGTAAGCTCCCACTCCAATAGACCTGAGTAAGCACCCACTCCAATAGACCTGAGTAAGCTCGCACTCCAATAGACCTGAGTAAGCTCCCGCTCCAATAGACCTGAGTAAGCTCCCACTCCAATAGACCTGAGTAAGCTCCCACTCCAATATACCTGAGTAAGCCCACACTCCAATAGACCTGAGTAAGCTGCCACTCCAATAGACCTGAGTAAGCTCCCACTCCAATAGACCTGAGTAAGCTCCCACTCCAATAGACATGAGTAAGCTCCCACTCTAAAAGCCTTAAAGCATTGCTCCATCTTACCACTGGGATCCCAGAAAATCACGTGCTAAACTGGAGTAATTCTCAAAATGCAACAGGTCTTAGCGAGATTTTGTGGCGTAGGTTAGGTTAGGTTAATTATACTGGCGAGCGTAAAATGGAGCGAACCCCATTTCGACGAACGCTGTTCGACACGAACGTCACGACTGGAGGATCCTACACGCGACACGCCCCTAAGAACCCGGTTCCATCCCGGTACCTGCCCGGTTCCTGCCCGGTTCCTGCCCGGTTCCAACCCGGCTCTAATACGGTTCGGGTCTAGCGCAACTATAGCGCTTCTTTATCCAATTAGGCAACTTCTAAATAATGAACGAGTTATTGTTGACTAAAGTGACTGAATTGATTTAGTTTCGCCCTTTTCTACGAGGAGTTAAGATGCTCTTTCCACCGACGACGGTATATTGCGTAAATGAGTGATTTTTTGAAGGAAAATAGAAGTAGATAATAAGAAAACCTTCGAATTGATTTGTGTGAGGGAAAGAAAAATCACCGAAACGTTTTAAAAGCTTTCTTTTTTTAAATACGCGTTTTTTTAGCAGCTGTATGTGACAGAGCATATCATATCATACAATTTTGTTTGTAAGAAAATACACAAAACTAGAACAATTGGTGAAAATGGCTTTCTAAAGTCTAGTATCTTTTAGGGATGAATGTTTCTAGAAGGCTATTTTAACAGATACAATTAATTCAATGAGAAAAGATACCAATTCCAAGCACTCTGGGGCCATTTTTTCCAAAACAAATCCAGACTGAGTGCTTTAAATTTTTCTTTTCTCGCACTAAATAGTGAATAGTAAATAATTTGATAAATATCATAATAACAATATAATAAACATATAATTGATTCAAAGAGGGTGTAAGCTTACAGAGTTTTACTCTCTGTGCTTAGTCACTAGCAGTGAACTTTGATGTAATTAAGATCATTGTTCACGGACAATGACACAAAAAAGTGGCCCATATTTGCTCGGATTTCCTGCAACAAATCGACTTTCATGGTCGCTTTTCTCATCGCCAGTCATTCGCCGTGCGGTGCGGTTGTCGTTTTTTGCACCGCGTTAACGACTCCCAGGTCCACGAAAAAGCAATTAGCAGGCGATTGTTTCTTAGGACTAATGAGGATGTGGGGACCTTCAGATGTGTAATGAACCGAACGATTTTTGAATCACAGCTCTAAATAATTTACCGAACGGTTTGGCGTGATGGAAACACCGGTCATCGTGAGAGCACAGAAGCTAAACAACACTGCGCTGAGTCAGGTATTGAATGGGTGACCATCATACACATGACCAGTTCTGTTCGGGAGAGAGGTTGGAGGGATAAAAGTTAATAAACACTGCGCTGGGTCAGGTATTGGATGGGTGACCATCATACACATGCCCAGTTCTGTTCGGGAGAGAGATTTTAGGGATGAAAGTTAGTACAGCAACTTCATTCGCCTTGCTTATCAACCTCTCGACAGCGTGGATTTGTGGAGGAATGCTGCTGTTCGAGTTGTACCGTCCTTTGGAATTGGCCGGTTATGCACTTGGTGCTCTTTGACAGGAGTAGGCTACTTGCTGGCACCGGGTGACCCTTCCTTCCCGCTAGGCTAATTTAGGTTCATCATCATCCATTCATTCATCGACGCCATTATACCAATGTCCCAGCCTGTCGTCAAAACAGTGTGGTGTTAAACCCCACTAACCAATCAATCTAATTAATATGTTTTGTTTTTGATTCTGCCACTTCCTGCATTGAAATTACCATATAAAAAGGTCTTTGAGGATTTTATTATTATCAACACTATAATAATAATATAATAACGATGATAATAATTTAAAAAAAAAAACGCGCATTGCAAGCGTTTGCAATTTAAATAAGATTTCATCCTAATGTTTTGAGGATTTTCAGTTAATTGTGGAAGCAAAATTTTCACGAAGGCTCATAATTTAAGCTTCTCTTTCCAGATTAGCGACGATGTCTTGAAGGCTTAGGTCTTGGAAAAGAATAGACATTTTGACACATTTACTGATATTTGCAACAAAAAAATCTTTAGGTGTATATATTACGATTTCTGATTTGGTCATTTACCAAGTCATTTACGTATGATCTCTCCCCACATCCCATGATGAACATTCCTATTGGTATTCATGACAAAGCTAAGCAAATAGTGGGTTCTTATTGAATGTGCAAAAGACAAGAGGACCTGTGTATAGGATTTAATTTTCACATTTAATAAACAAACAAAATCGAATGGATTCGGACAAAACATTCGGTTGTGATAACAATGTGCTCAAAATTCTTCCTCAGTAAAAGATTAATGTGAAATCTAAAAAGTTTAAAGGTTAAAAGCTTATGAATGAAACTTCAGCAATGCATTGTCCTGTGTTTATAGTACTGTCTGCTACACAAACTCTTACTCAAGTAGCTTCTGATCCCTTGAAGTAATAAGATTTCTAAAGCATAAGAACACTCGACAAATTATGCAAATTAGTAATCATTCAGCAATGTCACCTTCCTGGCGTCTGCAAGACAAATACCAGTGCACCTTTGCTCTCGCGAGCGCATGAGCTGGATAGGTATGCAGCAGACTTCATCTTGAATAATGTATTCCTATCACTTGTCTTTTAGAAAACCATGTGCATGATCTGTGAGAGACACATCATCACTCAAGTGGGCACAATCATCGTGGACCAATCACAATCAAGGATGTATGTCTAAAAATATGATGTTGCGATCGATGTGTGGTTGCCAGCCAATAAGGTAGTTATATCCGACGTGTTCTTCTGGAATTACTGTTCGTAATTCTTAAGGAAATCGTAAGCTTCGTGATTTTAAAATAAATAGTATTGTTTTCTATTAATTTTCTATGCAAATAAATCAATTGAATTATGCTATCTTATAAGTTTGATCATAATACGTAGTTTTCCAGATGTTTGTCATTGAAAAATGTAAAGGTATTGTTTTATGCGCCTTTGGTAGTGACTTTCTTATCAAGATAAATCATTTTTCAGTGCCTTTCTTTATTTAAAATACAATAATAGTAGATATCGATTGGAATATTTCTTCTAGAAACTAGAAATAGAAGAAAGAATTACAAGAACAATGATTTGCGCCTCCGCATTGATGCTACCGCAGCTCACAAGCTTGTTGCAAATATGTCAATTGGTCGCCTTGCATTCCAACCAGTTTGCTTCCCTCCTCACCAAACAATCGGTAACGGTATGCTGCAACATTTATCGCTAATTCAAGCCACTCTTAAGATGAAACTATCACCATTGTGTCCTTAAGAAGGGTTCAGTTCAACAAACTTCCCTCTCGCAATTTTCAAACGCATTTCTGCAACTATTTCAGAGACTGCGATAGATTGTTCGACCGTTTGGAACAATAGTTCATTTTCCCGAAAAGAACGGGAGTTGAACTTTATTTTGTCAGTGTTTTGGTTTCTTTGAAAGGTCTTTGAACGTAGTCTGATTGGGGATTTGGGCTAGTCTACGATAGTCCACCCTCATTAGATGATGTCCAACTAGTATTGTATTCAGAGGCTTCTGGGGTCGATGAACTCGGGGGGTTAGCACGGGCGGGTGCCTAGGGTTTACGCGGAAGGGATTCTATGTCTGGGCCATATATTTGACTGACAATCTCATACAAGTTTGTTCAGACGTTTTTTGGGAATTTAAAGATCTGACTCTTCTTAGAAAAGTATACAATGGGGGTGAGATTCTGTATCTTTTCTCATAATCACAACTGCATAGCGACCAAAGTGTACATGTTTTCAACTCTAACCGAAATAGAAACAGTGGCACTCGAAGCTTAATGTTTGCAGACCAATTCTTGCCTACACGAATGGCTACCACCGAAGAGCACCGTCATCCCAAAGAGGTCCTCACTGAACTGACCTAGAAAGCGAGCAATTGAACGCAAGTACTAACCATGTGCTATGGAATAAGATGATTGATTAACTAGACTCGGGAATCGTGAGCAAATTGTCAAGGCAGAGATTGATGCTGTGGCCAGAGCGGCCGGTTGGCTCCTGGACCTCAGCATCAATCATTGGTCTTTGCAGACCTCCCTCGACATGTGTGGGACCACGGCGAAGTGGATGTTGTGCTCGAGCAACGCGAGTCTTGTTCGTCGGTTGGGACGCTAATTGTTGTGAGATTGCTGGGTTAGACTGGGAGGGAGTTACTGTCTTCAGATATGTTTGTTGACGTGACTTTTTTAAGATTGTTGCGTTGTTAAATGGACACATAGGAATTATTTTTGCTAGTTTTTTTTTAAGAGTTTTTTTTTCTCTTGTGTATAAATAGACGTTTCCGGTTAAATATTACAGAAATTGGTTTTTATTCATCAATTTGCAGAGTAGATAAAGAGATTTTAAATAATTATTTTAAGTAGTTGTGCTCCTATCGGTGAAATTAATCTTTTGACTAATGAACTAATCATTTCATTTCCTCGATCTGTATATATATTGATTTTAACCAATTTAGAGCAAAGAATGACTTGTAAATGTATTACTTTAAATACCATTTCTTTCTATTACTGGTCAACGAAAGGCCGCCTACAGCTTGTAGCCTACGATGAAGACGTTAAACTTACCTATAAGAGCACCGCGATTAAGCAACTTACATTTTTCTAAACTAAAACAGATCACGACGTCGATTCCACCCCCGCACACAACCACGAGCAAAAACCTGATCATAATTACCAAACCATACACCAATTAACATTGAAATAAAAAACCGTCCGTCTGAAACGATCCAAGATCGCATTTAACTCCTTAACTTTCTCAGAGAGTAGAGTTTAACAACTCAGTTTACCAGCATCGGGTCGCGACAGGTCTACGAATTGCTGCTTACGATGATTGGTCTAGATCAGATCTGTCCACGGATAGCGCTGTCCTCCCTCTGGTAAGCTATTAAGTAATTATTGTGTGGTCGAGATTTGATAGAGCCATTTAGTGAGATTAACTCGCTAGGTGCGTCAACCATCTTGAGGTTGATTACTGTTATCAGGTTGATTAGAGCAATATTGCTGTCATTTATACAAATACTTCGATGTATCGGATGGTTTCTTTCAGATGCTATCAGCTTGTTGTGATCGGCACCACTGATTTAGATTTGTAATTTAGAATGGGCTAGTCATCTCTCGTGTCGATAATTTATCGGTTTTTTTTTAGGCATTTAGATGTTTATCGAAGTAATTGGGGAAAAGCTGTGGCTTCTTCATGCCAAAATAGAAACTGAACGGTTTCATTCTCATCCTTAAATTGCTTCTGACTAAAGGGTCCTGAAAACATAAGATAAATAGACTATTAGATGACACTTTGTTTTCGAATCTCAATGCTCTTCGGTAGTAAGAGGTTAATCTTATCCGATGACTATTTTAATTATGGTATAACTATTTTAGTTGGAAAATGTCCTTGCCCAAAAGAACTGCTCTTTTCCATCTTGCAGCTTTTCTTGTTTGCCAAAATGGGCACAGAACTCTAAAAAATCTCCAATTCCACACAGTAGAAAAGTAACTTAGATTTGAATGTGAATGTTAATTTATCAAGGGTAAAGCAGTCCTGACAATTTTCCGATAACAAAAAAACAAAAAAATTAAAAAATTAAAACAATCGCCTAGTTCAAGCATCCTTAAAGCATCCAACTAAATCAGTCAAGATCAATAATACATACCTACACATACATAATTTGTAATTAGAAAATATGACCCCAAAAACATTGCAAACCCCAACTCAAAAAGTGTTTGTCTGAACTAGTGCTAAACTTAGATAAGGTAAATATGAGTCGAAACACTATAAACACTTCATTCATTTGACGTCATAACATAAGATTTCCTACCCGTGTCTCCTCCCTGCAGAAAAAACCAGATCGCCACTACATATACATACACCAATCCATCAAAATACATAATCAACCTTTATTTACTTGCTAAGACCAGCCACTCAAATGAAGATATCAGACATACCACATAGACCCTCAATCAAACCAGGTGTTAATTCTCAAGACACCACCAGCACACTCACCGCCAACGTCTCCATCACCTCAACGCTGAAGGAGGATGCCGACGATCAAGACAAAAGACCCAGCAGCTAGAAGATTGAGATATCTTGATGACTCATCAAGAAATCATCGATTGTCTAAAGCTCCACGCTCTTCGAGAACAATGGTGGCCATTACCGTCGCTTATTGCTGAAGACAACGATTTTTTGGTCCGGTTTCACCCCACGCGTCCAATCGACGGGCATCGATAGACGCCGCTTTGTGCGTCCAAGTCAAATTGTTGATCGGCATTGTAAGAAGTTGGATCGAGAGCAGCGTCTTGGCGTCTGAAGACTTTTGAGCATCTTCTTGTTGTTGTAGGATGTATGGGGATGTCCGGATGGACAATGGCGAGGAGATGTGATGAAATTTTGAATGAGGTGCATTGTATGATTAAATGTGTGACTCGTTTTGGAATCTGTAGGTCAAATGGGCGGCAATTGTGTTTCAATCGATGGGTAGGTATCATTTTTTTGTGCGGTCTTATGTAAGTTCGGGTATCTTTAGTTTTTTTATATTGATTTTATGTTCTCCTCTTCTTAGAGTTGGTAGCGTTTTAAAACCGAGTTTATATGTATACTTAGTCAGAAAGCCAGCGCTAATTTTAAATTTTTTTCGTGAAATATTACCACCAATGACAATTTTACCTACAAAAATAGAAGATACTACTAGGTGGAGCCATCGTCGTTTCGAGAGTTAAGAAATGTAATTAATCATTTCCCACAGATTACTAGCATTTGAGACTGATTTACTCTCAAATCATTTTTAATAATGCTAACCTTAACGATTGATAAACAAGTGTCGATATTGTGAACAGTAATTATTTAACTGTTTGTTAAATAGTGCTACCGCAATCGCCATCGGGTGGCACCTACCGTCACTGCTATTACCAGCGCGTTCCCTTTCATACTGCTAACCACTAACGCTGGGTATCTGACACCGTATAAACCCAATGATTTTTTAATCCTTTTATGATCCACGTTGCCAAAAATGCAAACTATTCGTCAATTTCTCTTATGGCAAGTTTACATTTATTACAACTTCTTATTATTATATTATATAAATTATTAAGGATGGCTCCGAGTAGTTAATCATCTGCCATTTCATGCAACCTTTACAACAAACTGCAATTCTCAATGCCTCATTACAACAAACCATAACAGAACATTACTACATGTTTCGCAACATATACATATTTCCATATTTTGAATCGATCTTTTACATACACACAGACACACTGAAATTAAATGCCACAAGGCAATAATTCTCAGGCTCATTCTTCCATAGCTCTATATAACTTTAACTTAGCACAAGCGCATATATTATATTAATATAAAATAGAAATTGTGAATGTGTGAGCATGCTGCCAATGATTTATTCACAATGTTACCATGCAGGGAAGTAGTATATAATAATCTTGATCATATTTCTCCTCGTGTCCTTAGCGAAGCAACCGTACCAAGCAATTACTCTGTAAGCTAACGCGAATTACCAACTGACTTACATAACGTAAGACCGAGCGCGAGTGAACTCGACTAACAACATAATTACACATTTGTACTGTGCATTACTCTTATTGTCATGATGGTTATGTTGCGTAAGTAGACATTGAAGTGATCGTCATGGCTGGCGGGTGTCCATCAAAGTAAGCATCACAGGTGTCTGTCGATCAGAATAAAAGAGTTTGATTGATTTGTGGTGTTTAGCGACGCACTGTTTTGACATATGGCCATGCGGCACTGGTCTAATGGCGTCGGTGAACGAGTGGATGATGATGAGGATGATTATGAACCTAATCTAACCTAGAAGGGAGGAGGGGAAACCCGGGTCCGACACGTAGCCTACTCCTGTCGAAGAGCACCAAGGGACTTGGTGACTAAGGGACTTAACGTCCCTTGCGAAGGACGTTACAACTCAAACAGCACGATTCCTCCACAAATCCATGCTGTCGAGAGGTTGATAAGCAAGGCGAGTTAAGATGCTATAGTAACTTTCATCTCTCCTACCTCTCTCCCAAACAGAACTGGTCATGTGTATGATGGTCACCCATCCAATACCTTACCCAGCGCAGTGTTGCTTAACTTTCATCCCTCCAACCTCTCTCCCGAACAGAACTGGTCATGTGTATGATGGTCACCCATCCAATACCTTACCCAGCGCAGTGTTGCTTAACTTTCATCCCTCCAACCTCTCTCCCGAACAGAACTGGTCATGTGTATGATGGTCACACATCCAATACCTGGCCCAGCGCAGTGTTGCTTAACTTCGGTGATCTAAGGAGAACCGGTGTTTCCAACACGCCAAACCGTTCGGTTTAAGAGTTTGGTTTAAGAAATACTTTTGGAAGAGGGTAAATAGCCGTGACATCTTAGGGCTATGTCACTGACATTGTGACATTATATATGACCTATATGATCATATGATCTATATGATCATATATGTGACCTTTACTTATCAAATTGCTTATCTCCTTTCAATGCAAGTTATAAAATAGACTCCCAAGCATGGGGGTTTAGATTATTTTTATATTTCTATGGTTCAAATAATCGTAAATTATCATTTTTGGTATTTCGGCTTGGTTTCAGCAGAAATAAGTTTCCTGCCATTTAAAAAAAATGTGTAGTACTTTGTTTCAGAGTCGTATTACCGTAATTTCTACATAAATCACTTAAATGAAGAAATAAACTATTTTATTGTTATCACCACTATAACCGTCTCAAAAATTGATGCCCAAACGGGAGAACTGTCATTCTCATCAAATACACTAAAATCGTCTCAAAAAGCCAGTGTTCAAATAGCTAAATGGTTTAGAGCAACACCCGCGATAGATGGAGATCGGGGTTCGAATCCCGGCTACAGCGTCAATTTTTGAAACGGTTATAGTGTTTATAATAATAAAATACCCCGTGCATTGCAAGCGTTTGCAATTTAAATAAGTTTTCATCCTAAGAAAGAAACTTATTTTCCCGCTAAAACGACACTTAAAATTTTTCAAAGCAGGTATACTATATGAAATCATATAGCTTTGAAATAATATCATCATAAAATAAGTGAACACAGTGAAAAAATACTTATCACATCCAATACGGCTAACAATTAGTTACAAATGTTTATAAAACATCTGACAACGCTTAACCCTGGCTTAACCTTCCCTCCAATCCAGTTCTACCACAGCACCGTCAATACCATTCTATGATGCACCGCTCATACCTTTCTCATCGTGAATAATAAGTCGGTGCCTGTCAATCTTCCGACACATCTCAATGATGATTGATGGTGACAATTAACGCATGCGTGAACTCAGTGGTGACCCCAATTACCCCCACCCTTGTAAAATGTCACCTGGACGCTGTTGTACCCGGTGCCGGTGCCGGTTCCGGTGCCGAGGGTCAGCGAGCTTTGTGGAGTCAAGGAGTCGAGCGGTGGCGCCGGCGAGCGTCGGTGGGAGAAATAAGAACGTTTGGAAAAGTCCTTGGTGCAATTTCTTATTAGAAATTTTCATAAATTTCAGTATTTTGATATAGCCAGAGTTTTTTTGCCATATGTTTGCGTTCATATGTTAACTACATTTCAAAATTAAATGTTATCGCTTATTTCTGTCCCCTAAATACGAGTTTAGAGATTAATTAAAAAAGTCCTGTGTCACTACAGCCCCAAGCAAAAATGATCAAAGTAACTGACCTTTTTTTTTGGCTAGAGTGCTTCGCAAAAAACATAGCTCAAAAGCTAACAAAAGGAACATTTTTCGACCCCTAAAAACTAGTACATAGGACTAATTGAAAAAAATCATTCCCAGTATGATGTTTGTTGTCAATCCAGGGCAAAACAAAAAGAAATATTCAAAAGTGTCATTCAGAAACCGCAGGAATGGTTTTGAGCAACATTTCAAAGTTGTTTTTGATTCGATGGAGGTGCCGTGTGCTCTGGTTGAAATCTTCAGCAAATTTTTTTAAATTCCATTGCCTGGTGGACACACTTTCGTACTCAAGCATTATTTGCGTCCTCAGCAGAATTGAGAAACTCTGTCAGACGGTCTCAGCATCTCCATGGCTACTAAACGTTGAATCTACCATTGAACCTCCTATGCTAGACCATGATATACCCGTGGTAACATAAGATAGCAGAATTGAGATGCTCTGTCAGGCGATCTCAGCATCTCCATGGCTACCAAACGTTGAATCTACCATTGAACCTCCTATGCTAGGCCATGATATACCCGTGGTAACATAAGATAGCAGAATTGAGAAGCTCTGTCAGACGATCTCAGCATCTTCATGGCTACCAAACGTTGAATCTACCATTGAACCTCCTATGCTAGGCCATGATATACCCGTGGTAACATAAGATAGCAGAATTGAGAAGCTCTGTCAGACGATCTCAGCATCTCCATGGCTACCAAAAGTCAAATCTACCATTGAATCTCGTATGCTTTATATCCTTTTTTTGTTTTTGACGTTGGCAACGAAAAAGACTACCTTAAAAACATTCCAATATATGCACTCAGACTTGACTTAACCGTTACACATATTTACATGCCAAAGTACTCTCCTATAACACAACAAATCGCCGTGTACTGCATATCGCGTAATGTTCTTTTAATTAGAGTGCAATTAGAGTTTTATAACAGCTGAAATTGCCTGCACGCATGCCACCTTGCCGACGCAGCGCTTGCAGATGATTTCGATCCGTGGGTTGACGCATGCTCTCGTGATTCGCGGCCCTTTGAAAAGTTGCAAATTGTAAAATAATGGTCTCTCGGTCATGCGGAGCTCGCAGGTCTCTTGCTCGATTTACGCGCTTACCTCTGACCTTTTCACGGTTCAAAATGACTGCAAAAGTGGCTAAAAAGTGGTAAAAATGAGAAGATATCATTTTAAATGCTGTAGTTGATTGAATTAAAGAGGAAATTGACTTGGCGCAATAATTACAGGGATTGAATGGGAGGTGGAGTTTTTTTTCGACTCGGCGTTTATGGCGTTTAGCGTGGTGATTTTAATGCGCGGTAGAGATTTGAATGCGCGGGTACCAAGAATCTTGCAGCGCTTTGAACAAGTCCATAAGCCTGGCGCCTCAAAATTGACCACTTATTATCGGTTATAGCTTATTAATTAAAACGTAATTAGTGGCAATCTCTATCTAAATTCTAGAAGTACTGCACAAATAGTTTTCGAGATATAGGTTTTTAAGTTATGGGCAGGTTCACGATCTCCCAACATACTGGGCACTAATTAACGGACAAAGCATCAATAAGTGCAAGAACTATACCAGATTTTAGAACTAGTTTCTGTTAAAAAAGCTCTCCAGGTGAGGTGCTTCACCACATTTTTATGGGGAATTGTGGAAAATCAATCGAAATTAATTTATTACTCAATTACTCTGAACCAGTTCTTACACATGTTAATGTAAAAGTTCACTGTGATAATTCGTTCAAGTCCTATGCTAGGAGTAGGCTTTGTGCCGGCACCGAGTTTCATCGCCTCCCTTCTAGGTTAGGTCAAGATCCAACTCATTCACCGAATTCATTAAACCAGTGGCTGAGCTACCCATTCTTTTCTGTGAGGTACAGGGGCATGTTGTCAAAACAGTGCGTCTAAAACGGCACAACTCAATTCGTTGAAAATGGATACGACATTTTTGTTCAATCGTAGATTAAATACATCACCATTTCTACACATCTGTTGGTAAACATAATTGATCGTTATTCTATAATGAATTCTAAATACATTTCAGAAACTTTATCAAATGTAGAAAATAAATGATATTATTTTCCCGGTGCTTACGCGATTTCAATTCCTTCTTATGGGGGTAGCCCCACAATTAATCATATACATATATAAAAAACATTTTTAAATATTTGTTTATGCTTTGTTTTCTAATTAAAAGTTTTGTAAATATTACTGTATTTATTTTTTTAGTTATTGCGATATTTATAACTATTAGCTTTTAAACGATTATTATTATTAATATTATTAATATTTTATTATAAACCATTCTGTCAACAATCCTTATTTTAACACAAAGTCTTGAAATATAGCCCATTTTTAATTACAAATCAAGCGCAATTGTAAATCTGCCTCACAGATCTGCTACCTTGTTACTAAGGTGTCTTGCAACAAATCGTCGTTCTCCTCCTACAAAATCTACAATACCTTTACAACAAATAAACCCGCATTCTATTAATTTGATTCATTTCCTCTCAAAGATAAATCGAGTCAGTAAAACGTCACATCTATTTCAGTACCGACATAAGGTGTGAATAATCTGTATGGTCTACGCATGTTTTCGATGAAATATCGCGCAGCGTTCTGGACCAATAGTAAGGATTCGACTTTCCCTCTGACTGCTGGATCCTTGAGGATAATTCGAGCGAGCAGCATGCTATCTCAAGAGCAGTAACAACGGATAGCCACGGCAAAGTTATTAATCTTATGTCAGAACTAGTGATGGTCAATTCGTCAATGACAAACAGTCAATTGGCTGACGTTGGAAATTGAGTGAATTTATCATTGTGGGTTGGTTAGATAGATGCACGAGTTTTTTTTATTTTTTATTGCTTGGTTTTGTCTATTAGGTGAAGTGATGTGTAACATGTTGAATGTGTGATATATTGGATCTCTTCGAATATAAAAAATTGATCGAACTTCGAAGACTAATTTTTATTAACCGATAAATCAAATTTTGTGATGAATCGAATGTGAAAAAGCGAATGTGACGCACCCGTGGCGGTTAACGAAAGTGTTTTAGTTGGGATTTTCCTGCTGAAATACTATTAGCACATTTTACTCTTTCAAATTTTATGTACTTTGTCGAACAATCGATTGATTTGTTGGGTTTTAACGACGCACTGTTTTGAGAACAGGGCCTGTGGGACAGGTATCTTTTTGTGTGTGTTTAGATATCTTGTTCTCTGCGATTCCCTAATAAGTAATTCCTCAGGATATATTTTCTTTCCTATGATGTCGTGATTCAGCACCGGTTCTCGGTATATCACCAAAGTTACGCAACACTGCGCTGAGTCAGGCATTGGATGGGTGACCATCATACACATGACCAGTTCTGTTCGGGAGAGAGGTTAGAGCGATGAAAGTTAGTACAGAAACTTCACTCGCCTGGCTTATCAACCTCTCGACAGCAAGGATTTGTGGAGGAATCCCGCTTTTCGAGTTGTACCGTCCTTCGGAAGGGACGTTAAGCCGGTGGTCCCATTGGTGCTCTTCGACAGGAGTAGGTAGGCTACGTGCCGGCACTAGGTTTCCCCTCCTGCCTTCTAGGCTAGGTTAGATTCATCATTATCCTTCTCATCATCCACTCATTCACCGACGCCATTAGACCAGTGCCGCATGGCCAGATGTCAAAACAGTGCGTCGTTAAACACCACAAATCAATCAATCACAACAAAGCAATTGAATTGAATCAAGCAACAACCTTTGGCTCGTTCTTAATCATGCAAGTCTGTTGGTATACCAGCGCGTTCCCTTGATTGTTCAAGTACCGAGATGCAATTTTGTTAAAAAAAAAATACATTTTTTTTTTCAAAAAGTCATCTCATTAGGAATTGCATTATTGTACATCCGATCGGTTGGTTCTAATAACCTGCAAGTCCACCACTCTCCTTATCAAGTGGCAGTCACATTTTGCAACCAGTGATTGCATTCTCCTATACAATAATGCAATAATGCACTTTTATTCTAAGAAAAATAATCTCATCTCTCAAGTCTGAATACAATTAAATTACGAGTGTGTGGCTAATTTAAAATCCAGACACACTGGCTACATGCGTAGATGAGTTTCAATTTTTAATCTATTCAATTTTTATTAATATATCCGAACAGGAAAATTCCGCTACAATGTAATAATATGTATAAATAAAAATGTGCAATATGATTCTTGTAAAATGACGATGTCTAATTGGAAGTGGCTGATTTGCAAGTGGATTGATTTGTTGTGTTTAGCGTCGCACTGTGTTGACAACGGGACCTCTGACACTGGTCTAATGGCGTTGGTGAATGAGTGGACGCTGATGAAAATGATGATGAACCTTACCCAGCCTAGAAGAGGTAGCACATACCATGCTCCCGTCGAAGAGCACCAAGAGGACCACCAGTTTAAAGTCTCACCCGAAGAACTTTACAACGTGAAAAACAAGATTCCTCCACAAATCCATGCTGTCGAGAGGTTGATTAGCAAAGCGAGTGAAGTTGCTGCACTAACTTTCATCCCTTCAACCTCTTTCCCGAACAGAACTAGTCATATGTATGATGGTCTCCCATCCAATCAATACCTGACCCAGCGCAGTGTTGCTTAACTTTGATCCCTCCAACCTCTCTCCCGAACAGAACTGGTCATGTGTATACAGCAATACTTTGCAAGACCGACATTGGGTCAATAATCACACTGCCAATTTCTTGCAAACATCAGAAACAAAGACAAAGAGATACAATAATTAGAAATGGCAGACAAATAATTTGATTCACTACAATCAAGATGCAACAAAGATCCGAGCACTACCCGTCATCTCATTTATATCAAATGAGATTGTTTCAGCAATGATGAATATCAACGAAAGTGTTCAAACAATGACCACAAAGACGGTAAGAATCAAAGAGTGATCTTCAGCTACCGTGTCCGACCATCCAGCTGCAATCCTGGCAAGCAATCAGAAGATTGTGTAATGGACATGTGCATGTAAGTATGCAAGACCATAGGTTAGACGGTAGCCGAAGAGACGATCTGGCTTTTCTGCCGCCCACACCTTTGGCTACTGTAGGTAACTGGTGATTACCGGCACCCAAGATTAGTGAAGGTTTTGTAGAGGCGACATGAGAGGAAAAGCTTCTGGTGACCGCTGGCTGCTCTGTGATTATCTCGATTAGATCATGTTGTGAGATTGCTTTCATGAGAAGGTTAGAACGAGAACAATTGGATTGTTGTAAGTTATTTTATGATTGGTGACAGTGGAATTGGATCAGTAATGCGTTTGTAACTGCGTTACATCAGTGCACAAGTGAATTTCTTTTATTACGCCAGTGAAACTACATGTTTCAGTAATTATTCGGATCAATTATTGAACTTTTGACATTTTTTTTTCTCAGATTTTTCTTGAAGTTCAGTTAACTGCTTGCGCTATTTTGTTGTTGTTCCATCTGCAAGGATTATTTCGTTTTAAAATCACATCAAAAACTTTCAAAATTTCGACAAAACAAGTTTCACGCCCAATCCTTGTTTTTTCATCGTATTGGTAAGCGACTTTTCACGAACTCACACTTTCATTTCCACCTGCTCGATTACAATATCGCATAAATTTACAGAAAATCAACCACGAAATGTCTTTCACCAAAAAAGCGTCGTGCACGACATTACACTCCTCGCGGGTATCAAAAATACTCGAAGAAAATTACCAATTCACATCCACACATTGCCAAGTGAGCAGCGCCCATTTGACCATTCTCGCAGCCACCACGACCATAAATGTCTTTAGGTGTTCTTTTTAAATACGATCACACCACACGATTGGGAGTGTCCGCGCTCTCGATATTCGAATATCATTACACAGGCAAAGATGAACCTCCCCCCCCCCCGGTCTAACGGCGTTACCCAGTACCAACGCTCATTACCCTGGTATCGAAATTACCCCATGCTCGGCAACGGCGTGAACATCTCACATTAGTTCGTTTCCCACGGACATTCGGAACACATTCTGTTACTCCATCACAACGCCGCATACTCAAACAAACAGAGAAAAAAACACTTTGATTATATGCAAAAATATTTGACCATGTGCATAGACGAGCGGCTGGCGTAGCTAGAAGAAACGATATCAAATGATAGCAATTTGATGGCGCGACTAGGTCTGGTATTAGAGCGCCGTATTGCACGACTTTCGGCCTCTGAGCCTGTCGTTATTGTTTCGCCGTGTTCGCGGTGATCGTACGTCTTGATCTTAGAGGTGCAAGATTCTAACCAAATACCGTCACGACGGTGCCCCGAAGTTTGTGACACCCACTACGAGGATGTGACGAAGAATTGACTTTTGGGAAGGGATTTTTTGATGATTTCACACCTATCTTTGGTTGTGACGTGTTTTTTGTTTCCCTTTTTTTTTGATTGGTGATGTCTTGGGGGAGGGGCATTGCCCTTTGATCCATGCGTCGATGTGGTTATCTAGCAGGACATTTTTTTTTCGGTGGGTCGTGAGGATCAAAGATGTACGTGGTAAATTGGTGGCCGTTTGGGTATCGGTCGTAGGTGGTTAGACCATTGCGTGGTTTTTTAAATTTTGGGGAACAACCGTTAGGTTTTGCATTTATTTGTGAAAGAATGCTATTGCCTGGTTTATTTATAGTCTTTATAAAAGGTAAAAAGATAGGTAAAGATAGAATACATCACCCAGTTTAGGCTTTATTATTACTGCTTTTAAGAGATTTTGACGTAAACAACGACCAAAAACCATAGGAAATCTCAATAAAATCTTTTATTTTTATAACGGTGACCTCATAAAAGGAAGCAACTGTCGCAGTTGCTCCAATAAAAGTTCTTAAACATTTTCGAGATGCCGCCCAAGATGCACTAGAAAAATATAGGCCATGGAATCTGTTTTCAACGCCGCTAGAAAAAGGTATTCTGGCAAACCTGCACCCCTAACATTGATACAACAATGCTCGAGACACCCAAGTGCCGGCGAAAATTGGTCCACTTAAACACTGAGCCATTATAGAAGTAGGCTAGTAAGGCGACCAAGCGGCTAGCGCCCGCAAAACCCACCCTTACGAGGGCGAAAATAACGGAACTTGAGGCAGTAAATGAGCGATTTATGAATGGATCTGTTTGGGTGAAAGCAGGTCATAAAGTTTTTGCAAAAATTCACCGTTAAGAAGGTGTTTTAGAAGGCAGGGACAGATTTTTGTGAGCCGTATAGTTGCTGTTAGATACATTTCGATGATGGAATATTTTTTACAATTGCATATTTATTACATGTATATTTACATTTTATTTTATTTTCAGGACTTCCCAACAATTGATCAGAAAAAGTGCGACATTAAAATTGTAGGTAGCTTGCTTATACTGTCTGGTCTCTCCTTGATTTTCCAGTCTACAGATTCATACCACGTACCATTGTCCCCTTACACCTCTGCCGATGCTTTTAACTCTTATCCACACGTCTAATTAGATCCCAAACCTTCACCACAACAGATTGATTAGACTCCTCTCATTCATAAGATACCTAGCTTAGTCCAGCCAACAAAAGCACACCCAACGCATTCCCCAAAACGACCAGGTGATCTCATTCACAATACTTCGGCATATGCCGACACCAAAGTAGAATCTTCGATGTTCATCTTAATCCTTTTCTGGACACAAGCCATATGGTTCAGTGGGCAGACAATGCGATGGTCCATTATTTCCAGTGTGTTTACTGATAGACAACTTAGCACTAAACATGGTGGCAGCGTTATAACCTATTTAGTGAAATCAAAGGCTATTGGATACCACATGGCTTGTGCCAGCGTGCCATTAAGAAAGGGTGACAATCGAGATATGAGGAAAATGTTCATTAAAAGGTACTTCATCATGCCATTGAGAGAATGGTGAACAAGAGGACAGATGTTTGTGTTGGACAGTGGTGGTGGGTGGAGAAGATGCTGAAAGGATAGAATGGGTCAATAGGGTGAAAGAAATTGAACTGTTTTGCCAAATATTCGGGGATGTTTTTACTTTTATGTTGACAACGTGAATAGAAATGCTCCCAACTCAATGGTAATGTTAGAATATTTCAGGTGAGACACTTGTTATAATTGTAAGTTAAGTTATGTTTATTAGTAAGGTGTGTTATGTCAATAATTCAATCATTTTAGGGATAGTTTCAAAAGACAAATACCAAAAATTCTTTTTTACATTGATAAGTTTCAGTGGACTTGGCTAAATGCAGAAGGAGGTCGATTAAAACTGCAAGAATATGCGGTGAGAACTCTCCCAAAAATATATTTTCATATTTTATACCCGTAGTTTTGGAATATTAATCAAATAACTATACAAAAAAATATTACAGAAATAAACTGGACCTTGTACAGTATCTCAATCCTAATTATCGATAATGACTTGTGACATTTTGTTCATCCCTGTCAAAAACCCGGTCACAAATCGCCGAAAAAAAAACCGGACTGCTCATGCGACACACCAGAAACATGACTACAACCAAAACCACCGACGAAATTTACATAAAAAAAATATAAATAAAATAATCATAACAATAAATAATATAAATGATGTCTGCTACTCTCTGACCCCGTGCATAAATCCGAGTTGGATTCTCGTATTGCGGCCTGGACATTGGAGATTGGGTCTACCTAGATTGCAGACCATCGGCTATGTGATTTACCTGTCTCTAATAGATGGACCCAGTGGTGTAGTCTAGGGTACAGCCAGAAAACATAAACACAAACGATAATTTTCAACACAAAGCAAGCTTAAAATAATATCACGTACGCAAGTAATTATTTTAACATGGTCGAAGATTTGTATCTGCGTAGAAAGCTTTTCATTTAAGATTTCATTATTTACTGTTGCTTTCCTTAATATTGTAATTGATTGTTTTTAGTAGTTTGAGTTAGCCAAACATCTAGCAAGAATTGATTTGAATGAGTGATGGCATTTATTTCTTGAGCCATCTGTGAAATTTTATAGCTTGCTGATTAAAAATAAGTTGGTATTTGTTAAATTTTCTTCTGAGCAAAGGAGCGGGTAGCACTTGGTAACGGTAGGTGCTACCCGACGAATATCGACACGTGTATATCAATCGTTGAGGTTAGCATTAATAAAGACTAGTTGTATGAAAATGCGAGTAATCTGCGAGAAATAACGAAATTAAAATGTTTGACACTCAAAACGATGGTGCCTCCATCCAGTAGCATTCTTCATGCTTATCGGTAAAGTAGTCATTTGGCGGCTATTTTTAGTGTAATAGAGAACTGTACAGAACCTCAAAGACAGAGTACTGGAGTGAAAGATTTGCAACCGTTTCCCTAACGACAGATCGTTAAGTGCCATGTGACTACGCCACTGTTCGTGGCGTTAGTAAGCGCGGCGTATCGCAGTGCGTAAGTCGCGAGCGAAATCCGATCTCCTTACGTTCAAATGGTGGCCATCACCGATTGCAAACCTAACACGATATTTTCTCTAATCTTAGCTCTTCGCAATGCCAATGAGAAAAAAAAAACAGATAATTTACAGAATTTACCAACACGCGATCCAATATAATTTGTAACTTTATAAAAATAAATCATTGCACATCCAGATCCCAAGTAGATGTACTAAATTTCGTGTGTGACATGTCTGGCTGGACCCTTATGACCAGCTAATGCAATGATTTATGTCTTCAAAGTTATGATTTCTTAGGCCTGAAAAGAGACATGATCTGCATTATTTATTGGAGCTTATAAATAAAAAGATTCGAGTTCGAAGCACATTTAGAACAACAAGACCGCGAGCGAAATGCACTGCAACGAAATATGAACGTAGCAAGAACTAATAAGTAATTGGAATCAACTTATAAGATATTTTTTTTACATTTTTTTAATTTTTTCATTTCACCAAACTGGTAACTATTTATTAGATCAGGCTCCCGTACCATTACATACATAAGACGGTGCATACAAAACCTAAACTCATTTAATCTTCACTCTTTTTATATACTTACCTATTTGTAACCCCACTCCACTGTTCATATATGATTTTATTTTATTTATTTTATCCCAATTCTATATCAACATCTCTTCTCAAATGATCAATCCACTTTTACCATGGTTTTTCAACTCGCCTCTCTTCCTAACTATTGTCAAGCATTTTCTTAAGTAGACTATTTCCTTCCAGTCTCAAAAAAAACCCAATAAATTCATCATAACGCCCAACACTTTCGATACCAACTATGTCACAATTTTCCAAATACCTCTGGGACGACGACATGCCCGTGCAGCGGTCAAAATTTATTCGCTGGGGGCAACCACGACGCTTGACATGTCCACAATAGTAATCAAGAGTGAAGACCACCAATGGCCACAACTTGAACACTAACAAAGCATTCTGATTGGTAGAGAGACCGCCGCAACAATGGATGGCCACAGATAGGCACCTCGTCGGTCTCATCTGCCCCTCGGATATTGGAGAGAGTCATGGATGGTGGAGAGTGGTTGACTGCGAGTACGAATTAGTGGTTAGTTAAGTGAGATGAAGTTTGACTTTATAGTTTAGTGGCTCAAATTGGGTTGCCGAATGGTTTTGTGTGTTGAAAACATCTTGAGATCATCGTAGTTAAGCAATATTGTGCTGGGTGCATTGGATGGGTGACCGTAGTCACCATGGGACAGATTTTTTTGAGAGAGATGGAAGGGGTCAAGCTTCTCTCCCTTGCTTATCAACCTCTCGACAGCATAGCTTTGAGAAGAAATCTCTGACGTTCTAGTTGTGCCATCCTTCGGAAGGTACGTTAAGACAGTTAACCCACTGATGATTTTCTACTTTTCTACGCACTGACACCAGGTTAACGCTGACCCAAAAAGCCAAATTCAGTTTATCTTAATCAGCACCCAACTATTTTCGACGCCAGACCATGACGTTAAGCGTCCTTTGTTGTTAAATTGCAAGAGGATATTTCAATTTCACTTCAGTCTAATATATTTAAAAAACAAAATCAAATTTTTGTCAAATGCTTTGAGCCGTCATTTTTTGTTTTATTAAAATATCTTTAGCTGCTGAAATGAACTAGAATTAAATCTAGATGAAATTTGATTTAAATTGCGAACGCTTGCAATGCGCGGGGTATTTTACAGTAGTAGTGTTATAGCGGTTATAGCGTTGATAATCACAGAATTACATTGTTTACACTACTTTTCACCAATCAAATCTAGCCTCTAGACACACCAACTCAGGTAGAAACCATTGACCAGTCAGCCGCTCTCCGCCTACCAAGGATCTCTACTAAAACTCAAGGGGGCAATCTTTGCACGGTGCGGGGCATTAATGAAGGTATTCTTACCGAACGATACGTACCCCAGCCGTCCTCGTCCGAATGAGATTGCGACATTTGTGTACGGCGCTGAATCAGATTGTGTGATTGAATTGTGCATGGATGTGATACGGTTGTTGTAGCGTCTCGAAACTGCTACAATTGTTTTGCTACGCTTTATTCAGCTTCGTTTTGTTGCTGTTAAAGTGTTACAAATGTTTGTTGTGAAATTGAGTTGTTACGGTGTGTTTGCGTTTCAAATAGCTCGGCAGGCAGTGCGGATGACCGGCTGAAAAAAGGATTTTTTGGGTTAGGAATTGGAATTTGGTAATTTCAGAATTATAGCCCCCCAGTAAAAATTACCGACACTCATCCTTTAAGTAATTTTAGCCCGTTTTTAGATTTTTTGGAGGATTTTTTGAAGCAATTTGGAGCAATTTAATGTTTTTTTACGTAAGGCCTGAGACAGAAACCTACTTGGATTTCTTTGCCCCAAAATCTGCCTTTTATTTCGAACTGTACTTCAGTAAAGTAATGAATTTAATGTAAGTCAGAGTCTCAGTGCTAATCTTAAACTGTCTTTGCACACAAAACGACAAACAGTTTTAATTTACTGAAAAAATGGAGCTCGCTTAGAGATGGAATCATAGTCATTCGAGTGTTAAGAAATTTAATTTCTTAATATCTTCCAGCTTACTAACTAATCTCATGCTAATCCCAACGATTGATAAACATGTATCGATATTAGTAATAAATATTTAATTAAGTTGTTTATGAGTACGGTCTCAAGCGCCATCGGGCGGCACCTACGGGCAGAGAGCAGAGAGCAGAGAGCGTCAAACAAATACATGTAATTTTCATTATAAGTAACATCGCTATCCTAATCGGTAGAGAAAATTGAATGAAAATACCAATTACAAAAACAAGATAACATTTTCATACTCCAAGCCAATTACCATACAGTGTGTATACATTTTAACAGCTTTCTACCATGTGGTACATCATAATTCACAGTAACCAATCTCATCTGCAAACTCGGCGCCTCCACCACGCTGAGAACGCCAGAGAGAAATAATTTAAAATTCATCTCGCGTTCGAGCCTTCTATGCCTATAATATTTATAATTTAAAAAAAAAAAAACTGTCTGACTAATATAATTTATCACGTTGTTAGCATTGTTTGCTTTACTTTACTTAATCACATGAGTTATCTACACAATCTAAGAAAATATACAGAAAGTTTACAATTTCTATCAACAATGCCACATCGAAAAATAACGTCTAATTTTATCACGGCCAAAAGGTCAGCGCAAAACTAATCTTCGAGTATTCCATCTAAGCCAAGACAGATTTCAGTCGAGAAAATGTTATGGATGACCAAGCTTAAGACGTGTACAGGGTTGCTCTGGACTCATCTCATTACATAGATTACCACAATAACTCACCATTATGGGCGATAATCGCTCATTCAGTACGAGGAGAATGATTGCCAGGAGCATTGACAAGGACATATATCGGTAGAGGCACTACGCTGACCTCTGACATGCGAGATTGAGTCTTCAAAGTCATGTAACCGAATGGCTAGATAATTCATTTGCGCTGAGCGTCTACGGTTTTTGTAGGTACTTTTGGATATACTTTCATGGCTACAGTTGTGTATTGATTAGGGTGATCAACATATTTAGACGAGTTCAGAGAAATCTTGAGTTTTTTTGTTGTAATGGTTTTGAATTCGCATCGCAATGCTACTGACTGCCAGTTATATGCTCTAAGATCTTCGTTGCCACTGCAAGACCGGCTATGGGTAAAAATTGTGTTTTTCTGTGATTTTTTGTTTGTTTTTCGTGTGGAGATGTGCGATCTATCTTAATCTAATTAGATATTTAGCTTTTAAACACTTATTAATTTCTTACCAAGCACACTCACGATCTAAATAAATACGGTTTTCAAATATCTATTTTTTAATTATCAGAAATACTTAGTTGATATAGGTACTCAAATTGGGTTATGTTGAAAGAATTTTAAATCTGATTTGACATTTTTTCTGTATTTGCAATCCCAAAACTTGTTTGATTTGAGTTATTTTTATTAAATTGATACATTTTTTATTTTATTTTTATTTTGAGTAATACTCATTTTTATACAATTGGTTCGGGAAATACTAATAGGGATCAACGCTATTTTTATTTCCTGTTGTGATATCAACGGTAACCTCAAACAACTACAAACTGATTTGATGGATGGGGTTTAACGATGCACAGTTTTAACAACGGGGGCTGTGGCTCTGGTCTAATGTCATCAGTGAATGATGATAAGGATGATGATGAACCTAATCTAACCTAGAAGGGAGGAGGGTAAACCCAGTGTTCCACGTAGCCCACTCCTGTCGATGAGCACCATGGAGACTTCCAACTTAACGTCCCTTCCGAAGGACGGTAAAACGCTAACAACAGGATTCCTCCACAAATCCAAGCTGTCGAGAGGTTGATTAACAAAGATAATAACTGTATTAACTTTCATCCCTCCAACCTCTCTCCCAAACAGAACTGGTCGTGTGTATGATGGTCACCCATCCAATACCTGACCCAGCACAGTGTTGCTTCACGTTCATCCCTCCAACCTCTCTCCCAAACAGAACTGGTCGTGTGTATGATGGTCACCCATCCAATACCTGACTCAGCGCAGTGTTGCTTAACTTTGGTGATCTCACGAAAACCAGTGTTTTTCAACAAGCCAAACCGTAAAAAAAAAACTTGAAACAATTGCAAGGTAGGGCACTTATTTTTTTTAGCCAGCCGAAAACAACGCATCCCATTCCAGCAATTTAACAATACCACAAAATCCATCCGCAACCTAATCGATAAAAAGTGTTGATAGTTCCAACGTCTTGAGCGACGTAGCACCCATACCACTGGCACACCCACCTTGTCACCATCAGATCTATCGCTAGGTTCGATTCGATCTGGTCGCACAATTGATTTACGAGCTATCGATCACGTGCTATTGGTGAAACTAATCGCTTCAGACAGCGACCATCTTGTATCGATGTTGTGAGATCTGCAGGAAACCAAGGCAAGACGCCGCCAATAGACGTGAATGATTTGCCGATAATCGATGATGTTTGACAACAATCTTGCTTTCCGATCGCCGCAGGAAAGAAGAGAAAATTGTTTGTGTTCAGATGAGCAAGGTTTTGAGGAACACTAATAACCTCTCAAAAATTGATGTCCCACGTTTGGGCAACAATGTTTGAGTGTTCGGCATATTAGCGTTTGCAATTTATTTCAGATTTCGCACATTAGCCAGGTATTTTTGTTGCTATCCGTGAATTTACTTTTATATTTGCGTGTAGTTATTTAGTTTTATTATTATTGAGGTGTGTTCCATAGTATGTCGTAATTTGTTTATTTATAAACATAATAAATCAGCTGTTGATTGTGTGTGCTTGAAAAAATCATTCAAATTGAAGAATGTCGAGATGTGGTCATTTTTTCCTGGAAAACAAACGATGTATTTTCACTAACTTTCTTGAGTCATACAGCGCATACCGTTGTGAATTAATCAAAAGAAATTCATGTTTATTAAAAATGTCATGAACCAAACTGCCTGAAGCTTGTGAAAAGTGTGATTCTTCACGCTGGTAATCGAGTCCATTAAGGATCTAATCGTATATTAACCAATATCTCAGACCCGCTCCTTTGATTTCGAGGAAAGAAGTCAGGAAATGGAGCACGAAAATAAGACAGATACATTCACGACCGCGGGCGGCAAAGGCAACAGAAACGAGCACATGTTTTTCACTCACCGATATCTCTGCAATCTTACGATAGACATGGTGTGCACACAATTATAAATCAGCTTTCCACGCAAAATATTCCAACATTGAAGGTGTATGGCTCTCTGATCGTAAATAAGGCTGGAGTCCAAAAAACAAACCTTATATTTTTTTAATAATTTCCTATTTTCTTCTAAAATACAGTCCAAATTTCATAAGAAATGACGTGACCTTGAGAAATATTGTCCTGACCCTGCGGTACTGCAGTGAGGCACTGTAGAAAAATAATGAAAATAATTAAAGAATAAACAGAGGGTATAAGATAACTGAAACGAAAAACTTCAAAAAAACTCTTCACATGTTCTAGGCTAGTCGATTAAATAGTTAATTTCTTTGTGATCTTATCAATTGAACTGAAATTGATTGTGAATTTGTGTAAAGTTGATATGAAAAAATATTTGTTTTGTTTGGTTAAGACGGCAAAAAAAACAACAATATTAGCTCAGTTTGTTTACATAAAAACAACAATGTCGTAAGGTCATTTATTTAAGGTAACACAATGCACGACTTTTTCTTACTTGAGAGATACTTATTGACTCAAAGGACCTGGAAAAGACTGGAGGAATGTATGTCCTCAGACTATTCTAATATTGCTAACATTGCTCTCCATAAAAATAAATATGGACATGCATAAATCAACCAATTTGGCTTGTAATAATTATTTTATTTGCGTTAAGATTGTAAAAAAAAAATGCATAACCAGGCACAGAAAGATTAAGCATCTCAACAGACATTTCACGCGTCGAAATCTCCACCTGTTTAAAAGCAACTTTAGATTGGAAAGTTCAACCTCTCACACGCCTTTCAACAATTGTTGTCGCGTTAAATTTTAAAACATCTGCCTCTGGCTGCCTGCAATTAGTGGTCATCATGGCCCGCGTTCGGTAATTGCCAGTACAACTAATTACTAATTAGTCCATCGTGCTAACAGAACAAATGAAATCATTGTGCGTTGTGTCATGTTGATAATCTTTTTATTGCAGATGTTTAACTTGCTCAGGGGGGTGTGAGTAGCTCAATTATTGCAAAGTGAGGCAATTAAATATGTGGAATGGTCAATTTTGGTTGATGCTAGTTTTGTACTAGCTTTGAGTGGCTTATAATGATAAGTCAGGTTTATGGTTGTGAAATTAAAATGTTTAACTAGCTTGTCACATTTAAATGGTACGTTAATTTGATGTTAACTTGTCTGAAAAATTAGTTAATTTAGTTGTCTTGGATAATTATGGGTTTGATTTAATTCCAAAAAAAAACGAATCTTGTAAAATGTTCATCGCGAGTATTCGATCTTGATTTCGTTGGAATAGGAACTAGACATTGGGCTATTGATATGAACCCGGGGCCGCCCAAATGCCGGTTGGATGCTTTATCCACTGAGCAATGCGGACACACATATGACAGTTTTACGAGGTGGGCTATTTGCAATCAATTTTCTTGAACGAATGCATTTTTTCTTGGTAAAAACTAGACAAATTGAAAGACAAATTAACTAGAAAATTGACAGTGGGTAAACCCGTGGTAACATCAGATAGCAGAATTGAGAAGCTCTGTCAGGCGATCTCAGCATCTCCATAGCTACCAAACGTTGAATCTACCATTGAACCTCCTATGCTAGGCCATGATTTACCCGTGGTAACATAAGATAGCAGAATTGAGAAGCTCTATCAGGCGATCTCAGCATCTCCATGGCTACCAAACGTTGAATCTACCATTGAACCTCCTATGCTATGCCATGATATACCTGTGGTAATATAAGATAGCATCAAGCGATCTCAGCATCTTCATGTCTACCGAACTGAGCCAATGCCACTCATATGCTCGATTTTTTTCCCTTTTTCGGATTAGGCAAAAAAACAGAATATCTTAGAAAATATCCGCAAAAATCTTCAAATTAGATATTTTATTCTGTAAAATGTTCAGAATGTGGGTTTCCACATATGATAAGAGACAATAAGGAAATTTGCAATGAATATACATTAAAGGTGAGATTCACGTCATCCACTTTATCCGCAATAACATTTTTAAGTACTCACCAATAACCGAAGTAATCAAGAAGATTCAATGCCATTAGACAATACGGTTTATGGTCGCAATATTTTTATCGCTAGCTACTCGAGTCAAGACAGATTCGCGAGAAAAGATTTCCCATGTAAAGCCATCCTTTCATTGGCGTCTTACCGACCTACGACCTGTTCGTCCATGATATTATTTATTCGAATACGATCGATTAAAATCACATGTAATGGTTAAACGATTTGGCTACAGAACGATCCGACAATAAACACACCTCTCCTCGGCTGACCTTCTCATTTGAATCTTCTTCTTCTCAAGTTAGCATGACAACTATACGCTCAACGAAATGGCAATAAGTTTTATTAATTATTAAAAGTATGATCGGATGACTTCAATGAATCGTTGTCCTTGTTGCGTCAATGAACATTACGATTGAACGTTGCTCAATGGCGTTCACTATTTTTTTTTTCGTTTAGAAATATTAAAAAAGAAACTATCAAATGCAGGTACGCATTAATAATTATTATGATGATGAATATAGGTACTATTACTATCCCACAAATGACTTTCAAATGAAAAGCTGTTGAACTCGTGAACTCGCCGGTAATGCGTTTCGGTGTAGCTATATGTTCTTTGCCGGAATATCGGTATCATTCAGATTTATAAACAATAAGAAGAAGAATTCAAAGACGTTTGATAGTAGGTTTGAAATGTAATGTGCATTAGGGTTATAAGTTTTGAAGTGGTAATCAGAAGGGTCTTTGTTCAATCTTGTTAGGTGTCCAAATTTCAACCTGTCTCGACTCAACCATCTTAGCTGTGTTATCAACTCAGATACCTAACCTCACCTAATATCATCAGATGAAGCCCAATCAGACAATCCTGACAGTTAACATGTTTCAGTGGTAAATAGCTACTTTTAAAAGTGCCATTGATATATAGTTAAAATTTGATGCACTTGTGATTTTGGGATAGATTAAAAATAGTCACGAATTTAAATGATATATGGAATAATTGATAATCGTTGCCAAGTTTTTTCAGAAATTGAATCGACGTTTGCGACCTGCAAGCTGAAAGGATTTTTTTTTTCTATTTAAACCCCATTTGATTATTTATTCGCTCTATCAATAATGTTGAACTGTAAAAATAATAAAATATATTTCTATCAACCTGTCTGCACTTGATGTAAAATGACTCGATATTACAGTGATTCTATTCGTTGACAATTTGTATAACTACCTGACATAATTGAGGTAACGCTTCCACTGCGTTTATTAGGCAAGCGACCCATAGTCTTGCTATTTGCACTGCTATGCGGTCTCGGGTCATATTGTATTTATTTGTCAAGACCCAGTATGCGAGATCATATACAAATCAAACATGCAGAGTTATTTTGTTCAATTATTACAAAGGAAGTTACCATTAAAATTACCAATACCACAATTTTAAGATTTAATTTTCTACATGGAGATATGCTGAGCTTTTTCCTATGTTCAGTATTTACTAATTTCTTAAATGTATATTTGATCATCACTTAGTATGTTATTTTGTGTATTGTATGTTTCTAAAAGAATCCATTGAGCATATTAGGAACACTGCTACACTGCTACCCTTTTAAAAATTAATCCCCAAACGGGAACTCGAACCCCGATCTCCACCTATCGCGGGTGTTGCTCTAACCCATTGAGGTACTTGGACACATGATTTAGAGCTATAGTGGATTTCAGTGGATTTTACGTGAAGATCGTGGATCGAGTCCCCGTTTGAGCATCAATATTTGAGAGGGTAGAAGTGTTCCTAATAAAAAAATACCCCGCGCATTGCAAGCGTTTGCAATTTTAAATCAGATTTCACATAAATCCGTTAAGCAATTACACCTACCCTGCATGAAATGGATACATGAAATGGAGAGTAGCTTTTGTTTTAAGTAGACCTTTGCAATATAGAAAGACTATTTCAAGATGAGCAAGACGAATAAGAAGAAGATAATAATTTGAGCTTTCGAGAGCTGTTCTGCTTTCTCCTACGCTCGGTCCTCGGTGTTGACCTCTGATCCGGTCGCCTCTTTGAAGACGATCCATACACGCGTAGGGTGCAGCTATGTCAGTCGCCTTTCTCCGAAGAAGCTGCTGCCGGCCACCGAAGTCAGAAGTCGCGCTCGCAGCAATGCCAGACGAGACACAAAGCAAACAGGTGAAATGTTACCTAAAATGTGTGACAAGTTTTTTTTTTCAGGTTTTTGACGATGTGTTACGCAAGTCGAGTGGATTTGGGAATTTTTTTAAATTTATGTTGATTTGGTAGTTTTTTTTTTTTAAATGTCTTGTACCCGTTTTGGAGCCAATGGATGGTATTAGAGCGATCATAAATATTTTTTTCGGGGACACAAGACGGTTCTTCTTTCAGAATTTTCATTGATGCCTGTTTTCATTCACACAAAAGTTTAAAATCAGCGAAAATAACTGTAGGCAACGAGGAAGTAAAAAAATTATATGTTTTCTTTTTGTAATACTTGTGTTAGTTTTGACATTTCCACCAGCTGGAATTGACCGTCGTTTAAAAATGTAACTCTTTAACGAATCATGTCCAAAAGGTTTGGTATAAGCTGCAGTCTATGCGACCCGACCACAATCGAAAATCTACTGATCCGTTTTCTTTCCGGGGTGGAGAGGCAGAGGCTACAGTGTAAATATTGGGTGTGGTAGCCCAAAAAGTTTGTTAGTTTTAAAAAGGATGTAGTAGAAAGTCAATTTAAAGTTCAAGGCCAACGTTGTGCGATCCTACACGCTTTACAATTTAATCGGTGCATGTTTCGCCAACGCAAATTGAATGCACCTAAAAGACGATCTATTGCAGTTATAACTTGAAGCAATTATAAACCACAGAGAAGGAAGATCCCTTGAAACCTGACACCAGGTCATTGCATTTCCGTGGGCCACTCATGAGCAAAGTGCTCTTTAGATAGCGTGGTTTTGGGCAGTATTAGGGCAGAATGCGTTACTGATGGGATGGGCTATCTGGTGTGTTTCGGGCATAAGTTGCTCTAATGGTGCCTTACTTATGGGCAAGCTTTGTGGCGGGGTTTTGGGCACCATAAGGGCAGACTGTCTTACGTATGGGGCGCCCTGTTCGCCTACTTTAAAAGTGTCGCAAATCTCTTCCGAAGATGAAAGTTGTCTTCCCAGAAACTTGTCGGTAAACTGTGGCAGCTGCAGCATTCAGTATGTCTATGTAATGTTCTTCAACGCATCTTCAACACTTACACTGGGTATCCAAATGGATTTTTTTTTAAGATTTTTTCAGGAAAGCCCCCCAAAAAAAGGGAAGAAAATGAAATTTGTCCCCTGTACGTTACTGTCATTGGTGGAAAAGAAATGAACATTCGTTTTATGTAATAGTTGAGTGAAATTAAAAAAAAAATCGTGTAATCTCAAAGAAAAACGGCACAACTGCTTGTAGTCAGAATAACGACAATTTCTTCACCTGATAATTTCCTTATTTATTTCCATGTAGTTCGGTAGAAGAAGTCGATCACGCTGATGGCTAGAAGCCAAAAAACCACGGCACGCGTCAACAATCGGCCAACAGCCGCCTAAATTCGTGTTTCCGCTTTAAAAAGTTGAGACACAGAAAGGCGACATTAGGCCGCGAGGCCAGTCCATACCTTTTATTGACCTAACAAGAAAGTACCAAACTTGAGTAAGACATTCCCATGATATGTCTGTGTAGACATTTCAGCTAATTACCTACAAGACACCAATTAGGGGCCGATCAAAAATCGAGTTCTAACACGTATACACGCGCGAAAAGTTCTTTCAGAGACGTCAGATAATTAATTCAGTCCACCAGTTTTCGCCGCCTGCCGTGGGACGGTGAAACCGAAATATTCAATCGGTCGACCTCTTGTCCTTCTCAAATTCCACCGAAAAGAAGCAAATAAACAATGGTCAAGTTTCTAAACGCAAACGTTCATCATGTCAAATCTGAACTGTACCGCATCGACCTGGTTTCCTCGCTTGACCGCCAGATTGCGACACAAAACGCACGGCGACAAAATCTTGGGGCGACACGTGCGAGATGAAATGCGTTAGATCTTGCGTGCTATGGTGCGTGAGAATAACACGCAGGTCAGCACGCGACATAATGGCTGTCAAACGGTTTTTATCTTGTTGCGATGATGGTATACACGGACGGGTTATATGTAAGGATTTATGTGTGATAGTGTGGAATGTTGTTTTTTCGAGGTTTTTTAACTGTTTTTTATCATGAAATTGGTGTTTTTGGCTGGTTTTTGTATCGCACTTTTGGCAAATGAGGTGAAAACATGTCAGGTTAAAGTGCAGTTGTATTCTCCGATGAAACAGCTTAATTTTGCGATATTTTGTCATATTAACAACAGAATCGCTTCTATATAAATAAATTGAAACATTTCGAAATCGCCTAGTAGAAATTTCGATAAAATCACACATCAAAAACAAGTCAAATATCATATTTCTGATTTCTAATTTAGTTGATTACCTTGATTAGTTAGAAGCCGTAATTCTGACAACAAACGCGATTCCGTAAACATATTGACGATATTAACAATAAACCACGGAAAATTTCACCCGAAAGTAACCACTTAATTAGTTTTTATTGTGCCCACGCGGGCGAATGAGTTCAACGGCGGGCAAAAGGCACGAAATACGAACAAATTATTACACATTACACTATCTCACCGAAGAGGATGAAGTCGACCAAAGACTCGTAAACGATCTAATCACCTTGCTGTGAAACGAACTTATTTTTTATATTTATTATTATTACTTTAGAAATTTATTCTATTACCAAAAAAAACACACACACACACGTGGCGGATGATCACACATCTCGCTCTTTTCTCTCTCGTCTTTTGTGTCGAATCTCTTGCACATTTTGGTATATAATTATAAAGAAAAGTCATTAACGATATTTCAGTTCCGCTTAACGTGAGCGGCTCATTTTTGTGAATATGGCTGCGACGTGGAACAATGCCAACAAATGCCAACAATTAGAAAAAACGTCAAAAACTAAAGATCATCATCATTTTACTCGATTAAGTTTTGACGTTTACTTTAGATTTTTACTTAATTCTCACGATTATATTTAAATTTGTAAGAGTATGACAGCAGATTCTTGCCGGCAACGTAACGGGTATTGCTATCGCGTTTTAAAAATATTGTTTATAAGAAAGAAATGGATTTTTTTCCGGCACAGGCCCATCCCAGAGGTCTTGGCATGTGTACAGGCTAGAATACAGTGTTTCCGCATAGAAGAGAAAAGGACCTAAGTTATACGAAGACGCCTTTAGTAAGTCTGTCGATACCGCATATGTAGGTACTATAAATAATGAACATCATGCCATTACTGATTTTGCGAAGTACATGCTACTTAATTGACAATTACTGTATATAGAAACTATCAACAGTTCTTAAATAATGGAGTTATTTCCGTGGGAAGTCTATGGTTCGAACACCTGATCAGTCACAAAATGTTGACCAAAAGTTTTTTGACGTCTCATAAAAAATGATTAGCTCAAAGCGGTCAGAATTATATTTTTGCACATTGGCTAAATCGTTTTTTTTGTGTGTAAAAACGGATTTTAAATTGGTCCATCGATATATAAAAAATACATAAAAAATGCTTTTAATTCTGTCAAAGAGTTTTAACATTTTAAGCACATAGCATAGAACATAGATTTTAGATATTGATTTGTCATATGCCATTATGTACATGGTTTTTAAATGATGCAATAAAAGCAAAATTCAAAATAGACCACCGTCTCCACCTGTGCTGGTGTCAGTGTCAGAAGATCACGGGCGAGGTAGAAATCAAGTCTCACGATTAAATCGACAATCTCTACACAACTCATACCTTGCATCCAGATCACAATTCATAATCTATTATTCAACGATGCTCTGTTTCCAGTCTTAGAGAGTGGTTCTTCTTCGCGGGGGCATGGGGAACGGAATCTAGGGCCGAGCACGCCGATTTTGCATAAATATCAGTGAAAACGTGCCATTCCGGTCGATCTCTTGTGCAGTGGCACCAACCAGTGACTGTTGCATGTTGAGAGAAGGATACAGTTGAAACGGGAGTAAAAGTCATCGAGGTCGTGAAAAATCAGTTTTCCAGGTTGTTTAATAATTAGAAGTTATGCAGTTAATATTTCTCTAGCTTCATATTTACGGCTAGTCTTTTGACAGTAGCTTTGCAAAATAAATCTCCCAAATGAACTTAAACCAACTTATAGTCCCAAAGTGTCAATAAATTTCCTAGCCAGACAGGCTGGACTTGCCAAAAACAATATATATAGTCTTGTCTTTCATTTACTTCCTTCAAAACTTCACACACATCTCATTAGTGTTGGATTATAAATAACCCCGATCCCACCCAAAAAACCCATCCCTCCCCAAACCTCCTAACTCTCTCCATGACCGTAAAACAGTATCATACAAGACAAGTCAACATTGACGGCAAGAAAGGTGGTTTGAAAAGCTGATAGGTGTGCGTATAGCTTATATGCTTGCACGTCTACATATATCTGTAGTACCAAGATTGTGAAAGGTCGAATCTTCTTCTTCTTCATCATCTTCACTTAACTTTATTACACGACAGACATTACGGTCGCTCTCTGTTCTTGTCGCTGTGGCGATTAATGGGGCTACCTTTGGTGATGACCTTTCTACCACCGCCGCAGTGATATCCTCGAGCTCTTCGATCGGGCGAGAGCAGGCGGTGCGGGTGGCAATGGAATGCGTTCCTCATGAGAGGTACGTGCGCGGTTTTTTCAATCGAAAAATGAAGACCACGTGGGGAAAATATGAACGCTGGATGATTTGTTGACTTCTTGTCGATGGGTTTTATGTGTGATAGCGTTTTTCTGTAATACAAACTTGCATGGAAACTGTGTTGGCTGCGTTTTCATTTTTGTATTGGAAAGTTAGAACCTAAAGCACAAACTGTCCTCGATTTGTAAACCAAAACTTGCTTGTATCCTAAAAATCCAGGTGCATTTTTTTTTAAATTTTAAGTGGCAATTAGGGCTGGGGTTGATTAGCATCTTATCAAGTGTAAAAATTACAGCTTTGACCATATAGGCCAACAATTATTTGGCCATATAGGCTATTTTTCCAACTTACGCACCATTATTTTACGCACCATCACTTACGCATCAACTCCAAACGCAATAGAGTTACCATTGGTAGAGGAAAAAATTCCCAATCAATCGTTTCTGACAAAAAATATGTTTCAATGGTAAATATTTACTTCTACAAATACTTTAACAAAATTAAATGCCTAATGTTAGAATTTGATACATCTGACATTTTAGGATAAACTATACCAGGAAGTAGGGACACTCCAGTAAAATAAACCTGACAAAATAATGTATAGGATCTGCATTTGGACAGGGATGGACCACTTTGACCTAACCAATGAATTGTGAAACCCTCGCTCAGAGTGTTTTTGAAAGTTACCGTATCGTTTGCATTTCAGTGACAATTTAAATACTGTCACTCCGAGAAATTTCGAACGCTAATTAAAATCAACGACTACATAAATCCTAGCGACCTCACCAGACAAGAAACGACAAGTCATTCACAAAAGCCCAATTACCGAAAAACGCTTACCGCAATTGCCGTAATAACAAAGTACATCGATCAAAAAGGGCATACACAATTCCGCGCCAAGAAATACTCAATAGCTTCAATTACTCACTTACCAGTCAGACAAATTTTTATTGTTACTTTAAAAGCTTAATTCGGGTAATTGACATAATTTATACATCTAGGACGAATAATTAGATTTATTCTCATTCTTTCTAATTGGTGTTTTGTATTATAATTGCGTAGAGAAAACAACACGTACCATAATATAATATTTGTTTTAGCCTATTATTGTCAACGTCTGAAGCGAAGACATGGAAATGTGCACGAAGCCGCAATCTGTGTTCGGTGTTTGCATTGGAATGCGCCGCCTTCTGGCATGTGCCAAGATGCTACGGCTTGCTCGCCTCTCCCGGACATGACAGCTACACCAACGTCGTCCCGGAGTCCAAGCCCGTTTCCGGGACAAATGGCCGGAGCGAGGGCGCGCAGCGGCATTCTCTCTTGTATTCTAGTTTGAGAGCTCGAGAATCAGTTCGAAGAAAGGATGCGACGGTTTTTAAGTTTTAGATTTCTTTGGAAGTGAATGTTATGTTTTATATTATATAGATGGATGTGGGTGTTGAATCGCTTCATATATCAATATTGATCTATTAGCTATAATACCAATGACAGTTCAGATAGGATCCCTCCCTAGCAAATATTTATTGTGACTTTAAAATTCTGGCAATGACATGTGTTGTAAAAAATGTTGGATCCACTAAGGTAAAGCGACAACAGCTTGGCTATTTCAGAATTTCGTCAGATCTGAAATTAACCGTTCAGAGCAAAGTGGATCATCTTTAATTATTTTTATTCGTTATTGCTGCAACTCACACCACCTCCAAGGTTGGTGCAGGAAAAAACTCCAACAATCTTGCTCCAAAGTGGACTGATCTGACACAAACGGACACAAAAAGGGTGTCAATTATTATGAGGCAAAATAAAAGCGAACACTGATCCATCAAGATTGAGCAACGGAGTAAAAAATATCAACACAAACGAACAATACCCGAAAATACGAAACAAAACCGACACATTTCAGAGACAAGCACTGGTCACAACAAGATTCTACTCAGAACGGTAGGTACGCCAAAGACAAAACTTTTCCCACGTTTGTTACTTGCAAGTGCAACAATATTCCAAACATAAAGTGTCATTTTTCGATTGCAAAGAATGCATTTCACATGCACGTATAGTGTGCATAGAACCATGCTAGTCTAGTGCAATTATCATCCGGCAATACCAGTAATGCAGCAGCTCAATGCGGTGTGCGCACTTTACCTACCAACAAAGATGATTACCACAAATGCCAGCGCCTGCGATATATAACACAGCCACAACATAATAAAATTATATTTATTATGTAATTAGGTAAAATATTATTACCGCTCTTATGTGCCGTGGTGTTTGATAAAATAGTGGTATTTATGGTAAGGTTTTGTTAAGCTTTAACTGCATGTTTTTAATGACTAGTGCACTCGTGAGAAGGTAAAAAAAGCATCAAATGGCTGAATGCTTAAATCATATTGAACGTTAAAAAAAAAATCCATATAGATTCTAGATATTAGAATGATATAAAAGCATACTGATTACGCATTAATGGTGGACAGTTGTAATATGTGTAATTAAGGGAGGTATTAATGATGTCTAGTTAGCTACTTGGCTGAAGTGTTGACTATGTCGGCAAGTGCAGTACCGAGTATATGCGTGGATATTTGCAGCACCGAGGTGCATTATAACACTTGCACATTGCTGCGTTCATCTCAACTGTCTTGATTGCATCTAGATTTGATATTATTACACATTTGAAACTAGTTATGCAATAATTCCGAGTGGATTCCTTTGATTAGTTATAATGCGTCGTTGTAATTGGATGGGTGGCCATCATACTCACGGCCAGTTCGGGAGAGAGGTTGGAGGAATTAAAATTAGTACAACCTCTGTTAACCTCTCGACAGCATGGATTTGTGGAGGAATCCTGTTGTTCGCATTGTACCGTCCTTCGGAGGGGACGTTAATCGGGTGGTCCCCTTGGTGCTCTTTGACAGAAGTAGGCTGCGAGGAGGCACAAGGTTTCCCCTTCACCCTTCTAGGGTAAGTTAGGTTCATCATCATCCTAATCGACACCCAGTAATTCAACGACGCCACTAGACTAAAGGGTCAATAGTCAAAACAATGCGTCGTTGAACACCACAAATCAATCATTAAATCAATTCAAAACACCACATAGTATCAACTCAGTCGCAATAGATAGCCACTGGTTGTGCAACCCGAACCAAATTTGGTTCCATTAAAGTAATTCCCAGGCTTTAAATGATGACACCCATTCATTTACAACATAAAAAAAAAAAAAACCAAAGACCGGTCCAGGAAAATTCGGATGTCTCCTCTCGCGACAAAACGTCCAAAACCAAGTTGACCCGAGGAGCAAAAATCGAAGCACCCGAGCGCCTGTCCAGTCTACACATTTTGGGACACTTTTATACGTTCCATTATTCAAACGTGCCGGGGCAATATCTCACTGACGTGAGTTCCATCCAGCACACCACGATGCAGGCGCTCAAGTCCTGAGATCACCTGAAGATGAGACGGGAACAATTAATGGGCGAAGCGTGACCCCGCGAGCGAGCTGACCCCTGCAGGACAAGTGTCGCAACTCGTTGCTTCGGAATCGGTCGGCATTCTAGCCGAGCACGAGCGTGGTTAGAGTTTGTGCGCTGTACAGGGCGATCTGGTCACGTGGCTGGCGCGAGGCTAGCTCGTCTAGAGTCTGTCCCTCACAGAAACGCCAGGAATTAGGCTAGGAAGTAAGGCCCATAAACTAAAGTGGCCGACTGACTGCACGGATTAACAATAGTGACGTTATTACGATTGATTCTTAGAGAAAAATGGTATGGATTTTAAGATTTAAAAGTGTTAGGGGCCATGGTCAAGCAGTTAGCAAGATCAATATCGCGTTCAGGTTCGGTTAGTTGTGGATTATAAGCCGGAGCAATTAAATACAAAAGATCTAAATACATGGTTTTCCGCCTCCCTAAATATGGACCGAAATAGGAAAGGAAAATTAAATGGATTACTTTCATTTGTGGCCAAGAACACATGATTGCATCTTAAAAAGAACCAAATTGAGAACCCTTTAATTGCCCTGTAGAAATGTCAAAGTCTTTTAATACTTTGTGATGTTTCCCTTGCTACGCCTCTGATCGATTTTCTGTGAGAAAAACATACCAATGTCGAAAAAAAACTAATTACACTTTGAGAATCTGTCGTGTGATAGCTCCCAGACATTCTAAAAATGTTCATATTTTGCCCTTTAATTGACTAACACGTCCTTACTTTAAAAATACAATCTCTATCACGCTTAACAATTGATCTAAAAAAAATGACACACCATTCGTGCAAGAGCCTCGATACGAACAAAAATCTTATGAGAATTTCAGAAGATGTCTAAATCGATGCGATACGAAGGATAAGACGAAGAAAAAGATAGCGGGAAGCGTAACATAATGAAAATCATGTAAGGTATTGTTCTGAGTGGAGTGATTGCAGATATGGCAACGAGATCATGGGGGCGATTCTCTGTTTCCAGAGATAGGATCGCCTTGTGCACCGGGTCACGTGACCTCAGATCTAATGCAATAAGAGCACGATCTTTTCAAGTGTATTTTCTTTGAGGGCCGTCATTGTGAATAAAAGAGGGCAATTTTGAAAGAGTATTGGAGAGCGCAGACGCGTTGTCTCATATCATTTGAAATCGGAATCGAAGACAAGAAATGTGGCACGACGGTGGTTAGCTACAGAAAACTGTTAATTTGTATGTGTTTTTATTTATTTTATTAGCTTGATAGCTGGTTCAAAATAATTTTGCAATTAATTTTTATGCGTACCTGTAAAGTAAGTTATCTTGGACGGTAAAAAAAAATGTGAATTTAACCAAAATTAAGATGCTCTAGGGTCAGAACATTCGATGACCTGTAGCAAATTAAATTTAATTTCAGCGTTTTTTTTGTTAGTTGTAGATGTTTTTAATATTGATTACCCTTGTATAACTTTAGTGTGCCCGCATTGCTGAAAACGCTTGGATACGATTTTAAAGTCTGCTTTTTGTCGAAACGTTTCGAAGCGTGAACTTCATTAGTCTAAACTTAAATAAGTCAGTTTAAGAATAACAGCCATTTTTTTAGAATTTTTTGAAGTCAGAATTAATTTTAAACTACTTCGTTGTCTAATTACTCTCATTTTGCAAGTAATGATTATTTCGCATTGCTCATTATTAAGCAGATATTTTGACAGGCAATTAAAATTCGATGACGTTTTTTTAGTTTCTTTTGCCTCATAGTCAAGTAGTTTTGATAGTTTTGATTGCTAAGTAAACAGAAATTAAAATAATATTGACACAAATGAAGAGCTAATACTCCATCCTATATTATAACTTTATATAAATCCCTATAAATACATCAAATAATCTTCTGCAGGGATAGGCAACCACAATCAATTCTTCCTTGGTGCAGACAGCAAGGTTTGCGCTTTTTTATTATTTTATTCTGGTATTTTTTATTTATATGAGTACTTAAATTTTTTTAAATGAAACTGAAGGTATTTTTCTATAAATTCAGAATATGTTGCATGTAGGTGAAATACCTTGAATTGAAAGTAACACATGAAAAGGATTAAAGCGTAACCAATTGATATAGTTATCTATTTTGGTGTGAATCTTTGAAAGACTGCTAGTTATTTATAAAAATAAACATTAAGAATGAAATCATTTCTAAATGATTGTCATATAAATATGACGTCGTTTTTAAAGTGATTTTTAGGAAAAAAGTAGTAACAGAAAGCTTAAGCTTTTAGGTAAATGGCTGACGCCATTAAAGAGTTTCTGAATAGAAGAACTGCGTAAATTGGTTATATGTATATTAATTAGTTTGTAGTTTATAGCCCCTGACATGTCTCATACCATATTGGTCAATCGTGTTAATAAAAGAATTATTATTATTATTATTATTATTATTATTATTATTATTATTATTATTATTATTATTATTATTATTAACCTAACCCTAGGGTCAAAGCGATTGGACCCTTCATAGTGTTTCGATGATCTTTTTGCCAAACTAGGTCTTGAAAACTATGTGTCACACAATTCCTTAGATATTTTCTTTTGATATCAAAGTTCACTACACCTTAAAATAATCTCAATTTAATAATATTCATACAGAGACACAAGTCAAGTTAAGCTAAAAAAAAGAAAAGATGTCCCATATTTCCTAGCCAAGATAACATCATTCGAATCCCGCTGCGTTCCATTATGAAATTTATTCACAGAAACAACAGCGCTGAAATATTATCATTATTAAACGAGAGAGTTTAGAGGAAATCTGAAAATATCATTAAAACCGTACAAGAGAGACTCGCCAGAGAGAAATATCGTCATTCTCTATTCTGATGTTGGAAACGATTCATTCTCGATGGTGTTCATAAAGCTTTGACTCGAGGAAAGGAGGAATAAATTTCTAGCAATGTGGACACAAGAATCAATCAGTGTGTAGGAGGGATGGACGCCATCAATTCTGGGTGCTAGCAAGCCTGCAATTAGAACGTCTCGTGGTGCCCGATGGGCAAAGCTCGCGAAATTATGGGTCTTTGCTAGAATTTTTTACACTTGATCTGTAAAAAAAAAAAACTGCGAGGTCTTAATAAATTGTGATGGATAATGTCTGTTATGTTTGTATATCGTGCGTATGGTTTGTTGATGGCATTGGCATGATCTTTGGATTGTGTAAAATTGATGTTCTCTCATTTGATTTCATTGTGAAACAGTTTATTTTTATTTTTATCAAATGAGTATCTGTTGTTGGTTTCGAAAATGGAATGTATTGTCGTGATTCCACGTTCCCGTGTTCAAACAATTCGGTAAACGCAAGAGAAATATGATGCTATTTTTAAGATCGCTTGTAGATAGTTTTTCTTGTGAAATTAAAAGACAAGACGCGATTGGAAAATTGTTTCGACTGAATCATAAATCATTTTCCGTATTTTTATGAAGATATTTTCAAATTGCTTTTTCCTGGCAAGACGTAGACAATTAGTTGGCTTAATTGCTGAACATTTCATTGGTTACCTCAGTTGCTATTCTTAAAAATAATATTTCATGCCTAGCACATTTCTCAGACTTTTATTTCGATTCATTGTTATTTCTATAGCTCTGTACATACAATAAAATCACTTTTGTGCAAAATTAATTGTGATCACCACATGCTAACAAAAATGAGCAACTTTGTCGAGGATATCGGACAGCCCAAGCTTTCTTAAAACAACAGTTTTTCTTGGGCTGGTTCCACAAAGCAGAGATAAAGTATCGTTTCGGAGTTTAAAAATGATTAAACAATCGCACATGGTGTTTCTAATTGTGTAGGGGTTGTTACTATAGCGATAACAACCTTACTTCCAAGTTAAGGAAAGTTAAGGTTAAACTCTGCCTTTATATTCCGAACCCTGGCTTACCAAAAGTAAAATTAATTTAATTAAAATAGTGCCATCAATGTTCAATAAACTTGTGTGCTTTTCATTCACCACGGTTTCTGGTAAAAACCATCTACTTTCCATCATTTTCCAATATACTATGTTATAACCAAGCCAGATATCAATCTAGGTACGGTATTAGGGTATTCTGTGCAAACTCGAGCAACGCCTGGGGCTTGATCTGCAATGTCGTGCAAAGGTTCCGCCCAAACTACCTCACCTGGTGCAGATACCGGTGCCATCTTCCCTCCTTAAAAACACCCACTATCGAATCCAAGAACTGGATCATGCGTACACTCGCACGCAAAAACCACGGCTCTGTCTCATGTGCCATATGCTTTCTTATTCTATACGGTCAAACCTTGGAACGCCCGAAAATATTTATAGAGGTGCTGTGAGTTCCGAACCTAAGATGAGTTAGCAGAGAAATGCTCTGAAATTTCTGATTGTAAAATTATCGGAAATACTATAAAAACTAAGAAAATAGCTATAAAAACTGAAGGTGATTTGGGAGAGTTCCTTAACTAGGATCGTAAAATTATTGTATTTAGTCAGTTTTTGTGAATTCTTCTTGGAACTTTCGTTGTAGTGATTGTGACTAACAATCTGATATTTGTATTGTTGTGACACATACCAATCCTTCAGATGTCTTAAGAACCACTGACTTCATAGGTATAGTCAGAGGACCACCGTAAATGATAATTTTTCTGCTTATCAAACAAACCGGCAACACGTGGTAACGGTAGATGCCACCGATGGCGCGTGCGGTAGTTAAAAAAAACCGCTATAATAGAATAATTACGACTCACAATATCGATACAAATTAATATTGAGCTAAACCAGTCTCAAATGCGAGTAATCTGCGAGAAATAACGAAGCGAACTTTCTTGACATTCGCAACACTAGTGTCTCCACCTAGTAGCAACTACCATATTTGACCGTAAAGTAGTCATTTGGCAGCCATCGTTTCGCGAAACCGTTTAAAATTAGCGCTATGATAGTACATCTTGATGAACTGAAAAGTATTCAAACGAAAAAAAGAAAATATCAACCTTAAAAAAATCTTTGCGCACCTTAAAATCCCTTCTTATCGACGAGAAGGTCTTCCAAAGACCGCAACGAATTGCCATGACAATTAACGTCTTCAGCTTACGATATATTATCTGAAAATCATAAGCGGCCAATAATTATAGTACAATGCGCATTGAATTTTAAACAAGCATATAGTTTCACAACGACTTTAAACGTCAATCGAATTGCCAACTGATCATAAAACCCAATAACATTTGCGTTGCCGTCTTGCATTGAAATCACCTAGAGGCCTCGGTGCAAGAACTATTCTCCAATCATAGCCAAATCATTCTTGGACAGTTATGACAGCATACCTATTTCATGCTCACTGCAAAAGGACTTACGATCTAGATTATAGATCATAGTGGTGGACATCCATCTTAGAATGCATACGTCTTGCACCTGTTCTGGAAGAGCTCTGCTCATGGATGCACTAGGTAGTCAGCAAGTTATGAAGATGCTCTGGTATTAGATCAGAGGGAATGCGGTGTGCTGATTCGATATGCGATTTAGCGTTGACAATGGTTGGATAGAACGATTTTATAGGTGCACTCTCGGTGGTATTGTTTGTAACGAAAGGTGAATGTAAGTTATTTAAAACTGAATAAGACGATTGAGAAGGTGGGTATTTTTGTTTGGCAAACAATAAGAACGCAAACGTGCGAAATCATCTTTTCTTATTAATCTCGAGTTGCCTGTAAATGGCTTGGAAATTGACGTGTTAAGGAGATTTTCGAGTCTTTCCCAGATAATTTTAATAAAATGTTATGTAGGATGAAGTAGGTGTAAAAGTTCTATTGTGAAGATGTTAAATCTATGATTGCAAAAAGATCGCGTAACAGATGAAATTATTGAATAGCTGATTTCCGTAAGTGTTCTCCTGAAATGTGTGGCATTACTGTTTGACGAAACGATGTCTTTATGATTACATGGGAAGTTTAGTATTCAAGCATTTAGATGAAATTAGTGTTAGTCTAAAGTTTATCTATACACCAATTTTCTCAGGTCATTTTCGTAGTCAACTTTGAAACCAAACAAATTCTTTCAAGTAATTTGAGGTTCAATGGTAGATTCAACGTTTGATAGCCATGGAGATGCTGAGATTGCCTGACAGAGCTTCTCAATTCTGCTATCTTATGTTACCACGGGTATATCATGGCCTAGCATAGGAGGTTCAATGGTAGATTCAACGTTTGGTAGCCATGGAGATGCTGATATCGCCCGACAGAGCTTCTCAATTCTGCTATCTTATGTTACCACGGGTATATCATGGCCTAGCATAGAAGGTTCAATGGTAGATTCAACGTTTGGTAGCCATGAAGATGCTGAGATCGCCTGACAGAACTTCTAAAATGTACCATCTTATCCTACCGGGACTAGCAAGTCTCCCAGTTTAGTTCCTAGTAAATTGGTATTTCGGTGTCAAACGAGAGCTGAATTCTGATTTGAGAATTGTATTCGATGAAAAGCGGAAAAACTTTTGACGCATGCGTGTCTTCGGAAAATGTCTGAGAAAACGTCAAGAGGCAGTTTTTAAGTTAATTTCATTAGAAAAAAAAAGAAAACACACAAAACATTCAAAAGAGTGGACTAAATCACGCAAACTCACGCGTGAAGACTCACGCGACCACTGCAGGCTCATTAAAACCAGGAAACAGTATTCAGGGTTCATTTCGATACCATAGGTCGACTTTGAGATCTTACAGGTCTCTCGTCCTTCGAAAGCGCATGTGTGCTGGCTATGACCAGTCTTGGCTGGTGACATAATTATTGTTCCTTGGGATGATTTACCGGTGAAGATGCGACCGGTCGGACCAGATCGCGACCTCGGTGTTCGCGGCTGGCCTTAATCCGCGATAAGTGGGCTGGGTCGACGCTGTTTTCGCTCAGTAGAAATGAGGCTTGACAGTAACTTAGAGTTTACTTGTATGTTTATTTCATTGCATTGACTTAATGTGTGTTTAAGCTCAATTAAAACATGGAGAAGTAAAATTGATAATGAACAGTTTTGGGATAAATACTCATGACAGTGAGGATTACCAAATAAACTTCTCAGTTAGGATATTTACTTGGTAGTCGTTTTATTGAGATTTGTACTACTCATTGTTGCGGAACTTCTGCTTTGTTTTTGGTTTCATTGTTCAAACTTTTTGCTTACTATTGAAAACCCATTGGTATCGGTTTTTTGACAGGTTTTATTTTTGGTGGCTAGGCTGAAGGGGTAATGGTGCTTATAAGGGTATGATCGATTATTGACCATTTTGTAAATTCCAGATACATTCTTAGTTTTCGCTTTTCTTTCCAATCTGAATGATTTCGCTAGCAGGACTTTGAGTTTGATGATGATGGACGTGGAACGAGTGGGTGATGATGATGGACGTGGAACGAGTGGGTGATGATGGTGATGAACCTTAGCAGTCTAGAAAGGAGGACATGTAGCCTCCTGTCGAAGAACACCAAGAGGACCACCGGCTTTACGTCTCTCCTGAAGGACGGTACAACTCGAACAACAGGATTGATGCTGATGCTGTCGAGAGGTTGATAAAGAAGGCGAGTGAAGTTGTCTCTAATCTCACTTCCAAACAAAACTGGTGACGATTATGATGGTCTCCCATCCAATACCTGATCCAGCGCTGTGTTGCTCAACTTCAGTGATCTGAGCGGACTCTTTGTAGTGAAGTTCGAGGCGCGAAATAATCCGTAATCAAGGCATCCCAAGAAGCAGAATCATAGTTTTAACCGTGTCGGCGTCGTGGACCAAAACTACACTGTTTACTCTTAAAAAGGTGAAAAAAGAAACCACAGCACACCTTACGCTTCAATCCGTTATTATAATATTACACGGATATTATAATTTAATAGCCCCGACTATTTTTTATAAAAGGTTTTACGTGTCCGTGCTCAGAATTATGATTTCGTTAATTTCACAGTTTTTGAATGTGATAACGCAATAAATCCGAACTTTAACAATTTATTAATGAAACTATGTCCTCTTTTTTTTTTGGCCCCTTCGTTACAAACCGATGCTGTTAAATCTGTGAATTCGCTGTCTAACTGCGCATATGACATAATATAAAACTATTATTTTACAAAAGGCGACTCCTATATATGTAAAAATGATAATGATCATAAAAGCGAACATAAATTCGATTGGAAGAAATACTGTTCATCACCATGCCAAGTTTGTAACACAATCTAATCCACTGATTTATTCGACTTCCGATTTACTGCGATTTAGAAGCTTTTTAAATATCAAAACTGAGTTGCGAAACCAAACGTCTGGCCGTAACATCTTCATGTATACCACGTGTTACTGTCTCACATATTCAATCAATAAATCACTTCTAATTTAATACTTTCTTCAGCTCACATTAGATACCCATTAAAATCGTTTAAATATGAATGTTCAATCAAAAAAAAAAATATATAGTTTCGCAATATAAAAAGAAGGTTGCCGTACATTGTATAATCAGTCAAAACCTTTGACTCTTTCCCTGAATTATGATGTATCTGTTGTATTTGCAGGTAAGAAACTCACGCTCTGTACTGTTTTGAAAAGAAAATTAGCATATACCCGATGAGCACGTATGATAAATGTATAGATAATCTAATTCTAATATCACTAATCATCACCTGGATAATCTACCTTCATCAGTCAATTAAGAAGGTATCATTCACAAGGATCATGATCACTACGCCCACAAGTTTCACCACATATAAGTGTTCCGACCACTGCGAGACGTTGGTATAATGTGCCGAACCACCAAACTTGCGAGACGCTAGAGAGATAATTCTATAGTTCATCTTCTTTCACCGGTAACTCTTCTACGATTTCAGAAAATCGCCTCGAGATAAAACGAAATTAAATAGTTTTTTTTTTAAATAGCTTATTTATGAATATCATTAGTGCAGTTAATTTGTTTTAAGTTTACGATTAAATAAACAAATTGATTAGCATTAATGATTTGTATGATTGCTTGGAGCGTTCAAAAGACGTTTCCAATTATATTCATTTAAATCATTTTATCACTGATCGTATCAAATGATTAGTACACTAATAATACGAAAAAATTGCCGCTAAATGATTATTATACCAACGTAAATAAAAATTCTCCATTTATGTCGGTCGTTTCGAGTGTTAAGACATTTCGTTTCGTTATTTCTCGCAGATTACTCGCATGTTTACGCTCAGATTATCTTTAGTAACGCTAACCTTAAACGATTGATTATATTGATATAGTGATTTTTTATTATTTAATTTACCGAACGGTTTGGCGTGTTGGAAACACCGGTTCTCGTGAGATCACCGAAGTTAAGCAACACTGCGCTAGGTCAGGTTTTGGATCGGTGACCATCATGCACATGACCAGTTCTGTTCGGGAGAGAGGTTGGAGCGTTGAAAGTTAGTACAGCAACTTCATTCGCCTCGCTTATCAACCTTTCGACAGCATGGATTTGTGGAGGAATCCTGCTGTTCGCGTTGTACCGTCCTTCGGAAGGGACGTTAAGCCGAGGGTCCCTTTGGTACTATTTGACAGGAGAAGTTTACTTGCCGGCACCGGGTTTCCCCTCCTCCCTTCTAGGCGAGATTAGGTTCATAACCATCCCCATCAACATCCACTCATTCACCGACGCCATTAGATCAGTGCCACTGGGCCAATGTCAAAACAGTGCGTCGTTGAACACCACAAATATTCTTAAATTGCAGTGGTTTTGTTAAAAAGGCCGACCGCAAACGCCATTGGGTGACCACAACCGTTACCACTAGTTGCCGGCTCGTTTCCTCAACAGAAAGTTCAATAATAACTCTGAATGTCTTCTTCAAAATCAATGGTTCTACCATGGTATTAGCAGATTTTGTAAAAAAAAGTTCCAGTTAAAAAAATAACGATACATTACTCAAGCGTCCCAGTTGTTAAGGAGACTATAGATTTGTGTGTAGCTTACAGTTAGTGGGCTAAGCATAGGGTATGAGTTGGTACCCAAGGATGCATGCGTTGGCCAATATTGTTGCATATGCTAGACGATAGGGGTCACAGGTCACCACGATTGATATCTCAGAGCACGCAAGTTATGCATGCACTTTTCAGTACCTACACTTTTCAAATGGATCAAGCATTGGTAGACGAACGTCGTGATTCGATCTAAAGCAAGAGATAGCTGTAGGTTTTGATCATGAGAACTTCTCTAGGTGTTTTCAATTGCTATGATATGGAGATTGAGGTCAGATGTGTGGCGATTGGTTAGTTTTTCAAGTGTGGATAATTGGAGCAAGGGGTGCGATCGAGTGAGATTATTGGGACTAAATAATGGCTGTTCTTACAAAAAAACAAAATAATTATATTAGACTGCAATTCTAATGGAGTCGAATTCTACTAAGACTTGAAGAATTTTTATCTTTATTTACAGCTTTGAAGGCTATTAGTTTGATAAACTTAAAGCCTTACTTTAAAAAATACTGTGAATTAGAGAAATAATTAGAAGTCCTGATGTGGACAGAATTGACAGAAATAATGAACGTCGAAAACAACGCGAAATCGTTGGCTTAGAATTGAGCTATATTTAATTTGGTTAGGCATAATATTTGAAATTATTATTTTATTTTTTAGTTGGATGTCATTTGGTTCTGGTCAATATGTGGGTGATAAAAAATTGATTCTGAATGGAATTTTCAGAGAATGTTTGACCATAATTTAATAGGCTGGCCACCAACTGAGGCCACTTGTTAAATGTATGTAACCTAACTTAACCCAACAATACGATAGTTGTAACAATTGCAAATTGAACACGTTGCTAAATGGCTATCTAGATTTTGAGTGGAAATGATTCTATAAGAACCATATATAAATCTTAAGCAACAGGCTATGAATTTCCGTTTTTTTTCCTGTTGAAATATCAGCTGCCACAGCTGATGATACCTCAGAATTTCGTAAAGTTAAATTCAAATAACTGAAGATACAATTGTGATAAAAATCAATCACCTATTAATTTTTGAGTCGTGCAATTAACCTTAGGAGTGGCTTGCAGACCAGAATTCCTTGATCTTATCGTGATAACCAAGCAAAAAACAGCGTGTTAATTTTGATCCAATCGCACAAGTTGCAAAATCAGATACAAAGATAACCACATGAAGAAATCACGGAAGATAAAATCTTCATAAACCTACACGAATGCAGTTTCCTATTATATCAATATATTTCTATACCAACTTTACGATCAAAACACATACAAGACATGTCACAATAAAATCGAACGCAATATCCCATAAACACATCAACCCCAACAATCACAGATCCGTATTACCATTTAACCTATAAAACTACTTTGTATTTTCACCAATATAAAACCGATGACATTTTCACCTGTTGCAGTATCTATATTAAACTATCATCAGAGCCACTTTCTATGCAAAGAAATCCATCCAAATCATTGGCAAACGTCAGCTCTGCATGCATGCGCTCTAGTCCAGCTAATATTACATCTGCACTTCTGTACAGAGCAACATCATCGCCGATATCGACGCGTTCATACTGTCGATATATTGCGTATGGCAACAAGTTACTGCCGATGCAGCCAGTGTAAATGTTAGTTAGCGCAGTTGTTTATGGCACTAGCATTATGTTAAACAAGAACCTAAACAAGATAGCTTTATACCTGTGCAGCGAGTGAGTGTGTGTGTGTATTTCCATGTGCTTGCTTAGGCTATGTTTCTTGAGAGGAGAGCTATCTGATGCATTGGTGCTATAGACTTTCAGGTACAGATCACGTGAAGATTTCTCGTGCTTTCGATATGTGATGTTGCTACTAGAAAATGTTACGTCCAATTAGATGCGTTGTGGTATATTTATATATAAGAATATTCTTGATCAGTAGGAAACTGGTAGAACAGTTAATTATGCATGATTCTATGGTGTGGCTAGCTTGTAGATCGATTTAAATGGTGCTACAGTGTTAATTAAATGTTAATTGTGACGGTGTAAATTTGCCTGTAGTCTGGCTTTTTCTTTAGTTTGTTTTGTGTTTACAAAAAAAAATGTGATTTGCATACCGGAGATTCGATTTCGGGCAAAGATAATTCACGTTGGATAGGTCAGTAATCTTATGGGAGTATTGTTGACAACGCAGCTTGTTTTTCTATTTAAATAATACAACAAAAGACTGGAGTTTATTTTAATATTTTCACAAATTTTACTTTCTTTCGTATAGACACATGTACATCACGCAGAATAGTTCGCATGATTGTGAAGTGAATTATAGAGATAATTCGGTGCTGTTGCGTGATATTACACGCAACTGCAAACCAACAAGTCGATTGGCCAAGAAAATTTGAAATAGCTTTATTTTTCGTGATACGAGCCGTGTGCGCGCGGTATTTTTAGGTTATGTGGACATAACTTCGATCAGCTTAGTATTTTGATAGCTAAAAAATAAATAAAACAGTAAAAACTCATGACGATAGTTAATTATGACACTGTTTTTTATTTAATCTAGAACACATCAGATTAGAAGAGTCAAAACAGTGCGTACAGTTCATCCTAGCGGCCTGTCAGCTGTCCTTGTGTCAGCCATTTTATGTCTGAGACGTAAAGCGGTTTCATAAGGTACGGAATTACTAACAAATTAATTACTTTTCTGGCTTTGAAATAACTCACATATATCCTCCGTGGTACACGTATGCTCGACGACTATTTATAACCAATTAATAATAACCTCATAAACCAATTCCCATAACATTTTAAACACGGCACAAATTCAAATCGATTCAATCTATCCCATGAACTTGACCACATTACGTTTTTTTGTTACCTTTACCGCAGAGGTAACACTGCATACAATTTACCCTTTTGCCAGCTAAGTGAGACATTACATTGGCGCTTGTCTCGACTAGGGATCGAACCTGCCTGCCACGGTTTTGCCGTATAGTAAGGATATTATCTGCAATAGTGCTACAAGGACTCAATTATGTTATCCTGTGGCAACGGTGCTGCAGCGATGCACCGATACGACAATGCACTTTCGTAATGAAGACTAAAGGAATTTGCATCCTCTGTGCATGGTTTAAACTTGTGCTTGCAGCTAAAGATGCATTTGCAGACGGCTATAAGGGGCAATTAAGTTACTAAATAGAAGCGTGTGTTTTAGATAAAGGTTGCAGAGGACGGATATTTTATTGCCAATGCTGAAAGCTTTTGGTTGCTTCAATAAAATAGTTGAGGTAATTGCTTGTATTCAAAGGTTTGTTTACCCTAAGTTAAAATATGTTTTGTGACATTAACGCCATTTCCGATGAGTAGTTAGTTAATAATAACGCAATTACTCATTTACCGAAGAAATGAAGGATGCTAATAGGTGGAGTTACCGTCGTTTCGAGAGTTAATTGCATTTTGTTATTTCTCGCAGATTACTCGCATTTGAGACTCATAGCCTCAATTATTGATATACATGTATCGATATTTTGAGTCGTTATTATTTAATTTTAGAGAATTGTTAAAAAGTACAGCTGCCAGCGCCATCGGGTGGCGGTTACCACGCGTGGCCAGCTCTTTTGATCAGCAGAGAGTTTAACATTAACGCTTACCCTCTGATTATACAAATAAACTCAATGGTAATAGTAACTGGTAGGTAAAACAAGGGTCAGCTCGGCAATCTAGGAAAGGTCTTTGAATCAAAATATGAGCCTGGTATATGCAGTGTAGGGTAGGTTTGGTCGTAATTAGTTTATAATAACTCTTACGAATTTAATCGCAATTCCAATGTGATTTATTGTCACAAGCGAGCAATCGGACACAATTAAAATAAGATATGTGAACACAACCGGGACGGCACTACAGAGAATAAAATAGCTAGCACCGCCGAGAGTAACATGAGTTTACATGTTCATATATGGATGCTAGTTAATCTGACCAAAGTCATCTAACAAGGATTTCACATTATTTCAATAATTTTTACCTCTGACCGTCGGGGTTAGAACCCTGTCCGGTATTCGAAGTCCGGCCCCGTGAGAGAGCGAGCAGTGTGTGAAAACACCGAGTTGTTGTTGTGAGCGTAATTGGTGATTTATTAATCAACTCTCGGCTACCTTTGACCTGGCAAAGGTGAGGGTGACAACGGAGAAATCATGTGCACGGGTAATTGAATTGTGATTTTGATTTGTGTGTGTGTTTGTTTTTCGTGGGCAATGGGTTTGACAGCCGGCATCTTAATTTATTTGGTTCTGGATTGCGATTTTCGAGCGTCGATTTTTGCAAAAATGATTTTTAGTATGCGATCTTGAAGAAGCACCATCTTTGTAAATTCTAAACGGTCAACTCAGATGACACCAAGATTTGTTAGTTGGGTCACGATAAGATATCGTGAAGATAGAAGATATGAGATATGGTAGATCTCTATGATGCAACCATATTTTTGAGATCCAATAATGATTCAACATCTATTTTTTAAATTCTCTTATTTATTCGACTTTTTATAACTGTGAACGTCCCGAAAAGGTCATTTATTTGTACATTTATAAGCTTATGATTAATTATATCAAGCTTAATAAGCTTTTTAGACTTAAGATCATCATTTTCAGTGACTTTAGAAGTCCATAACGATCAGAAACTTACGAAAAATAATAATGTGTCTAAAATCGGAATGCCAACAGGAAAAAAAGGATATTCCAAACATTTTATAACAAAAATAAGCAACAAACATACAGGATCCTAACAACGGCTATTTGAAATCACAGTTTCATAGCTCAAGCCAATGTTGCTGTCTCAAAGCGTCATAACCGATGTTGACCACTGTCTTATCACACATCTTTATCGGCTTCATCTCACGCAGCATCAACGCGCTCACTCGCACGCACGCACTTTGTCCATTGAAGACCATGTAAATGCAAAGCCCAGGAGCTGTGATCAATCAATCGTTAATAATCCGGCTCAGCACTCAAGTCTACCGTCTTTAATCCAGAGATTCTATCTTCTAAATATGCTAATCTCAAGACCAAATCTGAAGACTAAAAAGTCACCCAGATTGAAAAAAATTTGGAACGTCAATGTAACAAATCGAGGATTTTATTTTCCTTCTAAATCTTTTTATTTGTCCATACGTTTTTTTTTCAAACGGGTAGAAGACATTCTATTTAAGACATAAGACTTAATCAAAATTATCTGCCAAATAATTTGCCTCCTTCTTACTTTGCCTCCTTTACCAAACCGGTGATCCCCTTGGTGCTATTCGACAGGAGAAGTTTACTTGCCGGCACCGGGTTTCCCCTCCTCCCTTCTAGGCGAGATTAAGTTCATAACCATCCCCATCAACATCCACTCATTCACCGACGCCATTAAACCAGTGCTACAGGGCCTGTTGTGGAAACAGTACGTCGTTAAACAAAATAATCAATCGATCAATCAATATAATCTTAGTAAAGAAAGACCGAAGCCCAGTAGCTTCATCAATCAGAATAATAATTCCCGAAGTATGCTTGTCGAACCATTATAAGCCAATCAATTGACAAGCGCCGTAGTTCGATTCAGATGTTAAAGCAGATCGCTACGGTAACGAGCCGTTTAAGTGGCTAACAAGCCTGTTTATCTGTGATGTACGGCAAAGATTACAAGATCGTCGAGCCGATATCTTGTAGAAGTGGCTGAATTGTGGTTTCAGATAATTCAAAGCAAAAAGTGGTTTCCATGCAGCCGCTCGGGTGCAGCGACTTGCAAATACTCTACGCTAGGGTGCAAGGTTATATTGTTTCAATTGAATCTTTGTGAACTGTGATGACACTCTTGTGTTAGGAAGGTGGATGTCATTTTGATATTGTTAGTGTTGACAGGTTGAATGTGATGATGGCTGGTTTTGATGGAGTGTCTAGATCTCGCCATCTATGGAATTAGCAAGAATGCCGACAATTATTCGGTATTTTGTCTCTTTATTTTATGAAACGTGCTGCAAAATAAGTTGTCAAGAATTAATTTGTGACGTCCGCGTGAAAATGTCATAATTAAAAAGATAGATAAATGCATATCTGTATATTTGCTTGTTAGACGCAAGTGTGCAGCGACCAGAATGAGAAGCAAGGAATTCCTAATTTGGAAAGCAGTTTTTTTGTAAATGCCATTACCAAGCTTATACAAGCTGGCACGGATATATTAATCAAATAAAATTAACTCGCGGAATGTTTCCTTTTCAGACGTGCTTTGCAACGTGTTGAATAGTTAACAGACTGTTAATTTGATATTTGCTGAGCAACAGCCAATCATTTTCTACACGAGTTAAAATAACCAAGCGTTTTTGCACACAGACTTTGTGCTGTGAAATCTTATTTAAATTGCAAATGCCTGCAATTGGCAAAGTATTTTATTGTTTGTGTTCTTAATAATAAAGCCACCTCTTTATCTCACTTAAAAAGTGACTGATTTTGATTTCAGAATACATTTTTTTCGACCATTAGGTGAGACCCAACAAGCTATCAGGGTTGTGAGAAAGGGGGGCGAGGGGGTCCTATAGCAAATTAGATAAATTGAAACTTATATTTTTTCAGGACAGCTAACCTAAATAAGCTCCGCACACCGAGAGGCAACTAATCTGCAAATTCTAACGCACTTCGTCTAGAATAGGGTAACCACATTTAAAAAAATTGAAATTTGAAAATTGAAAAGGCGACGCCTCCTACAATTGGGGGTTTGTTGACTGGGCCCCCGCCAGGAAGAAATAAATACATCATTTTAATTACACAGCAAATACACAAGTTTAAATAAGTAAATGAGTACAAAATATTTGCAATTCGGTAACTGGAATTTTGGATTTTTGATTCAGCATGTTGATTCGGTAGGCCACACCGTACACTGCTCTTTCTCCCTCCCCCCCCCCCCCCCCCAACCAAACCCCCGCCGGTGCGAAATCCTGCAATCCATAGCTAAAAAACCAAAAATATTTGCATATTTTCCACCTACACAGTAGTATCCTTGCTCATAAACTCATCGCCAGTAATTTCCTTTCCCACAAAGAAAAGTATCTCTAGATTTTATCTGAGGCCACAACAATTTATAATGTTTTCACTGCCAATCACTCTTTTCTTCCCCACCACCCAGTCGCCGAGTCTCGAGAGCTCTCTTATTGTCGTAAAGCGTCTCTGTGCCAAACAAATTAGCTCTCTGCCGCATGCAGTTCAAGTGCAGTGCATTAAAACACACCTAGAATGCACTCGAAGTGCATCCTAGTGCAAGCGCATCGCTTGTTCCGAGTTCTAGTGGTCACAAAGAATTACCATACTCTTCTTGTAGCGTGTGTGCTACGGTTTGAATGAGTTCTGTCACTGGTTACTTACTTAGGCCCAACTTTACAACTCAGATTTGAGCTTTCAACTCACTGAAACAGCTGACTTTCACTGCATATGATTGGATTTTACTACGGTAATTGATTTAACTTACACTTTAGGAGACAAGAAAATTGTAATACTGGGTTTTAGCAACGTCAATCAAGTAATTGAAAAACCACCAGTAATCAAGAAGCTAGTTGGAGAGGCTTATCAGACCAATCAGTCTTAAATTTACCAAATACTTGTTTGAATTCTGAGGAATTATTGAAAAACTTAGTTCCGGATCACCCATGTAATATTAGTTTCGCTATGAAAAGACTAATCTCTTCATAGATTTGTTGCCCAAAACGTTCCAGAAAGAGATGCAACAGGATGTCAAAAGAGTAGAAGGGGTAACAGAATGTGTCTCCCATTGTATCAATGAGAGCTAATATATTATCGGGAAACTCATCATTGAAGATTTGAAGCAAAAAAAATATATATATACATATATATATTAATTTATGGAGCAGAAAAAAACTGAAAAATGTTGCGCTATTCATGAAAAAAATTTGAGATAATCAATCAATTCTGAAATTACTTGTTTCTGATGTAAAACTTTACTTCCACAAATACGTTAACGAGGCTTATTACTAGAAATCAATGCTTCTTGGTTTTTGGGATACACTATAAACAATACCTTAGTTTAGTGTTTGATTTTGTATGGAAATATCATAAAAACTAATTCAAATTCACATTTACAGTAACTTTTCTTCTGCGTTACCAAAGGAGTGGTCGGTACTGCACTTAGCGCCTGCATCTTTCGCAGGTGTGCAATATCCACAACGACAATGTTAGTTGTGGGATCGGACAAAGCAGGACGCTTTACAAGTGCAACTGCATTGGAGCTGGGATGCAGTTTGTGGAAAGCTAAGTGCATCGGGTGGTCGTAAAATAGACACAGGATGGGTGGGCGGAATCTTATTGATGTCGTTCACACGAGGATAGATTTTGTTATCTCGATTTGAATGCGTGTGGTAAGAATTTATTAGTGACGTTTTATAGAGCAAGAAATCTTCTTTGACTGAAAGGTTGTTTTTTAGGTTAATTACAACGAACAGTGAAGGTAACATCGGTTCTCGTGAGATCATCGAAGTTAAGCAACACTGAGCAGGGTTAGGTATTGGATGGGTGACCATCATAAACATGGCCAGTTCTGTTCGGGAGAGAGGCTGGAGGGATGAAAGTTAAACAACACTGAGCTGGGTCAGGTATTGGATGGGTGACCATCATACACATGACCAGTTCTGTTCGGGAGAGAGATTGGAGGAATGAAAGTTAAGCAACACTGAGCAGGGTTAGGTATTGGATGGGTGGCCATCATAGACATGACCAGTTCTGTTCGGGAGAGAGGTTGGAGGGATGAAAGTTAGTACAGCAACTTCACTCGCTTTGCTTATCAACCTCTCGACAGCATGTATTTGTGGAGGAATCCTGTTGTTCGCGTTGTACTGTCCTTCGGAAGGGACGTTAAGCCGGTGGTCCCCTTGGTGCTCTCCGACAGGAGTTGAGTAGGAGTGGTTATCGAGTCTCCCCTTTTCCTATCTAGGTTAGGTTCGGTTCATCATCATCCTTTTATTCACAGACGCCATCAGACCAACGCCACAGAGTTCGTTGACGTAAAACTTGCCACTAATCAAATTAGGTTAATTACACTGTTAGTTGGTGTACATTTCTGATTGGATATCGATCTTAAAGTTGAGAATGAAGATGTTTGCTGAAGAAGATCATTACATTTTTCTATGAATTTTAATAGATGTAGTTGCTAGATTTTTCTATAAATTAATTAGATTTTGCTAACGACCGACATAGTTTCTAATGCGGCTGTAAAGGGCAAGAAACAGATAATAATAAACTTGTTTTAAATTATTAATTAGTCGTCAACGATAATTGACAATAGCTAATATTTAATTAAAGCAAACTTAAGTAGCTTTTATTTAATCGAAATTGCAAATTAAAAATATCGCACGAACTGTCAGTAGTAAACATTCACTTTTCACGGCGAGTAAGATACCTATCTGATTTATTTTGCCATCCTGGATGTCATCAGATGATCGTATTATGTCTTTTACGACCGTCGAAGAATTTTACGAGACGTTTTCGCTCTCGTTGCTCGAGAAGTCGTTCTGTTTCATAACTGGGTCCGTTTGATTTTTTTTTTTTTACAATTCGGTCATCCGCGATTCGGTCATCAGTGCAAGTGGTCCAGTTTGTTTATAATCTATTAGCAAACCTGATCTGGATTCTAGACCGTCGACCGTGATTTGCCTTTGCTTGGAAAACACACGCTGCTCGCTTTAAGTTCTCCTCCCAGTGGTGACGCGTTTTTGACTCGCATTTTTCTTAAATAGTTCTTTTCGTTGCCAAATTTAAAAATTAAAAAGCACTGTTATGATCACATGAGATTTAATGGTTGATTTAACTTTCGGTTCACGTGGAGATGCTGATATCGCCTGACAGAGCTTCTCAATTCTGCTATCTTATGTCACCACGGGTATATCATGGCCTAGCATAGGAGGTTCAATGGTAGATTCAACGTTTGGTAGCCATGGAGATGCTGAGATCGCCTGACAGAGCTTCTTAATTCTGCTATCTTATGTTACCACGGGTATATCATGGCCTAACATATGAGGTTCAATGGTAGATTCAACGTTTGGTAGCCATGGAGATGCTGTGATCGCCTGACAGATCTTCTCAATTCTGCTATCTTATGTTACCACGGGTATATCATGGCCTAACATAGGAGGTTCAAAGGTAGATTCAACGTTTGGTAGCCATGAAGATGCTGAGATCGCCTGACAGAGCTTCTCAATTCTGCTATCTTATGTTACCACGGGTATATCATGGTCTAGCATAGGAGGTTCAATGGTAGATTCAACATTTGGTAGCCATGAAGATGCTGAGAACGCCCGACAGAGCTTCTCAATTCTGCTATCTTATGTTACCGTTGGTTTTTTTAAATATTTAGAATAACTTTGATAAACTTAGCGATAAAAAATGCAAAATAAGACTATCGATGTGGCTAAATTTCTTTTACTGCTTGAAGTATTCGTTATTAATGTTTTTTTCTTTTTAATTTACTTTTGGTAAAACATCTACACGACTCCAGGCAACCTAACGCGGCACATACTTTAATAGTACGCGTCATCCAAGGTGGAGTCACCACCCATCGAATCTATTAAGGAACCTGAACAACAGCAATTATTCCTAATCTACTCCCAGAGACGGCCATGAATTATTACTCGAGATGAACGAAATCGTGTAAAATTAGCTGCATGTACCCTTCGAATGTTCTTATTAAATGGCCAATAAATAGCATCTCTTATAGCCTTTGCTTTCATTTTGAACCGATGCTCCAGAGCTAAGCACATCTGAGCAGTAGATGACCACAGCATTCAGTGTCATCATTTATGTTTGTTCAGAACTTATCTGCCAGGGGTGGGCAAATGAGGTTCCAAATTTAAATTTAAATCTGTTTTTTTTACAAACATAGTTGTCACTAATGTCTTTACCGTTAATGCCTTTAAAAATATAGCTCATGAGGATGCTGTCTTTGTATCTTCGACCCTATGTGGTACCAAAATTGCTTAATAGCTGATCTTGAATTCAAGAAAAATGTTCGCTGAATCCTAAAACCCACTTTTGTACACAACTCGACATTCTGACCTATCATTTCCTTAAGATTTTGATAGCCGTTGGTATTTAATACAAGTAATTTTTCGGTTGATTCTCTTTTTGATTGATTTGTGGTGTTTAACGACGCACTGTTTTGACAACGGGCAATGCAGCACTTGTCATATGACGTCGGTGAATGAGTGGATGAGGATGATGACGATGATGGGTTTTTATTCCTAAAAAAGACTTCTAAATGGACCTTTTTTAGGACTAAAACTCTGTCAAAAAAGAGCATTAACCAAAAAACCACAAAGATCGTTCTGACCAATGATTTTGACCTCTGTTGTTTTGATAAACTCAAAACAACAGAAACGTTTCAAACCTGGCCCCGTGAGTCCACCAGACACAAAGTTTCACAGGGACCCAAAAACAGTAAAACCTACACTGGACGTTGTGAATGAGCTGGTCATAGCTTACATTTTTTTTAAATTATGGCGCCTAAGTTACTCTAATTATTTTGATTCAAATCACAAATTTTTCAGTTCACAATGCACGAAGAACCAGAACTTGGTTCTCAATTACCTCTAGCATGCCCACCCCTGTTTACCTCCACCATCACCGACATTGCGTTTCAAGCCCAATATTTTAGCTAAAAATTCTAAACAAGTAATTTCTTATTCCTTTCATACGAGTGCGGCTTTTTGAAGATCATCTTCTTTTAGTTATGGATCCATAACCGAAAGCCATTCTTATTATTAATCAAGGACGTGCGCAGTCGCAAGTCATTAGACAATTTCAACCAGTTTCAAATTTAAAACGATTCCATAAATTGGTTAAATTACTTCAAATAAAAAATTACATAATATCGCGCTAAGTTATGCGTTGAGTTTTCTCAACTCTTCGGTTCACGATTACCAAATACCTTCGAGGCAGCGTCTTTTAGTGCTCAAAGGTATGCGTTATTCTCGCTAAGATGTCCTAAAATGCGATAAAGACGACCGTTATCGCCATGCGTTTTTATGCTGTCAGCGACGCGAACGTTTTGGTGTCAAAGGTAGGAAATAAAATCGTACGTTACACATGTGGTCGGTGGCTTGAGAAGGTTTACGATAGATCTTCTATTAAGTACGTTTTTTTTTTTTTTTGGAGTAGCTGTAACTTTGCCCGGACATAAAACACAGGTTAAGAAAATAAGAAGATATCTGCGATAATTTTGCGCCGTTTTATACCAATAAAACTAAATTTTGAGCCCACCTACCCTAAAATCTATTAAGTGCTTTGGTGGTTTAAGGACAGGTCCAACCATTGCTTACAAAAGATTTTTTTGGCCCCGAATTTTGCCCTAATTGCACACTTCTTTGCACACCTGAAACCGCTTCCTATTAAGCTGGAAGAAAAGGGTTTCAATATTCATAAGAATATCGGAATACTCTTTTTTTAAATAGTCAAATTAATGGCATATAGAAATGTAAAGTGTATTCCTTAAAAGATGATAAAAGCAAGTTAATTTAAATTCATTTTTCCTTCAAAATAAAGCCGTCCTGCTCGTTGATAAGGACATTTTGTCAGTGACTCTTTGATATCCGAAATGACACATGTAAAATCGTCTCAAGTTCCCAAAATCGTCGAGTTTTGCAGACCTAAACAATATTAAAGAGCCTCAGGATACTTAATTTCAGCTTTAGACATTTTGTAAGCGAACGGAACCAGGAACTTGAAGCAGCGTACCGTAAAAATATATTCAAGATCACACTGTTTAACGGCGCACTGTTTTGACTACGGTTCCTGTCACACTAGTCTAGTATCGATTAATGACAGGGTGATAAAGAAAACAATGATGAACTGAACCTAGCCTAGAAAGGAGGAGGTGAAACCCGGTGCCGGTACGTAGCGCACCTGTCGAAGAGCACCAAGAGGACCGGCGGCTTAAAGTCTCATCCGAAGTACGATAAAACGCGAACAACAGGATTCCTCCACAAATCCATGCTGTCAAGAGGTTGATAAGCAAGGCGAATGCAATTTTCATCGCTCTAGGCTCCCTCCCGAACAGAACTGGTCATGTGTATGATGGTCTCCCATCCAATACCTGACCCAGCGCAGCGTTGCTTAACTTTCTACCCTCTAGGCTCCCTCCCGAACGGAACTGGTCATGTGTATGATGGCCATCCATCCAATACCTGACTCAGCACAGTGTTGCTTAACTTTCATCCCTCAAACCTCTCTCCCAAACAGAACTGGTCATGTGTATGATGGTCACCCATCCAATACCTGACGCAGCGCGGTGTTGCTTAACTTCGGTGATCCAAACAGTAGGTGTAAATGCCCCGTGCCACTTTACGACAAAAAGATCCACGCGAGCAAGCGACCAGACCGGCGAGATGCGTGCCCGTACCACCTGTGTGCCTCACGACCAAGTTCCCACGGGTGGTGGCCGCCGAAGAGGAAGCTGATGTCTATAAATGGAGACTGCAGGCCGTGCACTTCCATACGCTGCCGACAGGGAAATGATAGCTGGCGTTTTTTTTTTCTGCAGCTTTGTAAAGTTGATTAGAGTCGGTTATTGCTAAAGTGCAGGTTTTACTGCTGCTATGAGCGATGCTTGGTGGTGGTTGTTTGATTTCTGTTAATTATCGTTTGCTCGGTGTGTGTTTGGAATTGTAATTGGCCATGAAGGCGGTATGTGCGCACCTATCTCGTATGGATTTGGAGAGACGCGATAGAACGTGAACGGGATTTCTTTTTTCTGTTGTAGAAATGCTGTTTGTGATTTCTTTTATTCTTAGTATCGCGTTGGACACTTCTGAAGGAAACATTTTCAAGCATATTTTGATCGTTTTATTTATATTTTGAGCTAATCGAGTTGTGGGATGAAGTAAGGTGGCACTAAGAGAGAAATGTGGTGACATTGTCAAGGAGGATTTGGATGAAAGAAATGTTATGTGGAGCGAAATCAAGAAATTGAGAGAAATAAAATAAGAAGTAAAGCAAGAAAATAAAAAGTTTTGACAAGTTTTAGGAAGTTTTCAATTTAAATAAGATTTCATCTAAATACAACAACGCATCCAACGTCAAATTGGAGTTATTCGAGTTTGACAGGTTGTGACGTGATATAGCGTCACTAGAATCAGAGTGACTGTGAGTATTCACAGCCTCTTAGTTCTTCTCCTAGGAGATCTGTCATTCTCATCAAATACACTAAAATCGTCTCAAAAAGCCAGTGTCCAAGTAGCTCAATGGGTTAGAGCAACACCCGCGATAGGTGGAGATCGGTGTTCGAGAGGTTTTAGAGTTAATAAAATACCCCGCGCATTGCAAGCGTTTGCAATTTAAATAAGATTTCATCTCAAGGATAAACAGGGTCAAGCGTGGCTGGTCCGCCTCAAAAGATGTTGAGCCTTGTATGAATAATGTTTGATATATTTTTTTAATTTAATAAAATTTAAGGTAAGTATAAGATTAGAGCTTTGAAAAGTGTGAGGATGAAAGTGAAGAAAGGAATTCAAGAAAGATTTTGAAAATTGAATTAATTAAATTGAAGACGAAGAGAAAGATAAATGGAAAAATTACAAGGTGATGTGGGAGGGGAGAAGAAACGAAATTTGGGCAGACGAAGATAAATGTTGTAAATAAAAAAGTTGATCAAATTAGAGAAAAAAATGATGCGAAAAATAGGTTGACAGATCAATTGAAACCATGGAAATGCCCATAATGCAAATTATTTCTATCTTAAAAAAAAAATCTTAAAAAATTGAGCTTATAAACCAAAGAAATTCAATTTTTTTTGGGATCAATCCTGAATACCTACAGAGGAAAATAGAAGCAAAAAACGATTTTTGCTTTTAACAGGTTTTAAAAATCCTAATCCAATGTCGATTGACGTACTGTTACGCGACATACAGTGATGACAAAACAGAAAAACATCCTCGCGAGTATTTCTAATATCTTACCAATTACCACGAGTACTTACACTATCTCGAAAAACAATCTCAGTACCAAGGAAATAATTACCGAAAAAAAAACTACAGAAACATACGGCCTGGGTGTTTACTATGCAATGTCTATCGCACAAAACGCCCCAACAATATGCCATTTATTTTATCTAGGGTCCAAGATCAAACATCAAATTAATTTTCTAGCAAATCTTCTGCACAGATTTCCCTCACGTAGACACTTGCCATTTCCTTCTTGGTCTTCTGAAATTGTCTCGTGTGGGTTGACGGTAAGGCGAGCATGCATTAGAATGAAATAAGTACACTTGTTCATTACATGTGACCTAGCAGTTACAACAAGTAGAAACATTGCCCGTGCCACTCAACAGAGCGCAAAAGAAACTGGACAAGTATTTAATATTTCAGCGCAGTAGCTTTAATCTCACATTAACTTTATTTATATGAAAAAGTATTTGCTGTAGAATATCACAGATTTGCTGTGTTTGACTCATTCCTGATGATGTCAGCACCGGCGCGAATGCCGACAAAACGTCGACTTTTAGGTCCTTTTTAGTACCGTAAGTCAGTTTAACAGAGCAAATTGGTTACATACTCTAACATCTACCCACGGCTTTGAACCACTTCCAACAGGTATTTATGTGGAAATGTATTTTCTTTCCTCAATAAGCATTTGATAAATAGACTTTATGGTAACAGGGTATTCGTGAAAATACATCATAATCTTTAGATGACAGAAGTGAATTGTCAATCGTGCTCTTTGACCTTGTACTGGCTGTAATGTTTACCGGAAGTTGTGGACGATTATCGATAAAAAAACAATCAATACATTTCGTGAAACTATTTTTTAGCCCTTATACCGTATTTAATTTTGAGAATTAAAGGTTCGTATAGGACTAACACTAACTTTGATAGATGAAATTATTGTTAGGTCCGGTTTTACCAAAATGTTCAACTGTAAGTTGGACCTCTAGCTCACAGACACATCTGAATTTCACTCCATGTGATTGGAAATCGTCATGGCAATAGTTTCAACTAAAATTTCAACTAGAAGGCGAGATTTTGGTAACATAATCTTTAACCGAATTTTAGGTTTTTGTTTGTTATTTTTGTCTTTTTGCCCATCAGATTTAGATGCGGTCACTTCGAACCCTGTATCTATTTCTAAATGAAATGAATCCTAACAAGAACTATTTCAAAATTGTCTCGTATATGCAAAGAGAAATAATTACAATAATGAGCATATTAAATTGCAGAAAGGATATGTCAATCATGAAAATAATACATTCACTTGCCATACCGAGCAAGTATCTACGATTAACTTACATATTTTATATGTTTACCATACTGCAACAGTTGAGCATGAATGCAATGAAATGAAATTATATTTTGTAATGTGGATAGAATTTCAATTTTTCAACACAAATAAGATGATGCCATTCTATACCGGTGTGCCTGCCGATCAAGTTTCTTGCAATTTATATGACATTTTCGAACTGGTAATTTCATTTGAAGCGTTTATATAAAATCTAGATATTGATTGCATATTAATAAGCAACTGTAATTCGAGCTTAAGCATCCATGATTAGTAGAGGTACTTCGTTGTCTTAAAAAGGTGATCTCACATACCTGTAATGGTACCTATCTGTTAATAGTGGGTTATTTATTAGCCTTATTTCTTATTGGAATTTTTATTATTAGCGTGATTGAGAAAATGTGCACAAGATTTGTTTTTGCACACTTTTATGGGCACCGATCCAGATTTGAAAAATTATTTAGTAGACTTGCATGACGTTTAGCCCCGTGGGAGAAAATACCAAGTCGATGCAATTTTTTTCATTAGTTTTTATGGTCAAAATGGATCAGGATTTTTCTTCTTTACAGAGTGGACAGTTACTATTTTAAGATATCGAAAAAAATACTGCAACATTGTAAATCTTCAGCTGTTTGTACAAATAAAAGCATAACTAGTTGCGAGTTACTTACTGTCAATTTCTTTAGTTTTAAGGTTTCAACTTTCAATTTTCTTTCAAAATGTTTGCTTTCTTGAAACGAGAAAGATACACATATATGCAACTGACATGGCTTGTCATTTAATTAGGTGAGTATAACCCCCAAACATTGCACGGTGCATTGAAACACTAGTCAGGCAAAATAAATTCCCATTTCCCATGAGTGTAAAAAAGTGACCTCTTCCCGGGTCCACACAAAACTGTTCAAAGTCATCTCAAAGGAGATCGTGGAGCCATCTTAGGAGTTATAAAAACACTAAAAATAAAACTACAGGACTTTTAAGAAGATTCAGTCTTATTCTTACTGGGCTAAAAGGTACCACCACACATCGGTACAAAATGTGTGGATTTGTGAGCTTTCTCCCAAGAAAATGAACGGAATTTAAACAATTTGAGAAAACGCAATTTTTAGTGATTCTTTGGTGTGTAAGAAAATCGAATTACCAAGTTAAAAACGAAAAAAACTCAATAAAACAATATCAAAGTATTGACACCTGAGAAATCATGTAAAACCCCATAAGAACCCATGTTAAATCGAGTCCGGTCGCCTGTCTAACTTCGATGCCGGTTGTCTATAGTGCATCGTCCGTCAAGATGCATGCAATGTTCGCTGCATGCAAATGTTCACAAAGACCCATTGCTCGAAGGTCGTAACCTCCATAATAAACTCCCCAAAGAATTGTTGTTAAAAAATGACCCCAATATCAAATTGGCTCTAAAAATGTATCTATAATTGACAAATGTTATTACTTTACTGCGGAATTTTTTGAAGACTGACCGATTTTATTGGGTTTTTTATGTATTTTTTACTGTCTTATATCTGTAATCGATCAAAGGGACAATAAAACATTATTATTATCATTATTATTACTTTAAACTTTCTTCGGGTCAGATCATAGCGCCATAAAACTAGGTTGTATTTGAATTTTAGTGTCGAATTTCTCCACCTTTGCCATAATCATGGTGGCCGTTACTCGAGCAATAACCAAAAACAATGCTTTTTTAATAAATATCCAAACGTACATAGGTAAGCGACAGCTTCATCTAACAAAAAAACACACTACAGTACCTAAATAAAACCATCGCTACCCCCGCAAAAACACACCGAACTATATTTCAGTTATTCCAAATATGCATGCCAAGTATATGTTTCGATACGGCTCTGAAACATTGCTCCTAGCCAATCATTAAAAAGTAACATAACCTAGAAATACATTTAGACTCACCTACCTTGGCGTTCCCTCAGCTTTGGCACCCTAGATATCTTCAAGTGCATAAATCTCTTCACAAAACGTCCACGTTGCGTATTATAGAGAAATGTCCTGATATCGCTACTCACTTTACAAAGCTAGACAACTCGACCATGACTTTTGCAATTCATTCACAGATAATCGAGACAATTTGCATTCGAGTCCTACTCGGTCGCAGCACGTTACCCGCTTCCACAACCTACTGGTTAGGTTCTGGAAGCGTACTGAAGAATGCTTGACAAATTTAACTCATCCTCGGTGGTTATTGTTATTTACCGAGTTACCTGGAACAGGTATAATTAATTAGTCTAGTTCACGTGGTCAACTCTGAATGTCATGCGAAAGGTTAAATCGTAAAGAGATTTGACTGAATAGCCATGAAACTGCTTACCCTTCTTTTACTCATTAGAGTTGTTGTTATTGAGAAACTAGAAATATTGCAGGTAAACTGATATTAAAATACTGCAAGAATGTCTTAAGTGTTTAACGATGCATTGTTTTCACAACGAATCCTGTGGTACTCGAAGACATTAAACAATTGACATAAATGCTTTTAGTGAACCATGCATTTTAAAACTTAAATTAATTGTATTTGTAAAAACTGTAAATTTGCTTGCTAGAATGGATGTGACGATGACGATATTAACTGAAAATACCAATGTATATTAATGTTAATTTTAGACTTGTCTCCATGTTCCTACATGTCATAATATGTACAAAGAGTGTTTTAGAAAAAAAGGAAATAAATGAACAATTATTACTATTATTATAGCGTCGGTGAATGAGTGGATGAGGATGAGGATTATGATAAACCTAACCTAGCCTACAAGGGAGGAGGGGAAACCCGATGCCGGCACGTAGCCTACTCCTGTCGAAAAGCACCAAGGGGACCACCGGCTTAACGTCCCTTCTGAAGGACGGTACAACGCGAACAACAGATTTTCTCGACAAATTCATGCTGTCGAGACGTTGATAAGCAAGGCGCATGAAGTTCCTGTACTAACTTTCATCTCTTTAACGTCATGGTCATGTGCATGATGGTCACCCATCCAATACCTGACCCAGCGCAGAGTTGCTTAACGTCGGTGATCTAACGAGAACCGGTGTTTCCAACATGCCAAACCGTTCGGTAATGGTAATCGTTTGACAATCACTATTCGCGAATAACACTTTGCATAATATAAAATCTTTAGAATAAAGACGTTTTAAAGATCTTAAGCGGTTCTTCATGGTTGGTTTCTGAGGTTGAAGGTTAAATACCAGAGACGCTTGCTCCATTTTGAGTAATGATTTAACGTAAAGCGGCAATTATTTCCTTTGAATTGCAACTGGAAATGAAGAATTCAGTGACAAATGCGTTCTGTCAACCGAATTCCGAACAGATTCGTATACGAAACGTTTTTCTAACAGATCTTATCTCCTATCAGATGAAACTGATAGATTGCTGAAGTCGTACCTAAGAATATTTGACCGTTTTAATGTGACTTTAAGATTATCGCACATATGATTATGTAGCTCAAGATATGCTACTGCAAAATGAAGTTTATTTATGAACAAATGTTTGTCATTGAATTTGATAGAACATTTATTTTAATCAAAGGCATTTATTTAAATGTCGATGAGAAACAGGATTAGCCTATTTTTTTTTGTCTAGCTTCGAGTGGTTAGCTACATCTGGGCTACGTAAATGTGACAATTAATTCTCATCAGTGCAAATATCCTTCAACTTATAATGTTGGCGATGCGGTGATTTGCTCACAAGTAAATTATTTATCTTGTTGATTTTATTGCTTAGTGACATCTTTATGAAAAGGAGCGTTAATTTTAGTGGATTTTTATGTCGGATTATTGCTACAACTGCTTTAACGGTTGACTTTTGAAAATTATTACTTGATTTTGAAGAGTGTCTACTTTAATTAGGTTAGAAAAGTGCTTTGAGGTTAGAGTTTGTAAAAAAAGAAGGGAAGGTTGATTTCAGTTGGTTATGGAGGCGAATTTTATAGCTGGTAATTTACTTGGTGGAATTTTCATCGTTTAAATATGTCTCTTTGTTTCCCACGATCAATTTTTAGAGATAAATGCTAAATGAACTTATTCTAGATCAACTGAGCTTTATTAAATTTAGTGTAAATTTGATCAAACTTGAGTAAGATTGTATGATAATCTGGTTAATCTGGAAGTGGGAGAAGGTGGAGAAGCAAAGCTGGTAGAATGTGCGACTAAACCGGGATACGAACCCGGGACCTTAAGATTCGGTAGCACAATTTTTACATCCTCGCTTCCCCATCAAGAGTCAGAATACTTCTCAAGCAAACACATATTTTCTACGTTTGGTCAAATCAGGTCAAGTAGTTTGACATTAATTACGTTTGCAAAATTCTTCAAAATATCTAATATGTTTAAAAAAAAAAGCTATTTTACAGTAACGTGCCATTCTTAGCGATAATCAAAAATATATATCTTTACATATAATTCAAATATGCCCTGCAAGTTTTATCCAATTTGGTCGATTAATATGAACATTATATCTAAAAGAAATTATAAAAAAAAATTGTGATATTTTTTTGGGTAGTCAAATTGATTTGCTCACTACGCTCATCCAATTAAACCCATCATAGTGCTTTATTTAAAAAAAAAATTAATTGACATTGCAAATAAAAGCAATCGTATTTCGAGTCATACAAGTCATAATGGTTTATCCATACAAAAAAAAATCCGATACTTCTTTGCGCATAATAGCTCTACTTCTTAAACCCACCGCATTCTCTCTAGACGCGCTAGAATCGCGTTCCGAAAGGCGAAAGTCACCACCGCCTCTGCTTTGAAACGAATTGCGTGTGCCGCAGCGACATCTTCAAACGCGACTTAAGCCAACTAGGAAATGAAATTTTCGTGTGAAACCACAATAAATTACCTCGCAAGAAGCTACCTAAGATGCTACCTGAACATTTTTTGCACTCGCTCACACTCCCCAGAAAGTAATACGTCTCAAACCGAGAAGAAGAGATACATTTGCAGCGTCTTGTCATAATTATTTGATACGCGCTCGGAAGCCAAGGTAAAAAAAAAGTTGCAAGGTACCTCAGGAACTTGAAACTGTATAATCTACAGTCTGAAAAAGAGCACTAAATCTTGAAAAGATGCCGTCACTGGATTGTGGGACATTTGTTGGTGGATTAAATTATTATTCTGTGTGCTAAGAATGAAGTGGATTGAGTTCTAGGTAGCATTCATCAAATGCTGCTGCTTGAAAAGAGCTGCCAGTTGACAATGCAGATGGCTGAGCCACGTTTTTTATTTGGCACTTGTGTCGCAATTCAGAAATTTCCCACCCGTACTGGAAGTGGATTGAAAGCCAGTAGATTAAAGTTTAAAACACTTGATTTTTGTTTTTGTTTGCGACTTTGTTTATCACTGTAAAATCTATTACAATTATATCTCTGTCACTTATAATTACAGATCACAGATTGAAAACTATTGTAATTTTAGAAATAGTTGAAAAACTCTTTGAACTGATGGTAGAAACAAAAAAGCCGTACGTTTATAAATGTCTAAAACGAGAAAAATAAAATAATACTAAATATTTATTATTTGATTAATTTTTATCAATCGTCGCATTGACTTAAACTGACATGAAAATAATAAGAAATTCTAACAAAAACTATTTAAAATGGGTCTTGAATGCTAAGCAAAGGACAACTAAATTTAGTTGGAACATTTAGTTGTCCTTTACTTAGCATTCAAAACCCATTTCAAATAGTTTTTCTTAAAACTAGTGCTAAGACTAAATCAAGTAGACATGAGTCTAAAAACCATCATAAAAAATTCTGTCGACCCATTCTCGCAAATTGTAATTTATAAATCTCATATCATTTCAAATTTTTTAACTCTAACACTCCCATTCATAACAGCAAAAGATGAAATTTCAACGAAATTCACCTTCAGAACAAGAAACGACAAATCTACAATGAAATACCATCTCCTTGTAAATCAACCAAGAGAGTCGGCGTCTCCAATCGAAGATGCCTCACGCATCAAGTCGCCAAGAAAAAAGTCCACGAGCTTGCTGAATTAGTATTGCGACAACACCGCTCCAGCGGCAAAGTGGCTGTGTCAGCCTAGAGCAAGATGACCTCCTTTGCACGGCCTCTGACCTCATCGCTGCCAAGAGTCGCAAAGAAGAAGCGACTGCGAGTTCCGTTGGTCAAGGTATAGGGTTATGGGTTTGTAAGAAAAGGTTTAATCGTTATTTTGTAATCTATATACAGAAGAGTGTCGTGTAGTTGTCAGCCAGAAGGGGAATAAATAGATTGCACAGTGGTTTTTGCGAAGACGTTTAAAGGACAGTGATTTTATTAGATTGGTATCGTTTAGAGCTGTTGGTTGGTTAATGGTTTCTGTCGTATCGCGAGTTGTCGTGGTTTTTCTCTAAGAGTAAGTACATATTGACTGATAGAAAAACAATTTTCTTCACTTTTTCTTTCAGTTTTTTCTTTTAGCAGTATGCATTTTGTTACGCGTGACTTTGAAAATTTGGTTTGAGCGTTCGGTGGAATTAGCCAAGCTACTGAAACACCTATACATGAGTAAATTGTTTTATACTTGAAATGTAGATATTATAAAGACATTTTGATTATTTGAAATCTTATTTAAATTCCAAACGCTTGCAATGCGTGTTTTTTTTTATTATTATTATGAACACTACAACGGTCACAAAAATTGATGCCCAAACGGGGACTCAAAAATCGTCCCAAAAAGCCAATGTCCAAGTAGCTCAATGGGCTAGAGCAACACCCGCGACAGGTGGGGTTGGGGTTCGAGTCCCCTTTTGGGCATCAATTTTTGAGACGGTAGTAGTGTTCATAATAATAAAATAAAGTTTGATTACTTTGGAACTGAAAAATCAGAGCGGAATTTTGTCGTAATTCACCTTTTGAGAAGAAAATTACTATCCCTTTGCTGATCTGAAATTTCCAGGAAAATGTATTAGTTTTTTTTTGTATTTTAAGGCCTGTGATTTGTGATTACCTCTGAGGTTTTTATAACTGATTAAAATGGAAAACAGAATCAAAGATTTACAACAATTCTCCCGCTGACTTAGCGAGAAAATCGTGGAAAAACAAGATTCGCAGAGCAGACCAATCCATCAACTGCTTGAATATTTCACTGAAAACCAAACGCATCTGATAACCAACATCGTAACTTGTTTTCAGCAGATATACGTAATTCATTGATACATACAACACCACAAAGAAGTACAGAGAAAAATTAACAAACTAACAAATTCAATAATATTCTTTTCTATAAACATCAGCGTCAAATACGCGACAATCCAGTATTACTTGTCATCAATCTTCATATAACTTTATTCAAGCCTTTATCATGTTCCAATATCCCAACCGACCATCAGTTTTTTTTCCACCTATCAATTCACACACATACAGGGCAAATTGCTATTACAGAAAACACGTCTTGCAGCGCGTGTTCGTAAAATACAAAATATATCCAACAAGGTATCTCAGAAAATCCATTAAAAACGCACAAAGCTCGGTATTGCCAGTGCGGCTGATTAGTCCGCCAAGCAGCATCTTGCCGATGACAAGTGTAGATAATTAATAGGGTAGCTGGTTGGCGGCTTGATGTGAGGCCATCGATACGCTTGAAAACAAGATCAGGAGTCTGTGACACCGCTCAGTGTCTGAAGAGCAAGTAGCAAGACGGAGGTCGTGGAGACGTTGACGGTGGTCTAGCTCGTCATTAACCGGCCAGGTTAAGATCTTGCTAATGTCTAGTGGCATTCGTGTAGAAATGTCGGATTGATTTGTTTTGATTTTCATCGTGGTGTGCTGGAAAGGCATGCATATTTTTTAAATCGATATTTTTAAGTGATTTTTTTACTGTTTTAATTCGCTGGTGAGGTCCAAGACTTTATTTCTAGTTACTGGTTGTCCGGGTTTTGGTTTTTAGTGATTTCCAAAATTAGTTATTTTACTCAGGCATATTTTGGGATAGTTTCACTATCCCAGGCCTGACAATGGCACGGCATTGTCTCATCATTTGCCAATTCGTCAGTGGCCTTAAAGCTTATTTTGCTTCAGGGATAAATAATTCATAACGATGGGTATCCACGGATTGGTAAAATGGCTCAAATTTCATCCTTGTTCACGCTCTTGGAAAAAAAACCCAGGAAAAGAGAGAATTTAAAAAATGTTGAAAAAATAATATATTTTCATTACAATTTTTTTTTAATTTTACACAAGAAAAGCTTGGCCGCAGTGTAAACACTGGTCCTAGTGAGATCATCGAAGTTAAGCCACACCACGCTGAGCTGGGTATTGGATTGGTGACCATCATACACATGACCGTGAAATAGGCTGGAGAGATTGCTATCAATACATCAGCACTACTCGCTTTGCATTTAGTATTGATTTCTGTAATTCAAGTTGAACCGTCCTTCGGAGTTGACGTTAATCCGGTAGTCCTCTTGGTGCTATTCGACTTGGTGCTCTCCAGAGTTGGCTACCTGCTGGCACCGGATTGCCCGTCTTCCCTTACGCTAGGTTATGTTCAACATCACTCACTCATTCACCGACGCCATTAGACCAGCACCACACAACCACACAGTCAAAACCATGCGTCGTTAAACACCACGAATCAATAACTCCAATCTAACCGCTCACCGGTCGTCTACAATTTATCCAAAGTCACACATTTACAGCATAACTTGCCATACATTTCTTTACACATGTTGCAGTCGCCACCTGACTCGGACATTTTTCTAGCTCAATTCAATCGCCATTGAGGTGGATTTCCCACGAGCTGCAGAGAGCGCCGTCCTCTCACCACCACGACGACGTATTTATTGTCCACGAGCGTCGCATTCACAGTGACGACGTCAACAGCGTCGACGCCTGTCAGCTGTTCTGGCCGTCGACGGCGCCGTGATGGGGCGCTTAGAGTTTGTCTTCTTTACAAATAACCGCTTTTTGTTTAGTGCTAGATCAGGTAGCCAAAGCCTAAACACTTTTCTGTGACCAAGGAGATAATTCAAAGAAAATGGCGACTGACCTTAGCGTCAATCACAAAATATTTGCATGTCGTAGCCATTTATACAAATTGCAAAATGTCTTTGGTTAGGAGAAAATAAGAGTGCAGACTAAACCTGAGCTCAGTTCGACTGTAGCGCTGAACTAACACAGCGCTAATGTTAGTGAGAAATGGCCGCCAAATTACTTATTTACCTACAAAAATGGAGAATGCTACTATGATGGAGTCACCGTCGTTTCGCAGATTAATCGTACTTTTGACTGGTTTACTCTCAATTAATCTTTATTAGTGGTTAACTTAACGATTGATATACATGTATCAATATTTTGAATAGCAGTTATTAATTTTAGAAGTTAGTTAAGAAGGGCGACCGGTAGGTAGCACCTACCGTTACCCCGGTTTATTTTCCCAGCAGAAAGTTTAACATTAACACTTGCTCTTTGACTGTATCTAAAAACTCAGTATAAGTGCGATTCATGTAAATAATTTCCGTAGTTTTGGTGACAAACCCGTCCAATCCTACCCACTAACCTTCCTGCTCCGAACCGTCGTCGTCTAGAAGTCGCGCGTGCTGTTAGACCAACTCTACGCAGTCGCTGACGGCTGGCGACGATCAAAGAGTCGTCCCGGTCGTTTATGCAGGAGCAGACGCTGGTCAGGACGGTAACTCGCTGCTGGCGACGACCGGCGCTGCTTTACGAGCGTCGTGCTCCTGTTACTAAACAGGTAATTGCTGCTAATTGCTGCAGATGCGGCGGAACCTTGCCGAGCTCGTTTCGATGCCGCCGCCGACGACGACGACGACGCCGACAAACCAGCGGCGAGGAACGCATAAGTGCTTTGAAAGATAGGTAGTGGTCGTTTAATGCTGTTGTTTACCTGTGTGCTGAACTGAATGGTTTGGTGTGTTGGTAAAGGATGGTCCTAAAATCGCTGAAGTTAAGTAGCATTGTAATAATTGTCTGGTTTTTGGTTGATTGGGTGACCACGAAAGTAAAATATGCTCTTATTGTGCTCGTATGCTCTAAATTGAAAATAATTATCACAACAAAATACGGACCAAAACCGAAATAAATAAGAACAGAACCGAGTGGTTTGATTCTTTGATCGCTCAAGTTAAGCATCATTGTTCTCATTGTCTGGTTTTGGTTGGGTGACCATAAACAAGACAAACATGCTCGTGGATCCTCTGCATTTAATGTAAAGTTCGTTTAGCCGTGTTTCGAGTGTTTGAAATGTTTTGAAAAACCAAATCGAACGGTTTGGTATGTTAGAAATTACAGATATCGTGAGGGTATTGAAGTTAAGCAGCATTGAGCTGAAATGGGTAATGGTTGGCTGTCCATCACCAAGAGATAACGCTTTGAAATGCTCTGAAGAGAATAAATTGATCTTTATGACAGTAAATTTCATTAAACGCTGCTCTAAGTCGGGTACTAAATTGAAGTTCTTGACTTAAACACTTGAGTGGTTTCGTGGCTAATTTAATTTAAAAATCACGTCCAATAAACTAGCAGTAAAAAATTTGAATTATTTACACATAACTTAAAAATCTCTATTTCTTTTTGCGAACTATTAGCTTGCGTGATGCTATTTTCTTCAAAGCGTTCACTGAATTCTATAAAAGAACTCAAACTGATCTCTTTTTTAAACATCGAAGCCATGTTTATGGGCGACCTCTTTCCGCTTAATTTATTCATGCCAAGGTGCGATTGGGTGACAACCAATCCGAAACCGATCAAGTCTGTCGATTCGATCCACCATTGGATGACTACATTTCTTTTTTTTTTCACCAACTTCCATACTGAAAACCAGATCGATTTTACCAGCACCAGGGGCTAAAGCAGACTTTTAAACCGTTAGTTTATTTGCATGTCGTGATTGGATATCGACTTTTTTGGACATTAAACAGAATTCACTTATGAAAACAAAATGTGGATGATTTTTTAATTAGAGGTTTCTTGAGGTTTACAGGGGTTTGAGATTAAAGCCGCTCGACAGCTTCCCAGCTTCAGTGTCATGTTGCACACAGAAAAGTATTCAGCACGATAGAGCAAGGTATGTCTTAGGTAGGTATCTTAAAAAGGGAATAAAAAACAAGTACATTCCATAATGCCATCGGATCAATAAATAATATAAGCACTTAGAGCGTGTTTAAAACTTGATAAATAAGTCATACGACAAAAACTTCACTTCCCTAATAATAAATCGCAACGAAATTAGCTGCTTTTCACTGGAAATCTTCGTGTGGGACGCGGATTTACGGGGCCAAAACCACACGAGTCCTCCCTTTCGGCTGTCGCACGGTCCATGCACTACATTCTTACTGACATTTTAATTTTTTATAATCTGGTATGAAAGATGCAGTATAATCCCACTTGAAATATCAGGTACAACCGTTCACCGTGTGTACCTACACCATTTTATGAAGTGCCTAGGCTGTCACGTATTTTGCTAGCTGCTGTGAAGTATGACTTCACTCAGGTGGCATCGAGATGGTCAGAGTTTTGTAGTGAATTGTACCAGTATTTCGGCAGATACGTTGCCATGTGGCTTCACCATTGGGAATCTTTAGAAACGGTGCAAAAAGCAAGGAAATTAAATCTAATATTTGAATGAGCGAAGGCGAGTGGACCAAAAACCCAAATTGACTAGCTGGAAAAAATGGTTTAGCGAGAATCACTAGCGAGATTTTTTAGAAATTGGTTCACTCTCTACCGGCCAAGTTGCTGAGTCTGTTTTGATTACATTTTCAGAGCACATTCAAAATCTACCAATGTAGTTATTTAAGGATTTTCGAAATCTAGAATTTGTTTGATTTATATTTTCATCAAGTATTTCCTCGTGTTTTACGCCAGTTTCAAGGCTCAATTCAACAGGAGATCGTTTTTTTTTTTACCTTTTTTTACCAAGTTTTACAAAATCACTTTTATATAACAGTCGGTGCATCTCTTAATACGCTCAACCTTCAACTTAACAGACTTGCATAGCATTTCCGCAGTCTATTCAATCCAATAAAGTCAGACAATAGTCCAACAATAAGTCCAACAATCCAAATAGTCCAAAAATAGTATAGTTGAACAAGACAACAATACAGCTCGCATAGCCAGATTATAAAAACTAGAACTTAAATAAATCTAACAACACAATGACGCTGGAAGCCAGAAATAAATTAGTTCAATCACATGCTTGTAGAGTAAAGAAACAAAAAAAAAACACATGTAGGCACCTTAATCCGAGCTAAAGTGCAAATTGATGTTGCTCTAAGCTGAGCGTCGCATCAGTTTTTACCTATATGACCACCGCGCGTCTTCAGCAGCCGAAATCTGGTTACAAACCATCTTCGAATTAAGTGCATTCGGCTATCAAAGTCTTTGGCGTGGCTCAGTAGGCTGTCCCCGAGACCACCTTTTATCGTTTTATTAAAATGGGCCAAGTCGGTAATGGAAGATGTGCTTTTATAATGCATCCCGGATGTGCAGCGTGTTTTTGCATGCACTTTAATGTGAACAAGTAGCAATGAAATGCATTCTGGTTGGAAGTTGCAACATTTTGTGTGGCTATGTCGATCTGCATGAAGGAGTTGCTTTTATGGGAGATTGTTTGGTTTGTGATGTTTAAAACGCACTGGGCTGAAAAGACCAGTGTGCCACTGATCTCGGTGAATGAGTGGATGATGATGAGATTGATGATGAACCTTACGTTTCTACGTAATGGATGCGGAATGGATGTGGTTATTGGGTAAGGGAGGATGGAAAAACCTGGTGCCGGCACGAAAGTCTACTCCTGTCGAAAAGAACCAAGTGCTTGATGTCCCTTCCCAAGGACGGTACAACTCGAAAAATTGGAAGGGGATTGAAGTTGTTGAACTAATTTTCATCCCTTCAACCTCTCTCCCGAACAGAACTGGTCATGTGTATGATGGTCACACATCCAATACCTGGCTCAGCGCAGTGTTGCTTAACTTTCATCCCTCCAACCTCTCTCCCGAACAGAACTGGTCATGTGTATGATGGTCATCCATCCAAAACCTGACCCAGCGCAGTGTTGCTTAACTTCGGTTTGAGCAAGATTAAAAAAAAAGTATATAGAAATATTAATCGGGTACTTTTTTGAAAAAATTTTTGGTGTTTCAAAAATTTTACAATTTTTTTAACAAATTTCTCAGAAAATATAGCACAAACGCATATTTTTTTCTTCTAATTAAACGTTAGTTCCGCAATTTTTAAATAAAGTTATGCATCGCCATATGTTACAAATAAATCCCGCCAATTTCTGTCTTTAATATTTATGTAAATAACCACAAATACAGCGTAAATACCCGATCATCTTTTTGGATCTTTACTCCTAGACAAAACACACATTAAGCGATTGATCATAAATTAATTTCTCTTTCATCTACCATCTTGCGCCCATAAAAAGCAGACAACTTCGAGCGAAGAATTCAGCTAGCGCATGCCATGACCAACGCTTGTCAGTCTAATTCCGTCTCATCCAATTTGAAACGTGATCTGCAATTGCCATGGTGGTTTCCGCTAACGGATCGTCAGTTCAACGACTAACCAGTGAATTGCATCGCTAATAACCAGGCACAATAATGTTAACATGCAGCTAGAAGAGCGAGGTAAGCAGATAGATTCTGAATCCAAGTTTCACTCTAATATATCATCACTGATGCCACATGGCTGGACGACAGAGTCTGGAAATACAATTCAATTGATATCGATTTTTTTCTATTTGAATTTTTTCCAATTTTAGTCTCACCCTGAAGATAGCGGGTCAAACTCCGTCGAAACGTCAGAAAAGCAAATACCTTTAGGACTGTGAACTCCTCAAATAAGAGCAAATACCGTAAAACCACAAAAAGCATCTATCTACCAACGGCTCTCAAAACCTCAGAAAAAGCAATTTTAAGTTAGGTTATGTTAGATTAGTGTTAAGTTTAGGTTAGGTTATGTTATGTTAGGCTAGAAATATTAAATAAACTGGCTAATGTATGCATTAGTGGTCAGAAGCAAGATGACACAAATAGGTACACATTATTTTTTATGAACAAGAGAATTCCAGATAGCAGAGAAAAATCTACAAGTCAGAAAAGTAGAATTTGTGTAGCAAAATTGACTTGGGAGAAGCAGAACATGTGATGATATTGAACATAACCTACCCTAGAATTCAGGAGGAGATAGCCGGTGTTGAATTTCTTGCTAAACATCCCTTCCAAAGGGCAAACGGCAAAGGGCAAAAGGCACGAGTCACCTCTTTTACCCTTTTCAACATTTCGTCAAACCTTCTCTCGCTACCGTTGGCAGCACTGTACCAGGCAGCGAGCACAATGCACCCAACGTAACGACTAGAACAGCTGACAGACGCCATTTGTCAAGTGTTTTTATAACCCGTAGGTATATATAAAAAAAGGTATACATATTTCTTATAGTTTAATCAATTAGATTGATTTAATAGAATAACCTAATATAATAAAGTTTTAATTTAAAAAATAAAACTGCATAGAACATGTGTCTATGTATAATTTTCTATGAAACATACGAAGAAGTGAATTCTTGTGTCCCTATTATTTTCAAACGAGATTGGGCCCCAGTTCCCACGGCTTAAGTGACGTCATCAGAGGATACGTCACCGTCAACGATGGCAACACAAGACGTCAGCTCGTTAGTTATTAATCGTCATGATGGAGATAAGTTGACGTAACCATGGTCACAGTTACCATGCCAACAGCTAAATTGATACGATTTCAGTGGCGTTGACTGGGGGTCAGTTTTATCTTGATGGTAGTGGGGCAGGACCTCGAAGAGAGAGTTACTCGACGGTTTGGCTGGTTTTAATGAGATCGCTGAAGTTAAGCAACAATGCGCTGGATCAGGTTTTGGATGGGTGAACCATCCGTGGTCAGTTTTGTTTCGGGAAAGAGGCCGAAGGGATGAAATGCAAGTAAGTAAAAAAAATTCAACCGCATTGCTTTAGAAGAGTCAGATGAACATTTTGCACGGCGTATCCACAAATAATTTAAAAAAATCAAGTATACTAGCTTCCTGGAAATATTGGTACGCAGGGACCCAAAAACAAAACAGGATCTGCCGGCATTCTTTGTTTAATTTACTAAAAACGTAATTGAAGCTTAAAAATTCGTTTGGCTTACATTGATTTCAGCAATACTTATGAGTAACACAAACATATTTTTCAATATAAATAAAAATCAATACAATTTTCTAGAAAGTGATTTATTTTTTTGTGCCTTTGTCTATGACTTAATAGTAAAAAAATATGTGTATGTATATATATTTACTTCAGCTGCGCCTAGGCATTTATTTTATCTATTTATTTTATGCTTTTTCCGAACCCGACCACTGACTCAGCAACACCATGAAAGACTCGTGCCAACCGCACGCCACTGGCAATTGCCGCAGTCACGGCAACAGGTAGATTGATACAGTTTATGTCTATGGTTCCGCTCTGGTTGCCGCGACTGACAGGCTGGGCCGCTGCGCCCGGTGCGCCCGCGGTTCCCATGGCAATTGCTGGCGTTGAAAGTAAACGCATTAGGGCCAAGGATGCTGCGAAGAAGTACGCAAGCGACGCGCAGGTAGCTTCCCGTGACGTCACGGGAAGAACGATAAAGATACGTTTAAAATATACCAGAAGAAAAAATAGGTGGAGAAAGTGTATCTAAAAATCTGTAAGTTTATTTTTTTTCTAAATTTTGAGACTGTTTTTGACTTACTTTTGAATGGTCTTTTTAACTTTGGAAACCTAAAGTCTATAACTTTAATTTTTTTTTCGATATCGGCGATAATACGGGGCAATTTGCACGCGCGGATCGCTAAAAGAGACAAACTTTGGAAGATCACATCTCCCACACCAGTGTGCTCATAAAATTTACAAAGATATATTTTGTGCGTTATGTGACTTGGGCAACAAACGCTGGCATTTTAGAAAGAATCTAAGATTTGAAGGTAAAAAAAAAAAATCCAATTGTGCTAGTTTGAAGTGGAATGACCCACATGTAATTCTAATTTTCTTAAGAAGAGCTGAGTTTTTGTCAAAGGACGCACACTTTTTATGTTCGTGAGTGCTGAAATATAAAGTGAGAGTAGATCTGTGAACCCCGACGCTGTTATGCCGTTGCTAAAAGACTTGCTTTCAAAGAAGTGCGTCGTTAAACGCATCGGAGCTCCGTATTGTGATGCGCCTGGCAGAGTTTCACGAGTTTGAATAGCTTTTGACGTGGTTCAATTCGGCAACAATGCTGAGTTTTAAAAATATAATTTGTTATTTGTCTTTAATGGGTATATTTCACTAGTAGGTGAACACCAATGTATATATTGGGTCGACTAGGGCGTATAGCAAGCGACTTCAAACGTTTGCATAAAATCTAGTAAAGGGTGGAAACGACAAAACGTCATTGAAATTATTAAAAAAATATGTCTTTTTACTTTATTTACTTATACCATTGTTGTTCCGATTAATGGTGTTTAACGACGCACTGTTTTGACATCTGGGCATGTGGCGTGGGTCTAATTACTTTGGTGAATGAGTGGATGATGATGAGGATGAAGATGAACCTAAACTAGCCTGAAAGGGAGGAGGGGAAACCTGGTGCTTGCACATAGCTTACTCCTGTAAAAGAGCACCAAGGGGACCACCGGCTTAACGTCCCTTCCGAAGGACGGTACAACTCGAACAACAGGATTCATCCACAAATCCATGCCATCGAGAGGCTGATAAACAAGGCGAATGAAGTTACTGTACTAACTTTCATCCTTCCAACGTCCCAAACAGAACTGGCCATGCGTATGATGGCCACCATCCAATACCTGACCCAACGCAGCGTTGCTTAACTTCGGTGATCTCATGACAACCGGTGTTTCCAACGCGTCAAACCGTTGGGCCCATTGTTGCTTACTTTCCTGCATGCCTGTGTTTTCCTTGTCTTGGTCTGGGCAAGGCGTGAACTCAATAGCAGACACTGTCATTTTAAAAGTCGTTAATTGACTATGGTAATTCAAAATGACAGTACAAAGCTAGGGTCCTCTGTTCTAACTTAAACAAAACAGTCGTGTGGCAAGAATATCCAAAGCAGAAAAATAATAAACATTAAAGATTCTATCGTTAAAGAAGCTGAAAAAAAAATCCTTTTGGTTGTTTTCAACGCCATTAACGCAGCGACGTCTTGACGTCGAGTCCTCTTGCAGTTTCCCTTGATCGCATGTGTAACGCACCTCAAGTCGAGTGACTCACGCACTTTACAATCTCAGGAAATGCTCAGGAACGTGGTTAACATTCTCTTATTCGGTTCCACGAAGAAACATGCATTGCAGACGCGATGCGATGTTGAGGTAGCTAGTGACTGAAGTCATTCTGAACTCAATCACAGATCTGTGTTTCCCAACCTTTTCAAATCCGAGATTGTGATTTGTGATACGTGACCTTACTCAATTTGCTGGCGTTGATTTAATTGGGAATGTTGTGTAACTCGGTATTGTACTTAGATGCGCTTGTTTTGTGATCTCAAATGAGTAGGCAAATCGAACGGTTTCGCGTGATGGTAACAGCAGGTTCTTTAAGATTACCGAAGTTAAGCAACACTGCGCTGGGTTAGTAATTGGATGAGTGACCATCATAGAGATGACCAGTTCTGTATACGTTTACAAGAACGCATCCAAAGCATTTGATGTTTGCAAGCCAATAATGCAGAAATTACTGTTTTGGGGTCAATTTATAATTGGGCAACGACTGATGATTATCGAAGGTGGAGCAAGAATAAGTACAAATGAAATTGATTGCTGAAAAGCTCAATAAAACTAGGTAACCACCCTTTTCAGCAAGAACAATCGCATGATGCTAGAGGAAGAGATTTTTCATTAATTTAATCAATTCTGCCCCAAGGTAGCTGTACGGTTAAACTGCAAGAGATTGTTTGATAAGCCATGTCATTGTAAGCGACATCCGCGTTGACAACAACAATTTGAATAATGAGACGGTACTAAAATTGTTTGTGCAATATGTTAATAATGAACAATAACATTTTCCTTGGCGAACATATTTTGAAATCCTTCCTGCCTCTTCCTTCAAAACGTTAAATACCCACAGAACGATCTTCGAAGATGTCCAAACAGCTACCAGTACCTATTATACCAAAGATAAATTATAAATATAAATATATAAATAAATATTTATATAATATCTATATAAATTATAAATTAGATAGATTATACAACAAGAAAATCAAAAATAATAAATTGACCGACCAATAATTATTAAAACCCTCTAAAAATGTGAACCTAATAAAAAAGGCAACCCCCGATCTTTTTTCTTGTCCTTCCGTTTTGGCACCCTTTATTCGAGTCCCCTATTGGAATTTTTTTAAATAGGACTAGTGTCCATAAGAATAAAAGAAACAATCACTATTCAACAAAGATTTTTTCAAGAATCGCCATCCATTTTATTTTAATATTTTGATATTTATTTTGTTTCTAACCAAGTTACTAGCCAACTTTTTGGTAGAAATAAAAAAATCCAGAACTTATACTAAATCACTACTAAAACAAACTACATTTTACAAAGTATACAAACTTTGAGTATACTTCCCCAAGAGGGGATCCCTATCCCACCCCACGAATCAAGAATATATGTGCCATGATAGCTCAATTATCAGAGCACTAACCGGCAAATGGGAGGTCCCGGGTTCGAATCCCGGCTCGGTTGCACATCATTCCAGTCTAGCTTCCTTACCAAAGTGTATAGCAGTACAATAGCAACGATCTCCTCTACACCGTACATTATTTCACCTGCATATATCAACCCTACAACTATCACATCAAATACACGCTAGCACATTGCACATTTCCAGCCACAGAGCTAAACTGCAGGGAAAAATAACACAAACAAACAGTCGAGCATTCATTATTAAAGTGGCCTTGCATTGGAAGACGACAACGTCGTGTCACCTTATTCTGAATGCATGCAATGATGTAATTGTACTAACACACAACATAGCGAAGCTACCTTTCAGCCAGCTGTCTTTTCACTTGCATTCAGGTGTATTGTGACTTTGGAAGGTTGGCTATACGTGCGCTGGTAGCACATCTGTCAATCAAATCTGCAAATGGTTGATGTCGAATGGATCTGGAATTGTGGTTGATCGGAGATGTTGATGGCTGGGACAGGGGAGATTTACTCGAGGATGTCTCTGTGTGAAATGTTGTTTTGTAAAGGTGTGTTTTTGTTAGGTTGTTTCGGTTGAAATAACTGAATTTATACATTTTTTTTTCGTTTTCGTAACTTAGCTAATCAGGTGTATTTCTTAAATTGCTAATTTTATTCTGAGGTACTTTAAAAATTGAAAAAAAAATGTAAATAACCATAGATATGCAAATAATTGTATTGCATTGACAAAAAAAAGCTAAATTTTGGGGACTAGAATTCCAGTTTTCATACTAAATTTACTATTTTAAAATTTCCAGTAAACTAAGCCATGGAAGTTGAGATAAACAAACATAAATCTGATTTGTGGTAACCTTGGAGATGATACTTAAGCCATCACATATGACATTATAAAACTGATCCTAAAACTACCAGTAATATCTTTTATATTCTAATTCAAACTTTGTTTCCGTCACTCTTACAACAATTCAACTCTAGCTGCGACTGTATGTTAACGGGAAGATTTCAATGCGCGTGACTCAAGGAAAGAAATGAATGACTTTTGCTTCGTTTTTCCAGCTCGGTTTATTTTCATATTTTCCCCGTCTATACTTGGTCTTCTGCTTTGATGCTGTCATAGCAACAACGTGATGGCAATAAGAATGGTCGAGCTTCTTTCTCCTATGTTGAAATGATGTATATCGATTGGTGATGACTGCATTTATATCTTACCGTACTGTTAAATAATGTTTGCATGAAGTTACAGTATATTCACATGCTAAGGAACCTAATTTGATATAAAATGTTTTTATCGAAACAGAAAATCAATCATGAAAACCATTTTGAATAAATCGCGCATCATGTCTCACATATCATAAACATGTAACAGATATAAATATAATTTAATAAATCCCACTTTCTATCGGATTCATACCCGGATAACAATTCTCATCTTCTAAACCTTAACACCGAAATTAAAACAAGGAAACAAAAAAATATCTCTGCTCTCATTCCAAATATCCAATACCAAAAACGATTCAAACCATTCGAATACCAAATTCGTATTTGAAGCCATAAGTACCTACCATCCTAATACAGGGTGTCTAGGTCTATCTGACCATCTACGTACAAAACCACTTAACAATTTTCGAGCCGGTGGATAATAATACCACACAACACCCACTGCAATGCAGTTTACCATCGGGTAACAAGCCATCTAATTCCGAAATAACAAAAACACCATTCGAAATCAATTCTTCGACTACAACCGAGTCCTGCGCGAAGACGTGACTGAGCGTGTGTTCGAAATCTAACACTTGTTAGATACTTTGCACGTTGCTACGGATTCGTGTCAAGCCTGGGATCTGAAAGGCGTTGAATGGTACGAATTTAATGTGTTATGGTCAGTTCCAAAAAATCGGGTGCATTGGTTCTTAATGTTTTAAACTGGCGTTAAGGAGGGTGTTTCGTTCGATTCGTGTTCGCTTTGTTAGGTGTCAATATTTCAATCCGTCTCGACTCGCCTATCTAAACTATGTTGCCAACTCACACAGCTACCTTCATCCCTTTTCGTCAGGTAAACAACAGAAAAAGTATTGAGATACTTTCGACAACGCAGACAAATTAATCATTTCTGACAGCTGACATGTTTCAGAGGTAAATATTGACTTGGAAAAATGCTTGAACAAAAGAAGGCCCATTTTTAGATTTTGATGCGCATGCATTTTTTAAAATAAACTATAAAAGGTGTGTGAATTGACGCCATAGACGATAAAGTTGTAATGATCGTAATGAATCGTAATGAATAATTGCAATTTTCAGCATGCAGAATCTACCAACAAACATGTCTCCCAAAAAAACTCGGGTATAATTGTAAAGCATGTAGACATAATCTATCTACCCAAGCACTGTAAGCCATCAACGTTCTAACATCAAATTAGAGTAATACAATTTAAGCCATATTACTTGTAAGCCAATCCCTGTACACTACCTCCTCTAAGCCATAACATTTTAGCCATTTTACCTGTAAGCCAAACTCTCTCTAAACTAAGCCATAAAATTTAAGCCATATTAACTGTAAGCCAAACTATCTCTAAACCAAAACATTTAAGTCATCAATTTTGCCTAACAATTGTAAGCCACCAACTCCACGCCATCACATTTAAGCCATTCAACTTAAGCCATTTTACCCGTATTAACCTGTATCACCTGTTTTTAAGCCAATAACTGTAAACTACCTACTCTAAGCCATGCAATTTAAGCCGTACAACGGTAAGCCACGTCTACTCAACGCCAGAACTAAAATCCAACCACTCGATTCCTGCGCACAGCCTTGTATTCGCCATGTGATTAGACTCAGAATGATCTGATCGGCATTGCACAGGGTTAAAGGTTACACCGATGATTAGCAAGTCGCCTTCCCCGAGGATCGAAGATGACCTATCGATCGAGATCAGTACTTTCACGTTTAACACCTGTGATTATCTCTAGATTTTGATTGGCGGGTACCGTCCGATGTTCACACCGACCGCCGCTAACTCTATGCTTTCAATAAACGAACCCTGGTGCAGAACAGGTGAGAATTATGTCAGTGCTAGGTGATGACATCTCGGGGAATTTAATGGTATGGGATGTTGTGATGGTAACTATATGGTTGTGACTGTGGTTACCTTTATTTTTGTGTTAGGGGAGTATTTCGTCGTGCACGTAGTTTTGCACGTGCGGGTGTTAGGAAAGGTGATTGTAATTGAGAGGAAGTGACCGATGTTAAAGTACAGATGTTATTTTGCTGCATGAACCTCTGAGTTGTGCGTGATTTTGGTGCTGAAATTGGTTCGTTGGAGTACATTTTCTTGAGGCATATTCTGTGAGCAAATGAGAGAAAAAAAATCAAATTTTTGTTTTTATAATTTTCTATCATCTATTTTTGAGATGGCCATGACAAATTCAAACGATCTGCTATATAATTTAGTTCTTAACTTTTTATATTTTATTTGTATTTATTTTTGAAGTCTAAGAATTTCTATAAATACCAGAGGATTTATCTTTAATTCTTTCTTTTACTTCCTTCGTATATCTTTCTCCATCTGTTCAATTTTCTTTAAAATTAACATCACTACAATATTGCACAATTATAATCCAAGATTAATTTTTATTTGTTTTCATCAAATACCAATTCATGACAATTAATAACTAATTTATTTAGGATTACAAATAAAAATACAAAATATAGTACTGGTCAGTTTAACATGCTCAGAAAGGAGGTTGGAAGTTCGTTCTTCTGTCACATGGTTCTAGAACGAGGTTCCAACCTCCTTGATGATTAGTTAAAAATATAACTACTGGCTAAAGACACATCTCTATGGATACAGCCAATCAAATACTTCTATTTTCATCTCAACCACATGAGTTACCTTTTAAAAATGGCCCAATTGGACTGAGTTTTAAAACTAAAATTAGACAAGAGATCACCCACTTAGCTTTTGATGTTCCACACATCAAAATCTGTCATATTATTTTGATATAACTTTTATAGTCCAACTCATTCACAAGAAAAAAACCAAAACCAGAATTCTTAAAACGTGAATGACTTTGACATTAGTCTGTCCACCCAAATGCTCCACCAACCACCTAGGCGGTCTGACACATTTTGACATAATTTAAACATATTTAAAAATAAAAATAATCCCGTGATGTCTTTCGCTAACACGATACGATTTTAATTAAGTTTAATTTTAAATGTTGAACGCTTGCTTGAAATGAGCCTGTCGTCCGGTATGATCAGGTTCGTGCTCGACTATCTTACCGGCGATACACCTAGAAGATGTTCTGTTTAAGAATGCCACTCTTATGGACCTTGTTTTGACACAAACACATTTATTTTAGGCTTAGAATGTCTATTTTATATGAGGGAATGACAGGGTGGCACAATTTACGGAAAATAAATTAAAAGATGCAAGATGTAAGAAGGTGTTTTTATATTTTCTGTCTCAAAATCTGTACCCAAAAATGAAGTGTACGGTTTGGTTGAGATATGATTTCACTCCCTTGACAAGAAAGTTAAGGGGAATGTTTCCCTGTTATTACCCGTTATTTCCTAGAAATTCGGTACCATAGCCAAGAATTTCAGCTACTACATGTTCGGGCATAAGAAAATATTCGCCGTAAACATTTCACAATTGGAAATATCATTTTCAATTAATAAAATATTGAAAACAATTTTATATGGTTCTACCACAGATCGGCGTGGACAGATAATCCACCCTGAACTAAAATTGGCTTCTCTAACTATTATGGAAGGGTAGACCTGGATACCTTACGGCATTCCTCTTGCCTAAAAGCTAAATTAAATCAGAACTCGTCTCAGAGATGGCGTTGCTAGTAATTTAGTCTATTTCAATCACACTGCCAAAAATCGCTACACAGTCTTCTCTGTCATAATCGGGAATCACTAAATCGCTATGCTAACGCACTCTGTCAACGAATTTCTAATCTTCTTCATCTCTTTAAGCTTCATCTGTGATTCTCCTAAATTCGATTTTCGGTAATCTCACAAGAAACCACCTTTACACACGAAGAGAAGCGCAAATCTTCTGTCGGCTCTCTTATCTTGTTTTTCAATTGCTTGACATGTGATATTACATCATCAGCGCACCTATGGCGGCTGTCAGAACTATCGCTAGACAGGCAGTGCCACAACAGTTCAACTGCAAGGTGCGCAGGCTCGTAATTGAAAACGTCCGCGCTAGCGTTCGTCCAGAGACGTCACATGTTTGGCGTCGGCGACGTCATCGTTTCTGTCACGGCGGCCATGTCACACTGATCTATTTTTCATTTTGTCTGGTCACGAAAATTAACCGATTTAAAATGGCTGAAAGTTAGGTTGATATCGTGCAAGAAGCTGATAAAGTGTTTGTAAGTGTTTTGATTCTAACTTAAGACTTTGGAGGCTTTTGTTAGTTTCGTTCTGGAGTCACTTTTCGTCTGTCTGTTGTGAAGGAATATTTCTCATTAAGTTCCGTCACGAAAATGAACTCGTTTTGGATTAATTTTTCAGCTCATAAACATGCACGTTATGCAAGCAGTTATGGGCCGCCATTTTGGAGTTTTGGATTTTTGGGTAATTTTCTTGACAGTCTTGCGGTAACCTGTTCTTTCTGTGTGTTTCCACTTAAATCGAATAAAACTTGCTAGCTTCAATTACTTTGCCGCTTTACCAAAATATTTTTTTTTTAAATTTTTTATGGGAATCATAACTTTTATTGTAATATTCTGTACATCTTTCACTAAGGCCTCTGCAAGTTAAGGAACAATACGCTGGGTCAGATGCTAGATGGGTGATCATCATATCCACATCATTTGTGGGAGAGAGGTTGGAAGGTACTCGCTTTGCTTATCAATCTCTCGACAGCATGAATTTGTAGAGAGATACTATTGATCAAGTTGTATCGTCCTTCAGAAAGGACGTTAAGCCGATGGTCCCCTTGGTACCTGCTTTATTTTATCTCTCAAAGAGTAGTCTAGGTTCATCAACATTCTCAATGGACTTGGCAAAACAGTGCGTCGTTAAATACCACAAATAATTTAAAATTGTACACCAACACTTTTGCCATCAACTCCGGAACTTTCAGAGTTCTATTGTTGTCAAAACAGTGTGACACTAAACGGCTTCTAATCAATCGATTCAGTGTCTCATGGTCATCGCATTCAGATAGTCTGGTTTACTGCAAGTTCGCTGCAATCCGAGGCATGGGTAGCCATTTCGAATTGTACAATGATGATAAGGTAGGTGGCCATGGCACCCGCCAACTGTAACAATTCAAACAATCAAACGAACCGGCAATTGTCAAGTCAACATATAGTTTAAAATATCACCACCGTACGTACTGGCGCCACAAGTTTCAGGTCCACGTCGAAGAACTGGCTCGCTGTGATGTTAACTCTGCTGTGGATGAGCTGGCTTGAGAACATCATCAACTGGAAGAATGGTTTTTGCAATTTAAAGAAACATTGTACGAGGAGCTTCAGATTCAGGTAAAGTTCGGCCAGTTAACGGTTCATTTAATTTTACATTTGTTGTCGGTTTGTTTCAGAAATTTGTTTCAACTTCAATTTTGAGGTTAAGTAATACGCAGAATGGCTATATTGAATATGAATATTTATGCTCTTACTCTGCAGAAGCGTGAAAATTCTTTAACGTTCATCTATCGAAGGATCATTGGGTTCATATGTTAAGTCAGAAACATAACGCTAATGTTAAAAGTTCTACTAAGCTAACGAGCCTCTGACTCGTAGTAACGTTTATGGTTACCCGATGGCTCTGCCAGCCGTTCTTTGTAAAAAAAAAACTCTACAAATAAAATAATTACTACTCAAAATGTCGTTGTTTGCCTATAAGCTGTTAAGTGTAGCATTATTAAAGATTAATTGAGCGTAAACCAGTCTCAAATGCGAGTAATTTAAAAAAAATAATGAAAGAATTTCTTAAAACATACAACGACGGGTACCCCACCTCTGGGCAACTGCCATTTTTGTGGTTCAAATAGTTTTTGGTAAGTTATTTTCGCGAAGACAGCTTAGCATTAGCGTTGGAAATCTGATTAACAACATGCCTAAGCAAACAGTATTTTAACAATTAAACTTCATATGAATCTGACTCACTTGTTTCTGGACCTGAGAATCGGTAGTTCTTCCCAAAGCTCGGTGGACTAAAACACCCGTAGTCTGGCTCTGGTTGCTCCCTACCTCTCCACAGTACTTGCAGAGTAACACAATTTTCGTGAAGTACCACGCCAACCAGTAGGAGACGAAGAACGCCACTGATTTGGTTTCTCTACCGTTGGACTTCCCCATCACGTGGATCAATACGGCTGAGTAGACAGTGATCAGGACGTTCAGGAAGTGTGTCAGGATAACGAATAATATTTGCAGAGAGTGCAATGCATTTGCCCTACGAGAAATCTGACAGAGGTCGGCGTGGATTTCAGAGATTTTTTTCACAAGGATGTCATCGAAGTCGCTGGTGATTTGTGATAGTTTTTTGTTAAGTAATTTGAATCTCTGTTTGATTCCAAGAATCCAGATCAAAATTTGACACTCTAAAATAATATTTAGTAGCTCTGGGATGCAGTAAGTGAACCAGATTGCCAAATTTTGGGTAGCCGTTGGAGTTAAATGATCGTAGTCCATTAAGTTGTCAAAAGACATCAGCAAAACATCTATAATCATCAAAACAATGACAATTACGATTGAATAGGCAATTAATTTGACAATAAATCGACGGTTTTTCTCGTGAGGTACATAAATGGATAAACTTGCCAAAGCGTCGTCGATTAAATTCAAATTGGTAACACACGCAATGAACTTCTTTTGACATCGAGCGCCGAAAAGACAGCAAAAACCCAAAACAACCAACGAGAAAAGGTTAAACAACGACAAGATCACTGAAAACTTTGACATAAAAGTGACATTAATTTCGTGTAAGTAAATTGATGTGATTACACCCACACAAATGACCACAATCAGCCACACCGCATTGACAATGGGTCCGATTTTTGACTTTTTGAAACGTAATTTTCCGTCGACACTTTCCTTGGCGACGCACGTTAGACCGAAAACTTTTGAAATGTAATAAATTGGCAGGATTGACTCGTAAAGAGTCGATTCGTTGAGTCTTGACTTCGACTTGAACCGTGAACGTATCTCTTCTATATCTATATATGCTTTTGACTCAACTGCCATTTTTTTTTAGATATTTTTTCAGTTTTGGTTGATTATTTTTAATGGAAAATAGATATTTTTAATATAATTTATATATATATATATATTTTTTTTTTGGTTGCTAATTACACGTATATATTCCAAGCTGGTGTAATTTAATTTCAATCCACTTTCAAAAGGACGATAGTTCTTGTACCACTTCTATTGTCCAACTACGAGAGTTGATTCCAAAACATATCAATTTAAGTGAAATGACGAGACGTGCGGTATGATTAAAGTGGTTCTATTTCTAGGCCTATGCTAGTGTTTGCTCAAAGGGGTGTGTTCCCTCATTTTCCGTTTGTCTGCAGTGGAATTGTGCACATATATCCTCTTTCATGGTTGACGGTAAAATTATCCATCTAGCCTCCCTTCGCAAATACCTGGAAATTATATGTTATCAATATAAAACTATATTGATATATCTAAATGTCTAATTATTTAATGGTTGAACTGATTATTAAATTTTAGTGGCGTTTAACGCACTGTTTTGACAACAGTCTCATTGGTGTAATGCGTTGGTGAATAAGTGGATGATGATACGGATGAACCTAACCTAGCTTAAAAGGAAGGTAGGAAAACCCGGAAATGACAGGATACTTTCACAAATCCATGCTGTCGAGAGGTTGATAAGCAAGGCGAGTGAAGTTGCTGTACTAACTTTATCCCTTCAATCTCTCTCCCGAACAGAACTGGTCATGTGTATGATGGTCACTCATCCAATACCTGACCCAGCGCAGTGTTGCTTAACTTGCATCTCTCCAACCTCTCTCCCGAACAGAGCTGGTCATGTATATGATGGTCACTCATCCAATACCTGACTCAGCGCAGTGTTGCTTAACTTTCATCTCTCCAACCTCTCACCCAAACAGAGCTGGTCATGTGTATGATGGTCACCCATCCGATACCTGACCCAGCGCTGTGTTGCTTAACTTCGGTGATCTCAGACACTAAACCTTTTGACATGCTTTGATGAGTTGTCATGGGAACTGTTGATGGAAATTAGAAAAGGAAAATCTTTGTGATTATGGAAAATCACGCTAAAAGCTAATTTGTTTATATAAGTTTCCCTAATCTTTTTGTCGAGCAAGACAGAAATTATGATATCAATTTATATAAGAAAATGCACCTGGTAATATCATATCAATCAGCACTAGAGGAAATTGTAATATTGTCCCATAAATAATTCGAACGCAAGGTCATGGAAATCTGCTGTTAATACTCTTTTTTATCTCATAGCAATAAGTGGATTCTGCAGGTTTCGAAAGAAGATGATATTTTATGCGAGTAGAGTAATTTCTAAAATAAAAACATGTGTTTATGAATCTTGTGACTTGCAGTTTTAGATCCACTGCAGTTCTGGTTGTATTTTTGACGCTTTGATAATTTAATAGAGAAATAAACATGCTTATGTAATCAGAAAGTGTAACATTATCAATTTTTACTGACGTAATTCACAATTGAATTGACTTTTGAAATTAACTTTTTAAGTATTCCCTAGATCGCACAATGCTATGGTTAGTTGCATCAAAGAGCCTCAAAAGAGAGGCGAGAGAATAGAACCTGTCTAGTTTTAAAGCGAATACCAAAAGAGCAATTCGGGCTGGTCATAAGCTTTTGACTATTTTTTAAAGCTTGAAGAATAATACCAGACAACAAGAAAAGTCTCAAAAAGTGGTAATTGGACAAATATTTATGCTCAATAGCTACCAAATAGCAATACCTGGCAATGGCCGGTAAATAATAATAATAATGTTTATTGTTATTAGGAACAATTACATATTGTTATATGACATTCAAGTGATACAATTTTAATTTTACATATTGGCACATTTAACAAATGTAAAATTGATCGACAGAATAAAAACAGTTGTTTATTAGGTATGTCTTTAATACAATTTTTATTTTGGTATGCGGTAGTTCTTTGATTGACCTTGGTAGAGCATTAAAAAGTTTTCTGCCATTATAGATTGGGTCCCATCTAAAATTATTTGACCTATATTTATCTAGTCGTAAGTGAGCCTTTGTTCCGAATACCAACAGTTTTAAAATTGTGAAATATGTACTAGCTAGTTTGTAATTGTATGTAATATGTAAATGTATGTTATGTCAAATCTGAAGATGTCGGTGTCAAAGCTTATCAATGTCAATATGAACAGAGCAAAACCGCCTAATATATCATCAATTTCTTTACATACTCCTATCTTTTTAAGGTTATTTTCGTTGCAAGATTTGAAAACAAAAAAAAACTGTCTAGCATATGAGATTCAATTGTTGATTCAATGTTAGGCAGCCATGAAGATGCTGAGATCGCCTGACAGAGCTTCTCAATTCTGCTATCTTATGTTACCACGGGTATATCATGGCCTAGCATAGGAGGTTCAATGGTAGATTCAATGTTTGGTAGCCATGGAGATGCTGAGATCGCCTGACAGAGCTTCTCAATTCTGCTATCTTATGTTACCACGGGTATATCATGGCCTAGCATAGAAGGTTCAATGGTAGATTCAACGTTTGGTAGCCATGGAGATGCTGAGATCGCCTGACAGAGCTACTCAATTCTGCTATCTTATGTTACCACGGGTATATCATGGCCTAGCATAGGAGGTTCAATGGTAGATTCAACGTTTGGTAGCCATGAAGATACTGAGATCGCCTGACAGAGCTTCTCAATTCTGCTATCTTATGTTACCACGGGTATATCATGGCCTAGCATAGGAAGTTTAATGGTAGATTCAACGTTTGGTAGCCATGAAGATGCTGCGATCGCCTGACAGAGCTTCTAAAATGTATTTTCTTATCCTACCGGGACTATTTATACATGTATGCGCTCCATATGTGTTTGACAGGAATTTAATTCTAAAATATGTAATCATTGTGAAGTACTTACATCAAAAACCAATTTTTGGACAATCAAATATAGTATTGTAATTATTTCTTAATTAAAATCTAGGCTTAAAATGGTAATTGTATTTTTTAGAGCATGATAAACGTAAGAAAATGTTATCCCTATCAATCATTAGGTACAGCGGGATATGTAAATTTGTATCGATATATCATTGCCAAAAACAATAAATCAAACAAATGATTGAATGGCAGGTCACATATTATCTCAGGTAAGTTGAGTCACGGTCACTCACGTGGTCACACATAATTCTTGGCCACGTCAACTAAGTGACAAGTAATAAATGAGACTGGCAAGTTCTGAGATTCCGTCGCGTGCCTGCTTCATCTAGCGAGATCTTATAACGTCGAAGAAATACTGCTGTTGCTGCTTCGTTGTTGGTTAGAAAAATCAAATTATCCTTTGAAGATGCGCAATTTTGATACAGTTTAAACTTTACTTTACTTTTTGCAGGGTTCTTTTTCACGCCGCTTAAAAAAGTGCTATCTGCATGTATTTTTATTTTTAATAATTGTGATTTTTAGTAAAAATATGTGTTGCTTTGGTAAGGAAATGCGTGTTTCCGTTTTTTTTCCCTGCTTTCAGTTCAAATATTTTTGGATTTCTTAAGGCATTTTTTTTTTTGAGTTTGTGTTTATGGGTACATGGCCAGAAGGGGTTGGACTTGATAGACTAGGTCACATTTTTATTCGCTTTTTCCGAATTAATAGCCACTTTGACAAGTCAATTTCGAGTTTCATTCCAGTTGGTATCAAAAAAAATTAGCGAGCCTAAAGACAGTCAATAAAGTTAAACTGAAAAATTAGCAAAAAGAAAATTAATTTTGCATAAGTTTTCTGTGTGGTCCACCTTCAAGTGAACGACTTTGATCTATTTACATTTATTTTCTGGTCGAATTAGTGAAATTCAATGGGTACCCGCGGTTTTATCCGTAATTAATTCACTCGGAGCTATAAAACTTTCAAACAATATGATATTTTGTTGTGTAGCCCACTCGAAATTGCACCAATAAACTAGATTTATGCCGGTACCACACACACACACAACTAAACCTGTGATTGATTTTGCTTTGGTATATTTTACAGTGTGTCCCAAAAACTTGAGTGCATCGATTTGTAACAATGAGTTCACGCATTTTTAGACATCAATATTTGCCTCTGAAACACATCAGATGTTAAAATTAAATGATTTGGCTTTGTTGTCAAATAATTTTCAGTTAAGTGCATTTCTTTTTATGTTGCTTACCTTACCGGAAGGGGTAGGTAAGGGTAAGTATATGAGCTGGCAACACAGCTTTGATGGGCAAGTTTAACCGCTCCCAGATCCACAAATCAGAGCAAACCAGCGGAATTTAACGATGAATCATGTACAGTTTTAACAAAAACTATTTGAAATGTGGTTTGAATGCTAAGTAAAGGGCAACTAAATTTTCCGACGTTTCGTAACATGCACTAGTTACTTCTTCAAGGGTTTGAGCAGTCCTGACAATTTTCCAATAACAAAAGAACCACATAACATTATAACAATTACCTATTTCAAGCTTCCTAAAAGCATCTAAATAAAATAATCAGGGTCAATAACTAAAAAACTAGCGTATTTTGTGTTGCTCCAACCCTTGAAGATACCAGTACATGTTACGAAACGTCAGGAAATTTAGTTGTCCTTTACTTAGCATTCAAAACCCATTTCAAATAGTTTTTGTTAAAACTAGTGCTAAGGATAAATCAAGTAGACATGAGTCTAAAAACCATCATAATCATGAAGAGAATTACCAGATTTTTAGTGGTTGTTGCTATGGTGAAAACAACTATACCCCAAAATGTATGGGAATTAACCTTAAACCCTAGCAGGATTAAATCTTATTTAAATTGCAAACGCTTGCATTGCGGGTATTTTATTATTATCAACACTATAACCGTCTCAAAAATTGATGCCCAAACGAGGACTCGATCCCCGATCTCCACCTATCGCGGGTGTTGCTCTAAACCATTGAGCTACTTGGACACCTTAAACCCTACTTTTTTAATCCGTTCTTTTTAATTTTTGAGACGTACTATACTTTGAAACGAATAAAAATCAGTGAAATGACGTGACCGTTACGTTTTTACACCCTGGTATCGCATGTTGGAAAGTGAACACACAGAGTTTTGTTAAATTGGCCCAATATAACGCAGTGTAGATGCACACACGTTGAATGTGTGCAAAGCATGGTTTTAGCACCTCACCGACACATGAAATCACACTGGAAAATCGATCAAAATGCCAGCGGTTCTAGTGCACATTTTAATTGAATCTAATGAATATCGAAGTTAATCCAATACACTGGGCGCCGACGGGCATGTGCTTGACCATAAAGTTTTACACTGGTCAATTTAGTCTAATTTTTTAAACACATTTGTTGAAAAAGGGGTCTGACCATGCAATGTAGTGTTGCCAACCTTGTAGCCGTTGGCACAAAGCTGTGTGTTTGATTTTGTTTCAACGATGACTCATTGTCATGCTATGGGCCCGGCAAAAAATATTATATAAGTATTTTATTATTATGAACACTGTAACCGTCTCAAAAATTGATGCCCAAACGGGAATTTGAACGCCGATCTCCACCTATTCGAGTCCCCGTTTGGACATCAATTTTTTTAGACGGTTTAGTTTTCATAATAATAAAATACCCCGCGCATTGCAAGCGTTTGCAATTTAAATAAGATTTCAACTAAATTCTATAAGTATTTGGAGAGTTTTTTTATTTTGCTTCTTCACTATGATAAGATATGAAGTTACTCTCTATTCAGAATTACAAATTCACCGAGAAAAATGGCTGACATAGTCCTAATTGCCTATTATTATTGAGTATTAAGGTATATTCAGAGGGCCAGCGTTGATGTTAAGCTTTCTGCTGAGAAAAACGAGCAGGTAACACGTGGTAACGGTAGGTGCCACCCGATGGCACTTGGAGCCGTTCTGTAATTTAAAAAATCACTACTCAAAGCATCGGTATTTAGATATTAGCATTAATAAAGATTAATTGAGTGTACACTAGTTTCAAATTCGAGTAATAACGAAATTAAATTTCTGATGGTGAAAATGATGGAGAATCCATTTAGAAGCATACTCCATATTTTTCAGTAAAATAGGCATTTAATAGTAATTTTTTGCAAGGAAAGGTTAAAATTTGCGCTATGGTAATACGCTCTTGGCTCCTTTAGGCGAATATTATTACAAGGCTGTGTATAGATTATTTTTTTGTGGTGCTTCTCCAGTAAATAAGGTATGTTTATAAAAATTACCGACACCTTTTGCTGAAACAACATTATTTAGTAAGGTAGATAAAAATAACTTCTGTGCAGTACACATAATCCCTTTCTTTTATATCGTTGCTCACATAAAGTTAGCCAACCAAAAAAGACCACTCTATACCTAGATTTTTCAGCCAATCCTTACCAAAGCTCTTCTATGAATTGATATTCAAATCAGGTATCCACTTCGAAGAAACTTTGAAAGTGAACCACGTAAATAGATTTGTACTCAATAGACGTAAAATGCTTCTAATCTAGACGGGATTTTTTTTTTTTTTACTTTTTACAACACATCGGAAAGACACCGGAGTGATTACTACCACAATTTTATAAGCATTGTAAATGTTTAAATAAAAAAGGGATATAAGATAGCTTTTAGCTGCCCTTTTTGTCAGTCCAGTTCAGTTGAAATGTAGTTAAAGGTAAAAAAATAACGCTGTGTGGATACTGCAGGTGATATAGATGGGTCGTTATAGACGACTAAGATTATGGGATATATGGTTGAAACGTTCTTACCAGGTTTCATTGCTTTTTTACCCTTGCCGAGAGACACGGTGATTTTTAGATGCGAGTTTAAAGGTTGTTTTTATCGGTCGCATGCAAGGACATTGCTTATTGTCACTGACATTTTATGGTATGTTGTAAGAAAATACAAAAAAAAAATAGTGTTACTAGTGGGTTTATGGGTTGAGGCGGAGAATCGGTGGTGTTGTTATTTTGTCTTTGCGAAAATTTGCTTATTGATAGCGACAAAGCCGACAAAAATGGTGGTCAAACAGAGATGAGGTCACTGGTTTAAGAAATTAAATTTTGTCAATTTTAGGTTCAGTAAATCTTTAATAAGAGCCTGAATTTAAAGATTTTCATGGTGTTTTTTTGTATTTTTTTGTGTGGTTTAAAATATTGTTTTGTCAAAAAGGTTTTGAGCAGCTACAGTTTGACATTTAATTATTTCTTTTTAAGAACACGAATACACTTTTCTTTCAGATACATTCGAAGTTTTTCAAAATATGAAAATGAAAAAAAAATAGACCCACTTTTCCTCTATGCACTGATTTAAAAAAAAAACTGACCACGTCGATTTCTACTAACATAGGATTGAAAATAGCTCTTTTGATATACAATTGATATGCGCATTACCTAGATTAATATTTTCAAGCGCCACCGGGTGGTAACCACCGTAACTACATGTCAAAGGTTGTAGGGTATTTGACAGTAGCACTGTGCCTCTGACAATAACCTGAATTGTTCCTCTCTAGCACTAAAGGGCAATGTTAACTTCTTCAGAAATAACATTGCATAATATGCTTAGCTAATTCAAGTACCTACACATGAATTTACTTCGATGAAGAGGTAATAAATTCAATTTCTAATTATCTTGTTAATTTGTTGCTAGGAATAGCTTGGTTTCAATAATTTTAATGAAAGCAATAGGCTTTTCTGCCTACAAGTCAAGCACCTAATAAACTCTGCATGCTAATGCTAAATGCAACTATTGCACACGCAATGGTGTAATTTTTTTCGAATCACTTTACCGTGTTTATTTATATCCGCTGTGTGGTATGCAATGCTAGTTGTCTTTTAATAAATTCACGATAATACCGGACTTAAAATGGAGAGAATTTACTGATTATGCGAGTGTAGAATATTAATTTTTATCGCCCAATCATGCTAGAATCTTATCGTGATTATGATCTACAGCGTTAAAGTTTCTGGTTTTCGATTTTGTTTTACCTTGTTACCGTGGTGTTGATTTTTTCAATTATTTTACAGCCTGTTGATAAATGGGTTATGTAGGATGAAAATGATTTGCCAATTTAAAAATGTTTGTGTGACCTTTTTCCAAACACATGTAAAACCAATTGATTCTAAAAATATTCGTGTGACCTTTTTTCAAACACATATACAACCAATTGATTAGAGGATTTTTTTTTAACAAGAATTTTGTTCTGAATTTATAAATATATTACTTTTCGTTTACAAGGTTCACAAATTAATATTTTAACCACACATGCCGAGCACACACGGTATTGCAAGATCAATACAATCAATCAATAATTCCTTGTGATTTTAAGACAGGTTTTGATATATGATCAAACAACAGTGATTTATAAATAACTCTGTAAACAACAAGAAAAAGCGATGTCAATTTACTAATATTTCTTCATGTTGGTCGTAAATTTAGATCATAACTTAGCTCAAAACTGTCACTTTAAAAAGAAATCAAAGTTTGTATTTCTAAATGTGAGTTGAAATGTGAGTTGCGTTGTAAGATTTGCGTTGCAAAATTTGAGAGTTTTTGAATAAACAGAGAAATAAAACACACATGAGCTCAAAAACTTCACAACTTCTAAATGTTGACATATTTCACAGCTTGGCAAAGTTCGGTGAAAAAATACTAGATACTTTCGGCAGTAAAACTCCAAAATCAGAACATTTTTGTAAATGTTGTATAGTTTCAAAACTATTCGAGCGATTTTTCTGAAAAAAGCAGGGAGCTTAAGTTAAATATATAAACTTCTTCTGTGTAAATTTCGTTTAAATCTGAGCAGAATTGTGGGCGCCAGAGGGCAAAAAAAAACACACACACATGTGATTTTTTCGGTAAGTGAAATTAAAAAATTTCGCTTCGCTCGCTACGCTCATCAAAGTCATAAAACACGATCCCACACAATACCAAAGAAAGTCGTTATCATCTAAGATTATATTGACACTTCAAGAATGCCGGTCATGAGATGTACTCACATGTGCTCATATACTGTATCTTATAAAGTACCTTTACACTCCACCTGACGACTTGTACTTGTAATTATAGTTATAATAATCGGAATCATACCACAAGCAAATAAGTGCATCGTATAACACTTTATATACCGGTGGTCATTACACAATAGGTCAAACAAGTACTTACACCAGTGTAATCTATATCATTAGCTGTCATGCACAGATTGTCTCTCATATATGTGCATCCGATTGTTTGCTCTGGTTTTGCAATGTAAATAAATTATGTTTCTAAGATTACAGTTTTTTTTTTTGTTATAGATGTACGTATATATTAAGATCGGTAATGTTTAAGGAAAATTATTGTCAAGATTGCTCTTTTAAGGCCGGTATTACACATTTTTTAACTCCTAGATGTAACGCAGTTCAATCAATTGCCATAGCAAGAAGCAATCACAAGCAGGGAATTTCACTTGATTCTGAGAGTTTTGACAAATATTTTAATACACCGGACCTAATGAGATTAAAAAGGGTAGTTTAACATGATTTTTTAATCGAAAACAGAATTATTTTGTTAGTGTACTAGTGTACTGTCGTCGCGCTAGTAGCGTTGAATTGTTTTCGCGAAAAATGGCCGCCAAATGGCAACTCGTCACATCGAGTGTTATGGAATTTAATTTCGTTATTTTTTCCAGATTACTCGCATTTGAGACTGGTTTGCGCTCAATTGATCTGTTTAAAGCTGACCTTCACAATATTTTGAATTGTAATTTATTGCTAATTTAGTTGTGCTTAAAAGGACGGCCGCAAGCGCCATCGGGTGGCACCTACCTTTACCACGTGTTTGCTCAGCGTTAAGTTTAACATTAACGCTGGCCCTCTAACTGTAGGCTATAAACTCAATGATATTAATGGGTGCAATTAAATTCGGTTTATATAGAGACCGACATATTCTAGATGGCCAAATACAAAAAAAAAAAAAAAAAAAAATTTAAGAAACTGGTAAGAGTTAGATGTTTTTTTAATAAAATGCTGTTAATTCCCGCATTAAAATTTCCAAGTAATGTTTCCTTTATCTAATTTTTTTATGCAACCAATTAAGTTCTTTGGGTACATAAAAAAAAAACGGTGCTAAGAAGTGTTGCATTATGCTCTTAATTCACTCTCAACTGAACAGTTCGTATAAATTGCATGAAATTACAAGTTATTAACAACATTTTCATACGCTCGGTGAAAAGTGATGTAAAAGTACGTTACATTTGAATATGCAATAAATTTCAAAAGAACACTTTTACACTGAATTCGCTTCCAAGTCAAGGTTCTTTTGTCATCTTCTTTAGTCGTGTTGCAAAGCAACTCATCGATATAAATACAAACATGATTAACGATTATCCTGATCAGAAAATGATTACCTACAACAATTGTACGGTGGTGACGAACAACATTCTTTGCATAATCACTTATCTAATTTGCTAATTTTATAGCACAAGTGCGACACAAGTGTGATAGTAGGTATTTTTCACAACCGATGTTAACACCGTTTCTGATATGATTTTATTGCAACCTTTTTGGCTATGGCACATAATAAGTTAATTTTATATGCTCCTTAATAACCTACTAACCAGGAAAATAAGAAAAATTACAACGACGTTCTGGTAACCACAATCGAAATGATATTCCTGTATCACCACGAATAATATTAGACAATTCACTCAAAACTGGTTTAAATCAAAATCATGTGTCACGATTAATTACAAAATAAAAATAAAAGTTATATTTTTTTTAATACCATTTCAACGTAAACTCACTTCTTTTTATTAAGAAATGCCACCACAAACCAGAACCTTTCGGTGGTAAATCGTCTTTCAATTTTAGAAAACTAATAAAAAAAGACTCTACAAGCTTCAACTTTATGCCCTTAATTAAGAAAAAATCAAAAGCTTTTACCCATTTAAACATCTGCAAAGTCAACCCCACGTTTCCAGTTCACATTTTTCTTTGTCTCTGTCTCTGCACTTCCTTATAAGGGGTCTATGGCCACCACCATAAAGCGCTGTATTCCTGTATTCCTGTATTATCCCTGTATTATCCCTGTTTTTATCTCTGTATGCATTCCTGTATTATTCCTGTATTTGTCCTGTATTTGTCCTGTATTATCCCTATATTATCTCTGTATTATCCCTGCATTCCTGTATTCCCTGTATCAAGCTATCTTGCCATACGATTGTCAATGGATCCAGCCGTCTCTGAATTTACAATCCCTATCCTCTATTCTATCTTGAAATGACATGAAAGATAGTACGACTAGCTTTACAGTTTAGGTGTTCGAGTTATCTCAGTGTTTGTTGTGAGACGAGGAGATTTAGGGCTGATTCTCAAGATGGTACAGGTACTAGGTGGCTTTCGTCTTCTTACCTTTTTGTCGTGCTCCATTATCGCCGTGAGACAAGGAAGAGTCTGCACAAGGTCGAAACCTTGACATGGTCCATCCAACGCGCAGCAGCTGTTACGTCATTCGAGAGATAGACAGTTTTTTTCCCGACCAGTGCCAATTTTCTGTCTGCTGATTTAAGTGAGATGCTGCAATTATGATGATTTTATGAGGGATTTGCTAGGTGATGTGATGTGGCTTAATTTAACTGTCAATTTGTTTTAAAATGATTGTTTTCATACAGGTAACTGATAATAGATATGTTAAGGTATGTGAGGATCATATTTTTGGTAAACTTTATATATGACCAAACTAAATCCGTTATCAATATGCAAGATTTATGAAGATATGCCTGGACACCAATTTTTTAAAAGTTATCAGTGATGCAAATAATTTAAAACTCATACGTTCACGTTGCATTGAGTATCGACATAATTAAAATGACTCTGTAACAAAGTTAATATTATTACATCGTATTATTGTTTTTATTGTTAAATTTCCGAGACTTGTGTCTACCTTATCTAACGCCCTAATTAACAATTTTTTTTCATACCTAGTTTTTAAATACCAATAAAATCAACAAAATTTTCACGACCTTTCGCAGCTTGTACCTGTTTCAAGAGCAAGGGTAAAAGCTGATTTGATTTTTTTCTGGTAGCAAAATTTGGTCGATTTTACTCAGAATCAAAACCCAGTAATATTTTTTTGTGATGTTTTACATTTTTTATGGTCCCAAATCCTAATTACCAAGAGTTACAAGGATTTAAAGATGAAAAGGGCCTTAAAAGGAACCTCAGACCACACATTGCCAACACAGCTCAACGTTTAACATCGAATTTCGACATTGCGTCGTAAAACGGACTTTAACGACGCACGAGTTTTCGCAAGTGTCCGAGAGCACGCGTCCACCTGAAAGAGTTCTTCTATACAAAGATCACGGAACGCGGGATTCATGTCAATTAGCAATGGCTGTGGTGGGCCGAAAAAACTGCGAGGACGCATTTTTTACAACCGGTGCGGTTTTCGTGGCATAGTTTTTAAATGAGACTTGTTTTTAGTTAGTTATGTCAACATTTTAATGACGGTAGGCTGAAAAATGTAACCGGCAAGTATTTTTTTTGTTTGGAAAGTCCGTGAAAAGTTGGGTATGCAAGCACTGAGCTAGTGAGAGAAGGTACCATTTTAAATAAACTATCTCTTATGGCAAAAATGGCTCCAGAAAGTTCTGGTATGGTATGATTTTTCTAAAGTTTCAGGTTTTCTGAGGTTCTCACACTGAATGGGCTATCCAAAATTTGTCACTAGATATTCCATTATTTACTTTCGTACCACATTTTTGTACACCGACAGTGATTTTGATGACTGATGAAATCACTGCTGAGTGATACCTACATTGAGTGATATCGGCAAAGAGTCTGATCTTTGTAGGGTGTGATTTTTACAGATTCATAGGCAGTTAGTGAATTTCGGAGATCGTCGGCCATGTCCACATGAAATGGATATACGGAACAATTTAAGACGTTTTTATTTACGTTTTTATGCAGCAGGAAAACAACCACAGTGTTTTTCGACATGAAAATCTCTTCAGGAAAATCCAGACGAACCGAAAGTGTCGAGATTAGCACTAATTTCACCAACAGCATTTCGGAATCATGTATTCGAACGGTAACGACCAGCTAATGGCACGCCGATGACGAAACTAGGTCCCAATAAAACAACGAATCAATCCGCATCCCATCAAGGTCGAGTGAAATCTTCGAACAACCAAACTGACCAACAACAATAAAAAAGTTGAAATTTCTTCGAACTCGTCCAAACAGCCTACGTTCTCGGGTCAAAAGGTCGACACAAAAAGCACATATTCACATGTGATGATTTCATGATTAATTCGATCAAGAAAATATAATTATTCTTATAGTTAATTATGCAAGTGGAGTCACGTCCAGTTCTCGACTCGCCAAAGACGGACACCTTCTGACATATGGATTAGCAACGCAGGCGGGCGGCCGAAATGCAAGCGAAACAAAGTCGGGCCCATACCTAACCAAACGTTACAGAGAGAGACAATTAGACTCCGGGTTCATCTTTGCTATGTTGATGAAGACAAGATGACAGCTACATATGGTGAGTGATAAAGATAACAATACGTGGCGATATGAACGAGTGCGAGAGAGTGAATCGGATGTGGGTGTGGGTGGGTAAGAGGGAGATGATTGTTATGCGGATGAAGTTTTTCCCACAGATTGTAGACGAGAGAGGTTAAGGAGTTCACCGTGTGTACATCCAGCAAATTGCCACGCCTTGGCATTGGCAATGACGTAACAACGCCGCACCGCACGGTGGTACGCTTGAAAATCGCGCGCGCGCGCGCGTTCTCGATGAACAGTCTGTTTCGACATCACGTGTGGGCAGTTTTTGGCTTTGAAGAAAAGACCAAGTGTGGTTAGAACCTACTTTTAAAATTTTCAGGACCGTCAGAACCAAGTTTTGCATGTGAGGAATTATTTTTTAGCTTAACGCAATTCAGTACACAAGCTGCGCCGTAATCCAATTTAATTACAACAGTAATTCGGACGTTTTACATCAAAGTAAGCAAGATATTTAAAGTAGGGCAATTTATTCTCGTTAGCTGTTTAGGTAAGGCAATGAATGTATCAACTATGAAGTTGAGATCAATCGAGATCTACCAATTGTTGTCGTTTTCAACAGTGAAGCGAAAGTAAAATGAGGCACCTTGAGTCGTTACACCTTGCTGTTACCCTTGCAGTACCTTCCTTTAGGAACCTTCACGGAGTTTTCTATTCCCTTAAAGTATCTTTATGTAGTTTTCTAAACTCTTGCAGTACCTTTCTGCTGTTTTATATACCATTTGGGTACTTCCATGCAGTACCATATACCCTTGAGGAACCTTCACGAAGTTTTCTATATTCCTATGGAACGTTCCTGCAGTATCATATAACACCCGATATGTACCCTGCTATACCGGCTTGGTGCGCTATTTAAACAAAAACCATTTAATTATCTTCATGGTACTTTCTATACTTTTTAAATACTTCTATCCAGTATCATATACCCTTAATGTACCTCCCTGAAGTCATTGATACCCTTAGGGTACCTCAGATTTTCCTTGGTATGCGTGGTATGGTTGATAGTTGAAACCACGTGCTATAGATTGTGCAATACCGGTGTCGGATTCTGCGGTTTCGATCAGGTAGGCAGGCAGGATTAATTGAGGTGTGGATGACTGGAAGATCTAGATTGGATTTCTAAGCGGCTTGTCAGTTCCTGGCATTTCTGATTCAGAAGCGGATGTAAAGGAGCGATGTTTGTCGAGGTAGTCGATGAGCAATTATGTCTCTTTCATCACGACTTACCACGCTGCAATTATGATCCGGAATTCTGTGCAATAAAATTGATGTTTATCTGTGGAGGTGATGGCATTTTCCGATGATGCGTCCGTCTAACGTAATTTGCAGGACTGACGTTTTGGTTATAATGCTACATTTTTGCATTTTTTTTCCGCTAGCCGGTAAACTCGTAGTACGCCTTTCTTTTAAATGGTGCCATAGAAATCTTTCCTGGTAGAGCTAACTTTGACATAACTTTGACTATTGCTCGTATCTAGTAGAAGTAGTAGGTTTTAAGGGTAGAAGAATACAAGTGGCTAACTACCATTAATTATAAGTCATTTTATTAGTCTTTTTTAGACCTTTTTATTTGATTTTAAATTGCCATTCTCCATCCATATCAAAATTGGTATTATTTACAGGAATAAAACCCACGTTTAAGCTTACTTTTATGAGTGGGAAAGTATGATTATTTGCAGTAATAAAATGTAAATTAATAGATCAAGATGTTTCAAGATTTGAAGATATTTTAAAACACCCGTCTGATTCGCAGTATTTGACTAGCGACTTCTAAACATATACCACAAAAAGCATTCCTCCAAATAAACAGCAAAGATACAGACAACAACAATCCATACAGCTCTAAAGAAAAAAAAAACATGAAAACTCGTTACCACACCAAAAACCACCGGATCATTCACACGTACCAGCCGGCGCATGCCCGAACGTTGCACCAAATTTGACCGAATCGAAGCATTCGATGCGGCCAATCTCCTGCATCTATGTGGTCGGCTATCTCTCGAGTCTCTCATTCTTGCCCACGCTCTTTAGCACCGCTAACAACATGCAGCGATCGATTGTGTGCGCCGATAAATACAATAGCTGTCAATAATCTGTGACTTATCGGCCATTTCATACCTATGCGATCGCGGGCCCTGTATGAGAAATGAAACCGATTTACTTTTCAATCCGTGCTAGCTTGCAACGCTAAATGGGTGTACTGACTTGGAAATCGTTCGTTGGGTTAAAGTGGTGGTCAATGCGAGGACGGTACGACGTTGAATGGAAGATTTTATTTTAAGAAGAGCGTTGTTTTAGATCTTTTTACTGTAAAAATATACATACCCTTGCATGTGAGGATTTGACAAGACTGACTTGAATTTATATTCAACTAACTTCTAGAACCTAACGCTGCTCTAGAGGTCTTAAAACGTCTGAAAATTGATATTGATTCTTGAATAAATGGAAAACAATGCAGATTGCTTTGAGGTCTTCAGACAGTGAAACCAACGAAAAAGTAAACCAACAATTCTGAGAATTAATTTAGATTTTGAAATTCAATGAAGTGTTTAAATTGAAAAGTCGATTATCGATATGAAATTTAAAAGAAGCAAGGAGTAAGTATAAGTGTAAGTATAAGATATTGTATTTAAAATTTAGATCAGTAAGCTAGACCTTAATGGGCAACCATATATTTGAATAGATGTTGATTTTGAAATAAATTGATTTTCCTCCAGAACTGTCCCAGTTCATAACTTCTATGTTGTGCGCTTATTAAAATCAGAGTAACGTTTACCGTCACTTTAAACCGTATGTACGCCATGTAGTCCGGCCCAGCTAACGCACGTACGTACCATCATTTAGCATGGCTAAGCTGGTAATAACAGTGATCGCACGTATATGCGGCAAGAAATGGTGTATTTCACTATGTGTTCTAAGGTAAATTAGGCAGGTAAAGTGACGATCACCGCAAGGAAGCGGCGTGGAAAATCAAAAAAGACAATGTCCAGAACGAAATATTTTAATTAAAATTAAGAATCGTTTTAAGGATTTTTAAAGAAATATGATAAGACTTGAGTAAAATATTTTTCTTTCTGCCTGTCAGTGTGATTTCTGTTGCGGGATGTGCAGAACTTAGGTTTGTTTCCTTTATTTTCAGCGTTGTAAAAGTCAAGGTGAATTGGACACGGTAGAAAATGGAGTCGTTAAAAAAGTGACAGGTCTCTATGAATTAAAGATGTCGTCCAACTAATCGGTAACGATTTTTTAACCCTCAGATTCAAGTAAGACGTTGGACCAATGAGAAAGAACCTGAAGGTTGAAGCGTTTAATGTAAATCAGCTGTAAAAACACTCTTGGTATGAGAGATACTTTAGGTATCGATGAAATGTTGGATCCCATATGTTATAGGTGAACATCATAAGCTATCAAACGTGTATTAGGTTATGCCTATCATCATATCCTGAGTAATAAAAGCAAAAACTATGCTATGAATAATCTTTAATTCGTCCAAAACTCCTTGAAACATGATTTCTTACCGCAGCGCAAAGTTAAAATGCCGCTTGTATATACGTTCGTTTTCAGATCCGGCTAGTACGAAAATAAAATCCTCTTCAACGGAATGGTAGATGTGATTTTCATGCTTAATGAAACCTTGATGAAGGGTTCTGATAGGAGCCAGGTCGAATCTATGGAGTGTGTACTGGTATGGATTCAAGTTTTCAAGAGAAAGGTGGTTTCTGCTGGTGCTGCATTCTGCAAAGGTTAGGATGTAGAGTAGTGTTGGTTACCGTGTTCCTCCTACAGATTCGATTGGTACATGACTTCGATAATCGATTGTGTAAGTGGTTTGACAATCGTGGTCGGTCGGGATCGTTTTCCCAGCAGATTGTTATCGTGTTAAACTATTAATTTTAACAATTAGATGGAGGTGTCAGAGAATTAATATCGAATGAATTGAATTGTGCCTTGGGTTGAGAGTTTCTCAGAGGAATTATTGTTTTCATGATGTCTGAAATAAGAGTCAAAGGCGGATGAAAAGACGTGGAGTCTGAAAATAGGTATTATACAAGTGTGAAAAATGTGGTAATTATTTTTTGGCGCAGATTTCAAAACTACAAAATATGATTTTTTACATCTGATAAAACTAGAGCGTATTTTGTAATTAAAAAAACTAAAAAATTGCGAATAAACCATTCGAAAATGACTCTTAAAAAATAGAGTTTACCATCAATTTAAAAAAATTAAAATGAAAAAGTATTGCTATTAAAAAAATTTCCCAAACCACCCAAACTATGTTCACAATCCCAATAAAAAACCTATGTCAGGATCCACAATTCAATCCTCAGCGTAAGACATGCCACCAGGATCAATCCACTCTGAAACTCAAACAACTATTAGGCAACAATTTACTACGCTCTATGAATGATTAATTTCTGCATTATTAGATCCGATCCCGCGCATCGACCGAGTGTCCGTCTCCATTCTCTTCTCTCGAGCGTCGTCGTCCTTGTTTCAACCGTTCCACCCCCGCCTTAGCGGGACGCCCGCAGCATCTTCTCTCTTAAGAACCCGCGCGGCTTGCCAGTCCCAACGTACAGTCTTATGAGGAGCCTTGACTCGCATCTCACCTATAGCACAGACCACTTACACAGAAAACTACATCCTGGGTTAAAATTGGTGTGCAAGACCCTGGATTCGGGAGCCCCTGAACCTAGGTTAGGTTTAAATTAAATTGGTACCACAGATAGACCTTACACAGATATAGGATTAAATTGGTTAGCAGTGCCTTTGGATTAGGGGAGCCCCACAAGCTTGATGAAGCTTGAAATTATGTGGTATACTTCTGATAAAGCTTTAAGGTTAAAAAGTTCTGCTTAAAAGTTTTAAGGTTAAAAGCAAGTTCTGCTTCGCGAAAACTTGGGTTAGCGGAGCCCAGCAAGCTTGATTAGGTTTGAATTAAGATGGGAACACAGAAAAAACTTAAACAGATAACAAATCCTGGACTAAAATTGGTATGCAACGGCCTGGAGTAGGGGAGCCCCTCAACGTGGTACGGCATTCCCTTGGCCATGAAGCTCAATTAGTTTGGACCTCTTCCGGTGGATAGCGCTATTTGTAATTTAGTCTCGTCTCATTCTCTCTGCTGACCATGGAAAACTTCTCTTTCTCTTGCATCGAGCTTTTGTGGTAGATTTCTTGACTTAAAACAGTGATTCCTGTCACGTCCCTACCACCACTAGGATGGTGCTCTTTTTGGGGTAATCTGTGATGAGCAGAGAATGTATTTAAATACGATAAACAATATATTTTCAATGAAACAGTAGTAGAAGGCTGACAGAACACCTTCAAAGTAGCATTATTCGATGTTGTTTGTTGAAGATGTGATTGAGAATAGCTAACCCTGTAAACTGTCCCATTAACAGTCAGGTACGACCTCTAGGCACCTTAATATCATCCCGATCTTAAGACATGGTGTATGGATACATCACCGCGCCAATCTAAGCGTAGCTATCATTGAAGAACAATAGGGATCATCTACATAATTGTAAGATGGGTGAAAAATTGAAGACACGCGTCTTCGTACGATGGGTTGAACACTTTAGGACACAATGGTCGTCTTGAACGATAGTACCTAACATTTTTAATAAGCCGAGATCATGGTAAGTTAGGAAGGAATGAGAAAAGTGCACATTGATGGCTTGCGCTATGTAATTATGTGACGATGGGAATGGTTTATGAATGCTTTGGGTGTCTCAGGAGATTGAGAAGCTGCGTTTACAATGTTGTAATTGGAGAGGTTGGAGATGGGTTTTGATTATGATTGTTAAACGTTTATGTATGACTATGCGCATTAGAATAATTGTGATGAGGTTGTAGACATGACAGTTTTTAGAAAAAGTCACAAAGGTTTTTGTTTCGTTTGATTTCCCCAGTGAATTTATTATGAATGGAACTTAGTAAAAGGAGAGTTAGTAACGCCATTGAAGTTTTTTTTTCTAGTATACGGAGAATATCCAGAAGTTTTTTACATGCTTTGTGAAGCATATACTTATCCTGAAAACCCCAAATACTTTTATTCTGGTCAAATTGAAGTTAAGTATCACTGCGCTGAGTCAGATGTTGGATGGGTGACCATCATATACACGATCAATTCGGTTCGGGAGAGAAGCTGGAGGAATGAAAATTACTACAGCAACTTCACTCGCCTTGCTGATCAACCTCTCAACAGCGTGGATTTGTGGAGGAATCCTGTTGTACCGTCCTTCTGTGGGACGTTAAGTCGGAGGTCCCCTTTGTGCACTTCGACAGGAATAAGCTATGTGCCTACACCGGGTCTATGCTTCTCCCTTCCAGACCAGGTAAGATGCATCATCATCCTCATCATCAACCACTAATTCACTGACGCCATGAGACCAGTGCCGCAAGATCAATTATCAAAACAATGTATCGTTAAAACCCACTCACCGGATCGAATCGTCGAATATAAGCACTTCATCGCACTTTACTTTGTATTATTACTTTAATTATACAACGATACTTTCAATAATAAACGAAATTGCGGGTAACGAAAACAGATGCTGAAATTGTCGCACTGCTTTCGACCTACGAGTGCAAGGCAGGGCGTGAGAAAATGATTCTCTCATTCTCTCGATACAATTTTTTGTGTCTATAAAAAAATATATATATATACCCACTTATTCAGCCTATTTTCTAAAAGCAAAACACCATTAAGAATGCCATATCAGCTTTCTATAAAACCAATTGCCTGTATGAAGCAGCATCATATTTATTATCCCTGTGCCTGTCTAAACATACTAAAGATGGTACAATTATAGTGATGGAATTAAATACCTGCGATTCAATGTTTACACTGTCGGTTGATAATCTTGGCACGATTGCTTTCGAATGCAAATGAACCGAAGCAATTACAAGTATTACCGATATAAATTAAAATGTAGTTTCTTTGCTCTCAACGATTATGGATGGGCATGATGAAAATTAACAGCGATTTTTGACATGAAATTCATTGATGGCCGGACCAGTAGTGTTTTGACAACTCTAAAATATTTAGTCAAGATTTTAGCAATGTTATGTTTTGAGTATCATGCTGAGTTAGATTCTAATTTCTGGTCAAAGATATTAATTTCTTGCTTTTTAAAAAGCTGTGTCTAGCGGTTGATTGAAGATGTTCTTACTTCTGTTCCGGGAGGTCCACGGTGCTAGAGGTTAATAAAATAGAAGACAAACTTCGAAAATTAACAGGAATGAATATTTTAAATGACATCATGGAAATAATCTCAACAGCTACATGGCTAGGAGGGTTCATTTCATCATTGAACCAATTTTGATAAGAAAACACACACGTTTTGACAGATTTTAAATGTCAAAACTTGTAGGGACATTCACCTTTGTGTAAGCGTGCTAGACGATCCCCTACTGCGCCATAAACTAAAATTGTGAAACTATAATTAAAGTGCTGGTCTTGACGCAACCATTGAATTTTTATACGTATAATAGTCAGAGGACCAGCGTTAATTTTTAACTTTCTGCTGAGCAAACGAGGCCGGCTACAAGTGGTAACGGTAGGTGCCACCCGATGGCACTTGCGGCCGTCATTTTTGAAAAGAGCTCTACATTTTAAAAATTAACGGCGTTGTACCCAGATGCAATGTATAAGGGGACATAAGACCCTTTAATAATGTAAATATTTCCTCTCTGTCTACCAGTGTAAAACAAAGGTACAGGTTAAGGATTATTTTGGTTTGAAACATGCCTGTCGACCTGGATTAGTGGGTATTGACATATAAAAGTATCACCAGATAAATGCAATTTTGGACCACAAATCGATTGCAACGTTCCACCTGTTTAGGTGTATTACATTCTTTTATTTCTCGATCCTAGGCCGTATTTTGAGCGGTTTTCACCACAAAAAAACACTTGCTTTGACTTGCTTTTGACTTCATAACCTAAAAAAAGGTGTTGACAATATCGTGTAAAAAATTGGTTTTCCTATCTTTTGTCGTAACTTAAAAAAAAAGGCTAAACTCCTAAACTTTTCACTTCCAAAAACCACGTTAAACTGCATTTATCTCAGTGTGATTCTGCAAATGTTGTTAACTTTCAGATGTCATGAAAAGTACTGGGTATTTTTGTGTTCATTCTTAAACATAGCGTTTGTCTACAACGCCCTTAAGATGCAAAATGTCGATACATGTTAATCAATATCAGATTTAAGAAAGATTGATTGAACGTAAACCAGTCTCAAATGCGAGTAATTAAATTTCTAATTAATTAAATTAACACTCGAAACGACGGTAGCTCCACCTAAACACCCTTCATTTTTGCCGGTAAATTAGTCATTTCACTCTCATATTAGCGCTATGGTAGTACGGTACCACAAAAATAAAAAAATTACAAACAGCATGTTTATGACAAACAAAACAAAAAATATTATCATTTACTTTGTACAATCCCCAATCAATCAAACCATAACAAACCACCTCCAGCCAGTCTTTGACAGATAATCCAACTCATCAACCTGCTCTCCTAACAACAATCTTGAACTGGAAGTGCTTTGTCTGCAAGACTTGTGTCACTGAACAGCCATCAAGTCCTCCGGAGCAGCAAGATAATGCAGAAGATGACCGACAGATGAATGGTCAATTGTAGACAGTATTCGGCCCAGCTCATTGTTGTAGTACCTCCTTTCTTGGTGCATCTAGCGGGCTAGGCCATCGAGTGGTAAATACATCAACATGTTTTACTAATAATGAGATGATTATGCGATTATGCTAGGAAATGATATCACTTTCACAGCGAACCTGTGTAGTTAAATTAGTGTGACAGGTTTTTAACACTTTGAATGAATCGCTGATTGCGTTATGATGTGTGCGATTGTAGAATAAAATAAAAATAGACGACATCTTTTTTTTAGAAATCGAAGGTGGTGTTTTGTTCTTGGTTATTGAAAGATGAGGCAAGGTTTTGATATGTTTTGTAATTGATTCAACTTTCAAATTCTTTGAATACGTTCTATATTCCAAAGGGAGTGTTTAAACGTTCGTTTGTTCTTTGATTCTTTCGGCGAGTACCATCGACGAATTATATCGAGTTTAAGACGGATAATTGATTCAACACGTATACCAGACAACTAAATCAATGGACCAAATCTTAGGCAATTGTTGTACAAGAGATGTGGATACTACCTTGAAACTTAGGCCGTTGGCGATCTACCATTCATTCCCATCTTCCCGTTAGCGTCTTATAGCCCGCGAGTGAAGATACCGGCGGCCCAAGGACTGCCCCCCAGCATAGCTACTACGAATAAAATTTCAATTACAATTAAAGTGACGGGATCAGAATTCTCAATATATCTGCAAAATAATTCTCAATATTATTTTTATTGCTAGAAAATTCGTCTAATATCTCGAAAAACAAAAGAGCTTGGCACGAAAAAAGCTTTCAAGCGGAATGAAAATGGCTAGATATCAGCGGAGATAATTTGTAGCTTTTTTCTAAATGACAATTGGCCCTCATATCGCCTCAAAGCGACTACCGAACGGTTTGGCGTGTTGGAAACACCGATTCTAGTGAGATCTTCGAAGTTAAGCAACATTGCGCGGAGTCAGGTATTGAGTGGGTGACCATCATACACATGACCAGTTCTGTTCGGGAGAGAGGTTGGAGGGATGAAAGTTAGTACAGCAACTTCATCTGCCTTGCTTGTCAACCTCTCGTTGTGAATTTGTGGAGGAATCCTGTACCTACCGTCCTTCGGAAGGGACGTTAAGTCTGTGATTTCTTTGGTGCTATTCGATTGGATAAGCTACGTGCCGTCACCGGGTTTCCCCTCCTTCCTTCTAGGCTGAATTAGGTTCATCATCATCTTCATCGTTATCCACTTATTCACCGACGCCATTAGACCAGTGCCGCATGGCCAGATGTCAAAACAGTGCGTCGTTAAACACCACAAATCGATCAATCAATCACAACGACTGGTTGTGCTTCTGCCGGGAAAGCATGTATTCTCGCTGTAAGGTGTAAAAGCAAAGTCTAATGGAACTGCTTTATGAGGGTACATCCCGCGCTATGTACTTACAAATAAATTAATTACCCACAAACAAACCCACACATATGTTTATTTTGCAAATTTATCATTGCTCATTTAGGATAAACGATTGTTGCACAATTGAGTATTTAAAAATTCAAACTGGACGTTTTCGAGCGCTAAAAACAATGAAAACATGATAACATGAAATTCAAAGAAGCAAGCACATATTCGCAAGTAAAGCAAATAATAGTATAGCTCTTGAACTGTGATGAACATAACAACATTTATGTCTTTTAATATTTCATTACATAATATGTAATATTTGAGTGGCATAGATCCTAACTAAGGCAACAAAAACGTTTGGCATTTTTAGCTCTACAAAAATCGCTCTGCAATTTGACATAGTTATTTTTATGCTAGAGGTTGGTAAACCTAGTCGTTTTCAGCGGACCAGAGAACAGTCTCGAATGGCAACGGTCGCATGGCCGTGTCGCATCATTTTGCTCGGCGATTTCAGTAATTCAAGCCTGTTAACTTATATATTTTGACTGTTTACTTACCGGTGCGTGTGCTTGTGCGTGTGCGTGTACCTGTGCGTGTGCGTCTGCGTGTGTCAGTGCTTAATTTCATTTCATAGCTACCCTTATTGCAAGTGACCTTTGCAGCTCCCACGTAGACCACTTGTTTAGCCAAGCGTATGCAAGAGACATATTGCACAAGCAGGGAAACTAAGTAATCCATTTAATTCTTCTCTAGGAATCATTGTCAATGATTCCTTTATTTAATATCTACAATGAACGTTATTTTACTGTGATTTACTCAACAGCGGGAGAAGTAATGATGGTTGTATGGGTTTCTTGCTGGTATCCACATATGATAAGAACGGCTAACTTGTGTAAGTATACCTAACCCAACTACAGTAATAACTACTTGACTCTCGTGGCCATGAACATTGAAATTGGCCGAGTATAGGTACTCGGGTTTGCGGCGGTCGTTACTGACCTACCCTGAGTATCGAACACATTCCTTCCCTTTCGTAATGTCAGACTGACCAAATAATAATACTGCTGAGTTGTGCCTATATCGGTTTATAGCTTTCTCAATGATCTTTGGCTTCGAATTAAAAATAAAGTGATGCGCAGGTGGTTGCATGGAAGTATTTCATACCTGTCATTTCTATTTGTGATCAAGCTGAGTTGGCTGACGGTTGGGAAGCATTAATTTCAAATCTTCGACGGATGCTCGAAGCAGTTCCTTTGTGTCTTTGAGTGTGATCATCTCGACCTCCCTTGTGTTTGATTGATTTTACACCTTGAAGCGTGATTGATGACTCATCCAGATGATGGATACGGAGATAGAGGACAGATGTAGGATTCATAGAAATTATATTACTTGCAACGGTGTTCGTGGCTTCAATTCAATTGTTTAATAGAAAAAAAAATAACGCATAATTTAACCCTAGCTTTTGCTAGTTTGCTATAATGGTTTGCTATAAACGGTACTCAAAACTGGCCTTATTCACGTAAATTGAAAATAGTTTTCATTTTAGGTAATACAATCTGTACAAACAACAAACGTCAATTACATTTGACTCGTCAAAAAAACAAAAAAACATGCTTTTACAAAATATCACACCATCAAATTTGCCCTTTTTGTTCGAGCAAGATATTTCCACTCGATTCAAGCACAAATCGCACAACGCAATGTCCTTAAAAATCCTAGGATTTACTCACAAGAAGCACAATATCCATTTTCTCTTTTCATCAAACCTGACTATACAAACAATTTAATATGACTTGTTGAATGATCTCACCTGCAACCGAGTTACCTTCTTCAGAAAGAAAGAAACAGACATTTTAAACCGCCAACAGCCTTGCAAATTAATTAACACGTCCGATCTTGAGGTATGGCACCAGTCAAGATCTCCTCAAGTCTTTCAAACTTCTGTCTAGCAATTCTCTTTCCTATTTAACGGATAAAGTACACTCTAAGGGTACACCCAAGTGCACACGTACAATACCAATGTCCCTCGCACCCAAGAAAGATGAGCTGCTCAAGGTTCAACCAGGAGAATTATCGAGATAATAGAAAGTCGTTAGCTCTTGTTTACTACATCTGAACATTGGTCAGACCTAAATAAAGTTGAAAGAATACTTCGGTATTGTTTAGTTACGTTACAACTGGTAGAAAATCGAACTCGCTGCAAATGCTTGTAGGCGAACGCGGATGGCTTACAGCTTGTCCTCGACGCGAATTATTATGGCACACGAATTTTATGTCGAGTCGATCGTAATGTTCATATTTAGCTGTTTTTTTTTTTTAGAATGCAGGACCCTGAATCACGGATAGATAATTAATATCTTGCCAATGCGAGTTGCATAATTTAGGCGCACGCAAATCGAAATTTGCATTTTTTTTTGTATTGATAGTTTAGGCAGCTTGTGTAGTTAAAGTTAAAACCATATTTCAGTTTATATTATACACCTGGCTGAATGTTTATTTTTTCTAATTTCAATGATTTCTTTTTAGGAAAACCTTGTACTGCATGCGTTCATTTTTCACAAGCCCATGTCAAATGATTTCGCCAAAGCGGCATTTATAAAAAAGTAAACAAAATAAAAAACTCTTCAATGGCACAATTATTCAAATCATGCGTCGTAACGGATTAACGCAGTTCGAAAGCAAGGTAAGAAAAACGCGCCGTCGTACCGGAGCACAATCTTCACAACTAATTTAGTAATACCACACCTGAATACCAACAAAAACCATTGGCGTCTTCACTTTGAGGTGATCAACCATTTGCGTTAACAGTTTATAATTACATGGATTAGCGTTCGGGCAAGGAAACGTGTGCATACGTGCGGGACTTGTGCATCTATCGAAGTACCTATGGCGAGATGGAGAGAGAAATTGACTGTAAAGACAGGCGGGGTAGGAATATTATTATCCACTCGGAGTTTTTAATACCACGTTTCGTTCGCTGATTGCATAACATTAGCAGGAACAAGGCAAAATAGCATTAACGTGTAGCACTATATAGGTATCCACCAAACACATAGGATGCATCTGGGCGGCACTTTGTGGTTAATTTTATAAATGAAATCAGATTTTATCGTGGCATCAATTTGAGAGTATATAATTATTAAAACATGATCATTTATATGGATATCATGTGATGGCGCTGTTTGGAGCAATAGGATTATTTTTTAAACTCGGTATATCTTTTAATTTAAGTCGCTTTTCCATGAAGATTCATTGAACGACATTAGGAATTATAAATTGCCATGACCTTCCGAATCAAGTGGTCACCGTGCGTTTACTGGTCAAGTCTAAGACACCGTCTTTACAACTTCGTACTTCATCGACGTCGTCATCGTCATCGTCCTCTCGTTTGGCGCAACCCTCAGACTGGCTCGGTCGCACAGACAAGTCGATAGGTTGATCCTGTTCGACTGCAACTCCACCAATCGCAGGACTGACCATCAGCAAATCGCCCCCAGTTCGCGCACTACCAGGACAAGACTCTCCGGCAAAATGTCTGGACGAGGGCGTCAATCCCGGCATTGTCACTGAGTTCCTCACAGGTTTTGACGCGAACAGGTGCGTTGAAGAGGCGAGCATGACCGTCGCCGACAACTTACGGTGGTAGTCTTCGAGAGGCGAGGTCGGCGTCGCACTCAGGGGGTGAGAAAAGTCACTATCTGAAGACACATCCGATGACGTCTCGACTGTCAGTTTCTTACTACCGTTGAGTAATTTCTCTGGTGTTGGAATCACGCGACTAGGTAAAAACAGATTCGGATTCGGGTAGAAACCGAGCGGTAGTTTGTTGTTGTTTCTGGACGAAGTTCGGGAATCTTCGGACGAGTTGTCGACCTCGAAGCGTTTGTGGTGTTGTAAAGGATCGGGCGGGAAGCGACTAGGCAGGAATAACGCGGGATTCGGGAAGAACATTGGCGGCGTTTGAGGATGTGGCGACGACAGGTTGTTTTGCGACGATGAGTGCGTCGAGTCTTCGGAGGACGAGTCGTTGCCGTGCTTTCGTTTCCGGGAGGCGGCGATTTCGGGCGGGTAACGACCTGGTAGGAACATTGAAGGGTTCGGGAAGAACGCCGGTGACGATTGCGGGTGTGGTGACGAGGTCGCAGAATCCTCCGACGAAGAGTCTTCGTGTTTGCGACCGGGATGGCGAAGCCCGTTACTATAAAATGCCTCTTGAGGAAATATACTATTGGGCGGAAAAAATATGTTGTTGTTCTTGTTCGGCTGTTGTGGTTGGTGGTGCTGCGATTGCTGTTGCTGTTCCTGTAGGAGGCAGTGAATCTTGAACCAGTTGGAGCGGCGACCGTAGCGAGAGCCAGACTTTGACATGCCCACCATGAGGCACTTGCGAAGGCGACACGCTTTGCAGGACGTGCGGTTCTTCTTGTTGATCACGCAGCATCCGTTGTTCTTGCACTCGGAGATCGAGCTCAGGTTGTTGTAAGTGCGTCCGAAGAACGACTGCAAAGAGAAAAAAAAAATGCGAATTTTACTGTCTGGATTTTATTCTTTTGATAGACAGGAAATTGAAGGGGAGCGAAGTTTAGAAAATGTGGAAACTAAACCATGAAACACATTTTTTAAGATTTTTGTCGCTTTGATCCTTTTACATCCACCTATCTCTTGATGGTTTAAACTCCCGTGTGGTAACCACAATGAGAAACCAAAAAAATCATGCAAATAGGAAATTATAAGTCGCGAGACAAGAAAGCTTGGGATAAAACCGATATTTATGGACTCCTCAAATGTTGGTTTTGTAAGAAACGATTGACCTCTGTCCCAACGTGTCTGCTACGAAACGCTGCTTTACAGTAATTTATCATTGCGTGCATACGCACACTTCTTACGCAAATTTCAGACAATCGATCATATGCGTGTGAAAGATAGACGAACCGGAAATTCCTTCATTTCACCACGTGGTCACGTCACGTCGCTGATAGCAACACAATACGAGATAACATCTCAATTTCTATTTCCTACAAAGAGTATGCCGGGAGTGTCCGAAGAAGATGCGCGAATGTGACCCACTCAATGCTTCGGTGTGTACCGGTACGTGTTGAGCTTAGACAATGCTGCATTCCTCGGGTGGACTCGAGAGTCAATAACGAATATTTAAATGCAAATTGATTCGGATGGAATCGACAGGTTGTAAATCAGTAAACACCACGATCTTGTTGAGAGGCTGGCAGCGTCTTGCGAAGCGGCAGGAGAACGGGGTTTGTGTGTAGACTCGGAGTCAGGTGAAGTGAGCTGCGAATGGCGTGCAAGTCTTTCAAGACGTTGATCTTTGGAGGTTTTCTGTCTATGGTTTTTTATTATATTTATTTGCCGTTTTTTTTTCTGAGAGTATGAGTAGCGAGCTGAGTTGCCTTTTTCGGCGACCGGTAGTTAATATTAGATGCGTTTATCATCTAAGTCCAGTAACCTTTCTCTTTTGCATCTCGAATTTACCAAAAACCAAAGAAAATCATGAAAAGTTATTTAAAAAAACAATGTAAGTTAACAGAAAATCGATTATATTGAGCAAAATTGACTACCTATTCTTCCAATCACTTTAATTCAAACAGTTATTGCAAACCACTGCGTCGTTTTTTTAAATTATACGGGTTTTTTAACCAAGAACAGTGCCACAGGATCGTTTTTTTAAAACAGTGCGTCGTTAAAATTAAAAAGCAACCAACTATCAAAGAGACACTTTGTGCCACTGGCTACACCATAGTAATTTCAACTGTGATTTCGGCATTACTGAAAATACATTTTTTGTGCCAAAACAAAAAAATCAGCTAGCAAGAAGATCCTGCGGTAGTTAGCCATGAAGATGCTGAGATTGCCTGACAGAGCTTCTCAATTCTACTATCTTATGTTACCACCGGTATATCATGGCCTAGCATAGGAGGTTCAATGGTAGATTCAACGTTTGTTAGCCATGGAGATGCTGGGATCGCCTGACAGAGCTTCTCAGTTCTGCTATCTTATGTTACCACGGGTATATCATGGCCTAGCATAGGAGGTTCAATGGTAGATTCAACGTTTGGTAGCCATGGAGATGCTGAGATTGCCTGACAGAGCTTCTCAATTCTGCTATCTTATGTTACCACGGGTATATCATGGTCTAGCATAGGAGGTTCAATGGTAGATTCAACGTTTGTTAGCCATGGAGATGCTGGGATCGCCTGACAGAGCTTCTCAGTTCTGCTATCTTATGTTACCACGGGTATATCATGGCCTAGCATAGGAGGTTTAATGGTAGATTCAACTTTTTCTAGCCATAGACTTCGTCTGACAGTACCGCTCATTTCTGGTATCTTATGTTAGCACGAGTGTATTGCAAAATTGGAGAGCATCGAATAAAAAATAATTAATATCAAACCGACAGTTCCAAACGAGAATAAATTCCGCCCAAACACAAGTCGTTCATATCGGCAAGCGAGTGAATGAAACGAACTCGCCAGCTCACAGGTTGAAATGGTAAGCACCGCTCCGTCTCGATGCCCGCTAGAAGTGGGTCGGCCATCAATTAGATATCACAATGTATATGGATGCTGGGCTGTGTGGACTGTGCCGTCTGCACCGTTGTTATTACTGGAGTATCGGCGCGGACTCGGCAGGGAAAGCTGCCCGCTGGAGGTCGTGGGAAACGGACATTTTCTGAAGACCACGCCTATAGTGGCAGTTAGACATCGCGTGGACCGCGGTAGAACCTTTCAATTTGCTCTGATCAATATTATAGATGTGGATGGATTGCTTGCATAAAATTACGCTGTGGATTTGCATAGGGGGTTCGAGTTGGTTGTGGGGATTGTGATTGGGCGGTTTTTGTTTTTGGTTAGCTGATTTGTTTCTTTTTTGGGGTTATAATCTAGAATGAAACTATCAGGTTTATCGAATAGATCATTTTTCTACACTGAAATGTACGCAGAACGCAATTCTGATCCCTTTGCCTCAAAATCTGCCCTAATTCTTTACCTGAACTGCCGTACAGAAAATGCGTTGGCATCTTTTGCTCAATTTTTTTTAAAACGAAAAATTTGTGGTAGTTAAGACAATGTTAGTGCTTTAAAAAAAACTGTATATTTACATGAAAAGTAATCATTGCGAGTTTTCTTCCAAATTCATTAATGTGTCGTACAGAAATCTAATGACAATTGTTTCATATTAAACTTTGACTAGAAGTTACTAGAAATTCTTTAGCAACTAGAACTAGAAATGATAACTGAAAAACTAGAAGAAGTAAAACAAAAATGTCCCTTTATATATTAATAAAATTAAACAAATTCAACGACAGTTATAACGACGTACCAATTGAGAATCATCTTTGCAAATAAGTACGTCATCAACGTATGAGACAAATATCTTAAACATCAACCAGCAAACACTCGGCCGATCACGACCTAATTTAATTACCCTCCGATCACCTCTAAAATCACAGACAATCAAATGACAACGTGACCATCGCACCAGGAGACTTGGACGCGCGGAGCGGCGTTCAGGCGCCATGGCAAAGCGCGTTGCGTAAGTGTCCCCATTGTTTGCACGGTGCGTGACATTGGGGCGAGATGCGACACGCGTGATAGTGTCATGCGTGACCGCGCGAGCGAGACGTGATGATGACACAATTGATTTGATTCGTCTGGGTGTTGGGACGAGGATGATTAGAGAGCTGCGGTAGGTGAAGTGTGGTCATTGGGTGATGGCGGCTATTTGAGCGGTGTGGTAGATGAAGATTTATCATCTATTGCAATGCTGAAATTGTTTGTTGTGGAAGACAGGTGGCGCAAGGAGTTTTCATTCAAAGACCGGCTAATGTGGCCTCCATGTAGATTGTATTATCTACAAGGTGAGAGAAGTCCGGCGGAGGTATGCATCTTTTTTTCTTATATATGCGTTATTAGAAAATGCAGTGCCAAATCGTTTAATGTGTGAAAAACTTCAAATGTCTAAACGAAGCAATGCGGTCAAATTTCGGTTTGGGCCCCCCTTTTCTTTCCGGTGACCAGTTGTTATAGAGGAAGGGTACTGAGGAGCATCCTCTATCGTTTTTCACGATAACAATTACATATTTTCTGATAAAACGACCTGGGGGACCCAGTTTACCACTCTCTGTCCGTACAGGGCTCTCCTCAAGGGGATTGGCGTAACGGCAGAAGCGCAGCACAATATAACGGCGGCGATTTGTAGATAATGCGATTTCAGGGTAACGATTCAGATTCTTTGATAATTCTTTGCGATTTATGGGAGAGATTATTGTTTGTTGTTTGCACCCGGCAAACGGTTGTTGCCTCTAACGTGGTTACACATAACTAAAAAATATTGTTGTAAAATTGCTTGAATATTAACTTTCTGCTTTGGTGGAACGGTAGGGGGACTTTGTCACCCCTTCACACCATATTTCGTGAAGTAGAGCGAAAATGTGCCCTAGCTGAGTCACCGTATCAGTATTTTGACAGATGTTTGACCAAAAGTGCTCCAAAAGTGACCAAAAGTTAGCTATATTTTCTGGGAGTTGTTTCCCTTTACACCTCTAATCACTTTCATTGCAATTCCAATGTCCAATGGGAAAAAATATGTTCTGGGCATGTCACTCTTATTGCAGAAGAGTTCTAAAAATGAAATTGAGTTTGATATTGTTTATATGTCTAGTCTCTTTTTATCTCCCAACAACTTCATGCCCTAACATTTCGCCCCTCTCCACCACTCTTAAGGTGCCGTGTTGGAGGTGCCAGACTCCCATATCTGCAAATCCATGCACGTATTGAAATCGCGTGAAGAGAATGCAGACCTCGTGTGTTTTATTTTTTGTTACCGAGCACCGCAAGTCGGTCTGCGCCGATGACGGCCGTGTCTGCTTAATTTGGCAAACGTAATTACTAGAATCGAATCTTTCGCCGGATCAATTAGGGTCCCCGTTAATTACGCGTTGCGTTTCAATGTTGACTGGCAGGAGATCGCCCGTATTGGTTGTGCTGTCCGAATGTGTGACCACAGTTGTGTCGGAATTTTGTGGTAAAACCAGAGGAAACCGGTAAGAAAAAAAAGGTGGATTTGTGTTGATGGTTTAACACGTGTGTGAGTATTCACGAGGTGTCTTTTCCACGTAAAATTCGTTATAATTACACGTCATTTAAGCAAGTTAAGTTAGGTTAAGGTACGTGAGGTTAGGTTAAGTTACTACTTTTAAGTAATTTGTTTCCTTACAATCACCAATTTCAAAGCTATCTTTATGAATTTGGCTTTTATTGCTCTTAAGACAAAAACGTGTCTATAGATGGCTTTAAAATTGGTGATTCGAATAAAACATGGACCAGAAGTGTCCACATCTTTGACTGGTTTTTGCCATAAAATCACTGAAAACCGGTAAGAAAAAAGTGAGTCTGTTTTAGTATTTGAGCATGTCAGAGAGCAATCACGTGCGGACTTCGTTTCCAAGTACAGCAATTCTTACAAGTTATGTTACTTCACATTTGTTATCAAGATTTCTTTGAAGAAACTATCTATATATGTAGCGTAACTTTCAATCGGATGGTATAACGCCATTCTAATTCCGAAAAGTGATCTATTTTCCTTGTTATGTTTGCCAAGTTTTGTGGTTTCACAGTTCCGAACGACGTGTGAGGTAAACTGAAACGGATATCGAACCGAAAAAAAAAGGATAATTAAAGTATTCACAACCTTGCTCGCCAAACCCATTCGTGGGCGGACTTTATAAGTCGTTATTCTCGGTAGAAACGTTACTGGGTTTTACGTTTAATGTATTTTCTAACGCTACAGGTAAACGATATTGTAAGGTAGAATAATAATAAATAAGTAGCACAAGCGAACGTGAAGAAGATGAGTTGTTCTTGGTTCTCGGAATCGATGTCCAGTAATTAAAGAGGTCTCGAGGAAGTCTTGTCTGATGGCGCCTTGTTCTTCGAATGTGGTACACGATCAGGAGTTTCTTGGAGATTTATAGTAGAATGTCCAGTCCATTATCTCCTTGAGATCGCCTGGCATTTGGTGTTGCTTTGCAAATTCTATCATAAATTGTGTGTGTTTTCTTTTTTTTTATTGTTTGGTCCCGATTTATTTATTTGCTTGCAATAAATGAATTTTTATATAGAAAATTTGCGCAATTTGTTTTTATGAGTTTTTCTAGAAGTTGACCAGAGAATTGATTTAAAATATATATTCTGTTACATGAGTCGAGTTCAGTTCTTTGCAACCCCTTTGGTATGTTTCGAAGCAACCGGAATTACTCGCCTGCAAAAAGGTCTACCCTTAACTGACTTCCAGGGACTTCAAGAAGCACCTTTCTGTGATTTCTATACCTGGCCAACCAAACCATACCTTCCGAAGAACTCAACCGTCCTCTTGGCAACATATTTCAATTTTCAGCATACTTATATCAATTTAATCATGACAGGCCAACTCCCCTGGCCAAAAATAAGTTCTTTCCATCCAACATATATAGCATGTCTTGAATTTAAAGTCGGTAGCCGGGCATCTTGAGAATTAGGAATTGATAGTTTTAGAACTTTTTACTTGTCTTAGTTAAGCGTCCCTTAAGGCGATCAAGTCGCTTTTTCTCGAGGTGACTCAGATCCGTGGATGATATTTCACTTCACTCATTATGTGTGGATCCAACAGTCACTCGTTCGACTCTCACGCTAGGTGAATCTGCAGCGATTAAATAAAATAAAACGGTAGGCTGAAAACGACCTTGACGTTTATAGAGCAGCCTATCCGATAAACCAATCAAAATTCCACATTAAATCACGCTGATGACCTATTTTTTAATTACTCTGCCAACAATTTTGCCAGTGTAACTAATAATAAAATACTGTACCCGTTGCATGCGTTTGCAATTTAAATAGGATTTCCCAGAATTAAACGCTTTCAACGTTAAATAGGAGTTTCAAGGTTCTTCTCCGTGGAGATTCGTATTTCCTATCAAATTGCACCAAAAGCCTCTCAAAAAGGCCATGACCAATCAGTTCAATTGGTTGGAGCAACAGGTAGAGTTCGGGGGGGTTCGAATCTCTGGCTGGGCACCAATTTTGAGTGGTTATTAGTGTTTGTAATAACGAAATAATCTGCCCATTTCAATTTAAATCAAATTTCACAATCCTTTCAAAAACCTGCCAAAAATAGTTCACAATTCGCACTAAACACTGACACGGCAAGGACGTCTGATTGAAAAACCAGCTCGTAAGTAAACACGATCTCGTAATCGCATCATCGCAATGCCACCTGGTTATTACACAATTATGGCGATGCTTCGGGAGGAGTCGATCTAGTCAAAAACCGGGAACCACGGCTGAGCGGTCACCGAATACACAAGATCACGCTCCAATTCCGCACAGAGCCATGACATAGCGCCCATCCTTTAGCACATCTGAACACTTTCAGTGCCGCACGGTGCTGTAATATGATAAAAAAATACTTTCACTGAGGTTGGGTGCTGATGATGGATTTTACCGAGATTCTTGGGGGGTGTACCAAAGGGATCGCGGCTAGAGCAGATTTTGGGAAAAGTCGCATCTTGTGGGAGATGACGCTTGAATTTGACTGAATTTTAGTTCGAAACCTGAACTTGTGTTCCTTAAGGAATCTCAGTTAGAGGGAGAAGGCAAATTTTGGGGTAAAGGGACCCAAGGGCTGTGTTATTTTCATCGGAGAAAATGTATGAATTTGTTTCAAATTTGTGTTCCCTGAAATTTACAACTTTATGCATTTTGTTTGAATTTCACTGAAATTGGGCAAGTCTGATTAAGATGGGGGTTTCCAAATAAGCTAGAATAAGCCAATGGTATGAATTATTTTCGGATTTTTTTTTAATTCGGCAAAATTCTACAGTATATAAAAATTTCGCACCCGTTCGGCGCTGAAAATTAAAATAGTTATATGAAAACATGGTAAAAAAGTACAGATATTTGTAAAAAAAAATATATATATATATCCACTCATTCAACCATGTATTTGATCAATTGTTATTATTAGAATTATTTTAAAATTAAATTGAACCAACCCCTGGAAAAACTTCAATTCCAGCCGAACGAGCATTTATTTACAAACATATTTCTTGGAAATAAATCTTTAGTTTTCCTACAGAAAATCCACCCCACAGCATCATCACAGCTTCAATCGCATGAGTACTGACTGGCAGCTTAAGACCATTTCGAGTTGATCTCCTTTTTGCCAATGCAGCGACAACTGAAATGGTTTTCAACCATATATGCGCAAATGAGTAAGCACAAGTGTCGCCGAGCTATGCCACAGACCAAAAACTACTCTACTTTACGATCGCGGTCGGTGACAATTTTATCCTTAGCGGGATTCGAAGCGTTGCTAGGGAATTTGACGGTAAGACGTGACGGTATCCGATGGGAAAATTCATCACAGCCGTAAAGCAATTTTTTTGTTTTAAGATGTAATCCTATTTAAATTGCAAACGCTTGCAATGCGCGGGGTATTTTATTATTATCAACACTATAACCGTCTCAAAAATGGATGCCCAACTCGAATTCCTCGATCTCCACCTATCGCGGGTGTTGCTCTGAACCATTGAGCTATTTGGACAATGGCTTTTTGAGACGATTCTAGTGTATTTGATGAGAGTGACAGTTCTCCAATTTTTTGAGACAACTTTTGAGACGGTTATAGTGTTGATAATAATAAAATATTTTGTTGTTGTTTGTGTATATTTTTAGTACAATTAATTAGTGTTATAATTTGGTGGTTTATGTGCAATTGCAGCTTGATAGGTCGGTTTGGTTGGGCGAGATTCCGGCTTTAGACTTTAGATAGATGTTTTTAAAGTTTATTTTTATTTTTCTTAAAGGCAAACGTTTCATTGCCAGAAACTGTAACGCTGTCGGCCAGTTCAGGTGCCAATCTTAACGAAATTGAATCAGATATCACGGTCGGATATCTATATAAATATCCATTTTGTGTACGGTGATTTCAGGAACCCATTAATTTTACACCTACAAACAAATTTGATACTCTGTAACCAAACGCACATATAGGTATATAGTTGTAAAGGTAACCATGAATACTAAGTACGATTCGCCGTACTTTTTAATGCCTGCAGCGCATTTATATATAATGTTTAAGAGATAGGTATAGGTATAACACCTGATACTTTATTGCTTAAATAGAGATCAGCGCCGATTTAATGGTGCAACAATTTCCTTATCGACAATGTGTTACAATTTCAGGTCATATATTTCATAGAAAACGAGAGAGGTGCTAAAAACTATGGCACTATAAATTTACATTTTGAGTTGAGAACAAGTTGAGAATTTATATGATTTTTGCACCTATACAGAATAAAAATTACCGTTCTAACAGGCTGTTAGCAATATAACCTATAAATTAGTTTTTAGGTTATTGTAGCTAAAAAGTTTGTGTGTCGGCAATTTTTTTTCTGGTGGCTCTTATCTTATTTTGCAATCAATTCAAATTTGTCTGTAAAATTTTCATCATTTTTTCCTATGCTTAGTATTTTCTATTCATCTTAACAAAAAAGCGTTAATTTTTTTAAAATTTGCCACAAGAAAATCTTGCACGTTCAAAAGTCAAGGCTCTGAGTGAAGAATTTACGTTCAATTTTATGGCATTTTATGGACAAATCGCTTTTACAAATTACAGTCCATCATTCGTGGCGTTTTTCTTTCATAGACACATTACACTAGAGTTTACCAATTCCCAATGACCCATATCGATGCGTCGTTAAACACTGGCATTCATTTTGTCACGCTGCGATCTCCAGTCCTGATAGTGTAATACCTGTCATGACCGAATCCACGCCATCAATCGAAGTCGGTACGAATGAAAAAGAAAAAAACCTCACACCAAACCCATCTGCATCTCAAGACGTTTATATACTTGTTTAATAATTCAACCAATAATACAATCCGTAGAGATATACCAGCCAATGAGAGGTTACAGCGAAGATCCAAGACATCAATCAGGTGAGATCGATTATCTTTGTATCGATTCTTCGCGGGTTAACGCGCTAAGTCGATTAGTCACAACCTTATAGTTAATCGAAATACAAAAGAGGGTCGCAAGTCTGGCGAGGTAATGGACGTCGGCTGTGCCGTCGAGTCGTCGATGTTGGTTTTTATTATTCGATATCGTTTGTAAGCTGCGCGGCATGCGGTACATAGCATCTTCGAGATGGTTTTATGGCGGTAGTTGAACAATAGTTCGCGTGTTCTGAGGTAACTTGGTATGTCTGAAGATGGACGTGCTGGTGCGTTCGGTATTTGAGTGCGTTCGGGGAAATTTTGCGTTGCTGTTCTGTGTGGGGATCTGAATAGGGAATGTTAGTTTCAGGATTTTTGCTCATATTTGGAGAAAATTCAGGTATTTTCTTACAAAACAGAAAATGTTTGGTTCTCTTTGCCCTAAAGTCTGCATTTCCCTTTAAGGGGATTCCTTATCCCAACCCGCGAAAAAAACGGGAGTATCAGTACGTGGATATCTCAGCTGATAGGGCACCCGACCGACAATTGGGAGGTCCCGGTTTCGTATATATGTTCGGTCGCACATTTTTGTAGTCTAGTTTCTATACCTACTTAGGGAGTTGCTGTTTTTTTTTAAAGGGAAAACATTTATTTCATTTTAATTAAGACTAGTATTTTGAGAATATTTCCTGTGATGTTTAATCGCTGTTGTTGTTGTCGTTTAATCGATGATAGCAATTTTATAGGTTCAGTTAGATCGTAACTTGCCAGTTCTTTCACTTGATTTCATTCCACGAGCAACCAGCAACGAGCAACGTATTACCCTATACGTTTGATTGAAATGACAAAAACCTTGTTTTAATCTTCGACCAATCTCAAGGGAAAAAATGTTCAAATCGATCGCGTTCATAAATTGCAAGACATGTCACTCGACTGGAGCAATTCAATGATCTGTGCTGATCAATATATAGCGCAAAGATGAAGTGCGCCAGCATTCCACGCCACTACCATGTACTTGCATTACGTACCGAATGACTGCTTGATTGCAGTGCGTTTCCCTCGCTTGAAGTTGACCGCTCTCAGGTTTTAAAGTTTTATTTAAGTGCCCGTCAAAGCAGTGATGGTACTTGTTTACCGGGAGAGTCCCAGAAAATTTGGGGGATACCACCTCCCCACTTCACACTTAAAGTAGTTTTGTCGTCAGATTTTTGCGATAAACGGTCGTCGAGTCGCTTTGAAGTGAAATTGGTATTCGATCTCATGGTGTTGCGGGAGTTGTTTGATTAAAATTAATTTTCTCGAAATTGGTAGCAAGCTTTGCTTAATTTCTGGGTAAAAAAAAATGGTTTTACAGAATAAAATACAGTATTTTTTTGTAAATTCAATTCTGTTGTCAGTCTACTAAAAACCAGCTCGAAATCATATCATTGGCTTGATCAGTTCAAAAGCAAAAATTCCCAGCTATAAAGCAATTGTTCTTTGCACTGAATTTAAATCCTCTTTTCACTTACTATTCTTAAACTCCTGCCACTCTCAATGGCATGTGACATCGAACGAAACGAAGGAATTACCGTATATTCTAATGAAAAGTGAAATCCAATAAGGTCGGGTTTTACCAAAATGTTCAACTATAAGTTGGATCTCTAGCTCAGAGAAACATCTAAATTTCACTGCATGTGATTGGAAGCCGCCATGGCAATAGTTTCAACTAACACTTCAACCAGGAGGCGAGCTCAACAAGTCCCTGTTAGGTTGGTAATTGGCCTTTGAGAGTACATACCTCCACCACTGCCCCCAAGACAGCTCAGTACATTTCTAGTACCTTAGATATTTTGTTTTCTTAAAATGTCAAATGATATAAAATTGATGTCTTTGGCAAGAGAAACGAGTGTAGATCGGGTAGGCGGCAGTTGTCGCCGATAAATTCACGGTGAATACAGGAAAGTGTTTTGAGGAGAGATTGCCTCTTTGCCACCGAGCCGTTCGTCTACACTTTCCAAGAAGTTTCGTGCGTAAGTCGACCGTCGAAGACTTTTCTCACGGGTGAAAGAAATGGTGTTATGCACTTTGACGTGATTATTAGCTGTGTACCTACCTATAGGTATTTGAATTTCATTCGTAATCGATTGGCGAGACGTGAGAAATTGTATATAAGTGGTAAGATTTGCTTCCGATTTGTTGTAAGGAAATGATATACATTCGTTTTCTCGGGCAAGCTTTGAGCTGTGTAAAAATGATTTCTTTGGCACTCTCTTGATTTTTTTCTAAATAATTGCAAAGCACGTACAGTTTAGCCCGCGAGAGAGAATACCAACCCAAGGACTGCGTCCGCTAGCATTGATGCCAACACTACCGTGCATTTATAATTTTAGTGACAGGATTTCAAAATTTAGATGAAAGATTTCACAGCAACGAATTTAACGTCAAATTGGAGTTATTCGAGTTTGACAGGTTGTGACGTGATATAGCGTCGCTAGAATCAGAGTGACTGTGAGTATTCACAGCCTCTTGGTTCTACTCCTTGGAGATCTGTCATTCTCATCAAATACACTAAAATCGTCTCAAAAAGCCAGTGTCCAAGTAGCTCAATAGTTTAGAGCAACACCCGCGATAGATGGAGATCGGGGTTCGAGTCCCCGTTTGGGCATCAATTTTTGAGATGGTTAGAAAAAAATAAATAAAAAAAAAATAATTTCTGATATTAGTATTAATATTATTGGTAGAAACATTCTTTAAAAGCTTGTGAAACCCAAAATTGGTGGCCAAATCTAACCATTTCTCTGTATGCACTACAAACTGCCTTATAGGGGAGTGGCTGGTTTTTTTTATCTTGTGTGGGTGACACCTTCTTAAGATTGTTGCATACCGTACCTTGCATCCCTCGCACGTGAACGCGCCGAAGTGAAAGCCTGCTGCCGGCTCGCCGCACACCTTGCACTGCTGGTTCATCTGCAATTGACAAAAACAATGTTATTAGCTAAAATGTACGTTTTAAATTAATGCACTTGAAACAAATTTATTACAAATTAGGTTCTCTTGCGTCTTAAATGTGCATGAGCAAAAAAATAATTTGGAACATTACGGTCCACTGCAGCGCCAAGTAGGGTTATGTTTACTTCAAGAAAACTTTGTAGATTTACCAGGAAATAATATGAAATGTTCAAAGTTTCTTGTAAATTTATACTGACATTTTTCAATAGTTCAATTTAAATGTCTGTACATTTACGGAAATCGTGTCGCAGTGGTTTTATTTTAACCAGCAAATTACAATTCTGATTTATAAACGAACCAAGAAAAGGATACGGCAATCGATTTTATATATTTGTCTTTTATTTACAAGCTAAAGATCTTCAACATTGATTCATTCTCTTCCCTTTCTCGCCAGTGTGTATATATTTCCACTTCGCTGCCAAAGGAATTAAGAACGCAAAGAACACGCACTGACCATCTCAAGAAAATCTCTACCTACAGCGAATTGAATGGGAATAAATGCATTTTAAGTTACACAGAGTCGGAACTCATCGCATCTATCGAAACCGTTTTCCGACCACACGTCACATTCAAGTCGTTACCTTACTCGCTATGTACTCGCTACTTTGAAAGATAATTCCCCTCAAACGAATAGCTAAACTTGCAAAAATGTTCTCTAAACGTACATTACATACAGTTGCCAGGTCGAGCACACGCACATGTGTTTCTCTATAGTAAAATTTAAATAATCCATTGACGGAATTGTGAAAATGGATCGCTTAAGGTAAACGTTTAGGTGAATTTTATTTAAAAAAAAAAGTCTAATGTAGTTTGATCTCTTTGCGGCATGCCCGTTAAGGTATTTTACCAAGATGAGTATATATAAAATGAAGACCACCGTTCTAAACACATGTGCGATCGGCATTTTGATTTGCATTTCTTATTGACTGCAAGATTGCGATCGATTCCACGTACGCATCGAGTAGGTATATCGATACCGATTGAATATCGTTTAAAATTGATCGACGCTTTTTTCGAATTTCTCTGCACACTGTGATATCTCGTAGATATTTATTCTATTACTCCATATTCGGCTCTATTCAGTTGACAATCACGTAGTGGATAAAACAATCAATAATGTTTAAATGCATTAAGCGTGCGCGTGCCTTCTCTCTGGATTGCACTGGTGCATTCGGTGCATACAATCCACTGTAGGATGCAGTTTAGCACTGATTGATGCCAATGCGGTATGGACAGTAGTTACAAAGTGCATTGTAGTTGATGTTTAGTGGGGATTCTGATTCTGGAGATGTTTTACCATATCTTTTTTTATGGTTTAAACAAAAGGTTACCATTATACGTTTGATGTCTTGGGGTTTAACCGTAGCATGTCGCACCCATGTAGTTGCATAGCCGTGCAAAATATAGCTTGCCGTTAAAGTATGGTAAGAGAAACCATTGAGTTTATAGGTATAGTTAAAGGGCTAGCGTTTTTTTTTAGTTTTTCTGCTGATAACACGTGGTAACGGTAGGTGCCATCCGATGGCGCTTGTGGCTGTTCTTTGTGACAAACCTCTGAAATGATATAGTTACGACCTTAAATATCGATATGTGTTTGTCAATTGTTGGGGTTAGCATTAATTATTATTAATATGTTAAGATTAAGTCTCATATGTGAGTAATCTGCGAGAAATAAAGAAATGCAATTTTTTAACATTCAAAACGACGGTGACAACTTAGAAGCATTCTCCATTTTTGTCTGTTAAATAGTAATTTGGCGGCGATTTTCTGTGAAGACATTAGCACTGTGCTAGTACGGCGAAATATTTCCTGGAAATCACAATTGTATGGAACCCAAAACGGATGACACATTATTTCCATAAATGTGTCGCAATTTCGTGTTGAACATTGTGAAAACATTTCAATATGATTCTGTAATTCTGTAATTCCTTACATTGCTTGCTTGTGCATTCCATGTGAGAAACAATTTAAAATCAATGCATCATTTCCTTTTTTTTCCCGTTGGCAGCATGCTATCTGTATGTAGTATCTAAAGAAAAGTGTCACAGGCAGCGATTGAAAACAATCGCTGAAGATCAGAGAAAATTATCAAGTCACAATCAAATTACAAAATAGACACACGCCAGTTCTTTGCTTGAAACGGTTATCTCCTGCTAACCAAGCAATATATATCCGTCTACCATTCGATCGAAACTAGATATAATCAAATCAAGAATCAACAATTTTCTCGACAATAACCTGCGTATACAAGCATAGGGCGTACGACTTTAGCGACATCGCTAAAGACATGTGGACAGATTAATTGGATTGAAATCCATCAAAGTACATAGATGTCACGTGCGTCACTCACATGGATTTAGAAAAACATAGCACACGTCAGAGCAGAAGCAAACAGATTTATTGTTCCGGATACCAAACCCAACGAAAGGTCAACTTCTTCAAGTAAAGAATCGAAGACGAGCTATGCTACTTATTTTCGCTCTATACTCTAGAATTTTTTTTATTGATGAAGATGAATAACAAAAGCATATAAAAAAAAAGACGATTGTTGATATTGTTAAGTGATATTGTTGTTTGCCAGTTTATTTATAAACTAGAATAAGTGTAGTGAAGTAACGGCTGGTGGAAAAGACGACGGTCTGGTTGAAACGCTTTGCTATTTGTCAAAGCAATGAACCGTTTGACGGCGGTGTTTAATGGCTGTTTGTCTGTTTGTTTGTTTGGCACCCTCTTGGTCGTGTCAGATGTCGAAGTGTGTGTAGTTTTGACGCGGTTCCAGGTACGTGAACTGGAGGTGGGGGGCTTGGGGTGTTTGGAACAGGAGAGATCGATGCACGGGGAGATAGGGGTTTGATTTTGATTGGGTTTTTTTGATGACTGGGGAAAATTTTGATATTGGCAGTGGAAAATTCAGTTGTTTTTTGAGGTGCAGCAATTCGGGGTTAGCTATAATTAGTTATTTTCGCGTATAATTTTTGTATAATAATTAATGATTGCATTTTTTGGATAAAAAACGAAATGAAATTACAACATTTTAGAATGAAAATATTCCTTTTTATATTGTTTCTCAGTTCTACTTATTTGTTAAATAGTATAGGAGAGTTCAATGCATGGTATGTCTTTTTGACGAGTCTTTTTGCGGTCGGGATTCGTTTTGAAGAAAAGCTATTTTTTTGTCAGTTAACCAATTTAACCACCTTGAATAAAGGACGTATAATCATACGGCCAAGGTCGTAATCACATGGATGGCCAAGGTCGTGGAGATAAGGGACTAAAAACCGCAAGTGCTTTTACCTTACGGAACAAGCGCTGCTTTGGGTCGGCTTCTTTTCGTTCGTACATAAAAGTATATGTGTGTTATAAGTACACAGAATGTAGAAAAGCGAAAAGAATGAAATGAAAATGAAAATCGCTCAAAGTTGGCCCAAATAACGACACCAATGGGTCGAATTTTTTAAGAATTTAAACAAGGTAAATATTTTCGGAGAGAAATTTTAGTCAGGTATTCGGCTGGCGACGCTTTATTTAAAATCTAAAGATAATGCACGTCTGTCTTAGTTAATTATTAATAAAAATGCTTACAAATTCTCGTCTTTATATATGAGCATGTATAGCTAATGTTCCAGGAACCTTCTCAGAGTGGGCACAGGTCTACAGAATCTCGCAAACCTATCGATTTCCAATTTGGATCACGCACAAATTTAATAACCAATAATAACTTGACACCAAATAAAAACCACCGAACGCAAACACTACCGGAAAAAAAAACCGATCATTCGACTCCATTAAGTCTATATATACCGATGTCAAATTGATCAGAAAACAAGACTTGCCAAACGATCACAATCTGACCCCAAACGGAAGGATCCCTGGGTAACAGCTGATGATTGTCACAATGTAGCACGCTAGTTAATCATCGGAAGATCACAAAAGTGATTCTGTCACAAGACCAACCTCTCAAGTGTTAGACGGGTACGCTCATTGACAAACTCGAAGTAATGGTAAAAAGTTGCGTTATATGGTTCCGGCCGGGTGAACGCGTGAACCCGTGAAGCAGATTATGCTGAGATTGTGACGGGGCAGTGAGGTGCGACGGCCGGGACCGAGGGGTGATGAAGATTCGGTGCAGTGTCATCTCTGAGGATATGGTTTTGGTGTGGGGAAGGTTGGCGGTGGTGTTAGAAGATTTTTGTAGATTTTGGCGTTTTTTTTACAAGTGTTACTAAACGGGAGTGTGATTTTATGATTTTGAATGACATTTCGTTTATACTGCAAAGCGGATGGCGTTCAAAAAGTAGCCAACAATACGAACTGTCATTTGGTACGAGTTTTATCTGGAAGGCTTACGTAAAGTGAAGGTTGTATGTTTTTTTCCTATATTCGTTTGGTGATTATCAAACAAATTTAAACTAAAATTGGCAAAAAAGAACCAGTAATGATAGTAATTTTTAAATAAATACTCAGAAAACATACCCAAAATCGACTTTAATGGATGAAAAAAAGGAATATAAAACTGAAAAAACCACAAAATATCGAAGTCGCATAAAATCTACAAAAACCAACACACCTCATACAAAATTTTCCCCGAAAACACCCTCCCAACTCCTCACACTCTACGCACCCGTGACAAAACGTGCGAATCACCTATATACCTTCGACCTCTCTGTCCATCAACCGACCAATGTATCAACCCAGATCCAAGAGACCCTCTTTCTCTCCACATACAGTGAGACCGATCACCATCATCAAACTCGACAACCACTGTTATTGCAAGACTTTGTGCGACGACAAAGCGGTGTTAAATGATCCGACCTGCCAGAGGGGTCCATTGAGTGTCTGCAGGGTCTGCTAGAGGGACAATGAAAGGCATGCGCGGTGATTAATGGTGTAAATGCTTGTTAGATCTGACGCCTGTCACCTTGATCTAGCTAACCCCTGGGCATGGTTGATGCTGAGACGGTATTGAGGAGAGTCACGTCTTGCGGTACATGGTTTTTGGTGTGGAAGTTAGGGGAGGTTTTGGAGAATGGTGAAGATGGTTATTGCGTGGATTTTTGAGATGATTTGCTTAGACATTTTGCTGATGAACTTTCCGGGGGACTTTTCCCCGTTTGGGCATTAATTTGTGAGACGGTTATAGTGTTGTTAATAATAAAATACCACGCGCATTGCAAGCGTTTGCAATTTAAATAAGATTTCATCTTAGTATATTTAATTTTTTAGTTATCTGGTACATTTTTTTTTAGAAAACTCAAGTTTTTCTATCGCTGCATTGCTTTTCTCTTTTAGCGTTCGTTACTATTCTATACTATACTATAAAGCGATTGGTTGTTTCCTTATTAAAAGAAATTTTCAAGTGTTATTATGATGTTAAGTGTCTTGCCAATAATGGAAAATTTTGTAGCTATACACGTGTTCTGTAAAGTTGCACAAGACTCGCGTACATTTAACCTCTGACTTAACGAACTTTGTTTAAGAAAATTAAAGCTAATTGCTTTTCTGCACGCTCTGAGACTAATTTTTTAAAAAGTACTGATTGCAAGGAAATGATTGGTCATCAATCTTCAAGATGACAGCCGAGAGTTTTCTTTCTGTCTCGCGAATCCTATTTGGTTCTGCATACAGATTCAATCAATATTGCAAGGCTTCGGGCATTTTTTTGATATTTTTTCTCGTTGTTTCATCATAATTTTGACGACCATATGGCCAAGCGGGACAGAAGCTGATACTGAAATTGTCTGTGAAATCCGAGTGGCCGGTACGCGTCACTGACGGAGCGTTGCTGTTCAAAGAGCTGACTGTTACTAATCGACGGCTGAAATCAAGATGAGCCTCTGCTTTCTGAACTATAGGCGTCCCATAAAGGAGGGTAAAAAAAATATGGGTGAAAAATCTAGGTATCCCCAGGCCCGGAGGTTCACAGAACAATTTTTAAATGTGATAAAGTGTGTGTTTTTTGTGTGTAAGATTGAGAAATTTGGTGCACTGACAAAGCTGTGAAGATAAATGGACGTACTTAAAGAGTTGAAATTTGTCACGGGATTATATTGGACTTAAGAATTGCCAAATCTTTTCATTAGTGCTGGGATAGTTGTGTCGCGTTAAAAATCCATATGCACATGGTATGGTGCCATAAGAAAGCAGAATTGAGAAGCTCTGCATGCGATCTTAGCATCGTCATGTCTACCAATAAGTAGTTGAATCTACCATTGAACCTCCTATGCTAGGCCATGGTATACCCGTGGTAACATAAGATAGCAGAATTGAGAAGCTCTGTCAAGTGATCTAAGCATCTCCATGGCTACCAAACTTTGAATCTACCATTGAACCTCCTATGCTAGGCCATGATATACCCGTGGTAACATAAGATAGCAGAATTGAGAAGCTCTGTCAGGCGATCTCAGCATTTCCACGGCTTCTAAACGTTGAATCTACCATTGAACCTCCTATGCTAGGCCATGATTTACCCGTGGTAACATAAAATAGCAGAATTGAGACGCTCCATCTGGCCATCTCAGCATCTCCATGGCTACCTAACGTTGAATCTGCAATTGAATCTCGAATGCGAGATAGTATTTTTTTGGCAACGAAAATGAGTAAATCTTATAAACATTAAGTAGAGTAACATTTTTGAAAAGCACTTTTCAAATTTGAACCCGGTGGTCAATTCATCTAGCACATGGGCTACCTATCAGCACATACAATTCTTTACGCCTTTAAAATTAATCACACACTTACATACACACCGAAGAAATGCTTAATGTAGATCACGCTAGGAATTAGAATACTAAATCACATTATCCAAGAGCACGATGCCCAATTCCACGCATGAGGAAATTTCACACGACCCACAGAGATGATTTATATCCGCGCTATTGCTTCGAAATCTTCTTAACATGCTTTTGTCTAACGGCCATCCTTTCCATGTTTTACGACAAGTCAACCTCTCTTTCACTCGAGTACCACCGTATGCCACCCTGATTTAAATTCATATACACTAACCTCACACTCAAAGATATAGACTAGACATTCTCTCTGAATAAAAAAAAAATTGTCATATTGTTTATTATTTATAATAATGAACTTGTAACAATGGCACACACTCCTCTTATCCCAACACAGAGCACCCAAAGGGTTGTTGACGTCATATTCGTGGTATCCTCAGCTCGGTCAAACGCATTGGAATTACCATGCGACCGTCTCTGTTCTACATATGGTTACACTCCTATACGTCTCGGTCATGTTTTAACGGTAAACCATCGTCTGGATATGGTGATAAATTTAAAAGGTAGTACCTATATGACATATAAGTAATAATATGCATAAAGAAGAGCGACTTACATACTATGCAGATGGTCTATCTATGGCAAAGAGGGTCCGGGCGGGGGGGACGAAGAAGATACAGTGGTCTATGAGACTATAGGGTCTCGAGAGACAAGAGTATACACACTAAAAACCTAAAAACCACTTTGGGTGAAAGATAAGTTTATCCACTTGGGTGGGCAAATTGTATGCCGCGCGGAATAATGGTCGCATAATATACAAAGTATCAAATAAAGTGTTGTGATATAAAAAGGTGAAGTGTCGCGGATATGTTGTTTTTTTTTTTTTGGATTCGATCATGGGACGGTCCGACGTGATATGGATCTTGGTGCGTTGATCTCCTGGCGTGGCTGGTGGCATCTTGGACTGAAACACATTGCTTTGGTCGTGACTTTTAAGCGTGCACACGCATTATGATTTAGTTTTAGAGATTGAAACGGGAAAAATATGTGCGTTTTTTTTTTAATTTGACATTGTTTTTTCCAAGTTTATAAAAGCGCACTTATTTTTTATTGCGTTTAAATATAGTAGCAAGATTCAATAGTCGTCCAAATTTGGACTGACACGAAGGATATTCCATAAAAAAAAAATCGGTGAAATTTGATGAAAAGGCGACCAATTTTGTAAGTCTGTAAAAATTGTTCGCTTCAATTCTAGCGGCTTTAATTTAAGTGTATCATATTTTACCGCGCCGACGCGCTAGGTTAACCCGATCATGATCCGGTGTTCCAATCAGATCGGATCTGATCGATATCGGAGTTAATTGAAACCAAACAGAGCAGGCGGTTGAGACCTGTGATCAGCGAGAGCCGACTAGTACCGCGGTCTAACCACAAACTCGCGACTAATGGAGGCTGCAACCCATGCATCGATATACATGGGCTTGTGAACGCATCGGTATTGCTGATAGACCTTTGTGATTTGATACGGTTTAAATTGTGAGGGAGGCCATGGTCGGTGGTTAATATTTTGTACTCATGTGATTGAAAGTGGAGTACATATACTGGTGGTGTGATCCAGCGTTACAATTTTCTTAACTTGTAAATAAAATGGGATTTAAATCAACTGACATGGCAACATCCGATTATAAGTAGTGAAAGTCAGCTGTTTCTTTAAGCTAGGAGCTTAACTCTGAGTTGAACAATATTTTAATACAGAGCCTAAACTTGGGACTAGAATTTGCTTAGAATTTGCTGGTATGATGCGTTTGTCTTTCCCTTTGAATGTTTAAAATTTTTTTTTTTCAGTTTCTTGTTTATTTTCATTGGTTATTTTTTAGAATAAGTTCGAGTCGCAGAGTTTTTAAAACGTTCTGCTGAGCAAACGAGCCGGCAACAAGTGGTTCTGGTAGCTACCACCTGATGGCGCTCCAAGACGTTCTTTTAAAAACTACAATTTAACAACTTCGACTCAAAATATCGGTGCATGTACATCATGAGTTGTGTTTATCACCAATGAAATCTCAAAATATGCGAGTAATCTGCAAGAAAATAATAAAAACATGGTTATATTACCAAAATGACAGTGTCGCCACCTAGTAGCAACTGTCTCCGTCAGTATTTTACGCAAGAATAGTTTTCGCATTAGCGTTGGAACTCTGACGAAGCCTTCAAACCTAATGGTATTATTTTGTTCTGGCTTTTTTGATGCATTATAGGTATTATTTTTATAATGTTTTATATGACAATCATACAGCTCTAACCTTAGAAATGAACCCAGATAATTGAACTGCTGGTATATATATATTTACACTTTGAAGTACTACACTTGGAACTGGTGGTGTTAATTGTTGAGTTCTAGGAAGTCACGCCGTAGTTTCATGTTTAAAAAAGTCAAGGTTCCTCTCGCGTTGTAATTTCTGCGTCTGTTTTATAGTTTGATGGCCAATGGTTTGGCAAACACGCCAAGTTATTGTTCAACGGCGTCTAATGCTCAACGAAGTGATTGCAAAAATAACGAAATTATTATTTTTTATTTTTTTAAATAAAAACCATTTGACAATTTTATTCAGTGTGTGTTTAAAATTCATTTAAGGCTAACTATTTAATACAAAATCAATTGATGAAGTACGTTCTATTATTTCAACCAGAAACCCACTTAAAAAATGGTCCCGAAAGACAGAAAGATTTCCAAGTCGTTATTACGAACTCGCATCTGAATTATTCGAATTCCTCGTCAATAAATTTCAACCTTTTTTTTTCAAACTCAAATGGAGAGCCGTAAATTTATTCATAGCATCTAGCAATTATTAATTCAATAATTTGGCTGACCAACTAATTACGCCATTCAACGCTAACCACCTAAAGTGCCGACCACAGTAATTTCTGCCCATGAGCTATGTCATTATCCACATCATTGGCATTTCCTAATTGAAGAAGCCACATAATGAAATCCAAATACAATCCATAAGAGAACGGTCTTTTATTAGAGATGCTATTTAAGTGGTCACCCGTATGTCACTCGGATGATAATTCAATTGAATAACACGTGTACATAGATATTGTAATTCATGTACCTAATAATCCGGTTCTCACGCTTGTAAAATATTGATTAATTTATACTTTGTGCTAATTTCATCAACGGTGAATACCATAGCTTTTATAATATAAAAGCTATTGTAAGTCGCACTTTAACCAATGCGGTATCACCTATCCCTTCTCTGTTTGTAACTTACATTGTCAATTTGGCCAATGGCAAGACTTTGTTTAATATAATATTCTTGTCACTTTCACATTTTGATTCCTAAGTAATAATCACTTTGACTTAATAACTAGAGATCGGCTATGTTCGGGCCAATTAGGCGTGTGGTATAATCTGTCGTGGCCTTGCTTTGTGTTGAAGAAATAGCCACTAGGTAACAGTGAAGTGAAAATTATTATTTAAGTAATTCGTTTATTCTTCTTTGGGCTCAATCAGCCATGGGATTACCTGATTGTTTGTATTTCTTCGCATCTAACTTTCATTGCAAACAGATTTACAAGCATAAGTTTTAAAAATCATCGTTCACATTATGTTCTTGAGTTCGGTTCCTACATCAGAATAAACCCAGACGTCAAAAGAACATGCAATGCTTTCGATACAATTCATATATGCATTTTTTGAGAAATTAAAAACATCCGCACTTGATTCGGTTTAACAATGACAAACCGTTTTCTGTTTTAATTTCTTTTGCTGCCGAACTGTTTCTTTGACAAAACAGTGAAAGAGATTTAGGCCGTTTCGAGAAATGTCCGCCACGAGGCGCTGCAGGTTGCACGGTGACATCGATGCACGACCACTTGAAATTCTCACCGACATTCTTTGAATGCCTAGCCGATGCTGCGCTCCGCTCTCATTTGACCACGTCTTCAACGACATATTTTTGATTCGATAGGTCAAACGATAACGCTTTTAGCTTTTAAAAATACAAAAAATAAGTTTTATCTTGGAACCAGATCGTTTCAATTCGTCTTCTGCACCGAAATGAGCTGAACAGAATAAAAAAAAAATCACCCTTGTTAAAAATGCATTCGGGCATCGGATTTCAGTAGGTACAAACACACTTTGACTTACCTTCACTTTATTTCTATTGACTTCTCAAAGCAAAGAAAAGAAAAACCAGCGTGATCGATGAATCGAGATCAAACTCCCATCACCACAAATCACACACAGATGAGAAAAAAAAAATCGTTGCCACTGCGCTAAGCTTTAAATCGACCTGTGTGTCAATGGACAACAATGCAAAGTTGAACCATCGAAGCCTGCGGCTTTACTGTAGAAAAGCCCTTAAGCCTTTGGTTCAACTGACAAGGTGTTGATTATCTAATGGAGACTGATCATGGACAACCGCTCGGGATTTAGCCGTGGGATATCGCTAGTCGCAGCCGCGGAAGATGAACGATCTTCGACGGGTTTGGTACAGAGGCACGCAGCGGTGGAGACTTCAGTGATCTGCTTGCGTCGAGGGTCATCTGTTGAATTATTGCCGATTGTGTTGTGGGCGAATTTCACCTATCGGCTGCGTGTAACCGGAACGCGGGGCACGATGAAAGAGTTGCTATTTGGAGCAGGCGAGGTTTTCGGTTTAAGATGTTTTAACTGTTCGATTCTGATTTATCTAAACGTTTTAAAGTCAATAATAAATGCGAATTATCTGCCTGTATTGCAATTTACTATTCTATACTGTACTGTATTTTATACTATATAATAAAACTACATTTATGCATTTCTTGTTGGCTGAAAATGAGAGCTATTCTCAAATTGTAAGCCGTTTTTTTAAATAACAAGCTTTAGAACTATTGCCAGTATCATGAGATTTACAAATCTAAGTTTCTATCTGTAGAGGAAGTGGTAGCGAATTGTCGGAAAGTATACTGGAAAGTATATTTAAACGGATACAATTTGTCTTCAGTGTATTCCTCGCTCGCTGCTCGTTTTAGCAAACAAATTAGTTGCAAATCTGTCGTTTCATAATTCGCGAAAGTGCATGTACGCGCCGCTCCATTCAAAACACAAACATAACACAATCTAATTGGCAGGTGTAGTGTTAAGGAACACAAACACGGTGTCTTATTCCCCGCCACATCATTTCTCAAACTAGCTTTAAAATCACCTGGACGAAGTCGCAGTCAAAATCCTAATTATCCATGCATCGTCGCCCCCTAATCATGTTTAAGTAATGAGTTTGCCCAAATGCAACACCGGCTGCTTATTATTGAAATAATCACTATTATAATTTAGCATCTTCCTTAGTCAATTACTATTTTCGAGTCGTTTTAGCATTGCCGTACACCAACCACGTCTAATCTCTTTGTAATGACCATTAAAACGTCGTGATTATGATTATGAGCGGGCCAACTTTCAAAAAATTTCATCTGAATTGATAATTCGGGAAATGTTTCTGTCGGGTGCAACGTGTTAATTAGATGCTGTGTGATGGACCAATCAGGATCGAGTTTGTTTGCGTTGGTTAGAAGAGCATGCAGACACGAATTTGAAGTCGAGGGGTTCTGAGAATTGGTAATGGAGAACGGATGGAGGTGCCGGGTCTGGGCACGATTTTAAAAGTATTATCGTGTGGAAATGTATGGAGAGGATTCGGGAGAAAATTACCGCGCGGAGAAATTCGATGTTTAGAGGGGATTTTTGATTAGACGTTTAGGAATGTCGAGTTCTGGTTTTGATTGGTTGCTAGTGATAGAAATGTGAGTCTAAGTTGGCATGAAAATCGTTGATTTTAAGGTTGGATAAGAAGACGTTTTCTAGTTAAAATAGGTACAACAACGATACATTCTGCATTATTTGATAGATATCTAGTAATTTAAAGAGGACAGAAAATTCAGATGGAAAGTTAAACTTATCAAAACTACATAGCTACAATTCAATGTAAGCTAGTATCTAGTTTGAACTACAAGTATTGGGGCTAAAACGGTTATACCAAAAATTAAAATGTTTTCCGTAATATAATTATCACTTTATTTATAGTTTTCTTTTAGCATATAGTAATTCCGTTCGACCTAACACCAAACCAAACCGATTTCCTAATACCAAAAAAAAAAGATACGCTAAGATTTCATCAAAATCCGTATTAACTATCCGAAAACGGCAACAAATCCTCTTTCCCAAATATCTCTCACTTTGGTCCACCTACCATCTCCCATCATCAGATCGCTTCTAATCTCATCTCTGATTAGCACTCGCCCGCAGAGTTAATAACGCAGGTCGAAATGTTTATCATTATACGCAGGATCGACACAGGCACGCCATTTCTCTTACACTTAGACCATTATAATATCGTTTACCTTTTTCTAAATTCGTCTACGCCGCATCTCTGTGCCGAGAATATATATACATGTACAATACGGAGACTAATTGCCATAGAAAACCGTGAGAAAGAAGCCATTACGCCACCAATCTACCAACTAATTACGAGATATCGTGCAATGAAATTAATTTATAAAACCTATAAAACGACTGATTGTTAATTGACCGAGTTTTAAAACGTATCGTTTTAGATCAATCACAATTACAGTTCTACGACACTTGCCTATTGTCTTATCGTAATCTTTCAAACAGCCGTGATAATGTGCGCTAAGATTTTTGTTTTATTATTACCTAGTTGCCAGTCGCGTTTGGTACATGTGAACGCTTTCTGATGATTAATCACTCTGTACAATGGGACGGTACAAATTTCAATTAATCTCATGAAGCAGCTAAGTTAATATGGTGCGTGTAAGTCATAGGTAAGGCGCTAACCAATGGTTAAAGACACTTACCTTTAGTGATGTACCAAATCTCGGTGAATATCGCCAGCTACTCGGTCAGTCGGTTACCAACTGACTCGTTGGACGATACTAAACGGTACGCCCGATTCATTTCTCGAAACTGTAAAACGATTTATATAAATCCGTGCCAATATATTTCGAGATGAAGAATCGAAAACGAACAAAAATATTTTTGGTACGCAAACGTAACACGAGAACATGCGCGCATATATAACTAGCGATATCGAAGTAGAGGAATGAAAAGGAAAAAAAAAAAAAAAACACTAAAAGAACAAGGAGAGTTGTTCCATTATCTTCACCGCTTGACGTCTTCAGTTTGAATTCACAAATCTTGTTACATGTTCATCACATAGCCGTCTTCTTCTAGCTGTCAATCAAAAAAGCGCGAGCAGCTCAAATCAGTTCTTCTCGTTTATCATTGCAAGCGAGCTCTGTGATCGATTGAATCATACAATCATCTAACACGGCTTTCACTCAAAAATTAAAAAAAAAAAAAAAATTGTTAAGAAAAAAGTAACAACTATTAACAAAACAAAACAATCAAACGATTAAAAAAAAGGCACACCGAGGCGTAAACTTGTAAATAAAATGGTTCGATCTGAGCACCGTGTGGTACCACTGCGAGTGGATACACGTGTTGAGAATTGACGACGCACGTGTGACGGTACGAGTTGGTGCGAGCTCTGTTCGGTGAAGACTTTACCTGTGCTCTGTCGGCCAGGTACTGAACCGGCGATCGGGGAAAGCTGTTGCCCGCGTCCGACCGCTAGCTCATCTTCAGCCTACCATTGGAGATGAGCTAGGAAACTCCGCCTGTCGGCTCTTGTGGAGGTGATCTTCGATACGGTGCGATGGGTCGTGCGGCATTGGCGAGTGACGCGATGGCGTGTGGTTTTTGTTATTTTTTTTTTGGTCTGGTGTTAGTTGTTTTTTGGAAGTGTTGGAGATTTTTAAATAAATTAGCGGGCTGCGAAAATAGCAGAGGTTTAAATCGACGATTTTCTGGGTTTACATTGAGATATGAAATTGATTTTAAGCGCTAAAAGCTCGTGCGCTTTTTTTAAGGGTTTTATGAAATTCAAAGAAAATCGATTATGATCCTAATTTTCACGATCATTGTTTTAGAAAATTGTATTTTGAACTGACTGATGTCAAGACTGAAGGTGGATAGGGGACGTTGATAGGGGAAAATTGATCTTTCCGGTGATTTTTAGCCGTCAAAACCACAATTACCCCGAGTGAAAAACCAAATAAACCTTTTGAGTCAAATTAGTGGTATTAATAGTTAAGCTTTGATTTCTTTTCAATAAATCTTTATTCTCTTATGAACGGTATTGAAAAATAAAAAGTTACCATACAAGTGTTTTAACATTCAGCACCGGCATCCAGCCTTGCGTCCTCTTGGCGAAGAGAGCCCATCCTTAGCTAGTCGTGTCCCGTGGCGCTGTCCGAGTGACTCTAGTCGATCTAGATCGTAGGGTGGGCGGCAGATCCGAGCGGAGATGCTGGCCACGAGGCACCAGATGGATTTCAATGATAGCTAGAAGACTGGGTGCGAGGTGTGGGAGATATGTTTCGACGCCCCGCCGTGGAGCGACTAGCGTTGAGTGGCAGGTGACAATTTCTAGGTGATTTCTAGGTGCGCTGCGAGCTGAGATGACTGATGGCTGATTTTTGTCTTGGAATTTGTTGGAAATCTAGGGAGACAGTGAAAACCAGGATGTTTTTGATTGATGTGTTACGGATTTTAGTGAATAATGTATTTGAGAATGCAAACAAGATTGCGTCCAGCACTGCGCTGGGTCAGGTATTGGATGGGTGACCATTTAACACATTACCAGTTCTGTTCAGGCGAGATGAAAGTTAGTACGGCAACTTCATTCGCCTTGCTTATCAAACACTCGACAGCATGGATTTGTAGAGGAATCCTGTTGTTCGCGTTGTACCGTCCTTCGGAAGGGACGTTAAACAGGTCCCCTTGGTGCTCTTCGACAGGATTAGGCTGCGTGCCAGCGCCGGGTTTTTCTCCTTCCTTCTAGGCTAGGTCAGGTTAATTATCATTCTCATTCTCATTGTCATCCACTCATTAACCGACGCTATTAGACCAGTGCTACAGGGCCCGTTGTCAAAACAGTGCGTCGTTAAACACCACAAATTAAGGTTGCTTCATGCGCTTTTCTTGTAGCATTCTGTTGTCAAGCGTACTTTATTAAGCTGGGTTGAATAGTCTATGGCCCAGTACCAGTCTCAATTGTAACAATTATAGTGTACCTACATATATATATACATGTACAGCGAGTAGGAACGTAAAGCAAAACTGCATGCCAGATCTTAATCAATTGCCCCATTCCATCGATAGCTATCTTTTTATCTCGAGAATCTAAAACAACGCTAACCCATTTTCAATTACTTTGAATTTGGACGCTGTCTACATCTTCAGAAAAAATGGAACCAATAAGGAGGCTAAATTTAAGTTTGTTTATGCTTTTGTTAATCGTCTTGCCTCAATTGTCGAACGTAAAAAAACCCAGTGTCGATGTTGTTTATATGATAGAAAATCAATTGGTAGACATAATTATTAAGTACGTTGTTAACTCTGGTCATCTACGGTTATGGTAACACAAATAACAGTGACCAAATATTTTTTGGGAACATTATTTGAGCTAACTTACCGCTTATTAGCTCAACTGGCTGTAGCTTAGCATTACAGTATAAACTTAGCGTAAACTTCATTTAAACTTAACGAAGAACGAACTGGTCGCACAAGAAGTGATCTCCTGCGCAGCGAAACTAGTAGAGATTCAGTCCCCTCAACGAAAGCGCACATGTGAAAAAAGTCTCTCCAATCAAGCCGGCATCCAGTAAAGGACCTAACCGCCTCGAATAGCACATTGAACATTGACTTCGAAATAGTGAAACAAATCTACATGCTCCGTATTCTGATCTAGAATTTGAAAGTGTGGGTGGACACTGCATGGACAGCTGGGGGGCAGTCTGACTGCGATGATAGATTAAAAGAGGGGTGCCCTTGTGTTCTGATGTCCATCGTTCGTACATAGACATTGAGCTTTATTGCCCGAGGATCAGGATGGTCTTTTTGGACGTGGCGAGTTCGCGCGGGGAAAGGTTGATGTCGTATGATTCGAGACGGTTTTGTTTAGAGATGTGTTGAGAGGTTTAGTTGTAGAAAAAAACGCTCTGAATTATTGGAAAATTGTACAGAAACTGTAATCTCTGATGACATAGATGAGTAGATGTAGATGGATAGAGTATAGGGCCTTTTGATCTTTTTTCTGTGATTAGTTGACCATCTTTACCAATCACCAAAAAATGGATTTTTCTAGATATTGCTTAAAAAAATCTTTCAGTGTTAAGAAAATTGCACTAATTTAAAAGTGTGGATCATTTGAAGGTGATTCTTAATTGACAGGCGTATTTAACGTTTCTTTGTACTGTAATGAAATTAATTTAATTTCTATATCGGCAATCTTATCAAAGAATACTTTTAATAATTACTACACATCGAGCTCAATGAGAAATTACGCGCAGATAGTGGCTTTGTATAAATCAGAAACGAATAGAAAATCAAATAAAATGCAATGAAAATTAAATTTGAGATACAATTAAGCTACGATAATTTTTTTTCGGTTGATCCGTCAGTATAAATACAAACAATCAAGACACGCGAGAATCTATTGAAGAATCTATTGAAGAATCTTTTTAAGAATCTATCAAAAACCAGTAGAAAATCTACACCAATTTAGATAAACTAGCATTCAAGCCGTCATTCTATATGTCTTAGAAAAGAAAGAACAGAGAGTTAAGGTTAAGAATCAATCTGAAGAAAATAACAGCAAAAGCAAGAGAAACTGATGTTTGAGCTTCGAAAAACCTTTTCGTATCATAATTATCAGTACACCCAGATGACAAACAATCATTAAACTCAATTTGCCATCGCAAATTCCCCCAAGTGCACGCGTACACGATCTCCACGGAGTCATCCGTCGCTCCCACACCTGCAGCCTCACCGGTCCACACAGGAGTGTCCCCACCTCTGCGCGGAATATCGGCGGCTCCGGCTCTCGGGCGTCCCAGGTTCAATGCCCGCTCTGCCCGAGGGCTGAAGATGCGCGCCCAACGCGTCGAACCAGGTCACCCCTCCCCTCCCTACCACCCCACCCCCGCCATCGAACGACAGCTGGTGGCAGAAGGGGTCTCGAGAGGCTCACGCTCGGCGAGTTCCAATGGTAGCTAGAACTAGAAGAGAAGCTATCTACGGTTTGGCTCTGGTCTTTGATCATTAGATTTGTTGTTGGGTATTTCCTTGCTTATTTCTATGTGTCTTTTTTAACAACACTTGAAGATCGTCATGTAGTATTGGTATTATTTGTAGTATTGGTCCGCTCTCACCGAATAGTTTTCGTTAAGGCACTAGGACAATTGTCGGGTATTTCCTATCTTATTCCCTTCCGAAAATTTGTACAACACCTGAAGATGGAGCAGTATTGTTAGTATTGGCAGTTCGTCCCTGCTCTCATAGAAGAGGAACATAGCTTTTCTTTTAAGCAATCTTGATCCTTTTGCTGATTTCTTGTAAACTTTACCAGTAGTCCACCAATTCACTTCGGTATTTAAACGCTACCTCATAAGCGTACTTAGGAGGTAGTGCTACAAAACGTCATCTGGAGAGAAGTTATCAGCTTTTCTTTAAGATAGCCCGAAAATGTGAGCTATTTCATCACGAACAAAAAACAGCCCAATGGCGTTGGCAGTATCTTGGTTTAAGTCCACAACGGTATTGAGTCGTCATTTTGGGCTCTTTTTTGGGCTCTATCACCCTGGGATCGAATCCACAGAGCAGTTTTGGAGGTAAAGTTGGTATCATCATGGTAAAAACACATGCAAATCTTGAAACGCCGTCTTGAAACATCGGTGAAACACCGATTATTTTTAAACTCTGATTTTAAACTTTAACTTTGCTTTGTGGGTCTAAAAATGAATTTTCTTTGATTTTCCTTTTGATTAGATGTATTCTGGTAAACATGATTCATTTCATTGGCCACCCTTTACAACTTTTCATGCTAATTTTTTAATTTTCCTAGAATTTTTCTTTTGTAACGGTAATTTCAAAGAAGCGAAGCGATCTTATGTTTTACCTGTTCTAATAACATCCCAAAAAAAATTGCAAAATTATCCAAATTACAATCACGTTAATATATGAATGGGAGTACCTACCCAAGTAATAGCGAAACGCTTCTCAAAAATTTAACCCAGATTACCGACACCGCTCACATACACATAACACATTTACAAGTTTCAGACCACACTTCGATCTAGACACATGCAATTTAAAAATACATCATGCCTACGACCACCATTCGTTTGGTCACATCAATCAATTTCGACTAAAAACTCGAAGCGTGTGTAGTCAGGGTTAGACATCAAACAAAAAAATCCTGTCTATTGTTCGTAGTTAGGAGTCGGGTTTCGGGCCGGAGATGATAAACGGTGGTATCGTGTACGGGATATCGATCACAGGTGATTTGGTACCCAGCGGTCAAGATCTAAATTAGTTTCATTATCGAACACGTAGCGTTAATTAAGATATCGGTCATTGTCGCTGGGTGATCGGGGCACATGGTTGGTTACTTTTCTTGTACCTACGTTTCTTCGTTGAATTATCTTGTGGGTTGTTGATTTTTGTTTTTGGGTTCGATGGTTAGTGGTTTTTTTTTTTTTTTTTGACTTGGGCTAAATCGGACTTGTAGTTTTGTACCAAATCACTTTTCTGAAAAGAAAAAAAAATGGGTTTACAACTCGGTTTTCAATGCTAATTAAAATTTTAAACCGTTTTCAAAAGTGTTTTTCACTGTCATTCTAGAACTTTCCACGACACGGTCGGCGATCTAAATTCATAATTTGCTTTCAAGGTCAAATTACTTTTTATCTATGAAAATAAAATTAGAAATTCTCAAGAGTAGTCTGCTGGTCACATTAGTGAAGAAACCGATCCATCTTTTTTTCATTCACATTTGACTGATGATTTGTGGTGTTTAACGACGCACTGGCCTAGAGGTCGGCGTCGATGAGTGATGGGGTGATGATGAGTATTACACAACCGAACGATACGACGCTGTACTGGGACTCGGATGATCCACGTTTAAAGGAGCATAGAACGGTCTTTTCTAACTAATTTTCTTGCTCGTTTAAGAAATATCTGCTAATTGTCTCGTTTCAAGAGATTCTCGATTCCGACTACCACTTACAACTGTAGTGACCAATCAAAATATCAAAGATTTTTTATTTATTTTTTTTCTGTAATGTCAACTAGTTTTGTTTCTTCTCAGTCGTTGGGTTTGCAGTGCAAATGGATCAAAGATGCCCGAGACTTTGAGAGGGCCGTGAGACTCTTATGACTTGATTCGTAAATCATCCACTCTGAATCAAAAGCTAAACTCGTCTTGCGCAGACAATATTTGGTGCAAAAGATGGATGACTGGCCGATCTTGAAAACGTATATGCGGACGTGTTTTAAAATACTTGTAATATAACCTATGCTTTCAAATGTGTGTGTGTATGTGTTTTTTATGCTGGCTTCGTTAGATGGTGCACTAATAACTTTGTAAAATGTTAAATTGGGATTTTGTTTAGATTGATGGTGATTGCATTTATGCAGATGAGATAGCTTTGGCACTTTACTTGAATTTTTTGGTAGATGACTTAATGAAAAGAAGAAAAAAAGTGCGGAACAGAAATCTACAAAAGAAATGTGGAAATGCGTCTAGGAATTAAACTAAGTTTTTACAAAAGTAAAATAAAAATACAAAGACTACAATTTTTCACAAAGAAAAAGCATATTTTTCATAATTTTTTGTACCCTTTGAGATCTATTTTGACACTCACCGAAACGTGTAAGATCCTAACCAGAACTTTTCAAACGCAATTTGAATTCCGTTGTAAAATAGTGCATTTTTCCTTTTTGTTGTACTTTATTAGTTTCCTTCGAAAAGGGGTAACACTTTATGCTTCTTTCGGTACTTCCGGTTAATTCGTGCCGTTAAATTCTGCCTTGGAAACGATATCTGAGAATATCTAATTGACAGTAAGTGCCTGGGAATCTTGTTAACTTTATTAACTTTTGTTAAATCTTCATTTATAACACAACAATCGAACTGATTGATTTCCAAAACGTATCACATTTAGGTTAAGAAGTTTCAACCTTATGATGGTTTTTATACTCGTGTCTACTTGATTTATCCTTAACACAAGTTTTAAGAAAAACTATTTGAAATGGGTTTTGAATGCTAAGTAAAGGGCTACTAAATTTTCCTACTAAATTAGGGAAATTTAGTAGCCCTTTACTTAGCATTCAAAACCCATTTCAAATAGTTTTTATTAAAGTTTCAACCTTATCCTGCAAATATCACTAATATCGTTTCAGCCAGTCTTGGACATTTTGATCAAAAAAATTTCTAAATATTTTGTAAATCTTGACTAAAAAATCCCAAAGAACCGACAAAAAAAACGTAGCGTTTCTAAGGTGTCCTCAAAATTTTACCAAATGGATCAAAAGCAAAAAAAATACAAAAAAAATTATAATCTTTTTCTAAGGACGTCTTCGCTCTGCTCGCTACGCTCATCCGAAAATTCCCAAGTCATCAGTACCTTCACTCTTAGTTTCATTATGCTGAAAAACAGTTCCCCATTCCAAAGCGCAATATACCAGTGGAGATATAAAGTACTAATTGCCAGCACCACTTTACCTAATGGTTTATTACTGTGTATACACAATTTAAAAAAAAAACACTAGCATCCAACCAATTCCTGGCTCAAAACAAGGTAATTACATTCGAAGACTAAATACTTTCGCGCATGTAGGTGTAATGTGTGCATTTCACCAAATTACAAATCGAATTGATTGCTCGATAGCGATCAGGGGCTTGCCATCTGGCGATGTCGCGCTGTCCATGGTATAAGAAGGAAACGTTTGCACTGATTACAGCTATTTGCGCTTATTTTTTATTACATCAGGGCAAAATACCTCTTAATTTTTAGCTATTTACCCGCCCCATGTAAGTATAGTTAATTTTATGTATTGATATACCTGCCATATATCGGCTGTGCCTGGTAAATGCATTGCAAAGTATCTAAATTGAAATAATTATGAGAAAATAGTTAGAATGCTGCCTAATTTTCAATTGTCATTGAGAAAAATGACTGCTTAATGACTTCTTTACAGCGACAAAAATTGTATTGTGTTCCGAGTGTTCAGAAATGTAATTTTGTTATATCTCTCAGGTTAACTACTAGCAGATTTGTTTAATCACAATTAGTGTTTATTAATGCTAACTTTAACAATTGGTATAACCATATATCGATATGTTTAAATAGTAATTATTTTATTGGAGAGGTTTGTTAAAAAAGGACGGCCGAAAGCGCCTTCTACATGGCATCTACCGTTACCACGTGTTGCAGGCTCGTTTGCTTAACAGAAAACTTAACGTACAGGCTGGCCAATTGACTGTACTTATACCTAAGCTATTTTTGTTTAAACTGCCGTCCATGTTGGACCAGATTGTGGTGGTCTGCCATTACAAGCTTTTATAGATCAGTGAATCTTCTTAGAACAGATCCAATATGGATGCAACATTGTATTTACATTCCGATTAACATGAAAAATCTGAACATTTTCAGTCCTATTAGGATGAAATCAATATATTTCACATATTGATATATAATATAATATATATATATACACATATAATAAGATTTCATCCTAATACAGCAACGAATCCAACGTCAAATTGGAGTTATTCGAGTTTGACAGGTTGTGACGAGATATAGCGTCACTAGAATCAGAGTGACTGTGAGTATTCTCAGCCTCATGGTTCTACTCCTTGGAGAACTGTCATTCTCATCAAATACACTAAAATCGTCTCAAAAAGCCGGTGTCCAAGTAGCTCAATAGGTTAGAGCAACACTCGCGATAGGTAGAGATCGGGGTTCGAGTCCCCGTTTGGGCATCAATTTTTGAGACGGTTAGAGTGTTGTTAATAATAAAAAAATGATCAGTCCTAGTTTTAGAAGCTTGTTTTTCTGGTTGTGATTCTGGTTGATTTTGGACTCGTGTTCCTTTCCAGTCAAAATGTACTTTGGTATGGTTCGTGGACTATACGGCCCTAACTTCTTTATGGACGCAGCAGCGTGCCATCTTGGAGCACCAAAAACACAGCGAAAAAAAAAAGTTGGTTTTTAATGAACTAGGATTGTTTAAATACCAACATCGTTCTTGAATATTTTTCTAAGAAGTAAGATATTTTAATTAATTTCGATGCAACTGTGGATTGTTGCGTCTTGAAAGCTGAGGTCAGCTTGACGTTCCTGCTGTGTTCTTCGCAGAGATGTCTTGACCTTTTCCTGTCAGTCACAGGTCGCTCAGAGTTAGGCAATGCTCTCGACAGAGCTGGCGTTTCAATTTGATGATTTGTAATAAATCATTTTGTTTCCGAAGGTTTCTTTAATTTTTTTTGTGCCTTGGATTCGGATTTGTTTGTAAATTGTAATTGGTTATTTTATTATTATATTTTTTTATTATTATTTGAGTCGTACAAATGTGAAAACGGGTTGTTATTTTCGCTGTTTTCTGTATGTGTTTTCGTAGAATCTTTCTGTTCGTGTTTCGTTCAACAGAGTTTAAAACGAATCCACGAATTTAGGTAATTTTAGTTAATTTTTCACCACCTGGAATGCAATTGACTGTTTCGCACTTTTAATAACAGCGATAGCAAACGGTAGCCGGGCTCATTTTCTACAATTACAGACAAAATTTCACGTTTTTACTCAAAAAAAAAAGTACTATTTTCCTTATTACTAAAAAAAAGCTCACCTTTTCGTATAAAAATGAGCCTATTTGATCTATTTTCCACCGGCCTACTGACTTCAGTCGTCCGAACAAAGTAACATCGCATCTCTTCAGCAAAGAAATAAACTACCATCACAAGAACCGGATGAAATCTTTCCCATTCCAATCGCAACTAGAGATAGCACCGCGATGCAAAGAAACGAAAAACTCCCACCGCATGCTCCCTCATCATCTTCATTAAGCTACAATTTTAATGAATTCAATACACATTCGTTTTTGCTACCAATTCCTGACCGAACCATCTCGCCGGACGCGCGTCGGCCACTTGTCTATTTCGACCGCGATCCATCAGGAGGTGAAAGGTCACGTTCGGTGGTCACTTAAAAGCAGGAGCATTTCGTCATGACAGCCGTTCACGACGAATCGTGAATCGACCAGCTCAGATCTGTGCTCTGGATATCTAGGATCCTTATAATAGGTTCATGACGTACGATATCTCGAAGCTGTCTGGTGCGGTTCAAAGCAGAAAAAGCAAACCGAAAAAAGTTGTGAATCATCATTTTATTGACGCGATGGCACGAGTCGGTGAGATTTTGAGCGCGGTCGATGCAAGAGGATTGGAGATTTGATACTGTTTTGAAAACGCCGCCGACGCCGCTGTTAAAAGGTTGCCATGTCTTTGCGAGCACGCGGCTTTGATGTGGCGTTTGCGTTGATTGATTTCCGATACGAGAGCAAAAAAAAGCTAGTTCACGTCGCTGTAAGTTACCAATCTTTTAAATATCTTGTAATGGAACTAGAACTGCTCTTTCCAATCTATAGATATCATGATTGTGATGGAACGGGATTTGCGTGGCTCCAGACACAAGTTCATGACTTGAATATTTTGAGAGAACGGTAGCTTGTATATTGACGGGCGCGATCAAATGTTCAACTGTGCTACACAGAGTAGATAAAGTGTATCCCAAAAAACAGAGGTGCATCAATTTTAAAGACCCTCTAGCCACGATCCTTTGTTCATGTGTTTCTAGAAATCAATATTCATCTCTGAAATAGGCTGGCTGTCAGAATGATATAATTTGTCTGCGTTGTCCGATGTATCTCGTACCCAGAGTAGCGAATTAACTACCCTTGAGCTCTGAAATGTTATTTCTGGTGTCTATCTTATGGGAAAGGTACGGGATTTGGCAAAACAGTTTACATATTAGAGTCAAAAGAGATTGAAATGTTGACACATGACAAGATGAAACAGTAACCGAGCAAAAACCCTGCTAATTTGAACTTGAACATAAAAAAAAACCAATCCATTTCCGTTTTTGGTACTTACCATAACCAGATTATCAACGTCTGATCGTTAGAGCAAATGCAAACTGTACAAATAAAAGTAGTTGGCCTGGCATCACAATGAATCTGCCAAACTAATTCTGGTGCTCCTGGAACGATGAACTCCCCAAAAAATACCCGCCTGTCTACCCGTCCAACAATGGGAATATGCCACTTCATTACTGGCGCCCGTAGTACTCCTCATTAATGATCGCTGATCATTGCAATTAATGCTCGGTAAAAGAGGAACGTAATGATGCCATCAATAATAACTATTCCACACTTATACATAAGAGTATTTCCTAATTCATTATCCATGCATTGTGCCTTGGTGCTGCAGCGTCCTCGCTTATGACACGTATACGATGTGGTTAGCTCGAGACGGAATTGGACGCTTCTTGCCGCCAATTGTGACTTAATATTGGGAGTAATTGGAGGTATGCTTGCTAATTAGTGAAATGATTATTCTGAAAATCGAATCGGCCGGTGATTGTCCGGTGGTGGTTTTTTTCTTTCGTCCGACTGTTTCGTTCCCGCGGGCCGAAAATGCCGAAAGTGTTCTCGGAATGATTTCTTGGCGCGGCTTCGGACTGAATCAAAGGCTGGGTGTGATTATGATATTTCTTGATCGAATTCTGTCGACTAATCTGAAGTGAGAGATCATTTTGCCAGGTCGCTGGTATCGCGAGGAAATTGTTTGTACAGTTAGACGAAACTTAAGATGGAAGAAGATTTGTTTTCATTTTCTTTAATTCGGATTTTTGTTTCGTAATGACATGACAATGGATAATTTCGTAATCGAATGCGGTACAAGTGCAGTGAAGGAAATTAGATCATGAGAGTGGTTTGGCCATAGGGTTAGACGGGCGAACAGTGGGGGTCTTGGGTTTGAGAGACAAATTGGAGCAATTACCTTGTTGGTAACGAATGATTAATAATGTGCTCGTCTCGTTGTGGGACGAACTTCAACATGCAACGATTAGATTAAATATGGCGTGCAATTAGGCCAAGTTTAATCATAAATTTATCACGATGGGCAGTTAACTCACTTGTAAAAGAACTGTACTTCACTAAATGGTTACCGTACACATGTAGATATTATAATCTATTTATAGATTGGAAGATTTTTTGGTATTTTTGGTGTTTCTTCACATGTGAGCTGAAACCATCAAACGCAGAAATGTAGGTAAAAATGCATAAAAAATGCCAACCCAAACCTGGATAGCATTACCGGGAACCAGTATCGGGAAACAGGAATGTATTTCATAATTGTTTAGCCAATTTCGGCTCTTTTGCAATACATATAGATGAATCATGTTTGCAAGCTTTTAACAAATTCCGCTTTTATTGCCGTTTACAGAAGGAGAATATATAAAAAGTGACTAAAACCACACGGTGCACGCAGAAAATTGTTGGCAAAATCTTGAGATGTTTGAGATATATTGATAAAATGAGCGATACTGCTGAATCCCCCTGATCATGAGGATCAATGTCGGTAGTTTGGGAAGAGACCGCTGCAACATTGTGTGCTAGCTAAGTCCACTTACCATAACCGCGAAGAATTGTGCAAGATGCCCAATAAAGGAGGTGAGGAACTTGGTATTGAGGATAGAGTAGGCATCTTCAAATTGGGAAACTATTTTTAGTTTTTTGTGCGAATTTAGTGAGTGAATTTGTATATTTATTTACAGGTAAAGAAGATTGGTTATTGAGTAAAATATGTTTAAAAGGTTTTTAATATTGATTTTACAGCAAATTTAAAATGTAATGTAAGAGGCGAAATCTGATTAAAATTGCAGACGCTTGCATGATGCGCGGGGTATTGCATTATTAGGCACACTAATTCCCTCTCCCCCTAAACGGGGACTCGAACCCCGATCTCCACCTATCGCGGATGCATCAATATTTAAAAGGGTAGTCGTTTTTCTAATAATAAAATATAATTGGCATTTATCATAGACTGAACTTGTATCTAAAATTTACAGATCGTTTTCTTAAATATTAAATTTGAAGCATTGAAATCTCTAGAGCGTAAAACTCTCATAATTGTCTCTAATTTTTCTATTCTATCTACCTATTACTTTTTGACATAGAATGGTTACAGAATGGCGATTTCTTTCAAATTAAGTCTGAATGATATAAAACATGAGGTTTAGTCGCTTGTAGATTACTAATACCCAACGTTGACTAAAGCTATTTTCTCTAATTGATGCAAACACATCTTGCTACAATTCCCCATCGGTCGCCTTCTCCACAAGTACACCGCAACACCAACTTTTAATTGGTCTGCATGCAGAAGAATTACTCAGATAAAACGCGCGAAGATGAGTATTGGAATGTGCTTAGCGACAATCTTGCATGGCATGCCGAAAGGTGGGTCAGAGATGCTCCTTGGTAACGGTATCTCACAGGTGTATGGATCTCGTTCGGTCGCAGATGCAATGAGACGCTTTTACTTTACATACATTTGCATTCGAACGTTTTTTTTTTTCTTGTCGCGGTCTTGCGTCAGCGGCGTCGGAATCAAACCAGAGCAAACCAATATTACACTTTTTCTTCGTGGACATGTGACGGTTATGAGTTTTAGTTGGGTTTGTGTTCAGTTTATGCAGGTCACATGACGTTAAAATCACCGTACTACCATAATGTTAAACTGTCGTTGCTGAAAATGGCCACCAAATGTCTACTTTACCGACAAAAAACGAGGACGCTACTAGGTAGAGCCACTAGTTTCGACGATTACTCGCATTTAAGACTGGTTCACGCTCAATTACTCTTTATTAATGTTAACCTGAACGATTGATATAAAAATATATATATGTTGAGTTGTAATTATTTTAATATAGAGGGTTGTTAAAAAGGACGGCAGCAAACGGTATCGGGTGGCAGCTACCGTTACCACGTGTTGCCGGCTCGTTTTCTCAGCCAAAATGTTAACTTTGGCGATTACCTTCTGACAAAACCTATACACTCAATGGTACTAAACTTTACATGCCTTCAAGTTAAGAAATAGTTTTGGACAATTTTTATGAAGGTAGCGACATGAGCGACTTGATTTTAGTTATCTTCATAGTATTTTATCTCCTTATCTGAACGGTGATAACATTTATAATCAGATTCAGAGAGAACAAACTTGATTGGTACGAATTGATTGTATCTTCATACAATACATGTTGTTGCATGGATCATGTTTAGTCAGTTTTAGGTCACTCAATAGTATTATAATACCATCTTCACCTTTGGTTGATACCTTTTTTCGCCACATAAAAGTCTTACTTAAAAAAGCACACCATCTTCGTTTTTAATTTAATTTTTTTTTTATGAGTAGCAAATAGCTACTACCAAAGACACACTCTTACTTTCTAAACTAAACATTTTTTCAAGGGTTTTGGGGGTTTATCTCTGGTCGAGTGGATCAAATGGGGATAAGGAAAACTCCAAAAAGGGTTCTTTCGTTGAAAAAAATCTATCTTGGGTAATTAGATATTGTATAAAGCGAGGTTTTGTAACGATTGTAATTTGTTGCAGATGCTTTTTGGACATTGGCCGTTCTCGGGAGAATGCTGACGTACATTTTCGATACTTGCAAAGGTAAGTTTCAATTTTCCATAAAAAATGCAAGACATTTTTAATGTGTATTACATTATAACATTTAAGTTTTAAATGCTTGTTAGGTTGTGCAAAGAAGTCTTCAACAATTTCACTTCAAAATGGAATAGAATCAGAAATGCCAGCTAATATTTACATTGAATTCAATCAAGTGTTTGTTATTACTTAACTTAACCTATTCAACCTATGCACACATAGAAGTAATTAACAACAGAACATGAACTTTAAAACAAAGCTTTAACAGAACCTATTCACTCACTTGCATTCTATTTTATTGGTACAGACAATTGAAAATGAACCAATCCGATTGTTTCCACTAAGAGAGTAACCATTGACCATCAATCATACGAAGCCCGCGGCCCATCCTTACATTCGTTGCCACTAATTAATATTCGACGCTTCGAACGAGTGCTTTACAAAACTAATTTCCATTCACGCAGAGTCTCTAGCTTTGCAACCAGAGCAAGACGACAACCACCAAGACAAACATCTTGGCGGGATACTGTTGCAGTGGCGGCTAGTCGAGGAATCTAGACATTTGTTTCATTTTGACATTTCAGATGCCAGAGGAGAAAGAAGGATTATTTTCGGAAACGTATTTAAGTAAAGATTTGTATGAACTTATTTAAAAAAAATTGCATGTTTGGCGTTTTAAATATTAGCAAAATCAAACAAAGATTCCAGTTTTTCTGAATATTACCCTACAGCTACAACATAATCGATTCTAGCTTCAATAGCATTACCGTTTTTCGGAGGAAAAATCAAAGAGAAATCAAAATTTTTTAGAGAACGAAGCTTTTCGTACTTTTTTTTCGTAGCACAGTAAGTGCGACAACGTAAAACGCAATGGTTCTCAAAATAATTGAGCGACCTTGAGCGGCTCAAGGATTTTCAATGACCTTCGACTGAACTTTTCAAGGCCGTGCTGGGGTCGGGGTGTTGTCTAAAATTCAGTGTTACGTAGAATCTGAGTTTTAGATCACAAATATTTGAGGAATTAAGGAACCAATCAAATGGGTCACACCAGCGATTAGCAGTAGCCTCCTGACCCTTCAATCTACAAGTAAAGCGTCAAATACTTATTAAATTTACATTCTTAGAGAGTTACTTCTGCAAATATTTACAGTGCCAAATTTTTGTTTCAACGACATACCCAAACACACTTACCGACTTACGGTCGTAAAGTACCGATTCTTCCACGTAACGTCGCCACTGTTGTTCAAAAGGTGAGATACTTTCTATAGATATCGTAACGGCCGTTTCACTCGCACGGAATTAGAACATTTCATTTAGTCGCAAAGTTTATTTAACATCAGTCACAATTGTCGAGTCAATCACGTATAGGCGAATGCAGCGCTATATGCGAGTACAGGTCCGCTGCCTGCCAATTATACTAATGACCTTTTAAAAAAATAACTAGGAGGTGTGAAAAAAGAAAATGTAAACTCATCTGAGATTTGAACCACGTTGTCTGTGTGTGTTTTTTTTGCTTCCTCTGCCATGCATCTATCTATCGCTTAGTTGTTATTTTTGTGTAACAATCTGATGCTCTTAAGTTGACTGATTGGATGACAGATGATTTTTTTTGTGCTTATTTCGACGATGGAAGCTTTCTATTTGTTCTTTTGTTGTGTGTAGTTTTATTCGGATGGGTCAAAGGGGATTTCGAAGTCTTTTCAGGAAGGAAATTCGTTGCGTTCTAGTCTCTGTGCATAGCCAAGTATTAGGATGAAATCTTATTTAAATTGCAAACGCTTGCAATGCGCGGGGTATTTTAGTATCTTTATTGGTTTAAGTAAACAAGGTTCGTGGAGACTTATTTTCCTGAAATTCGGACAGAGAAGAGTTTTTGTGCAATTCATTATTAGGAACACTAATAACCTCTCAAAAATAGATACCCGAACGGGAACTCGAACCCCGATCTCCACCCGCGACAGGTGGAGATCGGGATTCGAGTTCCCATTTTGACATCAATTTTTAGATGTTATTAGTGTTCCTAATAATAAAAATACCCCGCGCATTGCAACCGTTTGCAATTTACATCAGATTTCACGCAGTTTTTATGCATATTTCTCCTTTCATAGCATTATCAAGTGAAAATACAAAATTGAATTTACATTTTTAGGCAAATCTATCTTTGGCGAGATCGATTAGCAAAATTGATGATCCCTTCTAGACTCATCTACGTTCCAAGATCTTTTGTAAGAAAGCTCCTTCGCCTCCGTCACACAATTTGACCCTAAAGTTCAAAGTGTGTAATAAAAGTCGGTAGTTGAGTCTCGCACACATCGGTGAAAGCTCATGGGCAAGCAATAAAATCGCACACACTCGACTATCTACTCGGCACACAAAATATAATCTGTCTGTGTCGGTAACTAGGAAATCAGTCCCTCGAGTTCACCATTATATACACCTTCGTACTAAGTAATTAGGAGTTGCACCATCACTCGATGGCTCATTTTGATATCAATATTGGATGAATGGAGTCCAAAGTAGCAGCTCAACGATTCGCTATCTTGCGAGAGCTTGAGAGAGCTTGAGAGATTACTGAAAAAGTTGTGTTTCATTTCAAAATCGCTCCGAAGGTGTGGTGATTACTTTTTGATCGGGATTTTTCATCCAGTTTCAGGAAATTTCAAAACTTATTTTTTTTTTAAAGACTTTTTTTAATAGGGGTTGTCCAAAAATATTTGAATCATGTCTTTCACATCCCGTTCACAACCAAGTTCTGTGACTTTTCATACAATTTTGGGCTATCGTTCTTCATAATTAACTTCGTAACTTAAGAGGCTGAAATGGAAATCGGTGCCGAATCTAACAGCGTTAGCAGCCAAGCAGTATAACTTAGCACGTATCAAGCCATCTTTCACATCAATCCCATCGATTGGTTTTGTCCCGTAAGAACAAAACGCATCCGCACTGGCATTTGGCGTGAAAGTTAAATGGATTTTAATTGACGGTGTGTACCTGTGTATGTGCATGTATGTGTATGTGTTTTATGGTTATTTGTTCGCGTTTGAAGTAGTAGGTATACGTGGTACGAGTTCGCACCGGGGTCATTCGGTACCTCTATAATGCTCCTCCGTGTGTGTGATTTGATGCACCTTTATATCGCCGCTCAAGTATGCCGGCGCAGTAAATGAGCACTTTTCCGCGCGGCGCAATGCAGGGTAATTGCGCGGTGTTTGCGGGATTGTTTTATTGTTTCTGTAGAGGACTCATACACATGCGATATGGGCTTTTGTGTCTCGGGGAAAATGAAGTCGGTGTATGCGGTGGGATCTCATATGGTTGCCGGCTTTTCTGAAGACTTTAGGAGTGTTTTTGATAGTCATTCTACTCGTGATTCGAGGCGATTTCTTCGAAGAGGATGCAATTTTGGAGAAGAAAATTTGGGCCTTTTTAGAGGGTAAAACACTAGAGGTGGTTAGATATTATTTATGATGTCAGTTTCTACTCGTGTCTTCCAGTTCCCGTTCATTTCAAGGCGATTTCTTCAACAAAGTCGTACAATTTTGGACGTTGTGGACGAAAATGTTTGGTTTCTTCGGTGGCTGGTGTGTGGGTTAATTGCTATTTTTTTCAAATCCTATTTTTCTTCTACGTGGAGTAGGTTCAGCGAAGCCAAGCTTCTTATTAGAGCTTAAATAAAAGTTCCCTAAGCCAAAATTTCAGAAATTGCAAACGACCTTTCTGGCTCACATGAGAATTAAGACATATCTGGCATTTTTCCTGGGTAGTGCATTGAAGTCTCCACGTTAATGCTACACACATTTCTTTAGTGCGTCCAACCCATTATTCACTTCATGCCATGATTATACTTTTTGGAATCCGTTAGATTATTTTCAGTTTTGACAATGCATTTTCACTATGATAGATTTAATTGATTTTAGATTTTGGATATCAATATATTGAATTGTTTCTCGTTTGTCAGAACTTTGCTAGACACCTATAAAACAAATTTAACCAAGTATTATTTTTGAAAAGCATGAATAAATTTAGTACAAAATTTAAGAAAATGTCATTTTAAGAGTAAAATAATGATAATCAGGCCACACCGATAAAAAAAATACCGATTTCCATTTGTTTCGAGTCACATATACCTAATCATGGTATTCAATTATTCATGTAATCTTTTATCAAAGCATAAGAATGGGAACATGTTCAAACTATGTAAGGGTATATCATCGAACTAAAAAAGATTACTGAAACGTAATAGGTTACAATTTGATTTATATTTTGAGGCCGGCACGCAATCTTGCAAATCGAATTCGGCCAATTAAAAACAAATAGACATCGCTGACAGGCCCGATAATCACTGACTTGGACACCTCAATTAAAGAGCTGTAGACAACAATTTGCACAACACCCACTCTAATCGGGTTGTCATATGCACCAATAACAATGTGGAGCTCTGGGTCCGGAAAGTTCGTTATAGTGCCTCAACCAATCGTTAATCTAATGAAACGTCCTGCAATTCCCTATGACAGTGTGTTCAGGCGGGTAGTATATGGTCAACAATTAGAAAATACAACCGGTGAAAAGACTTAAAAATTAAAAAGCCCTCAAAACTAAATTTTGTACGAGAAAAATTAGACAAATCCCAACAGTTCCAGTTCAGAGCTTTATTCTAAAGTATTTTTTTAATAGAAATATTTGCGTAGTTCAGGGCAACGTAGTGACATCTTGCAGAGTTATAAACTCACCTTTTAATTGAACCTCTCGAAAGCATGGATTTGTGGTGGAATCATGTTATTCACGTTGAACCGTCCTTCGGAAGGGAAGTTAAGCCGGTGGTCCCCTTGGCGCACTTTGACTTAAGTAGGCTAAGTACTAGCACTGGTTTTTCTCACCTCCCCTCTAGACTATATTAGGTTTATCGTAAAACACAGGATCTGTTTTCAAGATAGTGTTCCGTTAAACAGATTTTTGGTCTGTGTCAACATTTCGTCCTCACTGATGCGCCGCCTTCAGGACTCGTCAGGACGATGCTATCAAAATGTTAGCAATAATATTTCTTCAATTTTTGTAAAAGCATTATTCCGAAACAACCTCCTGGCAATTATTACCGGAGCAAACCGCCCCCGCCACAACGGCCTCGCGTGCAGACTTTAGGCCTTCTCCTCTAGACGGTCTCTCGATGCCTCTCACTCAACGCTGCTTCATTATAATCATGAACCAGACTGAAAACAAATTAAATAAATATTTTCTTTTCTATTTAACTTGTTATGTCTACTAATTTCCGAGTAATGTGTACCATAGATCAATCGAAATTTAAAAACAATTTTCGCCTCGTCGTGTGTTCGGTTTTTTTTTAATTTTTTTTTTTCGTACTAATAAGAATGTTGGAATATATCATCTTAACGAGAAACGTTTTCTTGGATAATTGATAACAATTAACATTTTAGACGAATTCGATGTGCATGTGATGTTGATGTAGATTTCGGTCGTCGTTTCCCATCGAATTCATTCGAGGCAAAGTCGTGATTTGGAGCGCTATGCCCGAAAATCAATTCTCTCTCTCTTCGAAAAAAAAAAAAGTAACCATCATTTCTCACGCTATTGTGAGTCTTAACATCTCGCAAGAGCGGCCCGCTATCGTGTATCGGGCCTCCGAACATATGATTATCATATTTGAACGGTATATCTCCTCCATGTGGTAGGTTTATATACATGAACGGAGGGGAAAACGAGGTATCGTAGTTGTTATTTATTTTTTTTATCGATACTCCGTGCTCGGTAACGATGTGTCATATTTTATTCAATTTGACTTAATAGGAAGATTGAAATTATGATGATTAGTTGAGTATAGCAGGAGATTTATAAAATAGGGGTCTCTATGGTGCTGCGTTGATGGCCGATCGAGATCGGATCGGTACGATTTCGGCGAGATATATATGAGAGGATGGCTCGATATCGTGTGCTATTATAGAATCAAGCAGTCTAATTTAATTTCAGATGCCGCTGTGACGGCGTAATTATGTTATCGAAAGATTATTTATGCGCGCGATCGTAGGAAATTGATTTAGCCAAATTATAAAATTTCTTTCGTTCTAAAAAAAAAAACACATAAAAAATGAAACGAGAGAGATTTTTGATAGATTCTTTTTGCAATTTTTAGTGCATTATAGTTCAAAAGTCAAATATTTTATGCGTGAAATTAGATTTATCCGGGACGTTCAATTAAAATCATGATTAAATAGGGTTAAGTGTTGGTACATACTTGATTGACGAGGTTTTTACTCTAAAAAACAGTTCCTAGCACTTTTAGACGCGAAAACTTTTCGTTGCCGTTTCAAATCTACCTTCACCATTCAACATCTAAAGATGCTCTATCCATATCAGAGAAAAAAAAATGTCATTCTTAAACCCATGTCGCATTTAAATCAAAGGTATCCGCATCACAACACTAAGATCTATCATTCCGGTCCATACCTAAAAAAAAAAAAAACCACAAACTTGTACGCCGCCGCTTTCGAAGGTTCCATGTGGTCCAGGACCACTCTACATAACACCAGCAAATGACTAATAAACTAGAAGAGCTTTTCGGGTACTGGCGACAACAAAACAAAGGCAAAGAAGTCGAGAGAGAGACAATAACAAAAAAAAACTTGTCGGTCGTTTGTTCGTAAAGCGGGGAATCATGTTGGGTATCGCGAGTCGCGGTGAGATTACGGGAGAGGTACGTGGTTATGTTGGCAGGTTTGTTTGTTGTTTTTCGCCCGGGTCGCTTAGGTTGGTGGTAATGGACGTTATTTGGTGGTGTTTAGTACGGCTGTGCTCACCGGGTTATCTGCGATCTTGGATGTGGAATAGTTATGTGATTTTTAGTTTGACAGGAGTTCTAATTTGAAATGGTTGTTTTCGGTTGGTGGTCGTTATCTTTGTCAAATTTATTGATGTTTGTTTTGGAATAGGATTTAATGCCGTAGCGTTAAAAACGTTTGTATTTATGGTTTTTAAGTAACCTACAGTCTAGCCCGTGAGAGAAGATACCAGATTACGGATTGTCACTCAACATTGCTACCAACTCGTGGATGAAATTTCAGTTATGATTTTAGTGGCAGAATATTTATAAGATCGACATTATAGTTCCCTCGATTACAAGTTGTAGAAACAATATTTGAACAAATCGCAAATCAAAGACAAACGCTTCAGAGGAAAATAAAAATGACAGACATCAGTGAAGATGTCTGGTAGTGTTTTTAAAAATTACAGTTGGCTCGCATGTCACCCCTTGCTAAACGGAGTTTAAGTCTCTTCATTAATGATATTACTCTGTTAAATTATATTATGTAATCTTGGGTGTTTTCAGAGCTTAACGAGTATCTTCGTTTAATTTCCTATCAAACCCTCACCCCTAAAACCTCACAAACCCCTTTTAGTTTCAGCCAAAAACTGCAAGCGTTTGGAAAATAAGCTAGGTTTTTTTTACTAGCAGAAGTTCAATTTGTAAATAGCTGAATATGGTTCATAAGTCATCGTGTCTTTGAGCATTTTGAGCCGTGAGACTTCATTTCTCATCAAATGCGTGTGGTCACTGCTGCACTGTTTTGATTGGGAAAGACTTGGCTGCGAATTAGCTGACTCGAAGAATATGATAAGTTCCTGAATCTAAGAAATGCCATAACGCATAGCCCATATTCATGTGTACATACAGCCCATGACAAGGTTGAATGGTACCCACTTATAACTACTTTCAATTTCATAGACATTGAAATGAAATTCATAAAAAAATATATATACCGGCACATTAATTAAGTTCATCCAACATCAACTCACTTAACGAGCGCTCACGGTATCCGCTCATTAATTAATCTGCCTTGATCACGAATCCCACCAAAAATCTTTGAAATCATATACCACAGACGTCCTCCCCTACTGTCAAGTATGGCACTCCGACAAAACTGCTGCGGACACGTTCGTACAACTTCTCACACGTGGTAAGAGGGTGTTGACCAAACCAGCCGGAGAGATATGCGTCTTTACTTTGTTAAGAGTGGCTATCTGTCGTCATATCTTGCAAATTAAAAAAAAACACACCTAATCAAAAATAAATATTTCAGCTGTACTATTTGTATTACTCTGTGGAGGAGAATGGATTTGCGTTTTGTAAGTATTGTTAGTCTTAAAATACACTAGACTTACTGCTGTTCTAGGTCTAGACAAAGAATTAACCCCGAATATCTAATATCTAGGTATAGAAAAATTACCCTACTTGTATGCAAAGTTTTTAAAACTTTTTGACTGAATTTCTCTTCTAAGACAAGCTTATTGAATCGTATCCTGGATTTCTTATTTTACACAACATTTTAAATATATAAGAAAATATGTTTAACGGTAGTAAGTCTCTAGAGATTAGAAACGCTCTTTTGACACTTTTTATACGAGTAAAAACATAGTGAAAATATTTGCGCTTTGGAAAATAGTCAAATTTACAACAATTTTTACATATTTCTTTCTTACCAACAATTTAACTCATTTATTCAGCAACAACAGAGAGTATAAAACATTAAAAATACCCTTAAAATGTTGTAAAAACTGTCGAAGTTGCCATTTTTACCATAAATGCCAGTGGAAACGAATGCATATGGATAATTTTGACACGATATCTTCTCTGACTGGCACGACTCATAACAACATGGTGGCTTTGAACGGAAGATGCCCACTCTAAGAAAGCCCCGTCAAAGACTCAGCTCATCACGCCGACGAAATGGGTGCCGCACGGTGCTAATCACAATGATTAAAGTGTCTGATGGACACCGGATGAGCGGCCAAGGGTGTCAGCACCGTAGGTATCCTACTGCTAGAATTAAAACATTACACCTTGCCGCTGCTAAAATTAATCTCGCTCTCGACCCGAAGCAACTAATCATTTATCAGATTTAGTGTTGAAATTCAAAGAGTTCCCGGTAGAACGTCGTATGTGGAAAATTTATTAATTTCTGTTTAGCTGTTTTCACGTGCTTTTGAGTGGCTATAATTTGGTGGTTTTTTTTTTTACAGTTAATACCTAACTCGTTTTTTTTTTATGTGAATTATAAAAGTAACGATCGCCATGGCTTTTTCAGTGTTTCAAAAGGGAACAGAAGTAAAACGTAGGATGGAAATCTGTTTAAATTTGAAAAACAAGCCTATAAGATTTCCAAACACTTATACTGTCGTGGTCGCCCCTTAAAAAGTCACATAGGTATCTATGCTAAAATCCAAATACAATGACTTATCGCCTATAAAAGAAACATACCAAATGTATTTATTATAAAATCCAGCCCTTAACAATGAAATACGATAGACTCCAATACGAGACTTTTAAAAACATCTCGCTTTATTTTCCTCCTGTGTGGAACTCAAGATGTCCCATACCGATCGGAACAACAGAAAGCCAGTATATAAAGCACCCTACAACACACGCTCTCCATTCTATACCGCTCAGCAATGGGCCCAATAAATCTCTTCGGCCAAGCCGCTCGGTTTCGGCACAGTCTTGGTCCACTGACTCTGTTGATTGTCCGTTTGTTGGTAAACAAGGTGAATGCAATTGAATGAGTCTATTCGAAGCCAGCGAATCGAACGTGAGGCACTTGATTGCTGATTTACTACCGATATCTAAGCAGATTTCATGTCTTCAGCGTTGTTGGCGATTTGAAGATTAGGTGTTTGGACGGAGCCCTTGTGAAAAAGCGTGCTGTTTTGGGGTTTGACTTTTATATAGGGGATGGTTTTGTTGATTATGTAGAGTGATATCGATGTGTTGTCGCTTCGGTGAGTTCTGGTGCGCCCCGTTGGAGAATCGATTCAGATTTTTTGGTGTGAGAATGTTTGGATACAATACGATGATGGACTGGCAGATCGAGTGGTTCATCCTTCCTTGTGTCGGATTTTCAAAGGGGGTGAGACGAAGTTACAAAACGAACCTGGAGCTTTTTTTTTGTAATATCTTTGAAAAAGAGCTTGTTCGTGTTTTTGGTTATTTTTGAGAGAGCTACGAAAGTTTGATACTAAGTTATATCAAATGAACAATGTACCACTAAGATATTTTAATAAAATTAATTTAATCACGATGGTCTCTAACGATGGTAGAAAGCTTACCTATGAAGAGAATCGCGCATTCAACTCACCATGCTAGGGTGCAGTGCGTTGGAAGTCTCCAATAGCATGTTCATTTAAATTTACTAAATTTTCAGATTTTTTAATTCAGTTATACTTCATATTGAGCTCTAAGATTAATTTACTGAATTCAGCTGACCCATCTTTGCCAGATATCTAATTTCATTAAAAAACGCTTAAATATGCTAGCCAGCAATAATTGAAGTAGATTGTAAAGAAAAAATGCACATTTAAAACAATTTTATCAACGACAAACATTTTGCCAACACTTAAATTGGCAAGACCCCAAAAGTAAACCAATTTTCACGAGGAGAAACTCTGTAAAAACAAACGCTTCTTCAACAATAACTATAATTTAGACAGATTTATACAGATTTATGTCACACGCTCTTTTCGAAGAGTTTAAATAAGGACAGTCAGACGAATGTCCATGGCTAGACCACCCCCGGCAAAATTACTTTTTCCCAATCAATCATTCAAAGACAATGTATTCAAAAGCGGACCCAATTCCAAAGAACTCTCAGCCAATACGATCTAGCCTCGATGGCTCGCGATTCTTCAGCGCGTTCCATGTGAAAGCATATTGCATACATCTACAGAGGTCATAGGTCATCGATGGCAATAGCATACCGCGCAGACGATGCTGGCTTGTCGCGTACACCGTATTGCCATATACGGTTTAATAGCCGCAGTACTTTGCTCCACTCGCACCGTACGCCGTATGCCGTACGCCGTACCGATGTCCGAGACGTCTCGGGAACAATACGCTGTTGGTTTGTGTGTGTGCGTGTGCGTTGAGGTGGTATGGTCGTCGATGATTTCGCGGCTTGTGAAGGAGTGGGTATGAACTGGCAGAGACTAGTTGTTGCAGACGCATTTAAATGCTGTTGTTAGGAAGCATTGTGACAGAACTTTGAGTTTAAGTTTAAAACAAGAATAATTTTACAAACATACATATTTTTAAAATTAATATTTGGTCATTTCATAAGAGAAAATGCAGATTGTATCGTTGCAAAGACCCTTATAACTATATAACTAGTGCTAAGGTTACATCAAGTAGACATGAGTCCAAAAACAATCATAACTAGCCCCTATAGTCGTAAACATTAGAAAAATGCGACGATTTGAAGAAAAAAAATGCGTGTATACTTAAAATGGGAAAAAGAGCTCGCAAATTAAGCGAAATTTCTTGGTTTCACTCAATTTTAAAGCAAATCTTTATAAAATCAGGAATAGAATCATTGAAAACTGATTAAAGTACCTATCCCATGAATGAAAACTGAGTACACATCTCTTTTCCGGTGCTGAAAAGCACTGGGTTAAGGCTTCCTATTCCAGCAACGTCGACACTAGAATACTGTGTGGTTTCCATGTCTTGGGCAGAGTACGTGACACCAAGGAGACGTCGCGACGAAGACGTCGGTGTGTCTTCTTCTTTGGAGGCCGATTTGTGGCACAGGTCTCAAGCTGAGACAGCTTCGTTGACGTAGAGTAGTTGTGGAGCTCTTTAGTTGAAGCGTTGAAAGTGCAGTTTAAAGCTATCGCCCTGCAGTATGGGAGAGTGGGATTTTGCCGAATTTAGTTCAAAAAATGATCATGATTCAAAAATAAACCCAAAAATGGCAAAAACTTTTGCATATCACAACTTTTTTTCTTTTCAAAAATCAATAAAATAGTCTGGATAACTTACCATCAATGAACGATTAAATTTTGGAGCAGACTAGGATATTTTTACCGTTTCTTTGCTCTTTTAGGTAGGTAACCAATCATTATTAGGATCAAATTCATTAAGATTATTTTCTGTCGTATATTTCAAAGCTTTTAAGAAAAGAAACATTGAAAAAAAGCTGACGGCATTGTTTGTTCGTAAATAATTTCAATATGGTTGAAACGATGAAAGTTTTGTTTGAAGTTGATGTCTTTAGGTTTCATTTTATAGCCAGTTTCACTGTAAGCAAGGGGTTAGGTTAGGTTAAGTTAGGTTAGGTTAGGTTAGGTTAGGTTAGGTTAGGTTAGGTTAGGTTAGGTTAGATTAGGTTAGGTACCGAACGGTTTGGCGTGTTGGAAACACCGGTTCTCGTGAGATCACCGAAGTTAAGCAACACTGCGCTGAGTCAGGTTTTGAATGGGTGACCATCATACACATGACCAGTTCTGTTCGGGAGAGAGGTTGGAGGGATGAAAGTTAGTACAGCAACTTCATTCGCCTTGCTTATCAACCTCTCGACAGTATGGATTTGTGGAAGAAATCCTGCTGTTCGAGTTGTACCGTCCTCCGGAAGGGAGGTTAAGCCGGTGGTCCTCTTGGTGCTCTTCTACAGGAGTAAGCTACGAGCCAGCACCGGGTTTCCTCTCCTCCCTTCTAGGCTAAGTAAGGTTCATCATCATCCTCATCATCATCCACTCATTCACCGACGCCATTAGACCAGTGCCGCAGGGCCAGTTGTCAAAACAGTGCGTCGTTAAACACCACAAATAGTAATAATAATAATAATAATAATAATAAATAATTAGGTTAGGTTAGATTAGGTTAGGTTAGGTTAGGTTAGGTTGAGCTGTGCCGACATTTTTTCAAACTATACATCAATTATTCAGTACTGATATCACTGACTTTTTATAATTGCTTTATTTTTGTTTTTGACTCAATTTTCTTCAACGCAAATCGAATTCATATGAGGTAAAAAAAGGAAACAATAGTAAATAGTGAAAAAAATAACAAATTTTTGCAAAGTTGGTTGAAAAGTTGACTGTTTGCTAATTCCCAAAGTTTTTATTTGATTTGATTTGATTTTTTCGTGAATTTTAAGCATAACACAATTTTTTAAATAACTTTTCGGGGGAATAAAACACAGGATGTACAAAAATTGGACAGGAAACGACACAAAAAAAATTGCTAGTTTTTTTTTTCTCATGAACCAATTTATTTGGTAAGCTTCTTTAAGCGGATGAAAGCTCTAAAATATGATAAGTACACATCAAACTTTATTAAGAGCAACCTTCTATTGGCTCCTTGCAGAAATTCAGACTCGAGAAATTTTCTGCAAGCCGCCAAGAATATCGAGAGACTTGAAAACTAGATGGTTACTGAACCCAATGACAGGACTCGTGCCAGAGGGGCAATCGCATGACGCCAAAAATATATCTCAATTAATAACACATTTCAAACTTACACGTTTTACAACGCCGCCTTTCTGCAAACAGATTTTTATTAGCCTTGTTTGAAAAATAATAATAAATAAGAATGTTAACAAGGATAGCAAAAACGGGAAGGTGATTCAAGAAATGTGATTATCAAATTGACGGTCTCGATTGATATTTTATTGCTAGCACGAGATTTAGATTTAATTGTTTAGAAACACCCGCGAAAATAATGTACATGAGTGTTACCTTCACCGACGCCATCGTGAGTGTATCCTAAATCTGACGCTGGCAGCAGTAATAAAACCAGGCTCACTAATAGAGTTGTTCACTTTTCAGCTTCCGTTATCGTGATTTGATTCCCAATAAAATTGGATCAAAAATGTCAATAAAATGATTAATTCGTATATTTATTGTGGCTTAATAATTGCTAGATTATCTCAGGTATATGTAGCTGCGGAGTACAGCTGGAAAAGTGAGTTGCTGTAGGATACAATTATATGCAAATGCTGTTATGTTTTCAGGGAGAGATCTCTTTTGATTTCTGACTTCTTAAAGACCTTTTTTAAAGACATGTAGCCCCTCGGATTTTGATTTTGCCGAGTATAAGTGCATAAATGGTGGACACATAAATATATATTTTTTTTTAATTTTTACTGCACGTGAAATATTAACTTTTGAGGCGAAAAACGGCAAAAAAACAACACAAATTTGCGGATAAACTTGGCCCTAGTAGTTTAATGATGATTTTATGATCGAGTATTGAAAGAAAGCTTTTTAAAACTGGGTTTTTGAATGCTAAGAAAACAAATATCCATAGCATATAGCAAAATCCATCCTTCGCTTGCTGGTTTCAGCTCCCTTTTGCCACTAGAAATGGTGGCAAATGGTTTTTCTGGAATCACTGGCAGAAAAACCAAAAATGCCGCTTTTTTAGTTTTATGCTTAGCAAATTAATAAACCCAGTTCTATAAGGATCGATCAAGTTCACATGATTATAAAAATCTAATATTAAATCAGATATTATAAGTATGTGATTTGCGAACAGAGAAATTGAAAGTTTACTAATTTTTATCGGAAATTCGTGAACCTTTATATAAAAAAAAATTTATATTGATATGAATTCCAACAATTTCCAAACACGAATTAGCTAAATCTGCCATGTAGTGAATGCACCCGATGCAGGTATACCAACGCTCCGTGATGCACAATATGCAATTGTGTGCAACATTTGCACCAACATTTGCACCAACATTCTCAAACGATGACCCGTGTAATCAGCACTCGTGGATCACAGTTCGTTCACACATATTCTAGTTGATAAATTGTTAATCGACGTAATAGACGAAGCCGCTCTTTGCCTGTGTTCTCTATACATACAGAAAATATACCCCATGACCATCGCACAAAGACAGCGATTCTCTATAAATAATACAATAAAATCAAAGAAAAACACAGCGATAATGCATTTTGTCGATTCAAGATTAGTGCTCTCTGTGAATCAATTGATTTGCCCTCGGACGTTTTATATTATAAAATAGGATGTGCATAAATATTAATGATGATTACGCAATGGCCTGAAGGTATTCTTTGCGGTGAGCTACGTATGCTCTTGAAGTCATCTCGATCAAACGCAATCACTTAGCGTTGCATCTGTAAAACGGGAGGTAAAAACTAAGGTGGCGTTGGTGATGAACTGAAGTGATGGCAAAAATATGAATGGAGATCTGTGTTATGAAGTTAAGTAAAGTTAAGTAAAAGAAAATGAGGATGTATGAGGTGTTTTGGACGTTTGGGGATTGGTTTGGAAGCTAGATATAGGACAATTTTTAAAATTATTTATTGATTTGTGGTGTTTAATGACGTACGGTTTTGACAACGGGGCATGAAGCACTAGTTGAATGGCGGTGGTTATTGAGAGGGTGATGATGGTGAACCTATTTTAGCCTAGAAGATAGACCCCCGTCTAAAACCCAGTTTTGAAGTGTAGTCTACTCCTGTCGAAGACCAAGGGAACACCGGCTTACCTTTCGAAGGACGGTACAACGTGAAGCACAGTATATCTCTATAAATCCATGCTGTTGAGAGGTTGATAAGCAAAGCGAATAAAGTTGCTGTACTAACGTTCATCCCTTCAAATTTCTCTCCCAAACAGAACTGGTCAACTGAATGATGGTAACCCATTCAATGCCTGATTCAGCGCAGTGTTGCTTAACTTCGGTGATCTCATGAGAACCGGTGTTTTCAACACGCCAAACCATTTAGCTTAGTGGTTAAAAAGAATCTCCCGTTTAAAGATTGGGTAAAGAGTAAGAGGCTGGAAAATAATGAGAGGTATCAAAAGGGTTCAGACATAAAAAAAAAAAAAAATCCCAACGAATTTTGCGTCAATATCTTTCTAAAAAAACCCAAGAAACTGAAAATTTCATGGATGACTGTATTTTAAGAAAGCGCATGAGAAATATTGCTCCCGAACCTGCAGAAATTTTCCTACGGAACAGTTCTTTATAACAGAGGCAGAAAAACACAATAAATGTAATTTCCAGCTTAAAAAATTCCCTATACCCATGTAAATACAATCAAAACTTAATAACCAGAAGCCAAAAAAACAAACGTAAATCCCATATCACAGAAATCACAACCAAAAAAACCCACCTAATACAATATCACCTACAACCATTGCAGTTCGCCAATGAGACCTAAACCCAGCAAGACCATACGATAATTGCAAGCAAGTGCACCACGCAAGTGCACTCACTCACCATGCACAAAACTGCATGCACGTGAATGCATCACACAACACGTTACCATTACGTCGATGCAACGCATCCAAGTGCAACCAATTGAACACTAAATCACTCTGAGCCACCAATAAAAAGTGTCCCCCTATAACCAAGAAAACAATAACAACCATCCGGAGCTAGCACGCGGCACGGTACACAACAATGTGCTAGGATAATGTATTCTCACGTACGTATATTATAACAATCACCGCTCATATGCGCAGAGAGTGCATTCTTCTTGCAGATCGTTTAACCGGAGAGTCGTCAATCATCTCTTCAGGTGTTTTGCTGTGTCGTCCTTGTGCTGAGAGGCTATTGTTACGATGCATAAGACGTTTTTATTTTTTTTCTTACTGCTGAGCGTTGTTGCTTGTCGCAATTGGTTCGAGATGAAAAGTTATTAAACTTTATACGCGTTTGTAATTTCAATCTATAACTTTATTAATGAGAGTGTGGGAATGGATTGTATTTACGCGTGGATGATCTATTATGATGTTAATGGTCTTATAATTGTCTTGTGATTTTCTTGTAATTAAATTTCTGGTTAATTAAGTGTTTGATGGTGGTTTAAATGAGTTAGCCCCAAGGGGGCCGAAGATTTGTTTATTTTATCTGCCAGACAAAGAGAAATTGAATTTATATTCTAGATTTCTGTTATTTGAAATTTTTATTTGATGTATAATAACGGCTTGAAATAATGAGATTTTCTTTATATGTTTATTGTGACGTTTGACTAGAAAAAAAATATTGTGATGGTCAGTCAATTGGTTACAGGAAACAAAACATATAATTAGATTTTTAAATCATTCTTTTCCGGTTGTTTTTGACTTGGATTTCGGTGACAGTTTGGGGCAACGAATCGTTGGAGCGGTTTTTTTTTTCGTTTACGATTAGCACAGTGATTCCCCGGGCCTGTCAGGTGATATGCGAAACCGTTCCCCAAATTGACCCACCGGACAGCTGCGACGTTCTGTGCCGCTTGGACGTTACGGTTTTTGACATAAATCAGGATATCCGGAAGGGATTTTTTTCTACGACAATCAAAATATGAAACAGATTCACAGCAGAAAACTTCGAACGGTACTGAAACTTTATCTAGCGAAGTACTTATTTCATTGGTGGCTACGAAGATTTGACATAACCATACGCCTTTGTTGACAATCTTCACCTATGTATTTATTTGTCAATTTCTAATCAACATAATCTCAATTTCACTTTCAAATTCCCATAGTTTTAAATCGGAAATTATACTTTCTGTTCTACACGCAGAACTCGGATCGCTGCGATACCTAAATGTCCCAAACAAATTTAATTTGAGTTGCAAGAATAAGGGAATTCGGGTAAAATTTGACTAAGTGCCGATTTTTCAGTTCAACTAATTAATAGACCGCTAACACAAAAATAACATTCTGATTGGCTGTTGCTAAGCAAATAAGAAACTAACGGACTGTTAGGTTAAATACTGACGATTTTTACCACTAAACCGATTGCAATTCTCTTTTATTGAAAGCCTCTTTGAAAAAAATCTCATATTTTTCATAGATATTTGCTAGACGTGAAAATCATGCCGCTTATAACCACCAAAGCGTGACGATAAAACTTAATATTCAATCGAATGATTGAATAATTCCGTTGCTCGCAAGACGAACGCAAATTACACACCGAAGCGCTCATTTCAGTTTTTGTTTTCTTCCAGTTGGTAAGCCCATAAAACCACATAAATTATACTAATCGAAACGAAATCCTGCCAGACCATTCGTTAACTCAACACCGAGGCGGCGACGCGAGCAGGAACGACCAATTTTCAATCTACCGAAATTCGGCTTCAGTAGATTTGCAGCGTGAGATTCTCCTGCAGAGGTCCTCGCATGAGGTGTTGGATTTCAATTGGAGGATCACACGTCTCTCAAATTCTGCTCAGAACTTTCTTGACATGTTTTGAAGATGTAGTAGATTCAAAATTATACTGATGTGAAATGTTGGCAAAATTGTAGATGGAAAGGAAGCTAGACTGGAAAATTGTGCAACCGAACCGGGATGTTGTTGGGAGGTCCCGGCTTCGTATCACGGTTCGGTTGCACATTTCTCCAGTCTAGCTTCTTTTCCATCATCCGCTTGCTGGTTTGAGCTCCCTAACGGAAATGCCAGAAAAACCAAAAAAACACTGCAAAATTGTAGATGAATTTTTTTGGTTATTACAAAACCCAGAAAAATTCAGAAAAAAAAAAACTTTAATCTGGAATTTTAATTGCCGAGAGAAAACCAAACCAAAAAATGTTCGTAACTTTTGGTAAACTAACGATTTAGCTTTGTGAAATCTGATTTGAATTGCAAACGCTTGCAATTCGCGAAGTATTTTTTTTTTATTAGAAACACTAATCACCTCTCTAAAAGTGATGCCCAAACGTGGACATAGCGGTTCGATTCCGCGTTTGGGCATCAATTTTTGAGAGGTCATTAGTGTTCATATCAAGAAAAAAAACTATTTTGCTGATTTTAAATTAGAATTACTGAGCTAATTTAGATAAAGTAAAAACACCGACTCTATACAAAGACAAAGCTCATTGTATCTGAATCTTTCGAATCAATTTCCATAAAGAAAACGTGTTCAGCACTCATATTTCTGCGAAATAAACGATATACGCCGTAGACTTAAAGACATACATAACCAACAATCAAAAGCGCAAACCGAATTCCAAACATTTCTGAAAGATTTCAATATTTCACGCGGGCAACCCACCATCAGCTCATCACCTGACAACTTGCCTCCGATGGGCGTGGTCCTAGCGCTCATCTTCAGCTCTCCAACGTAAGGTGTTGGCCCTTGAAGCATGCACCAAACCACGGCAACACGCGAAGAGATGGACCACAGCTTCCCACGGATCTTCTAAAACTGTAACGAGAGGGCGGGTGCGTCTGATCGACGTTTCGTAGTCGAGATTTGAACACTCTTTTGCTTTCAACGCCGTTGTGGGTTTGGTTAGGATTGTGGGTTTTTTGGATGTCGTGTAGGGTGCGTGATTGCTTGCGAATTTTTTAATGATTTTATTTCAGAAAAGAATAAAAAATAAAATTAGAACAATTTTGAAATCCTATTTTGGGTTCCTTACGCTTTTTTTGTTGCTGTCAAAAAATTGAGAATGAACCTTGAATCAACCTTGGTGCAGAAACTGAGTAACATTTTTTTATGACAATTGTTTTAACAGTGAACTAGAGTGAACACCGAGCCCAAAATCAGCGAAATTTTTCACCAAAAAAGTAATGTTAAATTCGTTCGTATTTTTCGGAGAGACAACTGTTTTAGCTATGGTTAAAACTGGACTGATGTCTGAAGCATATGTTCCATCCTCAAGAAGCAATGGACTGATGGGGAAATTAATTTTGCTAGAAATCTGTGGACAGAGTGCGTTACCATAGCAATGAGTGATTCTCGACCATAAAAGAAAGGGCTGTACTGTAGGTAAAGCACCGAACGGTTTGGCGTCATGGAAACACCGGTTCTCGTTAGATCACCGAAGTTAAGCAACACTGGCCAGTTCTGTTCGGGAGAGGTTGTAGAGATGAAAGTTAGTACAGCAACTTCATTCGCCTTGCTTATCAACCTCTCGACAGCAAGGATTTGTGGAGGAATCCTGTTGTTCACGTTGTACCGTCCATCGGAAGGGACGTTAAGCCGGTGGTCCCCTCGGTGCTCTTCGACAGGAGTAGGCTACGTGCCGGCACCGAATTTCACCTCCTCCCTTCTAGGCTAGGTTAGGTTCATCTTCATCCTCATCATTATCCACTTATTCACCGACGCCATTAGACCAGTGCCGCAGGGCCAGTTGTCAAAACAGTGCGTCGTTAAACACCACAAATAGTATGTAGGTAAAGCGGGGGCTAGCAGTGCGAGTGAGACAGTCTTAATTGCTGATAACGCCATCCAGCGGACGAGTTCCAAATTATTTTAGCTCAAGTGTATGAGTAAGAAATGCCTCCAGCCTAATTGTCCAGGGGCCAGATCTTAAAAGCAGAGTTTTTATTTAACCTTGGAGCTTAAAGATGATTCAGACTTTCAGAGATGGTTGTCATGGCGATAACAACATCAACCCCAAATTTGTGGGGGTTACGCTTAAATTATGATCTGTAGATCCTCCACAAATTCATACTGTCGAGAGGTTGATAAGCAAGGCGAATGAAGTTGCTGTACTAACTTTCATCCCTCCAACCTCTCTCCCGAACAGAACTGGTCATGTGTATGATGGTCACCCATCCAATACCTGATTCAGCGCAGTGTTGCTTAACTTTCATCCCTCCAACCTCTCTCCCGAACAGAACTGGGCATGTGTATGATGGTCACCCATCCAATACCTGATTCAGCGCAGTGTTGCTTAACTTTCATCCCTCCAACCTCTCTCCCAAACAGAACTGGGCATGTGTATGATGGTCACCCATCCAATACCTGATTCAGCGCAGTGTTGCTTAACTTTCATCCCTCCAACCTCCCACCCGAACAGAACTGGTTATGTGTATGATGGTCACCCATCCAATACCTGACTCAGCGCTGTGCTGCTTAACCTCGGAGATCTCATGAGAACCGGTGTTTCCAATGCGCCAACCTGTTTTGTTCGCGTTCATTTACTTCAACAAATGAGTGTGTAATTGTTAACCGCTTTGAGCCGGCGGGCGGCGTTTGGTTTGTGTTATGAATGGGTGTCCCAGTGATTGACGAGGACGACCAGGAAGTGAATTGATTATCGGTGTTTAACTCAATCGCAGTATTTTCACATTTAAATTAAGTCGAAGTCGTGATATTTGGGAAGCAAAAATACTTTTTTTTTCTTGGTTTCGGTAAAAATGTTTAATTTGAATAACTTTTCTGACTACTAGTGTTCAGAATGCATGAGTATAGCGATAAGTGGAGCCTGATTATTGGTATTTATTTTTGTAGCGATTTATATAATTTCAGTTGAATTCGTGATACGTTTTGAAGATCTCTTTAAAGTGTGTGTCGAAATTTATATAATTTAAGATTAAAAAAAAAATAAAAATAAAAACACTTCTGCATTCTTTCCCCCGCTTTTTTTAGGTCGTTATTGAGTGTGAACTGCGTAGTTAAATTCCTGCTCATGACGGTTGGTCTTGTGCCCCTTTTCAGAGCCAATTATTCGGACCCCGATTCGGAGGCATCAGATGACAAATAAAGAAAGTCAACACCGTTGCTACTGCGATTAACTTGTCCAGAAATAACAAACCACACAAGAAAAAAAGGCTTAAACATTTTGACGTCTCACCCGAACCTACCCTAACCGTAACATCTTTCTCTTTAACACGCTTAAAATACTTAACTCCTGTCTGCCGATCTTAGCATTTAAAGATTACGCAGCAATTCAGTGCTATTTAATACCACGATACATGCTGAAATTATAATTCTTCTAAAACCGGTCTCCAAGCATATAACTTTTAAAGAACAGTTTTGATTCGACATGGTTGGGATTTATTCTTCGGTCTCGTCCAAATCCTTGTTCTCATCGCATCGTCTTCCGTCTCTGAATTGTATCCTGGAAGGTGGTAGCTCCTTTGCAACAAAGACCGAGACCGGAACTGAACTCGAATCGGGTTGGTTTTTCGTCCTGACAGGAAAGTGAGTTGCGATTGAGTAATCCTGATAAATCGGCAAAGATCACGAAAGATTTGGGTTGGGATTATTGTTTTGTTAGTCGCTTTCATATCTGCTGGCTTTTTTGTGCTGTGAACAGATATGATGTCTTTGGAAAGGATATTTCGCAAATACTACATGGCTCCATTATGGTTTTTAGACTCATGTCTGCTTTCAGTTTTGAAAAAATATATTTAAAAACTGAGATTTTGAAGGATAAGTAACAAATGCGTGTTAAAGAAAGCACTTTGATATGACACAAACTAGTATAGTGAAAATTGCAAAAAATCAAAGCAAAAATCGATGATAATCAAGGTTTTTTTTTCGATATAAAAAGAACGAAATAACACAAACAATTGCCTTTCCTAGGCACCCTTAAAGCATTTAACTAAAAAATCAGAGTCAATAAATCAAAGGTTTTTACATTTCTGATCAATCAAATTCCACCAAAAAAATTGGCACCTATTCGACAATTTCTAGTCATTTAAACTTACTTAAAGAAATCAATAAATCTTACTGGAATGTTGTGTATCTGAGTTCTTTTTTCCACAATACATATTCAAGCAAATCTCCACTCTGTATACCAGCAGTAATACGAATGCGTTTAGCACTATTTTCAATAATTTACACGTGTTTTCTGTCCGATTGATTTATTCTCGCCATATTTTCCACAATTTTCCACATATATTTTATCCGAGCGTTGCACGCAAAGCATAATGCCTGCCATCAAGACGTGTACAAAACACCGTACACATGCAATAAATACCCACACTTGAACACGTTGCGGACAACAAATCACGATTGATGCCAGTGTGGCGCTTTACAAAATAATAATAAATTTTGAGATCATAGTCGACCGCAAATGGATTCTGCGTGGAGCCGGCTGTTTTTCTGTAACTCATTTAGTGTAAGGTGTAAAATGGGTGCTATGAATCATTATCCTGGTTTGTTAGTTCCCTGTGATGGGCATTATTATTTTGTCTATGTTTGATTAATGTATTGGAAACTAAAATGTCATAAGAATTCACATTGAGGTAGGTTGCGTCCTAGAATTACAGGGTATTTACCTGTAGTGTTTTTAGGTCTATTTGACTCGATCTTTGTATGGCCCTACGACAACAATGGATTGCTTGAGTTGGCACGGATTTCTTAAGCCATTGACACATGCTTATCAGCGACGTGATTTTCCTGGCGTTCAAAGTCACTATCTTTTAGGCAAAGATGAAGATCCATGCTACTGACAGAGGTATCAGTTTCGGCACAAATGGTGTATTTTTCGAAATGTATTTATCCTAAACTTTGGGTAAAAAGTAAATTTTTGGGGGTTCATTTTGGCAAATGAAGAAAATATTTCTAAAAAAAAGCCTTGGCTTGTCAAATTTTACTTCCTCATCTACAACACATTCAAATGCTAGCGTTCTGACTCCAGTGTTTCGGCCAGAAATCCTCTGTCAAGTCGAATTTTACACCAAAATTTTCAACCATAAGTTGGAGCTCTAGCTCACAGAAACATCTGAATTTCACTGCATGTGATTGCAAGTCGTCATGGCAATAGTCTCAACAAACACTTCAACTAGGAGGCGAGATTTTGGTAAAACCAGACCATAGTTTCTTTCCTCTTAACAATTTCAGAAACAAATCAATAAGCCTTGAAATCAGCTTAACTTAAGATCGGTCCTCAGTACTCCTTAGCATTCACTACTCTTCGAAATATATTCCACTGTATTACCAAGCACAGGTTCCCAGAATTATAAAAAAAAAAAAAAACACGTTCATATTCTCCTCATCACGGCTATATTTTCACTAACACGTACGTACTTTGCTCATCGTCCAGAAATTCGATGGTCATTGGCATAACATGTCTTCACAATTGTTTGACCAGGGCGGTCACGAAAATGAAAGCAAATATTAGTTGTTATACGTGGCAGGGCAACTGCAAGATGGGTGCATGACCATCTTTCACGGTGTAAGCACAAGAGTTAGCACGCGATACGCACTGTACTGGTGGTAAGTGGTAACAAGCCTCGGACCAGGCATTCGTTCCTCAGCATTCGTACCTCAGAGAAAGGAATGGTTCGTCTCTAGGATCGTACGACCATGGCACCGCAATGGCGCTAATGTTAAATCGTTTTTGTGACAAATGGCCGCCTAATGATCATTTTATCGACAATAATTAAGGATGCAGGTGGAGTCACGTCACCAGTATTCAAAATTTCATATCGTTATTTCTCGCAGATTACTCGTATTTGAAATTGGTCTTCGCTCACTTAATCGGTATTAGTGATAAACCTGAGTATTGAAATACATGAATCGTTTTTGAGTTATAATTATTTAAATTCAGTGGTTTGTTAAAAAGGGTGGTCGCAAGCGCCGTCGTGTGGCACCTACCGTTACCATTTGTTACCAGCTATAACGCTGGCCCTCTAACCATAAATTTACACTCAATGCTTGAATCGATCCTGATTGTGGATTCTCCTGACTGATGTTTTCTGTAATACCCCTTTAAGTTAGGTTATACCAAATTCTGTAACTGAGAGACGAGCTTCCAGCTCGCAGAAATACATTAATTTCTATGCGTGTGATTTGAAGTCGCCATGGTTTGACAAATTTAACCAAAAAGAGAGGAAATGGAAAACCTTTGGTAAAACCAATGCAGAGTCTAATTTCTACAAGCCTTAACTCCCTTTGCCGTTCCTGTAGTTTCCTCACAGTAAAAAAAGGCAAAGTTTATCTAATCTGTGACTAATCTTAAGTAATTATGAGGCAATCTTCGCATCTGAGAATGTGACAAAAAGCTTGCGGTCACTTCTTGCGCATTTGCGCGGCGGCGGCGGCGGATGGGCAGGCGGCGTCGAAACCGCAACCGGAACAAACGGCCGATCTAATGGTCAGCCACGATTTGCTGCCGCCGCCGCAGCCGCAGCCAGCAGCAGCGAAAAAGTGTCGGCGGCATCAGCGTCTTTATTTGACGCCCAGCTTGCCACTTTATTGCTCCATATCTAAGGTTGAAGCCGCTTGCAGAGCAGGCGATTTGACTAGAGTTGGTCTGTTGTACCCAGCGTTCGTTTCGTCAAGTCGTTGGAATGGTTTTTAGTCAATCCAAGGGATACGGGAGGGTTTGGGATAGTCATGCTAAAACTCTGGTTCGACAGAGCTGCAGTTCAGGCTGCAGTTCGGTTCATGAAAGTGCTGCCGGTTTTTCAGTGGCACGTTAAATAATAAACAGACGGTTAAGAAACAAATAACAAACTAACGGTATTTTAGATTTTTAACGGACCACTAAAAAGTGGGCAATTAGACGTAACATAGTTTCAACTAAACCCTATTGTAACATTTTTGAGACTCATATCCTAATTTTTCCCCAGTCTCTCGTTTCTAAAAAAAAAATATCCCATGCTGAATCCGCTATCCACTGGATTCACTTTTTTCTAACATAGTGATTATATGCTTGGCAATAATCCAAGGTTCTGATGCGTCGTAAAACAACTAAAATTGAATGACATTTTGCTTTGACGTCGTCGTAATTTATTGAGTCACTTCACCAGTTAAGGTGAACATTTCCGAAACAAAAATTTTTTCGAAAGTAAAAAATCGATTTCAAACAAATTTGGCTTAGAAAAAAATTATTATTTTCCCTTGTACTATGCTGCGTACCATGCTAAATAGTTTAATTTCACTATAAAACAGTCCAAGTTTTATTTTCTAAACGTGGTGTCCGGTACCTGAGACTAACTACACCAGGCCTCTTCTGGTTTTGTACGTATTAGAGAGCGCACAAGAAAGCCCAAGCGAACAATGTGCAAAGCGGATCAATTTGAGATGGTCATTTGGTGCCGCGAACAAGAGATAAAAACCGAATGAGATGCGACGCAAACGAATGGGTTTCATTAAATTTTTAAAAGAGCAAATGAAATTTGTCTAATAACGGACAGGAGCTAAGTGCCACTGTAGGTGTTGGACCCGTTTTGATGGAGGCCAACGTTACTGTAAGAGGGTATTGTTTTTGAATGTGCTATTGCTATTTTCATCTGTATTTGAAAAATGGTTGAAAGACCATTGAAATGGCGTTGGAGATTTAAATGTGCATTACACATTGAAATAGCATTGGAGACCTTAATACGTACTGAGCAAATTAAACAATATTAACGAATCAGCTATCAATTAATTCTCCTTAACTAAATTTTAATTAAAGTGTCAACATTGTATGCCTAAATCCCATTTTTTTTTGGCAAGGGTCCTTTTAATATACTTATTTATTCTTATTTCAAATCATACGGGCACTAAGTCGAAGTCAATCTCATTCACCTTTCGCATCCAACAAATCCTAATTTAATTTACAAGCAACTTAATCATTTAACCATCAATCGCTTTCCATGAGTGAAAACTGATTTACACCCGCAGGTACTAGTTCAGGTGTACACATATGTTTCACCTCGCCATACCAATGCACGTAACATATACACCCGAAACAGATGACAACTGAGCCGGGGTACAAATCGTTATATCATGACTACCAACTAATGCACGCGAATAACTCAATGTCTTACCTACCTCAGACAGAACAACAGACAACGCGAACATATATCTGTGTACAAGATGTGTGTAACCCTATTCCACACAGCCGAAAGATGGAAGTGTTGGTTTAAAGTGATGGTTCACTTTTTCTTTACTGAGCAGCAAAGTGCGTTTCTAGCAGAGCAGAGATTGAGTTATTACCGAAATAACTACTTATTTCAGAGATTTATTAGTGATATTTTAAGTTTTTGCACATTTTTGGCTTCAGAGAAGCAACTTGATTGATTTTGAAGAGTGATTTTATTCCATTTTGCGTTGAAATATGAAAATAGAAGTATTTGTTTAGCATCTTTATGTAAATGTATAATCGATATGAAAGAAAAGATATTCCACGTTACAATTAAAAACTAAGAAACAAATTTGTGTTAGTTTAAAAAGTACAATTAGGTACAATTATGCAGTACCTGCAACAAAGATTTTAATTATTTTTCTGTGTAATCTAGAAAAAAATACAGGTTTTATGGTCAAACCTTATTTATGGTGAGTGCACTATCGTTGCCTATTTAAAGTAACCGACCATCTTGATGCAAACGGTTTGTTCCTGATCAGCAAAGCTGAGCTGGCTGATAATCTTGCAAGCATGCCATGGTTTACCACCACTTTATCGTACGCGATACATGGCGGTGTAAAATCAATGTGGGGACCACACAGACGCGAAATGCAATCAAACACAGTACAATCACAAGCAATTTGTCAGATTATCTGGACCCTCTCTGGCAGCGAAGACCGATTCACATGAGCTAGGATTTCAAACGGTCACCGCGTACACCACAGTTGAACTCCGCTACGTTTTGGAGGAACGGAATTTTGGTCGAAGGACCAGAGTGAGGATGTTGGACGTTTAGGTTTTGAGTCGCAGATGTCAACTGTAGTTTAAAAAATGTCCTACAAATTCAGGAGCTGCTTTTAGATGTTCAGGTGTACTTTGAATCGAGTCTCATTTGTTAAAGTGCGTCTATTTCTTTCTGAATTAATAGTAATATTTTAGTTGAACGCATTTAAGCTAAAAATGATAAGACATTCTAATTATACGTAATGTATTCGACCTGAAAAAATGGATAAAATAAAAGTTAAATTAAATTTGATGAGTAACAGAGGAAATGAGACGTAAGATGGTTGAAAAAACTCTTAGGCCATTACAAAATAAATGTAGTGAAACAAAAATTATTCTTGCTGGAAGCAAGACTCTGATATTGTAGATAAACTGAACAGTAACAGAACTGACACTGACCCGTTCCTTTTGTGTTATTCCTGCAATCATTCCTGAAAAATTAAGGTTAACATTCATATCACTATTATACTTGATAGCTTAGCAAATCGAAGCAAATCGAATATAGCAAATCTAACCTCAAAGTCATCAACAACTCTGTCCACGTGCTTTTGATCAACCATCAGACAATTGTCTTCCTGTTTTAAAAACAAGCTGTGTGAAGGTGGCGTCTCAAGCATCCGTGCAATGATTTGCTCCTTTGCGCATCGAACGATAAATTGGGCGACATAGATTTATAGAAATGTATTATACTAATACCGAGTCCATCATGATACGGCAATGTTTTTACAGCGACGTCCAGCCAGGACGGACACGTTCGATTAGGGTCTGATTTTGATTGCGATTGTTACCGTCCATTGATTTCAAGTTGGAACACTATTTGACAGGAATTATTTGGACTTTCGTTATCGTGTGCGATGTTGATGAGTAACTCAGTTGATTTGTCTGTTGAATGATTTATTAATTGAGTTTAATGACGCACTGTTTTGACAACAGGCCATGTAGCACTGGTCTAATGGCGTCGATGTATGTGTGGATGATGATGAGGATGATGATGGTCGTAACATAGCCGAGAAGAAAGGAGTACTGAAGGGACCACCGGCTTAACGTCCCTTCCGAAAGACGTTTAAATTCTCAAACCATAGGATTCTTCGCTGTCGTAAAGTTGATATGCAAAGTGAACGCAGTTGATGTACTAAATTTCATTTCTGATAGCACAAATATAATCGTATTTACTGGATTATTTGTAATTCTTGATCTTTTGTGTAACATTATTGAACATTCTCAAGGTATTAACGAACTTAACCCAATCATCATGACAATAATACCATTTTAACACAACTCTAATTGATCCATTCACCTCGAAAACAATCCCACACGCAAAACACAAACCTAATAGACCAATCAATCACTCAATCGACAACCCACCAATCACACTGGCCGGCAATTTATCGAAACCTCCTGGCACCACAAATCTTCTGCGCAAGACAAGCCACTTGCATATCTTCCACATTACAGTTGAAGAATTGTCCGTCGGCCGCATGTGAGACAATTAAACAACGGCGGTCTCTGCCTCGATTGTTCTTGAGTACACAAGACGTCCAATCGTAGAGGTAATTGGAGCTGCGATGAGGTTTCAGACGCGCAGCAGCCGACGCCGATTGCTCCTGGGATTGGGTAGAGAGTTGTGGTAGCTCAAGAGTGGACTCCGCGTGTCCGGCGGAAAGTTAAACACACTTTTATTATCCAAACATCTTATCTAACTTATCGATTTGGTTAGCAAATTAGAATCGATCGAATTGTGGTGAACGTTTTCTTAAATATTTTTTGAATGGAATCTCTTTTGCAGAGAAAAGGAGTGGTATAGTAGTATCATCGCGCTAATTTTAAACTGACTACGCCAAAAATAACCGCTAATGACAACTTAACCCGTGGTTTTTATTGATTTTGTCGATATTTCCAGCAGAAAAATAACTTAAATCTTCTATACTTTTGAGAAAATTGACAGAATCATTGAGTTAGGCTATGAGCTGTACCCACTCCTAGACTATCGGTGACTCTCTGCTGTGCGGTAGGGCACCCTTTGAGAGGTAAGTCCGTCTTACCACAAGATTCTGAGGGCGCCCGGCATTCTGGAAGCCATGCGTACTTGGTTAGGGATACGTGATGTCATTACCCATTAGCTGTCCACGGGAACGACGGAGGAGGGAGAGGAAAAAATCGATTTCTTCTGGTTTTATCGCACGAGTTAGGGACATAGAAGTTGTGGATTCTGCAAAAACTTAAAAAATGAGGTAGGGTAACTTTAAAGGAATGGGATTTTTTTAATTACGCTTTGTTACTCACATTTTTTAACTCATTATTTAGTTACTATTTTGATCGAGTTTTACGGAATCATTTTAAAAAGTTAACTGTACGTTTGACAAAAACTTTTTAAACTGGGTTTTGAATGCTAAGTAAAGAACAGCTCGACTATCCAAAGTTCTGCAACTTGTACCTGTTACTTTATCAAGGGTTTAAGCAATCGTGTTGATAAAACCCTTGATAAAGTAACAGGTGCAAGTTAAGAAACGCTAAGAAATTTTGTTGTTCTTCACTTAGCATTCAAAACCAAGTTTAAAAATATTTTTTCAAAACTAGCGCTAAGGTTAAATTAAGTAGACATGAGTTCTAAAAATTGCACATTTATTTTTCAACGAACACGGTTGTTTTATGCTGTAAAATAGTATTTGCTTCGGTCAGAAAGATTTTAAACCAAAGACAGGCCGAAGATTTAATTTTGAGAAGAAATTAAATGTTCTAAATCTAAACCATCTTTTAGTGATGACCCAAGCTGACACCTGAATCACCCACCAATGAAAACTGAGGTTAAACTCTTTCAAAATAAAAATAATAATAAGTCTTTTTATTTAGCTCTAGAGCTAGCCATTACATATTATTTCATACATGACATATTATTCATTGCAGTGTAAATTTTTTTAAATTTATTTAAAGATAAATGCATCTATCTGAATAAACTCTAGTTCTACACATTTTACAATTATTTATATTACAGCTGGATATTCCATTAAAACCAGTGACCTTCTTTCCGCACGGACAGCGTGAGAATAAAACACAATTCAGCACAGAAATCTTTCTCCCAATTTTCAACGTTGCAACATCTTTGGACAGGTAAAAATCTAGATGATGATTCTAAATATCACTTTCCTGGTGTCTGTAATGGACACCATTATATCACTTTAAGTGCCTATTGCGCACTTTTTAGTACCTTAACTGTATGTCTCAAATTTATAGCTACCAATTAATTTGGTAGGATATAGTTTTGTTTTTTTAGGTAGCACTTTCTTGCTAAAGGACACTGGCGTGTTGGCCAAATGGCTTAATGCTCCTAAACCATCATCCGAATCTTACCAGAAGTAAGATATGAAAAAAATAAAAAAGGTACTGAAAAAAAAACGTGAACATGGCCATCACAATTATTTGAAGATTCAGCAAACTCTAATTGCAGGATTGTTGACTTAGCAATCTTAAGTATCTCACATATCTCTCAGGGTGACTTTCTTATATCTAAACCCGAGCACAGATGCTATCTTCACTTTAGTCGAATCGTTTTTTTTTCCGTTTTAGATTGGAACACCAAAAAAAAAGGTGGATCCGAATGTAAATGCAAGCATTTAAAAAAATTACTGGAGAAAAACGTCTTGTAGTGAAAACCAACAAATCATCTGTGTGCCTCTGCGTCGTGAGACCATTCGTACTCTGCAAGAAGTTGCTACGTCACGTCTGTTAGGTTACATACCCCAAAAGTGAATCTCACAAAGGTTTTGAACGTTGTAGACATATTGGAGGATTTGACGTTCGTTTGGTTTAGGTAAGGAATTGGACTCTTGCTAGTTTTCTCCATGATTTGGCAAAGTAAGGGTGTGCAAGTATTAAAAAAATACTAATTATTTGACGAATCTCAGTAACTTTCAATTTTGAACATTGATTTTTTAAATTCCGTTTATTTTTATCGATTTTGCTATTTTTATATTTGAGGAAATTATATATTTTCTTCATTTCTGTAGAGGCAGACACCACAAATTACAAGCAGGCAATAAAGTATTTCAGACTTACCAGAAAACAGGCAGATGGACATGTTTTAGGGAGTACAAAAATGTTCTGGATTTTTAGAAATTTCAGCGAATTATTTTATCAGAGTTTGTTAATTGAGATTCGAGTTTTTCAAAGTGACATGAATCGGTTCTCAGTTCGACGTCGAATTTTGTTTAAAAAAAAACTATATCAATCTCCTGAAGCTGTGCGGTTAAACGAGTGGCATGCAGATTTAAAATTCGTCATCAAATATAAAAATGAAAGAGAGAATCAAGTTTTAAAATCATGGGTGTGTGTTTTATGGGATCAGCCGTCAAATTAATTTGACAAAAAAGGCACGTAGATATAACGGGTAGCTGTAACAATAGTATTAATTGATGTAATTCAAAAACGCATAACGGTTTGATTGGTTCACAATCACAACCTTCACAATTGAACCGTTCTATTTGTTGTGCCAACAATTCCATCGGCTTTCAAAGAAACCCGCTAATTTCTTAAAGTGCCCGCGAAGAATTCGTCAACAAAACATAAAGAACCAAATAATTTCACACAAAACAAATCAAAAAAACGACTTTGTTAATTCTTTCTATTCTTCGAAGCACGTTCTCAAAAAAAAAAAAAAAAAAAAAAATAGCAGCTCTTTCAACGTCTTATGTAGGTACGTTAAACCAATTCATAACGTTACCATCAAGGTGGGCCTCCACATCTTAAATAGCATTCCGAAAATGTGCTATATTTCACACATCCAGAACGCGAACGGTGTTCTCGAAAGAAAGCAAAAAGAATGTGACTTTACTAAAACATTAAGACTTTCACCCATTTTAATATATTATACCTGTTGCGGGCCTGCTTTATTGTGTATCGCCATGTGTGGTTGTTTCAATTTACACAACATAAATATGTGTGGCCGCTCCACAAGATGGTTGGGGCGACCCGACGGCGTTGCTTTATTTTTTAGGTTGCCTCCGTGGTATCACGGGTTGGTCTGTTTCCGATTAAAGATGTGCTCGTAAATTGGAACAAACATGCTCTTTCCAGGCTCTTGGACAAAGTTCTTAGCTGTGAAGGGCATGTTTTGTTTCTTCGATAGATCGTGCGAGGTTTTTTCGTAGGTGATTTGTTACTCGCTATGTTTTAGATTTTTTTCGTGGCTTTTTAAGTATGTAGATTTCTTTTGAGATTTAGTAATTTCGCTGTTTTATTTTGTTATTGTAATAATTTGGCCTTTGTCTAGGATTTTTTAACATGACCATCTTCATTTTCTCTAGAAACTTGAACCCTGCATCGAAAGAGCTTACAAGAAAAATCTTATCCACCCTCTTTTCTTCTTAATTTTAACTTTGTCTGTACGCCAACAGCTTGATTCGATCCCGTTGCCACGCGCGAATTTACCCAACTATGTCTTCAGTGGGGTCTTTCAAAATATGAGGCATATTTGAATTTTGTTGATCACTTTTATGTTATTGATTATTGATAATTCACTTGGTAAAAGCTCACCAAAAAAGCTAAGCTCAAACCAAAAGTAGCCATACATTTGAATTGACTATAGTTGAAAACTTATTTAAATTGCAAACGCTTGCAATGCGCGGGGTATTTTATTATTATCAACACTATAACAGTCTCAAAAATTGATGCCCAAACGAGGACTGGAACCCCGATCTCCACCTATCGTGGGTGTTGCTCTAGCCCATTGAGCTAACTAGACAAATATTGTATTATTTCTAAGCGTGCATTGCAAGCGTTTGCAATTTAAATCAGATTTCACAAGATCAAAATTGTTTCTCGAAATGGCGTAGAGAATATTTTAACGCGGTCATCGTTAAATTCGGTAAACACTTTTTTTTATTTTTCTAACATTTTCCAATTTTTTTAATTGGCATATTTTTGGAAAATAAGTGGAACGTTTCTCAGACTTGCATCTTGTTTTGTGTGGACAAACAATTGCGAAAGGATTGGGAAGTGAGTTCGTTAGAACCGGCAAGAAACTGGTCTATTTACAAAAAGCTACAATGTTCACACCAGAAAAATTATTACAATTCATTTTTCGCTTGTAATCTTCTTGAATTTTGCCAGCTTTAAAAGGTTAGCACGATTTTTACTCTGATTTCAAGAAATCACAAATTGTGTCCTCCTCGAGTCGCTTTTTTTTTTTTTTGTCCGTAATGCCGGCACGTAACACCATCGAAATAATCGCCAAGTCGTTCTTACAAAGTGAAATTGTCTTCTATTTCAGACATTCTTTTGACCGTCTTTTTTAGCTGGCTGCTGACACTTCGCTCGCAATAGGAAATAAAGGGCAGGACATCTTCATTATTTGCTATTTACCTTTCAATGGCAAGCCAATAAATTTTCCTGGAATAAAACGGTTATCCAATGCTTGTGAGGCACAATCCAAGCAAGTAACTTAACGTGTAATGTCAGTTTTGATAACTTAATTAGCACCTTGCTTCAAATATTATTTCTGATAACGTAATATTCACAAACAGATTCTAAGAATAGTTTAGCCGCAACAAAAAAATTGTTACATCTGATATAACAATTAAATCAAACGCCAACAAACGTTGAACAAATCTAAATCTTACACAATTCTCACGAACTCGTTTACAGAACCTGCGTTTACAGGCCGGCGTTTACAGAACCTGTTCACGAGAACTTTTGGAGGATTGCAAGATTTTTTTTTTTTGGTTAAACCCCATACGCCATTTTGTGTTCTTTTTCCATTCGCCTAAAATAACAATCGACTCCCGACGCGTAACAATTCTAGTAAACGATGTGGCACTGACACACACAGTCTGCTTTTGATAATCATTCTATCATCTGCTTTGACGTCATTAATCTTTGTCAAATTGCTCGGCTCGAAATGTAACAATGAGATCTGGAAAAATGGTTTGGATAATATTTACAAAATGACTTGCTCTGGCGTCGCCATGCTGGCAAGCTTGCTGAGTTTAGGAACTCCTGTGGTACGACCGAAGAAGAAAACAGTCTCGGCTCTGAAAGGTGGTACGGGGAAATATGGTCGACCATTCTTTCCATGATCTTTAACTCAATGCTAAGTCATCTGGTTGAATGTGAATTATTTGGTGTGCAATATATGTATATACCTATAGACCTTTCTTTTTCTTATTACTACGAAAACAATCTTTTGATCTAGTTACGTTGCATACATATTTAATCATATTTTAGGATTTTTTTTAACCCCCTGTGTTATTTATACTTTATAGGGTCAAAATACTACATACTTTAGGTAAATAACAATAAAATCTAAGTGCAAGGTTGGGTAATTTTAACCAGTGGTTAAAGAAACTGGCTAAAAATAAAGAATTTATAGTTGAGAATTGTAGACCCATTTATACCAGTGGTCTAAAGTGATTTTACTTTCCACCATTTATTGAGTGTCACTCTAGCAAAAATATGATTTAGTGCTTATGGTGGGGAAGCTGGACGTGAGACGATCAAAGCAGAAAACTGCTCCGTCATCTTCATCTCAGTAAGATCACGAGCTGTCGCAGAGCATTTTATACTGAATGTTGTTCGGAATTATTAAGTTTTATTCTTGCTAGACATGAATTTGCGAGGCCCGAACGGTGCGGGAACCTTGACAATAGAGCAGTTTTATTGTGTGTAAAATGAATATAGGATTTGTTTGCGTTTTTTTTCTATCGCAGTGCATTGATCAAATAGAGGGTCTCAATCAAAGCGTTAGGGCAATTTTGTCATACATGCATTGGACGAAAATTATTTGAGATACAAATTGGTTTAATCGCATAAATTACCTAGTTTATATTTGCCATAATTTGTTCGGTTACCACTACGTTTTATATGTTCTGTACATCTTGCTGCAATTTTGAAGTCTAGTTTCTGTGTAAGTACAAACGTACCAGCTAATTGCTTGATTATAGTATTTTTTTACATGAAGACAATTTACTTGTTACCTCAGTTTTAATCAAATCGTAACAGATTTTTTATTTTAAAAGTGTTTTTACGAGCGAAACGATTTTTTAGCAGAACTTATTCGCTAGTCTTAGGGTTTTTATTTGATGTTCATTATATTTAATGTTTTATTTTTTATGTTTCATTGACAATTTTGAGTGCGATTTTTTTTCGCTGATTTCGTAAAACAATATTTTAAGTTTGTTTAAAGAAAAAATAATTTTTGATTATGATGAAATCTTATTTAAATTGCAAACGCTTGCAATGCGCGGGGTATTTTATTATTAACAACACTATAAGCGTCTCAAAAATTGATGCCAAACGGTCAAGTTGGTCCCCGTTCGGGCATCAATTTTTGAGACGGTTTTAGTGTTGTTAATAATAAAATAATGTTTGATTTTTGATTTGATGTAAATGAGCTGATTAATTTGCATGTAACAATAACCGACCAATAGCACTTAAACCGCGTTGGTTTCCTGCAAAGCTGCCAACAGATCTTTCTTGTACTTAAGAGCTACGAAAAAATCTTTTGACTTAATTGATCAAAACAAAAAGATACGATGTAATTGTCCGTATATACGACTGGCAATACTTTTCAACATTCGACAAATTAGTCTGATTAAACCTCAATAAACTACTGTATTCCAACTTCTGTCCAATCTAGTAAAGTTCTAGTTTTCTTCTTGCTTACAACCACAGCTCTAAAACATAATGGACGTTGCAAGGAACAATTGGTTTACGACTTGCAATTGCACGTATGATTGCGTACGGGGATATGATTCAACCACACGTTTGAATCGTAAAACTCGGAAAGTTGGTTCGCCTGCGTGCCGCGCAGAGAATGAGCTTGTGTTTTTCAGTTTGCTTTTCAAATTAGAATGTTTTGGGTGAGGTGATAAAAACAAAAGTATTTTTTGGACAAATATTAATATGTGAAACGGTTATTTTTTTCTTCTTTGGGTGTGTGATATTATATGCAGACATAAAGAAAAAGTATTGCTGGAATGATTTCAATGGCAAAAGTTTATGTCATATTTATTTGGGACTTGTTTTTAGAGAGTTGGTCATGTTGGAATGGTGGACGAAATGTGGTGCCTCCGCCATATGGGGAAACATTTGCCTACAAGATACATGAATGACAGCTGCATTTTACCGAGTGCTGGGTAAGTCAGAGTTCTGTGAGATTATTTTTAAGTTTAGCGAATTAGATTTTGAAATTCACTGGCCCCCAGAAAGGCACTTTTGTGTTTTGAACGACTGCTCATGTTTTTTCTGATTGATTGATTATTGGTGTTTAACGACGCACTGTTTTGACAACTAGTAATTTGGCACTGGTATAATGGCGTTGGTGAATGAGCGGATGATTATTTGTGGATGATTTTGAACCTAACCTAGCTTAGAAGGGAGCGAAAATCCGGTGTCGGCACGTAGCCTACTCCTGTCGAAGAGCACCAAGGGGATCACCGGCTTAACGTCCCCTCCGAAGGACGGTGCAACGCGAACAGCAGGATTCCTCCACAAATCCATGCTGTCGAGAGGTTGATAAGCAAGGCGAATGAAGTTGCTGTACTAACTTTCATCCCTCCAACCTCTCTCCTGAACAGAACTGGCCATGTGCATGATGGTCACCCATCCAATACCTGACTCAGCGCAGTGTTGCTTAACTTCGGTGATCTCACGAGAACCGGTGTTTCCAACACGCCGAACCGTTCGGTTCATGTTTTAATTCAATCTTCGAAGTTCATAAATTTGACTTTCTGTGTTTTCAGTTGTGCGCTAAACTTAACCACTTATAAAAATCCAAAAAAGAACTATTGCTCTCTCTCAGCCATTGTTAACAAATTTGACAAAGAATCTATATTTCCATTTGTCTCGACTTCAGTTCATATAAATACCTCTCTAATGTCAAATCATCTTTATAAAAAGTGTTCCCCAAAAATCGTTCCCATTTTCTAAACTCAACCTTACCCCTCCACTTTTGACAACATAATTTTTTTGTCGTCCAAAACTTGACATTAACCTATGAATAAACACAACCAAGTTCATTTTAAATACCATTTTGTCATGCATTTCTTACTAAAACCTAACCATGAGAGACCGAATCAGAAAAATCCACCCCTTAAAATAACATATTTTATGAAGACAGGCGTGGACCATAACTTTCCTACCCCTATTCATCGCAAACATGACAGCATAACCAACTGGAAGATAAATCAAAATTCTTATATCATCCAAAGGAATTCAGGAACGCTAATTGGCACATTCGAGAATATCCATCCGTTATGACAAACTCTGCGATGACTAGACGCTTCTTTTTCAAATGTGAAAAGAAAAAAAAAAAGGAAACGAGAGCAGGTATACATAATTTGTGTATGTGCGGTGGGGCAGAAGAAATGGAATCATTTTTTATAGAAGGGGATGGGGGGGTCGAGGGCGGGTGGACGTGACTTCGATTCGTGTGCACGGTCCTTTGTTTGGGGCACAATTGACGAAGAGGGCGGGAAAATGGTTCGCTTTTTTGTGCCTGTTACAAGGTGGTTGATAAGTTTAACTAGCGGCGTTTTTCTAGATTTTAAAATCACTAGATTGATGTAAAGAATGTGTGGGTTTGGACAAGGATTTACTTTGCTCTGGCGGTGAGAAATTGATTTTAATGATTACAAACCAAATAGTGAGTGTTAAGAATAAGTTGTGACATTTTTACCTAAAATAGTATGATTTTTTAATATAAGTTGTGTTAATTTAAGATTATTGCAATGTGTTTTGTGCCACCGAATTTGTAAACAAAATTCAAAGCATAAATAAAGCTTACATTACATTAAATCTTTTTAATTAACTTAATGATTAAATCGTATTTTTTTGGTAATAGTGATCTTACTAACCTTTTAAAACAAAGTCAGGTGGACATATAGAGTAAAAATTTGTATTATTTTGACTTCCAACTCAAGGGAAATTTTTACAAAACATTTGAATTGAACGCTCTGTATGGCTGGATTTCAACTCTTTCTTAACTTCACCTTTGGCAACTTTTGAATCACCCTATAGCCTAGAAACCGAAAAGGTTTATGGGGGTGTGTTTATTTTTTTTCTTTTTAAAGGTGCATCGAGGTAAAAAAGTTACGGGTTTCGCAATCGAGATCAACCCAGATATGAATCTCTCCCACCTTCGTCTGAACACGACAACATGCTTCGGGTAAAAAAAAAAAAAAAACACATGACTTTCCTGAGAAGAGAATCATAAAAATTATTATGCACATTATTTATACTTTTTTGCTCCCCAAAACTCAGAACCCTGTGATATCTCTTTCGGACACCCCATGGAGGGAATGCGTTTCTGGGTCATGCGGGTGCTAAACTACGTCACAGAAGAATGCCAGACCGTTTCCTTTTTTTTTTTTTTTTTTTTTTGGAACATTAAATGTTGGACGCACCTGTTTTTGAAAGTGTTTTGGACTTTTATTAGCAAATTTGGTCTTGTTTTAAGACTTTTTTTGTATCTTCGGGTGACATTTTTATATCGTTCAGGTGGTTTTGCAGCGGTGAGATAATATTTATTACTCTGTAATTTGGCGACTTATGTCTTGCCTCATGTACCAGAGACTATTTATCTTGTTTGAATTCTCAACCTCTGGGATTTTTTTACTAGTCAGAAGCAATTTAGGGATTCACTAATGAGAGATTGATTGAGTTGATTGATTGAGTTGATTGATTGATAGCGCATTGTTACATCATGAACACCGATTCACATGAGATCAGTCGAATTATAATTATAAGTCTCGATTTATAGACGTCAAATAATCTATATGAAAGATTCACAAATAATTCAAGAACTTAAAAATGCCAAATACAAAGATGTTTTCACCAATCAAATCCAAGATCTAGGCGCAACAACGTAGTGCATCAGAAATAAGATATCTTTTAAAAAGTTTCGTCTATTTATTCGACAAAGTACTCTTTGAAATTAAGGTATGCCACACCACGCGCTTCCTCCGTACTACCAAAGAATCTATCATCCTCTCGAAGAGGTGATCTCTGAAGAGGTCCTCTTATGTTCTGGGCGACTCGAGTATATTTGCTCTGGCTGGCCCCGGATTTTTTGGTCACTTGCATGTCATCTCCCAATCACTTTGAAAAACAAACACAGCCATTGCATCATGCCCTGCCTGGGCGACCGAACAAGTGCATGGGATTGGTACCTTTTTGAAAATATTGTTCTGTTTGTTCAACGATTTTGAGTGGGGAATTTAGTTCAGTTAGAGGTTACAATATTGTTCGAGATGGTATTTCTTGGAGGCAGGCGAGAGGACCAATTGCGGAGTGGCCGAGCCTTGGAATGCTTTTCGTGCTTTTATTTCGATCTAGGAAGTGAGATTTGAAATGGTACTACTTTGCTTTGGCTTAATGGTATTTAAATGAAGTAACAGTTTCATGAAAATCTCTGTGAACATTACCTTTTTGAGACTACTTTATGTTTTTCCGTGTTGGTTTATATTTTAATGTTAAACAAAGACTTAAGTGAGTTCACCACATTTAAAAAAAAAATTGTATTTCTTGCATCGATCACTGTGTGTGTATTGGGTTGTTCACCTCCATGTTTTAATTAGAATAACATTAAAATCCATGTAATTTTAGTACAAAATAAAATACCAATTTGTTTAACTTTGAATAGAAAACTAGAAATAAACTCGATGAACTGCGTGTGGGCATTGAGTTTATAGGTACAGATAAAGCTGCAAGCGCTAATGTCAAACTGTCTTCGCAAAAAATGGCCTACTTTACCGAGAAAAATGGAAAATACTTCTAGGTGGAGTCACCGTCGTTTCAAGCGTTAAGAAATTGAATTTCGTTATTTCTCGCAGATTAAACATATTTAAGACTGGTATGCGATCAATTAATCTTAATTAATGCTAACCTCAACGATTGATTTACAAATATCGATACTTTCAGTCGTTATTATTTAATTTTAGATACTTTTTAAAAAGGATAGCCGCCAGCGCCATCGAGTAGCACCTATGGTTACCAAGTGTTTCCAAATCGTAACTCAGCAGAAAGTTTAACATCAACGCTGGCTCTCTGACTAAACCTACAAACTCAATGATTTGGATATACCTTCTCACAATGTTACTTGTTACCTGAAAGGATTTATTTTCAACCTCACGAAGGGCCAATGACCATCACTGTACAAACACAATTAATTTAATTAATATAAAAACTACCTCCACACAGCTTACATGTAAAAAAATACGATTCTTTCCTCATTTCAATAAACCGTTCACCTTTACAAACAAACTACAACCGTTCTACAACTAGCTGAAATCTCAACACAAACTCCTTTACATGGATCGCCAAACTCTAATCCCATTACATCCTCGCTATAAACTCACACAAGCTTCATGTGTTATCAGCCTGAATTCGGCACGTGATAAACGTACCTGTGGCAGCTAATGAGAAGTTGATAGTTCGTCGAGGTAGGGATACTATCATCTGGCTGGCGGGAAGCTGGATCTGTTTGCGAAGAGCATTAGATTAATCCAATTTGTTTCATATGTGTACTGAACCGACCTTGGACTTCTGAGGCTGTGGCTAGAGGCGATTTTCGATAAGTTTTCCACATATGCTTAGCTGGCAAGTGAATTGATTGGATGTTAATGGTTTGGTGCGTTGGAAACACCGGTTCTTGTGAGATCACAGAAGTTAAGCGACACTGCTCTGAGTCAGATATTGGATGGTTGACCACCGAATGGTTTGGCGTGTTGGAAACACCGGTTCTTGTGAGATTACAGAAGTTAAGCAACACTGCGCTGAGTCAGGTATTGGATGGGTGACCACCGAATGGTTTGGCGTGTTGGTAACACCGGTTCTCATCACCGAAATTACGCTCTGGGTCAGGTATTGGATGGGTGACCGTCAACTACGTTACCGGTTCTGTTCGGGAGAGACGTTGGAGGGATGAAAGTTTGTACAGCAACTTTATTCGCCTTGCCAACCTCTCGACAACGTGGATTTGTGAAGGAATTCACGGCGTTGTATCGTCATTTAGAAGGAAAGTTAAGTCGGTAGTCGCCTTGTTGCTGTTCGACAGAAGTCTAGGCTACTTGTTGCACCGGATTTACACTCCTCTTTTCTAGGCTAGGTAAGGTTCTTTGTAATCCTCATCATCAGCCAATTATTCACCAACATTAACGTTTAAATAGCTAAGCATTGTAATGATTTATACCGAATATTTCAAATTTTTCTATGGAGAGTTTGAACGGGAGTGTGTAGCAAAGACATAATGTAACTGTAATTATTTCGTACCATGTTAAAATTCATTTTGAAATGTTTTAATTTAGGAATTGTAGATCACCAATAAAAATCACTCACAGACCATTTGTCAGCGTCGTCACTCTCTCAACTTTATTGGCAATCTTAGATCGAACAAACTCTAGTGCAAGAAACCACCACCTGAAACCAATGCGTGAAGTGTACCTACACAGCCAGCAATTGTACGTTATCATTTCAGCCATGCCCTGCCTCGCGTCTCTCTGGGAACTAACGCTATTAGAGAAGCCAGTATCGCTCCAGGTCGGTCATTAGTGGGATGGAATCGGTTCGTTCATGACTGATTTCTAATTCAGTTCAACAGATTATTTACAGCCGGTGGCGTTTGAATCGGATTCGTTTACAGTAGCTGGTCGCTCTTTTGTGGCATTGAGTTTTGATTTCGAATTTGTTGGCGGTCCGTGTGGTCATGTTGTGGGGAGATTGATTTTTATATCCGATTACAAACCCCGAACAAATAAGAACTAATATATGATGGTTTTTAGACTCATGTCTACTTGATTTATCCTTAGCACTAGTTTTAAGAAAAACTATTTATAAGGACTGCTCTAAACCTTGAAGAAGTAACTAGGACATGTTACGAAACGTCAGGAAATTTTAGTTGTCCTTTACTTAGCATTCAAAACCCATTTCAAATGGTTTTTCTTAAAAAACTAATATCTTATGTTCTCTATCGAAATTTGTGATACAAACGGGAATGGCGCTGTGGGTGTATCAATATTTCTACCCAATTTATCGGTATAATTTGCAGGTTTTAAAATGTCACTAGGTCATATTTGGATAAATTAAATAAAATATTTTAAACTATCTCTATCTATTTGAGTCGTAAATCAATCATTTTCCAGTGTAGATACCCACAAAGCAATAAAATCGCAGCTCAATGACCGCTTTACGGTCACCAAAGTCTGAATCAGACACCAAAATAAACCCTTTTCAATCAACTCAAATACAAAAGTCAGGAATTCCAATAGATTTATATCCAATTTCAGATAAGAATCTTGAAATCAAACTTCCGTAGTCCATCTCACTAATAACCACAAGCACTTATAGCGCGTCGTTCTACCTTAGAAGGTAACCTGGCTAAATTGCAAGACGACCGATCACAAAAGGCTTCTGGGTGGCCACTAAGCTTCGAAGTGATGATAGATTAGTCAATGACCCAACCCTGGCAACCAAAACGGCGAAATCCGATACGCACACATGCAAAACCCGTTAGACACCATCACCTAACAATCTGGATCAATTGCAAGGGATTTAATTACTAAAATTCGTCTGATGGGTAATTAAAAATTAATCAATTATAATGTATTCATCGTTTCACCTTGTTTTTTTTGTGTGTGTTCAAGTACAATATTAAAACCACGGTGTTCTGTCAAAGTTTATTTTTTTTATTTTTTATTATTATTTAATAGTGTAATAGAGTACGTGTCCTGTTTTCGATGATCTTTTGGGCCAGAAATCAGGACGGGTTGTGGGTGATTAGTGCTAAAATCAATTCCCACAACGTGCGATTGGTAATTAAAAAATTACTTCAGGAGCTAATTAGATAGTGCTTCCAACATTTTGGGACGGTGCAAGACAACGCCGTTGTGGCCGAGGTGTCTGCCCGAATAACACATTCATTTTTGATGCGATCAGTATTAATAATTAATAACACATTCTCAGGTGTAAGCAATCGGTTGGCAGGCATGAAGGTGTGTTTTTGTTTTCAAATAGCTACTTAAATGCGTGTAAAACACTGGTGTCATTTGCTGCTTGTCGGTTGTATCGTGTAAATAATTTTTTAATAGAAACTGAAGAAATTTGACACGTAGTGTTTGGGCTCTACGATACTGTAATATCTTATCCAAGTCACTTTTTCAAAGAAATTCTCTCGCTTTTCCACCTGCTGGTATATGAAATAGATAGATGGCACAGATAAATCGAAAGAAAATCGTGCTTCCTGCCTAAAATAAAAAGTGTGTTTTTGGAGGTTACCTTTTCACTGAGTGGCCGGGCGTTATGGAAACACGGTATTTCGTAATATCACACAAGTTAAGCAACGCTCTGGTATTGGATGGCTACCGAACGTTTTGGCATGTTGGTAGAGCCGGTTCTCGTTAGATCAGCGAAGATAAGCAACACTGCGCTGAGTCAGGTATTGGATGGGTGAACATCATACAAATGACCAGTTCTGTTCGGGAGAGAAGTTGTAAGGATAAAAGTTAGTTCAGCAACTTCACGTGCCTTGCTTATCAACCTCTCGACAGCATGGATTTGTGGAGGAATTCCGTTGTTCGCGTTGTAGAGATTTTCGTACGTTTAGCTAGATGTTTCATTGGCGTTCTTCGACAGGAGTACGTTAAACGTGTCGGCACCAAGACTCCTCTCTTCTCTAACGTAAGGTCCATCATCATCCTCATCATCACTCACACATTCACTGACCTAATCAGATCAGTGCCACATCACCCGTTGACACAACAGTACGTCGTCAAACACACCAATCGGTGATTTTCGGTGATTTTACTTAAAAATTGTAAGAAATATTTGTCACAAAAATTAAGTAAAGCAATATTACGTTAATTTTATGATAGCCTCACCTAAAAGAGCAGTTAGAGGCGCCGGGTCTAGACGCTCTCACGTAGTCGGGTCATCTTCATCAGTCTCTGCCCCCCCGTACCAGTCGGCGTCTTGTCTCAATCACGTGCAATTGTTATTCCATATCTCCAGCTCTAATTTGTGTAATGAGAAAGTACAAGATATTCGATTCAGCCGACAGAGAGATCAGTCTGGCATCGTCGGCCATCTCATGTGCACCTCGCTCCCATCGGATTCCAAGATCTAATAGCACCACTGAACAAATCCGATCTCAATCATTATGCACCTTCTCATCGAATTAGATACCTATATCAGAGATCGCATGTGTCTTGCAACTGCGGTAGCAAATCATTAAGATGCTGATAGCTTTCGTGGGATGCAGCTTTAATAAGTTTGCGCTTGGTCGTAAAGGCTATGCCATATCGTTGGCATAGCTAGATGGGATTGTTTTTTTTTTTTTGTGTTTTTTTGGCTTGGCCGGACGATTTTTGATTGCTCGCTATAGCCTTGTGCCCGTATCGAGCTCGCTAGTATACCTGTGACACTGAATTTAGTTGCTTAAAGTTGTTCTTTTTGAAATGCTAAAAATATTTGTAATTTTTTTGTTGTATATATATAAAAATATTAGCAGCGCGGCGTTTCGTTGATAAAGTCGGATATAAAGTAATTGAACAAAAAATTGGATTCCTTTAAAAGGCGAACGACGGAGGTTTGATCATTCGATTCCGGTAGCTTAAAACCGCAACAAAAAATTATCAGAAATATGATTAATTTCGACCATTCTCTATTCTTACGTATGTATATAGATATTAAGGCATCACTTCATATCTCCCTGCCCCACCACAGTACTACTTCAATTACAAAACCATGGCAATTTTCATTGTTGAAATAATTGCAAAACACAGGTAGTCGATGTGCACCATTAATCCAATGCGTGCAAGAGTGATGCAGAGATGGGTGAAACGATATAGTCGCAAGAGAGATGCGACTAAGATATAAGGTAAGGCACATGGGTATATGGAGATTGCCTCGGGACAGAGCTGCATGATAATGGGCGAGATGAGATCTAGAGAGGCAATGATCAAGACCAACATGCGCTCTGCCAACCCTGTCATTATTAGGTAGCCGCGCTCTGCGATATCCTACCGCCTGGAGGTTGGCAAGCCTTGCCGTGGTTGACGACTAGCGCGCGATCTGTTGGGAGAGTAGGGTTATTGGTATGTACCTTGTCAAGTTAAATGTGGTTTCAATTTGAGGCTCTTTGCTTGCAGGTTTTCTTGTTGAAAAAGCTGAAACAGGTGAAACAAAGTCTACTGGTAATCAGTTGTTGAAGGCGTAATTGTTTGGCAAGTGAGATGCTCATCGGAGCAGTTAGTACCAACTGGATTGTTTGGTTTCTTGACGGATCTTTTTTACGGTTTCAAATATGAATACAAGTTAATTGTTATTACAAGTGGAGTACAAGTTATTTTCAATTTATTTTCTTAATGACAATATTCAGATATGCGAAATCTGGTATTTAAATTGTAAACGCTTCCAATGCGCAGAGTATTTTATTATTAGGTACACTGCTACCCTCTCAAAAATAGATTTTTTATAAATTTTTTTTTTTAATGATATTGTATCAATTTTTGAGAGTAGTTTAGCTAATAATTATAAAAAAAAGGGTTCACAATTGTTTTAACAAAGAAGTTCAGTCGCAGATTTCTTCTCTTGCTACTCAAATTGTGTTAGTTACACTGGCTTCACATTTGGATACAATCTTAATCTTATCCCATTCATAATTTCGCAGCTTAGTGATAGTTTATAAAAATGATCGTGAAAAAACATCAATTTAATTTTGATGAAAAGTCTACCACTTTCTGGATGTGAAACTAACTCCTTTCAGACCCCTCACTGTCGAAAAACCTCCGGATAAACCATCCACACCTCTCAAATCCACATCGACAACAACCACCCCAAAACATCTGCCCCAAACTCAACACAAACGCAGTACAAAATTCATAACCCAGCCAGCTGATATCTCTCCTCAGACCTTCCGACCAGCCCAGATCGCAAAGCTTCCTGACGGCAATGGAAGCCGCTATTAATCTTTTAGATATCGCCCTGTAAATCAGACAGCCGTCCCTAATGACGACCACTCAAATCACCGTTCAATTCTTTCCTGATCCTCACCCGATCAGAGCTACCTGCACCGGCCTCCATACTGCACGGAAGTTTTGTGAGCCAGCCTCGCGTTGCTTGACAATAACGTCTCGTTAACTTTTAACCCCTGGGTTAATTATTCACAGAGCTGGATGGGCGTTATGACCTTGTTAGGGAGCCATGTTGGTAGCTGATGATTCGTGACTTCGATTTCGAGTGATGAAGAGACTGCAGGGTTATGACTGGTCGTTGCTTTCTATGAGGTTCGTGATTTTTTTTTCTTTAGTGATAATGACTTTTTTTTAAGCGTATTACAACATTTATTCATAGCAATCAAATATTTTCTGCTGTTGGCCCTGTCCCTGCAGCCAACTGGCACCAACCCAGAGTGGATTTGCTCCTTGAGATGCCCTGAGATCGTAGCCCCCATACCCCCTTGAATATATTTTTTTTAAATGAAATCCACATTTATGACATTAAAAATTCCTCTTTCCTTCTTGTTTACAACCCTGTGGCCGCGCGTGGATTTCCCACACTCTTTCTTCAGTTACGACTATCAAATGATTGGTGTGAATATATTAAAATTGTGCTGACTAGAAAAATTTGATTGATTTTTATAATTCAATGATAGAGCTTATCAAAAGAGCGAAATTCAAAGCGAAAATAGCGACAAGCATTTGATTTTTTCAAATATATTTCATAGCAGCTACCGTACTTCACAGCAAAGCAACGAATTCAACAATCAACACATTTTGGCATTCACCGTGGTGAAGAAGATTCTTCTGCCAAAAAAATTGTGATGTTGTGACCCCTAATGATTTTAAATATTCATTGTAAGAATGATTCCTGGTATTTCAGTAGAGAAAGTCATTGCAGGTCTTAAAACACTCCTTAACTGTATTGTCACTCTTTAGCAGCATGGTCTCTCTAATTGTGCATAAAATCGAAATTAACACAACTCACAAGTATATTTTTCCTTGTTCATAGTATTTTTTTTTTTAACTTTTATGATTAATATATTTAGCGAATAGTTATTTAAAAAAAAATCAGGGTCATCGATCTTAAAAGCAAGGGCCTATTTTCCATGTACTACACACATTCCATCAATTTATCATATTTTATGATTTACACAATTTTTTTTTTACAGTCTGTCTCATATTTTAAGAGCTGAGTTCAATTGTTCGCGTCGTAAAACCGCTCGACGACGCATCATAGTAATTGTGTTTATAAGTTGATCTCGTGACCCTCTCCTTAGCAACAACGACGCCATGCAAAGAGCGAGGGCATTTTTTGAGCGTAAAAGTTCGCTTGTAATCTTCAAGTGCGAGACTAATCGTGAAGATGATTTAACCCTTCCCTTTCCTCTCTCAAGAGTGCATGTGAGTTGCCCCAGCGTTTTAACCCTTACCGCCTCGTATTTGCATTATATTATCAGGGATTCTGGGCATGTAAGGAGGTATGACATCCCGGTGCATGTTCGATTTATGTGCGGCCCATTTAATTTGCACCATTAAGCAGTGTTAATTTAGTTACGGTATATAATATATCATTTCATGCGCTGCCCTTTCTTAAGCCACTTTGTACCTTCTGGGCGACGCAGCTAAAATATGATTGCTTTCTATTAAACTGATCGAAGAGTTCATTTTCAGTTCCGCAATTTGCTAGGACCCAGAGACGCTTCGTGACTTACAAATAGAGAACAAAGCTTTATGAAAGGGCATAATTTAGCTTCCAAGCCATAGCTAACTCTAACTTAACGTAACCTAACCTAACCAAGACCAACTTAACCTATCCTAACCCAATCCAATCCAATCCAATCCAATCCAACCCAACACAACCCAACCCAACCCAATCTAATCCAACATAACCCAACCCAACCCAACCCAACCCAACCCAACCCAACCCAACCCAACCCAACCCAACCCAACCCAACCCAACCCAACCCAACCCAACCCAACCCAACCCAACCCAACCCAACCCAACCCAACCCAACCCAACCCAACCCAACCCAACCCAACCCAACCCAACCCAACCAAACCCAACCCAAACCAACCCAACCCAACCCAACCCAACCCAACCCAACCCAACCCAACCCAACCCAACCCAACCCAACCCAACCCAACCCAACCCAACCCAACCCAACCCAACCCAACCCAACCCAACCCAACCCAACCCAACCCAACCCAACCCAACCCAACCCAACCCAACCAAATCCATACAGAGGACTTTGAAACTGGTTGTTGCAATAGAACAGACTATATTTGAGGTTTGCAGCATTTTCATTTACAATTATTCCAATTGGTCAATAATCCAAGGCCAATCATTCATGTCGTAGTAATATTTCTAAGCCTTGTCTAGTTTTTAACTTTCAAGTAAATGGAACATTTTTTCGATCAGCTGAACATAACCCAGCATACACATACCATTAATGATTTCACTTTTCATTTAACGATGAGGCTCTTTATCCTGACTTTTAATGTAGCACTAGCATAAATTCTAATGATTTAGTTTTCAATTGTTCAATAACTATACAGGCGTATATTGTTTCCAGCAAAACTGATTATCAACAGAGACACTACTTCCCTCTCACTCGCGCTTGAAAGTAGAATTACCAGCACAGGATGATTGGAGTGCTGGTTTTATCGCGGCTGCTTCATATTTCTGCGCACAAAACAATTAGACTTTGCGCTGTAAATTACCGTCACTGAGAGCGACGCAGGTAATCTTCTTAAGGCGTCCCTCAATGCGTCTCGTTCACTGTATAAAAAGGATAAGCCACTACCCACGTGATCTACCTTAGCGCCAGGAAATTATCGTTGCCCTTGTACACAGAATGGCTAATACAAATTGGTTTTTTATTACAGGCACTAGAAAATTTTGCATAGTTGTTCATTTTTCCTTGATTTTTGATCGTGATTGATGATTTATTGATTATTGAGGTTTAACGACAAGTTCTTTTCACATCTGGTAATGTGGTACTTGGCTAATGGCGTCGGTGAATGAGTGGATGATGATGAGGATGTGAAACCGATCCTAGCATAAAAGGGAGGTGGGGAAATACGGTGCCGGCACGTAGCACCAAGGGGACCAACGTATTAACGTCCCTTTCGAAGGAGGGTACAACGCGTACAACAAGATTCCTCCACAAATTCATGCTGTCGAAAGGTTGATAAGCAAGGCGAATGAAGTTGTTGTACTAACTTTCATCCCTCCAACCTCTCTCCCGAACAGAACTGATCATGTGTATGCTGATCACCCATCCAATACCCGACTCAGCGCAGTGTTGCTTAACTTTCATCCCTCCAACCTCTCTCCCGAACAGAACTGGTCATGTGTATGATGTTCACCCATCCAATACCTGACTCAGCGCAGTGTTGCTTAACTTTCATCCCTCCAACCTCTCTCCCGAACAGAACTGGTCATGTGTATGATGGTCACACATTCAATACCCGACTCAGCGCAGTGTTGCTTAACTTTTGATCTATGATACAATCGACACATCCATGTGAATAGGTTAAGGATACATTTCACATTTCACATATAATACAACTTCAACTTAATGGTATATAGTTACTGCTAAGTGAAATCACCGTCTTTTTACCAATCTTTATGAATGGTAACTTCAACGATTGACATACATTTATTGATATTTTAACTCGTTATTTAATTGTAGAGGTGTTTTAAAAAGGATCGCTACTATAGCGTATCTGATAGCAGCTACCATTACCACTAGCAGGCTGATATGAAAGCTTGACTACCGCTTGCTCTCTGAAGATACCTATAAACTCAATGGTACCACGGATTTAGTGTGAGAAACAAATTTTATGAGTTATAAATTCTCGCTTAAGACAGGTATTTTTTTTTTAATTTGATTCTTACACTTCAAACAGTTATTTTATCAGTGCAAATTCCATCGCGAACTCGAGTGAAATCAAAGGAAAAACACGATACATATAAAGATAAAATATCGAATCACCCACCTCTCATTAACTGCCTTCTAAACAATTGCAGGCAATCGGCAGCGAAGCCATTCAACAAATCCAACCCAATAAATATTAAACGCTAAAAATAAATCAAATAGTACATTCCACAAGCCGCATGCATAACTCTACAACAACAATCATAGACGCGGATCGATCTGTCTGTGTCTTGCTAGCAATCCTGTACGCATTGCAGGGTCGGGCTGTTGCGTCATTAACCGATTCAAAACGATCAAATCGGAATGAATGAATTAAACCTGGGAGCCGCAGAGCTCTGTTTGAATCGCGACTGATTGCTAGCGACTGGCAGCGCAAATGGAGTGGTAGCCGTAACTTGCAGAGAGCCTTTTACAGTGGAAAGCAGAAAGGCGTATTTGGATGTGTAGACTTAAGGTTTAGACTTGTTAGAACTTTGAAGTTAGACTTTATGTTTAGAATTGAGCTTACCGACCTAGTTAATGATATTTCTATTTATAATAATAGGTTTTTGCTTTCATTTAGTCTCGTTTTTCGTTAATAAAACTAACCTAGCCTTAGGCCCGATTTTTATGGCCGCTGCCGCCAGTTGTTTTTCAATGTATCATCTTGCCCAGCATGGATTTAAAAAATTGTCCACAATGCAGTGATTCACGGCAACAAAGGCGCCAAATTTCAAATGCAGAGAATGGTTTTCAAAGAATAAAAATTGGTAATACCCTTAACATTGACAGCGTAGCCGGCGACCCTGTGAAATTGCGAACCATCAGACAACTGATATATTTTTAAATTAAGTTCTGTTATGGCGGTAGCCAACTATGCGCTGCATTTCAAAGTCTGGTGAGTTTAAAAGTGCCATTGATCATCGTGTGTTTTTACAGCGTCTCCTTGCTATTCTCTGTGAATTCTTGCCGCAAGGATCCGAGATATAGCCAGCAGAAATTCAGGGCAAGAACTCTCTAGCTGAAGAAATGACAGCATAGGGGATACTTTTAACTGTTAAAAGCGTACCTGCCAATCAAAGATGGTTTCCTCCTTTTAGTTATAAACGTAAAGTACATCATTTATAAATCCTCAGCATGTAACTCTTTGGAAAACGCTGACTGTGCGTCTTTCAGTAAATTACAGACTTAAACTCATAGTCTTGGACTCGATAGTTTACACACAAAAAAACGTTGTGTTCATTTAACCAAAGGCAGCGCCAATATTTTACGATGAATTCTTCAAGCAGGCGCTAGTGGATTTTTATCAGTGTGATTTTACGATTACACGTACCTCTTCAAAGTATTTTAAACCAAGAAAATCCCTTTTTTTTTTCAGGGAGACCATGAGATCGGCCATTTTCTTGTCTGACTCAACGGACCACTCTCGGACGACGATGGCTTTCTCAGCGAAGGAATTGTAAGTGTTTGCGTTTACCCGTCGAGGTGTGGGAGGAATTTGTCGCGGTGTTTGCTCATCTTTGTAATTTTACATCGCGCTCCTTCCAGAGGGAAAAATTAATCTTTGTGTCAATTCTCTTGTTTGCGACTGGTGCTGGTTGTGAGGACAAATTGGTGATACAAATGTCCGGTGGCAACGCGCGTTGTGCGTCCGCACGTGACAAGTCAACTCAGTTTTGTTGGTAGATCAGAGGCCTTGTAAGAGCTTACCTTTTTTAGGGGACACTCTTGGACCTAGACCATGAAAGCGAGGTTAAGCTTAACCGAGATGAATTTGGGGGTAAAGTTGTTATGATCGTGGTAGCAAATCCCTGAAAATATCGTCGGTAATTGGTTTTAATTGCCGGGCGTATTTATAGATCCAACCTCTGTAGGTTTGAGTGGTTATTTGTGCTGGAAACTCTTAGCAAAAATGAGCACTAAAAGCTGAGAGAAGCTGTTTTAAAAACATCTGTATTTTTTTTCCGGAACAAAGTTGCTTTATCAAGTGTTTACCCGAGATAAAGAAGTTGGTAGAAATGATGGTTTTTAGACTCATGTCTACTTGATTTATCCTTAGCACTAGTTTTAACAAAAACTATTTGAAATGGGTTTTAAATGCTAAGTAAAGGACCACTAAATTTCTCGACGTTTCGTAATATGTACTAGTTACTTCTTCAAGAGTTCTTCAATTTCTTCAAGGACTGCTCTAACCCTTGAAGAAGTAACCAGTACAAGTTACGAAACGTCGGGAAATTTAGTTGTTCTTTACTTAGCATTGAAAACCCATTTCAAATAGTTTTTGTTTAAGTTGGCAGAAAGTTCTTAGCCTTGGGGAAAATTGAGATTTAAATTAAAGTATCTTTTGGGTAAAAATCAAAGAAAAGCCATCTATCGATGTAAAATCTGGTGCAATTCACATGTCTGAAGATCTGTATCCACCAGTTACAGATCATTGCATAAGTTCTGTCTAGATTTGTACCTCAAGGACAACTACAAGTGCATCTTAAAGCATCAGTGATGAAGTACATTCTGTTAATTGTATTGATTTTCATCATTTCAATCAATCCATCTTTCACACAAACCAGATTAGACCAGATTAAAAAATAACCCGCATCGCTCCCGCTGACACATAACTAGAGCTATCAAAAAACAACACGTGCTTAAGATGCAAATCCATTGCCCAAACCAGAAGAAAACCTTTAGCAAAAATGATGCATGGCACTCACATATTAAGCCCACCCGCATAGGTCAACCATTGCTTCAAGTTTCTCATACAGTATAAAAACAGAAAACGATCTCTGATGGCAAGGGTCATTTTACAATAGCGAGAACCCGGACGGATGACCCTATATAACAAATCAGCCCATCTGAATAAAGTGGCCATCGCACGCGCAATGGCTACATGGTCGACCGAACGGCGCGGCACCGAGATTGCTCATGTGGGCGCCGAGCAACTTCACCGGCGCGTACGTGATTTTAGTCGTTTACCAATTTGATTACATCACAAAACAAGTGTTTTCTGGGTATAATATTAATTAGAAGGCGTGAATGTTTAGGGTCCCCCATGTCGCGGAGATATGACGTCATGTCTCTGCCTGTGCACGATGTGATCTAGCTAGAAGGTTCTTGCATGTGTGTGTGTCTATAGGCATCCGTTGGACACACACAAATCATAACTAATTATTTTTTATGATGTCATAAACGTCAATTAAATGTTCGTAGAGAAGTGGGTAATGCTGGCGAGAAGCGTTATGATTCCAATTACTGAATTTTTTTTCTCTCGTTCCGTGGAGAGGCGGCTCAGGTATTTGAGTGTGCGTTTGAGTTTATAAATCACAGTTTTTTTTCGTATGCATGTGTGGCCCAAATTAGAAAAACCGCCTCCTGTGTAAAGTTTCGGGAACGGCGCTACGTGGCACACTGTTACAGATTCAGTTTTTTTTTTCTATCGAAATTAATATGTCAATTAATTTTGTCGCATTGCAATTATATTTTTTTTTGCTAAATAAATTTTATAAGAACTTTTTACATTCCAATTAAGAGTTGTACATGAAAAAAAAATGTTTTAATTAAAGGTGTCCGTCTGGGCGGGAGTTATTTGCGTCTGTCTGGGGTAAAAGCCATCATTCAATCATGTGATGACGAAGGTTTTGCACGTATAATATGCGCTCTCATGGAACAAAAAGTGTAACTCATGTCTGCGCTGCAAATTAAACTGAAGAGTTTCCCGTGATGGAAACACTGGTTCTCGTGAGATCACCGAAGTTAAGCAACACTGCGCTGAGTCAGGTATTGGATGGGTGATCATCATACACATGACCAGTTCTGTTCGGGAGAGAGGTTGGAGGGATGAAAGTTAAGCAACACTGCGCTGAGTCAAGTATTAGATGGGTGACCATCATATACATGACCAGTTATGTTCGGGAGAGAGAATGGAGGGATGAAAGTTAGTACAGCAACTTCATTCGCCTTACTTATCAACCTCTCGACAGCATGGATTTGTGGAGGAATCCTGATCTTTGAAAGAGGCGTTAAACGGGTGGCCTCATTGGCACCGGATATCTCCTTCTTCCTTCTTGACTAAGTTAGGTGCATCATCATCCCAATCATCACCCATTAATTTACTGATGACAAAATACCAGTGACATAGGACTTTTTATCAAAATAAAGCGTTTTTAAACACAATAAAACAATTCGAGCTTGTTCCTATGCACTAATTCTTCTGAGACAAAGGTGCTGTGAAGGTGTGTTACCATCGTGATTAGCCAATGATGTTCTTTATTCGGCCACATATCAGTTCACGAGGGCGCGTGGGATCGGAGTCGCCGACGATGCGGGAACAAACACTGACCATGTTTCTTCACATGGATTGCCTAAACTTACATCGGGTCCCACCCACCGAGTCGTTTCCAGATCCAGATCATCGAATAGTGCCTGTCGTGTCCAACGACGTGATTGAAACGTAAATCTTTCTAAATAAGGAAACGTCGTGTGCGTGTTGTGAACAAAGCCTGCTGATGTAGATGATGCTTAGGTGGACCGACATGTCCACATGGCATGATGTTGAAACATGACGCTTGAGCTTGCTTAAAAAATATCAAAAAGTGTGCGTTGATATAAAAGAAATCACATTTTCTGGTGCATTTCTTGTGCAAGTGTGCATTGATATAGTTCAAGTAGGACAAGAAGGTACATTTTAGAAGCTCTGTCAAGCGATCTCAGCATCTCCGTGGCTGCTAAACGTTGAATCTACCATTGAACCTCCTATGCTAGGCCATGATATACCCGTGGTAACATAAGATAGCAGAATTGAGAAGCTCTGTCAAGCGATCTCAGCATCTCCGTGGCTGCTAAACGTTGAATCTACCATTGAACCTCCTATGCTAGGCCATGATATACCCGTGGTAACATAGGAAAGCAGAATTGAGAAGCTCTGTCAGGCGATCTCAGCAACTCCATGGTTACCAAACGTTGAATCTACCATTGAACCTCCTATGCTAGGCCATGACATACCCGTGGTAACATAAGATAGCAGAATTGAGAAGCTCTGTCAGGCGATCTCAGCATCTCCATGGGTACCAAACGTTGAATCTACCATTGAACCTCCTATGCTAGGCTATGATATACCCGTGGTAACATAAGAAAGCAGAATTGAGAAGCTCTGTCAGGCGATCTCAGCATCTTACAGCGCAACTTAAATTGCGTTCGCAAAGCGCTAGTTATTATATTAAATGTATTCCTTAATCTAAGGACAAGACCCTGCAAAGGGATAAAGAAAAAAAAGGGACCCATTACCCTTGCTAAATGCGTCTGGTAAAATTGCAAAAAAGAAAATGCAAAACTTGAATTGCTTAATGTTTACATCATAATTCATGGGCTTGCTCTGCGCTCAAGTCCGGGCACATCATTAAAAAATGTATGTGCAGTTGCCGTGAAAAATGATGCGAGTCATGTGTGTGTGATATCTGTACTTGAGAGTGTAAATAGGTAGGTATGTGTCTGCGACTGGACATGGCCGTAATTAGGTATTCACCGAATTACCGCTTACCATTGTGGCACCGTGATTCTGACACGACGATTTTTTATCCAACACCACGTGTGGAGCATAACAATTTCGCTGACAAGGATGAGTGCAAGAATTTAATATCGCGTATCTCATGTGAGACTCTACGTTTGGTACTGCTCGTTGAAAAATGTTAATGCAACTGAATATTCAATGAGGATAATTGGCAATAAGTGGCAGCTGAAAATTGATATAATCTCAGTTAGATCATGAGATGCAAGGAGTATTTTTAAACTGGAAAAGATACCGTTTTAGCATGGTGCGTAGTGTATTAAAAAAACTAATCTGCATCAAATTCTAAGAATGGGTTTTTGGAAGGGGAGTTGACCGGAGAAATGTGCGACCGAACCGATATACGAACCCTGGACCTCCCAATTACCGGTCCTAGGTTCGTATCCCGGTTCGATCGCACATTTTCAGTCCAGCTCGTCTTCCATTCATTGCTTGCTGGTTTCAGCTCCATAGTGAAATAACCAGAAAAGCCAAAAAACTCTGCAATGGGTATTTGTTCCCGAATTTTTGGAAGTGAAATAAATTTCTAAAACATGATATAGTCCCGGTTGGATATGAGAAATTGAATGAGAAATGAAAATTATTCCAGATCACTATTGAGTTTATAGGTATCTAGTCAGAGGACCAGCGTTAATATTACATTTTCTGCTGAGCAAATGAGCTAGGAATACATGGTTACGGTAGGAGTCACCCGATGGCGCTTGTGGTCATTCTTCATAAAATAACATACAATTAAATAATATGGAAACCGTGAATAAAGCTTAATTGAGCGTAAATCAGTCTCAAATGCGAGTAATCTGCGAGAAATAACGAAAGAAAATTTCTTAACACTCGAAACGACGGTGACTCCAACTAGAAGCATTTAAAACTTTTGTCGGTAAAGCAGTTATTCGGCGGGCATTTCTCCCAAATACAATCTAACATTAACTCTTCGGCAATACTAGATCATCACAGAAACGAACATTTTCCTATCAAACCTCTGAATTAGCTCAGACATAAAAACACTCTAGAATAATAAATGACTAAGACACATTACATTTGCACACATTATATGAAAAGTCCCGCACTGTTGGCAGATGAAAAGTGACCGCCTTGCCAAGGATCAGGCAACACTTGAATGGACTTGTCGAGCTTCTCATTAGCCGCAAGTCGGGTGTCAGCGACGGGTGATTAGTGCCTCTGTTAATCAACCACTTGTTACCATGGTAACCATGCGAGGGCCAGGTCGGCGTAGCGTGTGAACTTCACTCTCTGGTTGATGTTGATGTTGGCAGCTATGGCCGAAGAATTTGTTGAAATTTGTTCGCGTGATTCTTTGCTGGCTGAGCCGTAGTTTCCTTTGATTTCAGCTTGGATTTATTTGATTTATTGATAATTCAATTAATTTTTTTTAACCAGCGCTAAGGTGAGATAAAACAGACATGAGTCTAAAAACCGTATGGACTCATGCCTTTCGCAAAAATTCAAACGGCTAGTAAAAGAATCGTTCAATTATTTTAAGTTTAAATGATATAATATTTTATTTTGAAAATATATACTTTCCGGGTAAATGTCGGTACGTTCATGATATGAGGGGACCAAGAGGTATAACCACTTGGTCACTGACCATGGCTAAGAATGTAAACCATATCTTCGATTGTTTAGTATTGAACTGTCTTCAAAGCTTGGCCCTATTTTAAGACAGTATTATGGGCTACATGAACCCAAACCCAAAGTTTCACTTCTTCCTCAAATTTATTTTCTGGGTTACCTAATGAAGAAGTAGGGACATAAAAAACGTTAAGAAGATTGATTTTGTGAGCTAATAGTGTACCTCGCTTCGTATAATTGTGTTTAACGACGCACTGTTTTGACATCGTGTCGTGTTTACTGGTCTAATGGCGTTGGTTAATGGAGGATGATTATGCACCTAACCTAGCCCAGAAGGGAGGAGGGGAAACCCGGTGCCGTCACGTAGCCCACTCCTGTCGTAGAGCACCAAGGGGATCACCGGTTTAACGTCCCCTCCGAAGGACGGTACAACTCGAACAACAGGATTCCTCCACAAATCCATGCTGTCAAGAGGTCGATAAGCAAGGCGAATGAAGTTGCTTTACTAACTTTCATCCCTCCAGCCTCTATCCCGAACAGAACTAGTCATGTGTATGATGGTCACCGATCCAATACCTGACATCAGCGTAGTGTTGCTTAACTTCGGTGATCTCACAAGAAACAGTGTTACCAACACTTCAAACCGTTCGGTGTACTTCATGTTTTGACATCCATTGGGGAGATGACAGTCAAAACGCCTATCAAATTGCCAGCACCTGTACCGTTACCAAATTATAACCGACCTGTTATATCATAACGTCCCACTACTCGAACAGAATAACTACAATTTTCTATTGAACTTTTCATTGAGATTTTTTTTTTTTAAATACATTTTATTTGAAAGCTAGTTACTTTGCAGTAGCAACGTACTGATTATCGATTATCTCACTTCATCCACCAACAATGTGCGATCAACGTTAATTGTTGAATAAGGCTAATTGCTCTCTTCATATGTTTCTGGGGGGAGGGGAAGGGAATGGATAATGAATGGTATGAAGCTGATTAACAAGATTCAGTGACCGTAAGGCCGATTTCTTTGCTGGTAGTTCGCTGTTGCGGTTTGTTCATTTATCAAAGTGCTCTGAGGATGCTTCTTTTCGGGAGAGTTTGGTCAGATGTTTGTAATCGAATGCGATGGATCATGTGTTGTAGACTATACTGATTTTGTATTGTTAACGAGTTGTGTTTATTTTAAACATTAGTCAACGCCGATCATATTGGGCTACTAAAAGATGTGGTTTTTGTTTTGTGCCTTGTCTCGAGGTGCTTTAGTTAGTTTGGTTGGTTCAAGGGTTTAGATCCTTGATGGGATGTACCGGATTATGAACGGTAAAGTGCGGATTTTGCACGCACAATGAAATCTTTGAAGCGTGGAGGCGTCGAATTTTTTTATTTTTTGTTTAATTTTGAGTTACCTTAAGAGATTTCTGGAAGGGTATTGAATTATTTTTTATTTTTTATTTTGTATTATTTATTGATTGATGAATATGATTTGAAAATTACCTACTTGCGATTGGGGATAGATTGGCTAAGGTAAAATTAAGAGGTAAAAATAGGCAACTTGAAAGAAAGGGTTTGTATTTTAGAAAGTTATGCATAACCTAAAGAGTTTTAAGAAATTAACAAATAATGTGTTGTAAAATTGTAAGATGGTAAACATGATGCTTTATCAAAATGTGAAAATCTGTATTAAAAAATATATACAAATGCCAAATCGTTTCAACAAGAAAACAAACATATATGAGGCGTTTTTCCCAGAATTTTCACGGAGGTTTCTTATAATTTTGAACTATGGAAAATTCTTGTAGACAACCCCCAAAAACATTCAATATTTACAACTTCAAATTCTACGAAACCACAATGTCAATTGCCAAAACCGAATAAAAACTTTCGTATAAAAAAATGCCTACATGACCAGACAAAAAAAAACTTTCTCGGCTTATATCCAATAAATCCGATGTACGTTTTAATTCTCTCCCCTCTCTCTCCAACAAGTTCCTTGTGAACCACGAACAAGACTCAACCACAAATTACTATCTCCTTTTGCCCATCCTCTCGACTAACGCACGCCATAAACAGCTAAAGCACGATGGCTAGAATTAGGCCGATCTTCATTATTATTATTTTAGTCATGGTAGATTTGTTAATGTACTACGTTTCTACGTACGAAGAGCCAGCACTCCCTACGTACCCATACGGAGCCGAGCACACCCCCATGCCGCCTCCTCCTCGGCGGTAACAATGAGAGTATGCAATTAAAAGATGCCTCATCTGATTTATTGGTTGGCTTGATCGCGTTCTTCCTTCTCCTTTATGTGAGAAGACATGCGCGGCTTGGAACTGTGTTTCTGCAGGGAAAATATTACATGGGATTTTTACCTGTCTGGGATGTCTTTTGATGTTAAGGCAGTTGGAAGGATTTTCTTTTTAAGATACCTAGATGTAGGTGAGTCTCTGAAAGCACGTGCTACTCTTGGAAGTATACAGTTGGTTGGTTTAGAGTTGTGCATTTGTATGCAATCTTTGGGTTGTGTGATTTTCATATGTAAGTTTTGTTCTTGTATTTTTGCGAAACTGTTTTAACTTGATGTTTAATTTGAGTCTTGACTGAAAAAGAGCATGAACTAGGGCTTTGCGAACGCAATTACAAAACCCATTTACCCACTAAACTCCTTATACCCGTTAAACCCTTTGCGTTAAACCTAAGTGTGTGTCTGGATTTTTAATGAAGATGTTGTTGCAAATTTTCTTAATTATTGATTCAGAAAAAAACATCTTGTTTTAAAAAAAAGTAGCAGATTTAAATTCAAAGATTTAGAATGTGTGCTGCAAGTTTTATCCGTTTGTTTGGCCAGCAGAGTTCTAACCGTTTGGCCAACAGAGACCGAAAAACCTAACAAAAAAAAATTAAGTTCTTTTTTCCGGGTAGTCAAGTTGAAAATTCGCTTCGCTCGCAGTTCTAACCAGTTCATGTATACATTTTCTCTAAATTAAATGATCAGTTTAGTTCTCAATTATATGTCAGTCATTTTACCCACTATCCTCTATCCTCATTGTTTCTTTTTCGATTATTTTGTCCTAGCCCTCTACCCACTTCCTTCAAAATCTCTTACTTGGTGATCCATCTTTACCTTGGTCTCACTGCTTCCCTCCGTTTCTATACAATCATAAATATCACTTACACGTATTGAGAGGTACTGTGCACATACGACCAGTTTTTCCCTATTTGGATAATGCCTGAAAATGTTTTTCGCTAAAATTGAAGATGGCGTCACCTCAGTGGTCAAACAAATTATAGTTGGTTTTCTGTTTGGCAGAAGTTCGTCAATTGTTCAAACATTCGTACACCGAGTCTCGACTATCCAACAATGAAACTAAAATATTTAACATGTGCTAAACGCAAACAAATTTTTGTAAACTAGGGCTTCACGAACGCAATTTTAGTTGCTTTGTTAAATGAGCGCAGTGATATAGAGGGATGATAAAATGTGAAGCAGATCAGTTGCATTGATCAAAGTTCAACAGCAAAAATTCACAAAATTAAGTCGAAAATTTGTGAATATAAAGAGAAAGAAAACACATACCGGCTCAAAAATTTCACAACTATTTTATTTTGATGTACTTCATGTCTTAGCAAAGTTTGATGAGAAAAATATCAAACAGTTTAGGCCATATACACCTGCTAGACGTTTATCAAAAATCTGAACAATTTCGTAAATTTTGAATATTTTCGAATCTGTTTAACCGATTTTGCTGAAAATCGCATGGAGTTTAATTTGAGAACACAAAAATGTGCTATGAAAATTTCGTTTAAATCGGAGTAGGCGTTTGGCCGCTACAGCGCGAAAAAAAAACGCAAACAAGCACACAAAATGTACAGAAGTGAATTGAAGGTTTTGCTATCATAGAATTGGACTGCTGGACCGAAAAACTCAGCGACTTAGGGTCCTTAAATGTAAAGTTGTTTTCGAGTTTCTCATATTGATCTGGTTATTTTTTCGGTTTCGTTAATTATCGTTCTTGATCTTGTTGCTGATAAGTTTGGGAAAGTGCGAGTCTATAAGAGTATGAAATCGACTGCAACGATATCGATCTTCTTGCGAACTAAATATGTGCAATTATTGTCTAATAAATGTGTATCTGGGAATCTGATCATGAGCGCTATCGAAATATCTCTATTATAGAAACGATCGGCCGGATCATGAAGCTGACCTGGAAGTTTGGTAGACCACAGACTCTGCTCGCAGTTGGACTCATTAACCGAACAAACTCCACCCACGACTTATCAGATTCTGTCTCGCGAGCATCGAGATTTTTCTTGTGATATTCATAAACATGGGAAATTACCAAGTTAAGATTATACATTCGGTCTTTTGTATATCAGCGGCCAGATTTAATCTCGGAGTTAAAAGATGATCAGCCAATCATAGACGGTGTCTCTAGGTTTTCAGTGGTGGCTACCATTATGATTACAACTTTACCCCCTAAATGTCTGGGGGTTACACTTAAAATCTGCTTTTTGAATTTAGCTCCTGAAACCCTTAGACACGAAGTGTGTCAGACAAGAGACTGACCATATCCATATCCTTTATGCTTTGAATTTAGTTAATTCTTCACTTAGAACTATGGAAGTACCTACAAGGAGACGTTTTTGAAGAACTCTAATCAAGTGGGGGAGACAGGGGGAGGGGGGAGAAGCTACACCCATCTCTCAATTAAAACCAAGCACTAAGAAAGGTCATATTTTTTGTAAATACTAAAATATTATTTCAATTCAGTGCAGTGTAACTTCACAACCAAAATTAGATAGTATTCTCCCACCAAAACAAAATTTTGCCCATTCTCAAAAGCCTTTCGTATTCCACCACTATTTTAAGCAGTCAGGACCAGGACAAAGCAACCAAATCTTCCAGCTCAACGAATGTAGCGGTCGCCGATCCGGCCAAGTCTACGAAAAACTCTTCCCAGCCATCAAGACATGGTCACGTATCACGCTCTTCGCGTGAGCGCTTAGCGGGTTGACCCTCCGCATGGAGGGCGGTCTCCAGCCTCCAACTTATTGACTATAAATAATTATTAACATGTGTTAGGCGTTTTATCTTGATGTATTAGAAATATAATACTCGAGAAAACATCTTTGCATCGCTGCAGCATTTCGAAATGATCTCTCAGTGGTTTGAAACTTTGAGTCATCGGTATTTTAGGATTGCTGTCTTGGGCAATTACGCACGCCGATTTGTCCAACGTCTGTTACATTCGTCTTGTGGCGGATAGAGAAGCTGTGGTCCTGGGTTCGTGACTCGTGTCAAATGCAAGGTAGCTGGTCGATTTCTCATAAGATGTTGGTCTTACCTACCGCGTCTTGCATATCTGCTAATAGTGGACCTTCGCTCTTTCTGTAGGAACGTCATTTCTAATTTTTTATACTGAAGAATTTGTGCAAGCGATTGCCGATACTGTTTTTTATAAACATGATGTACCTCTAGCTATACTTAGGTCGGAATTTACCAAAATCTCGCCGAACTCGCAGAAACATCTGAATTTCACTGCATGTGATTGGAAGTCGCCATGGCATTAGTTTCAACAAACACATTTCTACTAGGAGAGATTTTGGAAAACGCCTTATCTTAAATTATTTTCTTAGACTGAATTTGGATTCTCAAAGAAAGGCTCAACTGGCGTACAAAAGTTTTTTTAACAGTCACAGGAAGTTTCTAAAAATTATTCGAGAATTTTGCCATACCGCACGGCACTTTCATCGACACAAACATAGCATTGTTATTCGCTTGAAACCTGCAAGGGGTCGATCAATGTCTCTGCGTTTCTCTTATGGATATCTTTTTGTAGGCACCTAATCCAAAAAACGTCAACTAATTTTGACTCGGGGTTGTGGCAACATTGAAAATTTTTCAGTAACTTCTAAATTCATAAAGTGGTTAACTTTAATTATAACATGTGATGACCCTTTCAACACCAAGGCAAGGGTGGATAACTTTATGGTATATATTTTATAAGAAAAAGCGCAAAATTTTACTTGAAACTGTCTTTTTACTTTTCAATGTCGTTGGTTTTCAAGACGGATCAAGATGACACAGGTGCAATTTTTCACTTGTTTTTAAGTGCCTTTGATCAAAGTCCAAAAAAAATTGTATGGATTTAAAAAAAAACATGTTTGCAGGATTATTCACGCTAAGAAAATAAAAAATTTCGTTTTGAGTTCCAGTTTGAACTTTGAACATACTACCTCCAAGCTAATTAAACCAGGGTTTAACATCAAAAAATAATAAAAATAAATCTATGCCCCACAAATAACCTTCGTTACCCGTCACCACTTATTTTCCGGATCCCTTTCCAAGAAACTACGGCACATAACATCAGAACCGCACGACCACCACGCCTAAGCGGGTGTTCACAAAATGTTAAAATATCTACAGTGGGTGGCCAACTCCATGTCTAGCGAACAAGCTAAAAGTAATTTCATCACCACTTTTATATCACCAATAACTTCTGGACATCAACAAAGTCAACCTCGTGCCTTGTCACGTCTCGGCGTTGTCGTATATACACACCAGACACAGATCTGAAGACGTTTGCGGGTGCAGGTTCAGCCTCAAGGAGACTACCGCTAGTTCGTGACACGATCATCATTAATTGTCGACATAGTAAAACAATGCGATCATAAAAGTAAGCCCATTATCCTCTCGAGTCATCTTCAGATCCTGTTGTTTGACAGGTAGTCGGACTAAATGCCCAAGCCTGGGACAGGCTCGCGACTCTTTACCGGTCGTACATAAGACGTAGCAGTCGTCTTCGTTTCCCGAGTACAGTCCGTTTCAGATGGCGAGGCTAGGAGTCGACTGGTTTGGTTCTTGCATTTGAATTGAGCGTTTGAATGAGATCAAAGCAGTGTGACACATATTTTTTTATTAGAACTGTAGTCAATTTGTTATGATATTGTAATTTCTGTTGCCAACTTTGAAATCAAATAAATATCATCAGGAACATATAAGATTCAATGGTAGATTCGTCGTTGGTAGCCATGGAGATGCTGAGATCGCCTGACAGAGCTTATCAATTCTGCTATCTTATGTTACCACGAGTATATCATGGCCTAGCATAGGAGGTTCAATGGTAGATTCAACGTTTGGTAGCCATGGAGATGCTGAGATCGCCTGACAGAGCTTCTCAATTCTGCTATCTTATGTTACCACGGGTATATCATGGCCTAGCATATGAGGTTCAATGGTAGATTCGTCGTTGGTAGCCATGGAGATACTGAGATCGCCTGACAGAGCTTCTAAAATTTACTTTCATATATTACCGTGAATAGGTCATAGTTGGAATTTCTTTGAAGTTTGAAGTTTTAATCAGAAAAACCGCCCGCTCCAAAAGTATCTCAGTTGGTGGCTTCAAACACAAAACGGAAGTAAAAGTGACACTTTTCTTCGGTAATGTGGTATCAACTTGTATGTAGACAGCCATTTTACTCGACCCAACATTGTTGGAAAATTCTTGTGGGAAAGCAAAGAAAATCTCAGTCAAACCGGTTTAGAATTTTCTTTCAGAGACAAGACATCTCGACCTGAACAGACTGTTTCTACCTCGGCCTGCGTAGGAATTTCTAACTAATGCATTTTGTAAGCTATTATTGCTACTATCTCATATAGATATAAACTTAGTATGTATTCCGGAATGAAGAGCTATTTTACAGCTCATATATTGCGTCACAAAATCGTTCGGATTTGTTTTTCTTTACACGCGCGTTCTTTCAGTTCCATTTCTGACTGGAAAGACAAGACGTTGCACTATATTATTGGCGAGGTCGTTAACGACGAAGATGAGCGTTTTATTTTTTTAAAAGCGCCCGCTCGCACTTTGCTTTCTCGGAAAGAATGGAATGTATGTGTGTGTACTGAGATGTCTGGATGAGCTGTGTGAGACCGATGAATCTTGAAGGTGCGACCAGCATTCTTGCAATCATCATCGTATGAGCTTCACCTGTCTGGACAGATTTACAAGACATTTACTCATATGTTTTAGCACGGAGACTTCAACGCGTGGATATCCTCCGCGGAAAGAATTGTCGAGTGACTATAGGAACCAGATTTCAAAGTAACTAGGTCAATGTGTAAAAGTGGTTGAATATTGAAGGTCTTCAATTTCTAAAGTTAGGGACTATTTAATGGAATGAACTGAAAAAGTAGCAAAACTGGACGACGTACACAAAAGAGGACTCAGACATAGCAAATTATTTGCAAACGTTTGTTTCACTTAATTCAATTCAATTCAATTTCTTTATTTTCCATCGTATTTATTAGTATTATTATTATTTTTTTTTGATTTTATCATTATTTTCAAGTTTTCTTTTCTTGTATCGTATGTTAGTCTTGTTTTCCGTGTTTTTACCATGAATATTTTAATCTAATTCATATCTATTTTGACTGTCCTTCTTATACATGATAACCTCTAGGGATGGAGACAATGGAATAAATGCGCACTTCTCTCCGTTGTGATTTCAACAATGAATATCGTCCTATGCTTTAACATGGAGACTTCAACACGCGGTGTCCTATGCTTTAACATGGAGACTTCAACGCGCGGTGTCCTATGCTTTAACATGGAGACTTCAACGCGCGGTGTCCTATGCTTTAACACGGAGACTTCAACGCGCGGTGTCCTATGCTTTAACATGGAGACTTCAACGCGCGGTGTCCTATGCTTTAACATGGAGACTTCAACGTGCGGTGTCCTATGCTTTAACATGGAGACTTCAACGCGCGGTGTCCTATGCTTTAACATGGAGACTTCAACGCGCGGTGTCCTATGCTTTAACATGGAGACTTTAACGCACGATGTCCTATGCTTTAACATGGAGACTTCAACGCGTGGTGTCCTATGCTTTAACATGGAGACTTCAACGCGTGGTGTCCTATGCTTTAACATGGAGACTTCAACGCGCGATGTCCTATGCTTTAACATGGAGACTTCAACGCGCGGTGTCCTATGCTTTAACATGGAGACTTCAACGCGCGGTGTCCTATGCTTTAACATGGAGACTTCAACGCGCGGTGTCCTATGCTTTAACATGGAGACTTTAACGCACGATGTCCTATGCTTTAACATGAAGACTTCAACGCACGATGTCCTATGCTTTAACATGGAGACTTCAACGCGCGGTGTCCTATGCTTTAGCATTAAGATCTAAACGCTTTCACGTGGGAGCGCATGGCAATTAAACAACGTTCAGATGCTGCGAAATCGATTAAAGTGTCCCACGTATTGCCAAATGAAATTCGTATCTATTTTTTGCCTCGTTATGTACCTATATGCTAAAAGTTGATATGAATTACTGAATGTTATGCAAAGTATCTAATGAAAGAATGAATTAGAGCTTCAGGTACAAGTAAGTAGTTATAATTCAGTCTTAGACTGTGAATAGAGTAAGCGACAGACAGACAGATATAAAGCTTTCAAAAAAAAAATAAAAATAAAAAAAAAATTGTGTCTTGTCATTTGCTCAAGAAGCGAAATGTCATCCGACTTTTTCCACGCGTGCAAACAAAAATCGAAATTAGATCCAAGGTGACTGCTGCGCTCGCGCCGAGAAGAAAAACGAGCGCAGCCTCGAGCTGCTAGAGAATAAAACATTGATCAATATTCGGAGAAAAAAAAAAAAAACGGCATCTCACAGAGCAAACAATGAGAGCCGAATTTGAATAACACAAAGTCACACCACCATTAATGCTCTCGTAATTTACACTTACACCTGAAGATATAAATTTCCTCTGCATGCGACTTGAGTTTTCGTTTTTTTTTCTATCACTGCAGTTCACGCTTGCTAGATGTGTACTTGTGTGTTTTTTCGGTCGTCATCGCCCAGTGTGGCGTTCGGTATGTTTACCCAATGATCACTGCAACCTGATTTTACTCAAACACTCTGTCAAAATCACGGTGACACTAGCTGGAAATTTCACAGCCACTTGGCACATCCATTGGAGACCGGAGAGTGCTTCGTGGCTCCTTTGAGTTTTTGATGGCCACCAACGCGCGGACACCTGTGCGATGTTGCGAGGACGGCCTTTTATACGGTCGTACGTCATTGGCGTGATAGGAGTCATCTTGTCAATTAACCACGGTTTTACTCCAAACGGAATGATTATTGAATTTGCATAAAATGGTAAAACTGTGTTGTTGTAATGGAAATTAATGCTGTGGGTGCGGTAAGGCGGCGATAGATCACTTTACTTGAGGAATGAGAAGAGGATTTATATGCTGAGATAGACTGCTGGTAGATGCACTGTGAAGATCATGGGAAATGGTGTTGCAAAATGCAAATTATATAAATGGTATATATTTATCTGATGCATTTTCCAATACTTAACCTTCACTTACGAACGCATCGTTGGATATCAAATAAGATAAGCATTGCGTGAATCTAATTCCTAATGTAATTGAAAATGATTGTGGGACTAGTGGTGTACTACCATAACGCTAATGTTGAACTGTCTTCGCGTTGAAGTCCAGCTAAATGACTGTTTTACCGACAAATATGGAGAATGTTACTACATAGAGTCACCGGCATTTTGAGTGTTAAGAAATTAAAATTTTTTATTTCTCGAGAATTTCTCACTTATTAAACTGGTTTACACTCAATTAATCTATATTGATTCAAACCTCAAGAATTGCTATATATGTGTCTATACTCAGAGATTTATTAATTATTAGTGGTAGTTTGCTAAAAAAAAAAAATGCCCCAAGCGCCATCGATTGGCACGTACCGTTACCACATATTTCCGGCTCGTTTGCTCTGCAGAAATGTTAACATTAACACCAGCCTTCTGGCTATAAATTCAATGTCAGTGCTGTAATACGATTTTCTGAAAATGTTGTCACGCGGTTTTCTAGTAAATTGGTAATGGTCCACGAGTACTTACTTCTCAATGGTAACTTCATGCAATGCACATGACACATCGAAATTAAATTGCACAGACTTCTGGAACGTAGAAACTAGAACCGCCAGTGATTTTTCACCAGCTACCCCGAGGAAATCTTAGCAGTAAGCAAATCAGATTCGGTCACGACAATCTCTTAAATCATTTTCGCAAACCGCGAAAGAGTTTCTCTCTCGTACATTCGACACTTAATTTCTTCGGCGCACGTTAAGAAAAAAGTAAATTCTCTGGAGATAGGCCCACGGTCTTTATCCATGCAGCTTGGCGGACCCGAAAATCCGGCCACACTTGATGCATTGGTCGCGGAACAAGAACTTCACATCCATATTTTTCTGAAAGCAAAAAGTTCCAAAAAATATCACAAGATAGAAACGAGCCCTCTAAGTTTAATGATGATTGACGCTGCCAAAGCATAAAAAAACGAACGTCATATTTGCTACTGTCTTTCAGTGTCTTCATAAAGAAGAGCATTCAATTTTTTTGTAATATTCACGCAGAGCTATTTTGTGCGTTTGAAATTCTGACAGCTTCATGTAGCCGTCGTAGTTTGGGTTCGGTGAAAAAGTGTGTCTCTTTTGAATTTTAATAATTTGACGTGTCAGTGTTTTAATCGCCCCATTAAAGCTCTCCGTCACAACTTAATCTCTGCATGGCCGAACGACGAAGTGCACGACCGTACTATCATAGCGCGAAGGTTAAACGGTCTTCGCGAAGGACTACTTAACCATAAAAAAATTAAGTCACCGTCGTTTCAAGTGTTCAGAAATTTAATTTCGGTATTTCTCGCAGATTACTAGAATTTCAAACAATTAATTTGTTTTGATGCCAGCCTCAACAATTGATAAACATTTATAGATATTTTGAGTTACAATTATTTTATCGTAGAAGTTTATTGAAATAGACGGCCGCAAGCGCCATCGGGTGACACATACCTGTACCAAGTTTTGCCAGCTCGTTTGCTTAGCAGCAGGCTCACAATAAACGCTGAACACTCTTACAAAATCTATAAACTCTATGGCATTATACTGCATCACGCGTTAAGCGTACTAGACCCGGCTCCTCCACCAATAAAAATCCATAATTATAGAAAGGTTGATTGAAATATTCCTAAAACATTCACTTTCAACGATCAGATATGGACAAATAAACAAAAAAATGATTCACTCACAACCATGGATCGCCGGCCACGATCGTAACTCAACCCTCAATCGAAAAACAAACAAACCACACGAGAGAAAAGAGTAAAAAAAAACTAATTAATTATTTCACCAACCACGAAAGTCCTTATGACGTTCCCGTTCGCTTTAGTATATAACCGAAATTGATTTATACTCATCGATAACGCCATGGCAAGAGCAACATGCATGTAATAATAGCTTGATCGAGTTGTTTGGCACCTAATTTAGTTAAGGATCACGGATCGTGAGTATTGGTTTTGTGGTGTGTGGGCGTTCCTCTCTTCCTTTTTTCTTTCGTATAGTTGCTGGATACATTGATGCATCTCGCGGAGGCCTCCCCCGTCATGCAAACTCTTGGTGCGTCTAGAGTCTGTTTTATCGAGCGTTGGTAGCGCCTCAAGGCTCAAGCAAGGGACTTACAGTATTTTCATATTAAGCATAACTTATAAAGACTACATAACCTTATTTTGAACATTAACAAAGAAGAGCCATGGTCAATTCTTTGTGGATCCTATTTCTGATACTCAAAGATTTAGAGCATTTAGTTTATAATATTCAGAGGGCTAGGATTAATGTTAAGCTTTCTACTGAGCTAACGAGCAGGCCGGTATTTGCCACCCGTTGGCGCTTGCGGCCGTCCTTTTTAAAAAACTTCGATAATTAATTAGTTTCAACTTAAAATATCAATAGATGTTTATCAATTGCTGAGGTAAGCATCAATACGGATTAATTGAACGTAAATCAGCCTCAAATGCAAGTTACGTGCGAGATATAACGAAATTAAATTTTTTAACATTTGAAACGACGGTGGCTTTACCTAGCAAATTAACAAATTTTCCCAGTAAATTAGTCATTAGGCGACATTTTTTCGGGAAGACAGTTAAATGGTTAGTATGGTTTTACTTAGATATTAAATGCACCTTGGAGCATGGTCGATGTCAAACGTATTGTACACTCGTGATAGATCGTCGTCGAGCGTGGATTGGAAATACGAGCGGTGCTGGCGAACTAACAACAAATTGGTGGGGCCGATCGATGCAGGTGATTGCTAGCAGTCACCCCCGCGGGGTCATGCCAGGGCCCCCGGGGCCCCCCGCCGTTGTGGAAAGAGCGTACGAAGGTACGTGGAGCTGGTGCTGTAAGATGGGGCAGGTTCAGGATGTGCATGGAACGGGTGGGTTATTTTTCAAATGGCGAGTTATTTCGTTGCCTGGAAATATTTTTGACCACTTGAAACGACGGTGAATTCGTTTATCAGCATCATGAAAAAAATTCGGTACAGTTATAGTCATTTGTTGGCCAATTTTTCGCCTAGAAAGTTTTACCTCAGCGCTATGGTAGTAAGGCATTAAACATAGATGCAAAATACAATTTTGTCTCATTTTTGGCAATTCATATTTCACTCATATTTCAATACAATTTTACTGACGATTTTAACTTAACTAAAGCCATAGTTTTTGCATTATTAAAGACCTAAGCAAACACGTTTTAAATAATAAAAAAATAAATCTAACATTGGTGAACACGATTGGATTGTACGTCTAGAGCCGTGGTCGGATGTTGAAATTGGAAACGGTTTTGCTCTGTTTTGGTCCTTAAAGAGACCTAGGCTGGTACCGACGATTCGTCTCTGCGATGGGCCAGACATCTTCAGAAAAGCTTCCAGGATCTTCAGGTCGGCACAAGCCATGGTCCTTTCAGATACCGAAACCAACTCCAAACAAAGCGAAACTGTTTTCACTTTCAACATTGATTGTATTGCGAAATGTATCGATTAAAAAAACACGAGAATATTTACAAATTGAACTTACACAATTGAGTTTTCCATTTCATTTAATTTCAACACGATAAAGCACACCCATGATCTATCAACCAAATACCATTCAATCCTTCCCCCTAACCCATAAACAAATCGTGTAGACAGTCATACCCATTTGCTCTGCGCACCTCCCACAGCAATAAACCAATACACTCGTGTGATCTATAACCCCCAGCTGTGCCCCAGCATCCTTCAGCGTTCCGATTCACTTAGGTGAGATCAGACAAACAGATACCTAGGCTCGAACCAAAGGCTTTCAATTAGAAGATTAGGCGGGCGGCCACGATCGTGCTGGAGTCCGGATGGAGTATCTTCCTGTGACAGTGGTGGAAGGTGGGTGGGGGCGTTGGTATATGTACCTCTAGGAAAACTATGATTATAAAAAGGTTGTACAATTTTAGCCAGTGGAACTTTTTTTTGGGATTCAAAACACTAAGTATTATTTTTACCGGAGAAATTAGGGCAATATAAACAAAACTGCTTCTGCTAGTTCTGATGTTGGGCCAATATTTCTTAGATGATTTCTTAAAGTATGCAGTGGCTTTCAGGCATGTCGTCAAGACAATGCTAGTGGGTACTGGATAGAGCATGCAAGTTCTACATAGTTCCACCATCGAGTTTATAAATACAGTCAGAAGGACAGTATTGATGTTAGGCTTTCTGCTGAGCAAATGTACCGTTCTCTTGAACAAACCTATAATACGAAATAATTTTGACTAACAATATCGATGCATTCATTATCAATCATAAAGAGTAATAAAGAGTAAATCAGTCTCAAATGCGAGAAATATAGAAATTGAATTTCTCAACTCTCGAAACGATGGTGACTCCACCTTTGAGCATCCTCCATTTATGTCGATAAAGTAGCCATTGGGCGGGCATTTTTTGCGAAGTCAGCTAAACATCAGCGTAATGAAAGTACGGTGCTTAAAATGAAAGAAATTACCTGACATTGGAGAAGTTTCTGTTGCCGCAAGTAACCCAGGCTACCGCTGGTATCTCAGTGACCTAAAATTTTGACAACTTTAATCTTAAAAATGTGTTTTTCTCGACCCTGAATCCTTCTTGTACGTTGCTTGCCCTGGCTTCTCGACCAGCCGCCACTGGAGTTTCCTCACGCTTATAAGATCGCCAGTCGAATATGATTTATTTCCATCGGACAAAGTACACAACTTATATCGGTCGATAATTACAGTCCGTGAAGCGTTCGTCTGTGTTCCACCATTGGGCCATCATCCAGTCGCTTCGTATCGTTGTGCCGTCATTGAGTCTGCAAACTAGAACTGTTTTATTGAAAATACCAGGCACTTTTTAATCGCGATGAGTTGATTTATTGATGATTCAGACTTTCTGCTCACGCCGTTCGATTGGGTTTGTTTGGTGTGGTGTCGATATACTTGTGCATATTTGTACAGTCTGGAATGCACAAGGAACATTGAAAGAGCTTCACCATGAGAGTCTATTTGAGCAAGTGACAGTTGCGTAGAGGATAGGATTAGGCATTTTCTGCGTAATACACTTGGCTAGACTTTTTGTAACGGCATTTTTGTTTTGGTTTGCTTTATTTTAGTAAAAAAAAACACATCAAAAAAGAAAGAAAGAAAGTCTTAGCCGACAATCAAAAGTGTGTTGACTCCTGCGGTAACATAAGATAGCAGAATTGAGAAGCTCTCTCATGCGATCTCAGCATCTCCATGGCTACCAAACATTGAATCTACCATTGAACCTCCTATGCTAGGCCATGATATACACGTGGTAACGTAAGATAGCAGAATTGAGAAGCTCATCAGGCGATCTCAGCATCTCCATGGCTACAAAAAGTTGAATCTACCATTGAACCTCCTATGCTAGGCCATGATATACCCGTGGTAACTTAAGATAGCAGAATTGAGAAGCTCTTTCAGGCGATCTCAGCATCTCCATGGCTACCAAACGTTGAATCTACCATTGAACCTCCTATGCTAGGCCATGATATACCCGTGGTAACATAAGATAGCAGAATTGAGAAGCTCTGTCAGGCGATCTCAGCATCTCAGCTACCAAACGTTGAATCTACCATTGAACCTCCTATGCTAGGCCATGATATACCCGTGGTAACATAAGATAGCAGAATTGAGAAGCTCTGTCAGGCGATCTCAGCATCTCAGCTACCAAACGTTGAATCTACCATTGAACCTCCTATGCTAGGCCATGATATACCCGTGGTAACATAAGATAGCAGAATTGAGAAGCTCTGTCAGGCGATCTCAGCATCTCAGCTACCAAACGTTGAATCTATTATCAAGTCTCGTAATTTTTGACAGCATTTTCTAAAATCAAAATTGGCAACAAAAAAGGATAGCTTACAAAAATGTCAGTATACATTTGTTCCTCTCTACGGCATGGCTGGACTCCCCGCTCGTTCTCGACGCAACGTGTTGAAGCGAACCGGGCGATTATCATTTCATCGGCGCGAAAAGCGTTACCATGGCTCGGTATTCTACATGCAAGTGATTTATTGACTCCATGCATATCTATAAATCTGCCCTGTCGTATTTCACTTGGTGCTATTTCTCATGCGCGCTCGAATTCGATGGTCTATCGGCGTTGCTGCGAACTGACAGGGTGTGGAGGCCAGAGGCACTAGCTCGGTTCCGCGGTACAGTTCGCTAGTGTGGCAGGGGGAAAGTGCCAAAATGTATTATCATTTTTAAACTTGTGTCTATTTTTCAATAGCTTCAGTACTGTTTAAAGCTACATTTCTATGCTGCAGAATGTTTTTTAAATTGAAAATGCTTGTAATGTGCAGCGTTTTTGTTCATTATTATGAACACTAATAGTCTCGCGAAAATTGGGTGATTTTGGGACTCTTACCTCGATTTCTACCTGTCGCGAGTGTTGCTCTAACCAATTGAGTTACTTTGAGATGAAAGTTTTGAGAGGATTTTAGTGTATTTGATGAGAATGACGGATCTCCAAAAAGAAGAACCACTAGGCTGTGAATAATCACAGTCACTCTGATCCCGGTGTCGCCATACTGCGTTTTTCTCACTGACAGCAAACAACCTCCCAGAAATAAGAACCTAATCATGTTTCTAAAATTGTGTATACCTGTTAGGTATGTTTTCAAGAGATCAAGCTCCATGGGCTTTTTCTCCAGTGAGAAAATAACCATCAACTACTTCCTTAATGAATCTAACTTATGAACCAATATTATTAATCACTGAAGAAGCAGTTAAAAAATAAAATAGTTTTCGTGATATCACAGATGTTGACCAACACTGTGTTGGGTCAGGTGTTGGAAGGGTGACCAACATACTCAATTCATACCATACCTGTTTGGTAGAAATGTTGAAGGATTGAAATTAAATGCACCAACTTCTTTCGCAGTGGTTATCAACCCTTTAACAGCATGGATGAGTAGGGGAGTCCTGACGTTCGCGAATTGTGCCGTTCTTTTAAAGGGACGTTAAACCGGTAATTCTCTAAAAAGCTTAGCTTACGCGTCAGCACCTGATTTCTCCTCTTCTCTTTTAGAGCTTCTTTTAGCTTTTGTTCAACGTCCAAAAATTGTGTTACTAAACACCACAAATCGCATTTTTTTAACACACCTTACCATCAGACCACCAGCAAAAAGCACTATTTCCTTGTGCCATGCCACGTGCCACCCAAGACATTGGCTCACCATTCTAACAGACAACTCAACCAAATCACATCTAAAAACAGCTGAAAATGTATCGGACGACATTGATTATTGTACAGCTCAATAAGACTGTAACTACCCGTGACAGCTAGCAACCAATAGCCTGCTGATTAACCATGATATTTCCCTCCTGGCGGCTGCCCTCCCCCCAAAATGGCTGGCCTGTTTCGGCGCTTTAATGAGCCGTTCATTGTGTTGCTAACAACGATCTTGAATGCAGCAACATGTGTTACCAGACCTGGCTGACACCACGGTGCGAGAATCAGCTTATTAGGCGCATGTGCCTTTTTTTCGGCAAGCGACTATGGAAGTGAGACATTGAGTTTGCTGGTGCTTTAACAATGGTGTCTTTGTGGTTTCTTGGATGTGGAACGAGGGGATTGTGTTGTTTGGTTTCATTTCTTTTGGTGGCTGAAATTTTGATGTCTGATTTGTACTATCTTTGGATAAAGTGTTGTCGGTGTTTGTAAAAGCACAAAAAGGTTGGCGTTGGTCGTTAAAGATATTGAATAGGGTTTTAAATTGAAAATACAATTGACAATTGAGTTTCTCGGCGTCCAGACGACAAGTGAATCGGTGAAGATAACTCATCAGACTCATTTTTTACGATTATACCGTAAATAAATTTTCCTTCTGTTCCATTCTCGTATCACATTAATAATATACTTTTAATTTTAATCTGTTTTCGCGAAAAAATTGAAGCCAAATGACTACTTTACTAACAAAAAATGGCGGTTGCTGCCAGGTGAAGGAACCGTCCTTATGATTGTTACGAAATTTCATTAATTTTTTCTCACAGATTAATGGCATTTCAGACTTGCCATATCTTTACAATGCTGACCTTACCGATTGGCATAATTGTATTGATATTTTAAGTTGTAATGATTTAATTTTAGAGGAGTGTCAAAAAGAACTTCCGCATGAACCATCGGATTACCACAACCACAAGCTGCCTGCTCGTTTGCTCAGCAGAAAGTTTATCATTAACGCTGGCCGTCTGTTTGTACCTACAAACTCACTGATAATGCTGTTATTTGAGCATCACATATTATAAAATTAACTTTAAGTAGCGAAGAACTAAACGAATTTTAGTCTCTTGCAATCTTTAACTAACCTTGGTTAAAAAAAAAAAATCACCTTTGATAAAGTAACAGACTTACAAATTTCAAAACGTCGGGAAATTTTGTCGATTTTGAATTCGCATCCAAAACCCAGTTTCAAAAGTTTTTTTCTTTACCTCATCAAATCTGTTTGCTTATTCCCCGTTTGGCTTTCACGGTCGGTACCTCTGAGAAGATTATTGTAGCTCGGTGCGATCTCTAATGGACCGCGTCGCCGTCCGTTTCAAAGTCTTGTGCGGCGGAGGCGTTTGGTTGAGAGGCCCGTGTGATCTGTGCGCCCATCTGCCGACACTATGAACCGTATCATCAAGGTAATTGACGCCATCGAAGACCCATCAAAGGGCTCGCGCTGTGTTTCGCAGCTATCATTAGGGGGTCGTGGTTTTTGCACGCGCAGAATATTGTGAGAATTTTTTTTTTTTAAGTATCTGATGCATTTGTGATGGAGGTGCCGGGTTTTTTTGTGTGTGTAAAGATGCCGTTAATGTGTTTAAATGGGTAAACCACTTTGGCCGATACTATGAAAGTTTTTTCTATTTTAATGTTTTGTGGAGTATTTGTGAACTAACTTTTAGGCTAATGACATTAAACCTGAGAATACTATAGCGTATTTATAAATTTCGGTAATTTGGTTTAACCCTAATTTAAAACTTTCTTCGCGAAAAATAGCTATTTAAAAAAGAAATCGGTTGCTGTTTGGTGGAGTAACCGACGTTTCGATTGTTAAGATATTTAATTTTGTTATTTCTGGCAGATTACTTGCATTTGAGACTGGTTTACGCTCAATTAACCATCATTAATCCTAACCTCAACGATTAATAAACATGTATCGATATTTTGATTTGTTGTTAATCACTGGTAGAAATGTGTTAAATAGGACAGCAGCGCCATCTGGTGGCCACAACCGTTACCACGTGTTAGCGGCTCGTTTGCTCAGCAGAAAGTTTAACGTTAGCGGTGTAACTCTCAATAAACCCAATGACTTTGGGTTGCACTACTTTAAAAATTCTTTGGTGCTATGCTTCCAAAAATTGTTATGGTTTTTAGACTCACGTCTATTCTATCTTACCTCAGCACTAGTTTTGATAAAAACTATTTAAACTGGGTTTTGAATGCCAAGTGAAGAACAACTAAATATCCCAACGTTCTGTAACTTGTACCTGCTACTTTATCGAGGGTGAAAGCAGTCCTGACCGTGATTTCTTCAAAACGAACTCTCTTAGTAGCATCTGTGATAAGAAAGTTCGATTCACAACAGAACCCTGTATTAATACACTACCAGTAACGAACTAAAATATTTTTTTTTTACTTTTGAAATAAGCTTACTACAAACTTACAAACCTACAAACTTTAAAATCCCAAAACTTGAACACGTGTTTCATTACCCACTTTATCAAAGATTCCAAAGATAACACAGAACCGATCAAACCCAGATCCTCCATTTCTACCGTCCAAGTAAACCTTGCTTCACCTTTTACACCAAAACTAAAAAAAAATCATAGTAAACAAACGATATTTACCATATTTTCCACGCTTAAATGGTCAACCACATGAATCCAACACCGCGTGCGTACGCTCTCACCCACGACTCGTACACTTCCCTTTGTAAAACAAAGCGAGCTGACCACGAAGATGATAAAGGATCACAGCATCCAGCTTTAAAAGCCTTTCATTGTTTCCAATACATGACTATGTGCAAATTATTACATCTGAGACGCTGTTCCAAACACGCCATCCTCCGAAGAGGCCTAACTTTTTCGTCTTGTTCCGCCAAGAATCACGCTTTTCGCTAGATTGGGTAGAGGTATAAAATATATAGGTACCCATTGTTCAACGGTGCTGGCTTTTATATATAGTTGAATTATGATAAGGATAATAATTTTAAAAATTCGATTTAGGCTAGATAGCTGTAGCGTGTCCGCGCGAGCGTGTTTTTTTGTTTCTAATAGAGACGTGATGCTCTGTCTTTGGGTCAGAGGGCATCTGGTGCATGCATGGAAGACTACGGAGTTGCGGGGGCGGTGGGGTGAGCAACCTGTGGCCCGCGAGCCGGGGTGGACAGACTATTTTTGCTCTAAACTTGTTATTATTGTGTAATTAGCGTCGATTTGATTGGCAAGTATTTATTTTGGCGTGATTATCAAATGCGTCAGAACGATTTACATGTTTTTCCTTTTTAAATCGATATATTTATTGTTAATATAGTAATATGTATTTTTTTAGTTTTGTATCGGAGATGCTCACGAACAGTTTTGTATTTCAGAGTAAAATTAGCAAGAAAAGTGGTCGGTGTTGATTACAAAACTTGTTGGCTGAAGTTTAAAAAATCAAGAGGTGTTTTTGTTGCCAAACTGTGCGAATTATTTCGCTGCTGAGTGGGTTTTAATATTTGATTAGCCTCACGGTATTGTGCTATGGCAAAGTGCAGATTATTCGATCATTTCAGTCAGAATTACAGCCCCTGAACGTGGTTTTCTTCCAGTCCCGAATAAGAAATATGTCTTGCACTATCATAATACATCTCTGACCATTTCATCTCACACTTATTGGTTAAATAACGACCCCAAATCTATAAAAAAAAGACCTCTTAGATCAAGAATTACAATTCTGGATAAAAATCTATCTTACGGTTGTGTTAAAAATGGAAGCATCTGATTGGCTATAACCATGGAGATGAGTCGTTAACTGGCAGTTATCTTTTTATCTGGACATTATAATTTTTTTTTTTTTTTATATTTTGTACTATTATTTTATTGTAATCACCATGTTTACAGCCAATCAGATGCTATTCTTTTTACCTCTGACCCTATTTTAGGGCCAGAATTTTAATGTCTATATAAAAAGATATTTTCCAGTTAAAAACTCATCTCCACGGTTTCCGTCAATCATATTCTTCTCTTTATTCCATATATTTGTTCTTTTATCGATATCGTTTTATACCGATATTGTAATTGTATATGATATCGATGTTGTAATTGCCAAGAACTATTTTAAGCTTGGAATGTGAGGGAAGAGAAAGACCAAGAGAAAGATGGATATAAAAAGTACCTGTTAGCAGATGTGGAGAAAAGAGATGGTAAATGGAATAAAGTAGAAGTTATAGAAAGAATGCATCAAATTTAAAATGTTCTACCTGTTGTAATAAATGGATGAAAAATAAAAATCGATTTAAAATAAATTCTAATTCTGGCCATAACTGGGCATTGTAAACTTAAGCCCTTGTTTAGTTTTTTTGTTGTTTTTTTTTTGCTATGGTATCGGCAAGCAATAATTAAAAGCATAATAAATGCAATTTGATCACGAGGAAATATATTCTTCGATCCTTGGAAATAGGAACGTGAGATAGTACCGACAGGCGATGCGTTTTTGTCAGCTTTGTAATTGCATGTTATCCACGTTACCTGCATCGGTACTTGCTGCTCGGTGGTGTACTCAAAGTTGACATGCGCAATGTCTTCTATAGGTGGAGGTGGAAATATCAGAGAGTTAAAGAAGATAATAACATGTTATTAGATGGGTTTTAGGTATGTATTATGTTAATGATGCAGATTTATGCTAGATTCTAATCGAATTAATCACAGAAATGGGGCAGGTGAGTTTCTCCCGTTTTGGGGCAATTACGGACGCACAAAACACATTGGCAACACCAAAATTTCACACGATGCACTTTAAAACTAAAAAATTCTAATGAGCGTTAAGTTCTTATCTGAGAATTATGGTCGATCACTTTCAGATTTTAGATACTTTTTTCTATCTTAATAGCAGCGATTATTGATTGCAAAAAAAAAACTGATCTGCACTTTCTGTTTGGCAATATTTGTTTCATAGCTGTTGTCAGATTTTTCTGAGATCGTGGTCTCTCTTATAGTCAATTACAGAGAGCCGGCAAATAATATTTAGCCATATCAACGAGTTATTAGTGGGTTTTCAGAATTATTAGTGTGGCAATTAGGGGGGGAAAGCGCAAGAACTTCCCTGAAAAACGTTTTTTTTTTTTTAGTAAGTCCCCGGACCGAAGCACTGAATTCCCACCGCGTGTCAGAATTAGTGCTGGGACTTGAAAGAAGATTTTAATGTGCAGTAACAAATCTGAATCGTAAGCTTGTTAGGTTAGGTCAAGTTTCGACCACTTGTCAAATGATAATTGGCAAATTACTATAATTACTGTAATTACAGGTCAATTTAAGCGCAATATCAGTACAGATGATATACGTGAAAACTCTTAGGGTGCACAGTCATTGGTATAAGTTTTCATGTAAGAAATGCTCCAAAGACACGAAATGGATCACTTTTAACATAATAACTAAAAGTAGCAAAATATCCTGTGATGGTGGAACAGAAACATGTTCTTCATCGCGCTTTTGAAAATATCAATACAGGCTTCCTGGCTTTCATTTCGAGTAAATTCATGTGTTTTCCACTTCAGATTAATTTAGAATGCCTATTGAATCCCTTTTCCTCATAATCTGCTTTCCATCAGGAACGTAACTTCGCTATAAAACGGCCCTAAATAAAAAAAAATAAAAAAAAACACTTATTTAGATGAAATCTGATTTAAATTGCAAACGCTTGCAATGCGCGGGGTATTTTATTATTATGAACACTATAACCGTCTCAAAAATTGATATCCAAACGGGGACTCTAGCCCCGATCTCCACCTATCGCGGGTGTTGCTAGCCCATTTAGCAACTAGGACACTGGCTTTTTGAGACAATTTTAGTGTATTTGATGAGAATGACAGATTTTCAAGGAGTCCCCGTTTAAGTTCGAGTCTCCGTTTGGGCATCAATTTTAAATACGTTTATAGTGTTCACAGTAATAAAAAAAAAAACACTATAAAATCCTCAAAAAATATTTATACTTCAAAATGATACTAAAAATCTGCGAAATTTAATCAATTGTGCCATTCCCGGGGTAAACAAATGAGCGATGTGTGGATTGTGAATTGGTCCCCTTCGATGCGACATCGTCGACGCCTGGGCCGCTGCCGTGGGAATCGGGCGGGGGCCCTGGTCGATCACGCTGACCTGCAGGGTGACCCCAGACTCCACCTGCACCTAGAAGAGGTGCCGAGCCGTGCATGTTAGCGTGTCAGTGTGTGGAGGTATGGACTCGAACCACTTGAACGAGGCGCCAGAGTTTTGTTGGCTTGGAATCTTGTTAAGGACGGGTGTTACGGATATTGGCAAGGGGATTTTATGTATTTAGGTTTTAATCGGGTGCTACCAGCCCCCGATGAGTTTTTTTTTTTATAAACTCGTTATAAACTCGTAATTGGTAAACTTTTGTAAATTGGTTCTGTAAAAAGTGGAAAATAACGATCAATTACTTACAAAACTAACAAAATTAACTTGAACTGAAAGCTACTTCTGGGGTTATGTCATTCTGTGACAACTAGACTCATCATAGACTTTCAGCTTTACAGTTAAATTAATATACTTCTCGTGCATATATTTATCATATAAATTATAATTATATATATTATAATATGAAAATTATTAACAGACAATATGTTTGCTTAAAAGAATACAAATATGCCCATTCAATAAGATGGTTATTTTTACGTAAAATACGAAATAACTTAGCAGCAGAAAAGTTACTAACCACCTGTCAAAACAAGCAATCTCTTCCAGGAGTGTGAATTATGCACCGAAACGAATGAAATTTTCAGAATAGTAAGATATTTAGACGTTGAAGCAGCCCGGATCAGTATTTTGCTTCTGGTACCATTTGGAGTCGAGATTTGAACACTGAGACAACTTGCCCTATGAGACTTTTAGACCCCTCCTTCCCAACTTTCAATTGGCAACTTGAAAAAATTAAAAATCCAATCGTAACTTTGTCTTTTCCTGATTAAAACTTTGTAATGCTTGTCATTGTCTTAATTACGAATTCTTGTAATTGAGAGGTAATTTTGTTTTGTGTACCCAGTAATTAAAATAAAGTAGTTGTGTCCCTTTCTAATGGACGGGGTTTATTTTGCCATGGAATACTGCTATCTTTTTTAATGTAGCAAATGCAATTGTCAAATGAAACTCAGTTAATTGATCAATTTTGATTATTAGGCTAATTGTTTGACCTGTGGTGGTTTTTTAAAATCTAACTCATTAATTGGAAATATCTCAAAGTGAAATTACATCTGCTATTACTTAGTCCATTGCTAACTTTTGTTTACATCTTTGGTTTAATTTTGTTTGATATTTTGAAACCGATCGCTTAAGTTTCCAATTGTGGGCACAATTTTGATTCTCGATTGACGCCGTGGAGTGTAAATTGGGTGTGTTGGCGCTGTCCTGACTAATAATTATTGTCCTCGAAAAATATGGAAAACTGATTTGAAAACCAGTTCTTCTGTTCGCCTATAAAAATAAATAATACCTACTTAATTAGAAACTAGCTAAATTAATTCAGTGCCAATGGATAGTGTGCTAGTGATGCTTTATAATAATTATTAAAGTCATAAGCACCAACAAATACTTATCCAGTTTTTTTCAAACCCTTTTAATTTTAAAGACATAAACTACTGACATTTTACCTGTACAGCCCAATATAGAATACCAATAACGTAATTTAACAAATTTATTGGGTATATATCGCCCTATCGTTTAAGATCACTGTAGAAAAAAATCTTAAAATCAATCCGACATTTAAATCAAAATTACTAAGAACTATCTCTTCAAATCATGCACCATGTTTTAAGTCTCCTTTTCCATCTCTATTACAACTGAGCAAGTTTATCAAGCGAAATACAACGAAGGAGATAATTGAGCAATCAGGAGATTTGCCCCCGTCTAATGATAATGATAATAGATCAATCATCTACTTACCTTATCAGAGCTTGGCTAGTAGTGAAGTGGCTATAAAGGTGTGCTGGGGCTTGGGACGGATTGGCTTCTCGTGTTCCCATGAAGGTTTGCCTTATACTCACCTGCAATAGTAGCAATTCAAAGATATGCTTGCGGGATGAATTGCACCAAAGAAAGTGGTCAACTGAGTTCCATGGTTGCAGTTATTTGGTTCAGAATAATCGGCTTGATTATCAGAAGCTAGGTTCTAGATGATAGACAGTGTGGAATTAAGAATGAAGAATCAATTTCCAATAACAAGTCGTTCACATACAGATTAATACTGGATAATTTAAAGTCTTATCTAGGTTTTTTTTTCATAGTGTTATAAAAATTGCAAGTTGCTGAGCTGTCGCTTTACAAATGGTTTTATATAAGAAACCGTACTACCATGACGCTAATGTTAAACTATCTTCGCGATAAATTGTCGCCAAATGACTGCTTTATCGACAAAAATTATGGTTGCCTCTAGGTGGAGTCGCTGTTGTTGAGAAGCTTGATTTCGTTATTTCTCGCAGATTACTCGGATTAGAGACTGATCTACCTCAACGATAATATCAATTTTTTAAGATGATGAGTCTTATTTATCTAATTGTAGAGGTTTTTTAAAGGTTCAGGTGGCATTTTCCGTTACCACATTTTTCCGGATCGTTTTCTTAACAGAAAGCGTAACATAAGCCTAAAAACTCAGTGGTATAATCAATAATATCGCAATTTCTACCGTTGTTAACTGCGAATTATGTCGTTAAAATCAGTATTTTTCTCTTCAAATTCTAACTTCAAATTTGTCTTCAAATGAGAACTAATCAAGCCTACAGGAGAAAACATAAGTACCCAATAATAATGATGGTTTTTAGACTCATGTCTACTTGATTTATCCTTAGCACTAGTTTTAAGAAAAACTATCTGAAATGGGTTTTAAATGCTGAAGCCATACTTCTTCAAGGGTTAGAGCAGTCCTAACTAGCACATGTTACGAAACGTCGGGAAATTTTAGCTGTCCTTTATTTAGCATTCAAAACTCATTTCAAATAGTTTTTCTTACACAATAATAAGTTCGCGTCTCGCAAATCCTGCTCCTCTACCAGCGCGTCAAGTTCACATGCACGATTAAATCACCTGGAAATGAAAAATATTTGCAAATATCCCCAACTCATGCTCCCAATGATACTTCACAACTCACAGCTCTCTGCAAATTACACTGATTAAACACAGAGGAAACAATTGGTAAAAAAAAGCCAATCATTGTCTCGGGATGATTCCCAGAACAAAGCAGAATCCAGACTTCAGTGCAGGAAATTGTACGAGCAGTTGGATCAATTAGCGATGACGAGTGGCGGCTCCATATGTGGCAGTGAATAAAACCTTTGATTGTTATAATCTATGCCCGAGTCGCGGAGCGCGCCAGTCATTTGATGATATAATTAATCAATATGTAGGTACCTGCGAACGACAATCATCGACGGCGATGGCAATTATGCTTCAGTTTAATGATTTATGCACGTTCGAATGTTTAATGATTTGACTCATTAACGAATGGCGTCGTACATGCTGATTTTTTAGTTGTTTAGGAGTGATTTTTGTAAGGGTTTTTGTAATAATTGTGAGACGTTCGACCATAGTACCTGAATCATCGAAGCACCTAATGGGTTTTAATGGTTACATCGAACAGTTTGGAGTCTTGGAAACAACGGTTCGCTTAAGATCACCAAAGATAAGCAATATTGCGCTGGGTCAGGTATTGGGTGACCACAGAAAGGTTTGCGTGTTGGAAATCCGGTCTCTATGAGTTTACCAAAGTTCAGCAAGCGCTCGGTAAGGCGATGGATAGGTGACCATCATACACATGGTCAGTTCTGTTTGGGAGAGAGTTTTGGAGGGATTGAAGTTAGGAGGGATTTTTTTGCCTTGCTGATGAACCTCTCGACCATCAGGACGCTAATCCCTCTAGGTGCACTTCGACAGAAGTTGGCTATGTGCCGTAACTGGGTTTCCTGAACTATTTTCTAGTTTGCGTTATTCATCATCATTCTTATCTTCAACCACTCATTGTGTTTTTGAACACACCAAACATGCATAATAATATATTTGGGACATATGCTTTTATAGTTTGTGATGGTAACAAACACTCAAATATTTACAACTATGAAAACTACAACTATAACAATTAAAGAAAACGCTCTATATTATTTATTATATCTTATTTGTTTGCATTGCTAAGCTATCAAGAAAAGTATGCCTTTGTATTGCTGCTAAGCTATTACGGAAAAGCGACCTCAACGAACCTAAAATATCAATTCCAGAGAGTGTACGCGTACAGCTTTCTATGCTCGCACTTTGCAGGTCTAATTTAATGGTCATAACCTCACTTCAATTCTCATCTTTCCCTCCTAGCTAACTACTGTTGATGGCTTGTCACATTAAAGTCCTTGAGCCCGACACTTTCTCGCTGATATTTAATGTGGGAACATAATGCGGTGTATGTGTGCAGGCACTTTAGGATCAGTTTCAATTCGTTACGATTGATCTTTTGTTGTTCAAAGAAATTGCTTGTGCTAAAATGGTATTGTTTTCAGAGATTAATCCATGGAGTCATTGGTGTAAAAGTAATAACCTCTGTTAAAAGCTTTTTTTTATTTGTAAAATTAATCCGAACGGGGAGGAATTTAAAGTGTTCCTTGTGTCAAAAGGTTTCTTGAGATGACGCCAATTATAATGTGTTGGTGATCAGTTTCCCCAATATTTTAACGGAAATGCACCCTTGCCAGGGTTACGTCACCTACACCACTAGCTATTGGTTGATGTAAAATTCAAGGTCAAATGCATATAATACCAACCAATCAGAAAATAAAGTTTTAACATTTTTTATCATTCAAACAGTAATTATTGACAAATTTCGAAATTTACAAAGTCGTGTGTTATGAAAGCAACAATAATTAATTATTTTACAGCAAAGAAAAACATCCTTAAATATTATTTTTTGCACTTTTTGCTGTTTGTACTGTTTTGCTACATGTTGGCACTGAAGAAAAGTTAACACCCAACCATATTTGAGGTTAATTTACATCCAATCTGTTTAAAAATGTTTGATGTCCATCATAATCAAACCCAAAGCCCATTGAATCGATCGATTGTCAAGCGATCGATCGATTGCTCATCTTCGGACAATTGACTTGCAGGAAGAAGCCGAGTCTTGCCAATAAGTGGTTATTTTGTTGTCTTTTGGTCTCCCTGAAGGCGACTCGGTCAAAACATTATCAAAACAGAATGTGGTCCCATACCCTGAAGAAAAAACCCCGAGTCCCTGAGTCAAAAACATGCCAAAAAACTTACAGACAATCCATACCACTGCCGTTTAAGATTTTTCATTTTTATCTCAGCTCGCTTTTTATTAAGTTTATTGTTTAAAAAATATATTGAAAAGAGGGTTTTTGAATGCTTATTAAAAATGCATTGTAAAATGGTATATTTATATTGATCCTTAGTTATCGGAACATTTTAAATCAGCTTTGTTCTCTTGATAAAGTAACTGGCACAATAATTCCAGGAAAATTCAGTATTTTTTACTTTTAATCAAAACAATTTTCTTTCTGCTAAGGTTTTATAAGGTAAACATGAGTCTCAAAACCATATTTAAATCACAAATTGTTTGTTTTTCGTTCCTATAATAAGAATCAAACTCGGATCCTCTCGTCGATTTCCGGTGCCTCTTGGTCAATGATTTCCTTCTCGCAGACAAACGTCCTGGCGTTAGTGCTGGCATTGCACTGAACGTCCAGGTACTTCATCTGTGACATATCCATCGATACGCAGTTCTCGTCCGTGTGGTAGCTTGGCTCGCCTTTCCTCCACAGTTCCTTCCAAGCATCATTCATCGGTCCACCTGATGGTTTAAACAATGTTGGATACATTGTGATATTTGTTGTGGTAAGCAACGGACTTGCTCTGGTGGGATTGACTTGTGGCCTTAAAAAAGACCTAAAAAGTTGACGTTTCGTCGACGATGGCGCCGACATCTTCAGGACTGAATCATCATCTACAGTCCTGAAGATGTCGTCGCCATCGCCGACGAAACGTCGACTTTTTAGGTCCTTTTTAGGACCACAAGTCAATCCCACCAGAGCAAGTCCGTTGCTTACCACAACATTCACCCACGGCTCTGAACCACTTCACCAAACCATTGTGGTATTTGTTAGGTAGCCGAGGTTAAGCAATGCTGTGCCTATTCAGGTATTAAATAGGTGCCAGTTGATATAATTTGTAAATTAAAAAGAAAATTTTTGGGAAAATTTGCTTAATAGACAAGAAAATGTTGCAATAGGCAAAGTAACAAAACTTAAGTGTACTTATTTTCAAGCACTAATTCTAGATTTTACACTGGTTTATCTCATTGTAACAAAAATAAAACAGAAACAGAGAACTAGTTTTTTTTTTTTTAATTTGACTGAGAACTTCGCCTCCAACTGCAATGGCCACTGTCCAATAAGCGTTAGAATTAAGACGATCTCAGCATCTCCATGGCTACCAAGTGTTGAATCTACCATTGAATCTCCTATGCTAGGCCATGATATACCCGTGGTAACTTAAGATAGCAGAATTGAGAAGCTCTGTCAGGTGATCTCAGCATCTCCATGGCTACCAAACGTTGAATCTAACATTGAACCTCCTATGCTAGGCCATGATACACCCGTGGTAACATAAGATAGCAGAATTGAGAAGCTCTGTCAGGCGATCTCAGCATCTCCATGGCTACCAAGTGTTGAATCTACCATTGAATCTCGTATGCTAGGCCATGATATACCTGTGGTAACATAAGATAGCAGAATTGAGAAGCTCTGTCAGGCGATCTCAGCATCTCCATGGCTACCAAGTGTTGAATCTACCATTGAATCTCGTATGCTTGACAGAATTGTTTGTTTTTAAAGTTGGCAACGAAAATTACTATCTTAAAAAAATGTTAGCATATAAAATCATCGAATCTGCACGAATGGATGACAGATATTTGCACACATTCACAACTTACCCAAAACCGACCTCCAATCTTCTTTGATTCCGTTGTTTGTAAAACCAACATGAAGTTCAATGTCGGATTTCCATTGGGGCAACATTTTGGATAAGCCTTCCAGTACCCTAACCTCACTCTCTGAGTTAGGTATGATGAGATGAGCCTTCTCGCTGATGCACTTGGCGTTGGCTTCTAACCACACAAGCTCTTTCGTATGCATCTTGAACGAGTTGATGACGGCCCCGTACTTGTCGGTGTACGTTTCGTACCCGCTCGAGTCCATGTGACAACGTGAGAGGGTCATGGATAGGAATAAAAAGACCAACTGCGCTGAAAAGTTTGGCCGCTGGGAGAACATTTTATGTCTCAGATTCTGAATGGTTGAATTACTAGAAAATCTAGAGGCTACGGCTTTGATAAAGGTTTAGGAGTATGAAATTAATGTACAGCACAGATATTTTGGAAGACGTTTACTAACGTTCGGTGGGTTTTGAAGTTCTAGAGATCCGTGATTGCTGTTAGCTGATTGATGTATTTGATGTGTTTCCGAACTCCCGAGCTGGCAAGCGATAACCCTACTGCACTTTATGTGTACTTTGGATCAATTAATAATATCTTCAAAAGCAGATATTATATTCCTTTTTTTAATATTAATAAAAATAAACACATTTTCCCTATTTCTTGAAAATTAGTTTAGTATAATTTAAACAGCTACCATTTGTGTAGTAAACATTTTTATATTAATCAAGGAGTGTTTAAGAATACCTAATTGCTGATTCGTGGATCCACCCCCGGCCTGTCATGGGCTATTTCTTTCTCACAAACAAAAGGCTTTAAACAATTATATCGGCGTGAAAGATAGTGAAAGAAAGAACGGGCGCACTCGCTACTCTTCTCGCGTTTCCAAAACGACTCATTCTGTTTTTTTCTGTTATTAATTTTTTCGAAGAGCAGCCCCAAAATCACCTTTCTTTCTTCCTTACGATCATCGACTAAATCTGCATCCTCTGATTCACATTTCTTCTTCGCGTCGTCCCAAGACACCTGTTCTTCAAACAACTTGAAGGAGTTGATGACCGTCCGGGATGAAGACTTCGTATAGGTTTCGTAACCGTCAGAGTCGATGTGCCCGTTGACACGTGCCATCGAGAGCACCATCAGAGTGGTTGACAGGTACAGATAGTGGACCCTCATCTCACAAAAGGCACACTGGGAAGCTGGAAGATCAATATATCTGAGAGCTTTTGCACCATGGCTGCATACCAACATGGTTATAGGTTACTAGTTATGGTTGTTTGAATCCCTACCAGCTTTAACAATGAAATTTGGAATACAAATTATATTTCAAATTCAATGTTGTAAGCGTGCAGGGAAATAACTCGTGGCGGGTTTAATTAATTAATTTGTATTCTTGATATTTTTTGTGTTTCGTATTATTCTGCCAACATAATTTGAGTATAGTTAATATTTTATTAGAACCAACACTTTGAAAGCCTACCATAATCTAGACCCACTTGTGCTATAAGAGCTAATGCAACCAAATTCTTACTGAAAACGTTAAAATTGGTGGTTCTACATACAAATTATGGACTCTTTATTTTTCCTGAATATGTAAAAATATAATATTTCAATTATATTTGGTTGCCTTTTTTGTTATTATTTCCCTCACAGTCAAACGCTAACCACATTGACCCAAGGAAAAGACTTGACTCTAAAACAGAACACTTTTTAGCCGAAACCAAATGCTTACCTGTCTGTATCGATTCGTTTCTCCTCGAATTCACTTTGAAATTGTTCCAGCTGAGTACATGCAGAGCTACTAAGACGTTCTTCGATTCAGTCTTCTCAGTGTAGACTCAATTTGATAACAATCCGACACTTGAACTTGATTATACAGTGGCTGTTTTTTTTTTTTTAAGAAGGCGGAAGTTATGGGTCTTTATGAATAACCTCGTTGAACTTGGCTTATTTATGAATAGATTTGGATTTATCAACAACCAATACGTCTGTGATGCAGTGGTCAATGTAAGCAAGTGTACGCAATCCACCCAGTGATGTAGTGGTCAATGCACGCGGGTGTACGCAGTCCACCCAGTGATGTAGTGGTCAATGCACGCGGGTGTACGCAGTCCACCCAGTGATGTAGTGGTCAATGCATGCGGGTGTACGCAGTCCACCCAGTGATGTAGTGGTCAATGTAAGCAAGTGTACGCAGTCCACCCAGTGATGTAGTGGTCAATGCACGCGGGTGTACGCAGTCCACCCAGTGATGTAGTGGTCAATGCACGCGGGTGAACGCAGTCCATCCAGTGATGTAGTGGTCAATGCACGCGGGTGTACGCAGTCCACCTAGTGATGTAGTGGTCAATGCACGCGGTTGTACGCAGTCCACCTAGTGATGTAGTGGTCAATGCACGCGGGTGTACGCAGTCCACCCACTGATGTAGTGGTCAATGCACGCGGGTGTACGCATTCCACCTAGTGATGTAGTGGTCAATGCAAGCAAGTGTACGCAGTCCACCCACTGATGTAGTGGTCAATGCACGCGGGTGTACGCAATCCACCCAGTGATGTAGTGGTCAATGTAAGCAAGTGTACGCAATCCACCCAGTGATGCAGTCGTCAATGCAAGCAAGTGTACGCAGTCCACCCACTGATGTAGTGGTCAATGCACGCGGGTGTACGCAGTCCACCCAGTGATGTAGTGGTCAATGCACGCGGGTGTACGCAGTCCACCCAGTGATGTAGTGGTCAATGCACGCGGGTGTACGCAGTCCACCCAGTGATGTAGTGGTCAATGCACGCGGGTGTACGCAGTCCACCCAGTGATGTAGTGGTCAATGCAAGCGGGTGTATGCAGTCCACCCAGTGATGTAGTGGTCAATGCACGCGGGTGTACGCAGTCCACCCAGTGATGTAGTGGTCAATGCACGCGGGTGTAAGCAGTCCACCCAGTGATGTAGTGGTCAATGCACGCGGGTGTACGCAGTCCACCTAGTGGTGTAGTGGTCAATGCACGCGGATGTACGCAGTCCATCCAGTGATGCAGTGGTCAATGCACGCGGGTGTATGCAGTCCACCCAGTGATGTAGTGGTCAATGCACGCGGGTGTACGCAATCCACTCACTGTTTACTTGTATTCTGCATGAATTTAACTTCTACAACTAAAGATACGCTGAGGACTTCGAGTCTGTAATGGAATTTAACTTTAACCAATTTAACTACTGCGCTAAAACAGCTGATGAAACCCGTATGGAAAGATTACAGCACTCTGAGAAAATATCAGCTATTTGGGATAGTTATAAGTGATACAAGAAATGAAAATATTAGGAGAAATACACAAATTCCTCGCCTCCACCCTACCCGACCGCACTCCGCTCACGGTTGCATACGCTCACGTATAACTTTATATCAAGTTCAATTTTATTTCAAAAGTGTAATCACAAAATCGATATAGAGACACAAAAAGGTTTAGGTACTTATTTTTCTTCAGGCTAAATGTGGATCTGGCTGCACTATCTCCTTCTCACAGACGTAGGGACTCGAGAAATCCTCACAATCTTCGTCGTTGAACATGGAACCTCCTTCCCTGAAAGCGGCGCAATTCTTAGCGGTGTTCGGATCTCCAGAACCGGATACTTTTGCACTCCATGGACCAGCCCAAAGTGATCTGGACTCCCCTGAAAAAATAATTATCTACATTAAAACCTTTCTGGTGAATCTTTGTTCTTTATGGCCAACTCTACGGCAGTTCGTTGGGTCATTCTCTGGGCAGATTGTGGTGCTGTTCAAATTTCCAGGAAACGGAATGCGCCGAGAGTCAGTGCAGTCCTAGCGGGGAAATGTCAAAGCTTTTAGCATCAGTGAGTACGATAAGCCGATAGCCGATTTCACTAACGTCTTCAAATTTTGCTTGATTGGCGTTGAAGGCAAGTTTCAGGAAAAGAGATTTCCCCCAAATATTTGAAAGAGTCTTTATAAATACACCAAAAATGTTAAAATTTATTTTTGTTGCTGGTAATAATTTAGGAAGGCTGTTACAGAGAATATTTTTTACCAAAAAGCCGTCATTATTTTCTATCTATCCTAATCATCGTTTGATATTGGGTCTTGGAATAATGGGGGTTTAACTTTTAGACCGTTTTTTAGGGTCAAAGAAGTGGTCCCGTTGATATTTGGTTTGTAATTCCCTGTCACCAAATAGTCCGTTTTAAAGCAAACATATTTTAAAAAGGGGATTTCTATCTTCTTCGTGTGTTGTATAAAAATTTTGGTTTGCAATTATAAAATGATCAGTATTTTAAAGCAACGAACTACGTCGGTTTACCTCTAAACGGCGTTTAAGTGCGTTTTAAACGGTCTGGTAAAATCGGCCGTTTAAAAATCAAATAGCAATGGCATTCTAACGGTCAATAACAAAAGTCTCTATCGATATAAAAACGGCACAGTTCAAAACCTGAAAGCTAAAAGCTAAAAGCACCGACGTACCCAAAACCGACACCCACACTCCCTCTTTGACTTGATCAGTCAAGCCGACGTGAAAATTTCTTGGGGAGTTGGATGCGAGTTTCTTGAACAGCAACCCCAAGACGTTCAACTCCTCTAGAGAGTCAGGGATGACCAGATGAGCGTTTTCTGCCTCGCATTTCCTTTTTGCCGAGCTCCAAGAAGTAGCTTTATCGATCACCTTGAAGGAGTTGATAACAGCTCGGTTCGATGCTCTTGTGTAAATCTCGTATCTGTCAAAGTCGATGTGGCCGTTGACGGTAGCCACAAACATGATACAAGTCGTTGACAGATAAAGTTGGTAGCCTCGCATCTTGGAGATCACCCTCTTCTGCAAAAAGTCTTTAAGACGATGGTACCTGTGTACCGGTTCAAATGATTAAGATATGGTACTTGATTATAATGATGGCCAGTCTGGTTCGACCAGTACAACGAGTACCTCTCAGAGTTTCTACCAACTCAGTGGTGGTATTTCATAATACTTATTATATCTGTAAAATAATTCCCGATGTTGTTAAAATTGGTTCAAAAAACCTTATAACAGCTCGAAAGACAAAATATTTTGGCACGTAAAAAGCTATAGATCGAAAGGAAAATGGCAGAAATCAACGGAGATGGTTGTGGCGTTTTTTAAATGACAGTTGACCAGTTTTTCACCCCAAAACGATCGGTGGCTCCTCTGGTGGTAAAATATATTCACTCGTTAAACTGAGGATAGCAAAGCCTCCAAGTAGCTCAATTGGTTAGAGCAACACCCGCGACAGGTTGAGATCGGGGTTCGATTCCCCGTTTGGGCATCAATTTTTGAGAGGTTATTTGTGTTCCTAATAATAAAAAAATGTATGCGAACTAAACTCCCGATTAAGACAGACGAATTAAAAAACCCAGTACAACGATCAAGTTTCTCCATTGTTACCAACCTATGAACTTTTAAGTGGAGTTTTTTTTCCTCTATTGTTTTTAATTGAGATCATATTCTAGATGTTCGTACCTGCAGTTGCGACACTAATTTTCTGTTATTTCTTTTCAGTCTCTTCGTTTTCTTTAACAAACAACATACAAGCACTTTGATAATTCTAATGCTTCTCAGCCAGTCTTATTTCTGTTTACTCGAATCGATTGCCTAAGTCATCACAGGCTTTCTTAACGTAATAGGAATGAAAGTGCTGATAACCCTTAGACCTTTCAGTTTAATCAATTTATTTAAATTTTCCTCTAAACAGTATTTATAATATTATGTCGTCTTAATCTTTGCACTCAAACATTCTCAACAAATCATATTTGTGTCGCTATTTTCTTGCGACCTTATAACGTGGCTTGCAGTGAACTGAAAAATATCAGACAACCCAATATTCGTTCTGTCCAATTTAAAAAAGCTCTCGAACGGAACAAAATAGATAATTTTTGCACTGTATTCTATTGGTTAGAGTTATTAGTAGTAATGAGTAATACATCAAAAATAAATAATACTTAATCAAAAAATTTACCTTTTTCATTTTTCTTCTATCTACTTTTACTTTAATTTTCGTTATTAATCAAATGGTCTGCCAACCTTCTGGAGCATATGGAAGTTAGTTTACATAACAAAACACATTTTCAAAAAACCCAGAGAATGTTTACAATAAAATATCAATGAAACAAATCAATCTTAAACTAGATCTGCAAAAGTCACCTTACAAACTCTCCTACAAGAAAATTATATCCATACACTATCTTAAATCATGTACATATTCTAAAGCAACTACAAACCCAGCCGCAATAAGATTCATGTCGCCTTCAAAATCACACACCTTTATCGCAAAGAAACCCCACATTGAAACCACATCTAACACATCCCAACCAGCCACAGCCCGCTCTTGACAATCGCACAAGCATCTCTTTGCCAAGCGGCGTTTGCCGCAATTAGCGCACTCATTAAAGTCGCACGGGGTCGCCACTTCGATGCCAGCGCACGGCGAACACACCTTCTCTCTCTACCTCTCTCTCTCTCTCTAGCCGATGTAACAGAACAGGAGCTTGATTGTGCGAGCTGCTTTTACTGGTTGTTTTATTAAATTAACACTGGCGCGCTTGCCGCGAGGTTTTATCGTCGCTGTGGTTTCGAGACACGCCCTGGTAGCAGAGAGCTGTGAGATGGGGTGGAGAGATTCGTGTGTAGGACGCCATCTTTGTATGTCTGTTAGTAAAAAATATAAATGACCAGTTCTATTCGGGAGAGAGGTTGGAGGGATGAAAGTAAAGCAACACTGCGCTGGGTCAGGTATTGGATGGGTGACCATCATACACACGACCAGTTCTGTTCGGGAGAGAGGTTGGAGGGATGAAAGTTAGTACAGCAACTTCACTCGCCTTGCTTATCAACCTCTCGACAGCATGGATTTGTGGAGGAATCCTGTTGTTCGCGTTGTACCGTGCTTCGGAAGGGACGTTAAGCCGGTGGTCCCCTTGGTGCTCTTTGACAGGAGTAGGCTACGTGCCGGCACCGAGTTTCCCCTCCTCCCTTCTAGGCTAGGTTAGGTTCATCATCATTCTCATCATCATCCACTCATTCACCGACGCCATTAGACCAGTGCCGCAGGGCCAGACGTCAAAACAGTGCGTCGTTAAACACCACAAATAAATAAAATAAAATGTCAAGGGTTTGGGGTAGAGTATGTTTAAATGGTCGGTCTTGCATTCATCTTCCAACATCAACTTACAAGCTCTTATAGGTTTCTGTCGCAAGTGTAATAGGCCACAATAAATGGATGTCCATGTTTATAAAGCACAAAAAAGTGGTAAAAGATACATTTTTGGTTATAGGAAAAGTGAAATGGGTAACTTTAAGACACCACTTTAAGGTACTTTAATAGGGCATCATATAAAACCATTGCGTTCGCAGGTATATTCAGAGGGTCAACGTTAATGTTTAACTTTCTGCTGAGCAAACGAGACGGCAAAACGTAGTAACAGTAATTGCCACCCAAAGGCGCTTTCAGACATCTTTTTAGCGAGTAACCTTTAAGAAATAACGAAATAAAATATCTTAAAACTCAAAATGACGGTTACTCCATCTATAAGCATCATTTAAGCGGCTATTTGTCTTGAAAGCAGTTAAACATTAGCGATGTAGTAGTATGGTAATGCCAGTAGGGGTGCCAACACTTATAGCTTTTATAGATTAAACACCCAATGAGGCAATGTTTAATAAAAATTGTATAAAATGCCTCTAAGTAAGATAAAATAACGTACAAATTACTGTTAGCAAGTAAATAACACATACATGGGCCGGTTTTTTTTAACGACCCGTTAAAACAACGCGATGGAACAGCAAGAACACTTCAAGTAGTTGACCACTCTCTGGCAAGCGAGGCTCTCGCGGGTCGAGCACGTACTTGCAGCAGATTCCGCGACAGACGCTGATCGTCGAAAGAGAGTAGCGTGATTGCATGGGACGGGACTCGAACCCGGATCCCTGCGTCGTGCATTGTTTCTATGTGGTGGTGGTTTTGTTGGTAAACTGCAGCTGTTCGAGCTGTTAGATTTGTGGTCACCGAAGTTAAGCAACAATTCGCTGAGTCAGGTTTGGATGGGCGTAACGTCAAATGATTTGGCGTGTTTGGAACGCCGGGTTCTCGTAAAATTGATGCCCAAACGGAAACTTAAACTCAGTCTTCACCTGTAGCGGGTGTTGCTCTAATCATTAGAGCTAATTGGACAGATCGTTTTTGAAAGGATTTCAGTGAATTTGATGAGAATTTTTGATAAGTTATTAGCATTTCTAATAATAAAATACTTTGCGCATTTTAAGCATTTGCATTAAAATCATATTTCACAGAATTGTCAATCTTTTGGAGAGCCTGCACACGAGTGTTTGGTTCATTTTATTCGTTAGCTTTAAAATGCGCGCATTGCGTCAGTGGCGTGGCTTATACTGTAAAAGTGTTTCCAACAACGAGTTGTATATTTTCTTAACAACCATTTATCTGCGCTGTTCAAAATCAACCTGAAGCGCACAGATAAGTTCCTTGAGTCACTGTGTAAGCGTTTATTGCTGATTGGAATTTATTCTTTTGATGGATAAAATGTGGATAGTGTTTAAATAATGGACAATGATGAATGGACAAATGGATAATGGACATAGATACTGGATAATTCTTTCTTAAGTCCCGATGTTCCACATACAAAATAGTGTTATTTTAACGGGCTTCTTTTGGACGCTATCATCATTGCCAAGTTAGAAAAGTGTTTTTTCATGCATGTCACTTTTTTAAATGGGATAAATGCAAACAAACACTAAAGGTAATTATTTTATGTCAAAGAATTAAAATAACTGCCTCTAGCACTACTTTAACGACGCTTTCAAAAATACTTCAGGCCAAAAAAAAACTTCCTTAAAAGAAACAACGATGTAGCTAAATATATCAAATTTTGTGTTTCAAGAAAATGTACCAGTTAATGACTTGCTCTTTTCTATTCGAAGCTATTTTTATGAACATCATTGAGTTATGATGGTTTTTAGACTCATGTCTACTTGATTTATCCTTAGCACAAGTTTTTAGAAAAACTATTTGAACCGGGTTTTGAATGCTAAGTTATTCTCTCAGCCCTTTACAAACGACAGCTGACAAGGTAACCAAAGCCAATTCTCACCTGTGTTGTCTGAAGCCTAAAGGAACAACAATGAGCGGACAGACAACAATGTATGGCAATATGAAAGTGCAATGTTGAGTGAAAACGAAGAAAACCTCGTTAGTGCGTTTTCTAGCAAGCTACAGTCCCAGCGCGACCGCTTTCAATATTGTCAGCCTGGTAGTGATGGGGTTGATCTTGGGTGGGTGCATCTATTGGAGTGATCGCTCGAATCAAAGCAAAGTATTGGTTTGGCTACCAGGCAAAAAAAAATAGTCAATTAATTAATTAATCGGATAAAAAAAAATATATATAGAGAATTTTATAGAAAATTGTTTTTTCTGTACCTACTAAGCAAACGACTGGATCGATTTGCCTAAAACTAACAAGAGAATTTCAAAATTTTAAGGTTTAAATCCGTTTTATTATACTTTTTTTGAGATTATGAGTTTTTTTTTGTGTGTGGTTTAATTTTTCTCTATTATTTACTGGTTTCCAACTTGTTTCTAGCGTTTCGCTACCACGAATTAATGAAGCAAGTAATTTATGGGTTTAGCATTCTTCAAAAGGGTCAGAATATCTCGATACGCTGATTGCACTGCGTTTGTCTAGCAAATAAAATGTATAGAAATAATTACTGTTAAATTTGACAAGGAAAACTTTCCATCTTCTAGGAACTGATCGTGAGTGACCAGATGCACTGTGGGACAACGCAGTCCTCCAATATCTCGTCTCATGAACTGGTAAGTGCCAGCATATAGTTACTTTGATTTTAGGAGGGAAAGTAGGCGTGAATTAAATTACTTGGGATGTAAATGGTATGACCCAGGTTCGTATCTCGATTAGATCACACATTTTTGCAGCCTTCTTTCCCTTCCACCCATCGCTTGCTGGCTTCAGCTCATGTGGAAACACCAAAAAAACAACACAGATTTCTTGTTTTTAATTTGTTTTTACCCAATAACCTATAAATAATTGGAGATAAGAGGTTGGCACATGCCATTCTTCACATGTGTGACCCAGATTAGGGCTTTACAAACGCATATTTTGACCGGTATTATTGTACGATGCCATTTTTGGTACACAAAAGTGCCCCTGCACCGTCGCTAAGAATAGAACCCGTGCGAAATAAAAAAAATATTTTACTGAATCTATTATAAAAACAAGATAATTTTACCAAAGATGACAGAAATATTAAAACGCAGAGATAGCAATATAACTCGATGATTAAATTAATAAAAAACGACTTCTTTCAAATGCAAATGGGAATATCTTATTTGCTGTAACCATGGAGATAATTCTTTAACTGGCAGCTATATTTTCAGCCGGATTTAGTAAAACCAGCCCTTAATTAAAAAACACAAATACAAATAGCACGACCACCTCTGAAATTTCACACTCCCAGCACCTACGCATTTTTCCAACTCAATTTTTTCAGTTTTTGAACGTGGAAATCGTTTGTATAAGAAACTATTTCGTGCAAAAATCGCGGAAAGATTCAGTTTGGAGTTATATCGAAAATTCACACTTGCAAGGTACACGCGGTAGCAAAAGATAGGAGAATCTAGACGCTCTTTCAGGCGATCTCAACATCTCCATGGCTTCCAAACATTGAATCTACCATTGACCCTCCTATGCTAGGCCATGATATACCCGTGGTAACATAAGATAGCAGAATTGAGAAGCTCTGTCAGGCGATCTCAGCATCTCCATGGCTTCCAAACATTGAATCTACCATTGACCCTCCTATGCTAGGCCATGATATACCCGTGGTAACATAAGATAGCAGAATTGAGAAGCTCTGTCAGGCGATCTCAGCATCTCCATGGCTACCAAACGTTGAATCTACCATTGAACCTCCTATGCTCGACCATGATATACCCGTGGTAACATAAGATAGCAGAATTGAGAAGCTCTGTCAGGCGATCTCAGCATCTCCATGGCTACCAAACGTTGAATCTACCATTGAGCCTCAAATTGCTTGAGTGTTATTTTGTTTTCAAATTTGGCAATACATTAAAAAATGTCAGTACAATCTTTCCTACAATCTTGCAAAAAAATACATTTTGGTTTGATTACAAAGATCAAAATTTGCCAAAAGTACAAATATGTCGTCTGTGTTTGTAATTTCAATCTATTTTAAGAATTGACCAATAGGTAATTGTATTTTCACACACTTACATAATCAAGGCACAAATTTTTTAATATTACAAAAACAATGTTTTTAAATAATATTTCCAAGCTATGACAAGAACTAATTAACCATCTACTCTCCTCGTGAACGAATCTATTTTTATTGCTTTAAATACTCAAATTAAAAGCCTGTAGCAATGACAACAGATGGTTCAAATGTCACGACAATTATTTTGTTTCTAATCTTCGAGCATGCTGTGAATTTGCAACAATTACATCAAACATTGTTCTGTGACAGAACGTTCAATAAGCAGAGAAAATACTGCTAGTTATTTTTTAAATTTACTTTTAATTAAAAACATTCGAACCCCCCTTGAATATTTGACCAAAACTACTAATAAATTTGCGGTTCTCTGGTTTCACTAGCAACGCTGACTTACCAAGCTGTCAAATTGCATCTTAAGCAAAGATGCCAGCTGTTTGAGCTGCCTAATCACACGAGGTTTCTCTTCTCAGTTCAGCGTAGAGAAAGAAAAAATACATTGAAAGCATCGTAGGCGAGTCGAACACATGCAAAATAGATACCGATATAAATCTGTTAGCGTCACATTCGGACAGGAGCTGTTCAGATTCTGTAATGATATGGTTAATATATCAATCACATTCACGCAATTGGGCTGCGTTCCAGATTGCGGTAACAGGAAATTGTTAGGCGTTTCGCCGAATTGATTTCAAAGAAGAGTGATGCTTTTCTTGGCTTGTTATGTTGAGTTTCAATTGGAAGGACGGCGAGATCGCGGTACCCAAATAGGTGCTCGATTGGTTACATAGAAATAGAGTGTGTGATCTTTATTTCAAATTAGTGTTCGATCGTAATGATGATTCTAATCACTGTAATTTTACTAGTTGCATTGATTTTAATTGGATTGTTCGGTATAAATTTAATTAGAGAAAAGTTTTGATGACTTTAGCTATTTTCGAATTTCTTTGCAGTGAATTTTCGTTCGCTTAAGTCGCGTTGAACCTCGTATGGCCTATTTCACCGGCGTCGTTTAAATCTTGCTTAATCGGCGTTTAAAGAAGGTTTTAGGCCTAAATGTATTTTCCTCGTTTAGGCGATATTCTGAGAGATTTGAAAGAGGATGTTTAGATAATATATAAATAATATATAAATATATATAAATAATACATAAAAAAGATATCAATATAAATGTGAATTTGGTGATGATTCAGAAAGTCTTTGTCCTGTCAAATAAAATAAATTTTGTCTAGCAGCCGTCACTGATTTCTCTCTGACCAAATCGCCGGCTAAGATTTGAACCTATAAGAAATAATTAGAAGGTACAATTTCTGAACTGTCATTTGGAGGTCCAAGTAAGAAGTCCCATTGATATTTTGTTTGTATCGTCAAGTCGCCAAATATTGCGTTCTGAAGCAAAAACATTGTTAAAAACCATATTTTCTTTTTCTAAATGTGTTGTCTTAAGCCTAGTCAACCTGATCTTTGATCGATGATCAAACAAAGGTCTTGATCCGTGTCAACTAGGCATTAGTTTCTTGCTTTGAAATTATTAAAATATCATTGTTTTAAAAAAAATTACTGTGCCGGTGTAAATCACCCCTTAACGGCGTTAAGAGCGTTTTAAACGGCGTTGATGAAGTCGGCCCTAATTAGTCACAATTTAAACAGGACAAAACACAATCCATCAAAGAAATTCATTTTAAAATCTTATACAAAAGACTTAACCCTTGATCAAAAGAAAACAGATGAAAGCATTTTATAACGAACAATACACATGTCGCAAACAATTATCAAACATGTCTATATTGGATTCGATTGATTACTCTATTGAGCCGTGACCATTCAATCGACAAAGACAATTAAAACATTTCGGCCATCTTTCTTACCGAAACAAAGCGTTAATCCTGGCCAACGTCATCCACGAAGAGATCCTCGAGCACCAAGAAATGCAGATAACAATCTCTCTAATATAAAAACAATGCAGTCACTTTTCAAAAGGCGTGGATAAAACACAGCATACATGATTCCTACAACGGTTTCCACTGCAACTCGATTTCAAAGATTGACATGGCGGCAAATATGAAAAAGATAGATGTGTTTATAACAATAGAGTCGGGCTAGTGTGTGTGTGTGAGTGTTTTTTTTTTTTAATTTTTATATTGAGTATTAAACGTTTTAACCTGTGTGAACGAACGCGTTTGCCAATGGAACAATATAAGCTCATGCTCCGTAATACATATTAGCTGTACGCAATTACGATGGGTAAGACCTCTTTCGTTGACCTTTGAACTAAACTGGTGCAAAGAGTGAGTGCTTTTGTGGTAAGGTGGTGTGTGTGTGAGTGTTCTCTATACAATGTTCGTTGAGCGGGCTTTGCCGTGTGGTTTTATGGTCATATGACGTGGTTTAACGACGCATTGCTTTATGTTTCAGTGTTAGGTTGGGATTGGAAAGTTGAGTCGGTGTGACATGGAAGTAACGTATAGCTTTGTTGTACACGTGTTACGCCTTGCTGCTTGAGATCTTGGTGTTAAATTTTAATTTTAATTTTGAAATCGAATCTTATTCGTTATGTGAAGTATGGGGTCACAAAATTACTAAAATAGTAAAATAGTAAGAATGTCACAAGAACATCCATGAATGATACCAATATCACTCGAGTGATAATGATAGTTAATTTATGAAATGTGATTAATTTTTTTGCTGTTATGGGACTTTTTACGGAGGTAAGAAGCCTTAGGAGATGTTAACACTATCGTGCATTTTATTTGTAAAATTCTATTTTATCACTGCTATAAAATTAGTAAAAGCTCCTATATATGTCACAACTTTGCACACCTCTTTTAGTAAGTAACACGTGCTGGCAAAATGATTCTTCGAACTATAGAAGCTTCTAGAAAAATAATCTTTTATACGACAATCGCAGCTATAAAAGACATGCAAAGTAATCTTATCTTTACTTGTATTCCGACATAGATTTCATCTAGCTCCTAATGAAAATCTGCAGTAAAATTGACATTTATCTTTGTTTTCTTCATCATTTCATTCGCGTCGCTTGATTTCATCTTCAATCATCTTAATTTTCAGTAAAAATTTCCGTTTCTCATTCAAATGACCTATTAATACACCCAGAATTGATAACCTTTTCATCGGTATCCGCTCATTGAATTTAAAATACCCCTAAACCTTTAAATACGCAAAGAAAAATGTGAAAAATCTTTGATTTCGAGTTTGACCAGCACAATTTTTCAGTCGCGAATATGAATTTATTTCTCTGAAATGGTGGCAATAGAAAATGTAATACAAATTAGCGCCACTCCTGCAAGAGCGGTGACAGGTGTTGAATTGTTCAGCTGTAACAGCGGCGGCTCTGTCAGATCTTCTGGCCAAATCACCGTGCACTTTCGCGTTAAGACCGCTGCACCACTTCAGGTAAATTGTTCCTCGTCATCAACTCGGTTATTTCACACCTTGTGTGAGATTTATTGATAATGTCACCTTTAGGCAAGGTGTTTTATGTGGCGGATGAGCTGGATTTTGGAGCTCTCAAATTTGATTACAAAAATTGGTACCAAAAATGTGATAAAACCTGAGTGAAATTCAGTTTGACCTTTGCCGGAGCTCGTGCCTTTTCGAGTGTTCAGAATTGCACAACCAATTACAGTACTGCCAGTAACCTGTGGACTGGATAATTTAGATGGATCTAGATTCAGATTTAAGATAAGTTCAAAATTATGAAGATTAAAAATAAGATTTAGACGACTTAAATGAAACGCTGCGATTCTTAAGCCTTGTGGACTTCGAGACTTTTTTTTCAGTCATGCGTTAAGTATTAAACATACCGTGAGCAAACAAAATACATCTTCTGATTGGCTGTTACTAAAAAAATAACAAATTAACGGACTGTTAGGCTCTTAATGAACCACTGTGTAGATTTTAAAAGCTGTTAACTCTGCTAAGGAAGATAGAATAAATTAAGAACAAGATGTTGACGATTTTGCAACATTTGATTAATTTTCAAGAATCCGATTTTTGAGAGATTATTTGTTTTTTCTGACAACGATAATAAAAATATGTTTTCGGTGCTTTTATTTGGATTCCATCAATACGAGTGAATTTGAACATAGCGGTACGCCACTATTAACAGACTCTCCGTGAATCTGCAAATTGCGATGAGCTGATATCTCACTGCGTCAGTCATAAGGAAATGCGAAACATACCAACAAATAGGTGTAAATATGTACGAGAAATATTACACATTGTAGCGTACAATGGCGGTGGAAAGGTAGGCAGGTATAATTGTGACAGTTCTTGGCGCACATGGCATACAATAAGATGAAGGGTATGTGGGATCATGTTTTAGCGTCAGACTCGTCTGACTGTCATTTGTAAAGTGGTTGCTGACTCGTTTTGTGATTTGTGCTGATTTCATTTCCGTCACATTTGGTTGGGCCGAGGAGAGACAGGTAGCAGAGAGTTGTGACGGTGATTTTGTAATGCAGAAAGCTGGCTATGAAAGGTGCCGACACGAAAATGTAATCATTGCTGGTCGATTTCACCAAAATACGAGCTAAACTTGGGGTTAGCTAGATTTAAAGGTCGAATTTACTTGTTATGATTTTCTGGTGTTTTCTACGGTTTGGATGAAGATATGGAAATGTACACTACATTTGAACAATACAAACTGTTCTGTCACATCAAACAAATTTCATTTTGTAGCTGTCAATATTTTCTCCTTGTGGCAATCCTGTTTAAAATCCTGATCAAGGTAATTTTATATTTTATACCTCACTTCGAGTAAACAAACAACACATTTCCTTTGTTGATTCTACTGCTCTGCCCTATATTTTTCTATCTTTTAAAGAGAATAACTGTATGGTTCTCTGGTTAAGAGTAGTGCCTGAAGGTATTTGCCTGATATTTGCAAATATTACTATTGATTCAAAGTAATCCAAATCTTGAGCGTCAACCACGTTCACACCAAGTTCTGAATTTGTATTTTGCAAGTGTTTGCCTATTTCACTCTAGATTGAAGGTGAGAACGATTTCCATGAAACGTTTCGACACAAATTGTAAATAAACGAGTCATTTCTGTCCTTCACGCTATTTATAAAAGGGTCGTCCGTCAACACGGAACTGCTTGAATTGCGTTCAAAGAATAGAAAAATAAAAAAGTTATGCTTTTTTTATTAATAAATTGAGTACCTATTTCAATTAAATTCCATGAGAAATTAGAAACTTCCAGAGCGTGCGTTGCCAAAAATAAATAATTTAATTGAAAAAAGCACTTTTTAAAAAAACTCGTCAATACGACTCGTTTTGGCCTCTTCCGCCTTGAGAGGATCATTTATCCCACTCCACAAAGCTGGAATCTGTGTGCCCAGATAGCTCAGTTGGTAGAGCACCGGACCAGCTATTGGAAGGTCCGGGTTCGTACCCAAGTTCGGTTTCACAGTTTTCCTATCTAACTCCCCTTCCAAATTCAGTTATGTGGCTACCATATTGTTCATTTTTACCATTTCGATTTTCAATTATACTTATGATGGATTAGGCTTAGAAATAAATCCCATAAGAAAACATAACTGCTAATTAAAAAAAAAAACTCTGCGTTAATAATTATTTGTAATATTAATTATAATGTACACCCTGCAGTTCAATACATTTTTCAAGTAGTCTTCAATGATAATTGCACATATTCGATGACTCGCTGGCAAGGCTTTCATCATAATGCAACTGCATTCAACCGACCAGAGTAGGTACGTGTATGCAAATTTCCTTTATAAATCTTTCTACACAATCAACAATGACCAATAATCGCATTATCGACATCAGCGACTGGAAGTCCGTCTCACAATACCAGGTTACGCAATCAAAGCTTATGGAAAATTGTGACCCAATAAAAGACCATCTTCACAGCGCGAAACTCTTCTCAGAAAGACTTCTCCATATGGCTTAATTTAACCAAATAACATGACTTTAACGAAGCCGTCAGTAGCAAAAGCTTGTTAACATATTATAATAGCGTATGAATGAAAACGGCAACAATGCTAAATAATTATAAATAAATAAAAACTAACATCATAATTGATATTATTTGAAATATAAGCGAGGTCGCGATAGAAAAAATGATGATTCATCCCCCAATTACGTGTGGGTCGAGTTGTGTTGTATGTAATCCAGTTCTCACGCATGTGCATTATGCTAGGTACAGAGAGCGGTAATGAGGTGTCTGATTTTTGAATGGCTTAGCTCTTATAAAATTCTGGAGGTAATCAATGTGATTGTTAATGGGGCGATAATTGGAAGATGGCACCGCCGGCTTGTTTGGTTTCAATGGGTTCTGGTCGGGTTTAGAGTGATTTAATTATGGAGTGGAAAGTATGGTTTTTACATTGTGCGATAGTTGATGAGTGTAAATCGGTATGTGCTGTAACCAACGGCTATAGGTAATGCGGCTCTTCGGTATGCCAATCGGAATTTAAATCTGTTCTTTCAAGAACTTCTTAAAATATTAAGCTATGACTTGAAAAGTGTAGCTTATGAGAATGCTTTCTTCAGAATGCTTACTAACTCAAAACGTAAGGATTTGTTGAAAAAGTTATCTTGATAAATAAAAATGCGTTTGGCTTGTCCCTAACGCTCAAAGTTCCCGTTTGGACATCAATTTTTGAGAAGGTACTAGTGTTCCTAATAATAATATACTTAGGTCATTGCAAGCGTTTACAATTTCAATCAGATTTAACATAAATAAACGTATTTAACGTCAAAAGTTACTCGGGATTTCATGATTGTGACGTGGTATAGCGTCACTAGAATCAGAATGACTGTGAGTATTCACACCCTCGTGGCTCTACTCCTTGGAAATCCGTCACAATACCAAATGCACTGAAAGTATCTAAAAAATTATGTGTTCAAGTAGCTCAGTTGTTTAGAGCAACACCCTTGATAGGTGGACTGGGGTTCGTGTCCCCTTTTGGGCATCGATATTTGAGAGGGTAGAAGTGCTTTTAATAATAAAATGCAGTGCGTATTGTAATTTAAATCAGATTTCACATTGGTTGATTTGTATTAGTTCCCCAGTCAACACCATAAACCAAATCAAAATTCAAAATCACGTATCACAATCAAAAATTGTAACACAAAGTCAACGCATTCCACGCGTCAACGAAAAGAATGTGGCCTGAAAAACATTTATAACCAGCACCCACCCACGTTTGCAATAAGATTTACATTCATCCATAGATCTCTGGATGGGCTGATGGGTTGGCACCTTTCCCTCCACACAGAAATCTATAGGCACACCGGGACACCATCTAATACGTTCAAAGCTGCCTAAGAATCGGCTCTGCAAGAAAAGATTTACATGCAATAAATCCAAACACACACACACTTAGTTCAGCACAATGATAAATGGTATCGTAATGTTAGTTAAAATGTTAGTAAATCAGGCGGCTGAAAAAGAACATTTTGCTGGTAATTAGATTTGTTTTAGTTCGAATGATGAGTCACGAACCTTTCTTCGGACGCGGGCCGGTGCCATCTGCATGGTGCTCATGAGATATGTAATTGGAAATTATGGAGGTCGTACTTCATTGCGTTCAACTGTGCGCAAGTGAAATTCTGGTGGACACGTGGTGATATACTGGTCGCTGCAGGGGGGGGTGGTGGCCGGCGGAGGACTGAAAAACTTTTTGGAAAGGGTCGGGAGGTCACGTGATGGCACGAGTTGGTGATTTTGTTGAGATGACCGGCGTTTTGAAGGTGTTTTGCTTTCAGAATCGTTGGTTTTAGCTGAATATTGCAAAGTTTTAATGGTTTTGCTGCCTTGGGTTCTAGAATGTACTTGCATGTAGTCAATGTATATATTAAAAATGTAGATACGAAAGGTGCGGTGTCCACAATTGCAGTAACCAAGATGCAAGAAAGCGTTTGCAGAATCTTCAAGGTGGTTCACACAAGTGTAACCCCTGTTGTAATGTGGCTCTGGAGGTGAATGCACAAAGGAGAGTTTAAGTAACAAGGTTCCAGACATTTGGTGATAACTGCTTTACTCCTAAGTTTATGGAGGTAAAGCTCGAACCTTGCTTTTGTGGATCCGGGCATTGATTTAAAGCGTCGTTTAACCGTGAAAAAGCGTGGTTGTTTTTAATGTGAAAAATGAATTACTTATTAAAAAAGGTTTGGGTAAAAAAAACTGAAAATCAGCTCCAATGTTGTCAGGATCGACTTCATTGCTCTGGTTTGCGCTCGCTACCAAAGCGTACAGGCTAGCTAGTTTAGAATAAGGTTATGTTTCTCTCGAAATTTTCCTACAAGACCTATTAATTTTATCTATGGACATGCAGAATTACATTAAAAGTACCTACTTATATATATATATAATGATGTCAGCCAAACCAATTGAATTCAGTACTCAACTGGACAGCTTTTCATAAAACCCGCGCCAAATCCTATCCAACACCAACTTACAAAATCCAAAACAATCTTCCAACATAAAAAATTGCTTCCTTTCATAAAGAACATGTCCAAGCTGAACCATGCAATTACCAGCCCCGACTCCCGCGTGTCATATTCCAAATCGTACGCCTATATAAAGATTGTTTTGAAATATGTCCTGGTTTATCGCGCGCTCAACGATGGGCTGTGGTGCTCCCTATTGGTATGCTACTCACGTGCGGACGCTGGTCTACGATGCCAAGAGTCGGCCGCCATTGCGGCGAAGATGTGTGACATTTTAAAGGGTGTGCATCGACCAAACGACCTCATGCGATTGCGCGTGGCGGGCCAGTGGCGGCACTCTTATTCTGTTGAGCGAGAAACCAGACTTTTTTCGCCACCGGTCGCTAGTATGTTGGTCAACTGTCACTTTTAAAATCACTGCATATCATTTCCGCTGATTTTCACCATTTTAATTTTGCTTCAAAGCTTTTGTCATGCCAATATATTTTTTTTCGAGCTATTACAAGAATTTGTCTAGCTTTTAAAACAATACTGTGAATTATTGTGCAGATATATTAAGTATTTTGATATGCCAACACTTAAATAAAACTGAACTTTCGTTCATGAGTATGTTTGTAGCAATGCAGGGGGACAGTCCTTGTGCTGATATCTTCTCTCACGGGCTAGACTGTAGCAATGCAGGGGACAGTCCTTGTGCTGGTATCTTCTCTCACGGACTAGACTGTAGCAATGCAGGGGACAGTCCTTGTGCTGGTATCTTCTCTCACGGACTAGACTGTAGCAATGCAGGGGGACAGTCCTTGTGCTGGTATCTTCTCTCACGGGCTAGACTGTAGCAATGCAGGGGGACAGTCCTTGTGCTGGTATCTTCTCTCACGGGCTAAAGACTGTAGCAGCATCTAGATCAGTGGGAGGTTTAGACTTCAGCAGAAATGTTATACTTGCAAGCATTTGTAGCAACACTTTAAACTGTTGGGGTGTTTGTACCTTATTGTATTTGATAGCAGAACAGTAAAGAAGAACACGCGTATAATATGCCACCACCTAGACATGTACTTGATTCCTCCGGAGGGCGGTGGCTGCTGCAGTTGCGCCACTGTTCTTTCCCCTCAGCGACAAAATGCGTAGAAGAGCTTACCGTGTTTTTGAAGAGGTTGTCGTAAAAAGCCGGTGAATTATGTCGAATGATCTGACATTAGTACGGGTATCATGTCAAAATATTTGCTTTTTATTACGGGTCTAGATGTTTAGTGTCGCGTTGATATCGCTACGATAAGCGGGGAATGGGAGTTGATGATTCGTTTTATTTTTTGATGTTTTTTTTTCAGTTACGATTTTCTAGACAGCGTGTCGCTAGAGTCGTAAAGATGCTTTTATTCTGGAGAACAGAATAAAGTTTCAACGATCAATTTTTAGTGGGAATTAGCAGCAACGCAGCGCGAACTTAACTGCAAACCAATGGCCTGTTGCGTATGTACAGTCCGTGAATGTTAGACTGTCTGCTTGTGACCGTCATACACATGACCAGTTCTGTTCGGGAGAGAGGTTGAAGGGATGTAAGTTAGTACAGCAACTTCACTCGTCTTGCTTATCAACCTCTCGACAGCATGGATTTGTAGAGGAATCCTGTTGTTCGCGTTGTACCGTCCTTCGGAAGGGACGTTAAGCCGGTGGTCCCCTTGGTGTTCTTCGACAGGAGTAGGCTACGTGCCGAAACCAGGTTTCCCCTCCTCGCTTCTAGGCTAGGTGAGGTTTATCATCATCCACATCATTATCCACTCATTCACCGACGCCATTATCCAGTGCCGCAGGGCCAGTTGTCAAAACAGTGCGTCGTTAAACACCAAAAATCGATCGAACTGTCTGCTGAGCAAATGAGCCGGTAACACTTAGTTACAGAAGATGCCACCCATAAGTGCTAGCTGTCGTTTTTTTTTTTTTTTTTTTTCTCAAAAATGAAATTACTAGTACTCAAAATAATGGTAACATACATACGGATCGTCAGGGTTAGCACTAATAAAGATTAGCTGAGAGTAAATCAGTCCCAAATGCGAGTAATCTGAGAGATATAACGAAATTAAATGTCTTAACACTCGAAATGAAGGTAACTCCAACTAGAATCATTATTTATTTTGCCATTTGGCGACCATTTTTCGCAAAGACAGTTTAAAATGTATGTGACACCTTACTTCAGTTGCAAACGCTTGCAATGCGCGGGGTATTTTATGATTATGAACACTAAAACCGTCTCAAAAATTGCTGCCCAAACGGGGATTAAATTACAATCAAATATATCAGTAAATGTTTACGTAATGGCACCTCCACCAATAGCGACTTTGGTGTACACGGCACCTCCACCACAATTACCCTGCCTGTTTTTCACTTAACTGCTATTTGTACCACCTTTTCAAGTACATTTCGCACTTACCACACACTTACTATAGTACGTGACAATCCACTCGCACGTTATATTACAAAACGAGCCTGCGTGCAAACTTCCACTTCGTGTAAATTACCAGAAAATTGTTTTTGTCCGTAAAATAAGAAATGCGAACAGGAAACCTGAGTCTCAGAGCTTCTAACGCCTTCAGAAGTGTCAATCATCACCATAAATCACTTTTTAAGGTGCATTCTAGTCGCAAATCCCATTCAACGACATAATTAAGTTCATATTACGTTTAAATATAAGCACAGTCATTAACGAATCGCGTCTTATGAGTAATTTCCCACACCAATAGCGTGTCAAGTCGCAATAAGAATGCACCTCTTCTCTTCAACGAAGGAGAAAGGAGCGGATGACGCCTAAACATTACATGCATGTTTCATGTAAATCGCCTCAGCATGGTAACTGATATTTGTAATGTACATTGCAATTTGTGTTCAAGTGTATAATAAGGCTGCCCATCGATGTTGGTCGCTGCACTATGACTGACCTAATTGTTTATGGTGTTTTCTTACCTGTGTGATCTGTGATGATGACGACAGCAATATATATAGATATATAAATGTGACCTGATGAGCACGTTGAGGTTAAGGGGCATGGGACGATGCTCAGGCTTTCACCTGCCAGTGCCTTCTATCGTTTGTTCAGGTGTAATGCGTACACTGGTCCTCGCGGTGAGGAATTGACACATTAGACCCACGTATATCATCTCGGATTCTATTTGCTCGAGGCGGGTTTTGAATACGAATTGAATTGGTTGATGGATCGATGGGACTTGTCGTTTGAAGTTTCTTGCCTGGCAATCGGTCTTCGAATCATTAATCTGAAATGGGAAACTGTTGGGATGTTGGTATGCTTGTATGGAGGAAACGCTTCCGTGTTGTTCTGTGGTTTTATAGATATTGGCAGTGACAGCTTGGTAGTGATGAATCTTGTAAAAATACTGACGTGGTTTTGAATGCTAAGCAACGATCTGTGGGATCAAATTGTTGGTTTGCTAGGCAAAGGAGATTCGTGGGAAAATCATAATGCATCGTTCGCGTTTCGAATTTCTCTTTTAAGTTGTGACCAAAGATCAATTATTCAGACACACTATATGGCCGTTATGTTAGAGTCAAAACAATAATATTAGAGCATTTTGTAGGAAAAGGTTTAAAATTGGGTCGAATGGAGCTATTTTTATTTCTCCACCTGCCGGTATTAAAAATGGATATTTTTTACCCGGGCCTAGACGTGTTTAAATTAAATAAAGTAGAAACATTTTTCATAAAAGGTGCTCAATCTAAATCAAATTTTGTCTTTTTTCTACAGAAATATACTTGATCATAATTAAATTGTTACTTTAACGGTAGGACCGAAGTTTGTCTGTAAATTTTGTCTGTTTCCTAATTTTTTACACACATATTTTCACACTTTATACAAATCGATCTCATTCCCTGTTCTGTCTTGGACCACGTGCGAAGATAAAATATAAACCCGAGAGACTAACGGGGTCTAAAACTGTCTTTTTATATCGGTAGAGATCGTTACCTTTTTCCATTTATTATTGCTACTAATTCTGTTCCGTAACGCTATAGAGGAGGTATAAAGACAAAGAGATAAATTATTATTTTACCTTCAATATGCACTTAGAAATCATATATTTTCCAGTAAAAAACAGCGATATTTCTTATAATTGTCGTCTATTTATGTCACAGTATCGGTAACTTATTTTTTTACCCCGTTCGATCGTGCTCCTCGCGTGCCTGACTCGATGACACGTAGCCGATCCGATCTCTGCTCGATCGCTCAGCAGAGATCGAGCGCTCGATAATGGAGCGAGCGTCCAGCTTTTTGTAGACTACCTAATAGCCCTTGTTTCCATAGACGGCGAGCTGAACTGCTACAAATATCACGGGACGAGTTCAAAGAAAAGTGACACCGGCCGGCGCGTGGTTACTTATGTGATATCAATGTACTCGTGGAGTTATTTTTGTCGACGTGATTGTTCAGATTGTGCTGCTTTTTTTACACGAGTTTGTGGAAATAATTGTTTTATAGTTTGTTTATGGATGGATCGGATGGCGATTGTTTTCCATTTGTATTTTTAGTTGGTTTGAACTGTTGATGATCTAGCCGAGGGTATTTTTAATTTATCACTCCTTTTAAGTCTAGATTCTCTCAGGTTTACAATTAATCGATTAAGTTCTGTAAGAAAACAGCGGTTTTGCTTGTCGTAGTTGCATGAGGTTCGGTGTTTTCTGTGAAAGGTTAATCTAACTTTAATAATTTCGTGTAAAAACTTTCATTATTCTGACAAAAACTATTTAAACTGGGTTTTGAATGCTAAGTTAAGAACAACTAAATTTCCCAAAGTTTCGCAACTTGTACCTGTTACTTTATTAACGGTAAGAGCAGTCCTGACAATTTTCCGATAATAAATTTTGCGACTTCGTTCACCCTTGATAAAGTAACAGGTACAAGTTACGAAAGGTTGGGAAACTTAGCTGTTTTTCGCTTAACATTCAAAAACCAGTTAAAAAAGTTTTTATCAAAACTAGTGCTAAGGTTATATAAAGTTAAAATGAGTTTAAAAACCACAATATTATTTTTCCCGGTGCAGTGCGCGAAAGTACTTTAAAAAAATCCAACTGCACCATCCGTTGATTACCAAAGATCATAAATGCTTTAATTTTTTGAGGTCATATTACAAATATTGAGTCAAAGAACAAGGAATGCACACACATAAAAAAAAATCATTGTACTTTTTAGTCCAACACCAACCAACGCTTCTCCGACACCCATTCAATCTTCCTCAATACCTAATTACCTGCCGCATATCTAAATCCCGAAGACGTCCATTCAACTCGGTCAACTTTGATCCCATTTCACCAAGCTCATTAACCCCAACTGGCTGCGACATTTCATAAGACAATGTGTCAAATCCAAGGCTTTAAATAACACACTGCGTTAAGAGACAGACAGTTTGCCATGTTCAGCCGATACGATTAGCTGTAGGCAGTGCTACAGGTGCCAGGTGGAGAACCTTCGGACGACAGAGAGTGGTCGAGGGTACTTGAGTCAGTTGGTTTGCTTGGTGGTTCGTGTGGTACTAAGCTAGAAGACCTCGATTTCTTCTCAGTAAAGTATACAGAATAGTTTAATGCAACGGTTTAAGCAAAAGTGCATTTTTATTAATACTTGGGCTGGATCAGTGATTTAAGTGTAATCAAAAAGTAAAAAAAAAAATCAGTCAATCGCTGATGGTATTTGCAGATTTTTAGAGGCTGCTACTATAGTGATAACAACTTTACCCCAAAATTTATGGGGTTAAGCTTATAAACTCTAATTTGTGTTTCTTACTTGCTTTGCACAAAAAAATACATCACTGATGCGGAAATAAAATTTAAAAAATTTCAATTTTTGTAATGGTCATTTAATTATGATACCATTCCCAAGGAATGCATTTTTATTATTTTTCCTGTTTCTATGCGTATTTTTGAGAAACCTTTCATTGACACACAACGGAAATCTTTGGTAAGAGGACCTTATTTCTAAAAAGACAATTCTTCGAATGATAATTTTAAATAGAGAATCGATTGTGGGTTAAAAAGCAGTGATTCGAACAAATTTTCTAAAATAATCTTCGCGTTTTGGTGCTATTTGCGCTACACTTTTCTCCCATAAAGATTATGGTGTGGTCATTTAATTCCCATTACCCGACCGATACCACCACTCCCTGGCCATCAAGACTCTCTCTCGGCCACGTAGGGGGCACATAACTTAGGCGGGGGCGGCAAATTTATCTTCGAAGTCGCATCAGCTGAAAACACACTCTGGACATTTATCATAGCGCACTTCTCGACTAGAGTATGTGGAAAAGTCTCGATGCACTACGCCGCCAGCAAAACGCAGTGCGAATTGCAGTGAGCACAGTCACAAGGATGGGCAATCGGTTATCTGTTGGTTGATTTATTGAACGCGGCTTGTGTCACTGAGAAATCCCTTGTATACCTACTTGAACCGTTGTTAAACGTTGTGCAGAAGGTATTAGAATAAGTATTCGTGACGTTTTCTATTCGTAAAAAACTTTCTCTTCAGGCACATATGAATGCTTTTTTCCTAAAGGTTCAATTGCTGGAAGAACGGGCAGGATTACAGATGAATTTTTATTAAAAATTGTATTATGCTCGTAGTGGGTAGATCTTTTTATTATTATTCTACGCTAACATCCATTCAAACATTTGTACCTATACGGGGAAGATAACTCCGTTATCACCGATAGTTACACTTACAAGGTACTCAATTAGGTGCACCAACCACCCAATTAGGTGGTTGGTGCACCAACAGAGAAAAGTGGAGATCGGAGTTTCATTTCCCAAGCGGGTACGTATTTTTGGGAGTGTACAAGTGATCATATCAATGAAAAATCGCATCAACTTTTTTTTTGTCCAATTACTGCGTTTTATGGTTTTACAATATCTGGTTTAAAAGTGAACAGCTAGCTAAAGACGATCTCAATCATACGTTTCTATTTTCGTCTTAACATCTGGTTGCCATGTGCAGCTGAATTTTACAGAGAGTTTGATAGACTCTTAACAAAAAAACTCTTTTATGGTGTAGAATAGCAAATAATTATTTCGAGTGTGTGTTTTTAAAAACGTTGATTGAGTTAATCGCGCGTGGAATCTGTTGAACACGAAGCATGCAACGCACCATTTTATTCAGCAAAAATACGTTCAAGATGGTTCATATATTATTTTATTGCACACGTTATCCGAGTTTATAATGTAGTAATATGAACCGATTTAATTAGCTGGGTAATTACTTTAAGTAATTAACTATAGGGAGTGGATTTTTATACTTCGCGAATCGCGAATGAGTAGCTTGAAGTTCGCACTTTTTCATTTTTAAGATTACTGTCAATTCTACAAAATGTCTTCCTTTCAGAAGCCATTGCAAGTAAATTCCTTGAGGCCATCGCAGCACTTTGTAGAGGAGCCATCTTACATTTGTCATGTCTTGGCAATATCACACGATAAGTAATGGCTTGAACCTTTATTGTAATAATCCTAGTTATCCTGTAGAGAAATGATGACACACTCCTTATATATAGTATTTATACATAATATAAACGAGGCAAAGAAATGGAAAGAAGACTCATAATAGGCTACCTGAATATTAGTATACTTATTCTGTAAGATTATCCTTGCTAATATATTATGAGTACAATATTCTCCATACACGAGCAGAAATATATTCAATTAATAAACGCCTTGCGTGAGAAACCTGTTTTTTTAGCCAGTAAAATGATACACTGCGCATGCTCAGCGTGCTTACAACAGCGGCGACCGATCGGGTTCCATTCAGTTACGGAAACGCCGCTGCACTGGTTTTTCGGGGAGTTCCTGAGGGTAGCGCGCTAGGGCCTCCATGCTTAATTTTAGTCCGGAATCGGTTCAGAGATTTTTGTCTTCGGTTTTCTTCGTTTTCGTTAAGTTTTCAGAGATCAGTCATGCTTTTAGTGCAGAGTCCGATCGGAAAATACAGGAAGCAAAGAACACGCTCACCAAGCGTGATAACCCACTATCTCAATGCGGTAACTTCATAAAAATATTCTGTGTTTAAGACATGGCAATGGACACAGCAAGACAAGGCAAGGAAAAAACTGATTTAAGTCCAAAAGTTGTTATAATAGGCTGGAAATAAGCTTGGATAGCTCGAAAAACAAAACAACTTGGTACTACAAAAGCATTGGAGCAAAATAAAATGGCAGATCGAAGCGGTCATTATTCATATAATAAGTCTTCATTCATGAAACTGAATGGAATACTCGTACATTTAAACATTCTGCATGCATACAACACAAATTTATTTCATCTTCGCGTTTTTTTTCACCTTTACAGTCCAACCTTTCGGCTATCGCTCACCCTTAATCTTGTCACCATTACACTATACCACTGAAAGCAGTAATTTTATTGACAGATAATTCTCTGCAAAGCAAGCAACATAAACAGATAGTATAATAACGCACATACAAGTAAAGTAACCAATAGGAATTCACGCGTAGTCTGACTTCGAACTAATGCCACTGGGATCCTCTCTCTGTGCTTTTAACGCGTTGATACCGGCGTAAACACGGTGTTGGAGTGGCGCTATCGGTTTGCGACCTAGCTCAATCAATTCACGTGGATTCACGCCACGATCAGCCGTATAATGTTTTGCTACGGCGATCACGTGTTTCTTCACAAATGGGAAGAGATCTTGGGGTATGCGTTGCTCGTCTAAGTGTTTCCTGCCACTAAGTGCAAGAATCTTTGACAAATTTATATATATCCCGTAACGGAATACAAGTGAGCTTTCGTGTCGGTTGCAACGGTGGAGGTGCCCGTAGCGAGTTTCCCGAGCAGATGTGCGACGGAGGTTGTTTTTGTGGAGGGAACTCTTGGCTTCACACTTTGGTCACGACTATTCACACAGCAACAATCGCTTGTTTGTCCTATCATATATTTTCGGTGGTTTCGTGTTGTTTGGCAAAAATGGCCGAACAATTCAATCGATTATCAAATCAGATAAGACGTAACGGTTTCGCACAACAAGTCAATACGTTATTATTCTGTAGGAAATAACAATGGTATTGTTCTAGATTTCGAAGAAACTGGAAATCAAGCGCCGTCATCGTGCATTCATATAAAAACGTACCATCAAGATATGAAAACTAAATTTATTTCTTGAAAACCTTTACTCCCCATGTTTATGAGCCGTGCGGACATCAAAATTTGCTGTCAATTGTGTTCAAATCCTACCATCTCGTGCCCCTAACAAGATTTATTTGGAATAAACTGGATCTGAGTAGATACAATGTTTAAAATACCATACACACATGACATGGTACATGATATATATAGATATATATATACACATCCTCCATATCACACTGTACTATTCACATGTTGGGTAGGGACTCAGAGAAGATGGTATCTTTTTCGGTTATATAAGCTTTCAGGAGAACATCAATAAAGCAATCAATGTGGAATGTAGGGGGACATAATTCTAAGGACCTCCCGCCGTCGTTTTTGACCGTGCCACCATATGCAAGTAACCAGACTGATAATCTGAACCGTGGAGCTCAGACACCATTTAACCATGCATACATTATGTCAATCCCGTGTGTACTCCATTTCTTTTTGCTCGGAGATGTATGACTGCTTGTATTATGAAACATAAAATGTCGTTGGCAACGTGTGTGTATAAGGATTATTTGCATGCTTACGATAAGGATGTGTCTTGTTGTGCTGTTGGTATGGTAAGGAGAGTCAGGAATCAGGATTCTTCATCATCAGATAGGTATAAGGATGATATGTTGGTAAGTTATGCAAGTGGTTTCGTGAAAAATATCTATACATTCGTTCTGATTCAAATGTTACTTGTTTATTAACATTTTATCCTCGAATTTGATTTCTCCTCGAGATAAGCGATGTCTTGGAAAATGTTCCGAGTGTCGCTGCTTGCGTTGAGGTTTGCAGTCAGGCTTTGAGTGGAAAATTCTTTGAATTTTAACTGTAATTTGCGTTAAGAACAACATATTTAATAGAATCATAAATATAAAACTATTTAACCTTTTATCTGTAGAAAATTTTTAGTTTCTAGGCTAAAAATAGTCTATGAATAATTGAAGAAAATCTCAGTAATGCACTTTGGGAAATTTGGGTAAATTAAGCTTCAAAATTGTCCGATAAAGAAAATGTTTTGCTTCAAATAGCGTTTTTCATCGCAGAAAGTTTACTCTGTCAAAACCAACGTTTTGCATGATTTATGGTACCTATTTAATTCACACAAAATGGCAAGCTACATTTTAATATTAATTCGAAATCAACTCTGTCTAGCAATCGTTTCACAGTCTTTACAAATCATCTGTAATTATTCCAGCATTAGCTATCCTCTGTTAACCCAATTCAAATGATCAAAATCTAAAAAATATTCTTGTGTGACAGTGAAATTGGCACTTTTAACCACCCATTGAACAACCGCTTGCGTTATAAAAAACCAAATTATTTAAGTCCAAAAGTATCAATGCCACAACTTTTTTTTTTTCGGTTGACTTAAACAAAATCCCTGTATCCCTGGCACGTGTGTCCACAAATAAAATGACGCAATACCCCAGATACCGACTCGCGATGCTCCAGCTAAGAATGTCGCTCTCGCCGGAGCCCCGCGGGGGGCCCCGTCGCGGCGGTGTCATTTTTGCGCCCGTTCATCACCACTGGGCCCCCCCGCACGCAGCGCCCCGATCCGACCCGACCGATGTGACATTTTAGTAATCTAAATCTTGGTCGCTCTGACATGGTATTTCTTATTGTGGAAATTTAAAATGGCTTCAGAGGTCGTAGCAAACTACATGTATATGGTGTACAAGAACGACATCTTTAAAACTTGAAGCGTTATATCATGTATATATAAGACTTTATATGTCGTGGACGTTATTTTAATGTCACATTTTAGAATAGGAAATATATTTGGAACTTCTTGAGATATCTGTTTGGATTTTCTGTGTACCTTTTATGTACACATGACCAGTTCTGTTCGGGAGAGAGGTTGGAGGGATGAAAGTTGAGCAACACTGCGCTGAGTCAGGTATTGGATGGGTGACCATCATACACATGACCAGTTCTGTTCGGGAGAGAGGTTGAAGGGATGAAAGATAGTACAGCAACTTCACTCGCCTTGCTTATCAACCTCTCGACAACAAGGATTTGTGGAGGAATCTTGTTGTTCGCGTTGTACCGTGCTTCGAAAGGGACGTTAAGCCGGTGGTCCCCTTGGTGCTCTTTGACAGGAGTAGGCTACGTGCCGGCACCGAGTTTCCCCTCCTCCCTTCTAGGCTAGGTTAGGTTCATCATCATTCTCATCATCATCCACTCATTCACCGACGCCATTAGACCAGTGCCGCAGGGCCAGACGTCAAAACAGTGCGTCGTTAAACACAATAATCAATCAAACTTTTTATATGAGTATCTTGACCAAGTTTTTCGGAGTGCTTCCCAAAATAATATATATATATATATATATATATGTGTATATACATACTACATAATATGAGATGCGGGCTTGGTAACTCTTCAAATTATAGACTTTCTTACTTAATTAAAAATAACTATTCATAGAAGTGTCGATATTTTCAGTGGCCATTTTAAACAACTGGAAGGGTTTGTAAAAAAAACCACCGCAATCACCATCGGGTGGCACCTACCGTTACCAAACCTTGCCAACAAGTTTGCTTACCAGAAAGTTTAACATTAGCGCTGACCCTCTGGGTTTACCTATAAATTCAGTGGTAAAGTATTCACAAAAATAAAAAAACAGCTGAAATTATACAAATATTCGTTAAAAATCAATTGCCCAAAGTCCAAAATCCAGTAATATCACTCGTATCCTTCCCAAAAACCAGATCGATTCTGGATGCCGCCACTCATAAAGTTCTTGATTTCTTTCCCTCCCACTCAAACACACCTGCAATCAAGGAATACCTATCATCCAAGACAAACCGCTAACCTCTCCTAACCAACCTAGAAATCATCGCGCTCTGACCATTAACCTATTACACCTAAACTTATAATTATCCATTACAAACTAATTTCATAGTCTAATAGCCGCTTGAGAATTTTATCAGGGCACGATTTTCAGACGCGGCGAGCTGTTTTTTTACCTAGAAAGAATACTATGTGTACCTATACTTGAACGGTCTATACAATTATCTAATCATAATTTCTTCACATGTGCGTTTTCCACATGTATATACCTACCAACGCGTACCGTCGTTTTCGTTCGATTGAGAGAAATCAGAACGTTTAACGTGTGTTATGAATATAATTAAAAAGAAAATAACTTTGTGTAAGTTTTGGTCGATACCGCTGAAAGGTAATTGATCAAAATTTGACACGGGTGATCGACTTTCGGCTAAACTTGCATCGTGCACTTATTTTTATAAGAAAAAAAAATGTGCTAGGAAGTGTTGCAAGTATTCAGAGTGTATATAATTAAATTGTGCATGTATCTCTAGCAGTTTGGGTAAGAACAGAAAACCTATCATTTCTTGATAGTCAATTGTATCCCGTTTCAGCACGAAACGCCTGATAATTTTCCCATAAAACATCTTTTCAACGCAACTTCCCAAGACAAACGATTATTCAATAATACTCACGTGAAGATTGGAATGTAACCTGCCTATAGGTACACATGCCATGATGCTTTCGATTGGGTTGAAATTAGCGATAAAGTTGCAGTTGTAGCTGTTAATTTTTTTTATTCTGAGTTAAGCTACTTACTCTGAGAAACAGCTGACTTTCATTGCATGATTGTTTGATTGATTTAACTCCCAATTTGTCTAGGAGTGAAAAAAAATGTAATACTTGACCTAGGGTTTCAAAAAAATGACAGCAAACTTTATTTAGCTATCGTTCAATAGTTTTCAATTTCATTGTTTTCCTCGTTTTGACACTCACATGTGTTTCCACGATGCAGTGGTACAGTAATAAAGACAGCAACATTTTAAATGTGGGGAATATTTTCCAAAAAATTATGACATTTTTTAAAAAAGAAAGAGAACAGAGCTATTATTTTTAGACTCGTGTCTACTTTATCTAGCCTTAGCAAGTTTTGACAAAAAATTTTGGGATTTGAATGCTAAGTGAAGAACAGCTAAATTTCCCAACGTTTTGTAACTTGTACTGGTTACTTCTTCAAGGGTTAGAGCAGTCCTGACAATTTTCCGATAACAAAAGAACCACATAAAATTATAACAATTACCAAGTTCAAGCTTCCTAAATGCATCTAAATAAAATAATTAAGGTCTATTTAAATTTGCAATCAATAGCGAAACCGGTGACCCTGTCAGAGGTGCTCGGCAGGTAAACGGCTATCAGTCCATATTTCACTAGAGAATTCCCATAATTAGATATTTTCATTTATTATTAACCTCTAAAAGCAGGGGTTCGATTCCTGTCTTGGGTAATCAGATAATTGAGTAGGTAATTGTGTTCATATTCTGTCAGTAGAAACCGTTTTCTGACTCTGGTACTGTCTGATAACCTTTCAACACAAACCAAGCGCTAGAAATTTGTAAATTGCGACAATATCTAAAATATTTCTTAGCTGTGGCTAATAAATATCTCTTATTTAAATTAGAGATGCTATTAAATTTATATTTATGTTAAATATCAGATCAAAAAGATTAAATCGAATTCTATTTCGAATTCTATCGACTCTAATTTGTTTTAATTAATTGTGTTTAAATTTGTATTATTTATTATATGAATTGTATATAATTTTATTTTATCAAATATTATTAATATATCCTATTTATTTTAATTGTTTAAATTAATTAACTTAATTTAATTTGATAGAAACATCAAAGTAAAATACTTGTGTTTGTTCTATAAGAATGCACTTGTCTCACCTGCGATCTCGTCGATTATAAATCACATCCTAGCCCGCCGATATCCCACAATGAACCTAAATGGAAAATCAATTAACGTTCCTCGTCATCCAATGAAACGTGTCGATACAGAACAGACACAATTTTTCGCTCATTAAACACCGCAAAACCACGTGACCTCGAGGATCATCTTCGTTTATTAATTAATGCATATCGTGGCCGTTACATCTTGGTTATCTTCATCGTGGATCATCGATATGAAGATATTACAGAGACCGCCGCTTTATGAAAAACATATCTCGGACCTCGCGCACTTTATATCAGTTATATGATTCCTCTGTAAGTGCAGTGGCGTAATGATCGGGGTCTGCGTTCGAGGTTTTCTAGGTTTTCTAGGTCTGCGTTTTTCCAAAACCCCTTGCAAATCCCTGGATGAATACCTATCCTCGTCGACCGATACCGCATAGAACCACATATACTGGCATCTCTTGCAATGTACAAACAATTTTAATTATTATATTTCTATGCTTTACTTTACCTACCTCATTATTTATATAACTATTCTCTTATTTCCTAGCATGTATCTACATTTATGTAAACATTACTCTTATCTTTAATATATTATTGACCTAGGCTAGAAAACTGGTGCAAACTACAAAGTTCTTATGTAATTGTACAGGGTTTTAAATACTTACAATACAATACAATACAATACAATACAATAAAATACAATAGGTCCCCGGGCATCGTGGACAAGGGGCCATTTATCGGAGATTCCTGAAGTATTTACTGAAATTTAGACTAAAGTTAGAAGCAAATTGAACCGTACATACATTGTTGTAGTTGTATTTTGGAGGTTTGTGTGCCGAAAATATCGTTTTTGGCAAATATAATTCCAAAATACTATAATAACCGTAAGCTAGTGGTCTTTTAGGTGTACAAAATTACTTTTTAACTGTATTTCCTGAAGTTTTATGAAAATATCGAGCAATCATTGCACCGTTGATATACGTGGTTGCATCTGTAACGAACATTTTTGGGCCAAATGTTTTAGCTTTTCAACGAAAATCATTAAAAAAATAGCAAAAATCATGGCTGAAGTGAGCTGAGATTATTGACATAACATGCGTGGCTCAAAATTAAAGTGAACCAACAATCAAATTGGAATTTTAGCACGTTATGTTCTAGTATTTAAAGTGGGGATGAAGAAAATATTGATTTATCGATATTTTTCACTACCTGCAATCAATTATCTGCTATTAGTATTGTAGCCTCTTAAGTTAATGAGGTAACAATACTATTTTAAAATTGTAATATAATTAATCATTAATCTAGACATAACTATTTGACATCAAATATCGGAGTATTTTTTTGTATGGAAATATCGATATTTCAATATTTCAATTGATCGATTTATCGAAAAATTTATATCATAATATCAAACTGGTCCATCCCTAATTTAAAGTCAGTTAAGGAATTTTATTTCGCCATCGAATAAGATTCCAGAGTTGCAGGTTTACAGAGGTTTTATTATTTTCCTACCTGAGTTCCATAAACGGCTGGTCTTCATATAAGCCGACTCACTCGATTAATCATTTATCTTGGACCAGGTTCCTGTAAGGTATGCAGTTGATTTTATTTGTTTGTTGATGCAATGCTAAGAAAAACTAGCTAATGCATTGTAAAAATATAAATCAATTGCATTGTAGCAGAAGCAGGATTTCATATTACAAAATGACACTGTAAACTATTTTGATTAATCATTCGCTAATATCATTACCCGATCGACAACCCCAATTACACTAATTTTTTTTTTTTTTTTTTAGCAACTAGTTTATAACTTAACAGGTTGTTAATTAAGCCGTAGCACTAGAGGGATTGCATTCTATAATAGCTAGCCTACAGCTAATAGTTCAATAAAAATGTATTTTAATTTCACAGATGTTCAATCCTTACGGGACACAAGCTATAAGAAAATTTGGTGACGGGCACTGCTATGTAGCGATGAACAGTAAGGTAAGTGAGATAAGACTAAATTACAAGTAGCGCCATCTCTTGAACGAGTTCCAAATTATTTTAGCTTTTACCGTTCAGCGAGAGAACATACTTTCCGGCAGGTGCGCCACCGGTAGTGTTGGGGTGATACGAGGCCCACAACAAAAACTATACAAAAATCATCTCTGCTGATTTCAGCCATTTTCCTTTTCTCGAAAGCTTTGTCGTGTAAGCAAGATGTTTTATTTTTTGAGTTATTATGAGAATGTTGGGACAGTCCTTGTGCTGGTATCTTCTCTCACGGGCTCAACTGTAGCAATGCTGGGGGTCAGTCCTTGTGCTGGTATCTTCTCTCACGGGCTAGACTGTAGCAATGCTGAGGGGCAGTCCTTGTGCTGGTGTCTTCTCTCACGGGCTAGACTGTAGCAATGCTGGGGCAGTCCTTGTGCTGGTATCTTCTCTCACGGGCTAGACTGTAGCAATGCAGGGGACAGTCCTTGTGCAGGTATCGTCTCTCACGGGCTAGACTTAAGCAATGCAGGGGACAGTCCTTGTGCTGGTATCGTCTCTCACGGGCTAGACTTAAGCAATGCAGGGAACAGTTCTTGTGCTAGTATCGTCTCTCACGGGCTAGACTGTATTTTTGTATACAAGTCTAACCTATAGCAATACATACGGGCCGCCACTGCTCCCAGCACATATACCTATGTGTCTACACAGGTAGATCGCATGATATTATTTATCTCCATGCCCAGAACCACTTATTAGACGGGTGTGTTTAGGTAAACCAAGTTCTGTCTGGTGCCACCATCCTAATCAGTGGAAAGCCTCGAATTAATTGGTGTACACCGAGTGATGCATCATGTCGACGTGACGACGCAAGCGATTGCGTGCGAGACTTTCGAGCAGAGTCAGAGACGACGTGATGTTTAACGACGCACTTTTCCGCTCGCTACACTGCATAAGTTTAGAAGCAATTAATAGTGGTAGATAATTAGTAGTATTTTACTTAATTGTTGTTGTGCTCGGATATATTCGGAAATATGCATTACTACATTGCAAATAGGCAAAAACAATGTAGTGCGTGTAATACATTGAATTTAAAATAATAATAATAAAACATTGTTTTAAATACGTGTATAGCGTCTATTCAATTCGATGCTCAGGCATACAAGAGAATGACAGTCTTTGTTAAATCTTCACCTCTCACTTCCCCGTTTAATTTTTCAAATTACATTATCTGTTTTGCTTGGATCCGTTTTATGCAAACCCTTGGAGACGCTTACTCTAGTGATGTAGTTGTCAATGTACGCGGGTGTACGCAGTCCACCCAGTGATGTAGTGGTCAATGCATGCGGGTGTACGCAGTCCACCTAGTGATGTAGTTGTCAATGCACGCGGGTGTACGCAGTCCACCCAGCGATGTAGTGGTCAATGCATGCGGGTGTACGCAGTCCACCCAGTGATGTAGTGGTCAATGCACGCGGGTGTACGCAGTCCACCCAGTGATGTAGTGGTCAATGCACGCGGGTGTACGCAGTCCACCCAGTGATGTAGTGGTCAATGCACGCGGGTGTACGCAGTCCACCCAGTGATGTAGTGGTCAATGCACGCGGGTGTACGCAGTCCACCCAGTGATGTTGGTCAATGCACGCGGCTGTATGCAGTCCACCCAGTGATGTAGTGGTGAATGCACGCGGGTGTACGCAATCCACCCAGTGATGTAGTGGTCAATGCACGCAGGTGTACGCAGTCCACCCAGTGATGCAGTGGTCAATGCACGCAGGTGTACGCAGTCCACCCAGTGATGCAGTGGTCAATGTACGCGGGTGTACGCAGTCCACCCAGTGATGTAGTGGTCAATGCACGCGGGTGTACGCAGTCCACCCAGTGATGTAGTGGTCAATGCACGCGGGTGTACGCAGTCCACCCAGTGATGTTGGTCAATGCACGCGGCTGTATGCAGTCCACCCAGTGATGTAGTGGTGAATGCACGCGGGTGTACGCAATCCACCCAGTGATGTAGTGGTCAATGCACGCAGGTGTACGCAGTCCACCCAGTGATGCAGTGGTCAATGCACGCAGGTGTACGCAGTCCACCCAGTGATGCAGTGGTCAATGTACGCGGGTGTACGCAGTCCACCCACAATTTCTTTATATTTTAGTAATATCGCCGCATCTACAATTCTTAGTGGAACGTTAGGGAAGGCGAGTTTTTTTTTGGTATTTGCTAAATTTTACTAATTTAACTCTATCTGTTTATGAAACCAGTGCTAGAAGATAACAGCACAACGGAAAAAAGGCGAAATATCAACCATTTGGAAGTTTTATAAATCGAAAATCCTGTACTATACACATTTATTTTAGAATTATGTGTATTGCCCCCGGCCCCCTTCCCCAGCAGTAGGGTTGTCGGAAAATCGCCTTGTACCCACCTTTTTTGTTTAACACAACGCTAGATTGTACGAATATTTCACACGATTACTGTACTAAAGCTTAAGTTACGCTTAACTACTGCTACGCGATTTAATAGGCCGTATAGCTCGTCACGAACGCTGCATAAATCACCCCTTATATCCACTAAAGTCTTCGCGGTTTGGTTTATATTGGAGATGTGGAAATCAATTTTTACTTGCGACCGATTAGTATTCTGTTGGGCGCTCGTCGAGACATGTGTTGTTTTTTTTCCGTGTGTTTGTTAAGAAAAGTAATCATCGCATTTTAGATAATATAGTGCAGATGAGACGAAGCCGGATTCAATCCTGTTTGCTCCTTTCCGTACGTGCTGCTTTCTCGAAGGAATTTTTTTTTCTAATTTTTTTGTTATGTTATTTATAGTTAAGGGTCTTTTTATTTTGTTAGTTTTAACGAGCTGTTTAAGGATGTTGGTTGTCACACGTTAAGGACCTCTCGGAGGCTTAGTATTTCTTCGGGGCTCACAGCTTCTTGTGAAATAGTGAGCAATAAAATTTTGCAGCACTATCGAAATATTTCATGTGCTTCTTAATTTGAATAAGTTCATTCAATTTATCGGTAACCATAAGCAGTCAAATTTAGAACATTTCTCAGCTACTGGTTGAATATTGAACACCCAGAAGGTTCTCCGGAGTCTGCTGACGTTTAAACGGTTAAACGTCAGCCATTCTCTATCTGGAAATGATCAAACTAAACCCGAATGGGCCGTAAGTTTGAAGCTTTTCACTCAAATTTAAAGTAAATTGAGAGTATCTCGCATGACATTAACACGGTAAGCCACTTGGATCGCTTTGCCCCAAAATGTGTCTTAAATCTCCAACTGAACTTCCATTTCTTAAAAAACACTTTGAGAAAACTTTTCTTGAATAGCTAAATACCAACCCTGAGTACAGCAGTTTAAAAAAAATCGATCTTACTTACCAACCTCTAGGATTAGTAGAAAAAAAAACATATCAAAAATAGTGCTAAGGTAAGATTAAGTAGACATGAGTCTTAAAACCAAAATCCCCTTTACGTGTTCAGCAAAAATCCTTGAAGTGTTTACATTTGTTCAAATCATCCACAGCGATTATACAACGTTAGACCAATGCCACAGAATTTATCATTACAATAGTGCGTCGTTAAACAGCACAAAATCACACGGGTCCAGCGGTCAGATACACCTTAGCAAAGATGAAAGGTGTCTCGGATAATTCACAACCATCATCTTTGCCCCCCGCGCGCGCCGACACACGCCATAAATTGCCGCAACGCTGCGCTAGCATCGCGCTAGGCGTCGCAGCATGGCGGCTGGAAATGGAGTAAATACATCATATTTAACATCGTTGGTGTGCCCCTTCTTAAAGACAGCACGCAGCTTTGCCACTAGAGAGACGCGTTGTTAGGGAGAGAGTGGTTAATAATCAAATTTCGTTCAATATTGTGCTATAGCTTGGTTTTTTTGGTAGGTCAGTAAAAAAAAATGTAGTTTCTGAGTCCATTTTGCGTTCAGTGCGTTCAGTTGTGTTCTTCTGTGTTGATCTTTTTAGCTCGTTTGCTCAATTCTACTCTTTAAGTGTTCGATTGTTAGTTAGTACAAAACATGGCCACCATTTTGTGTTAGTTTGTGTCCGATCAGATCAGTTTGAAGAGGAATAGTTTAAGTTTTGCTGCCTCGGAGGTGACGTGAAATGGAAAAGAACAAAAAAAAATGTTGACGATGGTCTACCCTGTTCTAATCTATCCCAACGTCTATTCCTAATCTATCTAACGTCCTGACACACCCGAAAAATACTTTAGTGATTATTATTTGAGCATATCATTTGAGCTGATCGAATTGAATTTAGTATAAGTACAACTAAGTACGTGCATTGTCAGAGGTATTTCTTCACATTACCAGGATAAGAATGAAGATAATGCCATTTCTGTTGCAAATTTTTCTCTTAAATTAACTTGAAGTTGCCAAATGCTTGTTTAATGGACGCTTTCAAGTCTAAGTACAGAACTACCACTATCATTTCACCCTTCCATGTGTTCCTAAATTCAAAGTATGTTTTCAAAATGTGAATATCATGAAAAATATCACACATTTGATGGTGGTTTTTAGACTCGTGTCTACTTGATTCATCCTTAGCACTAGTTTTAACAAAAACTATTTGAAATGGGTTTTGAATGCTAAATGTCAAAAAATGGGTAATGGGGAATTTAGTTGTCCTTTACTAGCATTCAAAACCCATTTCAAATAGTTTTTGAACATACACATTTGAATTTTTCCATACAACCCATTCTATAAACCAGTCTTTTCTTGGAGTACCACAGAAATCGATATCCACGTAATGGCGTACATTTCATATCAGACGCATTACCAACTCTTTCACGTACGAATACCCTCTACCAATACCAGCACGTCAGTCTCATGCGACTTAACGCAACCAACGCCCATCGAGTTCACTAAAGGTGCTATATGCTCACCAGCACCAGATATCTGGTTGCCAATTAATTCGTCTGCATTAGAACAGAGTTTGCGTTTCTGTGCGCCTTTTTTCTTGTTAATAAATTAAACGTTTTTGAGTTTGATGCGCTTGGATGTGTAAATAGGGGGATGACGGGGGATGGAGGGGGGCTTTTGATCACGTCTCTGTGGAGCACGCCCTCGCAGGCGATATCGTCCACGCTTGGTTATGGTATTTAATGACTGTTATGTTCAGTTAATTATAGCGTGACATGGGAAATGTGTAATGGGCCCCGCCAAATTTGTTCCGTGCATTTTGGTTTGTAAAAACTTTGAAACCGTCTGTCGGTTTTCTTTGCATGATGTTTTATCGTTGGTTATTTTGTCATGGAAAATTGCACGAACGCCGATGCTGGTGTCGGATGGTTAACATAGGATGAGGGAATTGTAGAGGAAATGAAATGAAAGATGACCGAGCTGATTTGTATATCAGAATCTTGTTTTATAGAGGGATTTTAAGGTAAAGAATGATACCAGATAAGTAAATTGGCTCTACAGTAAAGGTTTTTCAAAGGGGTAAAATACTCTATCATATTTTGACAGTTTCAATCTAAAATAATCTTGTCAAAACGTTTTACGTTCCGAAACTTACGAAGGATTATACACACTGGTATTATGGTATTTTTTGGTAAATTATACTAACTCAAATTTTGTTTTATGGTCAGAATTACAAAGTCTATATAAAATGGAAAATAGAAAATCGAAGCATCTGATTGGCTATAACCATGGAGATGAGTAGTCAACTGGGAGTTATCTTTTTATCTAAAAACTGTAATTCTTGCCCTTGGTAATCATCGAAATCCGCATTGTCATATTTCACCGCGTGCATCGCATTTCCTCCATCTAACAAACCCATTTCCGAACACTTAGCATACCAGCTGAGTAATTTGATCTCGCGCCAAACGTAGCGCAGCGCATATATACAGTATTCACACGGCATTTAATTAATTTCAAAACGATACATAACATTGCTATTTGTCGCGCTATCTTCACTGCTAAATCATCCGCCCGTGTTAAGAGCTTTGTCTTTTTTTTATCATCTGAGTACGCGCTATGGGCAGGGGTTAAAAAATCTACAATGCTCAACACAATTTCTCTCGTCGTCTGCGCCGTGAACATCCAACGGTTTTTTTTTTAACTCTTGGTGGGGCTGCATTGCGTCGAGAAGCGGCTATTTCAATGTAAATATGTGCGGAATTCTGTCGTTTTCCATCGAAGTAATGAACGGATTGTGCACTTGAATAAGGTGCCTTGACCGGTTAATAGCACGAGTCGGTAATGAGGATGTGATTTGAAATCATAGGCCAAATAAATAAATCGAAAATTTGAAATAATTATATTAATTCTGAATATTGGTTCTCGTTTGATCATTGAAGTTAAGCAACACTGCTCTGGAGCATGTGTTGGGTTGGTGGCCATGATGGTCACCAATTCAACACCGGGATCGTAAGCTAAATTTCCAAACCTACCCACTAAATTTGAGAGAGCCTCGATATTTTTGCGCCTTAATTCTTTTTGGTTCACAATAGATTTACAATATTAAAAGGAACCTAATATTTTAATTTAAAAAAATCGATTAGTGGTAATAAGTTATTTTCGAAATATATGTTAAGATTCCACAACTATTTAAATGTTTAAACTTTTAAATTATAATAACGTTGGAATCATTCGAAAATACTAGCATTTTAACTATTAAAAAAAAGGGTAACTGTCGGATTACATTCAAATGACATTCGACATAGGACCGGAAAGGGTCAACTATCAAATCCATGACAATCCCGGAAACAAATCCTTGTTCTGTCTCGCCTGTACCCTTGCCAGTTTCTTGGCACGTACCAAGCCAAGGCATCCCAATTGCAGCGTACAAATATGGTACCAGCATAGAACGAGGTCTGAAACACGGTGTTCATCCGCGCTATTGATCTCCAGAACCTCTTGTTTACCGTCGATGACACTCACGAAGATCTTGAGTGGTCTGCTAAAACATGAAACCCTTAATGAGCGGGTTAACGGCAATCCTTTGAACATTCTTTCGAACTTTGATTGCGCTTGTCGCGTGCTAAGCTGGGTGCAATTAAGGTCTACCTTGCAGACAGAAAGGGTGCCCGGGACCCTCGAGGGCTATGAACTCTTCGAGTAAAACTGATGGGTTTTGTCCTCAAGGTAGTTTGGCCTGAAGATAGTTTGGTGTTGGAAATGTTGGAGCATGAAATCTAGCTCTGTATTTATATACATTTTGCAGTCGAGATTCGCTAATTACGATAGCGAAGACTGGTTGAAGATACAATATAGTAAGTGGTCAAGATAATAATGTGTGATACCGCTTTTCCTATGCCTGTAAAATGTGTAAAAGGTCAATATCTGGCAGAAAAGCGACTTATTACATTTTTTATTTACCCGGGGCAGGATCCACAAAGTTAAAGCTTAGCTCGCAGACATTTTGGGGTAAAGTAGTTATCACCGTGGAGACAACCTCTAAAAATCTGGAATAACCGTCTGTCATTGGTTTATTATATCACCCTTGTGAACTTGCCTTTTTTGTTGATCAATAAATAATAAATAAATAAATAAATAAGCCCTGAAATTTAAATTAATCAACACAGATTTTAAATTGAATTTGAATTAAAACTCTCCTTCGTGAATCCGACCCCTCAAATTCAAATTTCAAGATCCATATATTTGGGAACTTTTAAAAATGTACCATTGACACAACAACTAACATCAAAATTTTGCTTTAATAACCTGTTATTTCCAGCAGCAAACTATTTTAAATAGTCAAACAATCGTCTATTTCCCTGCAAGTTTCCATAAATTCCCCAAGCGCACACACAAGGTGCAACAATGCACCGACCATCAAGTGCTACAGAACCGTATCTTGTCGAACAACGACCACAAACCAAACCTACTCATCTATCATAGAAACACATTGCACATATCATAAAGACACTCGATTTAAACACACCAAGAACACACTTAAAACTCGAGCGTTACACCTTCAGCAAAACGCATTAGAGACATCGTGTGCCACATATATGTGTGTACCTACGCCGTGGATAAAAATTCACACAGACAAGCCATTTGGTTTTATTGCTTAGAGTATACTGAGATCAGGTCATAAATCGATTGCGCGACTTCGGCCATTGTACTGCCTCTAATGAACGTGCATGTTTTAAAACACTTGCAAAGAAAAAAAAAAAAAAAAAAAAACATAACACGTACACATACACATACCGTGATTGTGTTAATCTATTCGTAATAAATGTTGTGTGCGCAGATTTTCTACAATATACTTGCACTTTTCTTATTGTCTGCATGACTCCTCGCTAGATATTGAATTCAATGACTCAACAAATAAAATTGCGAAAATGGTATTGTAGCATTAATCATAACGATTACTCTTTTGTGTGGACATCACTGTGTGATTGCATATTATATGTGTTCTAGTAATTGGTTATCTATATGTCTTTCTCTCAGATATATTTTCCGGTTTAAAACACCGGCAAGAGATGTGCCGGTGCGGTGTCATTCAAAAAAGCGCATTGCATTCGACAATGATGCACCGAAAACGCACCCGTAATTGCATTCGATTGCGTTTGCTTTAGCCGCTGCACAAATTGCTATGTAAATATGTGCAAGTGCATTCTACATGCATACATCAAGCATATAAAAAATGTGTAAGGTAATAGGAAAATCTCTTGATTTGTTTTGCTCGCCTCCACTGATTGAGATGTGCATACTATGAAAGAGATAGATTATTTCACGATAGATTTTGTAATTCGATTTGTAGAATCATTGTCTATCACGCCTTTTTTTTTCTCATAAACAACGTAAGTACGTATTGTTTCTTAAAACACATCTAGCGGAATAAAATATCTTTGCAACAATCAAATCCGTTTAAACACCTTTAATAACTTTCTCACCAGTAGACAATTACCAATCAATCAGAAGTTCTTGACCATTCTTCCAGGTCCCATTCCTCCATGTCGATGAATCCAATCTCTATTAGCAAGATCCGAGTTCTCATCCCTGGCAAGACTCTGATCCGGACACTTCTTCCACTTATACAACGGGTGTCTGTAGTCAGGTGGAGGAGGCTTATCAGGTCTGCAAGGTCCTGTCTGCACAGGAGCACTTCCGCTACAAAGCGGCCCAAGACTCTCACGTCCCGCTGGCACCCTCATCCTGACATAGCGCAGACGGTTGTACTCCGCTTCCGTGCTAGGCGACTCGCAGTAACCAGACTGGTACGTGGATCTGTAGTCAGACAGGTCTATTGGGTCAACGCCCATCGGTGGTGTCATCTTATTGATGTTCTTCATATGGGGGTAGACTTGATACATTATGTCCTCGTGAGGGTATTCGATGGGTGGTGGTGATGGTTCTTCGGCGAGTGCTTCGGTTTCTGGTGGAGGCGGTGGGAGGACTTCTTTCTTGACGAACACTTCGATTGGGGGTAATGTGTCTGGCTTGTCTTTGTATTCTCGAGGTGGTCGGATTTCTCTGCAGCTCTCTAGTTTTCCGATGTAGCGAGGCCAGAGGTAGCTTCTTCGGTATGTGGACATGAAATTCATGGCTGGTTGATATCAATTTAGTTGTGTATACACTTTACATTTTCACGTTTCTATGGTAATCGGTAATAATGAATGTCAATAAAATTAGCACAAAAATATCGGTAAAGTTCACCGAAGTTAAGCAACGCTGCGCTGAATCAGGTATTGTATGAGTGACCATCATACACATGACCAGTTCTGTTCGGAAGGGAGGTTGGAGGAATGAAATTTAAGCAGCACTGCGCTGGGTCAGGTATTGGATGGGTGACCATCATACACATGACCAGTTCTGCTTGGGAGAGAGGTTGGAGGGATGAAAGTGAATTCAACAACTTCAATCGCCTTGCTTATCAACCTTTCGACAGCATGGATTTGTGGAGGAATCCTGTTGTTCGCGTTGTACCGTCCTTCGGAAGGGACGTTAAGCCGGTGATCCCCTTGGTGCTCTTCGACAGGAGTAGGCTACGTGGCGGCACCGGGTATCCTCTCCTCCTTTAGGCTAGGTTAGGTTCATAATCATCCTCATCATCATCCACTCATTCACCGATAGCACTAGACCAGTTCCACAAGGACAGTCGTAAAAACAATGCGTCGTTAAACACAACAATCATATCTGTAACGAGCCAAAAGTGGTCAAACCACGATTTGCTGAATACTTAACGTTACAATCATTTTTTCAGATATAATTTCGGATCAAAACCTTAAAAAAATCATCAGTTAAGTGAAAATAAAACAGGAATAAACAATTTTGCGAACAACTTTTAGTCGAAAATGACAAAATAAAACAATTTTACGGTCAATACAGGTATTTTACCGCGTTAAATACCCAAGCGCACTACAGATTTAAAACAGTATTACAATATAATTTCACTCAACAATCTTTCATACAAGATACATTCTTGCTACTTGTCCCCAATATATCTTGTCACAATTCCGACAACAAACTGAAAACCATTGGCTGCCGTTTCCACCATGCATTCACTCTGTGACAACATTATGCATCCTATAGTGTGCTTGTGCAGGTGTATACGTGCATAATATGTGCATGCATGGCTAGAATGCAGGTGGTTTACGATACTCTAGTCGTGTAGAACAGGTGATTCAGTAGCCATAGTTCACGAGTGGGTCATTTTATGTTGGCAAGAGTGACGTGATAGTCGATCACAAGCAAAAGAGCAGCGAGCAAGGCGGTGTGCTAAACTTGCCATGCTGCTCTGGCCGATTTATTTATCGACTCTGCGGATAAAGTTCTCACGGGGGTTTGGATACGTAATGTCACGTGTGGTTGATAGTTAGTCAGAGTCGCAGAGCTAGATTTTGAAGTTTAACTACCGGGAACTTATTTAACTACAAAAATTGTGGTCGCTCAGAGATGGAGGCACCGTCGTTTCGAGTATTAAGACGTCCAATTGTGTTATTTACACGCGTTTGAGACTGGTTTACGCGTAATTAATCTTCATTAGTGCTAAGTTAAACTATTGGAAAACATGAATTGACATTTGAGTCATATTTTATTTAATTTTAGAGGACAGCCGCAAGCGCCATCGGGTGGCACCGACCGTTACCACTTTTTGGACGGTGTAGAACGATTAACATCAGCGCTGTGACTCTTGGCTAACTAATAATGCAATGCTAATTGGAAAACGTGGAATTCTTGTAAAGAGCTGACTATTGCGAGTAAAATAATTAGTTACTCTCGCTTCCCAATTAATTATTTGAGTTTGTATATAAAAAAATCTATATATATCTATTTTTATTATTTTTTTTTTTTATTATTATTATTGAATTGGATTGCGTGCAAAATAAGAAGTCAAAACAATTTAGTTTTATTGAAGTTTTACAGCATCACCGGCTTATAATCTCCGTTAGATGTTCTGCAGGCATATAAATGCATTCTTTTTTTTTTTTTGTATAAAGATAATATTACAAATAATTAGGCCCGTGGAAGCTCGTCATGAAAATCTGCGAGTTGTAGTTTACAAGAAAAGCCATCGAAGTAAAGATGGCGATTGTTAAGTGCAGTTCAAGAGGCCGTGTAGGTAGCACCAACTGAAAGGGGTGGAAACACCTGCTAACTTATATAGATGAAATCTTATTTAAATTGCAAACGCTTGCAATGCGCGGGGTATTTTATTATTATCAACACTTTAACCGTCTCAAAAATTTATGGCTAAACGGGGAATGACCCAAATGTCCCCGTTTGGGCATCAATTTTTGAGACGGTTTTAGTGTTGATAATAATAAAATACCTGCCAATTTACTTTTCTTTCCAACAGTTTTAGATTGTGACCAAGCATTTAGTTTATGATTCTGGCATTCTGGTTAAAACACAATCGTGAGATGCAAAACTTTGATTTCTATTACTTTGCCACTTTTAAGTAAAATTTTACCTTTGTTGTGTTCACTAGCTAAATATTTAGAGATTTTTCAAAAAATTACTGTTTAGCCAAGTGGCTTAAGATCTTATCTACAGCCAACGCAATTTAAGAAAGAAAAAAGACGCGTGTACCACAAAATTCAGTGCCGTCCCGCCGTTTCGGGGCCGAACCGGGCGAACCATTTGACTCAGAGGCAAACAAAAAAATACGTCAACAAGAGAAATGATGTGGTCACCATCCTACCAAGCTTGGTCGATTTCTGAGAGGTGACGGTCAATTTTCCAAAAAAAAATGATTGAATTGACATGGAATGACCCCACTGGAAGACGAGAAAAACCGATCGAAGATGCAGTTTTTCCCATTGGATGTCTAGAAAAAAATGCCCATAAGAATAACACAGATACATTTTTCGACCTCTAAAACCTCTAAAATTGAATTGCTAAAAAAATGTGTATTTAATTTTTAATTTTTTTATAATTATTTTGTACTTAACGTTCAGAAACCGAAGAAATCAAGTCAATGCGTCGCGTTTTTAGTGCATTACAATGTTATTTTTCAGAGGGATGGAGGTGCCGTGCGCTCCGGCAAAAATATTTCACTTCTAGACAAACTTTCCTTCGCAGGCACAGACTATCTTTGTCAAAATAGCAACAAATTAATCATACCACCCCCCATCGAGGTGCGTTGCAGCGGGGGACTACTAGTAACCACCTTTCAAAAAAAACACACCTTTCACTCGGCACCTCCACCTTGAAACCTATTCCACGGCCACGGCACCTCCACCAAACGAAAAAAAAAACAAAACACTCTTTCTTTCCGACAAAAATTCCTCTCGTCGACTTCGTCATCTCTAGATAATCGTGATTAAAACTGTGTTCGTCCGGCAACACAAGCTTACTAGTTAATCGATACTATTAGTTAGAGTAAGTCTACAACAATCCGTTTGACGACAAGACATTAATCTGTAAGCCGATCCAAACGATAATCGCCCGTCCCACGACATTTTCCTTGGCCAGTGGCGGGCCATCGTACAAAACGAGAGGCGCCGCTTTGGTGCCTCATTCGAATTGATTTTGTTGTTTAACAACGCACTGTTGTGACAATGGGCCATGTGGCACTGGTATGGCATCGATGAATTAGCGGGTGATGATGCAAGTAAAAGGCACGTAACCTTCTCCAGTCGACGACTTCCAAGGGGACTACTGGTTTAACTTCCCTTCCGAAGGACGGTACAACTCGAACAGCAGGTTCCCTACACAAAACTATGCTGTCGTGAGGTTGATAAGCAAGGCGAGTGAAGTTGTTGTACTAACTTCAATTAAACAGGTACGAATGTAGGTGTGACAAACTTTAGTGGTCCCTGAAGTCGCATTGCTTCGGAAGGAGAGTGATTTTAGGCTGTATTTTTTAAACGGGATCACCTTTTATACCTTAAAACAACCCCGGCTACTTAAAATGTCAGCAAAACTCTTAACGTGGTGGTGCATCTAATCAGCAAGTTATGATATATGGGTTGTTATTTTTTCTTTAATTCAAAGGGATGGCATGTCATAGACATTTGAAATCATGCTTAACGTCGTCAATAAGGCAAAACCGAGCTTTAGCTCGAAAAAATTTTCAAATTTTTGGCAAAACTCTTCTAATTCGTTGAGGGAATACGGGATTCCGCTCGCCACTGCATGCAAGACGCAGCGGCGGCTGCACGCAGTGGCTCCCTGCGCAAGGAACGCTCAGCCTCTGTACGACTGCCGGACAGAAAGATGTCCTCCGATGTTGGGAGTAATGTGCACACGCACGGGATAAACATTGCCAGACAAAGATCGAGATTAATACGTGTCATCTTTGTCGTTGAAGATACAGTCGCCTCGTGAACAGAGGTGGGTCTTTGGGTGACTGCAGTTTATTTGGGACAGAAGAATTGGTGGAACATAGAAAGACGTTTGAAAATTTCGATCAAAATGTTTTCAAATATGAACTGCAATCTAAGTTCAGCATGTTTATGGTTCAGTTAGAGAAGTATTCTTTTTGGGCAAAGGGCATCTCCGTCTGTCCAAAAATTGCTAAAAATTTCCTCAAAATCGGACATGTAATTCATGAGTAATTTCTGTGCCCTTTGGTGAACAACGAATATCATACTTAGAATTATTTTTTTTACAAGCAGTTCAGCGTACCAGGTGCTAGGGTACAATTTATATATTTTCAAGGCACGTATTTAAAAAACGTCAAGTTTGACTATTTTCGCTTGGAATTGTGGATCTTTCAGTTTCATTAATTTTAAGATGTACTTCCCCCTTTTAAAATCGTCACCGCGTACCCACATCTTCTACCTGCTTATCATGCACTAGCTCTAGACGACACGTCTCTGTGATTATGCCTCTAATCCCGTGCATTAGAAGCAAATGGCTTAGCGGGTCAACCACGTACGGCCGCTGGCTAGCTAGCTGGCTGGCTGGCTGGCTAGCTGGCTGGCTGGCTGGCTGGCTGGCTGGCTGGCTGGCTGGCTAGCTGGCTGGCTGGCTGGCTGGCTGGCTAGCTGGCTGGCTGGCTGGCTGGCTGGCTAGCTGGCTGGCTGGCTGGCTAGCTGGCTGGCTGGCTGGCTGGCTGGCTGGCTGGCTGGCTGGCTGGCTGGCTGGCTGGTTGGCTGGCTAGCTGGCTGGCTGGATGGCTGGTTGGCTGGCTGGCTGGCTGGCTGGATGGCTGGCTGGCTGGCTGGCTGGCTGGCTGGCTGGTTGGCTGGTTGGCTGGCTGGCTGGCTGGCTGGCTGGCTGGCTGGCTGGCTGGCTGGCTGGCTGGCTGGCTCGCTGGCTGGCTGGCTGGCTGGCTGGCTGGCTGGCTGGCTGGCTGGCTGGCTGGCTGGCTGGCTGGCTGGCTGGCTGGCTGGCTGGCTGGCTGGATGGCTGGCTGGCTGGTTGGCTGGCTGGCTGGCTGGATGGCTGGCTGGCTGGCTGGCTGGTTGGCTGGCTGGCTGGCTGGCTGGCAGGCTGGCTGGTTGGCTGGCTGTCTAGCTGGCTGGCTAGCTGGCTGGCTGGTTTGCTGACTGGCTATCTGGCTGGCTGGTTGGCTGGCTGGCTGGCTGGCTGGCTGGCTTGCTAGTTGGCTGGCTGGCTGGCTGGCTGGCTGGCTGGCTGGCCTGGGGTCGGCCAAACTAATGACATATGAACAAATCAAGATTTGCTATCGTAGCATTAATATCTCACACGGTCTGCCAGTTGTGTCTACATGCATGCCATATGTTCGCTTCAGACCTTACTGGCTACAGTGTGTTTAAATATGGTTTGCAGTGTCTAGGCTGATATTTATTCAAGTTTCAGTACAGAAACTTGGAAGATTTCTTGTCGTAAAAGGCAAAAGGTTCTTCCATAACGCTTATTTTAAACTGTTTTCTAGAAAATTTGAAAAAAAAAACTCAAGTAAATACAAAAATTTAAGATTCTATCAAGTGGAGACACCGTCGTTTTCAGTGTTAAGACATTTCATTTCGTAATTTCTCGCAGTTTACTCGCATTTGAGTCTGTTTTATATCCAATTTAAATGATAACCTCTACGATTGATAAACGTGTATCAACATTTTGAGTCACAATTATTTAATTGCAATGGTTTGCTGGGAAGGACGGGCGCAAGCGCCATCGGATGGCATCTACTATTACCACGTATTGCCAGCTCGTTAGATTATTAGAATATTTAATATTAACGCTGGTCCTCTGTCTATGACTTAAAACTCAATGGAAAAAGGGTTGCCAAGGGATGATCAAAGTCTGGTACGCTATCAAAAGTATTTTTCTTGCAGGAAAAATTGTTGCCACTCTTTTAATTACACACATTTTTTATGTTTTGAGGAGCGATAAAGACAATAATGAAATGTACGAATATAAACAAGATCACTTAAACTTATTTCTCATTTGGATCCCATACTCAGTAGATATTGTACTGATCATTAATAATAATTGCTCGGTTTTCAGATACTACTTATCAGAACCAAGTTTCAGACTTGTTTCTTTTATATTTTTCTTTTGAGGTGAAAAGAACCCAAGACTATCCCTACTTTGAGGCGTAACGCCATTAGACCCGGTATTACAATTTTCTTAACTTCTCAATAAAGTGGGTCTAAAACTAACCGTCAATCACAAGCAGTAAAAGTCAGCTGTTTCTGTGAGTTATGAGGTTAATTATGAGATGAAAAATATCTTAATATGGGCCGTATACAATTAGAAAGGGGTGGTAAAGAGTCAACAAAACCGAACGGTTTGGCGTGTTGGAAACACCGGTTCTCGTCAGATCACCGAAGTTAAGCAACACCGCGCTGAGTCAGGTATTGGATGGGTGACCATCATACACATGACCAGTTCTGTTTGGGAGAGAGGTTGGAGGGATGAAAGTTATTGCAGCGACTTCATTCGCCTTGCTTATCAACCTCTCGACAGCATGGATTTGTGGAGGAATCCTACTGTTCAAGTTGTACCGTCCTTCGGAAGGGACGTGAAGCCGGTGGTCCCCTTGGTGCTCTTCGACAGGAGTAGGCTACGTGCCGGCGCCGGGTCTCCCCTCCTCTCTTCTAGGCTAGGTTAGGTTCATCATCATCCTCATCATCAACCACTCATTCACCGACGCCATTAGACCAGAGCCGCATGGCCAGATGTCAAAACAGTGCGTCGTTAAACACCACAAATAATAATAATATCTTCTACCAGGTGCCTTGTTAATACACTTTACACTGAATTAGCTGTATGTTAAATTCCTAGAACGCTAGTGTGGCTGTAAGAAGGTGATACCTTGGCAGTGCAAGACAGAGATCTAACGCTGATGACACTCTCGGGGAAACTGTGGATTCTCGCAGGAAATTGCTGTGGAATGTGCTGAAGATTATTGTCTTGATATATCAATATACCGGTATAGAGCATTGACTTTGCATTGCACAACAACAGCTTTCTGTGTGATTTTCCTGAGATGTTGATAGTTTGTCAGTGCATTTCTTCGAGTGCTGCAGTTAGAGAAAATGTAAATTTAGTGAAATTTAGTTATTTAGTGTGCCTTTGTGATTTTCTTTTGATGTCAAAACCTAACAATTTGGTACAGCTGGGATGGAATCCGATTGGAAATAAGAAAATAGGGTATCATACTATGTTTTTTACCATTCTTGTCAACGTCTGTTAGTTTCCTATTAATATTTGTCGAGTAAATTGGAGTCAGCAAAAAATTTAAAAAAATAACTCCGCCAATGAGCGCTGCCAAGCGTCAAACCACCGTACTTGAGTGTGAAAATCAAACTGCCATCTGAAATCATCAGACACCTTAGCGAGCGAGCGTTCATAACTGAATTTGGAGGCGTTTCACTACCACGGTTATCTCTAGCCACGCTCTGATCGACGACACGTTCCCGCGTGTTTCAATTTACAAGGGCATCACGGCGCGGGGCACGTGACAAATTGTCCGCTAAGTGACGTGGTAACGGCTCGGAAAGCCGCGTCAGGCAAGTGTGATTGTTTTGTTGCCTATTCGACGAATGGCGGACAACAACAAAGGAAATCATTGGTTTAACAACAGAGATGAGATTGTTGTAACGCTCAGAGTGGCTGTAACTATCAGTTGTTCCATCGAGTTTATAGGTGTGTATAGTTAGAGAGCCTGCGGTAATGTTAACCTTTCTGCTGAGCAATCGAGGCCGGCAACTCGTGGTAACGGTAGGGGACACCCGATGGCGCTTGCGTATGTTATTTTTTTACAAACCTCTACAATTAAATAATTACAACTTCAAATATCGATACATACTTAACAATCGTTGAGATTGATTAAAATGTATTCCCAATCGAAACGACGGTGACTCCACCTAGTTAAGCATCCTTCATTTTTGCGGTCATTTTTTGCGAAAACAGTTTACAATACTTTTCTACGTTTTCCTTGTTTGAAGTACCTACACTTCCTTTTATTTACTCAATTTTATTTTTCATCTCTTCATCTAACAGGAAGAAAATATTTAATTTAAAGCATGTAACTTGATTGTGCCAAATATTTTTTCTTCTTTTTCATGCTACTTTTCATTCACCAACTTCTTCCATACTTCCTTATCCAGCCAGCTTTCTTCCTTGTTCCACTTCATTCCATTTCCCACCTATTTCCTCCACATTAGCTTGCACTTATTGTATCCATATTTCTTTTGGTCCTTCTCTTCCCCTTCCCATCCCATATATTTAAAGCTTTAAATCTTTCTTGACAATGTTTCATCCTCCAAACACATAATTTTTCCAAATAATTTCAGGCTTTCTTTCTCAATTTTTAAACCTCCTTATCCTTAAAAAAAAATGCTGTTTTTTTTAAGAATCAACTCGGAAGCCGTCCCAATTCACAAGGAAAATACCTTTAGGATCGTGTACGAAATAGTGACTATAGTGCTAGCACTATTATGACATCTTGAAAAATGAACAGGTGCATTGTTAAAACTATATTTTTTTCCTATTGTTGAATGCGTGGAACTTGAAGAGTGTGTCTCGAGAGTGTAGTACGTTTAAGGGGCTATTCTTTCCGACAAGAATGCAATATTTTATTATCGTTATACGTTCCGCCACTTGGCCTTCTTAAAGATCACACATGCCGATTATGGATTGGCTAGTTTCTTGGTTACCGACCAATCAGATTTGAGTATCGTTTCGATCACAGTTATTGTTGGTGCATCGATGGTAAAGGTTTGTGGGAAAGGTGTCGCGAATTGTTTGAATCAGCTGGTGATTTCAGCTGGTACTGTGTAGAGGTCTGCCCGATGAAGAAGTATTCCTCTTTGACTTTTAGTGTCTTACGCTTAACCTCGAAGACGTGATTGACGACCGTGGCTGGCCTGACTTGCGAGATTCGCGGCGGTGGCTCCAAAGAATTGTTTAATGCGCCTTTGAGATTTCGAATGTGTTTGAAAATTGATGTTGTGTCACCCTTTCAATCGTGTACTGAGCTAAGTATGTGCGATTTTGTTGCTTCTTAAGTTGGGAAATTGAAAATTCATTTTCATTGTTACACATGAGTTTGCAGCCCAGGAGAAATGATTTCTAGCCGAAAATTGATAATCATCGTGCAATAAAATATTGGATTTCTTTTCCTTTCAATAAATAAAGAAACAGTAAGTGGCACAGATCTCGTGAGTGTAAGTGACAAGTTTGTGAGCTAGCCTTGTGTAAATACACGCCCTGTCGTCGCTTTTACAGCATAAAATCTTTTCTGCTAAGACATTTCTGGAACTTTTGCTGACTTTTAGGAGAAAGACTCCCAGGGGTTTTTAGACAAATCGTTTCAGACTTTTCTTGGCCGTGTCATTCGAACTAAAATTCAAGAAATCAATGGTTTTGTTACCCTCGTAACCACCTTGGTGCTCTTCGACAGGAGCACGCTACGTGCCGGCACCGGAGATCCTCCCCTTCATTCTAGGCTGGATTAGGTTCATCGTCATCCTCGTCATCATCCACTCATTCACCGACGCCCCCCCCCCCCCCCCGTCAAGCTTCCGCTGGCGTCATCGATGCCGTATTCGATCAATAATTTCACACTAAAATCGCAATTTACTTGTAGATGAACTTCATAACTTCGCTGGGCAACTTACGAACGACGACGATGACGTCCTCTTGAATTGTGGGAGGGAAGAGCTGGGGGGGGGGGGGGGGGGGGGTACATGTCTCTCAATGAACGGAAGAATAATTAAGATGTGAAATCAAGTTGTGTGTTCCAACTTACATCGTTGTAATTGGTTCACAATTACTGACATGCTACACGGAAACTTAGAAACTAAAATAACTTCGAAACTTAAAAAATAATAAGCAAATAACAAAACAACAACAAGCTTGCTTACAAATTTCGATATCACGTACATGTCACAAATAATACCGCTGATTTAAGCCTAATAATAAAGAAGTCCGCAATGAATATAATTATTTTTGATGGCACATGTAAAAGGCTTACCAGCCACTGAAATGTAAATTCAAAACGCAAAATTAACCAAAATATCACAGTTTTCTCAAAAGTTTAAAAATTGGTTCTTGAAACACGACCATGGCTGTTTGGTTAATTGTCCAGACGCCATTTTGCTGTCTGCAATGCCTGTTTATCAACCCTGCAATGACCTGTTTTAAGCCCTGCAATGGCTTTTTCAATCGTGCAATGGCATGTTTGTACGCCCTGCAATGGCATGTCTGTCAACCCTGCAATGACCTGTTTATCAACCCTGCAATGACCTGTTTGTAAACCCTGCAATGACCTATTAATCGACCATGCATTGACCTGTTTATCGACCCTGCAATGCCCTTTTTAATCGACCTTGCAAGGACCTATTTATCGACCCTGCAATGACCTGTTCATCGACCCTGCAATGACATATTAATCGAATCTGCAATGGCCTGTTAACGAACCCGGAAATGACAAATTAATCGAACCTGCAATGGCATATTTATCGACCCTGCAATGACCTGTGAGTCAGCCCTGCAATAACCTATTTATTGACCCTGCAATGGCGATGGGGTTGACAAACTGGTCATTGCAGGGTCAATTAATAGGTCATTGCATGGTTGACAAACAGGCCATTGCATGGCCAATTTAAAAAAGGCCATTGCAGGGCTGCCTCGTGTGTCATTGCAGGGTCTATTAATAGGTCATTGCAAGGTCGATAAATGAGTTTCTGCAGGGTCGACAAATAGGTCGTTGCAGGGTTTGACAAACAGGCCATGGCATTGTCGAATAAAAAAAAATGTCATTGCAGGGTCGGTAAATAGGTCATTGCATTGTTGACTCACAGGTCATTTCAGGGTTGACTCACATATCATTGCAGGGTTGACTCACATTTCATTGCAGAGTCAATTAATAGGTCATTGCAGGGTCGATGAGAAGGTAACTGCAGGGTCGATAAACAACTCATTGCAGGGTTGGTAAATATGTCGTTGCAGAAATGGTAAAAAGGTCATTGCAGGGTTGATAAACAGGTTATTGCAGGGTCGATAAACAGGTCTCTGTGGGGTCAATAACTTGGGCATTGCAGGGTCGATGAGAAGGTCATTGCAGGGTCAAAAAAAACATGTAATTGCAGAGTCAGTGAATAGGCCATTGCATGGTTGACTCACAGGTCGTTGCAGGGTCGATAAAAAAAAGGTCATTGCAGGGCTGACTCACATGCCAATGCAGGGTCGATTAATAGGTCATTGCCGCGTCGATAAACGAGTTATTGTTGGGTCGACAAATAGGTCGTTGCAGGGTTTGACAAACAAGCAATTGCATGGTTGATAAATAGGTCATTGCAGGGTCGATAAAAAAAATCATTGCAGGGTCGATAAACAGGTCATTGCAGTGTCGGTAAATAGGACATTGCATGGTTAACTCACAGGTCATTGCAGGGTCGATAAACGAGAAATTGCAGGGTTGACAAATAGGTCGTTGCAGGGTTTGACAAACAGGCCATTGCATATTCGATGAATAGGTCATAGCAGGGTTGATAAACGAGTTATTGCTGGGTTGACGAATAGGTCGTTGCAGGGTTTGACAAACAAGCAATTGCATAGTCGATAAAAAAAAAAGTCATTGCAGGGTCGGTAAAAAAATGCCATTGTAGGGGCGATAAACAGGTCATTGCATGGTCAGATAATATGCCATTGCAGGGTCGATAAACGAGTTAATGCAGGGTCGACAAATGGGTCATTGACGGGTTTGACAAACAGGTCATTGCATAGTCGATAAATAGGTCATTGCATGGTCGATAAAAATAAGATCATTGCAGGGTTGATAAACAGGGCATTGCAGGGTCAATTTTAAGGGTCATTGCTGGGTCGATAAAAAAAGTCATTGCAGGTCTGACTCACAGGTAATTGCAGAGTCAATTAATAGGTCATTGCAGGGTCGATAAGAAGGTTATTGCAGGGTCGATAAACAAGACATTGCAGGGTTAGTAAATAGGTCATTGCAGGGTTGATACACAGGTAATTGTAGGTTTGATACTCAGGTCATTGCTGGGTCGATACACAGGTCATTGCAGGGTCGATAAACAGGCCATTGCAACGTCGATAAATATATCACTGTATGATTGATAAATAGGTCATTGCATGGTCGATAAATAGGTCATTGCAGGGTCAATAATCAGGTCCATGCAGGGTCGATAAATAGGCTATTGCAGGGCTGACAAACAGGCCATTGCAATGACCTATTTATCGACCTTGCAATGACCCGTTTATCGACCCTGCAATGACCTGTTTTAAGCCCTGCAATGGCTTTTTCAATCGTGCAATATCATTATTGTACGCCCTGCAATGACATGTATGTCAACCCTGCAATGACCTGTTTATCAACCATGCAATGACCTGTTTGTAAACCCTGCAATGACCTATTTATCGAACATGCATTGACCTGTTGATCGACCCCGCAATGCCCTTTTTAATCGACCTTGCAATGACCTATTTATCGACCCTGCAATGGCCTATTAATTGACCCTGCAATGACATATTAATCGAATCTGCAATGGCCTGTAAACGAACCCGGAAATGACCAATTAATCGAACCTTCAATGGCATATTTATCGACCCTGCAATGACCTGAGAGTCAGCCCTGCAATAACATATTTATTGACCCCGCAATGGCGATGGGGCTGACAAACTGGTCATTGCAGGGTCGATTAATAGGTCATTGCAAAATTGACTAATAGGTCATTGCAGGGCCAATTTAAAAAAGGCCATTGCAAGGCTGCCTCATATGTCATTGCAGGGTCTATTAATAGATCATTGCAAGGTCGATAAATGAGTTTCTGTAGGGTTGACAAATAGGCCGTTGCAGGGTTTGACAGACAGGCCATGGCATGATCAATAAAAAAAAAATTGCAGTGCAGGGTCGGTAAATAGGTCATAGCATTGTTGCAATGGCCTATTTATCAACCATGCGATTGCTTAATTGTCATACCCTGCATCGACATATTTTTCGACCCAACAATAACTCGTTTATCGACGCTGCAATGACCTTTCATACGACCCTGCAATGACCTGTGAGTCAGCCCTGCTATAACCTATTTATTGACCCTGCAATGGCAATGAGGTTGACAAACTGGTCATTGCAGGGTCGATTAATAGGTCATTGCATGGTTGACTAACAGGTCATTGCATGGCCAATTTAAAAAAAGGCCATTGCAGGGCTGTCTCATATGTCATTGCAGGGTCTATTAATATGTCATTGCAAGGTCGACAAAGGAGTTTCTGCAGGGTCGACAAATAGGTCGTTGCAGGGTTTGACAAACAGGCCATGGCATTGTCGATTAAAAAAAAAGGGTCATTGCAGGGTCGGTACATAGGTCATTGCATTGTTGACTCACAGGTCATTTCAGGGATGACTCACATATCATTGCAGGGTTGACTCACATTTCATTGCAGAGTCAATTATAGGTCATTGCAGGGTCGATGAGAAGGTAACTGCAGGGTCGATAAACAACTCATTGCAGGGTTGGTAAATATGTCGTTGCAGAAATTGTAAAAAGGTCATTGCAGGGTTGATAAACAGGTTATTGCAGGGTCGATAAACAGGTCTCTGTGGGGTCAATAACTTGGGCATTGCAGGGTCGATGAGAAGGTCATTGCAGGGTCAAAAAACATGTAATTGCAGAGTCAGTGAATAGGCCATTGCATGGTTGACTCACAGGTCGTTGCAGGGTCGATAAAAAAAAGGTCATTGCAGGGCTGACTCACATGCCATTGCAGGGTCGATTAATAGGTCATTGCCGCGTCGATAAACGAGTTATTGTTGGGTCGACAAATAGGTCGTTGCAGGGTTTGACAAACAAGCAATTGCATGGTTGATAAATAGGTCATTGCAGGGTCGATAAAAAAATCATTGCAGGGTCGATAAACAGGTCATTGCAGTGTAGGTAAATAGGACATTGCATGGTTAACTCACAGGTCATTGCAGGGTCGATAAACGAGTTATTGCAGGGTGGACAAATAGGTCGTTGCAGGGTTCGACAAACAGGCCATTGCATATTCGATGAATAGGTCATAGCAGGGTTGATAAACGAGTTATTGCTGGGTTGACGAATAGGTCGTTGCAGGGTTTGACAAACAAGCAATTGCATAGTCGATAAAAAAAAAAGGTCATTGCAGGGTCGGTAAAAAAATGCCATTGTAGGGGCGATAAACAGGTCATTGCATGGTCAGATAATATGCCATTGCAGGGTCGATAAACGAGTTAATGCAGGGTCGACAAATGGGTCATTGACGGGTTTGACAAACAGGTCATTGCATAGTCGATAAATAGGTCATTGCATGGTCGATAAAAATAAGGGTTGCAACAGGTCAATGCAGGGTTGATAAACAGGGCATTGCAGGGTCAATTTAAAGGGTTATGCTGGGTCGATAAAAAGAGTCATTGCAGGTCTGACTCACATGTCATTGTAGGGTCGATAAAAAGGTCATTACAGCGTCGATAAACGGGTAATAGTTGGGTCGACAAAAAGGTCGTTGCAGGGTTTGACAAACAAGCAATTGCATGGTTGATAAAAAAAAAAAAGGTCATTACAGGGTCGATAAAATAAAGGTCATTGCAGGGCTGACTCACATGTCATTGCAGGGTCGATTAATATGTCATTGCAGGGTCGATAAACGAGTTATTGCTGGGTTGACAAATAGGTCGTTGCAGGGTTTGACAAACATGCAATTGCATAGTCGATAAATAGGTCATTGCAGGGTCGGTAAAAAAAGGGCTTGCAGGGTCGAAAAACAGGTCATTGCATAGTCAACTAATATGCCATTGCAGGGTCGATAAACGAGTTAATGCAGGGTCGACAAATAGGTCATTGCAGGGTTTGACAAATAGGTCATTTCATGGTCGAAAAATAGGTCATTGCATGGTCGATAAAAAGGTCATTACAGCGTCGATAAACGGGTAATAGTTGGGTCGACAAAAAGGTCGTTGCAGGGTTTGACAAACAAGCAATTGCATGGTTGATAAAAAAAAAAAAAAGGTCATTACAGGGTCGATAAAATAAAGGTCATTGCAGGGCTGACTCACATGTCATTGCAGGGTCGATTAATATGTCATTGCAGGGTCGATAAACGAGTTATTGCTGGGTTGACAAATAGGTCGTTGCAGGGTTTGACAAACATGCAATTGCATAGTCGATAAATAGGTCATTGCAGGGTCGGTAAAAAAAGGGCTTGCAGGGTCGAAAAACAGGTCATTGCATAGTCAACTAATATGCCATTGCAGGGTCGATAAACGAGTTAATGCAGGGTCGACAAATAGGTCATTGCAGGGTTTGACAAATAGGTCATTTCATGGTCGAAAAATAGGTCATTGCATGGTCGATAAAAAAAAATAATGCCATTGCAGGGTCAATTAGAAGGGTCATTGCAGGGTCGATAAAAAAAGTCATTGCAGGTCTGACTCACAGGTAATTGCAGAGTCAATTAATAGGTCATTGCAGGGTCGATGAGAAGGTTATTGCAGGGTCGATAAAAACAAGACATTGCAGGGTCGATACACAGGTCATTGCAGGGTCGATAAACAGGCCATTGCAACGTCGATAAATATATCACTGTATGATTGATAAATAGGTCATTGCATGGTCGATTAATAGGTCATTGCAGGGTCAATAATCAGGTCCATGCAGGGTCGATAAATAGGCTATTGCAGGGCTGACAAACAGGCCATTGCAATGACCTATTTATCGACCTTGCAATGACCCGTTTATCGACCCTGCAATGACCTGTTTTAAGCCCTGCAATGGCTTTTTCAATCGTGCAATAGCATTATTGTACGCCCTGCAATGACATGTCTGTCAACCCTGCAATGACCTGTTTATCAACCATGCAATGACCTGTTTGTTAACCCTGCAATGACCTATTTATCGAACATGCATTGACCTGTTGATCGACCCCGCAATGCCCTTTTTAATCGACCTTGCAATGACCTATTTTTCGACCCTGCAATGGCCTATTAATTGACCCTGCAATGACATATTAATCGAATCTGCAATGGCCTGTTAACGAACCCGGAAATGACCAATTAATCGAACCTTCAATGGCATATTTATCGACCCTGCAATGACCTGAGAGTCAGCCCTGCAATAACCTATTTATTGACCCCGCAATGGCGATGGGGCTGACAAACTGGTCATTGCAGGGTCGATTAATAGGTCATTGCAAAATTGACTAGTAGGTCATTGCAGGGCCAATTTAAAAAAGGCCATTGCAGGGCTCCCTCATATGTCATTGCAGGGTCTATTAATAGATCATTGCAAGGTCGATAAATGAGTTTCTGTAGGGTTGACAAATAGGTCGTTGCAGAGTTTGACAGACAGGCCATGGCATGGTCAATAAAAAAAAATTGCAGTGCAGGGTCGGTAAATAGGTCATTGCATTGTTGCAATGGCCTATTTATCAACCATGCGATTGCTTTATTGTCATACCCTGCAACGACCTATTTTTCAACCCAACAATAACTCGTTTATCGACGCTGCAATGACCTTTCATACGACCCTGCAATGACCTGTGAGTCAGCCCTGCAATAACCTATTTATTGACCCTGCAATGGCAATGAGGTTGACAAACTGGTCATTGCAGGGTCGATTAATAAGTCATTGCATGGTTGACTAACAGGTCATTGCATGGCCAATTTAAAAAAAGGCCATTGCAGGGCTGTCTCATATGTCATTGCAGGGTCTATTAATATGTCATTGCAAGGTCGACAAAGGAGTTTCTGCAGGGTCAACAAATAGGTCGTTGCAGGGTTTGACAAACAGGCCATGGCATTGTCGATTAAAATAAATGTCATTGCAGGGTCGGTAAATAGGTCATTGCATTGTTGACTCACAGGTCAATTCAGGGTTGACTCACATTTCATTGCAGAGTCAATTAATAGGACATTGCAGGGTCGATGAGAAGGTAACTGCAGGGTCGATAAACAACTCATTGCAGGGTTGGTAAATATGTCGTTGCAGGAATGGTAAATAGGTCATTGATGGGTCGATGAGAAGGTCATTGCAGGGACAATAAACAAGTAATTGCAGAGTCAGTGAATAGGTCATTGCATGGTTGACTCACAGGTCGTTGCAGGGCTGACTCACATGTCATTGCAGGGTCGATTAATGGGTCATTGCAGCGTCGATAAACGAGTTATTGTTGGGTCGACAAAAAGGTCGTTGCAGGGTTTGACAAACAATCAATTGCATTGTTGATAAATAGGTCATTGCAGGGTCGATTAAAAAAAAAGATCATTGCAGGGCTGACTCACATGCCATTGCAGGGTCGAATAATAGGTCATTGCAGCGTCGATTAACGAGTTATTGTTGGGTCGACAAATAGGTCGTTGCAGGGTATGACAATTAAGCAATTGCATGGTTGATAAATAGGTCATTGCAGGGTCGATAAAAAAAAAGCCATTGCAGTGTCGATAAACAGGTCATTGCAGTGTCGGTAAATAGGACATTGCATGGTTGACTCATAAATCATTGCAGGGTCGATAAACGAGTCATTGCAGGGTCGACAAATAGGTCGTTGCAGAGTTTGACTAACAGGCCATTGCATATTCGCTGAATAGGTCATAGCAGGGTCGATAAACGAGTTATTGCTGGGTTGACAAATAGGTCGTTGCAGGGTCGGTAAAAAATGCCATTGCAGGGGCGATAAACAGGTCATTGCATGGTCAGAAAATATGCCATTGCAGGGTCGATAAACGAGTTAATGCAGGGTCGACAAAAGGGCCATTGCAGGGTTTGACAAACAGGTCATTGCATAGTCATTAAATAGGTCATTGCATGGTCGATAAAAATAAGATAATTGCAGGGTTGATAAACAGGGCATTGCAGGGTCAAATAAAAGGGTCGTTGCAGGGCCAATAAAAAAAAGTCATTGCAGGTCTGACTCACATGTCATTGCAGGGTCGATTAATATGTCATTGCAGCGTCGATAAACGAGTTATTGTTGGGTCGACAAATAGGTCGTTGCAGGGTCGATAAAAAAAAATGCATTGCTGGGTCGATAAACAGGACATTGCATAGTTGACTCACAGGTCATTGCAGGGTCAATAAACGAGTTAATGTAGGGTCGACAAATAGGTCATTGCAGGGTTTTACAAACAGGTCATTGCATAGTCGTTAAATAGGTCATTGCATGGTCGATAAAAAATAATGTCATTGCAGGGTCAATCAAAAGGGTCATTGCAGGGTCGATAAACAAGACATTGCAGGGTTGGTTAATAGGTCATTGCAGGGTTGATACACAGGTCATTGTAGGTTTGATACTCAGGTCATTGCAGGGTTGATACACAGGTCATTGCAGGGTCGATAAACAGGCCATTGCATCGTCGATAGATATATCACTGTATGGTTGATAAATAGGTCAATGCATGGTTGATAAATAGGTCAATGCATGGTCGATTAATAGGTCATTGCAGGGTCGATAAATAGGCTATTGCAGGGCTGACAAACAGGCCATTGCAATGGCCTATTTATCGACCTTGCAATGACCTGTTTATCGACCCTGCAATGACCTATTTATCAACCATGCATTGACCTGTTTATCGACCCTGCAATGCCCTTTTTAATCGACTTTGCAATGACCTTTTTATCGACCCTGCAATGACCTGTTCATCGACCCTGCAATGACATATTAATCGAATCTGCAATGGCCTGTTAACGAACCCAGAAATGACCAATTAAGCGAACCTTCAATGGCATATTAATCGACCCTGCAATGACCTGTAGGTCAGCCCTGCAATAACCTATTTATTGACCCTGCAATGGCGATGGGGTTGACATACTGGTCATTGCAGGGTCGATTAATTGGTCATTGCATGGCCAATTTAAAAAAAGGCCATTGCAGGGCTGCCTCATATGTCATTGCGGGGTCTATTAAAAGGTCATTGCAAGGTCGATAAATGAGTTTCTGCAGGGTCGACAAATAGGTCGTTGCAGGGTTTGACAAACAAGTTATTGTATGGTTGACTCATAGGTCATTGCAGGGTCGATAAAAAGAAAGTCATTGCAGGGTCGATAAACAGGTCATTGCAGTGTCGGTAAATAATACATTGCATGGTTGACTCATAGGTCATAGCAGGGTCGATAAACGAGTTATTGCAGGGTCGACAAATAGGTCGTTGCAGGGTTAGACAAACAGGCCATTGCATATTCGATGAATAGGTCATAGCAGGGTCGGTAAAAAAAAAAGGGTCATTGCAGGGTCGATAAACAGGTCATTGCATGGTCAACTTATATGCCATTGCAGGGTCGATAAACGAGTTAATGCAGGGTCGACATACAGGTCATTGCAGGGTTTGACAAACAGGTCATTGCATAGTCGATAAATAGGTCATTGCATGGTCGATAAAAAAAAATAAGGTCATTGCAGGGTCAATTAAAATGGTCATTGCAGGGTCGATAAAAAAGTCATTGCAGGTATGACTCACAGGTAATTTCTGGGTCAATTAATAGGTCATTGCAGGGTCGATGAGAAGGTTATTGCAGGGTCGATAAACAAGACATTGCAAGGTTGGTAAATAGGTCATTGCAGGGTTGATACACAGGTCATTGTAGGTTGGACACTCAGGTCATTGTGGGGTCGATACAAAGGTCATTGCAGGGTCGATGAACAGGCCATTCCATCGTCGATTAATATATCACTGTATGGTTGATAAATAGGTCATTGCATAGTCGTTAAATAGGTCATTGCATGGTCGATAAAAATAAGATAATTGCAGGGTTGATAAACAGGGCATTGCAGGGTCAAATAAAAGGGTCGTTGCAGGGCCAATAAAAAAAGTCATTGCAGGTCTGACTCACATATCATTGCAGGGTCGATTAATATGTCATTGCAGCGTCGATAAACGAGTTATTGTTGGGTCGACAAATAGGTCGTTGCAGGGTCGATAAAAAAAATGCATTGCAGGGTCGATAAACAGGACATTGCATAGTTGACTCACAGGTCATTGCAGGGTCGATAAACAAGTTATTGCTGGGTTGACAAATAGGTCGTTGCAGGGTTTGAAAAACATGCAATTGCATAGTCGATAAATAGGTCATTGCAGGGTCGGTAAAAAAAAGGCCATTGCAGGGTCAATAAACGAGTTAATGTAGGGTCGACAAATAGGTCATTGCAGGGTTTTACAAACAGGTCATTGCATAGTCGATAAATAGGTCATTGCATGGTCGATAAAAAATAATGTCATTGCAGGGTCAATCAAAAGGGTCATTGCAGGGTCGATAAAAAAAAAGTTATTGCAGGTCTGACTCACAGGTTATTTCTGGGTCAATTAATAATTCATAGCAGGGTCGATGAGAAGGTTGTTACAGGGTCGATAAACAAGACATTGCAGGGTTGGTTAATAGGTCATTGCAGGGTTGATACACAGGTCATTGTAGGTTTGATACTCAGGTCATTGCAGGGTTGATACACAGGTCATTGCAGTGTCGATACACAGGTCATTGCAGGGTCGATAAACAGGCCATTGCATCGTCGATAGATATATCACTGTATGGTTGATAAATAGGTCAATGCATGGTCGATTAATAGGTCATTGCAGGGTCGATTAATCGGCTATTGCAGGGCTGACAAACAGGCCATTGCAATGGCCTATTTATCGACCTTGCAATGACCTGTTTATCGACCCTGCAATGACCTGTTTTAAGCCCTGCAATGGCTTTTTCAATCGTGCAATATCATGTTTGTACGCCCTGCAATGACATGTCTGTCAACCCTGCAATGGCCTGTTTGTAAACCCTGTAATGACCTATTTATCGACCATGCATTGACCTGGTTATCGACCCTGCAATGCCCTTTTTAATCGACTTTGCAATGACATTTTTATCGACCCTGCAATGACCTGTTCATCGACCCTGCAATGACATATTAATCGAATCTGCAATGGCCTGTTAACGAACCCAGAAATGACCAATTAAGCGAACCTTCAATGGCATATTAATCGACCCTGCAATGACCTGTAGGTCAGCCCTGCAATAACCTATTTATTGACCCTGCAATGGCGATGGGGTTGGCATACTGGTCATTGCAGGGTCGATTAATTAGTCATTGCATGGTTGACTAACAGGTCATTGCATGGCCAATTTAAAAAAGGCCATTGCAGGGCTGCCTCATATGTCATTGCGGGGTCTATTAAAAGGTCATTGCAAGGTCGATAAATGAGTTTCTGCAGTGTCGACAAATTGGTCGTTGCAGGGTTTGACAAACAGGCCATGGCATGGTCGATAAAAAAAGAGGTCATTGCAGGGTCGGTAAATAGGTCATTGCATTGTTGACTCTCAGGTCATTTCAGGGTTGACTCACATATCATTGCAAGGTTGACTCACAATTTCATTGCAGAGTCAATTAAAAGGTCATTGCAGGGTCGATGAGAAGGTAACTGCAGGGTCGATAAACAACTCATTGCAGGGTTGGTAAATATGTCGTTCCAGGAATGGTAAATAGGTCATTGCAGGGTTGATAAACAAGTTATTGCAGGGTCGATAAACAGGTCTCTGTGGGGTTAATAACTTGGGCATTGCAGGGTTGATGAGAAGGTCATTGCAGGGTCAATAAACAAGTAATTGCAGAGTCAGTGAATAGGTCATTGCATGGTTGACTCACAGGTCGTTGCAGGGTCGATAAAAAAAAGGTAATTGCAGGGCTGACTCACATGCCATTGCAGGGTCGATTCATAGGTCATTGCAGCGTCGATAAACGAGTTATTGTTGGGTTGACAAATAGGTCGTTGCAGGGTTTGACAAACAAGTTATTGCATAGTTGATAAATAGGTCTTTGCAGGGTCGATAAAAAAAGGTCATTGCAGGGCTGACTCACATGTCATTGCAGGGTCGATTAATATGTCATTGCAGCGTCGATAAACTAGTTATTGTTGGGTTGACAAATAGGTCGTTGCAGGGTATGACAATTAAGCAATTGCATGGTTGACTCATAGGTCATTGCAGGGTCGATAAAATGAAAGTCATTGCAGGGTCGATAAACAGGTCATTGCAGTGTCGGTAAATAGGACATTGCATGGTTGACTCATAGGTCATAGCAGGGTCGATAAACGAGTTATTGCAGGGTCGACAAATAGGTCGTTGCAGGGTTAGACAAACAGGCCATTGTATATTCGATGAATAGGTCATAGCAGGGTCGGTAAAAAAAAGGGCCATTGCAGGGTCGATAAACAGGTCATTGCATGGTCAACTAATATGCCATTGCAGGGTCGATAAACGAGTTAATGCAGGGTCGACATACAGGTCATTGCAGGGTTTGACAAACAGGTCATTGCATAGTCGATAAATAGGTCATTGCATGGTCGATAAAAAAAATAAGGTCATTGCAGGGTCAATTAAAATGGTCATTGCAGGGTCGATAAAAAAGTCATTGCAGGTATGACTCACAGGTAATTTCTGGGTCAATTAATAGGTCATTGCAGGGTCGATGAGAAGGTTATTGCAGGGTCGATAAACAAGACATTGCAAGGTTGGTAAATAGGTCATTGCAGGGTTGATACACAGGTCATTGTAGGTTGGACACTCAGGTCATTGTGGGGTCGATACAAAGGTCATTGCAGGGTCGATGAACAGGCCATTCCATCGTCGATTAATATATCACTGTATGGTTGATAAATAGGTCATTGCATAGTCGTTAAATAGGTCATTGCATGGTCGATAAAAATAAGATAATTGCAGGGTTGATAAACAGGGCATTGCAGGGTCAAATAAAAGGGTCGTTGCAGGGCCAATAAAAAAAAGTCATTGCAGGTCTGACTCACATGTCATTGCAGGGTCGATTAATATGTCATTGCAGCGTCGATAAACGAGTTATTGTTGGGTCGACAAATAGGTCGTTGCAGGGTCGATAAAAAAAATGCATTGCAGGGTCGATAAACAGGACATTGCATAGTTGACTCACAGGTCATTGCAGGGTCGATAAACAAGTTATTGCTGGGTTGACAAATAGGTCGTTGCAGGGTTTGAAAAACATGCAATTGCATAGTCGATAAATAGGTCATTGCAGGGTCGGTAAAAAAAAATGCCATTGCAGGGTCAATAAACGAGTTAATGTAGGGTCGACAAATAGGTCATTGCAGGGTTTTACAAACAGGTCATTGCATAGTCGATAAATAGGTCATTGCATGGTCGATAAAAAATAATGTCATTGCAGGGTCAATCAAAAGGGTCATTGCAGGGTCGATAAAAAAAAAAGTTATTGCAGGTCTGACTCACAGGTTATTTCTGGGTCAATTAATAATTCATAGCAGGGTCGATGAGAAGGTTGTTACAGGGTCGATAAACAAGACATTGCAGGGTTGGTTAATAGGTCATTGCAGGGTTGATACACAGGTCATTGTAGGTTTGATACTCAGGTCATTGCAGGGTTGATACACAGGTCATTGCAGTGTCGATACACAGGTCATTGCAGGGTCGATAAACAGGCCATTGCATCGTCGATAGATATATCACTGTATGGTTGATAAATAGGTCAATGCATGGTCGATTAATAGGTCATTGCAGGGTCGATTAATCGGCTATTGCAGGGCTGACAAACAGGCCATTGCAATGGCCTATTTATCGACCTTGCAATGACCTGTTTATCGACCCTGCAATGACCTGTTTTAAGCCCTGCAATGGCTTTTTCAATCGTGCAATATCATGTTTGTACGCCCTGCAATGACATGTCTGTCAACCCTGCAATGGCCTGTTTGTAAACCCTGTAATGACCTATTTATCGACCATGCATTGACCTGGTTATCGACCCTGCAATGCCCTTTTTAATCGACTTTGCAATGACATTTTTATCGACCCTGCAATGACCTGTTCATCGACCCTGCAATGACATATTAATCGAATCTGCAATGGCCTGTTAACGAACCCAGAAATGACCAATTAAGCGAACCTTCAATGGCATATTAATCGACCCTGCAATGACCTGTAGGTCAGCCCTGCAATAACCTATTTATTGACCCTGCAATGGCGATGGGGTTGGCATACTGGTCATTGCAGGGTCGATTAATTAGTCATTGCATGGTTGACTAACAGGTCATTGCATGGCCAATTTAAAAAAGGCCATTGCAGGGCTGCCTCATATGTCATTGCGGGGTCTATTAAAAGGTCATTGCAAGGTCGATAAATGAGTTTCTGCAGTGTCGACAAATTGGTCGTTGCAGGGTTTGACAAACAGGCCATGGCATGGTCGATAAAAAAAAAGAGGTCATTGCAGGGTCGGTAAATAGGTCATTGCATTGTTGACTCTCAGGTCATTTCAGGGTTGACTCACATATCATTGCAAGGTTGACTCACAATTTCATTGCAGAGTCAATTAAAAGGTCATTGCAGGGTCGATGAGAAGGTAACTGCAGGGTCGATAAACAACTCATTGCAGGGTTGGTAAATATGTCGTTCCAGGAATGGTAAATAGGTCATTGCAGGGTTGATAAACAAGTTATTGCAGGGTCGATAAACAGGTCTCTGTGGGGTTAATAACTTGGGCATTGCAGGGTTGATGAGAAGGTCATTGCAGGGTCAATAAACAAGTAATTGCAGAGTCAGTGAATAGGTCATTGCATGGTTGACTCACAGGTCGTTGCAGGGTCGATAAAAAAAGGTAATTGCAGGGCTGACTCACATGCCATTGCAGGGTCGATTCATAGGTCATTGCAGCGTCGATAAACGAGTTATTGTTGGGTTGACAAATAGGTCGTTGCAGGGTTTGACAAACAAGTTATTGCATGGTTGATAAATAGGTCTTTGCAGGGTCGATAAAAAAAGGTCATTGCAGGGCTGACTCACATGTCATTGCAGGGTCGATTAATATGTCATTGCAGCGTCGATAAACTAGTTATTGTTGGGTTGACAAATAGGTCGTTGCAGGGTATGACAATTAAGCAATTGCATGGTTGACTCATAGGTCATTGCAGGGTCGATAAAATGAAAGTCATTGCAGGGTCGATAAACAGGTCATTGCAGTGTCGGTAAATAGGACATTGCATGGTTGACTCATAGGTCATAGCAGGGTCGATAAACGAGTTATTGCAGGGTCGACAAATAGGTCGTTGCAGGGTTAGACAAACAGGCCATTGTATATTCGATGAATAGGTCATAGCAGGGTCGGTAAAAAAAAGGGCCATTGCAGGGTCGATAAACAGGTCATTGCATGGTCAACTAATATGCCATTTCAGGGTCGATAAACGAGTTAATGCAGGGTCGACATACAGGTCATTGCAGGGTTTGACAAACAGGTCATTGCATAGTCGATAAATAGGTCATTGCATGGTCGATAAAAAAAATAAGGTCATTGCAGGGTCAATTAAAATGGTCATTGCAGGGTCGATAAAAAATAAGTCAGTGCGGGTATAACTCACAGGTAATTTTTGGGTCAATTAATAGGTCATTGCAGGGTCGATGAGAAGGTTATTGCAGGGTCGATAAACAAGACATTGCAAGGTTGGTAAATAGGTCATTGCAGGGTTGATACACAGGTCATTGTAGGTTGGACACTCAGGTCATTGTGGGGTCGATACAAAGGTCATTGCAGGGTCGATGAACAGGCCATTCCATCGTCGATTAATATATCACTGTATGGTTGATAAATAGGTCATTGCATAGTCGTTAAATAGGTCATTGCATGGTCGATAAAAATAAGATAATTGCAGGGTTGATAAACAGGGCATTGCAGGGTCAAATAAAAGGGTCGTTGCAGGGCCAATAATAAAAAGTCATTGCAGGTCTGACTCACATGTCATTGCAGGGTCGATTAATATGTCATTGCAGCGTCGATAAACGAGTTATTGTTGGGTCGACAAATAGGTCGTTGCAGGGTCGATAAAAAAATGCATTGCAGGGTCGATAAACAGGACATTGCATAGTTGACTCACAGGTCATTGCAGGGTCGATAAACAAGTTATTGCTGGGTTGACAAATAGGTCGTTGCAGGGTTTGAAAAACATGCAATTGCATAGTCGATAAATAGGTCATTGCAGGGTCGGTAAAAAAAAAAGGCCATTGCAGGGTCAATAAACGAGTTAATGTAGGGTCGACAAATAGGTCATTGCAGGGTTTTACAAACAGGTCATTGCATAGTCGATAAATAGGTCATTGCATGGTCGATAAAAAATAATGTCATTGCAGGGTCAATCAAAAGGGTCATTGCAGGGTCGATAAAAAAAAAGTTATTGCAGGTCTGACTCACAGGTTATTTCTGGGTCAATTAATAATTCATAGCAGGGTCGATGAGAAGGTTGTTACAGGGTCGATAAACAAGACATTGCAGGGTTGGTTAATAGGTCATTGCAGGGTTGATACACAGGTCATTGTAGGTTTGATACTCAGGTCATTGCAGGGTTGATACACAGGTCATTGCAGTGTCGATACACAGGTCATTGCAGGGTCGATAAACAGGCCATTGCATCGTCGATAGATATATCACTGTATGGTTGATAAATAGGTCAATGCATGGTCGATTAATAGGTCATTGCAGGGTCGATTAATCGGCTATTGCAGGGCTGACAAACAGGCCATTGCAATGACTTATTTATCGACCTTGCAATGACCTGTTTATCGACCCTGCAATGACCTGTTTTAAGCCCTGCAATGGCTTTTTCAATCGTGCAATATCATGTTTGTACGCCCTGCAATGACATGTCTGTCAACCCTGCAATGGCCTGTTTGTAAACCCTGTAATGACCTATTTATCGACCATGCATTGACCTGGTTATCGACCCTGCAATGCCCTTTTTAATCGACTTTGCAATGACATTTTTATCGACCCTGCAATGACCTGTTCATCGACCCTGCAATGACATATTAATCGAATCTGCAATGGCCTGTTAACGAACCCAGAAATGACCAATTAAGCGAACCTTCAATGGCATATTAATCGACCCTGCAATGACCTGTAGGTCAGCCCTGCAATAACCTATTTATTGACCCTGCAATGGCGATGGGGTTGGCATACTGGTCATTGCAGGGTCGATTAATTAGTCATTGCATGGTTGACTAACAGGTCATTGCATGGCCAATTTAAAAAAGGCCATTGCAGGGCTGCCTCATATGTCATTGCGGGGTCTATTAAAAGGTCATTGCAAGGTCGATAAATGAGTTTCTGCAGTGTCGACAAATTGGTCGTTGCAGGGTTTGACAAACAGGCCATGGCATGGTCGATAAAAAAAAAGAGGTCATTGCAGGGTCGGTAAATAGGTCATTGCATTGTTGACTCTCAGGTCATTTCAGGGTTGACTCACATATCATTGCAAGGTTGACTCACAATTTCATTGCAGAGTCAATTAAAAGGTCATTGCAGGGTCGATGAGAAGGTAACTGCAGGGTCGATAAACAACTCATTGCAGGGTTGGTAAATATGTCGTTCCAGGAATGGTAAATAGGTCATTGCAGGGTTGATAAACAAGTTATTGCAGGGTCGATAAACAGGTCTCTGTGGGGTTAATAACTTGGGCATTGCAGGGTTGATGAGAAGGTCATTGCAGGGTCAATAAACAAGTAATTGCAGAGTCAGTGAATCGGTCATTGCATGGTTGACTCACAGGTCGTTGCAGGGTCGATAAAAAAAAGGTAATTGCAGGGCTGACTCACATGCCATTGCAGGGTCGATTCATAGGTCATTGCAGCGTCGATAAACGAGTTATTGTTGGGTTGACAAATAGGTCGTTGCAGGGTTTGACAAACAAGTTATTGCATGGTTGATAAATAGGTCTTTGCAGGGTCGATAAAAAAAGGTCATTGCAGGGCTGACTCACATGTCATTGCAGGGTCGATTAATATGTCATTGCAGCGTCGATAAACTAGTTATTGTTGGGTTGACAAATAGGTCGTTGCAGGGTATGACAATTAAGCAATTGCATGGTTGACTCATAGGTCATTGCAGGGTCGATAAAATGAAAGTCATTGCAGGGTCGATAAACAGGTCATTGCAGTGTCGGTAAATAGGACATTGCATGGTTGACTCATAGGTCATAGCAGGGTCGATAAACGAGTTATTGCAGGGTCGACAAATAGGTCGTTGCAGGGTTAGACAAACAGGCCATTGTATATTCGATGAATAGGTCATAGCAGGGTCGGTAAAAAAAAGGGCCATTGCAGGGTCGATAAACAGGTCATTGCATGGTCAACTAATATGCCATTGCAGGGTCGATAAACGAGTTAATGCAGGGTCGACATACAGGTCATTGCAGGGTTTGACAAACAGGTCATTGCATAGTCGATAAATAGGTCATTGCATGGTCGATAAAAAATAAGGTCATTGCAGGGTCAATTAAAATGGTCATTGCAGGGTCGATAAAAAAAGTCATTGCAGGTATGACTCACAGGTAATTTCTGGGTCAATTAATAGGTCATTGCAGGGTCGATGAGAAGGTTATTGCAGGGTCGATAAACAAGACATTGCAAGGTTGGTAAATAGGTCATTGCAGGGTTGATACACAGGTCATTGTAGGTTGGACACTCAGGTCATTGTGGGGTCGATACAAAGGTCATTGCAGGGTCGATGAACAGGCCATTCCATCGTCGATTAATATATCACTGTATGGTTGATAAATAGGTCATTGCATAGTCGTTAAATAGGTCATTGCATGGTCGATAAAAATAAGATAATTGCAGGGTTGATAAACAGGGCATTGCAGGGTCAAATAAAAGGGTCGTTGCAGGGCCAATAAAAAAAAGTCATTGCAGGTCTGACTCACATGTCATTGCAGGGTCGATTAATATGTCATTGCAGCGTCGATAAACGAGTTATTGTTGGGTCGACAAATAGGTCGTTGCAGGGTCGATAAAAAAAATGTATTGCAGGGTCGATAAACAGGACATTGCATAGTTGACTCACAGGTCATTGCAGGGTCTATAAACAAGTTATTGCTGGGTTGACAAATAGGTCGTTGCAGGGTTTGAAAAACATGCAATTGCATAGTCGATAAATAGGTCATTGCAGGGTCGGTAAAAAAAAAGGCCATTGCAGGGTCAATAAACGAGTTAATGTAGGGTCGACAAATAGGTCATTGCAGGGTTTTACAAACAGGTCATTGCATAGTCGATAAATAGGTCATTGCATGGTCGATAAAAAATAATGTCATTGCAGGGTCAATCAAAAGGGTCATTGCAGGGTCGATAAAAAAAAAGTTATTGCAGGTCTGACTCACAGGTTATTTCTGGGTCAATTAATAATTCATAGCAGGGTCGATGAGAAGGTTGTTACAGGGTCGATAAACAAGACATTGCAGGGTTGGTTAATAGGTCATTGCAGGGTTGATACACAGGTCATTGTAGGTTTGATACTCAGGTCATTGCAGGGTTGATACACAGGTCATTGCAGTGTCGATACACAGGTCATTGCAGGGTCGATAAACAGGCCATTGCATCGTCGATAGATATATCACTGTATGGTTGATAAATAGGTCAATGCATGGTCGATCAATAGGTCATTGCAGGGTCGATTAATCGGCTATTGCAGGGCTGACAAACAGGCCATTGCAATGGCCTATTTATCGACCTTGCAATGACCTGTTTATCGACCCTGCAATGACCTGTTTTAAGCCCTGCAATGGCTTTTTCAATCGTGCAATATCATGTTTGTACGCCCTGCAATGACATGTCTGTCAACCCTGCAATGGCCTGTTTGTAAACCCTGTAATGACCTATTTATCGACCATGCATTGACCTGGTTATCGACCCTGCAATGCCCTTTTTAATCGACTTTGCAATGACATTTTTATCGACCCTGCAATGACCTGTTCATCGACCCTGCAATGACATATTAATCGAATCTGCAATGGCCTGTTAACGAACCCAGAAATGACCAATTAAGCGAACCTTCAATGGCATATTAATCGACCCTGCAATGACCTGTAGGTCAGCCCTGCAATAACCTATTTATTGACCCTGCAATGGCGATGGGGTTGGCATACTGGTCATTGCAGGGTCGATTAATTAGTCATTGCATGGTTGACTAACAGGTCATTGCATGGCCAATTTAAAAAAGGCCATTGCAGGGCTGCCTCATATGTCATTGCGGGGTCTATTAAAAGGTCATTGCAAGGTCGATAAATGAGTTTCTGCAGTGTCGACAAATTGGTCGTTGCAGGGTTTGACAAACAGGCCATGGCATGGTCGATAAAAAAAAGAGGTCATTGCAGGGTCGGTAAATAGGTCATTGCATTGTTGACTCTCAGGTCATTTCAGGGTTGACTCACATATCATTGCAAGGTTGACTCACAATTTCATTGCAGAGTCAATTAAAAGGTCATTGCAGGGTCGATGAGAAGGTAACTGCAGGGTCGATAAACAACTCATTGCAGGGTTGGTAAATATGTCGTTCCAGGAATGGTAAATAGGTCATTGCAGGGTTGATAAACAAGTTATTGCAGGGTCGATAAACAGGTCTCTGTGGGGTTAATAACTTGGGCATTGCAGGGTTGATGAGAAGGTCATTGCAGGGTCAATAAACAAGTAATTGCAGAGTCAGTGAATAGGTCATTGCATGGTTGACTCACAGGTCGTTGCAGGGTCGATAAAAAAAAAGGTAATTGCAGGGCTGACTCACATGCCATTGCAGGGTCGATTCATAGGTCATTGCAGCGTCGATAAACGAGTTATTGTTGGGTTGACAAATAGGTCGTTGCAGGGTTTGACAAACAAGTTATTGCATGGTTGATAAATAGGTCTTTGCAGGGTCGATAAAAAAAGGTCATTGCAGGGCTGACTCACATGTCATTGCAGGGTCGATTAATATGTCATTGCAGCGTCGATAAACTAGTTATTGTTGGGTTGACAAATAGGTCGTTGCAGGGTATGACAATTAAGCAATTGCATGGTTGACTCATAGGTCATTGCAGGGTCGATAAAATGAAAGTCATTGCAGGGTCGATAAACAGGTCATTGCAGTGTCGGTAAATAGGACATTGCATGGTTGACTCATAGGTCATAGCAGGGTCGATAAACGAGTTATTGCAGGGTCGACAAATAGGTCGTTGCAGGGTTAGACAAACAGGCCATTGTATATTCGATGAATAGGTCATAGCAGGGTCGGTAAAAAAAAGGGCCATTGCAGGGTCGATAAACAGGTCATTGCATGGTCAACTAATATGCCATTTCAGGGTCGATAAACGAGTTAATGCAGGGTCGACATACAGGTCATTGCAGGGTTTGACAAACAGGTCATTGCATAGTCGATAAATAGGTCATTGCATGGTCGATAAAAAAAATAAGGTCATTGCAGGGTCAATTAAAATGGTCATTGCAGGGTCGATAAAAAATAAGTCAGTGCAGGTATAACTCACAGGTAATTTCTGGGTCAATTAATAGGTCATTGCAGGGTCGATGAGAAGGTTATTGCAGGGTCGATAAACAAGACATTGCAAGGTTGGTAAATAGGTCATTGCAGGGTTGATACACAGGTCATTGTAGGTTGGACACTCAGGTCATTGTGGGGTCGATACAAAGGTCATTGCAGGGTCGATGAACAGGCCATTCCATCGTCGATTAATATATCACTGTATGGTTGATAAATAGGTCATTGCATAGTCGTTAAATAGGTCATTGCATGGTCGATAAAAATAAGATAATTGCAGGGTTGATAAACAGGGCATTGCAGGGTCAAATAAAAGGGTCGTTGCAGGGCCAATAAAAAAAAGTCATTGCAGGTCTGACTCACATGTCATTGCAGGGTCGATTAATATGTCATTGCAGCGTCGATAAACGAGTTATTGTTGGGTCGACAAATAGGTCGTTGCAGGGTCGATAAAAAAATGCATTGCAGGGTCGATAAACAGGACATTGCATAGTTGGCTCACAGGTCATTGCAGGGTCGATAAACAAGTTATTGCTGGGTTGACAAATAGGTCGTTGCAGGGTTTGAAAAACATGCAATTGCATAGTCGATAAATAGGTCATTGCAGGGTCGGTAAAAAAAAAGGCCATTGCAGGGTCAATAAACGAGTTAATGTAGGGTCGACAAATAGGTCATTGCAGGGTTTTACAAACAGGTCATTGCATAGTCGATAAATAGGTCATTGCATGGTCGATAAAAAATAATGTCATTGCAGGGTCAATCAAAAGGGTCATTGCAGGGTCGATAAAAAAAAAGTTATTGCAGGTCTGACTCACAGGTTATTTCTGGGTCAATTAATAATTCATAGCAGGGTCGATGAGAAGGTTGTTACAGGGTCGATAAACAAGACATTGCAGGGTTGGTTAATAGGTCATTGCAGGGTTGATACACAGGTCATTGTAGGTTTGATACTCAGGTCATTGCAGGGTTGATACACAGGTCATTGCAGTGTCGATACACAGGTCATTGCAGGGTCGATAAACAGGCCATTGCATCGTCGATAGATATATCACTGTATGGTTGATAAATAGGTCAATGCATGGTCGATTAATAGGTCATTGCAGGGTCGATTAATCGGCTATTGCAGGGCTGACAAACAGGCCATTGCAATGACTTATTTATCGACCTTGCAATGACCTGTTTATCGACCCTGCAATGACCTGTTTTAAGCCCTGCAATGGCTTTTTCAATCGTGCAATATCATGTTTGTACGCCCTGCAATGACATGTCTGTCAACCCTGCAATGGCCTGTTTGTAAACCCTGTAATGACCTATTTATCGACCATGCATTGACCTGGTTATCGACCCTGCAATGCCCTTTTTAATCGACTTTGCAATGACATTTTTATCGACCCTGCAATGACCTGTTCATCGACCCTGCAATGACATATTAATCGAATCTGCAATGGCCTGTTAACGAACCCAGAAATGACCAATTAAGCGAACCTTCAATGGCATATTAATCGACCCTGCAATGACCTGTAGGTCAGCCCTGCAATAACCTATTTATTGACCCTGCAATGGCGATGGGGTTGGCATACTGGTCATTGCAGGGTCGATTAATTAGTCATTGCATGGTTGACTAACAGGTCATTGCATGGCCAATTTAAAAAAGGCCATTGCAGGGCTGCCTCATATGTCATTGCGGGGTCTATTAAAAGGTCATTGCAAGGTCGATAAATGAGTTTCTGCAGTGTCGACAAATTGGTCGTTGCAGGGTTTGACAAACAGGCCATGGCATGGTCGATAAAAAAAAAAGAGGTCATTGCAGGGTCGGTAAATAGGTCATTGCATTGTTGACTCTCAGGTCATTTCAGGGTTGACTCACATATCATTGCAAGGTTGACTCACAATTTCATTGCAGAGTCAATTAAAAGGTCATTGCAGGGTCGATGAGAAGGTAACTGCAGGGTCGATAAACAACTCATTGCAGGGTTGGTAAATATGTCGTTCCAGGAATGGTAAATAGGTCATTGCAGGGTTGATAAACAAGTTATTGCAGGGTCGATAAACAGGTCTCTGTGGGGTTAATAACTTGGGCATTGCAGGGTTGATGAGAAGGTCATTGCAGGGTCAATAAACAAGTAATTGCAGAGTCAGTGAATAGGTCATTGCATGGTTGACTCACAGGTCGTTGCAGGGTCGATAAAAAAAAAGTAATTGCAGGGCTGACTCACATGCCATTGCAGGGTCGATTCATAGGTCATTGCAGCGTCGATAAACGAGTTATTGTTGGGTTGACAAATAGGTCGTTGCAGGGTTTGACAAACAAGTTATTGCATGGTTGATAAATAGGTCTTTGCAGGGTCGATAAAAAAAGGTCATTGCAGGGCTGACTCACATGTCATTGCAGGGTCGATTAATATGTCATTGCAGCGTCGATAAACTAGTTATTGTTGGGTTGACAAATAGGTCGTTGCAGGGTATGACAATTAAGCAATTGCATGGTTGACTCATAGGTCATTGCAGGGTCGATAAAATGAAAGTCATTGCAGGGTCGATAAACAGGTCATTGCAGTGTCGGTAAATAGGACATTGCATGGTTGACTCATAGGTCATAGCAGGGTCGATAAACGAGTTATTGCAGGGTCGACAAATAGGTCGTTGCAGGGTTAGACAAACAGGCCATTGTATATTCGATGAATAGGTCATAGCAGGGTCGGTAAAAAAAAGGGCCATTGCAGGGTCGATAAACAGGTCATTGCATGGTCAACTAATATGCCATTTCAGGGTCGATAAACGAGTTAATGCAGGGTCGACATACAGGTCATTGCAGGGTTTGACAAACAGGTCATTGCATAGTCGATAAATAGGTCATTGCATGGTCGATAAAAAAAATAAGGTCATTGCAGGGTCAATTAAAATGGTCATTGCAGGGTCGATTAAAAAAAGTCATTGCAGGTATGACTCACAGGTAATTTCTGGGTCAATTAATAGGTCATTGCAGGGTCGATGAGAAGGTTATTGCAGGGTCGATAAACAAGACATTGCAAGGTTGGTAAATAGGTCATTGCAGGGTTGATACACAGGTCATTGTAGGTTGGACACTCAGGTCATTGTGGGGTCGATACAAAGGTCATTGCAGGGTCGATGAACAGGCCATTCCATCGTCGATTAATATATCACTGTATGGTTGATAAATAGGTCATTGCATAGTCGTTAAATAGGTCATTGCATGGTCGATAAAAATAAGATAATTGCAGGGTTGATAAACAGGGCATTGCAGGGTCAAATAAAAGGGTCGTTGCAGGGCCAATAAAAAAAAGTCATTGCAGGTCTGACTCACATGTCATTGCAGGGTCGATTAATATGTCATTGCAGCGTCGATAAACGAGTTATTGTTGGGTCGACAAATAGGTCGTTGCAGGGTCGATAAAAAAAATGCATTGCAGGGTCGATAAACAGGACATTGCATAGTTGACTCACAGGTCATTGCAGGGTCGATAAACAAGTTATTGCTGGGTTGACAAATAGGTCGTTGCAGGGTTTGAAAAACATGCAATTGCATAGTCGATAAATAGGTCATTGCAGGGTCGGTAAAAAAAAAAAGGCCATTGCAGGGTCAATAAACGAGTTAATGTAGGGTCGACAAATAGGTCATTGCAGGGTTTTACAAACAGGTCATTGCATAGTCGATAAATAGGTCATTGCATGGTCGATAAAAAATAATGTCATTGCAGGGTCAATCAAAAGGGTCATTGCAGGGTCGATAAAAAAAAAGTTATTGCAGGTCTGACTCACAGGTTATTTCTGGGTCAATTAATAATTCATAGCAGGGTCGATGAGAAGGTTGTTACAGGGTCGATAAACAAGACATTGCAGGGTTGGTTAATAGGTCATTGCAGGGTTGATACACAGGTCATTGTAGGTTTGATACTCAGGTCATTGCAGGGTTGATACACAGGTCATTGCAGTGTCGATACACAGGTCATTGCAGGGTCGATAAACAGGCCATTGCATCGTCGATAGATATATCACTGTATGGTTGATAAATAGGTCAATGCATGGTCGATCAATAGGTCATTGCAGGGTCGATTAATCGGCTATTGCAGGGCTGACAAACAGGCCATTGCAATGGCCTATTTATCGACCTTGCAATGACCTGTTTATCGACCCTGCAATGACCTGTTTTAAGCCCTGCAATGGCTTTTTCAATCGTGCAATATCATGTTTGTACGCCCTGCAATGACATGTCTGTCAACCCTGCAATGGCCTGTTTGTAAACCCTGTAATGACCTATTTATCGACCATGCATTGACCTGGTTATCGACCCTGCAATGCCCTTTTTAATCGACTTTGCAATGACATTTTTATCGACCCTGCAATGACCTGTTCATCGACCCTGCAATGACATATTAATCGAATCTGCAATGGCCTGTTAACGAACCCAGAAATGACCAATTAAGCGAACCTTCAATGGCATATTAATCGACCCTGCAATGACCTGTAGGTCAGCCCTGCAATAACCTATTTATTGACCCTGCAATGGCGATGGGGTTGGCATACTGGTCATTGCAGGGTCGATTAATTAGTCATTGCATGGTTGACTAACAGGTCATTGCATGGCCAATTTAAAAAAGGCCATTGCAGGGCTGCCTCATATGTCATTGCGGGGTCTATTAAAAGGTCATTGCAAGGTCGATAAATGAGTTTCTGCAGTGTCGACAAATTGGTCGTTGCAGGGTTTGACAAACAGGCCATGGCATGGTCGATAAAAAAAGAGGTCATTGCAGGGTCGGTAAATAGGTCATTGCATTGTTGACTCTCAGGTCATTTCAGGGTTGACTCACATATCATTGCAAGGTTGACTCACAATTTCATTGCAGAGTCAATTAAAAGGTCATTGCAGGGTCGATGAGAAGGTAACTGCAGGGTCGATAAACAACTCATTGCAGGGTTGGTAAATATGTCGTTCCAGGAATGGTAAATAGGTCATTGCAGGGTTGATAAACAAGTTATTGCAGGGTCGATAAACAGGTCTCTGTGGGGTTAATAACTTGGGCATTGCAGGGTTGATGAGAAGGTCATTGCAGGGTCAATAAACAAGTAATTGCAGAGTCAGTGAATAGGTCATTGCATGGTTGACTCACAGGTCGTTGCAGGGTCGATAAAAAAAGGTAATTGCAGGGCTGACTCACATGCCATTGCAGGGTCGATTCATAGGTCATTGCAGCGTCGATAAACGAGTTATTGTTGGGTTGACAAATAGGTCGTTGCAGGGTTTGACAAACAAGTTATTGCATGGTTGATAAATAGGTCTTTGCAGGGTCGATAAAAAAAGGTCATTGCAGGGCTGACTCACATGTCATTGCAGGGTCGATTAATATGTCATTGCAGCGTCGATAAACTAGTTATTGTTGGGTTGACAAATAGGTCGTTGCAGGGTATGACAATTAAGCAATTGCATGGTTGACTCATAGGTCATTGCAGGGTCGATAAAATGAAAGTCATTGCAGGGTCGATAAACAGGTCATTGCAGTGTCGGTAAATAGGACATTGCATGGTTGACTCATAGGTCATAGCAGGGTCGATAAACGAGTTATTGCAGGGTCGACAAATAGGTCGTTGCAGGGTTAGACAAACAGGCCATTGTATATTCGATGAATAGGTCATAGCAGGGTCGGTAAAAAAAAGGGCCATTGCAGGGTCGATAAACAGGTCATTGCATGGTCAACTAATATGCCATTTCAGGGTCGATAAACGAGTTAATGCAGGGTCGACATACAGGTCATTGCAGGGTTTGACAAACAGGTCATTGCATAGTCGATAAATAGGTCATTGCATGGTCGATAAAAAAATAAGGTCATTGCAGGGTCAATTAAAATGGTCATTGCAGGGTCGATAAAAAATAAGTCAGTGCAGGTATAACTCACAGGTAATTTCTGGGTCAATTAATAGGTCATTGCAGGGTCGATGAGAAGGTTATTGCAGGGTCGATAAACAAGACATTGCAAGGTTGGTAAATAGGTCATTGCAGGGTTGATACACAGGTCATTGTAGGTTGGACACTCAGGTCATTGTGGGGTCGATACAAAGGTCATTGCAGGGTCGATGAACAGGCCATTCCATCGTCGATTAATATATCACTGTATGGTTGATAAATAGGTCATTGCATAGTCGTTAAATAGGTCATTGCATGGTCGATAAAAATAAGATAATTGCAGGGTTGATAAACAGGGCATTGCAGGGTCAAATAAAAGGGTCGTTGCAGGGCCAATAAAAAAAAGTCATTGCAGGTCTGACTCACATGTCATTGCAGGGTCGATTAATATGTCATTGCAGCGTCGATAAACGAGTTATTGTTGGGTCGACAAATAGGTCGTTGCAGGGTCGATAAAAAAAATGCATTGCAGGGTCGATAAACAGGACATTGCATAGTTGACTCACAGGTCATTGCAGGGTCGATAAACAAGTTATTGCTGGGTTGACAAATAGGTCGTTGCAGGGTTTGAAAAACATGCAATTGCATAGTCGATAAATAGGTCATTGCAGGGTCGGTAAAAAAAAAAAGGCCATTGCAGGGTCAATAAACGAGTTAATGTAGGGTCGACAAATAGGTCATTGCAGGGTTTTACAAACAGGTCATTGCATAGTCGATAAATAGGTCATTGCATGGTCGATAAAAAATAATGTCATTGCAGGGTCAATCAAAAGGGTCATTGCAGGGTCGATAAAAAAAAAGTTATTGCAGGTCTGACTCACAGGTTATTTCTGGGTCAATTAATAATTCATAGCAGGGTCGATGAGAAGGTTGTTACAGGGTCGATAAACAAGACATTGCAGGGTTGGTTAATAGGTCATTGCAGGGTTGATACACAGGTCATTGTAGGTTTGATACTCAGGTCATTGCAGGGTTGATACACAGGTCATTGCAGTGTCGATACACAGGTCATTGCAGGGTCGATAAACAGGCCATTGCATCGTCGATAGATATATCACTGTATGGTTGATAAATAGGTCAATGCATGGTCGATTAATAGGTCATTGCAGGGTCGATTAATCGGCTATTGCAGGGCTGACAAACAGGCCATTGCAATGACTTATTTATCGACCTTGCAATGACCTGTTTATCGACCCTGCAATGACCTGTTTTAAGCCCTGCAATGGCTTTTTCAATCGTGCAATATCATGTTTGTACGCCCTGCAATGACATGTCTGTCAACCCTGCAATGGCCTGTTTGTAAACCCTGTAATGACCTATTTATCGACCATGCATTGACCTGGTTATCGACCCTGCAATGCCCTTTTTAATCGACTTTGCAATGACATTTTTATCGACCCTGCAATGACCTGTTCATCGACCCTGCAATGACATATTAATCGAATCTGCAATGGCCTGTTAACGAACCCAGAAATGACCAATTAAGCGAACCTTCAATGGCATATTAATCGACCCTGCAATGACCTGTAGGTCAGCCCTGCAATAACCTATTTATTGACCCTGCAATGGCGATGGGGTTGGCATACTGGTCATTGCAGGGTCGATTAATTAGTCATTGCATGGTTGACTAACAGGTCATTGCATGGCCAATTTAAAAAAGGCCATTGCAGGGCTGCCTCATATGTCATTGCGGGGTCTATTAAAAGGTCATTGCAAGGTCGATAAATGAGTTTCTGCAGTGTCGACAAATTGGTCGTTGCAGGGTTTGACAAACAGGCCATGGCATGGTCGATAAAAAAAAAAGAGGTCATTGCAGGGTCGGTAAATAGGTCATTGCATTGTTGACTCTCAGGTCATTTCAGGGTTGACTCACATATCATTGCAAGGTTGACTCACAATTTCATTGCAGAGTCAATTAAAAGGTCATTGCAGGGTCGATGAGAAGGTAACTGCAGGGTCGATAAACAACTCATTGCAGGGTTGGTAAATATGTCGTTCCAGGAATGGTAAATAGGTCATTGCAGGGTTGATAAACAAGTTATTGCAGGGTCGATAAACAGGTCTCTGTGGGGTTAATAACTTGGGCATTGCAGGGTTGATGAGAAGGTCATTGCAGGGTCAATAAACAAGTAATTGCAGAGTCAGTGAATAGGTCATTGCATGGTTGACTCACAGGTCGTTGCAGGGTCGATAAAAAAAAGGTAATTGCAGGGCTGACTCACATGCCATTGCAGGGTCGATTCATAGGTCATTGCAGCGTCGATAAACGAGTTATTGTTGGGTTGACAAATAGGTCGTTGCAGGGTTTGACAAACAAGTTATTGCATGGTTGATAAATAGGTCTTTGCAGGGTCGATAAAAAAGGTCATTGCAGGGCTGACTCACATGTCATTGCAGGGTCGATTAATATGTCATTGCAGCGTCGATAAACTAGTTATTGTTGGGTTGACAAATAGGTCGTTGCAGGGTATGACAATTAAGCAATTGCATGGTTGACTCATAGGTCATTGCAGGGTCGATAAAATGAAAGTCATTGCAGGGTCGATAAACAGGTCATTGCAGTGTCGGTAAATAGGACATTGCATGGTTGACTCATAGGTCATAGCAGGGTCGATAAACGAGTTATTGCAGGGTCGACAAATAGGTCGTTGCAGGGTTAGACAAACAGGCCATTGTATATTCGATGAATAGGTCATAGCAGGGTCGGTAAAAAAAAGGGCCATTGCAGGGTCGATAAACAGGTCATTGCATGGTCAACTAATATGCCATTTCAGGGTCGATAAACGAGTTAATGCAGGGTCGACATACAGGTCATTGCAGGGTTTGACAAACAGGTCATTGCATAGTCGATAAATAGGTCATTGCATAGTCGATAAAAAAATAAGGTCATTGCAGGGTCAATTAAAATGGTCATTGCAGGGTCGATAAAAATAAGTCAGTGCAGGTATAACTCACAGGTAATTTCTGGGTCAATTAATAGGTCATTGCAGGGTCGATGAGAAGGTTATTGCAGGGTCGATAAACAAGACATTGCAAGGTTTGTAAATAGGTCATTGCAGGGTTGATACACAGGTCATTGTAGGTTGGACACTCAGGTCATTGTGGGGTCGATACAAAGGTCATTGCAGGGTCGATGAACAGGCCATTCCATCGTCGATTAATATATCACTGTATGGTTGATAAATAGGTCATTGCATAGTCGATAAAAAGGTCATTGCATGGTCGATAAAAATAAGATAATTGCAGGGTTGATAAACAGGGCATTGCAGGGTCAAATAAAAGGGTCGTTGCAGGGCCAATAAAAAAAAGTCATTGCAGGTCTGACTCACATGTCATTGCAGGGTCGATTATTATGTCATTGCAGCGTCGATAAACGAGTTATTGTTGGGTCGACAAATAGGTCGTTGCAGGGTCGATAAAAAAAAATGCATTGCAGGGTCGATAAACAGGACATTGCATAGTTGACTCACAGGTCATTGCAGGGTCGATAAACGAGTTATTGCTGGGTTGACAAATAGGTCGTTGCAGGGTTTGAAAAACATGCAATTGCATAGTCGATAAATAGGTCATTGCAGGGTCGGTAAAAAAAAAGGCCATTGCAGGGTCAATAAACGAGTTAATGTAGGGTCGACAAATAGGTCATTGCAGGGTTTTACAAACAGGTCATTGCATAGTCGATAAATAGGTCATTGCATGGTCGATAAAAAATAATGTCATTGCAGGGTCAATCAAAAGGGTCATTGCAGGGTCGATAAAAAAAGTTATTGCAGGTCTGACTCACAGGTTATTTCTGGGTCAATTAATAATTCATTGCAGGGTCGATGAGAAGGTTGTTACAGGGTCGATAAACAAGACATTGCAGGGTTGGTTAATAGGTCATTGCAGGGTTGATACACAGGTCATTGTAGGTTTGATACTCAGATCATTGCAGGGTTGATACACAGGTCATTGCAGTGTCGATACACAGGTCATTGCAGGGTCGATAAACAGGCCATTGCATCGTCGATAGATATATCACTGTATGGTTGATAAATAGGTCAATGCATGGTCGATTAATAGGTCATTGCAGGGTCGATATATAGGCTATTGCAGGGCTGACAAACAGGCCATTGCAATGACTTATTTATCGACCTTGCAATGACCTGTTTATCGACCCTGCAATGACCTGTTTTAAGCCCTGCAATGGCTTTTTCAATCGTGCAATATCATGTTTGTACGCCCTGCAATGACATGTCTGTCAACCCTGCAATGGCCTGTTTGTAAACCCTGCAATGACCTATTTATCGACCATGCATTGACCTGGTTATCGACCCTGCAATGCCCTTTTTAATCGACTTTGCAATGACCTTTTTATCGACCCTGCAATGACCTGTTCATCGACTTTGCAATGACATATTAATCGAATCTGCAATGGCCTGTTAACGAACCCAGAAATGACCAATTAAGCGAACCTTCAATGGCATATTAATCGACCCTGCAATGACCTGTAGGTCAGCCCTGCAATAACCTGTTTATTAACCCTGCAATGGCGATGGGGTTGACATACTGGTCATTGCAGGGTCGATTAATTAGTCATTGCATGGTTGACTAACAGGTCATTGCATGGCCAATTTAAAAAAGGCCATTGCAGGGCTGCCTCCTATGTCATTGCGGGGTCTATTAAAAGGTCATTGCAAGGTCGATAAATGAGTTTCTGCAGGGTCGACAAATAGGTCGTTGCAGGGTTTGACAAACAGGCCATGGCATGGTCGATAAAAAAAAGAGGTCGTTGCAGGGTCGGTCAATAGGTCATTGCATTGTTGACTCTCAGGTCATTTCAGGGTTGACTCACATATCATTGCAAGGTTGACTCACATTTCATTGCAGAGTCAATTAATAGGTCATTGCAGGGTCGATGAGAAGGTAACTGCAGGGTCGATAAACAACTCATTGCAGGGTTGGTAAATATGTCGTTCCAGGAATGGTTAATAGGTCATTGCAGGGTTGATAAACAAGTTATTGCAGGGTCGATAAACAGGTCTCTGTGGGGTCAATAACTTGGGCATTGCAGGGTTGATGAGAAGGTCATTGCAGGGTCAATAAACAAGTAATTGCAGAGTCAGTGAATAGGTCATTGCATGGTTGACTCACAGGTCGTTGCAGGGTCGATAAAAAAAGGTCATTGCAGGGCTGACTCACATGCCATTGCAGGGTCGATTCATAGGTCATTGCAGCGTCGATAAACGAGTTATTGTTGGGTTGACAAACAGGTCGTTGCAGGGTTTGACAAACAAGCAATTGCATGGTTGACTCATAGGTCATTGCAGGGTCGGTAAACGAGTTATTGCAGGGTCGACAAATAGGTCGTTGCAGGGTTAGACAAACAGGCCATTGCATATTCGATGAATAGGTCATAGCAGGGTCGGTAAAAAAAAGGGCCATTGCAGGGTCGATAAACAGGTCATTGCATGGTCAACTAATATGCCATTGCAGGGTCGATAAACGAGTAAATGCAGGGTCGACATACAGGTCATTGCAGGGTTTGACAAACAGGTCATTGCATAGTCGATAAATAGGTCATTGCATGGTCGATAAAAAAAATAAGGTCATTGCAGGGTCAATTAAAATGGTCATTGCAGGGTCGATAAAAAAAAGTCATTGCAGGTATGACTCACAGGTAATTTCTGGGTCAATAATTAGGTCATTGCAGGGTCGATGAGAAGGTTATTGCAGGGTCGATAAACAAGACATTGCAGGGTTGGTAAATAGGTCATTGCAGGGTTGATACACAGGTCATTGTAGGTTGGACACTCAGGTCATTGTGGGGTCGATACAAAGGTCATTGCAGGGTCGATGAACAGGCCATTGCATCGTCGATTTATATATCACTGTATGGTTGATAAATAGGTAATTGCATGGTCGATTAATAGGTCATTGCAGGGTCAATAATCAGGTCCATGCAGGGTCGATAAATAGACTATTGCAGGGCTGACAAACAGGCCATTGCAATGACCTATTTATCGACCTTGCAATGGCCTGTCTATCGACCCTGCAATGACCTGTTTTTAGCCCTGCAATTGCTTTTTCAATCGTGCAATAGCATGTTTGTACGCCCTGCAATAACCTGTCTGTCAACCCTGCAAAGACCTGTTTATCAACCATGCAATGACCTGTTTGTAAACCCTGCAATGACATATTTATCGACCATGCGTTGACCTGTTTATCGACTCTGCAATACCCTTTTTAAACGACCTTGCAATGGCCTATTTATCGACCCTGCAATGACCTATTAATCGACCATGCAATGACATATTAATCGAATATGCAATGGCCTGTTAACGAACCCGGAAATGACCAATTAATCGAACCTTCAATGGCATATTTATCGACCCTGCAATGACCTGTGAGTCAGCCCTGCAATAACCTATTTATTGACCCTGCAATGGCGATGGGGTTGACAAACTGGTCATTGCAGGGTCCATTAATAGGTCATTGCATGGTTGACAAACAGGTCATTGCATGGCTAATTTAAAAAAGGCCATTGCAGGGCTGCCTTATATGTCATTGCAGGGTCTATTAATAGGTCATTGCAAGGTCGATAAATGAGTTTCTGCAGTGTCGACAAATAGGTCGTTGCAGGGTTTGACAAACAGGCCATGGCATGGTCGATTTAAAAAAAAAGTTCATTGCAGGGTCGGTAAATAGGTCATTGCATTGTTGACTCACAGGTCATTTCATGGTTGACTCACATATCATTGCAGGGTTGACTCACATTTCATTGCAGAGTCAATTAATAGGTCATTGCAGGGTCGATGAGAAGGTAACTGCAGGGTCGATAAACAACTCATTGCAGGGTTGATAAACAGGTTATTGCAGGGTCGATAAACAGGTCTCTGTGGGGTCAATAACTTGGGCATTGCAGGGTCGATGAGAAGGTCATTGCAGGGTCAATAAACAAGTAATTGCAGAGTCAGTGAATAGGTCATTGCATGGTTTACTCACAGGTCGTTGCAGGGTCGATAAAAAAAAGTTCATTGCAGTACTGACTCACATGCCATTGCATATTCGATGAATAGGTCATAGCAGGGTCGATACACGAGTTATTGCTGGGTTGACAAATAGGTCGTTGCAGGGTTTGACATCATGCAATTGCATAGTCGATAAATAGGTCATTGCGGGGTTGGTAAAAAAATGTCATTGCAGGGTCAACTAATATGCCATTGCAGGGTCGATAAACGAGTTAATGCAGGGTCGACAAATAGGTCATTGAAGGGTTTGACAAACAGGTCATTGCATGGTCAACTAATATGCCATTGCAGGGTCGATAAACGAGTTAATGCAGGGTTTGACAAACAGGTCATTGCATAGTCGATAAATAGGTCATTGCATGGTCGATAAAAATAAGGTCATTGCAGGGTTGATAAACAGGGCGTTGCAGGGTCAATTAAAAGGGTCATTGCAGGAACGATAAAAAAAAGTCATTGCAGGTCTGACTCACAGGTAATTTCTGGGTCAATTAATAGGTCATTGCAGGGTCGATGAGAAGGTTATTGCAGGGTCGATAAACAAGACATTGCATGGTTGGTAAATAGGTCATTGCAGGGTTGATACACAGGTCATTGTAGGTTTGATGCTCAGGTTATTGCAGGGTCGATACACAGGTCATTGCAGGGTCGATAAACAGGCCATTGCATCGTCGATAAATATATCACTGTATGGTTGATAAATAGTTCATTGCATGGTCGATTAATAGGTCATTGCAGGGTCAATAATCAGGTCCATGCAGGGTTGATAAATAGGCTATTGCATGGCTGACAAACAGGCCATTGCAATGACCTATTTATCGACCTTGCAATGACCTGTTTATCGACCCTGCAATGGCCTGTTTGTCAGCCCTGCAATATGTCAGAATTGGCTGAAAAATATTTCCCTTGAAAATCAGTTTCGGTCGATCGTTGCCAAGCACCATTGTTACAAACACCTGCCACGAACTGCTCAGAAAGGTTCCTATTTTAAAACCTGTCGTTCACGTGAATAAATGACCACTAATGCTATCTAGAGTATGACATATCAACTCTTAAAATCATTTGCTTCTTTGCCGCCCTTGGAGCTTAGCAAAGAAGCACACCTATTAGCCATACGACATCTTGTCATCTTGTATTTGCAGAGACTGCTTTCTGTCTACCTGTCCGTTTTTATGCGTCTCAGCTTTGTTTAGGTCGTTTTATGAGGCGGCCTGGTGTCTGCTCGTTTCTGATTTGTGTCTTATGTGTCAAGCACAAAATAAAAATTTAATTTATAATTCTAAATTTGACCATTTATAAAGAGAAAAAAATATTAATTTTTTCGTTAATCAATTTAAGGCCATTGGATTTTTAGATAGTCAGAGGGCCAGCTTGAATGTTAAACTTTCTGCTGAGCAAGCGAGTCGGCAACCTGTCGTAACGGTAGATGCCACGCGATGGTGCTCGTGGCTCAAAACTTGTACTCAAAATATCGATACGAATTACCAATCGTTTAGTTTGACGTTGTTTTCGAGTAAACCTGTCTCTGCAAAAATCACAAAATTAAACTCCCTAACACTCGAAACGACGGTGACTCCATCTAGCAGAATCTGCTATCATAGTCGGTAAAGCAGTTATTACGACAGCTTTACTCGCTGTATGGTAGTACGATAAGGCTGTACACTCTATTTCGTTTTGAGGATAAGAACTAGGTTTGCGTAAACAAGGTTTTTTTCAAAATTGACATTCCATCGTATTGGCATGTGCATGGCATGACCTGCCATCAACATTTCAGACACTTGTCCTTCTAAAAGTGGATTGAGTGTGTAAAAGAAATTAAAATTTTTGTTTTTATTTTGAACCTTTCCACATCGCGAAAGCGATTCTTAGATGAAATCTTATTTAAATTGCAAACGCTTGCAATGCGCGGGGTATTTTATTATCATGAAAACTGTAACCGTTTTGGCATCAATTTCTAAGACGGTTACAGTCTTCATAATAATAAATTGATATTTCTTACATTTTTTCTTATATTTTTTTTGTAATTTTTATGACCCTGTTCTAAATTTGTTACCTACGCTTGCTCTCTGAATTCGCTCCATCAAACATACCCGCCAAACCATTTCACCAACAAAGATCCTGGTACCTCAAGACTGAAAGCAGCCCGTTGAATTCAGGCAAGTCGGGGTCACCAGCCGTCAATGCCATGCGCCTAGTATTTGTTCACATCTGTTTTTACGAGGCGAGGTGTGTGTGCACACGGTTCAGGTGTTCTCTCATAGAGGTACCACATGAGTCTCACGCCGCCGCCGCCGCCGCAGTCGAGGAGGTTGTGTCAACAACAGACATGTCCCGGATACGATCCAGTGCATATACTTCTAAAAGCATGGTCACCTTTTTTTCTGTGGACGCTACTTAGTGTTAGATTTTATTGGCGTGGTTAAAAAAGGGTTTTTCATATACAGGTGTAGCAGTTTTAAATAGGTTTGACGTGTTAAAAACACCGGTCCTCGTGATATCACCGTAGTTGAGCAGCACTGTGCTGGGCTAGGTATTGGATGGGTGACCATCATACACGATGACTAATTCTGTTCGGGAGAGAGGTTGCAGAGATGGAAGTTGGTACAGCAACTTTATTCACCGTGCTTATCAGCCTCTCGACTGCATGGATTTGTAAAGAAATACTGCTGTTCGCGTTGTACCGTTCTTCGGAAGGGACCTTAAGTCGGTGGTCCCCTTGAGTTCCACCGCTTTTCCCCTCCTCCCTTTTATATGAGATTAACTGAATCATTGTCACCCTCTCATTCACCAACGGCATTAGACCAGTGTCACAGGGCCCGCTGTCAAAACAGTGCGTCGTTAAACACCACAAATCAATCAGAATCAGGTGCTTGTTCAAACAAGCACCGAAAATGCAGTTCACTTATGTGTTGTAAGTTTCTTAAATGAATATCATTGTAACCTATAAATCTGATATGTCCCTCTGCAATTCCCGCGATATTCAACCTCGTTAATGAAAAAGTCTTTCCGTAAATTACGACATCGTACATCTGACCGAACTCGCCTCATGGCTACTTTGTCCCTTTAATGAAACCGTGCTTTTCAACGGCAATGATCTTTAATCATCGCTTCTAAAAAAAAAAACCTCAGTGGCAGTGCGTACCAAGAGTGATGCGTTCAGCATTGCGTGTCTGATTTTCGCTTTTTACGCGTGTGCAGTTTGTGTCTCTGCTGGGACCCGGATCTCGCAGCTCTTTCATTTATTGGTGTTTCGTTAGTCAGGCGAGTGATTAAGGACAACTTCGGTAGGCGGACTAAAATGTTTTAGATGTTTCACGCTCAAGGATGTGCGAATGGGAAGTGTTTTAGATTGCTCTGTGGTTTTCATTGCGTTTGCTAATCGCGCTCGGTGATTAAATTAGTTTTGAGAGAGGCTATCAATTTTGATAGTAATTATATAGTTCGAGCTCTAGTCGTAAAATAAAGGCGGGAATCTTTGTGGATGGGTCGCCAGGGATAGGTGATAAAATCATTTGGAAGACATCAACAGAATTCGTTGTCATGGTGATTTTTAATTCGACTCCGTCCCAATCCCCGTTGTGTTTTCAAAGCACAACCAATCAAACACGATTAAACCAAATTAATAAATTATAACAAAATAAATATCATTTTAAATATCTTATTTACAAAAAAGAAAATGCATTGAAACAATGCTAACAAATCTTCGAAATAGTTTTTTCTAATAAAAATTGTCATGCGAATCGTTTGAACAACGCCTTAGTCATTCACTTTAAAGATATTTTGAAAAGTTTTCTTTCCGTTTTAGATCGATCATCATCGATACAGCTACTTAAAAGTCATGGAAGTCGCAAAGCAACACTCGATGAAATATCATCGAAATAATCACAAGCATATTTCACAAATAAATTACACCCAATTGCACATTCGTTGTCCAGCAGCCTCGAAAATCTTCCACTAACACTAAACTCTCAGAGAGAACGTCCACAAAAGTAAACTAGAAATAGGAATCAAGTCTTTATCCTCAAAATCACCCTTACAGAGTCACGTCTTCGTAGTCAAATCCAACGGTGTCACCGACCTCTTCCTGCCCTCCTGCTCTAAATCACTCCCAGCCGCACTTTCAGAGTGTTCACTACCTTCCACCGCCTCATCAGCGGCTTCTTCCACTACATCAACGCCTCCCCTCACAGACAAGTCAATCGGCTGCTCTTGTACAGGTCCCAACGCTCTCTCCACTTCCTCTGTCGCCCTCTCCGACAAACACGACGATGACGACGACGACGACGATGGAGACGACATAGGCGCCGGAGGAACAGGAATCGTAGCATGCATGAAAGGCATGAGGAAATGGCGAGGTGGTTGATAGAACGGCGAGCCAAGAAACGGCATTGCCAAGCTAGGGGGGTGACTACCAGCTATCATGGAAGAGCGGGCAGCCCAAAACGCAGCCGCTTCATTGGGGTGCGGAAAGTTCGGAGGAATTCCCATCGGCTGTTGGGGCATCACCGTGATCCGTTTTGGCACGTGGTTGTTATTGGTTTCGATCGGCTTGTAGTGGGACCTCGATTGATGTACACCTTCCCAGGTTGGACTTTTGTTTTGGACTGGCTGTTGTGGTTGGTGGTGCTGCGATTGCTGTTGCTGTTCCTGTAGGAGGCAGTGAATCTTGAACCAGTTGGAGCGGCGACCGTAGCGAGAGCCAGACTTTGACATGCCCACCATGAGGCACTTGCGAAGGCGACACGCTTTGCAGGACGTGCGGTTCTTCTTGTTGATCACGCAGCACCCGTTGTTCTTGCACTCGGAGATCGAGCTCAGGTTGTTGTAGGTGCGTCCGAAGAACGACTGTAAAGAGGAAGAGCATGTACTCTGGGAATTTTCTTTACATTTGGGGTTGCGCCAATTTTTTAATGGACAACGGAAAAAAATGACTATAGCTTAATGACATTTTTTTTATTCAATTCTAACCGAAATTCGCTTGAGCTCTGTGTTCATATGTAAGGTAGCTTTAGATGTGTTACATACATTGGGATTCCCGCAATCCAAATCTTTGCCAATATGTCTTGATCATTACATCTGTCAATAAACGGATTGGCAATACAAAAACTGACTTAAATGTGACGGACACAATTCAAGAATAGGTTTTTTTTGGTCAAAAGCATTGACTTTCACGTATTGGTAAAGCATTTCACCATTTGAACCGGTGTCCAATTCCTAGGGGTTAGAATTCTTGTTTTCCTATGGTCCATGCATCCAGGGCCCAAGATTAGCGTACGGCGTTGAGCAGAGGTTGCAAGCTATGTTGTCAATGTTTAGAAGCTGATAAGACTATAGGTATTATCAGGGCTTTAGGTCATAGGGCTTTAGGGCTTTAGGGCCTAGGGCCTAGGGAGGTTACCTTGCATCCTTCGCACGTGAACGCGCCGAAGTGGAAGCCTGCTGCTGGCTCGCCGCACACGCGGCACAGCTGATTCATCTGCACAAGACAGTTGACGATTAAACGGCTGCAGGAAACTGGATGAAAATCATTTGAGTGACATGAAAAGTTTTACTTATAAACGTTTGCTAAGCACCAAGTCCAGAGGAAGATTTCATTCAGTTGTGACGAGTGCTAACAATAATTGTTTAATATGAGTCGTTGTCAATATTAAAAGTCATCGTGGTTTTGCGTCAACTTTATAATTGAATAGAAGTCGTCACATATTTGTGTGCTGTTCATAGAAGCTGTTTACTGGAAACGTATCAATCTAAGCTAATTCAAGGATATGAGCACTAGAAGGCAAAGTTTTGAAGTAAAATATACGAAAATTTTGCTACATTTCGGATATAATTTCTTTGCAATTTTTAACTTTTCTCCATATAGAAAAGACTACTTTGGATATCATGCTCATCTCTAATAAGGTACTTAGAAAATCAGACCACAAAGTGGGTATCCTTTGTCCCTATCATTCTACTTTAGCGTATGTCTATTGCTAGATTGCTACCCGTTTAAAAATAAAATTGAGAAAAAAGAAATTATTTACGTTTATGTGATAAAAAAAATTTTACTCAAGTAACAGTTATACTTTCTAGTCAAAATAAAAAACCAACCACCAAAAAAAATCTTCTATAACCTATACCGATCCATCTCTTATTGCCTGATCACCCATTGGTCCACCCCAACCCGCCCCACCACCGACGTCGAACTTACCACATCAGTCGACGCGGCGACGACAGGCGTCGGTCCCCCCCACCAACGTCCGCCAGCTAACGGGGAGCCGTCCATGGCAACGTCCAATCACGAGGCTCATACGTGCGCCGTCGCGACGTCGCATCGCTCTCTCTCTAACACTCTCACTTCCACGTCGACGTCGCGACGTTCAGCGTCTGCGCTCACCGACGCCAAGCTTGCGATTTTTTAAATGAGATGGAAAATTGTTTTTATTTTCTCAGTCGATCGCGATGGTTTCTTTGAGAGAGTTCAATGCATTTAAGAGACACGAATTTTACCGTGAACTTGAACGACTTGCTTCTTATTTCTTTCTTAGACTCAGCAGAATCAGTATTTTCAGATATTAATAGATTCTGGTATCAGGAGGCTAAGTCACTAAAAGATTAAATTGATGTTGGCATCAGGTGATTTCATCCAATTCGATTGATGCAGATTTGAGGAGGTAGATCTCCTTCAATTCAGTTTAGTCAACATATCAGTTGATCTGGGCGATTACCGAGGAAGATTTCTTCGTTCTTTCACACGCTGACCAAGAGCTAACTCGCAGCACCCTTTATTCGATTAAAAACATCAATATCTTGTACGAAGATGTATTTGATCAATAGTTTCCGCTAGATTTCGATAACAAAACATATCACAGAATCGTCAAAACTATAAAAAACCAAGTCTTTGACACAACTAACACAAGGGACGGCAATCACCTCCAAGAAGCGGACACGTGCTGTACGACGGCGTCATGACGGCTTGAAGTGCGACGACGGCGAACGCGTTGGTCGAGGAGTGCATGCGGTGTCTGACGGCAGTTGACTGGACCAGTCCGCAGCATCTTCAGCTCCGGGGCGAAGATGCGCTGCCGACGACGACCACGAAGACGGAGACGCCGACGCGAAACGCCGCTACGCGAGAGCGCCAGTTACCGATAGCTCGTGCCGCGGCGTGGATTCACTCGTTCACAGACGTCTTTAGACCAGTGTTACAGACACAGTGCGTCGTTAAACAGAACTAATCAAATCAACTTAGACTTCTCGTAAGGTGGCACTTACTAGAGGCTTTGCTGCGAGATAAATTAGAAACCAATTTTCAGTTTTAATGTCATAATGCAAAAAAAACCAAATGAAAGCTAACTGCCCAATGCTAAAGATTCTGTCCTAAAACAGCATTAAAACCAAAATGTTTATAAGCCCCGTAAGTTTACTTCTTTGAACGCCCTTTTTTTCCAAAATCCCGTTTTTTTTCGGTAGTTTTAACTCCTATCTACTGCCCTTTTTTCCCCTAAACGCGCTATACACAGGTAGCGGAAAGGGCTGGGGTGCCCTACAATTTCAGAGCAACTGAACGGCCTTTGCTGTGTGTGTTAAAAAAAATTAAAAAAAAATAAATGAGCCGTACGAACTAAAAGATTGTAAATAGCCTCGACTCTGTATTTTCGCCAAGAATTCAAGGCCCTTTACCAATGGGTCTTGGGTGTGTGTGTGGGTGGTTTGAGCCCTCAGGGCGATATTCAAGACGAGTTGATAGGTGCCTGTCATCTTCACGAGGAGACTTCCGTCTTGGAATGAGACAGAATGGAGTGTGGGTGGGTGTGGGCTTGGCATTTCTTGCTGCAGGTGTCAGTTGAGAGGTTGATGTTAGTTCCATGTGATTCGGTGGGACTTGCTAAGTGGTTAATTAGCCAAAAATGAATATTCTTTTGGGAGTTTTAGCTTCCATTGCGCAACGGGCAGTGAAGTATTAGGGTTCAAATTAGGAGGGAAGTGTACAGCCAATGTTATGTAATACCTTCTTATTTATTACTTGCTTGGAACTTAGCAACCTTAATGATATTTGACTAAAGTGTGTCTAGGTATTTGACCGGATACAACTATATATGTGGTGATACTTGATGATACCTTGTAATTAATGTACCTGCGTATTTCTGTCTGATTGACTGTATAGATTATAGAAAAATACATATCATTATACATTATCATAATGTACAAAACATTGTCAGGCGAATTAGGTTCAATGGTAGATTCAACTTTTGCTAGCCATGAAGATCCTGAGATCGCCTGACAGAGCTACTCAATTCTGCTATCTTATGTTACTACGGGTATATCATGGTCTAGCATAGGAGGTTCAATGGTAGATTCAACGTTTGGTAGCCATGGAGATGCTGAGATCGCCTGACAGAGCTTCTCAATTCTGCTATCTAATGTTACCACGGGTATATCATGGTCTAGCATAGGAGGTTCAATGGTAGATTCAACGTTTGGTAGCCATGGAGATGCTGAGATCGCCTGACAGAGCTTCTCAATTCTGCTATCTTATGTTACCACGGGTATATCATGGCCTAGCATAGGAGGTTCAATGGTAGATTCAACGTTTGGTAGCCATGGAGATGCTGAGACCGCCTGACAGAGCTTCTCAATTCTGCTATCTTAATTACTACGGGTATATCATGGCCTAGCATAGGAGGTTCAATGGTAGATTCAACTTTTGGTAGCCATGGAGATGATGAGATCGCCTGACAGAGCTTCTCAATTCTGCTATCTTATGTTACCACGGGTATATCATGGCCTAGCATAGGAGGTTCAATGGTAGATTCAACGTTTGGTAGCCGTGGAGATGCTGAGTTCACCTGTCAGACCTTCTCAATTCTGCTATCTTATGTAACCACGGGTTCAGTATTTTAAAAGTGATCCAAATTTCCACAATCACTTTTAGAGAAACCCGGCAAGCAAGAACGTCTAGACAAAAAACCATTTGAGAAACTCGCGATTTCTTAATACGGGCCAAATAACTAAAGACTGTATTCAGAGTCTTTATCAATCAGTAATCGATAAAACCACTTTCCTTCAAGACCAACACCGATAATTTCAATTGAGTTTTTTACAATCTCCATACCCGCATAACGTGATAGACCGACCGTATCGCAGAACAGATAGGCTTCATTTTGCAGGTAAAGCTTGCATTGCCTCACAGCCCGTCCCGTGCACAAGCCAGTGGTGCACGCTAGGGTCCAAGTGGTGCTGGTCCTGGAAAAGTCATTTTCCACTTTTCCATGGTTTTCTTTTTTTTCTATTGAAGGTACCGAGCGGTTTGACGTGTTGGCAACGTAGGTTCTCGTGAAATCACCCAAGTTAAGCAACACTGCGCTTGATCAGGTTTTGGATTGGGAACCATCATACTCAAAACCAGGTCTGTTCGGGAGAGAGGTTAGAGGGATGACAGTTAGTACAGTTCAACTGCATTCGCCTTTTGTATTATCAATCTCTTGATAGTAGAGATTTGTAGATAAACCTTTTGGTATGTACGTTAAGTCAGTTTTTCTATATTTTTTTTACAGTTTCTCCATTGCAAAACGCCATCTTTACTTACGGTTCCCATCCTAAAAACTGTCTACCGTCGATATTTAAAATCGCACACGTCTCCACCACTGCTCAGTCCATCCCGTCGAATCATTCCACCTGCCACTAGCAGAGTGACGCAACCCTCTCACGCGACCCACGACCCCAGTGACCCCAACCTGACCCCCATGTCCCTCGACATTGGTCACAGCCAACGGGCCGCGCTTTGACTCAAACAATTGCCAGGCGATAATTACCAGGCGCAGCCAATCACCACGATCGCAACAGCGAGACGACACGGCGCACAAGATACGTGATATTTTTCGAAATTAAATTAGCAGTAATTTTATTAGTTTGAGTGCGCGGGAAAGTCGCCTGCAGTGAAAGCGATGCGTGTTTTTTCTGATGTGTGTGTGTATGCGTTTTTTTGTTTTGGTTTTTACTAATTAGTGGCTTGTGTTATTTCGTCAAAATGTGAAGTTTCTTGGAAATGTCGCATGTTTAGCCATATTCACCCTTGTTGGCTGTGGGGGCGTCTTCACTGAACTTAAGACTGGTTTTGCGTGGCATTTAATAAGCCCCTTGGAAAAGTTGGAGTGTTCTGAGAGTGTTTCTCTCTTGCAGTCGCTTATTATTTGGCTCTTGTCCGTTACTCAGTCGTTTTTATTGCGTTTCTGCGTTCAGATATTCCCGATTGCAATCTTAATGGCACTGTTCTTTGGGAAAATCGCTATTTGTGACAGGAAAACGAGGTCCTGCATCGCAATTTTACATCCTTGTTATTGAGTATTTAAAATATTTAATGAGTTTAAAAGTTCAAAGGCTCTTTAGTTTTTCCTCGCTGTCTCTTCGAAAAGAAAAACAAAATGTCACTTTTCCTGTCTGGTTACGTTTACTTAACCTCTACAAACTTAATAGTTTAGGCTTGTTAAAAGATAATTCGTTAAACAATTTCTTTATGTCTATTTCTTCTCAATATTTTCTTGTTCAACGTCCCCCAGAAATTGTTGACTAGGGTTTATTTAATTCGACAAACGCCGGCAACGGATCTGCGCGGATGGCTCAGGTTTTATTACCTCTGACAACGGTACTCAAGTCGCCACCTATGTAAAACACTGGAACTAGGTGCTAAGAAATCTCAAGGTAGTTGCGCTTGATTCACTACAGAGGGCAGGTGTAGCGTCGTTGAAACCCGGCACCACCACGGTTGTATGTGGCTCCTCCACGATGGACGTAATTTGATAACATTGCTAAGAGTTCTTTAATAATTATGCATGGAAATTGCATCTGTGTATCTTTCGGTTGCTTCAATAAGTTCTGAAATGTTATTCCCGGTCTAAAAATGTCTTTACATTTAAGTTTTGATTTATTTTTTAGCCTTGGAATAATGTTCAAATCCTAAAATTATCACAAAAAATCTTCATTATTGATAATTTCCTCAAATAAGCCGTGAGTAACAAAAATTATTCGAAATGGCTCCTTTACTTAGCATTCAAAACCCTTTTTAAATAGTTTTTGTTAAAACTAGTGCTAAGGATAAATATAATAATAATAATAATAATAATTGTTTATTAATCACAATTGGCCGCTTTTGGCATGAGACATGTCGATATATATATATATACAATAAATCAAGTAGACATGAGTCTAAATACCATCAAATGAGCCGTGAGTAATTTTCATTTATTTATTTAAATAGACAGCAATCTGGTAATTATTTTCTCATTAGTTAATTTTATGGATTTTTCAGGTTATGTACAAATCCAATTCGTTCAAGTTTTTTTTTTTATTCTTGATCTAAGCTAACCATTTAAAAAGATGTGATAAACGCTTTATTTAACCTAAATTTGCCTAAAGACTTTATAAAAACGAACATAACCTTAAAAATATACGAATTCTTAAATCTATCATTTTTTCCTAACAGGTTTTTAGGTGAATTCAATTTTAAAATGGAAATAATGCTTTGTAAATGATAGGAATAAAAGGCAAATACATTTTTTTTTCAAACACGTTCAATTCCCATTAATCAATGCACATCACACCGACATAACTTCGTCATATCACGCGAATACAGAAATCAAACTTATCATTAAATTCAATTAAAACAAAACACAAGCAGAACAAAACGCTTCTAAAACCACAGCCAGCACGAAACCCAAGAAACGAATACGAAAACAAAACAAACTGCACGTAATTGTAAACGTCAAGTGTTGTGCATTGTGCATTGCGAGTGCACAAGTGCATTGATGACTGCATGCACTCGGCACAGAACAATTGGTGCATTATCGAACGGTTTGCCTAGCTTCATTCTTCAAACAATTGTCGAACGTGTCGTCTGCAAGTTGCAGCCACTAGTTTTATTGTTTGGCGCTTTAAAGATTTAGTGCACCACATTTCTATTGTTTCCTACCCACCTACGGAAGCTCTTACCTCGAGCAGAGATCGTTAAATTGCGGTTATTGTATATCATAAAGACTTCTAGAGCGATTGCATTAGAGCATTATTGTTATTTTTCATTTGATGTGAGCTGCAAACACTTGTTCTTGTGAGAGAACGGAAGTTAAGTAACACTGTGATGAGTCAGGTGATGGATGGGTGGCCACCGATTGGTTTAATGTGTTGAAAAAATCGGTTCTCGTGAGATCTTGGAAGTTAAGCAACACTGCTATGAGTCAGGTATTGGATGGGTGACCACTCAATGTGTTGCAAGGAGGCTGGAACCTCGCTCTTCTGTTTTGCTGCCCGCTAAGGAGGGGATATTCCTTACTAAATTTTCGTGACAGGGTTAATCACATGTGGTGACTTCTTGCGCTACTAGTGCCTCTTGCACAAGTAGCCACCAATCGAACTAAACATGATTTTTAGAAGGCTGTGTTTTTTTAATCGAAGTCGGATTGTTTTTTCGTTTGCATGTCCAGAACTGTCATCGTAAGCATCCTCTTATAAGTTAAAGAAATTAATTGCTATCAAAACTGAATTAAGACCAGTTCTTTCATAAAAGCACTAGCTTTCAGGTAACTTAATTAGCTGAAATCGATTGCTATGACAGATAGATCAATTCTGAAAGGTAAAATTACTCGGGGATGTGCTGTTTGAAGATGTACGACTGGTGTTGATAGTGAAATTGCATTGTTCATATTCTGAAGGTAAATTACATTTTTAAATATTAATTCAGTTAATTTAAAAATATTTTCCATGCCAATTATTTTTTAAACTGTGGTTTCAGATCCCAGACAAGTTCTGCTTGTAGCTAAAAGAAATGCCTGTCAAATGACAAATTCAGAGCAAATTTTCGAACGACAATATTAACCACTGTTCAAAGATCCGTAAACGATCGATGCTGGACAACTCTGATTTTTACTAAACAAATAACTACATCCTTACCCATTCTGTGTATTATTTTGAAATAGATAAAATGCGCTTCGATATACTCTGGTACCATTATCTAAAAAGGACTTTGATTCTTTGTCACCTTGCTTCTTCCTTCGCCTAGATCGGTGTAGCAAATTGCAAATAGCTTAATGTGAAATTGACTTTATCAGAATATTAACGACACCTTTGTGAGTTGCTAAAGTAGTTTTAATGTCTAGTTATTGGGGGAAAATCAATTTATTAAACAATTGACAGCTATCCAAATATATGGTTGACCATTAAGTTCTAGCTTACTGATCTAAATTAAAAAATACAATTTCTTATTAATAATATTTATGATTATGATATGAAAATATTTATGATTATGGTTATGGTAATTATGATTATGGTAATTGTTATGTAAATGGTTGTGCAAGATGCAAATTGATGCAAGCACGGGACTAGTGATTACATAAATTGGATAATTGATATTCGTTTTGCGGTATAATATGCGATTCAGTAAGCGATATCTTGCCATGAATAATTAAATAATAAATCAAATTTAAATTCTCATGTCGTTTAAAATACCTACATAATTATTTAGTACTTTTGATGAGTGGAGTAAATATGCCATAAATAGCTAAAAATGTTTGTGAAGTAGTCATTACTTCTTTTACATACCAATATTTAATCCGATTATATTGGATTTGAGGAAAGCAAAACAGGAGAACGAGGCCCCAGCTTCCTTGGTGTGTTGGTAACACCGGTTCTCGTTAGATCACTGAAGTTAAGCAACACTGCGCTGGGTCAGGTATTGGATGGGTGACCATCATACACATGACCAGATCTGTTCGGGAGAGAGGTTGGAGGGATGAAAGTTAAGCAACACTGCGCTGAGTCAGGTATTGAATGGGTGACCATCAAACACATGACCAGCTCTGTTCGGGAGAGAGGTTGGAGGGATGAAAGTTAAGCAACACTGCGCTGAGTCAGGTATTGAATGGGTGACCATCAAACACATGACCAGCTCTGTTCGGGAGAGAGGTTGGAGGGATGAAAGTTAAGCAACACTGCGCTGGGTCGGGTATTGGATGGGTGACCATCATACACATGACCAGTTCTGTTCGGGAGAGACGTTGGAGGGATGAAAGTTAAGCAACACTGCGCTGAGTCAGGTATTGGATGGGTGACCATCATACACATGACCAGTTCTGTTCGGGAGAGAGGTTGGTGGATGAAAGTTTGTACAGCAACTTTACTCGCCTTGCTTATCAACCTCTCGACAGCATGGATTTGTGAAGGAATCCTGTTGTTTGAGTTGTACCGTCTTTCGGAAGGGACGTTAAGCCGGTGGTCCCCTTGGTGCTATCGGGTTTCCTCTTCTCCCTTCTGGACTAGATTGGATTCATCACCATATTCATCGTCATCCAATAAATTGAAAAGAAAAATGAAATTTGGTTGTCTACCACCTAACAACGATGAGTAAGCAAGGAGGAGAATATGTCTCTTATGAATTATTGTAAGGGATTGCAAAATGTCGCCTGAACTGAAGATTCTTTCACTTATAGCACCGATCATACTTCATTAATAACTTTATCAGGGACATTATGTGTGTTTTAATTTCACATAGTTTCTATAACATTTATAATGATTAATGTATAAGTATAATTTTAATTGAATGACTGTCTGTATATTGTTTATAATATGACGATATGATGATATGATTTGCATATGATGCAAATGGACAATAAATATTATTGGCCACTGACCACTGCTGGAGCAAAGAATCGACACTACGCTTTAAACCCAGAAAGTTATCTTAGCTGATTTAGTATTCTATTTTCCAAAAAAATATTAAGGTTGCGAATTTAAAGCTGGTTTGCTACCCCCTCCTACTAAACCTTCAGAGAAAAATTAGCATAAAAATTGTACCTTTCAAATATGCATTTTCAACAACGACAACAAAAAAACTAAACATGCTTAAAAAAAAAATGGAACAGTGTTAGCTGAATTTTAATAATTTTAATTATTGACATTGATTTTCAGTAAGATATGGTGAAGATAAAATGCATCAGTCAAGTTTTCACACTTCATAAATTAACTGCTGATGTTACGCTGACAAAGCTACTTGTCTTTGTATTTATACAATAATGATTGCATCGCTTAAAAATGAACCCTTACACATGACACAAATTAGTCACTGTTGCTTATTACTTCACTTGATTCTAGGTGATTTTCTAAAAGCATCTCGTTGCTCTTCAAATTGAAATCTACCGATTTATTAATGTGACTTTTCCACTGAAATTAAGCGAATTACAAACCATTAATATCGAACAAACAGCAAAGCTAAACCAATGAACTGAAATACATATTTAATTTCGTGAGTCACTTATTTACCATGGAACAGATTTGTTACATTCTCGTGCCATCACTTCTATTCAGAAAATAATCCAACTGGAATCTCCTTTAAACGTACCAAAAATCAACAAAAAATCAAAACTCAATAAAACCTTGAATTCAAAATACTTCATAGCTCCGTCCTCGAACCCCACGCCACATACTTTTTCAGAATAAATCCCAAAAATAAAGTGTTATTAATTAGAAAAGTCAATTTCAAAACCATCAAGACTCTGACTCATTTTTTGCCAAACCAAACTCACCACAAGCAAACTGCAACCAAATTCAAACAAAGGGCTTTCAGACAGAGGCTCTAATAGAACAAAGATCTTGATTTAAAAAAACAGGTATAAAAATAAAGGCAAACTCTGGACATATAAATAAATCTAATTTTTTTCGAAAACCTCGATCTGTTTTTTCAAATTTATGTCTGATTGTTCTGCCATTGCTAGAATTTCACAATAAAATAGAGCGAATTAAAAAAAATGGAACACATCTAATTTTATATTTAATTTCTCTACATGACAGGAGTGTTTGCGACAGACAAAACGAGTCCATTATAAAAGTTAGAAATAATCTGCAATGAGAGTCATCAAACGTCCTTGACAAGGCTAAAATTCTTGTTTCTTCCACTTTTCTTCTCGATGTGTTTTTTCGAAGTGGCTCGCTATCCCAGGACGGAGACGCAGTGAAGTTTGCCAGTGTGGCCATAAAGAGAGCAACTCCATGACAGTTTCAATACAATACTGTCGACGGATAGCTCTCTTGATAGTCCACACTGCTTTCCGGCGACCGACGTCTGGCGTCCCGACGCTGTCCCTGCACTGGCGTCCCGACGCTGTCCCCACACTGGCGTCCCGACGTTGTCCCCGCACTGGCGTCCCAACGCTGTCCCCGCACTGGCGTCCCTACGCTGTCCCCGCACTGGCGTCCCTACGGCGTCGCTTTGCTCGGTGTGGCTTGTCAGCAGCAAGCGGCCTTTGACTCAGCGAACCTGCTCATGTGGAAAACAGTATTTCAGTAACAATAGGGAATAAAAGTTAAAATTTGAAGTAAATTCATAGAAATCCCCTCTGATGCTTTTGCGCCAAAATCTGCATTCTCTCTTTAGCTGCAAGGTTAACTTTTCAAGATGTTTACGTCTACAATCATTGTAATCACTATTATTTTATCTAAAATTTTAAAATTTTGAGTTTGCTATTTTAAGACTACCGTTGACAGCGTAAGTGACAGCCATAATTAATCGCCTCAACTTGAAGATTGAAGACAAATACTTTTTTTGATTATGCTATTCTAATATTATTCGTGTGACGGCTTAAATGAAATCCCCCATCCCCATTTTGCGTGTTAAAAACACCGGTTCTCATGATTTCACCGAAGTTAAGCAACACTGCGCTGAGTCAGGTATTGGATGGGTGACCATCATACACATGACCAGTTCTGTTCGGGAGAGAGGTTGGAGGGATGAAAGTTAGTACAGCAACTTCATTCCCCATGCTTATCAATTTCTCGATATCATGAATATGTGAAGAAATCCCGTTATTCGCGGTGTATCGTCCTTCGGAAGAGACGCTATGTCGGTGATCCTATTGGTGCTCTTCGACAGGAGTAGCCTACGTGCCGGCACCAGTTATACTAACTTCTAGGCTAAGTTAAGTCACGGGACCCCTAACAAAAACAACGTCTCGTTAATAACAAATCAATCAATTTTAGTAGAGGCAAATAAGAATTTAGCTAGAAACTTAAAAAACATGCTTTGGTATGAAATAAAAGTTCGTAAAGCAAGTCTACTTTATTTTTCTCTGCTTGCTGATTGATTAAAATCAGTTCCCATATTCTGACAGTTTAAAAAATTATATCACTCATGTGCCAAACGCTAAGACGCTAATGGTCTATTTACCCACAAAGACAGAGATTCTTCACCGAGATGTCTCGCTCCCACAGCGCGAAGACATGACAACCAAATCCAGTGACAAAAAGAAAACTACCATGCGTAAGACAGTAGCAGCTTTCTCACGCGTATCCGTGCGAGTCCTGCTCTGTTTAGCGTTCAACTTAACGCAGATTTTCAGTTACGCGCGTGATATTTCTTTGAATGCTAAGTTTTGTTGCTTGCCGGCCGGCTAGCGACCAAGTTCCCACGAAACGGTTTCGTTTCTCCGAGAAAATTCCAGAGGATTTTAAGAAGCTGCGGGGAAAAAATTTGCATCAACTGTCTAACAAATCTTAAGTGTTCACAAACTCGTCAAAGCTAGCAACGATTGGATTTGACGAACATTCTTATCAAAATTGTTAAAATTAAATATCATAATAATTGAACGAATCGATTAAATTGCAGCATCATTCAAAGTTGAATCGAAAGCTCCTCCATGCAGTCCAAGCAGCTTTTAGATAAAGCCAATTTTATATTATTAATTTCAATTTTACTAAATTGATGCGTCAAATCGGGCAAAATCAATTTTGCTGCAAATTCTCAGTTAAGACACCCCCCGTAAAAAATTTGTATTTATTTTATTTTAATTTCGCTGTATTAATTCGAAAGAAATGGCACTAACAAGAAAAATCATTATATAAATACAGTAAATCACACAACCAATTCTATAAAATCTGAAATGAATTTAAAATTGTTGCAAAGGGCAAAGTACTGGGCACTACTAGGTCATCATTAGTGGCAAAGGCACTAGGCATTAAGGGGGTATTAATAATAAAATAATTCAAAAAAATATTGCTGAAAATACAAACCGATAAAACGAGAGAAAATTATCATCAACCAACCAAGCGCAATTGACTTTCAAAAAAGAGTTTACCCAGTGGTTGATCACAACGCCACCAGCCGAGGGTCGTACTTTAGCCTTATCATGCTCATGTTTTGCTGTCGACGTTATCATATAGCCAGTGACATTGTTACGTTACACGGGGTCCCATCGGCAAGCACGTAGGTGAATGTCAGGTGGTACCACAATAGCAGTAGAGAGCAAGCGTGTGGCAGAGAGTGGCTTCTTTAAGCTTCTCGAGAGGTTATGAAGCGGCCATGTCTGATAAATGAATCGATGATAGTTAATTTGGTAGCCGCATGCTAGGGTGGTTCCACACTAGCCAAAGAGAGCTATCGTATGGAAGGGAGTGTTTTTTTTTTTGATTCTGGAACAGTTATTGTGAAACGGTGGAATTTTTATGATATTAAAGCGCTAATGTTGAACTGTCTTCGCGAAAAATTGCAGCCAAATGACTACTTTACCGACAAAAATTGGGAATGCTACTAAATAAAGTCACCTTCGTTTTGAGTGTTTAGATATTTCTTTTCATTGTTACTTGTAGATTACTCGAATTTCAGACTGGTTTACGCTCAATTAATCTTTTATGAATGCTAACCTCAACGATGGAAAAACAAGCGGCAATATTTTGAGTCGTAATCATTTAATTGTAAACGTTTGGTAAAAAGGACGGCCATCGGTTGGCATATACCGTTACCACGAGTTGCCGGCACGTTTGCTCGGCAGAAAGTTTAACATCAACGCTGGCCCTCTAACTTGACCTATACATTTAATGGTACCACCTTTCTTTAGACTTACGGAAACACTTTTTAATGTACGGTGTCTTATCTGAATATTATTACACCGCGTGCTTAAGTAGCAGTGAGAATCAAAAAAACATGTATATCAGAAACAAAAATTACCGAGTTATGATTAAAGTTCATTGACTTCGCAGTCCATCAACCCCAATGGAATGCCAACTTTGTACGATTAACATTTCGAATAATAACGATATCATTGTAACAATAGTGTAGATTCAGCAAATCTTGACATTGATTTGCTGACCAAAATTGACAACCGTCTGCACTGACATGAAATAAGTCACTCTCCGCCTACGATGACTCTCTCCCTGTGCACCTTAGCTCGTGGCCTTCCACTGCACTTAGCACTCGATGATACCCTCTTAGCACTGGCAGTCTCTCAAAATTAGCATCTTACTTTAATTACTTCTTGAGATGAGCTGGACCACGAGAATGCAGTGTGCCTTGCTGAGAAAATACACTAGCGCTGCGGCTAATGCCCTAGAGGTCATAATGTGTCGTAGAGTTTTGAATCACGCATTCACATTATTTACGAATGCTTTAACACATTTTCTGCTATGCTTAGTTCTAGATTTACTGAATTCTTTAACTCTGAGTCAGCTCACAGAATCATCTGAATTGCACTGCGTTTGAGAACAAAATATCACTATGATCATATTTTAACTCTCATTTAACTAGAGCTAAGAGAATTATAATCACGGACTAAATTAAAATTCAAAGTAGATACCTATTGGTTAAAGCGGTGACATGAACTCGAGGTTTTCATTGTTTTCATACAGAATTTGGTTTTGATTTGGTATTATTTAATAGTTTTCTGTTTAGCTAGTTCATATTTACCAACATTTCAGCCATTTTATTATAAAGAACACTAATTCCCTCTCAGAAATTGATGTCCAAACGGGGACACATGATTTTTGAGACGATTTTAGTCTATTTGATGAGAATGACGGATCTCCAAGGAGTAGAACCATGAGACTGTGAATACTCACAGTCACTCTAATTTTAATGGCCATTAACATTTACAGAAGGACCATCTGCTTGTGGTCTGTACATCTAAATGTTTTAAACAGGAATACCGGTGTTTGCGTTTTCATTTAGTCCTACCATTTCGTCCCTCAGGTCGTTTTTCAAACGTTCACAATTCAATTATCGATCAATGTAATTTAATTATCAATAGAACAAAACGAACTCTTTGAAACCGAAAAAAAAATCCCCAGCTGTTTATCTAATTATCTCACAGTACCCAGTCGCTACCGAATGTCAACACAGACAAAATATTTTTAAACGGTCTTTTAGTGACGCTTGAAATTAGCCGTTATACTGTCTCATTTTCAACGTATATTTACTTAGCACCTATGCTGTATACAGGTGTTGTATGGGCGCCGTCGCGTATAGCTCACCGACTGGCTTTTAATCAAACAAAAACCATTTTCATGATAGTTTCATGTTTGTTTTTCAGAAAACGCCCGATAGTCTAAAGTGTAAGAAAAATGGTATAAAAATGATTATGATTGGTATGGTATTATTTCCGAACGGTTTGCACCCGCTAGATAGTTTTGTGTGCCAACATCCTGTCGTTATCTTGTGACAAGGATTAGAATTAACTTCTTAAACGACTGATAACAGAGTTTATATATTACAATAAAAAGTTCTATCTTTGCCGCTTCGAATGTGTGCAAATAACAGGTGTAAACATGTGAGACATGGTGTTTGATCTGCAGGTGAAACAAGTCAAGAGACGTTTTGGTAAATCAAGAACAATTTCAATGCGTGTGAGGTATTTTATTATTAGAAACTCTAGTACCGTCGCAAAAAGTGGTGCCCAAACGGGGACTCGAACCCCGATCTCAACATACCGCGAGTATAAAATACCCCGCGTATTGCAAGCGTTTGCAATTTAAATAAGATTTCACAACATTTCAATCGCTCTAACACAATTTAAGCTTACTCTAGTTTCTCAATTTTGTCATACATTTCAAGTATTTTAAATATTTTTTAGAAAAGTACGCGCATTCAATACATCAGTGCCAAAGAGTCGCTCTTCAAAACAGTACTTAGCGTTACGCCACGATGAAATCGGTTAGTTTCTTAACCTAGTTATTTATTATTTTGATCATTTATTAGCCACTGAATTGAAAATCTCGCTAGCATATTTAATACTTTGACCAAAATCAACTCACCAACGACCCAGAAGCCATCGATGACCGACAAGCTCACAAAATCGAAGAACTTGAAAATTTCGACTCAAATTTAAACCCAAAGAAGAGAAATAACAAAAAAAAAACGCGATTTCTCAATGAAACCATTAAAAATCTAACTTTCCCTGCAAATATCACTAAATATTCTTAATCCACTACAAAACAAAGATTCTAAAAACACTTTAACTCCACGAAGTCCACATCAACCATTGCTATCAACCAAAAACACGGCCAACCCTAAACACCAAGAAAGCAAAACTGCACTTACCTCCAGATCACGGATCGCCAAACGTAGACGACAGGTGCCTTCGAGTTGGAGACTTCTCTAGCAATGCACGACAAACACTTGCTTGCTCGCGTTTAAATACTCTCTGACGTCACAACGCCGGTAAGGCACCTTATCAGTACCCCTCTTGTCCCCTATGAGTACACCTTTCCAGCGATGCTAGCTACCTGTAGGAACGGGAGCAGAGAACGAGGATCCCAGGTGTTGAACTAGAGGGGAGGTGGCGGGCCTGCTCGTAAATTTCGTTGTTTATTTGACAGTGTCTTGGGACATTGGTTCTTAAGATTGTCGGCTTAGATGGTAGGTAACTTGGAAAGGTTTTTTGGTGCATTGTGATTTGCGTGTCGTCGTTAGTTGTTGAAATGTCTTTTAACATTGGTTTTCAGTGTTTTTTGAGCCAGGTTAAACGTTGCGTGATTATAAATTGGGATCATTGATTGGGATGGCGTGATATTTAATTATCTGTCTAATGATTGTTAATTGATGGTATTTATTTTTGTTAAGCAATTTTGTAATTATTTTTCTTGGATAAACGGTCGAGAAGAAATAAAAATTACGAATGGAATCGTAGGCATGGTGTCATACCCATAAACAACAAGAACAAAAAAAATTACCTAAGTAATAAAATGACAATATTACCTGATGCTGACTCAGAAAATCGTGACGGATAAAATATTTGAATTGCAGTCTCGCCAATCCGTTCATCACAGATAATTGAGGAGACTGTACCATCGCTATTTTCTTGCTAATTTCTTTAAATATCGACTATGTTAAAAAAAGAAAACAATCAAAATCACATATCTTCACTTGCATGTTGTAGACAAGCATAAAAGTCTACAAACATTATTTTACATTTGCATCATGTTCACCCAAATCTTCATTGGCAATGCCTAGAGTCAAACAAGTACAGGGTGTCGTCATTTACGAACGATATCAGGCTCTTCGAGTGGACGATGGCGTTAACCGTTGGACATTACCACTCGTTAATTGCTTCTAATCATAGTGCGCTTAATTCTCTGTCCTTGCGTAAACAAGGGTCTCTAATCGCCCCACCGTCTTCAGAAGTTGAGAGAACTGACTTGAAATTTGAGTGAAAACGGACAGAATTTAGGAAAGGCTGGCGCCAGGCTCGCTTGAATGGCACAGTTAGTTATTTTGTAGAATGAACTTAAAAATAATGACAAGGCAGTGGATTCATACGCAAAATTTTGTGCTTTACACACCATTTTTTAATTTTTGTCCGGGCCAAAAAAGTGTTTAGTGACTTGAGATGTGATTTGTAAGCAAAAATAGTGAAATAATTGTTCAAATGTATGACTCATCTTATTCTTTAACCTATCGACTAAAAATTTCAAATAAAATTGGTCAAATTCATATTTTAACATTTCATAAGTAGGTACTAACGCCATAAAAAAATGACACCACCGGATCGCTATTCTGTAACTTCTCTTTTGACGAGATGAGAAAAGAACGCCACTTTTTGCGAAAAAAATTACAAAATCTCCCAACCAAACACCTGAGACGCAAAAATCTGCACCCTCATCCCTAAATGACATACAAGACGTCAAAGAACCAAGACATCTCCATCGTAACCTCTTCTTATAGACTGTAGGCGTCGAGGAGAGTCAATGTCACCGGTTTCCAGTCAAAAATGCTCTTTCAATGACATCTAGGTGTCAAAAAAAAATATCCCATTAAATATTGATCTCCCAGACCAACCACTCTCAGACCAAGCAGTCAGCGATCCTCTGTAATGAATACACGCATGCTCATTCTTGTGTTTACTTTACAGTTCATGTTAAAACGTGATCGAAACATTAGCGTTCGGTACAGAACGGAATTTCTCGAGTCATTTCTAAGTGATTTGTTTCTTAGCCTTAACACGACAGGCTATCGAAGGATATGAGAGACCTGCGTCGATAAAATCATGTCTTCGGGGTACGATTGCAGGGTGTTCGTGCGGGGTCGGGTTCGATTCTCGATTTCTGTTGTAAGCATGTTGTCGGTGAGTCTCCGGTTCGAACCAGACGTCCAAGAATATTATTACAAACCGACTATTTTAAGTGTTCTAGAGCTAGTTACTGCCAATTATTATTATTTGTGGTGTTTAACGACGCACTGTTAGGACATCTGAGCATGCGGCACTGGTCCAATGGCGTCGGTGAATGAGTGGATGATGATAAACCTAACGTAGCCTAGAAGGGAGGAGGGGAAACCCGGTGTAGGCATGTAGCCTACTCCTGTCGAAGAGCACCAAGTGGACCACCGGCTTAACGTCCCTTCCGAAGGACGGTACAACGCGAACACCAGGATTCCTCCACAAATCCATGCTGTCGAGAGGTTTATAAGCAAGGCGAATGAAGTTACTGTACTAACTTTCATCGCTCTAACCTCTCTCCCGAACAAAACTGGTCATGTGAATGATGGTCACCCATCCAATACCTGACTCAGCGCAGTGTTGCTTAACTTCGGTGATCTCACGAGAACCGGTGTTTTCAACACGCCAAACCGTTCGGAGTTACTGCCAAGGATAGAAACGAAGTTATGCAGATGGCTGTGATATGGTATCTTTTGATATGGCATTTTAACAGAACTAGCATCCCTAAAGTTCTGATGTTCGGACCACCGGCTTACCGTACCTTCCGAAGAACGGTACAACTCGAACAACAGGATTCCTCCAAAAATCTATGAAGTCGTTAGGTTGATAAACAAAGTGATTGCAGTTGGTTAACTAAATTTCATCCCTTAAACCTCTCTCCCGAACAGAAATATCAAATAGAAATGAGTATTAAGGCCACCCATCCAATACCTGATCCAGCGCTGTGTCGCTTAACTTCGGTGATCTCACGAGAACCAGCTCGTAATTCCGACACGCCAAACCGATCGGCAGCACACATTTCTCGTACTGCACGTGTCCGTACTTCTTGCGTTGTTGTTAAATTCTAGAAACGTCAACCACGCAAAGGTAAACCAATAAAAGGCAAAAACAATCGATCGCGTGCCAGGACACCGCCAGTGCTACACCGACACTGCGTGACGTAGTACGCCTATGCATTTACATTACGATTAAACCAATCAACGATAAGGGAATCTTTTCCATAACATTATTTAATTACACGTGATATCGAAATTTGTCATCAAGTTGTAAGGAATTTGTGTATCATGAACCCGCATGATGAGTATATGTTCGTTGTCCCACGGGTGCCGTATCGGTGGTAGGTGGCAGTTATAGGGTTTTTGGAGAGGTCTTTGATAGTCAGAGAGTGGTCAAGTCGCATGACCGCCATTACCTGAATGGTTGACGGCAGAACTGCTGTCTTTTGAAGCAATTGTATCGCTGAGTTTATTGGTTTAGTCAGTGGTCAGCGTTCCTATGAAATTGTTTATTGTGCCAATGAACTGGCAATATGTGGTAACGGTTGGTGCCACCTGATGGCGCTTATGGCTGTTTTGTTAAAATCAAATATGCATACATGTAATTTAATAGTTGATGTAGCTTAACGATTGTTTGAGTGTAAACCAGTTTCAAATGCAAGTAATCTGCGAGAAATAACGAATATTTTTTTGGAACACTCGAAGCGTCGGTGTTTCCACCTTGAAGCATTCTGAATATTTATCGGTAAAGTAGTAATTTGGAGGTAATTTTTCACAAAGACTATTTGGCTCCCTAACTATACCTAAAAACTCAATGATAGTGTAGAGTTTATTGGATATTTGATATCATTGAAGGATTGCAAGTTTACTCTCTAAAATATAGTCTATTAAAATGGGAGATACACAAAGTTTCCATGAAAAATCAGCTTTAATTACGTACAAAAAAGGATTAAAACAATAATTTCTTTAGATTTTTTTACTGTCGTCGTACTCTCTGGTAAGATCAGTCCTTAAAAGAGATTGAAATATTGATGTATAGTGTTTAACGACGCATGTAGCACTAGTATATTGGCGTCGCTACCATAACCATAGGGCTAGAAATAAAAATGACTTTAAACTTACTCGAGATAAATTAAATCTAATGAAAAACCAAGTTAAGCTAACAGGCTTGCTTTTATTTAATCTTTTACCTAATAATATAAAACAATTAGAAGTAAAGGAGTTAAAATTAGGTTTTAAAAAGTTCCGCATTAGGAACGTATTTGACACTCTGGATGAATTCAAACTAGCAATCAGAAGTCTAAATTTAGAGATTGAAGAATAGCACTAAATAGCCATCAAATATTTTCTTAAGCTGTTACAATTTCCTATTTAATTTTGATACATTTTGTATAAGAATATTATTTTTTTAGCCAATTATTCGATAATATAGACTATTACTGTTAGGTAATAAAAAATATTTCTCTTTAACTTTATTATAATTAGGTATCATTATTAGGTACTATCATTAATTATACTTTGTATTTTTGTTCATTTTACCTTGTTCATTAAAGAAATTAGTCTGTACATTCTGCTCAAAGTATACCCTACCCTACCTTATGAGAATTTTTAGACTTAAATAAAAAATAAATAAATAAATAAAAATGAGCCAGTGTTGAAGAAGTTGATGATGAACCTAATCCACCCGTATCAACATCACCTAACCTAAAAAAAATCAGATTTGATTATAAAATGAACGATTTACAGATGAAAGTGTAGAGAAAACGCTAGCAAACATATTTTATAAGAAAATTATTTTCTTGTCCTTTCTGTGCCTTCTCTCTCCCTCTCTCCGCGTTTCTCTAGGGTAACCAAAGTGACAGCACCTACGACAGCACCTTGTCTTATCACTAACCCAGGGTCAACGACCTCCCCTCCTGCCTACCTGTCCATTGTCTTATCAACTTCGGCCGCCTCTGGCGAGTAGATACAAGAATTAGCTTTTACAATGTGACCCGATATCACTGACACGACAAAACGCGATGTGTCAACAGTCTTTTTTTGCGTAATTTCCTATTACGATTCTGTGAAGATTTGTTACTTTTAAAAAATTAGGTTCGTTCACGTTTTTGCATGTTTATTTTTTATCGCAGTCATGTAAAATGTGGAGGTTTTGCTAATGGTAGACATTTGTGCATACCGGTAAAGAAGCTAAAACCGTACTGCCATGTAGCGGTAATGTCATACCGACAAAAGCAGGGGATGTTACTAGGTAGAAATCAAAGTCGTTTTGAATGTTCAGAAATTGAAAATTGTTATTTCTTGCGCGTTGCTCGCATTCGAGACTGGTTTACGCTCAATTATTAATGCTAACCTCAAAGCGTTGACATACATGTGTCGATATTTTGAGTCGTTATTATTTAATTGTAGAGGTTTGTTAAAAAGGATGGTTGCAAGTGCCATTGGGTAGCATCTACCGTTAACACGTGTTGCCAGCTCGTTTGCTCATATAAACTTATAATGCTAAAATAAAAATTTACTTATAGGTACCAAAAAGTGCAAGTACCAGTTGCGGTCCCAAAAGTAATTCTGGCTTCTAAAATGAGACTCCCTTAACAAAGAAAATTTTGTGAAATCTTCTCGTCATTTTCCTCATTGGATTAGCTTGGAAAATCGGCTAAAAAACCACTCTGATTTCAACGTATGTTGACAGGAAAGACAATTGAAATTTGAAAAACCTCTCTTCTAAATACGTTGAAATTGATGGAATTTCATGAATTTTTCTTAATTAGGGATTGATATTACTCCCCTACCTTCCCAACTTCATACTTTGACATTTCTTGGACATTTTACATTCTGCATTGAACTCTAAACTCAATGAGATTTTGCTTGTATCGTAGCTATTATTATTATTATAAAACAATTGAAGTTGTAACTCAAAACAGCTCTTGAATTCAGTTTTTAGCCCAGTACTGATAGCTGGTTTACATTCTCATAGGTCAGAATATTATTGTTATTCAGCTTTTAGGTAGCCAATTGTCCAACTGCAACGTCCAAGCAGTTACCACGACCTGAAAGAAAGCATACTTACTTCATTAGTAAGTCGCAATCACTCTCACTATACGCATTTATAGAGAAACTATCGATTAGCTGCTATCAAAAATCCGCCTTTATTTGTGATAAGAAACATGGAAACACAAAGCTATCGCCGATTAAAATACTACCACAACACTAAAGTTAAACCTCTTCGCTATAAAATGGCCGCTGGTTTACTCTCAATTAACATTTATCAATGCTAACCTCAACGATTGATAAACATGTCTAGATATTTTCAATCGTAATTATTTAATTGTAGAGGTTTGTTGATACGGTCGGTTGCAAGCGCCATCGGATGTCACCTGCCATTGCCGGCTCGTTTGCTCAGCAGAAAGTTTAACATCACCACTAACCCTCTGACTATACCTATAAACTAATTGATATTACTACGCACGATAACTGCCACTGACCGATATTCACAAAAAAAAAATGCAAAAGAAAATTAAAACTAATAAAAAAATATCTTTACTTCATATGAATAATTTATCAAAAATATGAATAGTCATTTTATGCAGTCAACGTAGATGTTTTACCAATAGATTTACTGCTTTCTTATCTTCTCCACGCTTACACCATGAAAGAGCGTACAGAGCTAGGCAAACTATGTTGACACACCGTTCCACATGTATACCTATGGTATGTACCCTTTATGAATTTATGGCGCATGTTACAATTAATAACCTAATGCTGTGAAGACCAGCCTGTTTGCTCAACGCAGGTATAATGGTAACGTAGATAGCAATGAGTCGGTGCTATGCATATAGATTCAACTCCTAGACCATCTTTATAATTATGTAAAACTGTCTTAATTAGAGGGTATAATGATTCTGCATACAAAACGTGCTGGCATCTTGCAGTATATGCTTCTCGGGTAGAGGTGGTACGATCTAAGATGCCCGTTGTGACTATCTAGATCTGTGACATTGGGTTTCCAACCTCTTTGGGCAACCTCTCTGGTTGCAGTTTGTTTGTGTTGGTATTTGTGTTTTCTTTAGCTTGCGTAGAATTCTAAGCTTACAGAGTTACTTGATTGCAGCATGTTTTACGACTGATTCATTTCTGATAACATTTTTAACGACTATTGCTGTAATAGAGTGTGTTTTTGCTAAAAGTTTATTTATGCGAAATGTCAAAATATCTTCCAGACTAACTATTCACCCTTAAAGGCTCGAAACAATAACGCGGATAACCTAAATGGGTTAAGCGTTAGAAGATCTTATGTACACCTACGTGCTAGAGATCTTAGACTTGTGAAAGTAAACTGACTAAAGAATGTATTCACATTTGAGACCTACGCTCTAGCTGCATTCGCTAGATCCCAGGTTCGATCCTAGACGCCTACTTCCCTGCTCGTGGTCGTTTTCCGCACGGCCATTTGCCATTGCGGTACTTGTGAGTCGTCCCATGACCCAAATGTGGTGGAACATTTGGGAAATAACTCTAAATTTATCACCCAGATTTGAATAATTTTTTAAAACGAATTCTCAGCTTGAAAACAGACATGAGTCTAAAATCCACAATACTCTAAACCTCGTTTGCATACTGTTAATTTTAAACCAAAAAATATATATAGCCAGTTTAACTATATCCAGAAAAAAAGATAACTTGAAGTTAACATTAAAATATAATTGACTGTGACTATGGAGATGAGTCTTTAACTGGCAGTTAGTTTTAAACGTAATTGTTTACATTCCCTAATGATTTTTTTTTCAACTTGTATGTTAGAAAATAGATGATAAATGATTTTCTTAGAAGGAAACTCCTACCCTCTCAAAAATGTATGCCCAAAGTGATTTCCCCGTACAGACATCTATTTTTCAGAGGGTAGTAGTGGTCCTAATAATAAAATACCCCGCTTATTGCAAGCATTTGCAATTTTTATCAGATTTCACTGATATATTTCCCCAAATCTATGCCCCATAACAGCTATGCACGAAGTCAGCTGACTTCGTACCGGCTATGTAGCAAACACATAACAACAATAATCGCACCTTCTACATGTTCAATTGTAAATCAGACCAGCCGCTATCGCTACCTTGTAAACAAGACGGTTTCCATCCAGTCCCACTCACACAAACACACATACACACACACACACTTACAAACACGGTAACACAGATGGAGCAACCGATGAGTGTTCCTCTTATCACCACTGTTACCTTCGACTATTGCATTGGGATGTGCATGTGTCCACTGAAAAAAAAAAACGCGAGTGCTTTCTAAACGAAGGAAGCAGTTAAAGATTGCATTGCAAATGATGCATTATGATGATCGCCTGCTGGGCTTGTAATAGTTTTGGTTTGGTGCTGTCTGTATGGAGAAAACATGGGTTCATTTTGATTCATTAACATTTTTATGGTGGTGTGCATGTTTGGCACAAAGATAAATGTCAAGTTAGGCGATATGCGAAAATTTTAAATTTAATTCCTGTTGGTCACTAGTGTTTAATGCCCACTACTCATAAATGAGAGAAGATACCAGACTTAAGACTGCCCCCTAGCATTTCTACTAACTCATGAATGAAATTTCAGTTATGATTGCAGTGGTTAGTTTTTCAATTTGTAGAAAAAACCAAAGATCATAGCACGACAAAAGCTTTAGAGCAAAAGTAACGGAAATCAGCGTTGATGATTAGTGATTGATTTGTAGATAGGAGAGAAGATTAAAAAAGTACTGTCGAAAAACCAGATTTTTATAGCATTTAGGGCAGATAGAAAAATAAGTACAATGGTAAGACCAGTGAAGGATCAGGTTCCATTAGAATTCAAAGGTCTATAAGGTAAGTTGTGAGTGTGGAAAAGTTTACATAGGAGAAACAGGTAGGAAAATTAGCACAAGAGTCAAGGAACACGAAAGACACATAAGATTAGCAAAACAATCTAGCAATGAATGAGTTTCAAAACTACATTAAAATAGACACGGTAAGGATTTTATGTCGAGATGATAGGAAATTCACTAGAAAAATCAGAGAAGCAATATAAATTAAAAAACAACCCAAGAACTTCAATGGAGATGAAAGTTTTCAACTAGATAGAGCATGGGGAACAATTTTACAACAGAAATATGGAATAGAGAATGTCTGTGAGGAGACAGAAGAAATCAGCACAAGTCCAAGTGACATGTACCAAAATGCGTTCAACTGTAGAATAATATATACAAATTAATTGTAATAAAATAATCAGATTCCCAACATGTATATTTGCTGACAGATACTGAGAAATGTACCCCCGGAAAAACATTAGGCTCGTACAAATATGTCAGTGAAGTGCAGAGACCCTCAACTTAGTGGTCACCATCTTGCGATGTCGTAGTGTGAATTGGTTGGCGCTAACTAAGAGGACATGAAGATGCTCCACTAACCCGAAGGAGCCAGTGAACCGGGGACATCTTAATCATAAAAACACGACCTCTTGCTTGTCCAGTCCAGTGGAATAAACCCATTCAAAGAAGTTGGCCGGTGAATGTCCGCTATTTTTGCTTTCCGGTACTTTGATTGATTGATTTGTTGAGTTTAACGACGTACTGTTTTCACAACGGGCCGTGCGGGAATTGTTTAATGAGTGGGTGATGATAATAAACGTAACCTACCCTATAACTTAGTTAAAGAAACCCGGTGCCGACACGTAGTCTACTCTTGTCGTTGTCGAAAGGGCACCAATGGGACCACCGGCTTAACGTCCCTTCCGAAGGACGGTACAACGGGAACAACAGAATTATTGTTATCGTTATGAATATTATTATCCGAAAAAACTCACAGCTGCTTTCGCTCATGATAAAGTAACAGGAATAAGTTACGAAACGTCAGGAAAATCTGTTGTTTTACTTAGCATTCAAAAACCCAGTTTTAATTTTTTTTTTCAAAACTAGTACCTACTACGGTTAGATAAAGTAGAAATGAGTTTTATTAAGAGGATTCCTATTTCGTATTTCTTCCACAAATCCACGCTGTCGAGATGCTGATAAGCAAGACGGGTGAAGTTACTGTTCTAACTTTCATCCCTCCAACCTCTCTCCCGAACAGAACTGGCCATGTGTATAATGGTCACCCAACCAATATCTGACCCAGCGCAGTGTTGCTTAACTTTCATCCCTCCAACCTCTCTCCCGAATAGAACTGGTCATGTGTATGATGGTCACCCATCCAATACCTGACCCAGCGCAGTGTTGCTTAACTTTCATCCCTCCAACCTCTCTCCCGAACAGAACTGGTCATGTGTATGATGGTCACCCATCCAATACCTGACTCAGCGCAGTGTTGCTTAACTTTCATCCCTCCAACCTCTCTACCGAACAGAACTGGTCATGTGTATGATGGTCACCCATCCAATACCTGATCCAGCGCAGTGTTGCTTAACTTTCATCCCTCTAACCTCTCTCCCGAACAGAACTGGTCATGTGTATGATGGTCACCCATCCAATACCTGACTCAGCGCAGTGTTGCTTAACTTTCATCCCTCCAACCTCTCTCCCGAACAGAACTGGTCATGTGTATGATGTTCACTCAATGTAAAACATTGATCTCACGAGATCTGGTGGAACTACGTCTTTGAGAAGTTTGTAAGTTACCAAAGAAGATGTTACGAATAAAGCATCTCCCCCCCCCCCCCCCCCCCTAACCAGTTCCTTAAAATTACAGATAATTAATATTTTAGGCATAGAATTTCTGAAAAAATAAATCTACATAAATCACAATTTCTTCCACCCCCAAAATTTACCTCAAATTAATCGAGACTCGATCGTTTTACACTGTAGGCGAGCAAAATTACTGATTTCCAATTGATGTTGATGGTAAATTTCTAATTATATAACAACTAGTAGTAAAATTAACTCATTATTTCTGTAGCTAGAAATTGTTCAACTCTTTCACTGAGCTTCTAGCATTTGTTAGCTAGGTCTACCTAATTCCACGTCTTTACCATCGCATCTCTGACGTCGAGTTCTGAGACCGATCAAGTTGGTGTCTTTCTCACAGGAGCTTGTCATTTGCATAAACGTCGAGTGTCACTACTAATTGCCTACTTATTAGTCACTACATGCAATTGATCGATTTTCCAGCTAAATTAAGTGAAAAACAATTAGTAGCATTCACTGCAATACTGAGAAAATGACGCTTATTCTTTTATTTCAGGTCTGAATACGACTTTAAATTAAAATATTTTCTAGAAATTCTGATTCATTGTAGTTGTTTTAAAAGATGACAGGAATGGATGGAGGTCAGCATGGTAGTCATTTACCCAAGAAAGGGTATAGCAGTTCACAAAATGTCGATTTTGGTTTTTAGTGAAAACGGCTTTTTGGTTGCTAGTGCCATGGTCCACGACGCACTCGGGGTAGAAATTAATTAATTAAATGTCAACAGACCGATGCTTTTTCTTAAATTCAAGTGCATTAAAAAGGCTGAGAGCTTAAAGTCTTATTGTTTGTTTTTTTTAATAGCGGAGGTGCCTGAAGTTTTTTTTGTAACACATTGCTGCATTGAAATCAATTTTTGACATCTTTAAAATGTAATTGTATTAAAAAATATGAAAGCCCTGGACAAATAACCTTCTAAATAAGAATGATGTTAAAGTGTTAATTAATTAAATAATAGTAATTACTGATAATTAAAGAAATTAGTATCTGTTTGTGAAAAATTTAAACTTTAAAAAACATAAAATACCGGTGTTTTGTTGCGTTGATCTGGTTTCAAGTCATCATAGACTCGTTTCTTTTCTTGTTTATACGAGTCCTGTTCACTCAAATGTGTATTTAATTTCAACCTTATTTTAAACATTTCGTCGTTAAACGGAATAGAGCTTTAAACTGCACCATTTATTGTGTTGCATTCTGTAAGTATAGGTCCAAGGTTTTGTTGTCAGAGATACCTAATTTAGATGGTCGTGAGAACCCTTGTTTTACCTGCCAGAAGCCAGAAGCCGCATGCGGGTTTAAATGTTGTTTGATACTTTTTAAGGGTCTACAACGTTTTGGTGATTAACTTGTAAAATAGGTTTGGTCTTTGGTTTCATTTATTTATTTATTTTTCGTATTTACTAAAAATATTATGTAGTTCTGATGGCAGTTTTTTTTTTGCCCGAATCTAAAAGTTTTCGAAACAAGTTGATGTCATTGCTCGTTCAACAATACTCGTCTCTATAGCAAATTCCTTCCCTACATGTTCTTCGTCGAAGCTAATGCTAGCTTCGATGTCCATACAAAATCTTGTCTTTCTCAATTTTCATGTCCATTTCTTTCCATACCTCATTCCCTCTCAATACTCTAAAATTAAATTAAAAATTCTGTCCTTCTTACGTCTATTTTCTAATAATTCCCATCCTAGCACTTTAACCATTTCTTAACGCCTTTCAACTTTTTCATCCTCACAAAATTAACCTTATTCCGAAAAAAGCCTAACATTTTCTACCACACATACTCGTTCAAAGACAAACATAAAAGTGCACTTGATCGTCACCGCCATATTGAGTAGAATGCAACCTGCATCTGTTTTGCAAGTGCCAGCGATGCACTTAAATGCATCTGCATCCACCCCCGCATCGTGACACTTCATCACCGGCAATTGTTTCCTCTTGTACGCCACCTGCATGCTGCTGCACTTGTGTGTTACTAAACTGCATGAAGACATCGGTTGCATCTGCGTGCATTTACAAATGCATTTACATCATCGCTGCAAGTGCTGATAAAATGTGATCCTAATTATTTGAATGTAATTTTGAAAACGCCGGTTCTCGTGAGATCACCTAGGTTAAGCAACACTGTGATGGGATACGAATTGGATGGATGACCAGTGATCACCAATTAATTTCAAATAATTTTGTGTCATGTATTTAATTTTTGACGTATTAACATAAAATTGACTACTGATACAGATGTACTGACTTGTCTTGCAAATCAATCTTTCTAGTTTCTTTAACATTTCTCTCCGAAAGAATCATAAATATAGAGTTTTCCGACAGATTTCCTATAAAAGTAGGTTTCATGCCGTCACTGGGTTTATCTTCCTCCCTTTTAAGATAGAGTATCACCTGATCTTCGAAGGCCCAAAGGCCCGATTCTTGAAAATTGCTTCGTCTAACCATTGAGCACAAAAACATGCGTTGCTACCCCTTGAATATAGGCAAATCACTAAACCCGGTGATTTCTAATAACTGCTTTACCCCGTAGATGTATGCAATGTTGTGTACATGCAAGCTACTAAAGTTGCATAAGCTACAGGCGACTTTCTTGAAGTATCTACGCCAGGAAGGGGAATAAAAAGGTTATTGAGCCAACGCTCTGACTTCCTTTACAGCCGTTGATTATTGCCATTGCGTCACTTGGCTGGTTTTTTACTAAGTATGGGAAGGAAGTCTTAAGCGATATTACATTGTAGATCGTACCAATTCAGTGGACAGCATACATTTTTATTCAAATATTCTTGATGTATGGGAAAAATGTCACTGGTGCTGCCTTTGTTCTTCGACGAGTATCAAAGTTGTAGGTGCTAGAAAAATATATTCCACAACACAAAACTATAGACTTTTGAAAGAGCTGAATGTGAAAATAATCATCCACTTTGTTCAATAAGACAAAAACGCTTGAAAAGCTTGTATTTATGAAGTATCCTAAAGTAAAATTGCACGTTTAAGTGTCTTTTAACTTCGTGTAAGATGATACTATAAGTAAAAAACATACTCTTATAGTTTATGGTTTTATAAACGATTTATTAAAAACGTTTGAAATGGATTGAAAGTGCAAATTTAATGTTAATTTAAAAACCTTGCAAACAAACAATATTGCTAACCTTCTTAAAATATTCAAATGTATAGCATATCCCTCTCCAAATTAGATGGTACCTACGAATAACCGTATAACCAACGGTATAACGTTATAAGCAAGTAGTTCATAATTTAGACTTTCGATTTTCGACACCCAGGGATACTCAATATTTGGCGTTCTTAACGAACGCTACGACAAAAATTTCAGGTAAATACTCCCATTTTCTGCAGCCAAAAGGGAGACAGAGAGAGTTTCTTTAAATCTGTGTAAAACATCATATAAGAATCGGTTCACGTTCACTGGTTCCAAACTAAAACCGCAAACTTCTTACGATTGACTCCGTTATGTGTAATGTGCTGGTACTTCAAGCATAGAGCCTTCCTCCTTCACTTTGTAGACACCTTGTCCACATAGTGTTGTCTGTCACACTTGTAGTTTGCTAACAACAAGGCTGTTGACACGCAGTCAACAGCCTGTAGGACTAAACGATCCGCGACAGCACGTGTCTCAGGTACCAGTGCTGTTTGCTGGTGCTGTTTACTGGTACTGTTTACTGGTGCACGCAATCAGTGACATCATTTTGTGTACGGAAGACTAAATACGTGCTCATTGGAAAAGCCACTACTCTTCTCCATCTGACCGATTGTTAGTTTTCAAAAATGTATGTCTTAACGTTTTTTTGTTTTTTTCCTTTTCAATCCTTTTTTTGTATCAAATTTAACTTTACAACCCTCGTGGTCCCATTTGACTCCACAATGACACACAGAAATGTGTACGTGAGGCAGTGGAATAGTACTCATTCCCGTACGGGTCGCCTTAGCCTCTTCCATTTGTGTGCCCAGAAAGTTCAGGGGAAGACCTCCCGATCGGCAATTGAGAGGTCTCGGGTTCCTATCCTGGTCATGTTGCACATTTTCTCAGCTTCTCTCCTCTTACATCTATCGCTTCGACAAAAATTCTAACAAAAATATCGATATCAAAATCACAATCGTATGCCCATGTCGACTGTATATTGAATTAATTTTATATGATGTACCCCCATGACTGCACTTAAATTTTTGAAGAACCACTCTTGAGTTCTAGCCTAAGCAGGAGCGTGTAGTCATGGGTAGGCAGGGTAAGCAGCTGCCTATCCAGAAATCTTCAATACGTTCAACCAAATATTTTGTTCAATATTTACTTTTCCAAAAGGGCAGTTAATCTTGAAAAAACTATTTTAACTGGGTTTTGAATGCTAAGTAAAGAACAACTAAATTTCCCAACGTTCCATAACTTGTACCTGTTACTTTTTCAATGGTAAGAGCAGTCCTGACAATTTTCCGATGGCAAAAAAGGTACAAATTACAAAACGTTTCGAAATTTAGTTGTTCTTTACTTAACATTTAAAACCCAGTTCAAATAGTGTTTGTCAAAACTAGTGCTAAGGTTACATTAAGTAGACATGAGGCTAAAAACAATCATAGGGCAGGTAATCTCTTATCTTTGGTTTTTTAATTGAATCGAATTAGTTATGTACTTGCTCAATTAGGGTGTTTAACATATTGCCACTTACCATGTTAAGATTTCGTCCAGATTAGCGGATATTTTCAAACTTAATGTTATGCATTCGAATTATTTTATTGAGCGTAACGGCTATTTGTAAATAGTAAAAGTGTGTATAAAATTATAAATCATAAGCATCCTATCATTCTCATTATTGAATGACTTGAACATACTGAATTGCTCTGATGGGAGAAGGGAGATAGTGAGTTTATTAGTATCAAGGTCTTGATTCAGTATTGCATTATGCTGCTTTAATGCAAAAATGATATGACACAGATCTATTACTATTAGATTAAAGGTGAAAGATGCAATAAAATTAGCATTTTGAGTACGATACAGCTGTGAAAGAAACCAAAATAGACACAAGTACACTAACAGTACTTGAATATATGGATGCTGCTTGTTTATTTCTGTTTTTTTCAAAATCCTAGTGTCCTCAAAAATCCTAGCTCAAATCGATTTTGAGCTACTTATTTGAAACTTTATGGTCATATGACCTATGTAGGTCCACGATTTTTGACTTGTATTTTTTACGTTCCTGAGTCGCATGCCACACTGTGCGTGAGTGCTTTTAAAAAGCGACCGAAGCGAGAAAAGATGGAGACTCAGCGTCGCTAGCCAAAAATATGTGGTCATACCTAAGTTTACCAACATATACCAACATATTTAGAATTTCTTCGGCTAGTAATTCGACAAAATTGCGTTAACCTTTAGGACATTCGCTTGTTTCTAAAAAACGGGATCATTATCGAAACAAACGTTTTAGCATTGATTTTAGCAAACAGTTAAATCGGAATTATTTCCATTGGATTAGTAATGCAGCGTTTGCGATACTCAATTCCATTTGATTGTCGAGCCCGATCAACGACCTGTCGCCCTTGCAAAGATAGCGACTAGAAAGGCAGGCAACTCTTGCATCACGAGGTCTTCAGTTAATTGGCTTGGTGCTGGTCTTGTGGCATCGATTATCATGAGAGATTGCAACAATTTGCTATGAAATACCTACGTAGTCTCATTGACAAGTCAGGGTACGTGACATACAATATCTATGTAACTCGACTTGAACTTCGGATCTTTTTGAAACTGCCCGAGGAGATTTTTTGCACTATGAGGACAAATTGGTGCTGAATCTCAATACCAATTGAGTTTTTATGTACAGTCAAAGCGCCCACGTTTATATTAAACCACAAAAAAGGCCGTCAAATGACTATTTACGGACAAAAATTAGGGATGCTTCTAGGTAGTGACACCGTCGTTTCGAGTATTAAGAAAATACATTTCGTTATATCTCGCAAATAACTCGTTCTAGAGACCAGTCTACGCTCATATCATCTCAATTAAAACTAACATCAACGATTGATTCACATGTTATGATATATTGACTAGCAATTATTTAATTGTAGATGTGTATTAAAAAGGACGGCCCCGAGCGTCATCGGGTGGTACCCACCGTTACCCAGTGTTGCTGGCTCGTACACAGCAAAAAGTTAAACATTAATGCTGGCCCTCTCATTACACCTAAAAACTCCCTGGTTTCACTTTGCCAATGAAATAGGTTATTCAAGGGTTGAAGAAGCCTCATGCTGCTACGAATCATGTGCTGTGTTTATTTTGGCATCAATACCTAGGTTTTATCATGGTTTTAATAGGGTTTGTAATAGGGTTTGTAGAGCTGTATGTGCTGAAATACGGTAGGTATATTTCATACAGTCTAGCCCATGAGAGCAGAAACCAGTCCAAGGACTGCTCCACACCATTGCTGCAAACTCATGAATGAATGCTATGATTTCAGTGGCGGGATTTCAAGATACTTATCATATCTGAAATGTAATTTCCAAGATTGTTATAATTTCTAGAAAAATCCTTATAACAGTTCAAAAAAACAACTAAAAAATACTGCAACAACCCCAATCTTTCGAGTTACAAAACGGGTTTAGAGGAATGGAGACAGACGTTCTGTCCTGTGGCCATTGAATTAGCATCTCATCCTAGAGTTGCTAAGAACTAGTCCATACGAGTCACCTCGGCCTCTTCCCCATTGATGGGATCCCTTACCCAGGATTGCCATACGTCCCGCTTATGGCGGGACAGTTCCACTTTTCACTCAAAAGTCCCAAGTCCCGCTCGATCCTAATTTTCTTTTAAAAAATCGCGAAATCGAACATTGCATTTACAATGTTCCTGATAAATAGCTATTGTTCCTCTTATTGTGCCAATGGCATTATGATTATACGTGAACTGTCGCCCATATATATATTTTTTAATTCTTTGGTTAAATATATATATTTTCTTTAAATAGTTATACGAATTATACCAAAATTGCCTGCTGATAAATTGAAAGTTGATGCAATATGTGTGACCGGATAGCTCAGTTGGTAGAGCAACCGACCGGCAATTGTGTGGTCCCGGGTTCGTATCCCAAATCGGTAGCACATATTACCAGTCTAGCTTCTATTCTAAATACTTTAGAACATGAAAAAAATCTTTAGAGCGAAAGGAAAATGGCGGACATTAGCGGAGATGATTTGTAGTGTTTTTTTTAAATTAAGTTGGCCCACTTGTCACCTTGAAACGACTGGTGGCGCCTCTGCCGGAAAAGCATGTTCTCTCGCTGTACCAATCCCGCTAACTAAAGCGTTCTTCTTCGTCTGCATCCAAAACTTGTGGTTACTTGACGTGTTAATTGCTCTGCACAATTTCCTGGTCTCAATCGGTTTATTTGCCAGCGACGCTGCTTGATTAACATTTTTCTGCCTCAGTTACATTACTCAAATAAATCAGGGGAAATTCGCTAAAAACTGTTAGTGCCTATTGTTCCAAACAGTGTGTTAATTTCAAAGTTTATTGCAATTTTCTTAGTTCAAACCCAGTGGCGTAACTAGGTATCCCTGGGCCCGGGGGCAAGATTTTTCGTTTGACCCCCCATTCCCTCCCCCCCCCCCTCCCCCTCCCCAACACTAAAGAAGGGATCTGAAAAAAATGACCAGTCTAATGTTTCTGTAATGCACACAATTCTATTCGTTCACTTGCGAGTGCCGAAAAAGATACAAAAAAAAAGTATGGTTGCTAGAAATAAACAATTCTTTGCGATTAAGTAATTATTCGAGATCGCAGAAGGCGATCCAAGGTGAAAAATGACGTGTAGATGTTTTCAGACACGAATTAAATTCGCCCCGGGGGTAGCTGCCCTTGATATTAACGGCTACTTGTAATTTTTCTGTCAGCAAATCGCCAACACAGTTGACAATACGCGACATCAAGTGCAGTTGATTAGCCAAGCCCCGTTTCGGATTTAGTTTCTAAATCTTAGCAGAAAATTTTCGTTTTCACTCAGTACAAGTAGGAGAAGACAACGAAGTACGACACAAGCCCTTGTCAACAAGGAAATATTTCGTACGGGCAACAACGATGTCCGGGTCATGCTTGCGAGGAGTTGGATTATTTATTATTTCTGCGTGTCGGGTAATCTGGGCAGTTCTGACATGAAGAGAACCCAAATATTTCAGTCCGATTCGCGTTCTGAGACAACTGAAAGATAGCGTTATCAAACTTAATATGCAGTGATATTCACATCAAAGTGACAACTGATTGAGAAAGTATGATAGATTTAAGATCCAAGGGACCGCATACTAAACTTTATATGGGGGGAAGTAAAACAAGGCACCTTGCGCCAAATTTGATTGAGAATAACTGAAGCTGAGATTATTATTAATTAACCCCCGCATTATTTAATTATAATCTAACATATTCTCGCCGCATTATCTCGTAGTGAACGTCAGACCAATTTCCAGTGTTTAAGGCCAAACCACGCCAAAATATCGCTGCATACGGGAAAACTTGAACCAGTAGACACGAAAAAGCTGCCGGTTTCAGAAATTTTGTTCACCTTCTTGATAAATTGTCACATTTAATACGCCTTTTTTGACCTAGCGATGTCCCCGTGGTGACTTCCGTCAGCCACCTAGCCCAGTGAACAGTTAGTACTATACTACTACTGTGTAAAAGCATTTTTTCCCACAATTGGTAAAAATAAGTTACCTATACCCGCAAAAATAACGCAAATTCGGTCTTTTGCGCCGACAAAGAGTAAGGCAGTAGCGTTAGTGTGTAGCCTACGCACTCAGCTGCAGTAGCAACATACTATGCAACCATTACCAGGAGTAGGCAAGTTCCACAGCCTCAATGGGGTAGTGAGAGTGCCTAAAAAGCAACTATTAACTTAAAGATTATTTTGGCCACACAACAAATATATTTAAGTTTAACTGGGTCGTGGGCACGGGCTCGTCGGCTGGCCTGAGTACGGAAAGCGTCAAATTTTTTCTCTTTTGGTAGGCCCACGACCCATCGCTCGTTAGCCCCCCTTTCAGGGAAAAACCTCTGGGCCCGGGGGCGGTCGCCCCGCCTGCCCTGCCGGTAGTTACGCTGCTATTCAGAATGTTTAGTACGGTTAACAAGCACTGTTTTTACAACAGGCTTTTGTACTTTTGTAGCACTGGTCTAATGGCGTCAGTGAATCAACGTATGATGGTGAGGATGATGATAAACCTATGATGATAACATGGATGGAGGAAGCAAAACCCGGCTCCGGCACGTTGCCTTTTCCTATCGAAGAGCACCAAGGGGATCACCAGCTTAACCTTCCGAAGCACGGTACAATTCTAATATGAGGATTCCTCTACAAATCCACGCTTTCGAGAGGTTGACAAGCTAGGCGTTGTGTTAACTGCAATCCTGTTGGTCTCCCATCCAATACTGCTTAACTTCTGTGATCTCACGAGAACCAGTGTTTCCAACACACCAAACCGTCCGGTAGTCACCCATCCAATACCTGACCCTGCACAGTGTTGCTTAACTTCGGTGATCTCACGAGAACCGATGTTTCCAACACGCCAAATCTTTCGGTCGTAGCTTATTACCGGTCGGTTACCAAGATGTCGCATAGGTGACTTCAATACAAATGCAACATGGCGGACTATGCATTACAAGCCCAACTGTCCTTTGATTGAAAATAATTTGGTCGTTAACCGCGTTTTGCTTTACCTATAAAGGTAGCCGACGTTGCGTGAGAAGTGATCGTATCTGATAAACACGTGCGTGTAGATACTTGCTATGCTCGGACGCGTGATTTGATTGTAATTGTTTATAGTTAGTTTAATAAGACTCATTAATATTATACGTGCACTGTAATGTGTGAATGTGTGCTGTAAGATTTATAGTTTAATTACAGAAAAATGCGCTATATTTTCCTATGATATTTATCTATGTAAAATGCATTCGATTCCGTGTTGATAATCATTTTCCACGGTATTGATTATTTTCTTTGTACTTTTTTACAATTACCGTATTACAGTAGTGATACTTTCCAGAAGGCTGGGGGTAATGTTAAACTTTCTGCTGAACAAACGAGCCGGCAACAAGTGTTTTGTAGCTCGTATTTTTATTTTATTTCTTTGTTATGATATCATTATATGATATTAACCATATGGTCATTTCTTATAAAGATCCAGGTGACGGTAGGTGGCACCCGATGGCGCTTGCGACCCTCTTTTTTTAAACAAACCTCTACATTTAAATAATTACAACTCTAAATATCGAAACATGTTTATCAATCTTTGAGGTTAGCAAAAATGAAGATTAATAAGTCTCATTTATGAGTATTCTGCAAGAAATAATGAAACGGAAAGTCTAAACAAATTCCAACTAATATTCGAGCATCCTCTAATTTTGGCAGTAAAGTAGTTATTTAGTAGTTTATTCGTCAATAAGGATAGGAATGAGGTATCCATATTCTATGGTATTAGTGATTACCTACCGTGGTTCCTTCAGAACCTTCAAAAAGTACCAATCTTTACTAAAAATATTATTGCAAGTCAATCCCATCCTAGTTTTGAAAGTCATCTTTCCTTTGAAACTATTCGATTTAACACGACCCGATAAGAATTGCCAGTGTGTGCCAGAAAGGTTCTCCTACATGCGTTTCGTTCTTCCTCATTTGCGGATAAAAACACACCAAGGTATTCCATGGTCACAATAAATGGCAGCTCCTCAAGGAAGTTCAATCCACACTCTGATGCATAGGTCACGGAAACGGTTGCGGAAGGGAACCCAAGCAAGTGAATTGTCCTAAATCGCCCCCCAAATCCGAGGTATCGGACAGAGCTTGGCGTGACAAACTGGTTTGGTAAACTTGTTGTCGATAAACCGTGTCCAAGGATGTTGATCCATAGAATTTCATTGAAAATCCGTGAATCTTTGGGTTTGGATTTTTTTTTCGATAAAACACAATTATGAAGTCTATTTGACTTTTTATGGTTGACATTTACACATTTTTATTATCTCAACTACCCAAAATATAACGATCTGGGTACTTATTTTAGCTTGAGGACGTTCCTACTGATTTTATTTATTATCAAGGGATGTGTTTTATTTACAAGTTATACAAGGGTTTACTACCAAGTTATTTTAGTAATACCAAAAGAAAAGGATAATGGATGGCCATAGTCATTGTACTAGAGCAATGAGTAACGTATATCTTGCACTGGTCCAAAGAGAAAAAGAAAAAAAATCCCCTTTCTATGAAGGAATTCGAGCATTAATAAGTTACCAGTAGATATTCGGAATGCTAGTAATGTATGTTAGTTTTAAATCAAAATGTTAAAAACTTTAGGAAATTAAGAGCTGTTATCACATAGAAATTAAAATAGCTTGGATGTAGATACTTAAATATTATCAATGTTTACATTAATGTCTTCTTTAAGTCTGTACATTCCATATTGCCTTTGAAATAGCGCTCGTGCTAAATTAAAAAATGTTTAAAAATTAAAAACTTACAATTTACGTTTTTGCTTGTGGGGTGGTCTACACCTCATTGAAAAACTGGCACTAAAAATAGTTTTTTTTTGTGAATTTTCATTTTTTTGATAAGGTTTCAGAGCTCAGAAAAGCGATCGTTTAAATATGTATTTTAAGTAGAAACAATTACAAGCAAAGACATTAGTGATTGCCTGGTGCAAATGAAACTGTTGCAAAGTAATTGCCTTGCATGCCCAATTATAAATTACGAATGCAGGAAATGGTTGCCGAGAAATGATAATGCAGGTGGTGAAAATACACAAGCAAATCTATCGATGATTTATTTATAAGAACACAATTAAAAATAGTATGTTTTCTTTGTACCTCATGGATAAGTTATTGTTCTTCTGAGAGTTTCTCCACGATTACCTAAGCTTGACAATGCTTGTAACACTGGTAATTGTAGGAATTACTCAAAATAGACAACCCAAAGTAAACCGATAGCAATTTTGCTATTTTTTTTTTAACATTTCCAAGTGAGTCTTGACTGTTGATCAATCACGCGAAAATAGCAATTACTTTTGGTTTTATTATTTTTATAAAAAAAAAGTGTATGAATACTTACACCTAAGCTTACACCTTTCGTTGCTCCTTTCGAAAGACGCTAATAAAATAAGAAGATGCATTTTTTTCCATTTCAAACTGCACTTTCTAACTCATAAGAAAAAAACCAAGCAGCAAGGAATTTTATGACACGTGGATCTGTGAACATGTTGGAATAATCACGTTTATAAGTTTGTTCTAAGTCCGTGTTTTCGTTTTCAGCATGTAGCTAGATGAGCGAGATCAAACATGAACTATGATTAATAGTTATCCTTGTTTATAATTAAAAAATACAAGAAAGGCCAAGTAAACAAAGCTGCGTTTAATCATCAAGCGGTTTGAAAATAGAACCTTTGATCTCGCTTATTTTGCTCTGATGCAGAATCAAAGGCCACAATTACAAATGACATATCATACCTAAGCCTTGGGGACAATCTTTTGTTTTTCTTGACAGTATCTTTCAAATTTTCAGTAGAGCAGGCAACGGTGACATTTTCTCCGATTAACTAAGATTTGGCTCATTACTTTTTTCCTATCTTATCGATAAATTGATAGATATCGTTAATCTACAGCCAAAGTTCAATTACATTCGAACCGAATGCGAGTTTCAATCCTTGGCGACTTCGGTTGCGCTTTGGGCCAGCTGGCTGCGCGGCTGCGTGTTCTAGAGTTCGCTTTCAGTTTGTTGCCGTAGCTTGTGTAGGTCGTGTACAGCTGACGGCTCGCTAGAAGCTGTCAGTGTCGTTTGTCTGTCATCCACGACTTTTCATTAATTTGCTCAATAAAATGAGCATAGAAGAGAAGTTTCGTGCTGCGGTGAATGTTATAAGGAGTTTACCCAAAAATGGTATGTAGTATCACAGTTAAAAACGATGTGGGTGATGAGTTTTAAGCTAATCTTATCGTTGGCTTGAACTCAGTAGTTTTTCGTTAGTGAGGTTAAGATTTTACTGTACATATTTATTTTCGTGTTTAAAACACTCCGCAATAATTCGTTGCCAAAATTGAGCTGTATTGAGGATCGGATTATCAATAAGAAGTATCACGATTCAATATTTGTTTGACAAATTAAATCAAATTACTTCTACTAGTCCAATATGCACCTTCTCAAAACAACAAAAATGTATGCGACTGGGCCTCTAGGGTAACCTAAAACACATTAGACTACTTTTAATTTATGCGTTTCATAACCCGACGCATTCAGTCGCAAAGCATATGTGACACCATGAAGGTGACACCTTTTGAGTGACAATGATTTGCAGAAAGTCAATTCTAACTCGGGGTACAATCAGAATGAGTTAAGGTCTGTAAAACATCATCGACAACAACAATATTGATGCAATGGGTCATGAAGGGTCATTGTACAATTATCAAGTTTTTCTGTATTCTATGAGTAAGGCTCAATTTTGTAACTATTAATACAGCACAGCACACTAATGCACGGCATTTTAATCAGATATTATAACTATGTTTTAAACTCTGATGTGTCTATCATATCTATGATAGAGCTATTCTTGAATTTAGAATATTGGTTATTTCAAATTTTATGGCACTTCCTGCTGATATGATGCCATATCTTTGGTATCAGTGTATCATTAACATTTCCTATTACAGTTGCATTACTACAAAATAACCTGGAGCTTCAGTCTTGATGCTGGCCTTGAAATGCATGTTAATGTCCATATAACACTTTACTTTCGATTGAAATGCCAACTATAATTCCAGAATTACGTACTTTGACTTGTTCATTGCTGACCTGGATGTGATAAGTATTTTTTAATCTGACATCTGCATACTTTAAGACGTATTAACTATTTATATTTCTTGTTAATGTCGAGATTTTATTGATAGTATTTGCTAGAGCAGTGTTTTTTTTATTTATTTTTATATTTTAGGAACCTTCAGTTTGTAGGTACATTAGATGCAACATTGTTTGTTTGTAAACTGTAGCTGGAAACCGGAAAAAATGGTTCAAACAAACTGTGAAGATATAGTTGGCAACTTAACTAATTTTGAAGATTTCAAATAACATAATTTATTTCGATCAGGAATAATGTGAAAGCTATCATGAAATCACATCGCCTTTGTGCCCGTATCTTCCATTGTTTTGTAGAGCCAAATAAGAACACAACATATACCTTATCAGAACTGGCACAGTTATCAATCAGTGTAATGCAATGCCACTTGAATATATAATTTCATGAAATACAGTCCAAGGCAAAAGCAACTATTCACGTTCAATGTATTGACATTCTGACTCAGAATTGACATAGTCATTCTCATTCATGCCCAACACCCTGCAACTTGCTCAACTTCTCTGGATGACAAGTTTTTATACTGTAAGAAAAATACTGGCAAATGAGTTAATGGTGTGCTTTTATGCAATATTTATTTATTAATTTGTGCCATAACATGTGACAGAACAAAAGAAACCCTTACCTCGAGCTCTTTTTTCGGTTATCTGCTTCCTTTTAGTTTACTGTTGCTTCTTTAATGGGTACCAAGTCAACAATGTAAGAAGTTATCGCAGAACTTCGTAAAAAAAACTCATCAACGGTTACCACAAAGCACGAGAACAAGAAATTAAAGTAAATCCATACTGCTTGCTTCACAGATAGAAACAATTAGAATAAAAACCTTGCTTTACCATCATTTCCAAGGCTACCAACAGTACCTGTTTTATCTTTTTCTCACTCTTTAGCTACATGAGAAATACAATAACTCAGATTTTTTATTTTCCGATGTCTGAAACCAGCAAGGATAGCTACGCTATTCGGTGTGGTTTGGACACACATTTTTCCAGTCTAGACCCCCTTCCAATTAAAATAATATGAATCAGAAAAATGAATACCTGTAATGTTACAAACATCTTAATCAATGGGTATTTGTTATTCTGGAGAACACAAACTTGAAGAAAGTTGTATGTCATTAAATAGTCTAACCAATGGAGGCACTGTCTCTTCTAGTATGCTGTTACACATTTTGGAAGGCAACCTGGTCAGTAATTTATTCCGGCCACACGTGGTTCATTATGCGAGTGTTTTAGTGTAGCTAACTCTAACAAACAGGACAACTTTGTTGTGCAAAATTCCCTTCAGGGTCATTGTTAAACTGTATCTTGGGTGTGCGTATAGATCCTTAGCAAATTCCAATAATTCAAGGTTTAAAAGAAAGAACAACTTCCTATGCTAAACAAATGTTGCAAGAATGTTCACAGAAAGTGCATTTTATTTTGCTTGCTTTTGAACCTGAGAAATTAGTTAACTGAGAGGATAGTGTGACAAGCACTTTTTTTTTTTATTGTGACAACAACGGTCAATGAAAGAATCAATGGCATTAATCTCAATATATTTTCTCAGCTCAAATATACACTGCTATTGTTAATAGATACAGGTACCTGTTAATAATATTCAAGGACACCTGCTGATGGATTTGCTACCTGAAGCACTTTGGAACCCCAATCATATATTTTTATGATTGCAAATTTTTTTTGTTTGCAGTTGAATGGCATCTACACTGTTATTGAAACCACAGATATGTTAAACTAACACCGTTCAGAAACTAGTAGCTCTAAAGCCTGCTCTTTATTTACTCCTTTATATATGTTTATAAATAAGTGTATAGAAAACTTGAGAATGTTAATTGAAAGATGCATTTTTCTTCGAAAGGTTCATTCATCGGTTGAAAGAGTTTGTGCGAGTTTCATGTAATAACTGCAGCTGTCACTTTCTCTGGTGCATTCAAAGATAATACAGAGTATTCGCTCTCATGTCACACATATGCATTGTATTTTGTAATTAGTCAAACACAGTAATTAGCTATGCAATGGTAATGATATCAAATTCCATTTTAAAATCTCATCGCATTCTAGTTCCCTGATTAGCACGTAGAAATTTCTTACTCTATCAAGAGTAACGACAAGCCGTCCTACCAATGATTTGTTCAGAGCCAGATTTATGCACAGGCCCAGGGTTGATGTGTCATAAGGAAGCCATCTGTTTTAATGTAATCTTTTTCCAGAATTCTACGATATGTTTGTCATTTACAAACCGTTTTTCCTCCTGAACATTCGGGAGTAAGGGTCGTGTATGTTTGCTTGTAACTTAGCGGCTTCAAATCTCTGTGATGGGTCCTGGTTTGGCCACTTGGAAATCACACTCCCCTGACTAAAGGTCCTCTGCCACCAATCAAGCCAGAGAGACGGAAAGAGTATTTATTTTAATTATTGGGAACAGTAGTAATCTCTACAAAATTGATGCCCAACCGGGGACTCAAACCCTGTTCAACACCTGCTGTGGGTGTTGCTCTAACCATTTGAGCAAATTGGACATGGCCTTTTTTAAATGACTGGTGCATTTGATATGAATGATGGATCTCCATGAGGCTTTGAATATACACAGTCGCTCTGATTCCACCGATTGCAATACTGCAATACTGCATCAATTCTTGAGAAGTGTTCCTAATAATAAAAATACTCTGCCCGTTGCAAGTATTTCCAACTTAAATGATATTTCATGGAATGTGTAGGATTTCTTTCTGCAGCAACTTCTTCGTATTAATCTTCCATAAAATAGTTAATGTTGATCCATAAATATTTTTTTTAATAGTCAAAATGATTCTAAGGAAATCACTAGAGATGAGCAAAGTAGTTGGGAGGTAGGAGAAATGGCTCAGCTAGATGAAGGTACCAGTTCCACAACACCACAGGCACATGCTAATTGCAGAGTAAAATTTATGCTAGGTTCTAAACATTTGAGTCAAGTCATTGATTGATTTGCATCTTAAAGGTGCATCATTTGACTGTATGTACGTCATTTACTCATAGCCAACTTGATGGGTTCCAGCCTCACTTGGCTGCTGATGGAATATTTTCTATGGCTCTTAACTTTCTTTACTGTCTGGAAATCATTAAAAAAATAAATAATTTTCTCAATTACCAATTATTGTTCACAAATTCTTTGGTGACTGCTGTCTTGCAATCACTGATAAGGTCACTAGGAAGTATTGGTTGAATGGTTGTTTTCAGAGCCATGGTTTGACGTTATTAAATGTTTATATTGGAAAATTGGCTTCTTCCTTATTCACACCCGCAGAGATGAAAAATCTTTGTACCGCAACAAATTTATATTCACTGCCTGTTGGCTGAGTGGCCACCATAAACGCAAACGGTTATGTTCGGAAGAGAGGTTTGAGGTGGAGGGATTAAAGTCAGCTCAGCTTCACTCACTTTGCCTACCAACCTCTAAAAAGCATGGATTAGTGGTCCACGTAGTTTCATCACTTGACGTAAAAATGTTTAACATTAACAATCTCAGTATCTATATTTTTTTTTTTCTTAAATCACTGATTTACATCTGATTTAAATCAACATTTTATGTTAAGAAATCAGTCCATTTAAAATTGTCCAGGTCTGCTTTTTGAGCAAAAACATTGAGTGTATAGGCTTAGCCAAAGAGCCAGAGTTAATGTTAATGTTTCTGCTGAGCAAGCAAGGTGGCAATACTGGGTAATGCAGGACGATCCCCACCATTAACAAAAACTATTTGAAATGGGTTTTGAATGCTAAGTAAAGGACAACTAAATTTCCCGACGTTTCGTAACATGTACTAGTTACTTCTTCAAGGGTTAGAAGTAACTAGTACATGTTACAAAATGTTAGGAAATTTAGTTGTCCTTTACTTAGCATTCAAAACTAGTGCTAAGGATAAATCAAGTAGACATGAGTCTATTTATTTATTTATTTATTTAAATCATTTATTCAAGTAGAACAATATACAATTGTTATGCGAATAGGTCAGTTAAAATAAATACAAAATATATAATACAGTGAGTTCTGGAATTTCTTACTTCTCAGGTTGTCAAAAAATCTACAGTTGAATATAAACATTTGTCTTGAAGGTAAAATTTCAGTTCCTTTTGAAATGCTGAAGTGCCTCGAGCGTTTTTTATTTGTTTAGGCAACCTGTTGTAAAATTTGGCACCAATGTATTTAGGATTTTTGGTGAAGAGTGCTAGGTTGTGCGCCTCTAAGGTGATATCTTCTTTTTGTCGAGTATTGTAGCCGTGTATGTCACTGTTGATGGTGCGTTCTTTCAAGTTCAATTGCGTTAGTTTGATGGTATTGTACAGGTAAAGTCCAGGGACCGTAAGTATTCCCAAGCTCTTGAACAGTGGTTTGCAGCTACTTTTTCTCGTCGCCCCTACCATTGCTCGCAGTGCTCGTTTCTGAATTGTGAGTAGTCTTTTGATGTGCGGTGAACTACCCCAGAAGCAGATCCCGTAGGTGAGATGCGACTCGAAGAGGGCAAAGTAGGCTAGCTTGAGGGTGTTTAGACTAGTCGTCATCGACTAGAAAAACCATCATACCCACCATTCTTTTCAACAAACAAACAACAATGAAATAATAATGACTCAAAATATTGTTACATGTTTCTCGATTGTTGAGTTTAGCATTAATAAAGATAAATTAGGTTTGGTGTAAACCAGTCTCAAATGCGACTAATCTCGAAACGACATTGACTCCACCTATGAGCATCCTTTATTTTTATCTTTAAAGCAGTAAATTTTTTAGTGCAGCCAGTTAAATATTAGCCGTAAACACCGAAAAGCATGCTCAACGGAGCAGAACCGTTAACCTTGAAGAACCAAACGCCATCTAACCAAGACCAACGTTTGTTCCGCAGGCTCCTACCAGCCGTCCCATGACCTCATGCTCCGCTTCTACGCGTACTTCAAGCAGGCTTCGGAAGGCCCGTGTCGCCAGTCGCGGCCCAGTTTCTGGGAGGTGGTCAAGAAGATGAAGTGGGACGCGTGGAACAAGCTCGGCAACATGTCTCGCGAGGAGGCGATGCAGGCGTACGTCGGCGAGCTGACCAAGATCGTCGAGACGATGTCGTACACGGACAACGTGGCCAACTTCATGGGCAGCCTCGGCAGCTTCTACGAGAGCGTGCCGATAGAGGACCTGGAGCTGCTGTTGGGCAACGTCATCGAGAGGGTTCGGTCGCAGCCGGGATCTCCGCTCAGCTCGTCGCCGTTCGGTGAGTTGCAGCGGCTTGCCGCAAGATCGTATGCGTAAGCTTGGTTGGGTGAGCATAGTGAAAGCTTGTCTGCCGTACATCTAGGTCCCAGGTTAATTTTAAATCTTATTTAAATTGCAAACGCTTGCAATTCGCGGGGTATTTTATTATTATGAACACTAAAACCGTCTCACAAATTGATGCCCAAACGGGGACTTGAACCCCGATCTCCACCTGTCGCAGATGTTGCTCTAAACTATTGAGCGACTTGGACACTGGCTTATTGAGACGATTTTAAAAATACACTAATATCAAATACAATATAATATAATATCAAATACACTAAAATCAAAACCAAAATAATAAAACCAAAATAAGATTTCAAATAAATACAACGAATCCAACGTCAAATTGGAGTGACTCGAGATTGAATGGTTGTGAAGTGGTATAGCGTCTCTAGAATCAGAGTGACTGTGAGTACTCACAGCCTCTTGGTTATACTCCTTAGAGATCTGTCACTCTCATCAAATACCCTAAAATTGTTTAAAAATACATGTGTACTATAATGCTATAGTGCTTATAGTGTACTATTTGAATTTATTTTGGAACTTTAAAATGCCAAACAATATCCATACACTCTGGCTGATTCAAGTGCTGAATATCTTACGTACAGCTGCATCCCATTTAAATTCATTTTGGAACTTCTACTGGCCTACACTATCCATTCACTCTGGCTGATTCAAGTGCTGCTTTTCTTATGTACAGAAAGTGTACTATTTGAATTTGTTTTGGAACTTCTACTGGCCTACAATATCCATTCACTCTGGCTGATTCAAGTGCTGCTTTTTTTATGTACTGAAGCATACTATTTGAATTTGTTTTGGAACTTCTACTGGCCAAAATTATCCATCCACTCTGTCCTAAAAGTGTTCAATTTTTTGTGGAGAGTGGTATGCAATTTTAATTGATGTTCCAAATTGTAACCGGATTAAAAGAATTTAACGACTCATTAGGTGTGTACTGACTACCGTTCGGCTGCTGGTTTGCGATGCCAATCGATATTTTTTGACTTCAGAAGTAAAATGTGTCGACGTTAAGATAATATACTGAATGAGCGAATAAACCCTAACAAAGAGTGAAAATAATATATCGTAAACCAAACAGCAATGCTCGGGTTGAGAGCAATAGAAACTGGGAAAGTTTCACAGAATAACTGCTTAATGGCCAGCTAGTTTATGGTAAGTTATATCTGCAACGGTGTTGACATCTTCCTCTAGATTACTAAAAATGTTGTGAAACTTAAGGGGATTGTTGAACATTTCAGTTGTTTTAGACACTTTTACAGGTTTTCTAAACAATTTCGATCACTAAATGGTCCTTTGGTAAAATCGGAGCAGTTCTCTGGCCGGTGGTACACATACACACTCCGGCAACTTTTTTTTAAGAGCTAGTGAAGTTGCTTTTGTTGCTAAGCTACATTGTCAAGGTTGCTAGTAAGTACGGGAATGGTTGTTTAGTTTTTAATGATTATATAATCAGCTTTTTGTGGCAAGAGTCAAGAAACAGACCAAACTCCGCTGAAAAAAACTTGCCATTGCCACAGGGGTAAGAATTTTAATACTCACATTGGATAAAGAATTTCATTTCGGTCAAACAGGAGTCTTTTTTCAAAAATACGTCTTATCTTGGTTAAAATGTGGATTTTTTTAGAGTGCATTTGGGCAAGTGGGGAAAGTAATTTAAAAAAAAAGTTATGTACCACCTTTACGTAATCCTTTGTTTAGAATTTTCAACATTCTAATTTTAATTAAATTATTAATGGATTCTAATTATCCTAAAATTAAGCATTCTTATTTCAATGGTATGGCCAAGACTGGTCTGTCAAAATAGGCCTTTTCCTTAACACCTGCGCCCATTGTTAAGAAATAAATTGTAGTAAACATTTTGATTTATTTTTCTGCAATATGTACTACATTGAAAACACAAGACGCCAGGCACTCTCAGTATTTTCATCAAAATTAGACATTCGATTAGCCAGTTCAACACAAACAAGCACACTAACAACTTTTTGTGAGAATGTGATATCAACTACTTCTCTTTTCTTGCTATGCTAAAACTAAAAACAAAGAACCTAAGCTGGAAAAATGTAGAGTCCAACTGGAGTACGCTTCGCACATTTTCCACCTTAGTTCCATCTTTTGCTTGCTCGTTACAGCTCCTATGTGAAAACACCATAAAAACCAAAAATCCTGTAACAATAAAAACCTTGCTTAAGTTTACGGCCAGCAGCCCTTTAAAGAAGTGCGTTTCCATTGGTCGCAGGCTCGCGTGAGGCATCCCCGCAACGCGTGGGAGAGGGACCCGGCCACCGCCGCGTTGCATCCAGCCTCGAGACCAGCCCGGCCAGCAGCTCGTCCGGCTCTCCGCAGCCGCCGGGAGGCGACGACGACGAGGACGATGATGAAGACGAAGAGTTCATCGACACGGTTGAGGTAGCGTTGCAGCACAACTTTCCGCAGTCCATTTTGCTTGGTTTCCGTCGGAAAAATTGCTACTCCTGTCGATTTTCTGATACGCTTTTGTTGTCAGTAATTAAGAGAACAGGGAACTTATGGTTTTTAGATTTATGTGTACTTTATCTAATCTTAGTTTTGAAAAAAATAAAATAAAAAATTCATACTAGATTTTAAATGATAATTGATAAGATGCAATAACAGTGATTTAATAATTAATATAAAAATAAACTGATAACAATATTTCACAGCATAAAACGCATTGGACGTCGAATTGGAGTTACCCGAGATTAAATTAATATGACGCAGTATAGCGTCACTAGAATCAGAGTGACTATTAATTCCCAGCGTCTTGGTTCTACTCCTTGGAGATCCGTCATTCTCATCAAATACACTAAAATCCTTTCAAGTAGAGTGTGTCCAAGTAGCTCAATGGGTTAGAGCAACACCTGCGACAGGTGAATTTCGGGGTTCGAGTCCCCGTTTGGGCATCAATTTTTTGTGAGGTTAACAGTATTCTTAATAAAAAAGTACATCTTTCACTGAAATTTAGCGCTGGGCAAAGAGAGTTGCACTGTGCTTATTTAGGTAGATAAACTTGCAAAGTTTTTGTTTTGGTCCATTTTTATTTATAAAGTTTGCTGCATAGTGTGCTTATATGTTTGAAGTTTTAATGCTCAACGTAAGTCAACTATATTCATGACAAGGTTGAGGTTAAGAAAGCTTGACACTTTTCTTGAGTTTGTATTTTCTCAAAATTCTTTCCAAATCACACACGCTTTTTGGCCACAATTTTATTATTTTCCGCTTTATTTTGTTTGTTAATATAACGATCCTCTGATTGGTGCAGACTGCCCCGGAGAAGACGTTGACAAGCAAAACGAACAAGCCGCTGACAAACGGCGTGGCGCTGACAAACGGCCACGCGACCGCCGTACACGACGAGCGAGGACGCTCGCGCCACCAGGGCAAGAGCAACAAGACCGTGTCACGCGATTTGAATGCACATTTCTCAACAGCACCTGGTATATTGATCTTCATCGATTCGTCATCGAATCCTCCAGTGTTTTGGAAACACTTCCAATTGTGTCAAATGTATTTTACTAGCATGACCTCATTCTTAAAAAAAAATATCATTCTTAAGGTCATATTATCAATCGTAATCTAGATGCATGTGCTTAGAAACTTTTCTTCTCTCTCCCTTACATCCCTTTTTAGACATGGCTGGGTTTGACAGTTTTGTATACACCTTCCTTTTTAAGAACAAATTTATGAGGCAGTGTTGAGTTGGTTTGGCTAAAAAATTAAACACAAATATGACTTGTTTCGAAGAAAGTCACATTTTTCAAATCCATGTGACCAATAAGCTGTTCTGAGTGCTGGTGAAATCAATGCAGTTCAACATCAACGCAACACTGCGCTGAATCAGGTTTTAGATGGGTGACCATCATACACAAGACCAGTTCTGTTTGAGAGAGAGATTGGTGGGATAAGAGCTTGTGTAGAAACTTCATTCGCCTTGCTAATCAACCTCTCGACAGCATGTGATAGTGGAGGAATCCTGTTGTTTGCGTTGTACCTTCCTTAGGGAAGCTAAGCTGGTGGTGCCCTTGGTGCTCTTCGACAGGAGTAGGCTAGGTGCAGGTCGGGGATATCCTCTCCTCCCTCTTGCCTAGATTACGTTCCTCATCATCCACTCATTCCCTGTCGCCATTAGGTTAGTGCCACGGGGCTCGCTGTCAAAACTGTGCAGCGTTTATCACCTTAAATCAATCATCCAGGAGATCAATGTCTCCTCAATACGACTTTAATCAACAACTCACAGCATCAATTTACTAAAATATTCTGATCACCCCATTGTATCATTTCCAATTTTCTTAACAGCTTAAAGGAAGGTTAAAAATAAATGCTACATTCCAATGCGACAAATAAATGCTACATTCCATTGCGACATTCCAATGTTCTGCCCCCACGTGGGCAGAACATTGGAATGGTTTATCCATGATAAAGGATATGTACGCAATTATCATTCATTGTCCGTTGCAAAACCCCGCAACGAAGATTAAAATGTCAAAAGCGGTGACTAAGCGTTGCTTTGCTATTGCAGAGCTCCAACGGAGCGCTCGCATCGAGTTCTCGGAGCAGATCCGCGAGACGGTGATGAACCTGCAGCGCGACCTGGACCGCGTGACGTCGCGTGTGCGCAGCCTGGAAGTCTCCGCCATATCCGACACGGCACCCTGGCCACAGCAGGTGCGTAGGGGACTTCGTAAAGGTGGATCTCAATGGTTGACGGCCTTTTGCACATCCGTCTCAGACTCCATACACCCCTATTATTTACATTTTTTATAATGATTGAAATATGTGCGTAAAATGGATTTTGCCTCTCTGTGTTATTTCAAGTTCAATGATAGGATGTGGAGGCATAATAATATTGAGATCCAATGGCATGTTGCTATAATGCAATAACAATTGAGTCAGCGGAAGAAATAAGATGAAAACTAGATTGATTGTAGTCTTTTATTTTTTAATTTTAAGAACATCTTCATCATTTCTTGTATGTTGTCTAAAATTTGGCAAACTTTTCCATCATACTTTTTTGGAGATTAATTGGAGCTGCTTTAGGAAGAATTTCAAAAAGGAGGATTTGTAACCCAATTTTGATATGGTTACAGGACTACTTTTAATGGTACAGCATTGGGGTGCCTGAAAGATATTAGCAGGGTGATCTTTTCCCATAAGTGTCTTTTATCTTTGGTTATCTTTGGTGTTCTTGATTGCACAGGGCTTAGAAATTCCTGCGGGGGATGTAGGTTTTGTGGCTCATCTATAGATACATTTTTGTAGGGGAAATATTTTTTACTCAAAAGTTAATTTTTATTTGCACAGAACGGTCAGGGAAAGTCCACACTGAATAGCACATGAAGGTTCTGAGGAGTACTTAGAATTACAGAAGCATACTCCATACATTAAGCTTGTCGGAAAATTGTCAGGACTGCTCTAACCCTTGAAGAAGTAACTAGTACATGTTACGAAACGTCGGGAAATTTAGTTGAACTTTACTTAGCATTCAAAACCCATTTCAAATAGTTTTTGTTAAAACTAGTGCTAATGATAAATCAAGTAGAAACGAGTCTAAAATACCATCATAAAGCTTCTCAGGATGTTTGTGCACTCCCTGACTCAGCAATTTCAAAGGGCAATGTATGAACTTTCTTTCATTTTACCTATATCATTATAAAAATGTCTGCTAGGTTTGTTGGTATTCGTGACATTGTTTACCACCCTATTGTATTGTTATCTGTTCTCTCCCGCTGGCTCAACGACTAATTTGTGTCTCCGTTGCCACAGCCCGCGAAACGGCAAACGTGGTGGCCGTTCGCAGACCTTTCGCCTCGAACAACGACCTTCCTGATCCTCTGGCCGTTTGTCGTGCACCTCGCGTTCGCGTACGCCCAGCGAAGAAGAAACGCGCGACTGTCATGAACACACACTCTCTCTCTCTCTCTCTCTCTCTGTCCACTCTTTGAAATACCTCTGCTAGAACGTAGTAGGTCGCCAAACGAGACTTGTCTCGTCACCTCTTCATTTCGAGGGGAAGGTCGTCAGCCGATTATGATAAACTTTTAGTATTTCTATTTCTTTAAGAGATAGGCAAGTGCAATATCATCTGGCCTTAAATGGCTGTTTGGTCATGTTAATTATATAAACATTCTTTTGTTTCTGTTATCTTATTTTAAGTCTATGGTTTGGTTCCAAGATATTTCTTGTGACCGTTTTTGACCGTAAACCGTTTTTTTTTTTTGCAAATGATATTTACCATTATCAATGTTTTGCTGCCCTGTACCAAACAAAGCCTTTATTAATCACAGCATGCCAATTTGGCCAAAGACTAGGCTCCTTTATCTGCCATTGTAGATTTGTGTAGAGGGCAGACGATCATTGCCACCAATTTTAGGTTACCACCGCTGGCAAGTGCGTGCTATTTCTTTGAGTGTTCCAAAAGACATCTAGACGAAGCTTTGTTTGACTGGCTTTGTGACCCAAGTAACTACGCTTGCTAAACTGTAGAAGTGGCGCAAGTACACTATGTACTACATTTTTATTGTTTGTCGATTTATGTGGAAAATACAGTGGGCCAATGGTTTTACATATTGAAAGTGATCTGTCTGTAGAAGACTTTTATGTATGTGCTTTACAAATTATTATCAATAAAGTAGCATAGTTTCTACTCTGCTCCAATAAACGCAATATTTTGTTACTGCGCAATACCCAAATGGCAGTCCGTATTGACATGTGATATGTGATCTTCAGGCAGGGATTTGAAAATCTGGTATACTGGTGCATGGTGCCTGTTCTACTGGCCCATGGTGGTCCTCATGTTGACCAAGCGCCACTGCTAGGTACCTGACCAAGTGTCGCGGGTTGCCTTTGTGTCAGCCAATGACCTGCTTGACTATAGATACCCTGAACGCTGGTGGACGCAGCGTCCTGACAGAGACTGCTCTTGGACTCTGGGTACAGACAGGACGAGTCAGTCAGCTGGCCGTGCCTCGGCTAGAGGCTGATACAGTTGCAGCTTCCTTTGTCAAGCAAACCTGCACTCCGGGACAAGGTAACCATCATAGCAACCAGTCAGCTCATCTCATATAACCTGGATAGAGCATAGGACCCAGTCAGCTCATCTCAAATAACCTGGATAGAGCACAGGATCCAGCCAGCTGATCTCATATAACCTGGATAGAGCAAAGGACCCAGTCAGCATATCTCAAATAACCTGGATAGAACATAGGATCCAGCCAGCTGATCTCAAATAACTTGTCTAGAACATAGGATCCAGCCAGCTGATCTCAAATAACCTGGATAGGTTATTAAAGAAATAAAAGAAATAACCAGAACTTTTTGTTTTGGAAAAATTTACTAACTGTGGTTAAGTAAGCGACTGTGTTGCTAAGGCATATTTGAAATGTAAGAATTATTGATATGAATATCTTCCTTGGTTGCTAAGCAATAATCAGATCGGTTGCATTAGCTTCCTTATGTACTTGTGCATGTATTACCGTCCTCTCATTAGAACACGCCGTAGTGCTGTGGATAGCGACCTCACATGTCACATAAGCGACTCGCGTTCGATACCCGACCAGGTAGATTTTTGGCTACGTCAAGCTCGAGTCGCTCTGGTGGCAAATCATCGCACTAAGTTGCTGTGAGTGCCAGATTCTGCCGGCAGGTTGCCCTGGGTCTCTTAACACGACTGCGCGTTCGGTGAAACCTTACAGATAAGAGTCATATTTCAAACTACGTATATTGTGGGCGTTTCCCTCCATGCAGCCGACGTCTGTGTGGTGGAGTGCAGTGATGTACTTCGCTGCTGACGTCATCGGCATGATTCGTATCACGGGTCAAATGCCGGGACTCAAACGAGTCGGTCAATGCGACCAGTTCGAATGCCGCCCATTATTTGGACGCATGGTGGTGTTGAATGACAGTTCGTTCATCCATGGTGAAATATCCAGGGTGAATAAACTGAACAAGACTTGGAAAATATTTCCGAACTTGAGCACCCATATATGATGAAGTCTATTGATGCATTCAAAATATATTTTGATTGAAAATCAGCGATGCAGTGGTCGAGAATTTGTTCAGTTTCTCCGCTGCTGTCGTCACAGTTGAACAGTTTATTACTCCCAAATAACCATCGTATCGTATAGCGGCTCGAGTGGTCGAGCGGTTAGGGTGGTCGTATACCAACAAGAAGGTACCGAGTTCGATCCGCGGCATAGGTAGACTTTTTGTTTATCAATCCACACCAACCTTTCTTCTCCAGAGCAAAATTTGTTTTCAGACAAATTTTCTAGGATGGGCGTAGTTCCAGCCTGGCTACCAGGTGGCGCCATTATCGCCGTTACAGATCGAGATTTGAATATTTTCGATTACAAATTCTTCATAATTGACGATGACGTCAGCAAGCGGTTCATGCAGACGCTTCAGGTGGTACGTCAGATGTCAATGCATTTGACAAAACTGCATCTAAACGTATGTCAGATGCAGCAGACATTTCCACCGATTCCTGCACTGAGTGCAAGAGTGAGAAACGTCCATCCAAGACTGGACCAAGCCTCCAGTGAGGAGGGGGAGTAGCTTTCAGCCACTCCAAAAAAAGAGCTTCCGTCGCTTGCCAAGATCCGACGTGGATCAGCAAGACGACAGACGCCGACTGGTGCAGGACCAGTAATTTTTTCACCCACTCGACCCCTAGACATGTACCAAGTATCACCGAACCATCGCTAGTGTGTGCTTTTTTGATGCTTGCGCTACCTGTTGGGTATCAATCGAACTTGATCAATTAGTATTGGGTCGGTAACAGGATACTACTCGATCGGCTGTCACAAGCTGGCATTGTCATGTACAAAGACCGTCATGTACCAATTAGTAGGCATGGGATACATTAATAGCTCTCTTGGTGGCCAAGTTGGTCGAGTCGTTGCTTCTGAACGCAGTGGATCTGGGTTCGCATCCCAGTCCAGTGGCACTTTTTGGTTTTAGAAAAAATTACCAACCGTGATCCTATAAGCGACCTTGTTACTCAAACATATTTCAAATGTAAGAATTATTGATATGAATATCTTCCTTGGTATATCTATCTTCAGTACAAGTGCCTGTAATAGCGCCATCGATATGAAGACATCTATAGCGTCGTGGTGAGCGTGCTTACTTTCAACACGGGTGGCTTGCGTTCGATTCCCAACTGGGTCTCTTTTTGTCTGCATCAAGCTCGATACACTCTGGTGGCAAATCATTGAACCAAGTTGTTGTGAGTGCCAGATTCTGCCGACAGGTTGCGCTGGGTCTCTTAACACGACTGCGCGTTCGGTGAAACCTTACAGATAAGAATCATATTTCAAATGTCAGTCGGTGTGGGCGTTTCCCTCCATGCAGCCGACGTCTGTGTGTGGAGTGCAGTGATGTACTTCGCTGCTGACGTCATCGGCATGATTCGTATCACGGGTCAAATGCCGGGACTCAAACGAGTCGGTCAATGCGACCAGTTCGAATCCCGCCCATTATTTGGACGCATGGTGGTGTTGAATGACAGTTCGTTCATCCATGGTGAAATATCCAGGGTGAATAAACTGAACAAGACTTGGAAAATATTTCCGATCTTGAGCATCCATATATGATGAAGTCTATTGATGCATTCAAAATATATTTTGATTGAAAATCAGCGATGCAGTGGGCGAGAATTTGTTCAGTTTCTCCGCTGCTGTCGTCACAGTTGAACAGTTCATTAATCCCAAATAACCATCGTATTGTATAGCGGCTCGAGTGGTCGAGCGGTTAGGGTGGTCGTATACCAACAAGAAGGTACCGAGTTCGATCCGCGGCATGGCTAGGCTTTTTGTTTATCAATCCACAACCTTTATCCACCAACCTTTATTCTCCAGAGCAAAATTTTCTAAATTTTCGTAGTTCCAGCCTGGCTACCAGGTGGCGCCATCATCGCCGTTACAGATCGAGATTTGAATATTTTCGATTACAATATTTTCACAATTAACGATGACGTCAGCAAGCGGTGGATGCAGACGCTTCAGGTGGTATGTCAGATGTCAATGCATTTGACAAAACTGCATCTAAACGGATGTCAGATGCAGCAGACATTTCCACCGTTTCCTGCACTGAGTGCAAGAGTGTGAAACGTCCATCTCAAACTGGACCAAGCCTCCAGTGAGGAGTGGGAGTAGCTTTCAGCCACTCCAAGAAAAAGAGCTTCCATCGCTTGCCAAAATCCGACGTGGATCAGCAAGACGACAGAGGCCGACTGGTGCAGGACCAGTAATTTGATTTTGGTCACCCACTCGACCCCCTAGACATGTACCAAGTATCACCGAACCATCGCTAGTGTGTGCTTTTTTGATGCATGCGCTACCTGTTGGGTATAAATCGAACTTGATCAATTAGTATTGGGTCGGTAACAGGATACTACTCGATCGGCTGTCACAAGCTGGCATTGTCATGTACCAATTAGTAGGCATAGTAATCATACATAGCTCTCATGGTGGCCAAGTTGGTCGAGTCGTTGCTTCTGAACACAGTGGATCTGAGTTCGCATCCCAGTCCAGTGGTACTTTTTGGTTTTGGAAAAAATTACCAACTGTGATCCAATAAGTGACCTTTTTACTCAAACATAATTCAAATGTAAGAATTATTGATATGAATATCTTCCTTGGTATATCTATCTTCAGTACTAGTGCCTGTAATAGCGCCATTAAGGTGAAGACATCTATAGCGTCGTGGTGAGCATGCTTGCTTTCAACACTGGTGGCTTGCGTTCGATCCCCAACTGGGTCTCTTTTTGTCTGCATCAAGCTCGATACACTCTGGTGGCAAATCATTGAACCAAGTTGTTGTGAGTGCCAGATTCTGCCGACAGGTTGCGCTGGGTCTCTTAACACGACTGCGCGTTCGGTGAAACCTTACAGATAAGAATCATATTTCAAATGTCAGTCGGTGTGGGCGTTTCCCTCCATGCAGCCGACGTCTGTGTGTGGAGTGCAGTGATGTACTTCGCTGCTGACGTCATCGGCATGATTCGTATCACGGGTCAAATGCCGGGACTCAAACGAGTCGGTCAATGCGACCAGTTCGAATCCCGCCCATTATTTGGACGCATGGTGGTGTTGAATGACAGTTCGTTCATCCATGGTGAAATATCCAGGGTGAATAAACTGAACAAGACTTGGAAAATATTTCCGATCTTGAGCATCCATATATGATGAAGTCTATTGATGCATTCAAAATATATTTTGATTGAAAATCAGCGATGCAGTGGGCGAGAATTTGTTCAGTTTCTCCGCTGCTGTCGTCACAGTTGAACAGTTCATTAATCCCAAATAACCATCATATTGTATAGCGGCTCGAGTGGTCGAGCGGTTAGGGTGGTCGTATACCAACAAGAAGGTACCGAGTTCGATCCGCGGCATGGCTAGGCTTTTTGTTTATCAATCCACAACCTTTATCCACCAACCTTTATTCTCCAGAGCAAAATTTTCTAAATTTTCGTAGTTCCAGCCTGGCTACCAGGTGGCGCCATCATCGCCGTTACAGATCGAGATTTGAATATTTTCGATTACAAAATTTTCACAATTAACGATGACGTCAGCAAGCGGTGGATGCAGACGCTTCAGGTGGTATGTCAGATGTCAATGCATTTGACAAAACTGCATCTAAACGGATGTCGGATGCAGCAGACATTTCCACCGTTTCCTGCACTGAGTGCAAGAGTGTGAAACGTCCATCTCAAACTGGACCTAGCCTCCAGTGAGGAGTGGGAGTAGCTTTCAGCCACTCCAAGAAAAAGAGCTTCCATCGCTTGCCAAAATCCGACGTGGATCAGCAAGACGACAGAGGTCGACTGGTCCAGGACCAGTAATTTTTTCACCCACTCGACCCCTAGACATGTACCAAGTATCACCGAACCATCGCTAGTGTGTGCTTTTTTGATGCTTGCGCTACCTGTTGGGTATCAATCGAACTTGATCAATTAGTATTGGGTCGGTAACAGGATACTACTCGATCGGCTGTCACAAGCTGGCATTGTCATGTACAAAGACCGTCATGTACCAATTAGTAGGCATGGGATACATTAATAGCTCTCTTGGTGGCCAAGTTGGTCGAGTCGTTGCTTCTGAACGCAGTGGATCTGGGTTCGCATCCCAGTCCAGTGGCACTTTTTGGTTTTAGAAAAAATTACCAACCGTGATCCTATAAGCGACCTTGTTACTCAAACATATTTCAAATGTAAGAATTATTGATATGAATATCTTCCTTGGTATATCTATCTTCAGTACAAGTGCCTGTAATAGCGCCATCGATATGAAGACATCTATAGCGTCGTGGTGAGCGTGCTTACTTTCAACACGGGTGGCTTGCGTTCGATTCCCAACTGGGTCTCTTTTTGTCTGCATCAAGCTCGATACACTCTGGTGGCAAATCATTGAACCAAGTTGTTGTGAGTGCCAGATTCTGCCGACAGGTTGCGCTGGGTCTCTTAACACGACTGCGCGTTCGGTGAAACCTTACAGATAAGAATCATATTTCAAATGTCAGTCGGTGTGGGCGTTTCCCTCCATGCAGCCGACGTCTGTGTGTGGAGTGCAGTGATGTACTTCGCTGCTGACGTCATCGGCATGATTCGTATCACGGGTCAAATGCCGGGACTCAAACGAGTCGGTCAATGCGACCAGTTCGAATCCCGCCCATTATTTGGACGCATGGTGGTGTTGAATGACAGTTCGTTCATCCATGGTGAAATATCCAGGGTGAATAAACTGAACAAGACTTGGAAAATATTTCCGATCTTGAGCATCCATATATGATGAAGTCTATTGATGCATTCAAAATATATTTTGATTGAAAATCAGCGATGCAGTGGGCGAGAATTTGTTCAGTTTCTCCGCTGCTGTCGTCACAGTTGAACAGTTCATTAATCCCAAATAACCATCGTATTGTATAGCGGCTCGAGTGGTCGAGCGGTTAGGGTGGTCGTATACCAACAAGAAGGTACCGAGTTCGATCCGCGGCATGGCTAGGCTTTTTGTTTATCAATCCACAACCTTTATCCACCAACCTTTATTCTCCAGAGCAAAATTTTCTAAATTTTCGTAGTTCCAGCCTGGCTACCAGGTGGCGCCATCATCGCCGTTACAGATCGAGATTTGAATATTTTCGATTACAATATTTTCACAATTAACGATGACGTCAGCAAGCGGTGGATGCAGACGCTTCAGGTGGTATGTCAGATGTCAATGCATTTGACAAAACTGCATCTAAACGGATGTCAGATGCAGCAGACATTTCCACCGTTTCCTGCACTGAGTGCAAGAGTGTGAAACGTCCATCTCAAACTGGACCAAGCCTCCAGTGAGGAGTGGGAGTAGCTTTCAGCCACTCCAAGAAAAAGAGCTTCCATCGCTTGCCAAAATCCGACGTGGATCAGCAAGACGACAGAGGCCGACTGGTGCAGGACCAGTAATTTGATTTTGGTCACCCACTCGACCCCCTAGACATGTACCAAGTATCACCGAACCATCGCTAGTGTGTGCTTTTTTGATGCATGCGCTACCTGTTGGGTATAAATCGAACTTGATCAATTAGTATTGGGTCGGTAACAGGATACTACTCGATCGGCTGTCACAAGCTGGCATTGTCATGTACCAATTAGTAGGCATAGTAATCATACATAGCTCTCATGGTGGCCAAGTTGGTCGAGTCGTTGCTTCTGAACACAGTGGATCTGAGTTCGCATCCCAGTCCAGTGGTACTTTTTGGTTTTGGAAAAAATTACCAACTGTGATCCAATAAGTGACCTTTTTACTCAAACATAATTCAAATGTAAGAATTATTGATATGAATATCTTCCTTGGTATATCTATCTTCAGTACTAGTGCCTGTAATAGCGCCATTAAGGTGAAGACATCTATAGCGTCGTGGTGAGCATGCTTGCTTTCAACACTGGTGGCTTGCGTTCGATCCCCAACTGGGTCTCTTTTTGTCTGCATCAAGCTCGATACACTCTGGTGGCAAATCATTGAACCAAGTTGTTGTGAGTGCCAGATTCTGCCGACAGGTTGCGCTGGGTCTCTTAACACGACTGCGCGTTCGGTGAAACCTTACAGATAAGAATCATATTTCAAATGTCAGTCGGTGTGGGCGTTTCCCTCCATGCAGCCGACGTCTGTGTGTGGAGTGCAGTGATGTACTTCGCTGCTGACGTCATCGGCATGATTCGTATCACGGGTCAAATGCCGGGACTCAAACGAGTCGGTCAATGCGACCAGTTCGAATCCCGCCCATTATTTGGACGCATGGTGGTGTTGAATGACAGTTCGTTCATCCATGGTGAAATATCCAGGGTGAATAAACTGAACAAGACTTGGAAAATATTTCCGATCTTGAGCATCCATATATGATGAAGTCTATTGATGCATTCAAAATATATTTTGATTGAAAATCAGCGATGCAGTGGGCGAGAATTTGTTCAGTTTCTCCGCTGCTGTCGTCACAGTTGAACAGTTCATTAATCCCAAATAACCATCATATTGTATAGCGGCTCGAGTGGTCGAGCGGTTAGGGTGGTCGTATACCAACAAGAAGGTACCGAGTTCGATCCGCGGCATGGCTAGGCTTTTTGTTTATCAATCCACAACCTTTATCCACCAACCTTTATTCTCCAGAGCAAAATTTTCTAAATTTTCGTAGTTCCAGCCTGGCTACCAGGTGGCGCCATCATCGCCGTTACAGATCGAGATTTGAATATTTTCGATTACAAAATTTTCACAATTAACGATGACGTCAGCAAGCGGTGGATGCAGACGCTTCAGGTGGTATGTCAGATGTCAATGCATTTGACAAAACTGCATCTAAACGGATGTCGGATGCAGCAGACATTTCCACCGTTTCCTGCACTGAGTGCAAGAGTGTGAAACGTCCATCTCAAACTGGACCTAGCCTCCAGTGAGGAGTGGGAGTAGCTTTCAGCCACTCCAAGAAAAAGAGCTTCCATCGCTTGCCAAAATCCGACGTGGATCAGCAAGACGACAGAGGTCGACTGGTCCAGGACCAGTAATTTTTTCACCCACTCGACCCCTAGACATGTACCAAGTATCACCGAACCATCGCTAGTGTGTGCTTTTTTGATGCTTGCGCTACCTGTTGGGTATCAATCGAACTTGATCAATTAGTATTGGGTCGGTAACAGGATACTACTCGATCGGCTGTCACAAGCTGGCATTGTCATGTACAAAGACCGTCATGTACCAATTAGTAGGCATGGGATACATTAATAGCTCTCTTGGTGGCCAAGTTGGTCGAGTCGTTGCTTCTGAACGCAGTGGATCTGGGTTCGCATCCCAGTCCAGTGGCACTTTTTGGTTTTAGAAAAAATTACCAACCGTGATCCTATAAGCGACCTTGTTACTCAAACATATTTCAAATGTAAGAATTATTGATATGAATATCTTCCTTGGTATATCTATCTTCAGTACAAGTGCCTGTAATAGCGCCATCGATATGAAGACATCTATAGCGTCGTGGTGAGCGTGCTTACTTTCAACACGGGTGGCTTGCGTTCGATTCCCAACTGGGTCTCTTTTTGTCTGCATCAAGCTCGATACACTCTGGTGGCAAATCATTGAACCAAGTTGTTGTGAGTGCCAGATTCTGCCGACAGGTTGCGCTGGGTCTCTTAACACGACTGCGCGTTCGGTGAAACCTTACAGATAAGAATCATATTTCAAATGTCAGTCGGTGTGGGCGTTTCCCTCCATGCAGCCGACGTCTGTGTGTGGAGTGCAGTGATGTACTTCGCTGCTGACGTCATCGGCATGATTCGTATCACGGGTCAAATGCCGGGACTCAAACGAGTCGGTCAATGCGACCAGTTCGAATCCCGCCCATTATTTGGACGCATGGTGGTGTTGAATGACAGTTCGTTCATCCATGGTGAAATATCCAGGGTGAATAAACTGAACAAGACTTGGAAAATATTTCCGATCTTGAGCATCCATATATGATGAAGTCTATTGATGCATTCAAAATATATTTTGATTGAAAATCAGCGATGCAGTGGGCGAGAATTTGTTCAGTTTCTCCGCTGCTGTCGTCACAGTTGAACAGTTCATTAATCCCAAATAACCATCGTATTGTATAGCGGCTCGAGTGGTCGAGCGGTTAGGGTGGTCGTATACCAACAAGAAGGTACCGAGTTCGATCCGCGGCATGGCTAGGCTTTTTGTTTATCAATCCACAACCTTTATCCACCAACCTTTATTCTCCAGAGCAAAATTTTCTAAATTTTCGTAGTTCCAGCCTGGCTACCAGGTGGCGCCATCATCGCCGTTACAGATCGAGATTTGAATATTTTCGATTACAATATTTTCACAATTAACGATGACGTCAGCAAGCGGTGGATGCAGACGCTTCAGGTGGTATGTCAGATGTCAATGCATTTGACAAAACTGCATCTAAACGGATGTCAGATGCAGCAGACATTTCCACCGTTTCCTGCACTGAGTGCAAGAGTGTGAAACGTCCATCTCAAACTGGACCAAGCCTCCAGTGAGGAGTGGGAGTAGCTTTCAGCCACTCCAAGAAAAAGAGCTTCCATCGCTTGCCAAAATCCGACGTGGATCAGCAAGACGACAGAGGCCGACTGGTGCAGGACCAGTAATTTGATTTTGGTCACCCACTCGACCCCCTAGACATGTACCAAGTATCACCGAACCATCGCTAGTGTGTGCTTTTTTGATGCATGCGCTACCTGTTGGGTATAAATCGAACTTGATCAATTAGTATTGGGTCGGTAACAGGATACTACTCGATCGGCTGTCACAAGCTGGCATTGTCATGTACCAATTAGTAGGCATAGTAATCATACATAGCTCTCATGGTGGCCAAGTTGGTCGAGTCGTTGCTTCTGAACACAGTGGATCTGAGTTCGCATCCCAGTCCAGTGGTACTTTTTGGTTTTGGAAAAAATTACCAACTGTGATCCAATAAGTGACCTTTTTACTCAAACATAATTCAAATGTAAGAATTATTGATATGAATATCTTCCTTGGTATATCTATCTTCAGTACTAGTGCCTGTAATAGCGCCATTAAGGTGAAGACATCTATAGCGTCGTGGTGAGCATGCTTGCTTTCAACACTGGTGGCTTGCGTTCGATCCCCAACTGGGTCTCTTTTTGTCTGCATCAAGCTCGATACACTCTGGTGGCAAATCATTGAACCAAGTTGTTGTGAGTGCCAGATTCTGCCGACAGGTTGCGCTGGGTCTCTTAACACGACTGCGCGTTCGGTGAAACCTTACAGATAAGAATCATATTTCAAATGTCAGTCGGTGTGGGCGTTTCCCTCCATGCAGCCGACGTCTGTGTGTGGAGTGCAGTGATGTACTTCGCTGCTGACGTCATCGGCATGATTCGTATCACGGGTCAAATGCCGGGACTCAAACGAGTCGGTCAATGCGACCAGTTCGAATCCCGCCCATTATTTGGACGCATGGTGGTGTTGAATGACAGTTCGTTCATCCATGGTGAAATATCCAGGGTGAATAAACTGAACAAGACTTGGAAAATATTTCCGATCTTGAGCATCCATATATGATGAAGTCTATTGATGCATTCAAAATATATTTTGATTGAAAATCAGCGATGCAGTGGGCGAGAATTTGTTCAGTTTCTCCGCTGCTGTCGTCACAGTTGAACAGTTCATTAATCCCAAATAACCATCATATTGTATAGCGGCTCGAGTGGTCGAGCGGTTAGGGTGGTCGTATACCAACAAGAAGGTACCGAGTTCGATCCGCGGCATGGCTAGGCTTTTTGTTTATCAATCCACAACCTTTATCCACCAACCTTTATTCTCCAGAGCAAAATTTTCTAAATTTTCGTAGTTCCAGCCTGGCTACCAGGTGGCGCCATCATCGCCGTTACAGATCGAGATTTGAATATTTTCGATTACAAAATTTTCACAATTAACGATGACGTCAGCAAGCGGTGGATGCAGACGCTTCAGGTGGTATGTCAGATGTCAATGCATTTGACAAAACTGCATCTAAACGGATGTCGGATGCAGCAGACATTTCCACCGTTTCCTGCACTGAGTGCAAGAGTGTGAAACGTCCATCTCAAACTGGACCTAGCCTCCAGTGAGGAGTGGGAGTAGCTTTCAGCCACTCCAAGAAAAAGAGCTTCCATCGCTTGCCAAAATCCGACGTGGATCAGCAAGACGACAGAGGTCGACTGGTCCAGGACCAGTAATTTGGTCACCCACTCGACCCCCTAGACATGTACCAAGTATCACCGAACCATCGCTAGTGTGTGCTTTTTTGATGCATGCGCTACCTGTTGGGTATAAATCGAACTTGATCAATTAGTATTGGGTCGGTAACAGGATACTACTCGATCGGCTGTCACAAGCTGGCATTGTCATGTACCAATTAGTAGGCATAGTAATCATACATAGATCTCATGGTGGCCAAGTTGGTTGAGTCGTTGCTTCTGAACACAGTGGATCTGGGTTCGCATCCCAGTCCAGTGGCACTTTTTGGTTTTGGAAAAAATTACCAACTGTGATCCAATAAGTGACCTTTTTACTCAAACATAATTCAAATGTAAGAATTATTGATATGAATATCTTCCTTGGTATATCTATCTTCAGTACTAGTGCCTGTAATAGCGCCATTGAGGTGAAGACATCTATAGCGTCGTGGTGAGCATGCTTGCTTTCAACACTGGTGGCTTGCGTTCGATCCCCAACTGGGTCTCTTTTTGTCTGCATCAAGCTCGATACACTCTGGTGGCAAATCATTGAACCAAGTTGTTGTGAGTGCCAGATTCTGCCAACAGGTTGCGCTGGGTCTCTTAACACGACTGCGCGTTCGGTGAAACCTTACAGATAAGAATCATATTTCAAATGTCAGTCGGTGTGGGCGTTTCCCTCCATGCAGCCGACGTCTGTGTGTGGAGTGCAGTGATGTACTTCGCTGCTGACGTCATCGGCATGATTCGTATCACGGGTCAAATGCCGGGACTCAAACGAGTCGGTCAATGCGACCAGTTCGAATCCCGCCCATTATTTGGACGCATGGTGGTGTTGAATGACAGTTCGTTCATCCATGGTGAAATATCCAGGGTGAATAAACTGAACAAGACTTGGAAAATATTTCCGATCTTGAGCATCCATATATGATGAAGTCTATTGATGCATTCAAAATATATTTTGATTGAAAATCAGCGATGCAGTGGGCGAGAATTTGTTCAGTTTCTCCGCTGCTGTCGTCACAGTTGAACAGTTCATTAATCCCAAATAACCATCGCATTGTATAGCGGCTCGAGTGGTCGAGCGGTTAGGGTGGTCGTATACCAACAAGAAGGTACCGAGTTCGATCCGCGGCATGGCTAGGCTTTTTGTTTATCAATCCACAACCTTTATCCACCAACCTTTATTCTCCAGAGCAAAATTTTCTAAATTTTCGTAGTTCCAGCCTGGCAACCAGGTGGCGCCATCATCGCCGTTACAGATCGAGATTTGAATATTTTCGATTACACAATTTTCACAATTAACGATGACGTCAGCAAGCGGTGGATGCAGACGCTTCAGGTGGTATGTCAGATGTCAATGCATTTGACAAAACTGCATCTAAACGGATGTCAGATGCAGCAGACATTTCCACCGTTTCCTGCACTGAGTGCAAGAGTGTGAAACGTCCATCTCAAACTGGACCAAGCCTCCAGTGAGGAGTGGGAGTAGCTTTCAGCCACTCCAAGAAAAAGAGCATCCATCGCTTGCCAAAATCCGACGTGGATCAGCAAGACGACAGAGGCCGACTGGTGCAGGACCAGTAATTTGGTCACCCACTCGACCCCCTAGACATGTACCAAGTATCACCGAACCATCGCTAGTGTGTGCTTTTTTGATGCATGCGCTACCTGTTGGGTATAAATCGAACTTGATCAATTAGTATTGGGTCGGTAACAGGATACTACTCGATCGGCTGTCACAAGCTGGCATTGTCATGTACCAGTTAGTAGGCATAGTAATCATACATAGCTCTCATGGTGGCCAAGTTGGTTGAGTCGTTGCTTCTGCACACAGTGGATCTGGGTTCGCATCCCAGTCCAGTGGCACTTTTTGGTTTTGGAAAAAATTACCAACTGTGATCCAATAAGTGACCTTTTTACTCAAACATAATTCAAATGTAAGAATTATTGATATGAATATCTTCCTTGGTATATCTATCTTCAGTACTAGTGCCTGTAATAGCGCCATTGAGGTGAAGACATCTATAGCGTCGTGGTGAGCATGCTTGCTTTCAACACTGGTGGCTTGCGTTCGATCTCCAACTGGGTCTCTTTTTGTCTGCATCAAGCTCGATACACTCTGGTGGCAAATCATTGAACCAAGTTGTTGTGAGTGCCAGATTCTGCCGACAGGTTGCGCTGGGTCTCTTAACACGACTGCGCGTTCGGTGAAACCTTACAGATAAGAATCATATTTCAAATGTCAGTCGGTGTGGGCGTTTCCCTCCATGCAGCCGACGTCTGTGTGTGGAGTGCAGTGATGTACTTCGCTGCTGACGTCATCGGCATGATTCGTATCACGGGTCAAATGCCGGGACTCAAACGAGTCGGTCAATGCGACCAGTTCGAATCCCGCCCATTATTTGGACGCATGGTGGTGTTGAATGACAGTTCGTTCATCCATGGTGAAATATCCAGGGTGAATAAACTGAACAAGACTTGGAAAATATTTCCGATCTTGAGCATCCATATATGATGAAGTCTATTGATGCATTCAAAATATATTTTGATTGAAAATCAGCGATGCAGTGGGCGAGAATTTGTTCAGTTTCTCCGCTGCTGTCGTCACAGTTGAACAGTTCATTAATCCCAAATAACCATCATATTGTATAGCGGCTCGAGTGGTCGAGCGGTTAGGGTGGTCGTAAGCTAACATGAGGTACCGAGTTCGATCCGCGGCACAGGAAGACTTTTTGTTTATCAATCCACACCAACCTTTATTCTCCAGAGCAGAATTTGTTTTCAGAAAATTTTCTAGGATGGGCGCAGTTCCAGCCTGGCTACTAGGTGGCGCCATCATCGTCGTCAAAAATCAAGATTTGAATATTTTCGATTACAAATTATTCACAATTGACGATGACGTCAGCAAGCGATGGATGCAGACGCTTCAGGTGGTATGTCAGATTTCAATGCATTTGACAAAACTGCATCTAAACGGATGTCAGATGCAGCAGACATTTCCACCGATTCCTGCACTGAGTGCAAGAGTGAGAAACGTCCATCCAAGGCTGGACCAAGCCTCCAGTGAGGAGTGGGAGTAGCTTTCAGCCACTCCAAAAAAAAGAGCTTCCGTCGCTTGCCAAGATCCGACGTGGATCAGCAAGACGACAGAGGCCGACTGGTGCAGGACCAGTAATTAGTTCACCCACTCGACCCCCTAGACATGTACCAAGTATCACCGAACCATCGCTAGTGTGTGCTTTTTTGATGTAAGCGCTACCTGTTGGGTATCAATCGAACTTGATCAATTAGTATTGGGTCGGTAACAGGATACTACTCGATCGGCTGTCACAGGCTGGCATTGTCACGTACCAATTTACAGGCAAAAAATACAATAAAAGAAGAACCGCATGGTGGCCAAGTTGGTAAAATCGTTCCTTCCGAACGCTGTGGGTCTGCGTTCGAAACCCGATGCAGGATTACTTTTTGGTTATGGAAATATTACCAACCGTGGTCCTGTAAGCGACTAACTGTTGCTTAGACATATATGAAATGTAAGAATTCATAATATGAATATATTTAATGGGGCGTTTCGCTCCATGCAGCCTATTTTCTACTTATGAACATGTATTGCTGATTTAAATAATTAATGAAATCTTGTACATACTGTGACCTTTTTTCAAACTCTAGTTTTTAACAAACAAAAAGAGTATTCTGTAAGGAAATGAAAAATAAAAACACTCAAATCAAAAATTGGAGGCTAAGGCTTATGAGTTTTGTACGCTCTTTTGTGGATGCGATGTATTGACTGGGTGCTTGTAGATCGCGTTTTAGATTTTGGGAGCTAAGTGTGCACTAGTACTTCCCGCACGTTGTCTTTGACGTTTGCGAATTTTAGTGGGTGCTTTTAATCAATATTTTTATTTTATAGTGTGATATCCAACCGAAAATGCTCGAATCGTGTAAAATTGCATATAGATTAACCTTCAGTTTTATAGGAATAGTCGCTGGTGTATCGGCATTCTTCGTATTTTCTTTTAGTTATGGTAATCTACATGCGGGCGTTTGGGGACTCCTATCAGGTAACTATGCTTCTATCATAGTTCTATTCAATGCTTGTGTCATGGAATGTTTAATGTTGTTTGCAAGACATTTAACTCTAAATATACTTTTTTACTGGTTGGATAAATCATAAGCGCTTGATTTTCTCTTCATTTTTCAGGAGTGTTGGCGTCTGTATGTTTCCAGTTGCACTATTTAAACTATAAGCAAAATCTTGACAATTGGCATTCTGTCGAAACTTTATCAGGGTTGAAGCTCCTGGGAACTTTAGGGTTGTTGGCTGGCCTTTCTGCCTTTATATGGTACCTTTTTACGGCAATTTACTATGGCATACGTAAGTATAATCAACTGTTGACCTTTTTAGCTCAATAAGCAGGTGGTTCTATAAACAATGCAAACAACTTTTCTCTACTCCACAGCTATGATGCCAGTAGGAGCCAGTGCATACATTGCAGCTGTTTGGGCTTTCCTTACAGCAAAATGGGGCTTATCACTGATATTTAACTGCAGGATGTATATTCGTGACTTTCAACGAGACAATCCTCGACTTATTCGCCTCTAACGAGTTCCTAACAGGTGTTACAATGAAACTTAACGCAATACCCAGTAGAAGTCTAGGTCTAAAAATATCAATTATATCTTTAACTGTGTGAATATTTTAATGCTATTCCAGGATACAATTATCTGTGAACTATGTCAATATTCAAGAAGTGCCAGCGATGAAGAAAGAAGTAGAAAGTGGCATTTTACTCGGTCCCATGACTCAAAAGACTGGAAATATGGCATGCTTTGATTGCTCCATAAAGTTTCAGGGGCCAATATGACTCAGCACTAAGCAATGGCATTTATAGCAATAAGTAATCTCACGAATCATATTTTTAAATAAGAAATCATCTGTAAAGCAAATAAAGTAAATTTGAAAACATTACTATTTCTACTATAAATAGTATTTCCTCGACAGCAATTGATTAAATATTGTTGAATAAGTTGCCACTCTGTAACTTGTTGCGTTGATAACTGGTTTCAATTGCGGGTTGCCATCGTTAACGCATGGCAACTAATTCAACAGCAATGGATCAACACAATCGATATCGTGGTCCTGAACAACTTTGCTGCATCTCGGACAAATATTTCGAGCTTGTGCATAGTAGTCGATCAACAGCTCAATTATTTATTGGGAAGCTTGTTGAATACTTAACAGGTCACTCAATTAGCTCTGTGCGCCAACAACGTTCCAGGTTTGATCAAGATAATATACTTTAATACGACCTTGCTATATTTTAGTTTAGGTAGATTTCTAGAAGAATTCATTGGTGTCCAGAATCCACTGATAACTAGATAAATTGATACCTCATGTTCCATAACTTCTTTATATTGACTCACCTTGCCTATCAACCTCTTAACAGCATGGATTTGTGAAGTAATCCTGTCCTGACATTGGGCCGGTGGCATTGGGCCAGGGGTTGATAATATGCCAGCACTGCGTATATCACGCCTAGCACAAGCCACTAGGCCTATTGAGACTCAATTGAAAGTAGAATTTGATTGTGCACTATATTTTCAAGAGTTAAAAATATTAAATAATGGTATGAGGTAGGCAATGACTTACTTTTTTAGATTTTGCACTTTGTTCTGTAGGCAAGCACTTTACCCGTAGGTCACACAACATTTAGATGTTGCTCCAGCTACTCTTTCGACTAAAGCCGACTAAAGGTTGATTGAAAAACTATCAGCAGCCAACAAGCAAAGAATAATTCTAAGGCACGGACTGGCTCTTGTCACAGACGTAACAATCACTGCCTTGTGCAAAACGCTCAACACATGAGTTCCCAGGGCTGCATAAGTATTCTTTCGGTTTTACCTGGTTTTACTTTGCAAATGAGTTTTGAAAGCGATGGCAAACTTCTGTTTTATTGGCTAGTGTGAACCCCATAGAGAAGAGCTAGAGTTAACACAAAGTTTTCTAACATAATATCATCTGAATGGCTCCTGCTAAATTAGAGAAAAGTTTGGTTTGGTCACCTTGTCAGCCTCCATATGATGCTCTGCAAGTTGAACAGACCAATAGCTCGCAGTTTTTTGAAGACTGGCTTCGTTGGCCGGGAGTCGGTAGCAGTCTCGGTCAGCTGTTCCTTCGTGTCCTAACTCAAACTACAAAACACCGCAACCCTCTTCACTAAATTATTGTTGTTGTTTTCAGTGGATTCCTCTGAATACATCATATTGGTATCTAATAAAAAACTCTGTGAGAAAACCAGAGAACTTGGTGAAATTTTAAGAAACAAATTAGTACACACAGAGTACCTTGTACTTGCTTTTTGGCAAATAAGTCAACAAGTATATAGATATGGTTTTGGTATGCTAAGTATATTTGTATCACTGGTAAAAATAAAGTCAAAAGTTCAATTGGCCAGGCAAAGATCCCCTCGCTTACACAAAAAACCGAGAGTAGCAGTTTTCAGAGGTTACAAACGGAGGAACTCAATTGCCTACTCGTATTTTTAAAATAAACATGACCATGCAGCGAAGTCTAGAGAATAAAAAACAGCACATTTCTATTATTTACTAACATTAATAACAGTGTTCGCATGCTAATTTAAGACGAGATTTAAGTTAACTGCTGCGCTGATTAGATAGGGTTAATTTTCAACCTAAAACGGCTCAAAATCCAAATAATATCGCACCGATACTAATACGTAAATTTAGCAAGAAACAAACGGCAAGTAACGAAACAAGAAAAATCATTGCCGAAAGTTGTTCGCTTCCACGACAATTGCTTTCCAAGCAAAATGAACAGCAGATGGGCACAGCGGCACGCACCCAGCCGTGACGAAAGAAAGGGGCGGGTGTCGATCGCGGACCGCGAAACGGAAACTATAGGTCTGCCTCGGGCGAACACCGGCCAGGGAGGGTTCAGGTGACGTGGTCGCCGCAGGTCACCAGCGACTGCAGGTATGTCAGCTGAACTGGTTTGTGCAGCGACAGCTGCTCCAGGGCGTCTGCCATCGAGAACCACTTGCGTCGACGGCCTGTGAGCACAGACATCAGCCTCCGTCAATTCATAGCTTTTTGTGGTAAAGTGAGACAGCACAAAAAAAAGCTTTTTCAAGTATTTACTGACACTGGTATGTCCCAAAAACTTGTGTGTATTTGGTTTGAAAGTGGCAATTAGGAGGGCATTTATTCGATTCGTTTTCATCTTGTAAGGTGTCAGCATTTCAACCTGTTTATACTGAAGCTTCTAACCTGCAAAACCAATGAAGTTCCTATCCCCAACCCTTCTCATCAGGTGCCCACAGTTATGTGTATTCTATATTTACACAGACAGTATCAATATTTGAAATCAAAGAAAAATACCATTATCTCAAGATTTTCACATAGACTTCTTTTAAATTCTCAAAAATTTCATTATTCTATCACCTGTGTTTCATAAAATACATAATGCCACATTCAATGGTTGTGGTGGCAATTTCAATTAGTCCATTTCCTTTAATTATTTTTTCTTTCTCCTGGTATTATCAACAAGAGAAAGTAATTTTTGTGAATATGCTTTTCAGGTCATAATGAGCACTAGAATGACCTAATCTAATCCCCTTTCATACTAACGAAAATACCTTGATACTTTGCCCAAGGTGGCACCACCGTAATGCTTGTTGATATTGTTGTCTCAAGTTGCAGCGGACAAGATAAAAGCAAATGAAAAGTTGTGATAAATTAACAGGCATGACTTGGCATTCAGTATGATAACTCTGGCTTATCTTCAATACCAGTTTGATAGAAATGACATTTAATGAGCTTCTATTAATATATCTAGGTTTAAGAGATAGTGTCACCTAATACATTAATTGAACTTTGTCAGATTATTGTAAGTAGTCAGCATTTTTCACAAAAATATTTTGATCAGAGGATTTATCGGGCAGATCACAAAAACCAAGAATCTTGTTCACTTTTATGATGATTTTGCAGTACCTTCCCTGAACTACATTCACACTTAAAGGATGCGGGCAAAAGTAGCACTATCAGAAGAATGATTCAAGTGGGTAGAATTTTAGAAGGCATGACAGCAACATTACAAACGTACCCATGTTCTTGGAATCCTCCCACTCAGGCAGTTCCTCGGTGACAACAAGCACGAACACGTTCGTCCGGTGCTTCCTCTCGCTGTTCTGGAACACCCAAACACCGAAGACAAGCGCCATCAGTCACGCTAAGCCTCAAGTCCCAACATTGACGGAGCCACTCTCATTTATCTGGACGCAGGCATTTGCGTACAATTACAGAACATTTTCATGAAAATGTAATTGTCAATAAATTTTTCTTGGCTAACAAATCCATCTTCAAAGAAATGAGGGAATTTACCGTAAAGAACTCTCCCAGTCACTTATTTGCTGAACTGGAAGGAACGAACACCCCACACTGAGAGACTTTAGTCGGAGTCTTTCAGCACCAAACAATTGCTGAACCCATAACGTTTCCTCTTGATTTATTGCATTGAATGGAATATTTAAAAAAGGAGACACTGACCACATTCCACTGAAACATTATCTTTGTTATCATGCCTTAGATATTACCTAGTAGATAGTACTTTGGGTTATCAACCTAATTAATTCTACCCAGAAAACCAATCAACGATATTGAAATCTAGTCAATCTATTCAAAGCTACCACACTCGATGCAGGTATCTACCTCGAAAACGCCCAGCGACCGGCCAAGCTTCCCGCAGACGCCAGCCTCCTCCATGACCTCCCGGATCGCGGTCTTGCTGGGCTCCTCCTCGGGCTCAACGCCTCCCCCAGGGATGATCCAGTGATCCGGGCGGCGCGACGACGTAACCAGCAGCACCTGCGGATGGACAAAATAGATCCGGTCTTTTCAAGGGTTTGGTGAACATGTGCTAGCTCGAGACTTTCGAGAACAATGGCAATAATCTGTATTATTAATGTTGTTTTTATTTTAAACTTATTTATGGTACAATGGAAATGTTCGGAGTCAATATTTGTATGGTTTACATGAAGAACACAACTTCAAGTCAAAATGTTAAGATCACTTTCTAGGACAAACAACCAGCAAAACCACTAAAAACGCATACCTTACAATTTATGTAATATTGCTAAATATTTAGTTTAAGACACTAGCGTGCAGTAGCGTGATGACGTGGGAATGCTCCCATTTTTACCAATCCTAGTTCAATCGACCAACTAAACCACTCGTAGGTAGTTGAATTCTATTCCATAGCTTCGTTTTTGGAAATGCATAGATAACCAGCATACACTGACTGCAAGCCCCTGGTTTATGAAAATCAGGGTGGGAGAAGCTGCAATCGAACGATAAGTGCAGCACAAAGAAAAACCTATGGCTGAATCTACCAGGAATCCAAAAAAATTCCTGTGGCTGAATTTCCCACAAGTTCAAATAGAGAATAATTTTTTTGTTCCTTTGACCTCTATTCTAAATTACCTACACTTCATTGTAAGTACAATATGGCATGCTGTGCACAGCTTTGAAGGCAACCCTAGTTTGGTCCCTCGTTTGCAGTAAAAGGCAACTAGTGAAGGTACAATTAGTGTGCAATTGAGCAATATCCTGCTATTGACCACATGACATGATTGCAATCATTCTGAACTTCGGTTTACGTGGTAGTTAGAAAAACCTGTTGCATAGCAAATTATGAATGAGCGGACTGGCGATTGTGACTGGCACATGAGTCACGCATTGCGTACTGTGGGATGCCATCTCAGCGGATGGTGGTTGCTCCATTGGAGTGAGTGGGTACCCAATGACCACAGAGGTGATAAGAATAGAGGTTATCAACAGTAAAAGTATGTATATAGTAAACTATCAAGGAGATGCTGGCCACAATATGTGAGCAAAGAATTCCATGAAATGAAACAGACATGAGTCTTGTTTCCCTCCTTCGTATTGCAACCATGCCAGATTTAACTTGTGAAAAAAATTGGCAAAGAAATCTCTAAGGAATACCTAGACACTACCTCGGAGTAAAGAATGCACTGTTCTCAGTAATGACTATTGCCCTGAAACCTCAGTCTTTCGAAATAAGTGTCCAATTGTTTGGAACCTGAACAACCCTGTGTCTGTTTGCTATAATCTACCTAAAGCACTTGTTCTCAGCATAATGGATAGACTTGCTAAAAGAATGTGTGTAAATTTCCAATAGCACTGTCTATTAAAACCAAACACTAGTAACTTAAAAAAGGAGTTTTAAAAGGCTGCCAGCAAGTGCCACATAATACAGTCAGACAACCACATCTAGAAGAGATAACATATGTACTCTTTGTTATTTTTGCACTCCCGACTGAAATATCATCAAAGATGTCCACACCCTATCAATACCAGCCAATCAATTATGCTAAATTTACTACCGGCCAGTTTATTTACAAAGCAGGGAGTTGGCACCACTTTAGTCCGTATATTGTGCCCCCCGTCCCCCCCTGCACACTCTTTCGTCCATTGCCCAGGCTAAATTAAGCTAAAAATCATTAGGGAGACAGTCTAGCCGATTGACGGCGACACATGCCCGTCGATGACGAAACCGTGAACCTGTGAACACGTGCTGTGACGAAGGTCGGCAACGTAGAGACAAAGATGGCTTGGTTAGAGAGATAAGGTGGACCAGGACGGGGCAAGAGGTGGGGTGATCCAGGCGCCCAGACTTAGTAGACAAGGTCAGACGACAAGGTCGCCCGGGGTCAAACAAGTCCACACATCGATTCGCAAAACAGATTTTTGCGAGCGTGGTTGTACCGAGGAGCTAGTGATAAGGACCAAGGTTAATGTTTATGTCGTTTTGAGAGGGGAGACCAGTCAATGGAGGAGTTGTGTGACGAGAAATGAGAGCGATCGCGATTTTATTGACTAGGTACACAGCTAGTTGGCTTACACAATGAGGGATAGGTGGGCCAGCCAGGCTGAATGTGGTTGTATTCAGCACTCTACATACCCGCTTTATTTTTAAGTTTACGGAATCGTCAAAAAAACAGGTTGATATTTATCGATATTCTGACAGTTCTAATTATAACTATTCATAACCCGTAACAGGGTAAGCTATTAATGCCGGTGGTTGCAAGGAAGTTATAAAAATCGCACTAATATGATTCGACAGGGAGACTGGGGTATGTTACTTTGAAAGTCTTCATACCTGCATGCAGATAGATTGCATCACCAAGTAGATCATTTAAAATCGTGAAGCGTCCTCTTTGGTACCTTGGACTGAAAATTATGACGTGACATCGGTGCGATTAATAAATTGTGCATTTGCGAGATATAAGCGGGTAATTTATCTGTCCTCTAATACATTTTGGCGTTTGGGTGGCAGGATGGAATTATATTTATCTTGGTCCAACACCAATTTAATCGTGAAAACTACGGAAACTTGCGAAACTTAAAACGCCGTGAAAAATTGCAAACAGCTGCAAACAGGTTGATTTATTTTTATGGCACTGGCCAAATGTCGTGAACATCTGCTCCTGATGAAAAAAAAACTGTTATGCACACAAAGGATTCGCGATTTTATATTTTTTTTATTGCAGCGAGGGTAGTTTTCGACTAGAAGTCAATAATGTGCCTTACGGTCAGTTTGCACGACATGCCGAATTGTACGCATGCTTTACACGATTAAAGGGGTGACGGTAAAGCACGCAAAAAACTGCTAACTAGCCAATTTAGAATCCGAACACGTGCATATCCCGACAAACTGCATTGTTAGAAAATAGCATTGGCATTGGAGTTACATCGTGCAAATGAACTCGTGATGCCAAGTACGCAAGCAATTGTACTAGTAGAGCAGAGTTTTATTTTACCTCTTTTTCTTGCTCGCTTTTGACACAGATGCACGCGGCGCGCCGTCTGAAGCCGTCTTCGTCGTACAGCCGAGTAGAGTTCGGCTTTTCTTTCACCATGCTGATTCCTAGTTAGCGCGACACACTGGTGTTTATATGAATGCAACCAAATTGGAACTCAACAAAAGTGACGACTACAACGAAAAATGCGACTTCTAAAAACCCAGTCCGGTCAAATTACCACCGATACAACAGCTACAGGCATGCTGCATGACTCCATTTTTCACTTGATACGAAAAGAACCAAGAAACTCCATTTCTAGAATGGTCGTAAGCCTTCCGACGACTTGCGCTTAAAATCACAGATATGCAGAATTGATGGTAAACTTGTTTCTTTGAGCACTGCAAACAGCACTCTTGACCCGAAGGACTACGAATTGACAAGAAACGGAGCGTCCATGTTGGCTGGTTGCGACTTGAAAAGTGAGCAAGAACGACACAGCCCACGGCACGAGACGGGTCACCCGATTGGTTCGTCGGGTGGGGGAGACGAGCGTTTACCTGAAATCCGAGCGTGACCGAACCTGCCCGAGGACGGGCGACGAGATGTCATTCAAAATCGAATATCCTCAAGATGACATAAACACTAAAAAGATTGGAGGTCTTGACAATAATACACTTCTGTGGGTAGGTTTACAGTTAGGACGGATAGAGTTTATTGTCATTTCATTTGGGAGAGCAGCATACTCTCATGCCCACTTGTTATCAATAATTTTAATGACTAGAATACACTAGAATCATTGAGCTTAAACATTGATGCTAGACTAGAGTGCTACCCTAAGCTTAAAAGGATTTTAAACCTAACATGTATACAAAACCATAGAATTAGATTCTGCAGAGAAATAGCTTTTAAGTATTTAGACAAATTCTGGAATGGTTCCTCCACCAAATAACCACAATGGTGTCCTGTCACTTCCTAGCTCCTCGAAAAAAACAACCAAACGTAGCTTAAAAACAATTGCAAGACTTGTCACAACCAAATTTTAAAAAAATAACCTAGAAATCACTTCATTTTTACACTTTTAAAACTCTTGTATACCTAGCTCACTAAGTGCTTTTCATTGGAAATTGTCGACCCTCTCAACGGCACAAACTAATCTTTCCTGTGTCATCTTACAACGAAGCATCGAGCTACAAATAGAGTCAGATCTCGTAAATCCATTGCAATTGAGTTGCCAGAGTTTCTTTGCTATCGTCCCAATAACTATCGGCGCCTTGTGAGCGCTGCCACGTAAACCCACACCGAGAGCACGTCGCTGGGGTAGGGATGGACGTAGACGGCGAGCGCAAACTCGACATCAGGAGATTCGTTGCGGTGGACACCAGTCGCCTTCACCGCCTCGGTGATTGCAGACACCGTCGTGTAAGGCGTGTTGATGGGGAAGCCGCACATCTGGAAGATGCAGAGATGCAATGGTTATAACTATGCAGATATCTACTACGTATAACTACTGCAGAAATAACAGAAGCAGATATACCATCCCAAGCTAAATTTTCTACGAAAAACCTTGGAAAGACCTTGCCACCCTGCAAAATTTTACAACATTCCTCTTGCCTAATAGCTATGTTTAGGAATTTCACTATACCTGTTGTTTTTTTTGCAATTTAGTCTAGACTGCCACTGTTGATCATCGAAAAAGTTTTCTCTGTCTTTACAATGGCCACGCTAATGCGCTCTTGAGACAAATTTTTAAGCTGTGGTTTCTCAAGGTTCAGCTCTAAGGTTCAGCCTAAGTCTTAGCTAAGCTTAGGATTTCTTGTACAAGGTTTGAAGAATTCACCGTTACTACGACAACGAACAAAAGAGAAAAATGTCAAACAACCTTGTGTGAAGCCAGCACATGCTGGAGCTCGGCAGCGTGAGCAGGACTGGTTGTGCTGGCTACGCCGGTGAGTGCGCTGGATTCTAGAGTGGGCAGCATCTTGCGCAGGATCGACACACAGTAGCGGTTCCACAGCGTGGTCTCCGTGCGGCGCCAGCGAGCAATGCTGTCACGAAGATGCTTCTCCAGCTTGTCCTGCACCCAACATGCATTTTATCGAAAAAATTCAAATATTTTAGAGATTTCGACAGAAATTTTGATAAATATAAAAGCATGATGGAACGTTATTACTGGAAGCTTGAAGAAAGATATTGCGATAATGTAATTTGTTAGAAATGTATGGCCACATGTAATCAACCACAGATAAAGCTTTCACAGACATGTCATCCTGAAGGGGAATGTCAACTCCAAAGAAAACAAAGCTAGAAATGAAAAGATCTGCCGCAACAGAGTTTTAGCATGGCCATCGCATGAGAGAGAGAAGTGGCTATGACCGGCGAAATTGTTTTGATAAACAGCAGTGGGAGTGAGACAAAACTTAACTGTAATTAACAACATACATTAGAAATGTTCCAAAATCTTTTAGCTTTGAGGCGTACAACTTTGCAGCACTCAAGGCTACCCCAAAGTTTGGCAAACCAATATTAAGTTCTGCATAAGTTATGTCTGAGTTTCAACTTTATGGCAAGTTCTCGTCCCTCTCTTAACTTCTTCCCAAACTCACAATAAAGCAAGCTACGTGCCGTTACTAAGGGACGGTTTTGCCAGTCAGGTGCTTACCTGCAGCCGTTGAGCCTCCAGCGCCGATGTGGGCCGATGTTCCAGCGCTGGCAGCTGAACAGAGCCAGTGGGTGCCGCAACCGCGCGGCCAAATGCCGGCCACCAATCCGCTCGGGAAGACAGGTCGAAACGAGTCCGTCGCGGGCTTTCCTCGCGCTGTACGTTCGCCCAGATCTAGAAAGAAAGAAAACGTCGGCTGCTGTTTTTTTTGCATAAGAGGGCAGAGGGGGTGTTTTAATAGCCAAAATAACTTTGAATGTTACTTGTAAAACTTTGAAACATTTATATGGATATTGGATTTCCCAATTGAATTTGTAGACATATTTTGGCAATCGTAACAAATTACAACATCTCAAAAATCAAAAGACTTTAGGTAATTTGGTTTATCGTAAACTATTAAATTCTAGCAATATGGTTTATTTTCTTATTATGGCCCCAAAACGTTTAAAATTGCGCTGGTATTCTGACTAAGCCTATAAATGGGATTTTATTAGATATTTAAGACCTTGGGCAGAGAGACTATCTGGTTCGCTGCACGCACTACTTCACATTGTTGGTTTCTAATTCTAGTGTGTCTAAATAACGGATGGGAGTAAGGGAGGAGGACGGTAGAATGGAGTCAAGGAACTTACTAAGAGATAGAAAAGCGATGGTGTGGTGACGTTTCGGTCTTGACTTGATCATAAGTAGAGGATATTTGATCAAGGTAATGGCAAAATATCAACACCACTTTCAAACTCTTGCGGCCTACCATTGCTTCTCTCAACAAGGTACACATATTAATTTTTTGCCAGACCAACATCAGTAACCCTACTTCGGTCGATTTCCCTAACCAGTCACACAAAATTGGCTCACGTTGTCTTCATTGACGATGCACCAGACGGCTCGCAGGGGACAGAAACTGTCTAGAAGGCTGTACCGTTGTCCGGCCACCGGGTCCCAAACGAAGAACTCGTACTCGGATTTGTGGGCGCCAGTGCGAGTGAGAACATATGCAGACGGACCGTGAGGGATTCCAGCACCGAGAAGGAGCCACGCTTTGACGTTGAGGTGGGTCAGGTAGCAGCAGAGGAGGGCGGCCAGATCTTGGCAGTCTCCCGCAAGCAGGCTTAGAACTTGCTGCAAGAGAGAAATCATTGGGAGTTTGAGTAAATTTATTTCTGAAAAATAATGTAACAGTTGAGGTATACAATTGTGACTCTTTTTATTTTTATGGTAATTTTTATTTCTTGTTTGTCATCAGACTTGAAATTAAAATGGTATGCCCTGCATATTTAACTAGTTTATTTATGTTTTGTTAGTTAGTTTTGACTAGTTTATACTGAAATAATTTTGCTACAACTACTAGCACAAGGAAACTGCCAAAACATTATACCTCTATTCATCTTTTACAAATGGCCATTAAAACTACGACAATTTGAGTTCCTTCTTTCCTCTCTCAATATCAACTGTGGTTAGGAAGATAGAATCGAGGTAATGTTCTTAACTTCTAGATAAAGTGGGAGTTAAATCAATTGCCATGGCAACAACTAATCACAGGCAGTGAAAGTCAGCTGTTTCTGAGAGTTGAGAGCTTAACTCACGCTGGAAAAATATTGCAATGCCGGGCCTAAGAAACTTGATTGAGAATCGTTGGTGGTAAGCCATGAAAGATCAGATTAATTCAACGTTTAAACTGTTGCCTTGAATCTGATGTTTCAGAGGTCAGTTCATCCCTCGTTTAGTTCATCAAATCCTCACCTGACTCGTGAGCCAGACGTCGAACAGTCCCGGAAACAGCACGCTGCCGGGAACAGACGGGATCATGGACACAAACCGTGCGGCCATCTCCTCCGTGGTTTCTCGCCCAGAGTCAAGCGCTGAAGTAATACAGAGTGTGCCCGTATAACAAAAGCCAGACACAATCGTACATGATAAGTGTCTTGCAACATTCTGTAATGACACTAGATTAAAACAATTGACTTCGGTTGTTAGCTCAGCAAATTGCAACAAAATTAACAAAGCATGGTGAACATTAGAAATGATCAATTTTCATCAAATTTAAAACCATTTCGGGTTTCATACCACCACCCCCCACCCAAAAAAAAAGTGACTTTATCAAAATTAATAGTACGTACTGAAAATGGATGTGAACGTCCACTTGCTTGATAACCTCGCCACATAGTAAGATCTGTGTCAGACCAGGAGCAACCGAATTATAAAGTACTTATTGTTATTACATATAATTTCTAACCACAACTGAAGAATCCTTTTTCTAAAAATAAAAAAATAAACAAGGTACCCAAGGTACAGTTCTGTTTCTCTATCAGGCTAGAAAAAATTGGATACGTTTTCAGAGTCACGGTTTTCAGAGAGCCAAAGAAATCAAAACTTCAACAAGAAAAAGTGTGAATGCCAATAACAATCAAGTGTTGTTAATAATAAAATACCCCGTGCATTGCAAGCGTTTGCAATTTAAATAAGGTTTCAACTAAATACAACAATCAAGTGTGACTATAATAATGCGAAAGTGACTGCAGATAATTCAACCTTGCAAATAAATCACTAGATGCTAGTGTTGAGGTTTATGTGGTACTGTGGCAATTTATAAGTGACATGACCAAATGGTTTGGCGTTTTGGAAACGCAAATTCTCGTGAGATCACCAAAGTTCAGCTACACTGTGCTGGGTCAGGTATTGTATTAGTGACCACCATACACATGACCAGTTCTGTTTGGGATAGAGGCTAAAGTTAGTACAAAAACTTCACATTCTAATCAAACTCTTGACGGCACGGATTTGTCAAGGAATCCTTTTGTTTGAGTTGTACCGTCCTTCAGAAGGGACGTTAAGCCGGTGGTTAAGCCGGTAGCACCTATAACATGTTTCCCCTCTTCCCTTTTAAACTAACTAGGTTCATCATCATGTTAGAGCAATGCCACAGGACCTGTTTTCAAAACCAGTGCATTGTTAAACCCCAAAAATCAATCAATAATTCATAAGTTTGACCGCCAACAATACCTGGTGGCTGGAGCGGGCGCAGAAATCGAGTAACACACAGCGTCTTGCCGCTGCTGTCTAGGACGAGGGGCTTGACAGGTCTGCGTGGAAACAAAGAGGCGACGTCGGCCTGCCACTTGTCGAGGTGTCGCTCCACGTATTCAAGCTCACTGCTCTCAAGTTTCTCCTATATAGCAAGAAATTATTGAGTTGACAGGTTTAGTTAGAATTCCAACGCTGAAGTCATACGTCCCGTTTAGATGTCTAATCAAAGTCCCAATGCCAATGTAAAGCATTCTTCCACTGAAATTATTTGAGAATTTTATGTGACTATTAGCAAAAATTGTCAGTAACATAATCAAAGTTATCGACCCAATTGCTTGGCTAGTGTTAGCCAATTTAAAATCTAGAAAGCTAGAAATCTTGGGCTGGCCCATGTATCCAGCCCTTACCTTGAACGGCTCTGGAGGATTGAGCGCCGGGTGCACGGTGATGAACAGGGTGAGGAATGTTGCGTCGCGCTGCATAGGGGCATCAGTAGAGACGCTGTGGCCGTTGAAACGACGGTGCTGCGGCTCTCGTTCGTACCCCAGTAGTACGGGCGGCGAGTACAGCTTGAACGTGCCTTCTATCTGTATGACATGGGGTGGGGACGAGGACCAGTTAATAAATTGTTCGGCAATTCAATTAATTGTCAAAACAATAAATGATAAGTAAATTGCAAGTTCTTTCCGTTAAATTCCAATTCAAGAATTGAACATTTTATAGATATGATGATGAAATTTGCCTCAAGCCCCAAATTTGACCATACATTCTAAAAATCAGCCCCAGAAATTACAATTTTGTCTCCTATTTAGACTGGTAAACTTGACAAAGAAAAAAAAAATAGTGCCTTCAAATATAAACTTCAGTTCTATTTCTACCTGATGCTCGATTTTCAACCGTGGGGCCTGGAGTTGAAGCAAAAACTTGTTGGTTTTATTATATTTAATGTGATATGGCGCCCTTGTTGCTTCATAATAATCATCATTGCCTCAGTGGCAGATAATAGGAAGTTAATTTATACAATTAAGATATAGAGGATGGCCCTGAACTCTTCCAATTTCAATTGTTTTCTTTTAAATTTGTGCATCCCAGCTACGTATGAGTTAGTCTCCACGCTAGCAAGCGGAAAACCGGCCTCACCCTGGAGTTGTGATAGAGCGTTGAGAACGGGATGCTGAGGCTGCCGAGCCAGTTGCGCTCCAAACGCTGATGAACATTCGTCTCCCGCATGCGATCGTCTTCCAGTAAGTCCACGACAGTCTCATCGAACAAGTGGAGGTACACACTATCCTGGATCTCCTGCAACCGTGACGCTGAGAAATCTCCACTCGGAGGCCTAAAAATTGCAATGCACTCGAGTTGTTACATGTAATTACAATTGTTGTAATTTGATAATTACAAGTTATATTATAAGAAAATAGTAAAATTGATAATCTTGCATTTTTGTAATAAAATGCACTGCATTGAAATTGATAATTTAACCTTTTGGAAATAATGTGATGTAATTTTGTTTTTAGTGTGTAAAATCCCTAGGTACCTGAGGGGCAGTTGAAGATCTTGGTTCCAGGTAGGGTTAGCACCATCTGCGGCGGTGGTCCGGGCGACCGCGCCCTGGAACGAGACCTCCACGAACGGCCGGACTGGCACGAATGCCGGCAGGTTGGCGCTGTCACTCGGGACCGGGTCAGCGTCTTTGCGGACCGGCACCTCGAACGCCCGGACAACGTTCACCGAAACCTTCACCTGGGCAAACATTGGGCGTTGCTGTCAAACTGTTTCGAAATGTTTCTCAAACTGCTAAGTACATACGTTGTTCCCCATCCCAATCTGACCAAGTTTAAATGACAAAAAAATCAAAGTTTTTCAGTAAAGTTCAACAAACATCCTCAGCGGTACCGCAAGTCGTAACTTACCTCTTGTCCGGCAAGATTTTGAACGGCCACCTTCTTACGTTCCCTGCGTTTAGGACGTAAAGGCCGCTTTGGTTGGAGCCACTTGACAAACGTTAGGCCCAAAGTGCTGCAAACACACACGAAACCAAGCTACAATCAATAACCAATAACCACGTTAATAACATAAGCATATTATAAATTATTAAATAAATATTAAAAAAATAATAAAATATTACAAATTAAGATACACAAAAATCGTCTCAAAAACCCAGTTTCCAAGTAGCTCAATGGGTTAGAGCAACACCCGCGATAGGTGGAGATCGGGGTTAGAGTCCCCCATTCGCCATTGGGCATCAATTTTTGAGACGTTTATAGTGTTTATAATAAAAAATACCCCGCGCATTGCAAGCGTTTGCAATTTAAATAAGATTCCATCTAAATATCATCATATTCTTCCAATTAATTTTAAAAAAATTGTTCATAATCTTAAAATGCCAATGTTGTTCAAGATCTAGTGTCTGGATTCCCGATTTTTGTTTGTTGTGCTGTAACCTCACCTGATAGCCAGCACCTGGTCTTCGAGTACAATGTCCTGCAACGTACGGTGCTGCTGGGCCACCCGGCACTGAGCCAGCACGCGCTGCCGGACGTCAAGAAGGAAGCGACGGCCCCGCAGCCGGTGGGCGTCGACCAATGACAGCTGCTCGGTTGCACGAGGGTCAGGTGCTGCCTCCCGACGCTCGTCGTATTTCTACGTGGGTCAGTGAAATGTTTCGTGATTTTTCCCGGTATGGGAACTTGAGTGTAAAGGAATTTCATTCTATATTTCTCGCAGATTACTTACATTCGAGACAGGTTTTCACTCAAGTAAAATTTATTAATGCTAACTTCCATGATTGGTTTACATATAGAAATGAAAGATCTCGAGCCAGAGAGTACAAGCAGGAACCATCCCTCATTTTGTGCAGTAGGATGTCCTGAACCACTTTAGGTCGGTTACCAAGCTAGGAATCTGCTGGGCACCCAGGGCGCAGGGCCCAGGGTGCGCGCACCCCAGAACTTGAGATCATATATCTTCTAAATTAAATGTAACACAATTATTATTTTTTTTATTTTTTAATATTTTTTTTATTTAAAGTAAAAAAAATGTAAAAAACATATTTTGAAAAAAAATCTGAATTTTTTTTCTTTAATTTCACATTTTTTAAACCTAGCTTTTTTTTTTTTTTTTTGAAAAATTACCAACCAACTCTAACCCAACCCAACACAACACAACGCTACACAACCAAGTGTGACCTCACCAAACCTTGCCTAACAGAACCTAACCAAACCTTACATAACCTAACCTAACCTAACCTAACCTAACCTAACCAAACCTAACCTAACCTAACCTAACCTAACCAAACCTAACCAAACCTAACCTAACCTAACCTAACCTAACCTTACCTAAGCTAACCTTACCTAACCTAACCTAACCTAACCTCGTCTAGCCCAACGCAATGCAACACAACCTAGCCAACCTTACCTAGCCTAACCTAGTTTTTAAATGAAAATTATTTTTGAATATTTTTCATATTTTAAAAGAGTTTTTTTTTAAATATATTATATTTACACAACGCTACACAACCAAGTGTGACCTCACCAAAACCTATGTATTTTTTTAATTACTAACCAAACCTCGTCTAGCCCAAAGCAACGCAACACAACCTAGCCATCGAACCTAACCTAACCTAACCTTACCTTACCTACCTAAACCATACCTAATCATTTTTTTTTAATTTCCAAAAAAATCAAACAATTTTGAAAGTTTTAATGAAATTTTTTTTTTAATTATTTTGTACTTAAAAAAAAAAGGGTATTTTGTTTTACATGTTAAGAATTATGTTACATTTTTTTTATTAAAAAAAAAGTATATTTTTTAATTTTGTAAAATTACTTACCTAACCTAACTTAACCAAACCTAACCTCACCTTACCTTATCGAACCTAACCTAATCTAACCTCACTTTAAAAAAAATATCCTATTTGAAAAAAATTTGAAATGATTATTATTTTTTTTTTTTTTAAACTTAACAAAAAATGTTTGTTTTTATTATTTTTCATTCTCGAAATTTTCCCGAAATTTTCTATTTAATTTTCTAAAAACTTGTTTGAACTTTGTTTGAAAACGTGTGTAATTTCTTTTTTTAAATAATCTATTTTAACCTAACCTAACCCAACTTTACCTTTCCTAACCTAACCCATTCTGACCTAACTTAACCTTAACCAACCTTACCTAACCTAGCCTAACCTCACCTAACATTATGAGTTTTTTTTTTTTTTTTTTTTTTGGCATTTAAAAAAAAATTAAATTAATTTTAACCTAACCCAATCCAACTGAACAAAATGCTTGTACTCTCCGGCTCGAGATCTTTTAAAAATAGGATTTCTGCTTCCTGACTTTATCGATATTTAGAGTTGTAATTATTTAATTGTAGAGGTTTGTTAAAAAGGACCGCCGAAAGCGCCATCGAGTGGCAACTTACCGTTACCACGTGTTGTCGGCTCGTTTAATCAGAAAAACATTCGACATTAACGCTTGCCCTCGTACTATACCTATACACTTAATGGTATTGTGGTGCCAGTCTTGTCGCTTCAACGCTGTTGAAATTAGTAATTCTCTAGATGAGAATTCATGTATGAGTCGGTAGTAGTCCTTTGGCAAGCATCTTCCTCGAATATTAAACGTAGATATTTTTCAACGACAATAAGTACTACCAAGGAAAATAAAGAAATTGGTTGTGTTTGGTAAGGCCCAGGAGGAAAATATATGCTTCTTATAATTAATTTAAACGTGCCCCTATCATTAAGTTATTGTTAATCTGTACCTTGAACACATCCTTATCGATCTCCCGCTCCAAGCACGGCACGAGCTTCAACGCACGAAACTCTGGCTCCTGCTGGTCCCTGAGTCGCAACAGCTTTAGTCGCGGGTTGGACTCCATCTCGGCGTCAGTGCAGAAGTCAAACTCGCGGTTCAGCGGATCTAGACGAAAGCAGTCGACCTCGCGGCGTGATCGTGGCGCTGTGTCCAGCAGATGGAAGAAGGCCGCGTTTGCTGGGTCGTTGGGATCCAGTTGCGATCGTGCCACCCACTCGGAGAGTTTGTCGACGTCCATCAGACCGTCGCCTTCTAGCATCGACGACACCGGGTCTAGTTCGTCGTCGCTGTGGAAGCATTGGGTTTACAGGTTTAGTCGAAGACTATGCGTTTATTTCAAACTGTCTTTGAGAATATTGCTGACCAATTACCTACTATTAAATTGACAAAAATTGTGGTCCCCCAGAGATGGGGCCATCGTGATTTCGAGTGCTAAGAAATATAATTTAATTCCTTCTCCCAGATTAGATGATGGGGCTAGAGACTGGTTTACGCTTAATTAATCTCCATCTATTGACGTTCGAGTCGTAATTATTAAAATGTATGGGTTTGTCTACATTTAATAGAACTGTTTGTAATTGAAAATCTTTGTAGGTTTTATGGATTTTGCCTCACCCAACTATTCTCACCCAACTATTAACATGTAAAACACAACCCCATGTTGAACAAACTTGCGTTTGCCATGCCTATGCTTCTTGACAGACTTTGGTTTAGGTAATTTTTTTAAGAAGTTTTCAATTATATTGAATCAAAATTTTTCAGAATCAGAGAGTGAACTTCCCCAAAATTTTAAAATTATTTAAGTTAGTTTTAAAATAGCTCAGTTGGTTTCATAAACAACTATATCCCAGTGCAAGGAAATTACCAAAAAGCATCAACAAGCAATTAATGGCGTGTGTTAACAGGAATGAGGCATTTTATAAAAATTTGCAACAATGGATTTTTATTTACTTTAAAACTATGCGTGAAATGCAAGGAAGACTGATATTGTCGAGCTAAGTAAACATGATTTGGTATTTGGTCGAGGGGTTGGAACATGGCAACGAAAGGAGAAACGAATGGCATTGAGACGGTAAAACTATACAAATTTATGCATGGCCAAAAGAATTGATCAACATACAGATCGGCAGTTATCTTCATATTTCAAATTAATTTTTTGTATCGGTGATATTTCTTTAGTTACTTATAAATTGCATGATTGTAAAAGAGTTTATCGTATTTTTGAATGAGTTCATTTCAGAGCTTTGTCAGCTTTTCATTAAATAAGTGCACTTTTATTGTCCTTCAGCTTCTTTTCCCCATCCGTTGAGTAACACACTGATGATGCTGTCCCACATCGGCACCGAGTCAGCGAAGTCGTCAGAAGACTCCAAGAACGAAGCTGCGGGCTTGGCGAGCACAAAAGTCAGGTCGGAATGACCCCCCAATATCGGCAACATGTCTGCGTTTGCACCGAATTCAAAGCCCTGTGAAGCTGGAACTCCGTTCGTTGGATCTTCGGATTCATCGGGATGGGGCTTTACAGTCGTCGGCTTTTTGTGATGTTTCTTCTTAGAGAGGTGCGATGGTTTCACAGTTGTCGGAACAACTGTATCCGATTTGGGCGTTTCTGTGACTTCTCCAATTTTCTTGTAGTGCTCAGTGACTACATCAACAACGATTGTTGTGTCTCCTTTGTGTAATTTTGAAAACAATTCGATTTCAGCATCTTCCTTTTCTAAATTGCCAAACAATTCCAAATCTCGCATCATCATTTTTTCTTCCATCGGAACATTGATGTCCAAAGCAGATCCCATAGATTTTCCGAGCTCTCCCTCAATCATTTCAAAAACCAACGACGGCAACAAAAACGACATGTCAAACTTATCTACCTGAAAGTCCTTCATCTGCGATGGATTTTTAAAGAAAATATCTTCGTCTGCTGGTACCTCGTCGTCGATTTCGTCGAAATAATCGACGACGATTATGTTTTGCACTTGAGACGAGAACACTTGGTGGTCAATGATCACGATACATGCACAGAGAGACATAAGCGTAGCAGCCATCATCACCAGAAGGGCGCACTTTACACGTGACGATCCGTACGAAATCGCTACCTTCTGCACTTCTTGCTTCTCAACATCTTCCGGTTTTTCACCCATGTTTTTCAAATTCAAACTAACAAGCCGTAAGACACAGTGTAGTTCTAGTTATCAGTATAGAGTAAATCTCTCACTGTGTTTCCTCTCACAGTTCTCAACTGAACTGTTGAATTGAAAGTGAAGCGAAAAAAAAATTACCGTACTCAGCAAGGTGATAATTTAAACTTATATAATTTAAAGTATCCTTGGTTTTAATAGGGCAAGCTATATTTATTTAGAGTGCCTCACAATGTGTGGCTCAAATGAAAATGAATCGAGTCATCAGTCTTATCATAACTGCAAGCAAAGCATGCAGTATTTAAAAACAATCCACATGCATATTTTTGCTGATCACACACCTTTGGTTAAGATGTTATGATTTTAAGGAAGATTGTAATTTTTGGTAGGCTGCCTCCATTGAAAACAATAAACATTGATAAAACCAAACTAATAACTGTTGCAATGGACTAACCTATAATTTTCACCAATTACTTAGTCACTCTCCTATTGTTCATGAATTCATGTTTAATCATGAATCATGATTACCTAACAATAGTGCAGAGATCATCTAATTCCATGCAGATACATCTAGCGATAGGTTGAACTTGGTTGAAGCCACTCAGTTCACTTTTATTCCAATCCATTAGTCTATTTGATTTGCATATATTCCCATTGTTGCTTACTAAATAGCTGACAGAACTTTGTATGAAGCACTTTCTCTCCGCTTCCACTTATTTACTAGGAACTCAAAGCAAGCACATAGAGGCTGGACAACATAAATAAAATAAAAATCAAAAATTCCTGATATTAGGTTACCATTTAAAAATGTGCCTAGTCAGTACCCATGCAAATTTGTTCATTGAAGATATTTCACAGTTGCAATGTATCTTTCTATGCATTTCAGTGGCATTCTCAGTTTTTATACCACTTTATACTATTTCACTTGGTTGTAAGTATGAGTCTTTAATGTGACTCTTTCAATCCAGTCTGACGAGAATGTACCACAACCTCCCTTGGATTTGTGTACCTCAATAAAGTGGAAATCGAAATATTGATTCTGCTGAACCAACAGGGTTTCAAACAGCTGCTATGCTTCCTAACGATACAAAAAACAATTCAACCACAAGTATCAGAGGGAGCTATAAATGTATCCGATATCGACTCAAAAACTCTCCGAAGACCAAAACAACTATTTCAAACTGGGTTAAGAATGAGAAGTAAAAACCAACTAATTTTTCCAGAAGTTTTGTAACTTGTACCTGTTACTTTATCAAGGATTTAAGCTGATTCACTTGTTTCGAAAGTGATTTTACTTGGCAATGCGAGACCCAGTTATAAATGGTTTATTATAAAATTAGTCATGCAAACAGGGCCTCAAGAGGCCTGATACTTCTTGTGGTGAGGACGGAAAAAATTAGGGAACTTTCTGGAGAAGAAAGTTAGCGTTGTATGATGCACTTGTCAAGAAATATCTAGAATTCTCGAGAATTTTAGCGATTTGGAGAGTTGCCTTTGTTATTGTGAGCGTCTAGTGCTAAGGGGTTTGAAAATAGACAATGAGTTTGATAACCACAAAAATCTCCGGAGCTCTTTTTAGCATCTCACCCGTGCAAGTCTGGTGGCGCCATCACTTCGCCAATGTCGCTGACTCCCCACCCAACGCGGCACCCCAAATCCCCGCTGGTGTAGAGACACGTTGACCTGGTCTGTCCGTCGACCAACTCGCTGAACGATACTCCTGAAGAACAGTGGAGGTGTTCAAGTCATATTTGTCTTGGTATGACAGTCTTATTTAGGTATTCTTGGTATTTAAATCTTTAGGTCCATCTCCTGATTAAAGGTACAGAGAGTTTAAACTTTTTGAGGGGAATTTAAGTGTCTTTAATTTTGAATTAAAGGTTTCTTTGTTAGCTATACTTGTACTAACTTAACTAACCTAAACTAACTTAACCCGTCTGGACTTAAGCTGTGTTGGCAACTCACGAACCATTAAATCTATCATAGATTCTCGAATGCTTCACAGTTTTATATTACAAGTCGGCAACAAGCAAAGATTTTTTTCAAGAAATTCTAGTATAGGACCAACCTGCTCCGACCCCAGCGTGCCCGGCGGTCTGCACATGGCTGCTACTGAATGACAGCCACTCCAGCGCAGAGTTGGCCAGTGTTGTGTGGCGTCCAGGCAACGGCACAAATACCTCCACGCTAAGCTGACTGCCAGGCGAGCTCACCAGCACCTGCAAACAACCGGCGATGAGGAATCTTGTGGACTCAATTTAACGGAAAATTTGTCGCATTGTAACTAAGTGGATTACTGATTACCTGGGATCGAAATTGCACAATGATTTGACAATGCCCTGTTACATAATTTTCTGACAGTTCCTAAAAAGATTTTTTTTTTTTACGGGCTGTAATCTTTTCAAGGAATATTTCAAATCCAAACCGGAGAAATAAATTTAACTGTTGAAACCCATAAGCAATAAAGAACTAGAAAAGTCTATGATTTATCCACCTTACGATTCCTTTTCTAGCACTGTTATGATAAAAGTTTTATTTTATTTTTACAAACGTTGGCTCCTGGACCCCTATTTTACATCATTTTTCCAGAGATTCGGTGAGATTTTTCCACTGAAAACATTGACAGTTGTCTCAATTTTATCTCATATCATTAGAAGAAGGTAAAACTACAAAGTTCCAGGATAAAGAGGCCTAGAAAGAAAATTTTTTTTCCTTCTTAGCATATATGCAGATGTTCACAGAGAAGCCAAATGTTATAAATACATTTTTTTAATTTTTTTAAGTAGATATGAGTCTAAAAACAATTTTGATGTAGAGGTTGATACCTGTACGACGAGACTCTCTGGCCACTGTTGGATCTGAATCTGCATCATCTGGTTCAGAGCAACAGAGAACTTGGCTCCGATTGGGTACGCTTTAGATCGACACACCTCGACGTTGTTGAACAGGACCTTCAGAGTCACACTGGTACGCTTGACAGCTGCTCGGCGTTGTACCTCTCTGCGGCAGAAACGACACTCCTCAGAGTTGGGAAAGCAGCCAAGTCGAAGGGGCATAGGCATGATGATTTGAAATTACAGTTCATTTTAATTTTTAATTTTTTAATTACTGTTAGTTTTTTGTGTCTTTTGTCTAGAATCATGTTCCATAATTTATTTCCAACTAGAGATGACAAATTTTATTTAAATACACATTTATTTTGCATTAAATATTACATGTATTAACCACATATTACCAAACTTTTTAAAAAAGAGTACCCAATTCCATCAAACTTAAAAAAAAAATCATTTTCTTATCATTTTTTTTTAAGTAGTAGTGATCATCATGCAGTGGTAATCTTTTAGAATAAATAAAGCCAACCTCGAAGCAAATATATGAAAGCAGAGTCTCACCAGTTCCAAACAACAGTTTGTGGACATAATTACCTTGCCGTGCACAAAACCAATTGAACGCACGGAATTTCCATTATTCTTTTATAAATGTGATCTTTCATCTCACTTCACAATTTCGTGGAAGTGGAAGAACTGAGCTCACTTGTTGTTGGCCACCTTGCCGTCGACTGGCTCCCCTTCCGTAAGCTCCACGCGGATCTCAGGCTCCCCTGGCGGAGCAAAACAGCGGTAGAAAGTGTCAGTCACTTGCTGTCGAATCTCCTGGACGTCGGGCGGAGCTGGTGGCCGCGGTTCATCCTCGATCTGATCAGCGTCACCCTCCCCGCGAGACTTCTTGCGCTGGGAACAAACGGAAATATTAAAATGTGTTTAAAAAGTTCTTTTAAATTTAAAAAAGTTTAATTACGTTTTTTCTAACAGGATACTAGCATTTATGACTGATTTTACGCTCAATTAATCTCTATTAGTGCTTGAACTTGAATTAAAATTGCACATCTATGCTTTTAGATTACGTATTATGTAATCACATACATATGATTACTTATTATTAGATTACATATTACATATTCTATATTAGAATAGGCCCATACAACTACAATGTATTTGTCAGCAGCCAATAAACAAACAACAACATATAACTGGTTAAAGGTTACACAACATTATAACAATAAAGAAACATTATAAAAGGAACATATTGATAAAGAATAAATATCAGTACAATATATTGTTAAATAAAATAGTAATGCTAATATTTTTAACAGTCTGTAGTTTAAAAATGTATCATGTATAAAGTTAGTGTTTAAAATTTATCTCAACACTTGATATTTTTGTTGCAGCTTTGAAAAGTAATCTTTCAAGCATATTATAAATCGAATAGCAGATTTACCTTTTATTAGCCATTGAGATCCTGAGATCACACAAAGTAATATATTGAATCGTAATTATTTAATTGCCGAGGTTTTTTAAAAAGAACAGCTACAAGCACCGTTGGGTAGTATCTACCGACACCGTAACCACGTGTTACCGGCTCGTTTGCTCAGCAGAAAGTTTAACATTAACGCTGGTCCTCTGACTATACCTATATACTCAATGGTGATATGGCACAACAAGGATTGGCAATACGCTTATGCTTACTTGGTTTGGTACATTGTCTTTATCACAGAAGACCGATATTAGAACTGCAGCCATAAATCTTATCGTGTTTGTGACCAATCGTTGCCGCAACTAAACAGCGATCAAAAAATAATTTCAAAGTGTACTAAAGCAACTGCCGTTGATTTCAATATTAGTTCGTGAACCACTCACCAGTGCCTTCCTGCGTTTGCTCCAAGCTGCCCTCTCGACCTTGTGTTCCTCAAGCTCTTGGTTGTACCTGGCGAACGAAAACAATGTTTTGCTATTTTTGAATGAAATCTTATTTAAATTGCAAACGCTTGCAATGCGCGGGGTATTTTATTATTATCAACACTATAACGGTCTCAAAAATTGATGCCCAAACGGGGGGGACCTTTTGTGTCCCCCCCGTTTGGGCATCAATTTTTGAGACGGTTATAGTGTTGATAATAAAAAAATGTTTTGCTAAGTTGTGAGAAATTTCAGAAACGTGCGTTTTATTTACTTGCAGAACTAGATAGGTACATGTAGTTGGGAAATTTTAGAAATAACACATTTTGGGCTGAATTAAAAAAAAAATTTACAGAATTGGTCAGTAAGCAGATGAGTAAGAAAACAACATTCTATCTCTTTGCCTGTAACATAAAGAACCTTAAAAAATAATTGGTTTCGTTTTCTTTTAGTGTATTTAATGAGGTTAAGGAATCTCTAAGGTTTACTACCACAAGGCTGTGAAAACTCAGTAACTCTGATTCCAGTGACACTATACTGCATGGAGATCTGTTCAATATTAATCGTACTGAGCAAATTTCTATTGTAGTCGTACAATCATAATTGTACAAAGGTACAAAAAAATCCTCTAAAAAATAATGATTTTCATAGATAGTCAGTGCCAGATCCTGCGGTGGATACTGGGATTCAGTTCCCCGATTGGATACAAATTTGGCTAGCAGTGTTCATAATAATAATAACCTGGTACGATTTTATCTTAGATCTCTGCCTCAACTCGTCCAACTCATTTATTTCACCGTCTCACCTATCCTGCTGTTCGGTGAGCACTTCCCTGACGTCCCTCTCGATCCTCTCGTTCCACGCCGCCCATTCCTCCTCCCCGCCGCCCCCCAAGCCAGTCCCCGGCTCGGCGACCGTGACCAGCGTCAACTTGGCGGGCGTGCTGATGTAACCCTGCCGCTCCCGCAACGCCACGAGGTCTTGCCAACACGACACCAGCTGCTTGACGAGCCCGCGGCAAGCCAGGGCCTCCGACTGGTAACGACGACGAATCTTGCCGATCTCCTCGACGTAACTGCCGGACAAGAGCGGTTGAGTACTTGAACTGGTGCAAGTTTTTAGGAATACTAATACCCTATTTAGATGAAATCTTATTTAAATTGCAAACGCTTGCAATGCGCGGGGTATTTTATTATTATGAACACTCTAACCGTCTCAAAAATTGATGTCTTAAAAAATCCCCGTTTCGACATCAATTTTTGAGACAGTTATAGTGTTCATAATAATAAAATACTCAAACCCTCTCAAATATTGATGTCCACAATTTGGTCAGGGCAACACCCACAAAAGGTGGACATCAGGATTCGTGTCCCCGTTTGGATATAAATTTTTGAGAGGGTATTAGTGTTCCTGATCTAGTAAAATACTTTGCGCATTGCAATTTAAATCAGATTCTTCACTGATGCGTTCTTACTTCTTAGTAATAATTAGGATCTTGAATTTCACCCTGCAAAGCTGGAATCTGTGTGCCCAGATAGCTCAGTCGGAAGAGCACCCGACCGGCAATTGGGAGGTCCCTGGTTCGTATACCAGTTCAGTTGCACATTTTGCAGCCTAGCTCCGTTCCCAATTATAAAATACTAGCCGGTTAAAAATAATTCAGTATTTGAATGTTTGAATAAATGAATAGTAGGGTTTATAGGCGCGTCAACATCATGGTCATTTTGTGCCATTTGAATGTTTTGCAAATTACTATTTGACATTCGATTTGTAAAACCAGTATTTGCGCACTCCTAGTAAATGCGTCTCGCTCACCGTGCTTTGCCGCGAAGGGTTGCGTCGTGCTCCGCCAGGGCGTCGCGTGCTCTTCGCAGAGCTTCGAGACGCGCGGCCAGCCGTTCCACCGTGTGGTGTTCCAGCGCGAGGCGGTGAGCGCGGTGGAGTTCGGCCAGCCGCCGCGCGAGGACGTGCTCGCGTCCGAACAACGCGTGGTGCGAGAAGTGCAGCGACTCGATGTGAAGCGCCAGGACCGACGGGTGCAGGGTGAAGGGAGTGCGCTGGCTGGGACGCTCGATCACGGCCTGGCAGGGACAAGTCCATTAAAAAAGTTTACCCACATCAAAACCTTTATTTTACCTTTCACAAATATATTACTTTGTGTGAGCTTATTTGTACACACAAAGAAAGTCTTAGCCGACATTCAAAAGTGTGTTGACTCCTGCAGTAACAGAAGATAGCAGAATTGAGAAGCTCTGTCAGGCGATCTCAGCATCTCCATGGCTACCAAACGTTGAATCTACCATTGAACCTCCTATGCTAGGCCATGATATACCTGTGGTAACATAAGATAGCAGAATTGAGAAGCTCTGTCAGGCGATCACAGCATCTCCATGGCTACCAAACGTTGAATCTACCATTGAACCTCTTATGCTAGACCATGATATACCCGTGATAACATAAGATAGCAGAATTGAGAAGCTCTGTCAGGCGATCCCAGCATCTTCATGGCTAGCAAACGTCAATAGATGTAACTATGGACTTTGTTAAACTACGACTCACCGGTTTAAAAATGACGTCCCTCTTCGTGCCCCGCCTGCCCTCCACCGGGTCCTCGATAACAGTAATGCGAGGATCTCCCAACCGTAGAACGTTGCCGTCTGGCCCGAACCAACGCGAACCTTCTGCAGCCAAGCGCTGCTCCAAGCGCCGAAGATTCCGTCGCGGTACCGCAGGAGGGGCGCCAACGTAGAGGCCCTCGGACGCAAGGTCTCTGTACGCGAAGGGTTTGATGGAACATATTCGTGACTTTATTCAAATTCAAAAGCTAACAACGGTTTGTCTAGGGTGACTGGGAGATTATTGTTTCTGGTATTTTGGACAAAGCTGTTTCTAAAAAAAAAATATCAAATGCGAAATGTCGGCTGCTGACTGCCAAAGCCTTGAATTTTTATTCAAGCGTACAATGGTAAAATTGAACTGTCCGGCCGCCAAATGACAACTTTTCAGACAAAAATGGCGGATGCAACCAGGTGGAGTCACCGTCGTTTCGAAATGTCCGCCAGATTGCTCGCATTTGAAACTGGTTTATGATAAATTCATCTTTATCATTGCTTACCTTAACGATTGACGTCCATGTATCGATATTTTGAGTTGTAACTTGTAACGACTCATTTTCTCTGCAGAAAGCTTAACATTAACGCTGGCCATCTGACTATACCTGTAAGCTGAATGATTGAATCTCTTTTCTTTATTTTAGGCTAACTCTGGGTTCCTTTTCTTTATGTTGATGATTTTACCACTTACACAACAAAGAATCAAAGTACCTGCAAGATTAACTAAGTGCTACGAAACAGACCACATTTTTTCTCTTCCTTTTCAAGTCAAAAGCTTGATACTGACTAGTGACAGTTTTTTTTTACCATTACCCAATTCTCACTTTCTTGTTAATAGGATCTAATCGAAAGAAAAAAAGCACCGTGTCTAGAGAACTCACGTTTTTAAGTTCCGGCAAAGACCTTTGTCAAAATATCACAGAGATAAGTGAACTGTGATGAACGTAAATGTGAATGTGTAATTTCTCTCCCTTTACGTTGTATCCGACTGCATTTCCCTGTACCCACTAGCAACCACATACCTGAGCTTGCAGTTTGTCGGCAGCTTCCTCTCGATCTCCACGGGCTCAGTTCCGACTCGAAAGTAAAGCTTGTCTTCGCGCTGACGCAGCTCATAGTCGTCTCTCGGCGTAGCAGGGGCATGCTCTGTTGTCTCCCACTCGTCACGTGGGCCGAGCAGGTCGGAGACCGTCGGCTTACCACCTTCCTCTTCGGCTGGTGGGCAATCGCACGGGAGATTGGAGTTACGTGAAGATTGGGAAAACCTCGCATTGATACAAGATGGTTTCTTACATCGCAGTTTTCAGGATTAAAATATTCACCTTGCTTTGTACCATCAGGAAAGTAGTAATTTTAGTCAGAGTAAGCTTTTCCTTAGATAGTATTTATGGTCAATTTATAAGACCATGAGATCAAGTTTCAGGGAATTATTTAACTGCTAGAAAAAACAAGTGATGAAGTAGAAACCAATTGATGGGTCTTATTGTACATTTATCCTACGGGGTAGTTTTCAGTCGCCTTAGGATGGAAAATTACATAACTGTGCAATAAAATAACAATTAGAAAGATGGCTTCATACAGATTTACAGTATTTTTAGAGTTAGAACCACCAACAAAAATGGTCAACATACAGTTCACCTAACAGCATTCACCCATAAGAGCTAATAGAGCTAATCAAGACAGCTAATACGCAAGAAAGCGGTATTTTGGCCATTTTTGTTGGTAGTTTCAATCTTGAAAGTTCTATAGCATTGCCTATATCTTCTATGGCCTTTGAAGAACCAGGCAACAAGTCTTAAACATTAAATAAAGGTTAAAACTTCATAGATTTTCTCTTATAAATTTCAACATCATTTTGGACAAACTGTCACAGTCATCTTCACTCAGAAATATTATTTTAAGTATGATTTTTCTTTCTCAGAAGTTTGGAGCCGTCGGGTCTTGCGTATTACTCACCTAGAATCTCATCAACGCCTGACCTTGGACTGGTAGGCTCCGCAGGTCTCTGCTCGTCTCCGTCCCAGACTTGGGTGAAGAAGTCGAACGCAGCATCTGCGGAAGCCACCTCCTTCGACCCTGCCGCTGCTTGCTTCCAGCGTGATCGTACAGACTCATGTCTGTCCAGAGCCTCCTGGACAGACTCCTCCTCCTCGCGCAGCTAGCACCAGAACAGGGTTGTCAAACACTTCCGTTGTTTTATGACTGGTTCAATAAGATTCATAAATCAATGAACAGGTAAAAAGTTTTGATGTATTCAGGTTTGAAGCTTTCCTTTGGTTTGCCGATAGGTTTTGCGAGAAGCTCTGAACTTTAAAGTAATTTGATTAAAAACTATTGCTCTCAAAGGTACTTGCTCATAGTTATGTACTCAAAGTGTTGTAATTATATGCATCAGTTGTATGAATGTATTATTTTCAAGATGCCTTGACCATTGAAAGCAAAAAGGTCAATTAATCAATCAATGCACTTCAATTTCAATTACTTTCTTCTGTTTCGTAACTTTATTGCCGCTCCACTTGGGTGTTTTTTTTTATTTTTTATTTTTGGTTGCTACATACCTACTACATAACAAATAATATTGAAACAAGTTCTAGATAACCCAAACTTACAGTCTGATCTACTTCTGATCTAGTTGCAAGCGAGAGTCGACGAGAACTGTGGGCCTTTGATCTTGATTTAACGATGGAACTGACTGCCTTCTCCTGAAATGAAATACCAATAAATACTTTTAATATATGATGCCTGAACGTGATCAGGTTCATAGTGGGTAGGTACTGTTAAAAGAAAAAGTGCAATCAATTAACTAGAAGAAAGGCTAGACTCACCCGAACTGACTCAATACGGTCTCTGATTCTGTCTCTATACGACCGACTAACACGTTTGGTGCCGCTTCTTCCATCGACAGATGAATCGTCGGCTGATAACCGGCTGACACTGCTGGCATCGTCCCTCTCTCTCGCAGGCGACGGGACATTTGAAAGGCTCACTAACTCTGAAACATGTCTGATCGGAGAGAGAGCTTCTATTTCCGCACGGATCGTCTTTGTTCTCGAGATTTGTTGCTTTCGGCGTGGAGCACTTGGTGATTTTGTGAATGTGGATTCACGTTTGAAGTCTCCAGCTTCTAGACTGGGGATTTCGGGGATTGTGGTATTTTCTGTTTCGTCTATAACCTGAAAAAAAAAATAGTTACAATCAAATAAAGGTAAAACAAAGGCATAATCTAATAAAGAGTTGAATAAATGTTAACTTCTACAGCGTTGACGAATACTTGCGATCTCAGTGTTTGAAATGAAGTATTGTTTTACTTTCATCTCCATTTATTATCATTTACTCATTCACATTCTCATAATAATTTTAGTACTTGACACGGTTTATACAATGATATTGTTCACAAACTATGATATTAAAAAATAAATAAAATAAATAAATGTTGGTGCAGCAGGTTCTGCTAGGCTTCTGCTTTCTGTTTAAATGAGAACATCATACCAACAAAAACAGGATGCAAGCAAAAATAAAACGATTTAGAATTTCAAGAATACCCAAGCCATTTGTTGATTAGTGCCAACATTAGGTGGTGGCTCATCATTTTCTAAGTTTTCCAAACCCTCTTCAAGATTTTTCAATCCTACGCTTCGCTTTAAAGTCTTTCTCTTAGATTTATTTCTTGGCATTTTGATTTCGTGGTATTACAAGAAAACAAGAATAGCTGATGAATTCACATTCAAATAAGCCGAAGACTACACACAGAGGTCAGTCCAAAGGGTCAGTCACACGACCACAACTGACAGACAACGCACCCGTTACCCGCTTCCTTACCCGTTGCCATGGAAACGCACGAGGCACAGATGTCAACAAAAATTGACTATTCGCACGGCTTGAGACACGAACACCGTGCGGCCGTTAATCCCTATTAGCACGGCTCTTCTGAGCGGGCAATGCGTTAAAATACTACTCGCACGGCTCATCAATGCTGTCAAGCATGTCGACTTGAGGAGCCGAATGGCTTGTTTTCTTAAAAATAAATATTGGTGCAGCAAATTTTGATAAGAAATGGGCATTTTGAACCCGAGGCCGTACCGTTGAGTGCAGGGTTGGATTGTGAAAAAAAAACGGCCCGGATATTTCAAATAATTTTTTTCTCGTTGAACATCGATAGAAAATACACAAATCACTTAGATAAAATTCAACCGGCCCTAAAGTATTCTAAAAACCCACCGGCCCTTCGAGCATTTGCCTGGTCGCCTAATGGGCCTATCAGACCCTGGTTGAGTGGTACGTTAGAGAAAGGAATGGGTACCATAAATACTTAGTTTCGGGTCCAACTTTTTCACCGACTTCGTTCAATTTTAGTTCTGGTTCTCATTTTAAAACAGTTCCTAACTCTTCTACAATTTTGTTCCAATCCCTGATTTTCAGCTGAGCTGTGAGTGCCAGTGTTAAAAAGTTTCAATCAATATTTTTATAAATTATTTCTTTTACACTTCCAAGGATTGTACTTTTTTAGCGGGGTTTGGTGGAGTACAAAGGTACCTACGTGGTAAGGTGGAACATTTATAAATATTGATAAAGATCTATAGTAGCCATTAGTTTATTAGGTATATTAGGTATAATAGCAAATTTTTTGACAACCTAAAATATTTTATTAAATTCTAGTATCAGATAAAAAAAAATAGCAACAATTGGTCGATTTGAATAATTACAACTTTCTGCATAAATTAGATGCCTCTCTTTAAAACTTAAGCTATCTTCTTACCAAGATAAAATTGCAATAAATCACTGATAACTTCACACAAGTGGTTGTTATCGACTTGCAAACATGGTTTTCTATAAACAAATTACAAAACATAATTTTTATGTACAAATTACAACACATATTTAGCAAGAGCTTCTCCAGGCTTTAAGATACCTACGAGACCCGCTTTCTCAACTTTCTCACTTTCTCACTCTATACGCAGACGATACGACGCAGTTGATAGAAGGTGTTAATAATGAAGAGGTAGCAATCAAAGGCAATAAGGAAGCAAATAATATGAGCACCTGGTGCAAAAAAATACCCTTTTTATAAATAGACTTAAAACTTATCTCATTCAACTCAAAGAACCAACTTGTAGACACCACCCCATTAATACGACTGGAGGGAGCAATAATTAAAGAAATGGACGAAGTAAAATTTCTAGGTAAGTATTAGACAAAAAATTGAATTGGGAAAGCCACGTAAAGCACGTGTGCCTGAAAGTAGCTTCCGGGTGCTACCTTTTAAAAAAGATTCTGGACATTTGCAGCGCTGATGCTGCTAAACTCGTATTTTATGGACACATTCATTCTAGAATTAGCTATGGAATTATCATGTGGGGCAACTCAGACTATTTGTTATGCAAAAAAAAGCTCTCTGCATTTTAGGTGGAGCAAGCTATGACCCCTGTGCTGATTTTTATTATAAAGACTCTTGTAAATCACTTTTTAGAAATCTATGAATCATGACATTGCCCTGCATTTACATTTACTTGACAATTTTATTTGTAGTGGATGACGACTAACTAGTAATAGATAATTGTGATGTACCATCAGCATTTTACAAGAGGAACTAACAACATTTATTATACATTTAAAATTTATTACAACATTATTTTTATGTAACTGACGTACCAATATCCATGTACTGTGATCAATTAAGGCTGAATAAATATATTATTATTATTATTAAATTGCCTGCACTTTCAAAACAAGAATGAATGAATGTATGAACGAATAGTGTGGTTTACTGCGTCAACCTTTTGGTCATTTTGCGCCTGTTTCAAAAGAAGTATATTGGGGTTTTTAAGATACAAAATTAAAGAAATCTTTGTAAATCAAAAAAAATAAATTCGACACATGAAAATAATTCAATAGCTTTTTGGAAATTATTCCCGGTCGTCCATTTTAATACAAAATGTCTACTGTACTGTGATGTAATATTTGATGAATGAATATATTCATTTGATCAATATTTGATGATAAAATATTTGCAATATTTGGTGGTTGAAATCGGGTAAAGGAGCACCAAGTTTACTTGGGTGTCCAGTTGCAAAAATACCTGTCCATGAACCTGGAGGTATCCAAATTTGGCCATTTGAATGCTCAGGCCTGATATTTAGAATTTTAGAAAATGTGCTTCACAAAATCAAAAGAATGAACAAATAAAAAAATTAACACACAAACAAGGAAAGGTAAAAATTCAAAAGATCGAGAGAAGCTGAGCAGAATCAGCAAATGCCACACTTCCACCGAATGATTGTTCCTTACGGATCTTGTTGCCTCCTTTTACCTGCAACAATTACCACGCATTATAAACAAGAGCTTCACGAATGCGATTCAATTTGCGTTGTAATATGAGTGTAGCGATGTGAAACCGATCCTATGTATGGTTCAAAGCAAAGCAGCCAAAATTCACATATCTCAGTCAGACATTTTTGAATTATAATAGAGAAAAAACATATACGGCTGAAAAACTTCGACACTACTTAATTTCGATACATCTCACATCATTGCAAAGCTTGGCGCAAAAATATCAAATACTTTCGGCGCCGCAACTGCGAAAAGTATCTACAAAATCGGAAAATTTTCTTATTTTTAGAAAAGTTGCAAAACTATTTAAAACAAATCAGATTTCGCTGAAAATCGCAAATGGGTCCAAGTTGAAAACACAAAAGTTGCAAATTTAGTTCAATTCGGAGCAGGAGTTTGGCCGCTAGAACGTGAACAAAAAAAAAAACACACGTGTTATTTTATTCTGGGATAAGTGAAATTGAAGATTTTGCTACACTTATCAATTATAATAATAATAAAACACCTCGGCACAAACCAGCCGGATTTAGATCGGCCTCCCCTGCAGTATCCTGTCTCCACAGAACAGACATCTAACCAAGCATGCCCCATGGCATGGCCTACCTGGCGGACAAACAAACTTGAGAGAATCCTCTCAGTCTTATGGAGCCAGTTTGCTAGCCAGTGAAACTTATTAGCTCTTCTCGATCATGAAATTTAGGTACGGTTGTGCGAACCGTTAGAAAGTCAAACCAAACTTGAATATCTGCTAAAAGTTCAGGTTCGAACCTCAAATTTTACATCTCGAAATGGAACCAAACTTGTGACAAAAAAAATTGTTAATTCTTAGAATTTGGCACAATGATGACAATCTTGAGTGGTGTGACCAAAAGTACAAGTATTTATCCCACTCAAAATTGGACCTGATTGGACTTGCAACTATTCTTTGCTCTTGTAAACTGGAAGGAACCTTGATTTTGAAAACCTAAACACTATAAAAAAAACATATGTTATGAGGGGCAATGGGGGTGGGGCAAAACTTGAGCGTGGCCAGTGAAATGCAACTGCACCACTTTTGCAAATGCAAAATAACCTCAAAGTATGTACATTTTCTCAAGCTTTTGCTTTTGAAACAACCTCACTGACCTTCCTGTTTGATGTTAAGTAGAACCTGCGTCATTCGCTCCATCTCGAGTTGGAGCAAACGCTGCTTTTCCAGGAGGGCGGCAAATGAAATTTGCTCGTCAGTCTGAAAATCAAAATGTTAAGTAAGTGAAATTCCCTACATCTCCTTACAGGATAGACTTAATTTACAGCAACAAACAAGTATCTTTGTTATGGATATCTAAAAATCTTTTAGATATCATGCATGAAGAAGTGTGAAACCAGTGATTGAAAATGTTGTCAGCTGGTTTAAGTTAGTAAAAACATGGCGATCCGTTTAAATGTACATAGGTACGCCAAGTGCCCCACGATTAGTAACAGCCCTAAAGAGCAACTAACCTGAAAACCAGTGTTTTCCTGGATGCTCGTTGCGGTTGTAGGACCTTTTGTAGCCGCACAAATCTTGATTTCATCAGCCCCCGGCTCTTGCTTAACCTCGACCAGCATTACAGAACCTTGTGTAGGTCCTTCTGACACTGTGTAAGTCTCTAGGTTGGAAACCCCAGGCTCTCTCTTAATCTGGACCAGCACTACAGGTTCATCTGATGCCGCACAAGTCTTGACGTTGGAAGTTCCCGGCGCTTGCTCTTCTGAAGCTGTGCATGTCTTGAAATCGGCAGCTGCCCTTTCTTGGTTAGTGTTGACCAGCATTGTAGGACCCTTTGTAGGCACTTCTGAAGCAGGGCTAGTTCCAAAGTCAGCACCCATCGGCTCTTGCTCAGTCGTGACATAAGTTTCTTTAGACGCACAAGTCTCCAAGTCGGCAGCTCCCGAGTCTTTGTTAATTGTGACCGGCACTGTAGGACCTGAAGACCCACGAGTGTCGGCAACTCCCAGCTCTTGTTCAATCGTCGCCGGCACTACAGGGCTGATAAAAACACGATAGCTGTCATAACTTTCTTAAATGTGAAGATATTTAAAAAAAGGTACCTAGGATTTGATTTTGATCACATGGTGTTAGCTAGCATGGTAGTAACTTACGATTCCTGACGACTTCCAATATCGGTAGATGTAGCACTCGCACCTTCGCCTAACAATCTGGAAGTACAAGTAAATAACCATTAGGGTTTACAGGTTTAGTCGAGAGCCCCAGCACTAAAATACTATGCCATCTTGGAGGATAATACCGAATGGTCAATCACCGATAAAAACTGTCGTTGCTTTTAATTCACCATCATTCGAGTGAAGAAATTACACGTTGTAATTTATAGCAGATTACTCGCATTTGTGATGGTTTTTAGACTCATGTCTACTTGATTTATCCTTAGCACAAGTTTTAGAAAAACTCGCATTTTATTAAATACTCGCATTTGTAACTGGTTTGCACAATTGATCTTCATTTTTGCTAACTGTTATTATTGATACGCATTTATTGGTATTTTAATCGTAGTAATTGAATTGTGGATGTTTGTTAAGAATAAAAGTTACCTGCAAGCCTAGGATTGTATTTAATGCCTAATGAACCAACTTTATTGAGGCTTGCACTGCCTACATATTGCTCTACTAGGGCTTTGCAAACAAAATTGTCAGTATGCTTCGTGATACTTTGAAAACATGGAAACTCTATCTGCGTATTTCAACCTAAGTTCATGCTATGATTTATTAATAACCTTTCCAGAGTTTAAAATTTTCTGTAAATTTTGAATAGTGCCACAACTATTTGATCGATTTTTTGAAAAACTCAGGGGGTCTAAGTAGAAAGCTTTGCAAATTTGAGTCACATCAGAGCAGGGGTTTGACCGCTCGAGCAAAACAAACTGACACACAAAAAACAGATTGACTTTCTTTTAGGATAAGTGAAACTAAAGATTTCACTTAGCTCGCTACCCTAATCAATAAAAACAGTATGCTGCATGCTTACCTCTTACGCTCTCGGTAATGTTTTAGAAGGGCAATTTCCGCCGGATCCAAATCCGTCTCCGTGACCCGATCAGCCGAACACCGCTCTGAGGTCTCCCGGTTATTCTCAGAGTGATGGTGCATATGGCGAAGATAATACTCTGAACGGTGCCGTTCCGAGCGTGATTCCCTGTCGCGCCGATCGTAGCGGTAATAACGATCTCGACTCCTCGACTTGTAACTATCGGATTCTTGACGTGGCTCTGGACTGCCAGGTCGATCGTAGTGTGGCCTGTGCAATGATCTCTTCGAATTCATTTCGTGCCATCGCAAAGAGCTTACGAGCCGAGCAGCTTGTCTGCGATCGAACTCGATTTTCTCGAGTTCTCTTTCCCTGTCCTCCTGCTCTCGAGATATTTTGCTTTTTTTAGTGCGGACCTTGGCCGAGGTATCTACACTCGAAGAGTCTGAATTCGACGAGTCTGAACTCGGAGGCCCATGATGATGTTTAACTCTCTTCGAACAGGGCCCACTAGATTGCGAAATATTACAATCTCCGCACGTGGGGAGTCCACACTGTGCAGTCGAGCGCTTGACTTTTTGGGAACAATTAGAGTGTGGACATTGCGACTGCTGAGATTCCGATTGATCACAACCTGCTCTTGATTGACAGTGGCAAGAGGAAGAACGCTCTATTTTGGAGTGCTGACACCTGCTAGGACCGGCCGTAAGGGATTGGCTCTGTGATTGGCACTGGGGATTGACCCCAGTGTTTCCTGTTTCCGGTTGGCTAAAAATTGAGCGTTGCATTAATTCTGGAGTCTCTGTTTTCAGCAGATTGACTTCAGCAGATTGAGGAGGTGCTGGAATCGGTGGAGCCGGAACAATTTGCAGTCCTGGCTGGGAAGATGCTGATCTTGGTGGCGTCGGCAAAACTGTAGAAATTTGATGTTCTACGAGAGCAGGCACAGCTTGTTGGGTCTGTTGCTGTCGATTCAAAAACTCTTGTTCGGAATATACCTGGCCGTTTATCAGTGAGGTCGCAGAATTCACGAGTTCCCAACTTAAACGCTTTGCTTCAGTTTCCATTTCATTTAATAAGTTGGCAGTGTAGTCTATAGAGCGATTTGAGATTGTGGGCTGATCATTTAGAAAATTGGTGCGGTGAAGTTGGGTATGCTCAGTTTGGCTCTTCTGAAGTTGGCCAAACTGAAGTTGCCCAAGCTGAAGTTGCCCGGGCTGAGGTTGGCTGAACTGAGGTTGGCTGAATTGAGGTTGGGCGCGCTGCATTGGCATGTGCTGACTAGAGCTCGTTCTTGCTGGGAACCTGTGTAACAAAAAGATCACATAACATATCGATAACTTAATCAATTATGATTGTTTTTAGACTCATGTCTACTTGATGTAACCTTGGCACTAGTTTTGACAAAAACTATTTGAACTGGGTTTTGAATGCTAAGTAAAGAACAACTTGATCAATTGTTTCTGGGGGGAAAAAATAAAATAGCTCTGCCTGCAGTTGCAGAGACATCGACACCGAAATGTTTTGTTAAATGAAGATCGCCCAGTGTTTGATCATTGTTTGATAGACAAAGTATCTCACCCAATCCAATCAGGTGTGTTAGAGTTGTAGTTCCTCTGCATTGGCGCCACGGTTGCCAGCACTTTCTGCACAGAAATAAGCAGCCAACGTTAAAAGCAGTTTCAAATTGATGAAAACTTTAAAAAAATTCTATGTGTATTTTTTCAGTACATGTTATATTAAAATATAACTATAACTAAATAACTATTACTTATAACTAAATTATATAATTTGCATTATATATGCAGTGCTATAAACTGATTACTCACTAATGCTTCACTAATTCAGATCAGAAATAAATAATAAGAATGAGCCACAAGATCAAATACGGTGGTATTGAACCTGGCCTTGCCTTGGACCTGCACTCGAGAAGTCCCAGGTTTGATCCTAGTGACCAGTTACACTGGTTCCGTAGATCACTTCTTACAAAATATGATGGAATATGATGGTTTTTAGACTCATATCTACTTTAAATAGTTTCTCTACAGAACTCCAGAATCGAAACTACTAACTAAACTACAGAATTTCGAAGAATATTACAGAAATTTCTCACCAAGAGCACCACACAACTTTAATTTTCTTTTACAGTAAGTTGCGCGCTCTCTCTCTCTTTCCTACTTCACCAAAAAAAAACTAGAATGTTCAGACTTTAAAGTCAGCACAAACCTTGAGCGTTTCTTCTTGATTCACTTCGAAAGGTCTGAGCAACGCCAGTCTCGTCAGTTCCCGCGGAACAAGATCCTACAAACAGAGTGCACGGTAAGATCACCAGTCAGCTGAGGTCACATTTACCACGTGCCTGACAAACCAAGCAGAGCTTAAGTTCAACCCCCATACATTCGAGGGTAAAGTAGTTATCACCATGAACAACAACCCCGTAAAATAGGGAAACCATATCTGTGATGAATGTTCATCCTAAATTACGTGGGCTAACTTAAGTTGTTTTGTGGATCTGAAGCTAGACGTGCTAGCGGTTACTAAAAACTCTCCTTTTTTGTGATCATTTTCATTTCTGACAAGGTTGATTTTTATTTTAAATTAAATGAGGCAACACCACCAAACCGTCGTACAACTTTCTGCTTCTATAGCAACTATCTTTTTTAACTTCATAAATTTATGTTCCTTCTTTTCTCTCAAGTCTAAAATCTATTTAGTGACCCAACGAGAAATAAAACCTAGTCTAGAAGAATGCCACCGGGAAATCTCTGTAGAGAAAACTATATGACATTTCGACTAAACTTAAGGGTAAGCGAGTCCCACTGCGCCTGGTCAGGTTAAAATTGTTGCTGTAGCACGGGAAGTTTGGCTGAAGCTTTAGGACCGAGTTTCACAACTTCAAAACCAATTGCAAACGAACATAAAATAATTTGCTGCCTGGCATATAAGAAACGAATCGATCCACTTTCCCCATCCGAGCAAAACTTATTGATGGCAGAATTTACCTAGCAAGCCAGACTGCAATCAAAGCAATTACCAAAAGACTTACTAAAAAATAAATACTTGGTTCATATATTCACTAGGTTATTAAAAAAATATTGAATATATAGCCATTCAATTGTCATCATTAATCATTATCAATAAAGATATTAACTTTCCTTATGGCCGACTGATATTACCTGACTGTTGCCTATGTTTTGACCTGGAGGGTATGCCAAGAGAGGCACAGTAGCACTTCTTTGGACATTGATCAAGGGCCTAGGGTCTAGCATATTGCCAGTTTTTGGCAACTCTTGCCGTCTCTCTAGCGGTTGATTAACTGGGAACATTTTTGTGGCCTGGTTACGTCTCATCGCATCGATTTGCGCAGTTTCTTGCAATCGATTTGCCAGCGATGCTGCCAAGCAGTTTCTAGCAGCCAACTCTTGCTGTACGTAACTGGAATAAAAGAAAGATAAATTTAGATTGCATTGTATTTTTGTTCATGACACGTGCATTGTGCATGTGTAAGCTCATCAGGAGATTTACCGTAATTATGATAATGATTATTTATACTGACATGCAGGCTCTAGTGAGAGGTCAGAAAACTACAAATATTAAAGGAAGACAACTATGTACAACAAAATACTGCAGAAAATTTGCCAATATTTTGAGCATTTTGTGCACAAACGGACGATCAAACATGTTTTAATAGAACGGGCACTTTATAACGTACACGAGCTTTATTCCTTCTTAGGGTTGGCGACCAAAGATAAAAGTTAATACACATTTTTATAATCTCATTAGTATTCTCTACTTACCTGGCCTGGTTTGTAGGTCTGGGAGGGAAAGCAAGTAGGGGATTTACTGGCACGGGACCCTGGAGGCTGGGGCGTTGAGGAAGATCTGCCAGTGACCTGGGCTCGAGTCCTGGCAGCCAAGGCGACATGGCCGGCTGGGACTGAAGGATCGGCTGGAAAAAAAACAGAAGGCTCTGACTCACCACAAGTTTTATCAAAATGTCTGCAAGACTCCAAACACCGTGATTTTGAGTGGTAATGCCTTGTATTTGTTCAGCGCTCGGTTTTGACCTCAGCTATCATGCTTTGCTGTCCTAGATTTCTAGCGACTTTTCTAAGGAAAGTCTAGGATAGTTGTTTAGAGAATAGAGCTAGACCCTCTTCTGACTCTTTTTCTAAGATTCTCCAGACAAGTCTATCTGGATTGAAAGTGTGTGTAGTACGTAAAGCAACAAATGCCGTGATATACAAGATATCGTATGATTATCAGTAGCAATTTGACAAACTAAACATTCCTCAAATTCAGGTAAGCAAACCTACTGTTTCCATTATTCCGAATTGGAACCGAATTGAGCTCATGAAAAGAAAACGTGAAAAGGCTTGAACCTCGAAGCCGCAGGGCACTTATGGCGCTCTGTTGGTTTTGTAGGCACTAAGATTTAATATGACTAAACATTTTGTTACTGGCAGAATCTGTAGTTTGGCAATGGCAACAAGCTTAGGGCAAAAAGTTAAGCATGTAAGGAGAGAAAAAAATGCTTTTAGATTGAGAATAGAACTCATAGTCTAACTTTAAGTACCCACAGTTTAATTTCCACCAAAATATCCAATTTGAAACTGAATCTGCTTGTTTCATTGCATAATCCTTTCCGACTAAAAAATAACGAGGTTTTAGTTTTAAAAGAATTTGTTATTTTTAAATGCCGAAGTGTCAGGCATGTGTTAAGTTTACGCAACTAAACTATACAAAATTGTTAGTCTATCCACTACTTTTCTGATATTGAAGTTAAACAAGTATCATGCTGCGCTTACATCGTAAAATTTTAATTTACAGAAATATTTAAAAAAGCAACTCACGTGGGCATTGGGATGCAAGCGACCTCGGTTCATTTCAAAGTTTTGACTCGGAAACCCTGAAAAACCAAAGCCATCAGCACTTAGAAGCAATGCATTTCTTGCAGCAAATAACTCGAGCATTTGAGAGAATAAGTGAGCTCATGACTCAGGAAGACGGGAAGATGCGCTGGATCATGGAGGTAGGGTCCTGCCAGAAAGGGACCTACAACTGAGCTAAACTTGAGCTGTTCCGAAGGATTGCGGAAAATCGCGGACAACCACGACTCAAACGAATGCTGCGGCTTACAGCCGAGCAAAATCACCGACAAACAATACTCGGATCCTAAAATTGAAACCGGACATCTCATAACTCAGAACTGACCTAACAAGAACCTAAAGGCATCCCCCTACTCACAATCGACTGACGTAAGAATGGCCACAGACACACAGTCCAAGATCTTCAGGACAGTACTTTCAGGTTCTTTTTAGGACAGCAAGTCAGTCTCATCAAAGCAAAACCATCAACACATCACCAATTCCAGAAGGTGTGTGGTAGTACTTGGCTTGACTAGCAAACTGAAGGTAAATAAATTGGGATGTGGATTTCAAGTAATGATTGTACCTTGTCCCACTTGCTGCCTTCGCATGTGAGATGGGCGGACATTGTTCCACTTCCGTTTGTGCAAGTTGGTCGGCTGGTTCTTTGTAGTTACTTCTGTGGGAATCAAAGAAAAGTTATTTAGAATGGGCATTTGAACCCTGCTTTATCCAGTTATAGGCTAAAAACAAAGAAGGTAACTTTGAATTTTTGTGAAGTTCATCTTACACAAAGACTTAAAAGCTAGTATTCCCCCCTACTTTTGCTGGGTTGTTTAAAGCAAACCTTGAATTTACAACGAGATATTGTATTCCTCGGGATGTATTCCATAATTATATCAGAATGGATATGCCGTTTATTGCCCGTTTGTTTTATTCACATTTGATGTCACTTAACGCTAGGCTAGTAACGAAACCCAGTTTGAATGCTCTGTCAACTTTATGGCAGAAGAAATTGGTGTGGTTGACTTAGCAACTACATTTAAAATATATATAATTATTATTATAGGTTAAATATAATTATGTTGGCTAGAAATTGAAATATATGCTATGGAAAAATCATCAACCAGAAAGAGGCTACAATACAGCAGCGGCTCAAGGTTTAAGGTTATGTTAAGGAAAATCTCAGATGTCCGGACATATAAATAAATTAACTGTATTGAATTTTTTTTTATTTATCTGGTCAGCATCTTCAGTGCTCGAAGTGACGATAATTTGGTGAACGCCACCAGGAAATTTAATTATTTTGTACATCCTACCATTACTTTCAAATCAAATATGGAGCATAATACACACAGAGTGTCAACCCTCAATCAGCTTGCTGTTTGCAAAAACAAAACGTTTTTTATTGCGCATTGCTAAAGCTGTCAGTTCAAACCAAACGGTCTGCATTAGCGAATACTCTTCGTTTTGTTTTTCTATCAATCGACAGTCATCTGACACAAGAAACAAGCAGACAATTGCTTGCTTATGCAAACTTTTCATTATCCAATGCTAACTGTATCTTATCTTCTTCTTTTTTTTATCAAGAAACCACAAACAAATTTTGTGAAATTTATTTCGTTTCTTTTTTTATTTAGGAAAGAACTTACCAATTTTGGGTACGGCAATGAGGTTATCTGCTTGGCAAGGTGCTGGTTGAGAAGAATCGTCGGAGAAATCATCTAAAAACAGACACAAGTCTATTTAACAGGAGAAATCAAAAGAATATTTGCTACTAAATTATATTTCTTATATCAATGTAGATTGTAGACCAATCACCAAAAGTAAGCTAAAAATCAATGTTCCAATACAATCCACAACCTGATTTTCTGTTAGAAACAATTTTCATTCTAAAATGTTATGATGAGCCTCACACTCGACCCTCCCAAAATGAATTTTTGTGCAATGCGCTCACGCTGATTCTTATTAAACGAGGCCGAGCGAGCTTGAAGACGTGACAATACGCAACCGCACGCTAGGAGTGCGCGAAACAATGAAGAGATGGTACCTACCTCCACTTTCTGGCCCCGCATCTAAATTCAAGACATCTCCATCTTCCTCCTCAGAATCCATAGGTCTGGAATAGATAACAAATTATTGGGGACTTTCTTCTTGCAAGGCAAAAGATTTCCAGAAGCGGTTAAGCGGTAGAAGCGGACAATTAGCTTGATACCGAAAGCCAATAAAGTGTGCCTAGTTTATTCTATGCTCGTACCGTAGAGAAAGATACTTTTACGGTAGTGCCTGTTTGCTTCATACCAAAGTGAGGTTATGTGGGCTAGGCGCAATGGCAGATAGTGTTACATTTTTTTTAATTTTAGTTATTAAAGTAAATACGTCGAGTTGGCACAAAGGAGTGAACAGATTTTGCAGCTAAGAAATATCAGTAACCACAATAATAAGTATTACCTTGTCGATAAGTCCAAAAATGAACAGTAGCTACAAGTACTTTTTCAAAGTAGCGCCTGACAGTGACCTATTCTGTGAAATACGGCACTCCGGCACCCGCACGCTCGATCGTGCTATACCGCTACTTGATCGCACTGCCCAAAAGAAGCGCGCTGTGTACGAAGATTGAAAAAGAAAGATTGCCACTCATCTTCAAGACCAAAACTTTACTAATGAACTTTTAAATTAACTCAGATTCCTGTTTCTTCTGTATTCTTGTCTCCTGGTTTTTTCTATAGAGTATACGGTATTTTCCAGCAAATGTACTTTGATTTTCGAGTTACTCACGTCAAATGATGTCAAAATAGGCCGAATTAGTGCAAATCGTGAAACAAATGTGGAAATAGGTTCACTTATTAATTTTGACACAAGGAATCCAAAACTGCACGGCTTTAAGTTGTTTAATGTTGATTTGTGAGTAAATCAGTCATCAGTGGTATCGCGGTAGCTGCTTATTAAATAGTATTTAAAATCTAAATCTAAATCTATAGTACCACTCAAGGATAGTACCTAAACTGATGCTTCAAAATTATACTTAAAATCTAGGTAAAAGCGTAGTAGCAGGCAATGAGTGATAAAATTGAAAAAATTTCGGCCACTTTAAAAAAAACCACCCAACATCCCAAAGAAAAAAGATCTGATTAAAAATTCAAAAATCAATCTTTTTGTCTTTAAGAGTGCGAAACGAGTGAGTCGGGGGGCCTTTTCCCTAGATAACGGATGGTCCTGATTCATTTTTGCCTGCACTGTTTCTAGGTTTGCAGTCAAGAACTCTGCCAAGACGACAAACTAGAAATATACTCGACTTTGGCGATTGTGGTCCAGGGGAAAAATTAGGCCTTTGTGTTTTTGCAACTCTGAGATGATCGCCATCGTCGCAGCACAACATTGTCTCCATTTCATTATTATTATTTGTGGTGTTTAACGACGCACTGTTTTGACATCTGGCCATGCGGCACTGGTCTAAGGGCGTCGTTGAATGAGTGAGTGATGATGATGATGAACCTAACTTAGTCTAAAAGGGAGGAGGAGAAACTCGGTGACGGCACGTAGCCTACTCCTGTCGAAGAGCACCAAGGGGATCACCGGCTTAACGTCCCTTCCGAAGGACGGTACAACTCGAACAACAGGATTCCTCCACAATTGATAAGCAAGGCGAATGAAGTTGCTGTACTAACTTTCATCCCTCCAACCTCTCTCCCGAACAGACCTGGTCATGTGTATGATGGTCACCCAACCAACACCTAACGCAGCGCAGTGTTGCTTAACTTCAGTGAACTAACGAGAACCGGTGTTACCAAATCGCCGAACCATTCGGTACCTCCATTCCAGTGGGGTAGCCGTTTTGCATTTAGACCACGGTTCGGAGGTCAACGCCGTCGTTGTCGTCATTTTCGGTAGCAAAGCTTCACTAACCATTTATAGGTCTCTACTTGGTCTCTACCATATTTATGCTAGGACGGCTGTACCGTAAATTTAGCCGTGCCTTTAGGCTTTCAACGATTGGAGGCACGGCAGCCGTGCGAATAGATCTGGCATATAAGTTTGCTGTTTGCCTGCTAGATGGCTCTGCCACTTTGAGAAGTGATTTCGGTACCCGAATGAAAATTAGCGCGCGCTGCCGTGACTGACGGTGAACAAAATGTTGGGAAAAACATCATTTCCTCTCGGAAATCACATCGTTTTCTCAGCGCACCGTGAGTTTGATTTATTTCCTGAGAACTAGAGAGCTAACGGGCCCATACATCTGACAGTTCATCTCAAGATGGTGGTTCGTAATGAAAATCAATGCAGCAGTATAAATTTTCTTTAGAGCAATTTAGAAATGTGCAACGACAAAGTTGTAGATCCAAGAAAACGGGAAATCAAAAACGAATCGCATCTCAAATAATATCTAGGTTTACTGGATACAACTAAACGGCCTCACCGCCTGTCCGATCGCGACGAAACAAAAAATTGGCGATTCATCACACTATTGACACTTTTCATAGACAAACATATTATGTCATATTATAGTAAACAAGCGTTGTAAATTAGTCTGTTTAAAGCGTTAATCTGGCGTTTTCCTCGCCATAAACACTTGAAATCTAACCGATTGTACCTAGCGCGTTTGATTCTCCCCAACGGCCGAAGTTGGCCGAAGGTTTTGTTTATTATTCTCACTTTTCAATTATCATTGCGCCCGAGTTCAACGATTGCTTGATTTAAATCGCTCGATCGTCAGAATGTTTCCCGGTTCGGACAGCTTAGAGTTTGTGACCTCTCTTTGTCTTCGCTCGCCGGCTAACAATGCTTATTGATATATCCCATTAAATGCACGGGTCGTGAAATTCACCTGTGGCGAGACGGCCGTTCCACACATGCCAATTCATACGAGCATGCAATACTCAATCGCCTTCAACGCAAACTATACGGCATGACATCATAATCTGCAATAATTAAAGTTTAATCACGATGCATGGAGTCGCTGAATAGTAATGAAATGGCAATAAAGACTTCTTGGCTAGTTTCTTTTTTGTTTATAAAAGCTTTGGAGTGCGGACCTACAGGCAAATAATCACAGTGGAATGTTTCCAGGAAAGCTTATAACAATCAACAACCCAATGTGATTAGATTTTTAGCCCAAAATTACAATATCTTTCATTGGAATTAAGTTCCTAGGTCTCAGAAACAGCTGACTTTCACTGCATGTGATTGGTTGTTGCCCGTATTTTGCAGCAGTTCAAGCTTTTCGCTCGAGCTCACGGATAAGCTAACAGCAATGAAGTCTGTCTCAATATAAAATTAAGATTCTCTCCTTGCATTGGCAGCGTAGGTCTATCTTATAGGTAGTTTCTAAATATAAACACTTTTCCATCTAATTCCAGCAGGCTCTTTATAGTGCATTGTCAAGGCAACAATTTCTCTCACAGGTATCAAACCTATTGTGATGCACTAACACAAGCCCAATGGGGAGTTAAACAGTTCTTTTTCTGAACCATTCTTCTGCTAGACGTCTCGGGACTTGAGAGATTGCCACAGGCGTTTTTTTTCCTAATTTATTTCGTGACAACTCTTCTGACGGTGAAAATAGAACGAGAGTAGTCGACGTCGGCGTCGGCGTCGTGATAGGAGGACGGCGTTGAGGAAGTGGCACACAGGTGTTACACACGTGTGTGGCGTTCGTCTCCCGGCCGCTGTCACGCTGCCAAGCCTATCTCGAGGAGGCACCGGCAATCATTGCCACGGGCATGACGAAAATCTAGGCTCCTTTTGCCGATGCTCCCGGTTTCTGTGATTGGGAAACCTGAGAAAGGATACAGTTACGGGTCTAATGTGCTTTCTGTGTTCATCTTATGGGAGGAACATAAAAAAATTGCTTCAAATTTCAGTGAGAAATTTGGAATTTACATTCCCTATTGTTCATGTGGACACCGATGTGGACGCAACATCGTTTTTTTTTTTGTAATCTTGTTGGTTGTGGTTTTGTTGGAACCGAACCCAAAATTTGCTTTGATTTTGTTGTGTAGGTAAAGATTTCGTGATTAAAAGACAAAATTTGAGAAACAAAACCATCGAGTGTATAGGCATAATCAGAGAGCCAGCGTTAGTGTTAAGTTTTTTGCCGAGTAAACTGGTAATTCGGTGATGGCCACCAGAAAACGCTTACGGCTGTCTTTTTTTAACAAACCTCTGCAATTAAATAAACACGGTTTTCCTTAATTGGGCCAGTCTCAAACGCGAGTAATCTGCGAGACATAATGACATGAAATTTCGACACACGAAACTAGGGTGACTCCACCTAGGAGCACCCTCCAATTTTTGTCGGTAAAGTTGTCATTTGGAGGACAGCAAACTGTGGAAATCAGTACAGATGAGATTTTTTTAGTTCTGGGATATTAAAATTCCGAGTCCCAATACATTAATTGGTAATTACGGATTGCAAATCAATACAGCAGGATTCCCGAAATATTACATCTAAATACATGTCAAAGATTTAACAAAAAACATTCGTGAAAACTTAGCCATTATCACTCAGCACTTAAAAATACCTCGCATGTGGCTGTCCAATCTTCCTGTAGAGAAAAAAAAACACCGCAAAGATATCGTCCCTGTCACGACATGTGTGCAACTCTCAGAAAAGAGGACGTGCAGAATTTCCCTGATTGTAATTCTCTTCATGCAACATCTCCATAACTCCAGTCAACTCTCCACGTGCAGCAGACAATTATACCTGTCCCCCCGCACGAAACGCATGCACATAAAACGACTGCAGATAAAAATAGAATTGCATCTTCGAGACGACGTATGAATATTTGCTGTATTGATTTGCACCTTATTTATAAGTATTTGCTTTGTTGGTAATTCTGCCTGTGTCGTACCACCTCGATTGTTACTCGTTCAATGCCTTTTCAGAGATAATGTGGCTGTCTCTCGGCTTGGTTGGTTACGATTTGTTGCCTAAGGATACGCCCATCCTGTGAGCGAAATTGCCGTGTGAATTTTACGTTTTGGTTTATAGCGTGTCTCTTCCTTTCATTCACTGAGGTAGTTTGTTGGTTTTTTGGTAATACCTGTACGTAGTAGTACCGTACCGTGTAATTTAGCAGGTGCACATCGCAGTTCATAGACCTTTTTAATGTCGATTTTCATTCTGGTTTCAATTCCATTCTTAAAAATATGTGCTATGTCATTGATAAAAATTTCATATGAAACTTATAGCGCCTAGCCATACAGTGGTCATAAGTGGATATAGCAGATACTCTTCACTGAAAGGTTGGATCACCGAAGTTAAGCAACACTGCGCTGGGTCAGGTTATGGTTAGATGACCGTCAAATATATATTACTATTTCTGTTCGGAAGATAGATTGGTAGGACGACAACTTCACCTATTTTGTGAACTGCTTATGAACTTGTTATGAACCACTTAGTTATAACCCCTACAACTTAATTATCAACCTCTTGATAGCATGGATTTGTGGAGGATTCTTTTTGTTGGCGAATTGTATCGTCCTTGGCAACGGACGTTATTCAGGTGGTCCTCTTGGTGCTCTTTGACATGAGTAGATGACGTACCGGCACCGGGTTTGCCCTCCTCACTTATAGATTATCAACCTCATTTTCATCTATTGGTTCACCGAAGCCATTAGACCAGTGCCATATGGGCGCGTTGTGAAATCAGTTGGTCTTTAAACCCCACGAATCAATCAACCAAGCAAATACTATTCCTCTTTTAGTTGCAATGAACAAGTTTCTAAACCAAAAAGAGAAAATGTTTCTCAAGTAGCCCAGTGAAAATTGCAGCGTAATTTTCGAATTGTGTTTGCGGATTTGTACATGATTTACATTCTCAGTGCCCAAGGGAATGTAATCATGTATACGGTGACCATCATTGACCAAAAGAATCACTCCGGATCAACCTGACAATCTTCCAACCGTCACGCTTGGTTATCGACAATTGACCCAAACGCTTAAAAAACAACTAAAACACAATTTACGTTACGTCAAAGCTTTACTGGCCAACACAGCGATGTCATCAATGAATCGGAAACTAATGCAGAACATTTGGACCAGAAAAAAACAGACCAAAACTAGCTGGCTATTGGAGCAAATCGATTAAAGAATCGACGAGATTTCTTCGATTCATCAGATTTCACAGCTTACCACGTGATCGAGCTGAGAAGACCGTAGATGAATGGGAAAATTTCGATTTACAACAAGTGGTACCACAACCGGAACGATAACGTCCCATCAGAGAAACAGAAGCTCTAGGATTCTGATCCCACATCATGAATCATGAACCTTTAACTTCATGCTCCAATGGAGTCGGTTCCCTTGTAATTTTGTCATCTGTTCCCAAGGAAGATAGTGTTTAGTAACCCTACAACTAGTAATACACATCTAATTACCTTGGTATGTGCCCAGAGAGCAATTAAGAAGGTTCATTTTCATCCAAAACGTACAAAATTCCAAAAAATTAATTTGCAGACCATTGCATTTCAGATGTCAACTGGATTGTAGCAGATTGGCTGTCTAATGGACCACCAAAACATTCCTATGCTACATTACTCTGTAAGCTAAAACTGCTTTCTAGGCCCCTAAGTTCTAGCTACCATCAAACCCATTTTGAGCTAATCTATATATTGGATAACTAAAATGTGGCAAACACAGGAAAGTTTGGCGTGCTGGAAACACCGCTGCTCATGAGATCACTAAAGTTAAGCAACACTGCGCTGGGTCAGGTATTGGATGGATGACCATCATACACATGACCAGTTCTGTTCGGGAGAGAGGTTGGAGGGATGAAAGTTAGTACAGCTATTTAATTCACCTCGCTTATCAACCTCTCGACAGCATGGATTTGTGGATAAATCCTGTAATATAGAAACCCTTCTGTTGTAAAACTCGAAAATAAATAATTTTACATGGAGCCCGTCGACGGTGGCTACGTTCTGCGACTGCAGTCAACCAGAGATTTAGGTCGTCACGCCACAAGCAGTGACGTCTTACCTATGGAGTCAACCACCGCGTTCAATTTTACTTCCTGTCTTTACTCTAATTCGCTCATACAACTTCTAGATGCAGATCTGTAATTCAGTTTTGAGGTAATTCAGTAGGCTCAAAGAGATAGGAGCATCTGCGGCTAGAAACCCCAAAACTTAAAGACAAATTTTTCCTGCGCCTAAGTGCCATGGTCCGGTTTAAAAGCTGTCAGTAAAATACTCATATCCATATGGTAACAGTCATTAAGACACTTCCATTTTCATACCATCCTCCAGTTACCGTTTTAACTTGACATTGTAAAATGGTCCTTAGAGGTTCTCGGTTCGAACCTGACTCACGCCACTGGTGAATGGCAGTCTACCATGACACGTGACGGTGATAGCATATCACGGCCATCCTGTTCGCTTCCTGTCAGACACGATTGCTAGTTGCACGATTGCCTACAAGTATAGGCAAGGCACTGGATTGCAGTTGCATGTCCTGTCAATGGTAGGGCACTTGCTCTAAAGCGTCAATAGAGATGTTTACTTCTATGGTTCAAACTATGGTGTGGTTTTCAATCTGTTGATAATGCTCAGTTTTTCTGGTATTTATGCTGCATAGGAAAAAAAAGTCTTATGACGAAAGAAAATTATGGGTAGTTTTCGATGATCGGATGGGCACCCATGAGTCATTGAGAGACGCATTTCGGGGTTTCATATATTTTTGGAGTCTCATAATTTGAAATTTAAATCAAAATAACAAGCTTTGGGCATCATTTTTTGAGACGGTTATAGTGTTGATATTAAGAAAATACCCCGCGCATTGCAAGCGTTTGCAATTTAAATAAGATTTCATCCTAATATAGCTGTGGTATTTTCGTTGGTTTTCTAGATCGGGTTTTCAAGAAATATTTGTTTGAAATTTGTACTAGAGAAGAAATATATGTTCATAGAATCAGCTATAAGGCAAGTCGATTTTGGGAGAATTTTGGAGATTTAAATTTGAAAAGATGCATAATTTAACTATTTTTTCGATAAAATGTGTGATATGTCTCAGAGAAAACGCTAGCTTACTGTAACCACAATGAGCAAAGACCTCTTCAGTGTAACCAACCTAACCACAGATCTTGAAATCCCCCTAACCACTCCTATATCCGTACCAACCATCGTATTTCCGTCCCAACTCTACAACGTCCACATTCAACCCTTGCCTGTCACCACACTACACGCACTCCACACGCATCCTGCAGCCGCGCGATGCGTGCGATACCACGTGTGCGTAGGCCACGTGTCGACGCACGTGCGTTAGCTCGACGCATTTATCACGCTCGTTTCCGTGCAGCTAAGCGCACGCACTATTGGGGGGTGGATAAAGGGGGAGGGCAGATAGGTGAGCCAGTGAGGGCTAATGATTTGTATTGTGTGGCTGTACCGTTTTGGTATAATTTCATTTTGATCCAAGGTTTTGTGTGTTCCGATAAAGGGGGTGAGGAATAGGGGTAAAATTGTATTTCTTTTGACAGTTTCAAAGGGAGTGAAGGATTTAAGTCTGTAAAATAAAAATCAGCTATTTTCTTTATTAAAAAAGATCATATTTGGGAATCTAGAAAAAATGGGAAAATGAGTAGCTTTTAGAGTATGGAAAGTCAACTGTTTAAGAAAAATTATGATGTGAAAGAAATTAAATTTTGTCAATCGGAACTGTAATGGACGGCACTGTTTGTTTTCTTTGAAGATTCAGGACAGGAAAAATTAAAAGTGATAAGATAGCATATCTCAAGTGTTTTTTTTTTTTCATTATGATAACAAAAAATATCTTCTTCAGGTGTTCCACACATTTTTGGTAATGAGAAAAATTGAATAAATCAGTACTAAAATGTTTCTTTATTGTAAATCGCATTGCCTTGCTTTACCTGCGGTCAGCGAATCTGAACGTATGTCCTCCCTCCACACCTGACAAGGTTTCCCCAAAATAGGGGCGCTAAGTAACAGGGTACTAGAAGATGTCGTGTCAGTCGGCTACCTCACATGAACATCACGTGAGCCAGTTCCGTGATATCCGGGGCTAGAAGCCATCTTGGTCACCATAGGAGGGCGATCGATAGGCCAGGAATTTAATTATGAAATTGCTGGTGGAGCGGGGATCGATAGGCAGGCACCCTCGACAGCACCCCATGCTTGACCGCCACCACGCGGGTGTGTCGGCTTGAAGTCAAAAAGCCCCCACATCTGCAGTTTTGGGGGTGAACGCCCTGTTTAATCCTGAAAACATGCATCACTGGTTTACCTGGCAGATCTTGCAACTCACGGACCACAATTTGGCTTAAAAATGCGATTACCTTTAGTTTACTGCAGCTTTGACCACGAGGAACTCAATGCTGCTGATATGAACCCATATCAAATTGTTATCAATCTGATATCAAACCAAGTTTTCGAAACTTATTCTAGGCTGGAGCTGGAGTGTATCACAGGTATGTTTTTTCCTCAATTTTAGGCAAAAATTTAATAAATATCATGTTTCACGATTCACATTTTCCAAGCATAAGGACAATGTTGCTTAGTTGATGGCCTTCTTCTGTCATGGAACTTCTTTTAAAGAACAAGCAAGTAAATTTCATATTGGTGTATTGATTGAGACTATCGAAACTTGTTTCCAGGAAGTGCAAAAATGTTTCTGAACTGAATTTCATAGATTCTAGCAGTGCAATTTGAAGTACAAGGCAGTGCAAGGCAAGGCAAGGCAAGGCAAGGCAAGGCAAGGCAAGGCAAGGCAAGGCAAGGCAAGGCAAGGCAAGGCAAGGCAAGGCAAGGCAAGGCAAGGCAAGGCAAGGCAAGGCAAGGCAAGGCAAGGCAAGGCAAGGCAAGGCATGGCAAGGCATGGCAAGGCAAGGCAAGTCAGTGCAAGGCAAGGCAAGGCAAGGCAAGGTTAGGCAAGGACAGATACCACCCTCTGCCATCTGCCACTCGCTGTTTCCTAATCAGCCATGTGCCATGTTTGCTTTCGACGCCAAGTCCCTCGACGTCGCAGATGGTGGGCGTCTCGACGCCAGCAGGACAGCGTCGAGACGCCGACTACTGCGAGTTGATGGCATCGAGGGCATTGCCTGACTAGTTTGCTGATCCTAGAGCTTTCAGTGTGTCAATTGCTCACCACCCCCTGTGGACGAAGTGGGTTGAGATCTGTGTGTGGTTTTGGGTTTGGGGGCAGTTGTCATTTTGGCTACCTCAAATTGTAGTTTTGGACTCACTAATTTTACAACGGACACTGTTAGGATTTTGATACGAAATATATCAGAAATTTTTATGTGGCTTTTCGGAGAGAAAATGTTGGTACACATGTTTTTTTTCTGCCGAAGGGATATTATTTAATCGATATGAAAAGAAAAAAACTTTCGGCATATAAGCTTGACAGTCTCCAAATACTTGGACTGAACGGTTTGGTGCGCTAGAAGCAGCGATCTTCGAGAGATCACCGGCGTTCAGCAACAAACGACTGGGTCTGGTATTGGATGGGTGACCACCGAACGGTTTGGCGTGTTGGTAACACCGGTTCTCGTAAGATCACCGAAGTTAAGCAACACTGCGCTTTATCAGGTATTGGATTGGTGACCATTATACGCATAAACCGATGAAGCCGTCAGACAAGTGCAACAAGACCCGTTGTTAAAACCGTACTTAGCTGAACACCATAAATTAACTAATTAATTAATCTCAATTATGGCAATACACCATACATGAAAACAGCAATACCATCAGAATTAGTTGATATACATCGACAATGAACACAGCACACCTGCAAAAGATTAAACGCCTCGATATTTTTGCCTTATTTTGACATTCGTCCGTTTCAATTGTATGCTTTGCCACAAAATTTTCCAGCATGGCAAGTCATTGTCCGGGTCCTGCCATGTCTTCCACGACTCAGCAAATCATCTCGCCTACCCTGCACCCCCCGTGCGAATCCATGGCAACCAGCTACCGGGGCGATCGATGAAAACCAGTCTTGCTATTGGTGGAAACTCGATGGAAAACTCGACGCTGATTGGCTGGCCGAGGGGAGGACGTTGTCTTTGTAGTCGTCGGGAAATGTATTGCGCCGAGAGCGTTTCCGGATTTTGTCAGGTTGTGGGATTAGCAGAGGCAGAAACTGGGTATTTAGATAATGCACATTTTGTGATTCAATATAATGGCGATTTTAGTTTCTTTTTTTTTTGATAATCGATGATTCAATTCACATTGAATCGTGGTATCCACAACATGACAGAGGTTTTTGTGTAACGAGTCCTATCTCAATATTGATAAATGTGGAGTGGTCAACTCGTGTCTACTTCATCTAACCTTAGCTCTAGTTTTGACAAAAACTAATTGAACTAGGGTTTGAATGCAAAGTGAAAAACAATTAAATTTCCCAACGTTTCGTTATTTGTAACTTGTTACTTTATTAAGGTATTTTATCGTGTTTTTACAAACACAATTTCAACGACAGGCGTAAAAGTCGTATTTTTCTAATTTGCAGTTCATGGTTGGTGTTGGTTTGTTGGATTTCAAGAACGCATGAAATTGTTAATTAGTTACAAACGTAGAAAATCATTTAAATCGTCCAATGTGTCTATCAAATTCGCTAAATTCACGAGCACCCCAACAACTTGAAAATGAAAAAGTAAAATTGCCAATCTGTTCCCACGAAGCACCCCTCCCAATTCAATTTGCAATTTCACGATAACAAGTAAAAGCAACATACGAGGAATACCCATCGTTAACCAGAAAGCCCCCCACGCCACCGCCCAGCGCTCGAATCCCCTGCACATAATTCGTGCGATACATTTGCTGTTTTATTTGATTACTTGGCAGTGCATTTGATTAGGCAGACGGTGATTGCACATAGACATGTGCCGCTTCTATGTAATCCACTTAGGCGTCGGTCGGCGTCGCTGTGTGAATCGACGCTCCGGCGGGCGACGCCAGCTGCTGCACCGACGCCCGCCCACGCGCGATTTCGTAATGGTCGGACCTCTGTGTGGTTGGTTTAGACGTCTGGGCAAATTGGGTGTGTTTGGCGAATTTGTGGGGGGGAGGGGGTCGAAGCGCAAGTCAAAATCCCACCATTCGCGTTTTTTTTTTGTTTTGTTTTTTGAACTTTATACTACCGAGGCCACGACGACAGCAGACACTACTACCTCATCGGCTACTCCGTGGATACTACTACACCAGCTACAGCTACGACATGAGAAACTTTGTTGAGACGAGAATAGTGTGGAAGGGTCCTTCGTTCCGCATACAAAAATAATTTCCAATATATAACAAAAACTATTTGAAATGGGTTTTGAATGCTAAGTAAAGTCCAACTAAAATTCCCGACGTTTCGTAACATGTACTAGTTACTTCTTCACAGGTTAGAGCAGTGCTGACAATTTTCCGATAACAAAAGAACCACACAAAATTATAAGAATTGTCTAGTTCTTTAGTTATCGGAAAATTGTCAGGACTGCTCTAACCCTTGAAGAAGTGAGGAAGGGCATTTTGCCATTTGGGCATCAATTTTGTGAGACGGTTATAGTGTTGATAATAATAACAAATGCAATTTCAGTTCTTTTGTACTGAAATTCGCAACACACTACTGGTTTTTTTACTTGATTCGTGGTCATTAATCGACAAAGAGATGTATATCTTATTTATATTTATATATAATAGATGTGTATCTTGCTTTGAAGAAATCTCGTCATTGTCGTAGTTATCTTTAGATTGTCAACGCGTCAAAATGACGTAATCAATCGTATAAGCTGTGGTTGGGTTTTTTTTTGTGTTTCGGATTGGTATTTGGTAAATCTGTAGCATGTTGCAAGCCATGAGTGTTATCTGTGGCTTAAGATTAACTTCTCAGCAACAAAATGTATTCGGTGCCACGTTGACTGTGGAGGTGTCTTGCGAATTGTTGGTGGAAAAGACGGCGGGAAATACTCGTAAGTCCTGGCTAAAAAAATGTCCGGATTTTTAAATTCCTCGTTTGGCGAAGCTTTTTTCTTTAATACTGACAAAGAGTGAACAGAGAGATTAATAAGATAAATCGGTGGTGTAACGTGATTTAATGTTATTCAAGTTGAATGTAGATGCTTTGTTCACTCAATGATTAATTCGCCCAATGAAATGTTTGAAGGATTCCAAAGTTTAAGCTAAATTGTTATTTTTGGATTTTATCCGCTACCAAGAGAGTTTTTAATCTTTTCTGTTGTAGTTTGTTGATATTTTTGGCATTGTTGCTTTACGTCACTGCATGTTTAAATTACCTTACATGCTTTTCTTTCTACCTTTGAGAAAATTACTGTATGATGGTTTTTAGACTCATGTCTACTTGATTCAAACGATCAAACGATTCAAACGATTCTTGATTTAAACGTCGGGAAATTTAGTAGCCCTTTACTTAGCATTCAAAACCCAGTTGAAATAGTTTTTCTTAAAAATAACTGTTTGATTGGTCAATATATTGAGAACCTAAATTAACATAATAATCTCTACATATGATTTCATAAACAGAACTACATATCTAATACACATTTCAACGCTTTACTATCCGGATGTCAAAAATGAGACAATCTCTAATTGTGTGATAAAGCGATCCATGACCACTTCCTAGCTACCAGGGTATAGCGATGCAGCAAAGGGCTGAAGTGCAAGTTTAGTACACTCTTAGTGCACTGGCTCTGGCTATATCAAGCAAAATTTATGCAGGCTCATTATTATATAACAAACTGCAAGTGGAGTTAAAAAATCTACAAGGCTACAAATTTAAAGATAGTCTAAAACTGTATCTGCTGACCAGATGCTACTACAAAGTGAAATAATTCCTATGTGATAAAGAAAATAACTAGTACCATTAGAACTGACGTGCCAATTGTGATCAATTTAGGCTGAATAAATATATTATTATTATTAAATAACCTCTAAAATGTAAAAATTAATATCAGATATCATCCCTCGATGACCACGGCGAGGTCATTTAAAACGTCTGGCCAAATTTTCATGCGTTGGAACCTTTTTGGGGGCTAGAGACAATCAACATTCTGTGCCCACTTGAGCTATTTTTACTTTTAGGTTATTACAAAATAAATACAAGCATTCTATAGAAACGGTGATCATTGAGTAGCTAAGTGACAGTAAAAGATTTAATGGCGAAAGGAATTCTGGTTAAGGGTTGTGCAGCGATTTAGGAAGTGAATTACCGAACTAGCAAATCGTAAATGGGCACTTATACGTGAAAATAAAACGTGAATTGAATTCTTTGATAGTGTTAGAAAGAACTCCACAGTTATGAAATTTCTTTGTCAGCGAATCTCCAATCACAGTTGTAAGATAATGATTGACATGACTTGATTTAGGAAATTTCCACATGAGTTTTATTGGCTTTGTGTGGTAATTTTCAGAATTATGGGGTGGTTATCTAATTTGACAAGGTGACTATCTAGATGAATTACATCCAGACGATTTGAAACCAATAGTTCTGACCGTGGACAACAGTGGCGGCCGGTGTGTAGTTACTTAGGTGGGGCACAAATACAAATATGAGTGAATTAGATGCCGATAAAAAGGTCAACTGCCAGGAGATGCACGCTTGGCATCTTGTGCAAGGTTTTATCTTGTGCACGGTTGGCAGAATACAACATTTGCAAACCCGTTTTTGGTTTGTTTTTGGTTTAGTTAATTTGTTTTTAGTTAATTTTGCGAAATTTGTAATTTGCAAAACTCATTTGTGAATTTGTTGAGTAAAAAAGTGGATTTACGGTAATTTAAAAAAATAAAATGTGGGTAATACCCGTGTAAACCCGGGACTACACCACTGGTTCTGACATGCCTTCGATATTGTCAGAACAAACGTAGCCTGTCACACACATGGCAACCCGAACTAACATGTTAGATATGATAAGATTGTTGATAGGCTAAAACAACGCCAAGTGTAATATTCAATAACCTGCCGGATTCATCATTTTTACGTCATTTCGACATTGTGGCTATCAAGACAGCTAATTTGTGATAAAGATCTCAATTTTATCAAGCAATTATTCAAATTGTTTCTCACTTATCTGAGGACAAATCGTAATCAGCTGAGGGTCGCAAATGTAGTATAAAAGAGCCAGAAAATCTTGCTTCAGTTCAGTTTAGTCTGTTGACAAATTGCCGAGTTTTCAAGATCTGCAGTAAGTGTAATAGATCTAGCAATTCTTTGATATTTCAAATCTAACAAATTAGCGCAATTCCCTTTCGAGTACCATGACGCCTTGCAAGTTCTGTCAGTCGTCTTGCTGAGTTGGTCCGTGTCTGGCACAAATACGGGATTCAGAATCCCATTTCGTCCTGACTCGAGTCTAGCAAGTGTAGTGACCTTGCAGGTTCACAACCTAGTCTAGGTATTTAGGGTGTCCAATGAAGACCAAAGGTTAATGAGTATTAAGTATGGTAACCGAAAAATGGGAGCAAACTAATTTGCCCTTGCCTAAACAATACAAACTCAAATATCTTACCCATACTGTAGCTATAGTAGTTATCACCCAATTCCTACTACAGAGTCTTCTCTATCTTCATGTCAACCACTTTCATTCCTCCCCCAGACTTCACAAGATGGCCGTACTCCGTCTCTTCGCGGCGATCGCCCTCTTGGCTTGCTCGACGCTTGCTGTCCCCGTTGACACCGAGGTCTACGTCGAGCCATTCGCCAACTACGTGACGATTCCGGGTCTGACCAACACGTACAAACTGCACAAGGAGCTGCAACACTGGGGCCCAGCAGCACAGAAGTAATTTAAAGCTTGATATGATTTTAAAACTTGCTTATTGACTTCTGTGATTGGACAGACCGTAAAAAAAATAGTGTGGCAAAAACTCTGGTGTCGTGGAAAAGCGCAGCGTGCTCGTTTTGTTTGTTGTATGTCAGAATCGTTTTTATCATCTCTCAGATTAATCCAATTACAGATAATATTGGTGATTTTATTTTGATAACTATCAGATACCGAAATAATTATCGTTCGATCTTTTCAAGAGAAATATTCAGATTTACCCTTTCCTACTTGTATTCAGACTTTAGTCACGGTAATTTAGTCACCGATATCGTCATAGACCAAAAAGCGTTGTTACCTAAACTTATTGTTGACATTGTATTAACGTTCAGGTGTCAAGACGAGTTGGCTCACCTCGTGGTCATCAACGACAGCCCAGAGGCTCAGGGGGTCTTCACGCTGTTCAACCAGGTGCCGAATCCTGGTGCCGGCAAACAGGACCTACTTCACGTCGGCATCTACGACTCTTTCAGTGAGGGTTCATGGCACGTCATCACAGGTAACTCACTCTAGGGAATGACTTTGTAGCCGTGAGCGAAACAAAATTGCCGAGAAACATGTCAAAGAGATTCTTCATGAGAAAAACGTTTTCTGTCTGAGATTTCACTCAATCCTGAAGTCAGGGCTGATGGTACTCTTTGCATTGAATGTTTAATCCATTTGTGCCAAGATTAAAAAAAGACAGTCTGATCCTTTGTAAAACAAATCAATGATTGAAACCCATTTTGGTGGTACAACTCAAAAGCGGTTGTACAAAATCTGAAAATGTTCGTAAATTTTTAGTAGTTTCAAAACCGTTTTGCGGTTTAAATTGAAAACACAGAAATGTGTCTTGCAAATTTCGTTTAAATCGGATCAGGCGCTTGGCCGCTTGGCCGCTAGAAAACACACATTCACGCACAATTTTGATTTTCTGAAAATTGACATAAACTTCTTTATTCAAAAAGGATTGCTCGTGAACCAGGATTATATCTAACTAGCAGTACCCGCTACCTAACGACCGCTGTTGGTGTTGAGGGAGCATTTTAGTTTAAAAATATTTCGAGTTTTGTCAGATGCTCTTTCCAAAGTCTCTAATGAGACCATAACCAAAAGTACCAAAATATAGTGTTTTGCCTGAAGCCTCTTGCCTCCTCGCCATTGCCCTATGCCCTAAGGGCATACACGATGGCCAGGTTAAAAAAAAAATGAAAATGTGGTTGTAGCATTAAGGAGAAGACAATATATTGACATTGACCTATTTCTGTCCTTCAGGAGGGCTGCTCGCTGAGTTGGACTACAACCAATGGGCGCTAGGCAGACCTTTGATTTCCACCGCCTATAACTGCGGGGCAATCACCCGATCCATCCAGTACACTGACATCCCGTGTGACACTGCAGCCTACAATCTTCCCTTCGTCTGCGAGCGTGAGGTACCAGCCACCACCACTACCGCGGCCACGACGACAGGAGAAACTACTGTAACCACGCCGACTACCACGCCGACTACAACGATGCCTTGAGCATCTGTTGTGTTGAGACCTGGATAGTGTGCAAGCGTCGTTTCACTTCCAAAGATGATTGCCAATATACCTTTTTGAAATCACAAACATTTTCAATTTTTTTTACGTTCCTAAACAAATTCTTAAATCCGTTCCGCATATCTTGTAATGTGTAGTTTGCTTGTTTTTTTTTATATATTTGTCATTTATGCTTGCTTACCATTTTTAACCCAGCACATCTTACCTCATATCCTTCCTTCATACCTTAGGCTTGTCTATGTTTAGCAAACACAGCTAAAAACTTAATCTCGACACAGCTAATTCTGATTTTAAATGGTTTGCTAGTAGCTCGATTTACTAGACGTCTCACACGAAGCATTTTCCGATCGAATAGCGTGACTGGCAGAGGAATCTGAATTAAAACGCGCCAATACAAATGACCGTGTGAATGAATTTAAAAGTCTAGAATTTAGGCTGTCAGTGTCACGGTAGTAAGACACGGCCTTCCAAAATCTTCACGCAACTTCCCACTAGGAGAACTTCCCACTAGGAACACCATCGAGTCTGCGCAAGTTTTACTCCAATTTTGCTTTATATGACAAATCTCCAACTTTTATGATATTTCGGTTCTTTTCTACTAAATCTAAAGTTAGCACAAGTTTAAAAAAAAAAAATATTTTAATAGAAGTTTTTCTATTTTAGACATCCTGGAGAAAATTTTGTTGACTTTTCAAGAAAATTTTGCATTCAAAAATCCGATTCTATTATTATTTTTTTTTTTTACAATGCATTACATCATTATCCAACTAGTTACAGGAATTTAGGGCAAGGATATGAAAAAAAATATGAGAATTTGGCTCGATCTTGAGTGGAAAATAGAAATGTTTGAGTTGGGAGTACGAACTCGGGACATCCCGATAGCCGGCCCATTTAGATATCTAAGAATTAAGTGCAAAACGATTGTGGTTGTCTGGTTTGGAAAGTCCTAAAACATTTCCTTGAAACAAAGCAAATATCGTCTCGCAATGATCGTCAAAAAAAAAACAGAAAAATAAAGATGTGTAATCTCAGGATCCACAGAGATCATATCTCGCGTGTCTCCTCCACCATCTCACGATCTCGAAGATCACGATCTGCACCCGCCGCGTTGCACCAAACACGATACCGATCTCACTGCGGTCCTCCGCAGACACGAAACTGCTGAAAACAGCTGATAATATTTGTTGCCATGCTATGGTTGTCGTGAGAATCTGCTGCGCAAGAAGATACTTTGCCAGTTGAGATCGCGTTGCTTCGTGCATTATTTGATAAGGAGTTACTGGCCATCGGTCATTATCGGTCTGGCGTATGATTGTCTGCAATTATTTGCAGTCTGCTTATTCGTGGAAAATATTCAAGTCTCGATTCCTGTGTTTCAAGGTATTGGTCAATTAACAACAATTGAATGCATTATACACTTTAAAAAACTCGGATTTTCCAATTGGACTTGGAAACATTGGTTCTTGTGAGATCGGGCAGGCTCAGTATTGTTTTTTTTTATTTGTGGTGTTTCACGACGCACTGTTTTGACATCTGGCCATGCGGCACTGGTCTAATGGCGTCGGTGAATGAGTGGATGATGACGAGGATTATGATAAATCTAACCTAGCCTAGAAGGTAGGAGAGGAAACACGGTGACGGCACGTAGCCTACTCCTGTCGAAGAGCACCATGGGAACCACCGGCTTAACGTCCCTTCCGAAGGACGGTACAACTCGAACAGCAGGATTCCTCCACAAATCCATGCTGTCGAGAGGTTGATAAGCAAGGCGAGTGAAGTTGCTGCACTAATTTTCATCCCTCTAACCTTTTTTCCGAACAGAACTGGTCATGTGTATGATGGTCACCCATCCAATACCTGACTCAGCGCAGTGTTGCTTAACTTCGATGATCTAACGAGAACCGGTGTTTCCAAAACGCCAAACCGTTCGGTATTCAGGATTAAGATGGTTGACCATAATGCACAGGATCAGTTCTGTTAGGCGGAGAGGTTGTTTTTTTCTAGAAGCTGATGCCACTGAATCCAAGAAGCACACGACGGGCATCCGAAAAGAGATGAAAACGCTTTCGAATCGCATGCCGGTGGTCGCTTCTAGTCAAAGGAAGCCGGGGAAGCGACGACAGCGACAAGCGGACAGGTACATTCCGACGCCCTCTGCATTTCAAACCACTGATTGACATTCATGACGGTCCCTCACGGTTGGCGCCAGCTTGTCGGTGCGTACCAGACAAAAGGCGACGTGCTCGCCGTGTCGCTGACGTCATTGCGTGTGGATGGGTGGTCGAAGAATTTTGGGGTGGTGACGCGCAAAATTCGGTGCGCGTGATGGGATGTGTGCACATACGGATTTTGTGGTGACGAGTTGTTGTTGAGGTGCATGTGATTGTGCTGATTTTGTCCGAACTGGTTTGTCAATTTTGTTTCTGTTGTTTCTTCTTTCTTGTTCCCAGCTGGCTTTGAATTGTTTTAAAAATTATCATTGAGTTTATAGGTATACTAAGAGGGCCGGCGTGAATTTTAAAATTTCTGCTGAACAAACGAGCCGGCAATACGTGGTAATGTTGCATCCGCTCTTTCCGCCCCTGGACTCGCTTTCACTTTCCATATACCAACAATTAAAGCTACGCTCAGCCACAATTCAACAAAATTTTCGTCCGCAAAGCCCTAGCACAGATATAACTGCAACATATGCGAAGAAAACAAATAAAAAACACTTTTTTATTATTAGGAACACTAATACCCCGATCTCCACCTGTCGCGGGTGTTGCTAATTTTATTATTAATCCATAAGATATCAATAGCAAATAAATCAATTTTTGAGACGGTGGCAGAGTTCCTAATAATAAAATACCCCGCGCATTGCTAGCGTTTGCATTATGAACCAGATTTCACATCATAAAAAAAACCCTTCGCCCAGAGCTAATCGCCCACATGCCGATTTCCCAGCAACAAAAGAAAATCACGTCCCTTCACCTATTCGTCAAGAACGTATCAGCCTCCAACATTTTCCTCTCATTTCCTCTACAATCCGCGTCATCTGGCCAGCGCATGAAAGGCTAAGTGTCCGCACTCGCGAGTACTTGAAGTTAGCCCCATTGTTTCACCTAGCCCCTCTTTGCAAGGAACAATGCAAGTATACACGGGAACAATTTGAATGCACTGCAATTCAGAACGCTCGACAGATTTGTCAATTTAGTGCTAAAGGGATAGAGGATTCTGAGAGTAGAGATTTCTTAGTCGAAGCTTTGGGCTTATGTGAGTTTAGTCAGAGTCTCAGCGCCAATGTTTAACTGTAGTAAAGATAAAAATACCGGCCAATCGCCTACTGTACCACCCAGAGATCGAGTCACCGTCAAATCGATGGTAAATTAAGAAATTAAATTTCGTTTTTTCTCGCTGATTACTCGTATTTGAGACTGGTTTACGCTCAATTAATGTGTATTAATGCTAACCTCAACGATTGATATTCATGTATAGATTTTTTTCCGTATTTATTTAATTGTAGATGCTTGTTTATCAAGGACGGCCGCAAGCGTAATTGAGTGGCCACCACCTTTACCACGTTCGTTGAGACATCAGAAGGTTTACCACTATTGCTATGACTCTTGTCTTCTGAGTGAAATCAATCTTATATGCTGCTTAATTTCCAGTTTACAAATATTTTAGATAATTATTATTTTTGAATGAAGAACGAATATTGCGGGTTTATAGGCGCATCAACATCAAGGTCATTTTGCGCCTAAAAAATCATCTTTAGCAAGACAAAATTGTATGTTTGGAAAACATGGACCTTGAATCTGTAGTATTTTTCCATGATTTAGGTACGAAATTGGCATTTTTATAAATGGTTTTTTAGGTTAAAAATACGTTTAAAGACACGTACTGCGTGTGCATGATGTGCTCCGGCAAATGATCGCACGCGAGAACGGAAACGGCGACTCCCCGGTGCCGGAAGAACACGCTCCCACATTTCGATTGTGTTAATATTATGAAAGATTGCTGTTCCCGTGGCCTTTAAACATGACCGAGATTCTAATTGTAGGTTTAACTGTGGGACTGGGAACTAACATTTAATTAGATCAAAAGTGTGTGAAACAGTACAGGAATTTGCTTCTTTCTAGATGATTCACCATAGAAATATGGCGTCATCGACCGTGCATGCACAGAATTCACAACAAATTGAATCCAAGAGACCGTTTTTGCAGCTAAAACTTGAAGTCGCATTTGTTTTTCGATCAGTTTTCAACCAATTTTGGAATTCATATGTGAAATTTTTCGTTTTTATTTGCCGGTGTAGCTTTGAGGTCAACATGTTTTCTTTGTGGTATGCTACGTTGATTCTCCAAGCACTCAGGGACCGTTTGGTTGGCGCCCCTGAAAGACCACCGCCGGAACCAGAAGAGGAATAACAAATTACAGTTGACTTCGCCCCTACCTTACCATGACTCGGCTCCTGAGCTTGACATACACGATAAAACTTTCAGGTAACGAAAGGACATTGCATCGATGTTATTTTAGCTAAGATATAACTTAGTTCAACAGAGGGTTGGTTTTTTGAGGATACAGTTAGCTATCGGTTGCCTTTACAAGCATTTGCAAATATTTCATGGCTATTTTTCTTTAAGGTATTACACCTGCATACTATTGCTGTAGTTGGTATTTGCTTAGTTCTCTTCTAATGGATGTTTTTATCTCATTTTTTCAGATACAACTTAAAAATTCAAGTAAAGCCATGCTGAACCTCGACACTTTCGAGCGAATGATGGTGCGAGAATTTCTAAAGCGACTAAAATGGGGACGTTTGGAACGAAGATTGAGACAAGAAATTCTAAAACTTCTACACATTTAATATTTAATACGATATGTGACAACCAGAAACCAAGATAATCATACAAAAAAAAAAAACGAACACACATTTTAAACTAGAAAGCAACTTATTTTGAGTGTTCTAGATTCTTATTTTACTATATTACCATTTTCATTTCTGATGCCCGTCGAAATTTACTAAAATCAATGTCGAAATGTGTCAAATTTACTTTGTTGCTGACGTAGTACACTTCTTTTCAAAATTTGTATGGGGCAAAACTGATCCAACGTGCTTTCTCTATTTATTTTATGAAAGAAAACTAATTTATTCCTTCCAAATATGAGTGAAAAACCAGAAACTTTCGTCCTCCGTTGAAACCGCTGTAAACCTGTCGCCTCGGAAGGTAAGTTGAATTTCAATCTGTCTTGTATAGGGTTGCTAGCCACCATGTGCTAAGCTAAGGACTCTGCCACACCCAACATCAACATCCCCACTGTATCCCAACCCCTGCTCTGCTCCCTAGGGATGATACGGGAATTAAACGAAAAGTCACATTCATTGCACTAGCAGCGCCATCTGGCGTTTATCATGATGGTGTTGCTGTGTGGCAAGCTCGCAGTCTCAAATCAAAGATCACTGCAGTTACAAAGGGAGACTCCCTGATTAGTATCGACTGCTTTTTACACTGATTTTACATTGAGTTTATAGGTGTAGTCAGAGGGCCAGCGCTATTGTTAAGCTTTTTGCTGAGCAAACGAGCCGGTAACAGGTGGTAACGGTAGGTGTCACCCGATGGCGCTTGCCGCCGTTCTTTTTTTATAACCTCTGTAATTAATTAATTGTGATTCAAAATATGGATACACGTATATCAATCGTAAATGTTAGCACCTATTAACACCTTCCATTTTGATCAGTGAAGTAGTCCTTTGGTGGCCATTTTTTTGCGGAGAGAGTTAAACATTTTAGAGCTGGCACCCTGACTATACCTATAAAGTCAGTGGTTTTAACGAGATTGGTCCAAGTAAAAATCGTAAAATGCTAGATTTGTATTAATATTTGTTAATTTGCTGCGTTGTGTACCTGTTTTTAGCTTTTAGACACATACATTTTGCATTCAAACAATGAAAACGCAAAATAATACCAGAGGTACCAGTTCCAGAGTAGGTTTAGGATTAGAACGACCGGTAAAATGGCTGGCACACTGACTTCTAGATTTTTAGGTTGATTGTTGTTACAATAATGTTCTTGTCCAGAAAATACTACACGCACAAGAAGAGCCTTAGAGATCCTGAAGTCGTTTCCCAGTGCACCCCTTTTCGACCTTCAAACGTGAAAGTACCAATGAGTGTAAGTACACATACATTTGCGAAAAATATCAACAAAAAATCTAAATTGACAGGAATTATACCAACGATTATCCTTATTTTGATTTTTCTATCCATTGCCTTAGCAAATTCAATGCCCATTTTGGACAAACCGATTTGTATTGTTGTTCTCTTCATATGAATCACGCAAAATATGCAAAACAATAACAACTCTTATCATTGTCCCTTAAAATCAAATTCGCTTCGTCACACTTCCGTTCCATGTTCATCCCTTTATCATCCCCATGTTTCACGAGCGATAGCCTCCCTGGAATTCGCGCCGCTCGGAAGCAATCTCTCCCAGTACATTTCAGTGCATCGAGGCGACTGCATCGACTTCATTGTGCGTGGCTAAGCGCATTGTTAATCTGATGAGCGAGCTCCGCGTGAGTCAGACCGGAATTTGACGCCACCCTCATGTAAAGGGCGCCTCGGGGTGGCGGACGCCGCGACGCCCAAAAGAGCGTCGCGGCGCTCAGTGATCGGGAGATTGAGCGACTGGGGGGTGAAGGTGGGTATCAGATTGACTAGCAGGGATGGTTTGGTGATAGGAGAGGGTAGTTTGGCTTCTCGTCCGCTTTTGAGATGAAGCCGGGTATGGCATTGAAGGTTTTCGCAAAAGAAAACGGCTCTTTTTTCTGATAACAGATCTTTTGATTAGAACTTTTGTCTTGAAGTCAATTAAAATCTCCTGAAAATGTTGGTACGATGAGTAAAGGAAGTCAACGAAACATCAAGCCTGGATGTAAACCTTCACTAAAGCCACTAAAAAATGTGTAGCCGCAAGAATATCTATTGCGATTTTCTTCTTCGTTTTTCCGTTTCATAAGATTTGAATGAATAAAAAGCTTAACCGTTATCATGCACTATGATGTGTGAACAACCCTTGCAACAGGCAAAAGACTCTTGAAATCGGTGAGTATTAAGAAGAAAGATGTTAATAAATATCTTTTAAAGTTATATTTTCTTGAAAAAAAAGCACTAGGCTCTCAGGTCAAGGGCACAACTCAAGGACAAACTCCAAGGTCACACGTCTTCTTGAAACGTGCAAAGAAATGCCTTCTCATTAGGCGACGAAAAACCTAGCCTCGTGAAAGCCCTCGGAAAAGCCATGTAAAACGAGAGACAAAACAGCACGCATGCCTCGCGGCCTTTGAAGGCAATGTCTTCTTGCGTATCAACCCCCCCCCCCCCCCCCCCCTTGAAGCAAGATAAAACGCGACACCCCCATCTATTATCAGAGCGTGGTCACGTGCCCGTTGACTAGGGGTGCATAGTTTGGGGTAGAGCGCCTCAACGGCTAGGGAGTGGCAAACTACTAGAGCATCGCTCATTGTTCTTGGGATTGTTAGAAAAGTGATAAAAATATAGGTTTGTTTCTTAGTTTGTTTGTATGACTTTCGGGCGAGATGTGAAATAACCTTATTCCGTGTAGAATTCGAGAACAGCTTCAAAAATTTCTTTGAAATTTTATAAAAGCGCCTTTATTACCAAAGCATTGGAAAACATGGGAAATTTGTAATTTTTAACAGCTAGTTATGGAGCTCTTCGACAGGAGTGGGTTGCTTGTCGACACCGGGTTTCTTCTCCTTCCTTCTATGCTCCTCTAAATACTTATAGGAAATTACTAAAAAACCGGAGGCTTACTAAAGTTTATCTTTGCCCACAACTACTTCAAAGTTTAACTACCAACTAAAAAAAACCTCTAGCCGCCAAATGTGATTTCCCAGCCGTCAGCTCTCAAATCCAGAACGGCCACGAGTGGTCCGTGCCTTAGTTTGGGGGTCTGTTATCAGATGGACTGACGACGCCCCCCTGCCCCTCGACGGAGGCAGCCGCGGGTAGGCTGATTCCCAGTCGGGTGTGACTCAAGAGCAGGGACGTGCAAAGCTAGGCACGGTGGTGTCACGACTCACGAATCAGTACCGGTAGGGGTGGGTCATGTTGCAGGTGGAGAAATGACGAGCTGACCCGGCAAGTTATGATAGAAGCAGGGTCATGGCTTACAAATGAAGGTTTTTCACTTCGCATTTCACTTCGAAGATTGAGGGTTTGCATGAGGACTCTGGTGTTGCATGTCTTTACTAAACTCCTGTTACAAGGTTGCTGTCAGAGGTCAATGGAGTTAATTCTGGTAAAAAATTTGAAAGTTTAAGTAGCCAATTGCACCTGTTTTGTCTGCTAGTGAGACATAGAACTAGTAGTTAAATGCCTATTTGTTCTTCGGTTGCTCGAGTAATGTAATGATCCGCATGAATTTTAGCTGAAGTTTGGGGGACGATAGAGACTGGTTTTTTTAATAAGTGAACATTGTTTTTTTTAGACCACTCGAGATCTAAAAAGTTAAGAGCCGCATTATCTTGTGGAAATCTAGGACACATGGCCAGGATCTTTTCATTTCAGATATAAAGTTTTCAATTTGTTTATTTTCCATCCATTTACTATCGAAACGGGTAGAAAATAGTGCATATAAGTCATGAGACTTCATAAAATTATCTGCGAAATGATATGGTATGAGTTAGATATAAATTTCAAAGTTAGTTTTCGAAGTTTTGGTTTATGAAAGAAAGGTATGGAAGCAAAATCCTAAGAGTACCATTTCCTGTGTCAAACGCAAACCAGAAGGCCACATTCTTCTCACGAACCCACGTGCACACTCTAGTAATTTGATTCCCCGAATCGCACAAACAAGCAAATTCGATCAAGTTCCAATTCCCAGGCTTTCCAAATTGGACGACTGTCTCCATCAATGGACCCAAAATTTCCCAGCACACTCCACACAGCACAAGCGAGCAGACACCCCAAAAATCCCGTTCGAAAATTGGCAAAATGAAATAATAAACGACTCCGTGACATCTCCCCGTTTGCACGTGCACGGTGACACATCAAGCGACACGCGTCCCGTAAGCGGAAGATGACGAATATCCTCTTAATTGGACGTCGCCCCCCATCCCCCCAACTCCCGAGTCAATGGACACCCGCCACGTGACTGCCCGTCGTCGGCCATCTTTCTTTTCACCGGCCACGTGACCGGAAACGTGTCTGTACGCGTGCGCGGTTCATTAGGGTGGCTTCATCCCTTGGTGCACTTAAGCCGCGTGTTAGCTAGATACCGCGAGCGTTGCAGCCTTTTCGTTTCATTAGGTTGCTTTTAATGATGTTCCCGTTGTAGTTGTGTATCAGAACTGTTATTATTTTTCTGGTGTGGGAAGGGGGGTAGGTTTTGCATTTGGGGAGCTTTGTTTTGGGTTTGAACGCTGGATGGGGTTGGGCTGAGATGTTATGGGGATTTTGGCAATATTTCGTCAACCCAAAATTAGGTGCTGCGGGTTGTGGGCAAGGTTTGCCAAAAATACCAGGCCTTTTTGTGCCGACAAAGTCCTAGGTTCTTCTTTATAGTGATTCTGTAATTTTTCGCCTTATGAAATGAGATTATTCGGGCATGAAGTTAAGACATATTCGCGTCCTATTGCAAGAATGATACAGAACCGAATAAACGATGTTTTCTCATATTCACTTTCTTTTTCATCCTTTTTTAAAACAAAGAAGCAAAGAAAACAAAGTGCGTTCTCGTATTTTTAAGCAGTGATTAAGTCGAGGGGAGAAAAAAACTCTAAACATCTAGGAATGTTTTGCTACGCGAAGACAAATCACATTTGGCTCAAAATCAGACAAAAAGGATTGAAACTCATTTGCCAAAATGTACGGAAATGGCTGCAGAAAACGTTTCACCCTAAGACCGACATCGACAGTAAACAAAAAAGAACCCTTTTCCTACTCGAAACTTTGAAAGCTTCTCATTCACCGAAAAATAACGAAATAACCCCTCCCAATCAGGATACTAATAAATCACTGGTCCAAAATCCTTAACAGTTGACAAACTTCAACCAACAGTTCCTGTATCCTGCCGCTTCCTGATTCAGGTGCACGTGTCCTCGCGGGGTCGTCGTCAACGAGGAGGAAGTGGAGGGTGGTGAATAATAAGATCTATACTTCCATCTCTCAGCGACGGCCACCCTTACAATACCTTTGTTCTCTTGTGTTTAAAACACTGCGCGGTGTGGGGTGATAGATGTAGGGTCAATACTTATACTTATAGCTCTTTGGGGATGACATGGAGAATAACTTTTATTACACTCGGGGCTCTCGTAAAAGACACGTGTGGTATTCAAATGGGAGCTGAAGGTGGATTATTTCATGGGCTACTATTGAAAGACTTCATATGTTTAGTTCAGTCGGCAAGAACAGCATTGGTTGCATCATAGTTTTCAGAGCCATGGTATGATGATTTGACGTGCTTTTCAGTTGTGCTCTGGCTAGAAGAGGTTTGCGGCCTTCAGGTTCTCTTGAAGATGGTGAGCCGTGCCTCGCCGAAACGTCGAGACTTTAGGCCCTGTTTAGGGTCGCAGCTCTCCTCTATCCAGAGCATTAGGCAAGTCAAGGCAAGTCAAATCAAGAACAGCATTGATGTAGAAGTTGGCCGTGGTCACAATTCTCGATAAACCTTTTAATAAAATTGAATAAACAAGCAGTTTTCACTTTGTTAGGACAGTTACCATTCAATTTTCTTAGCTTTCCACAGCTTTCATAGTAAAAAATATCAAAAATTAATTTATTAGCAAAAACAGCGGTGGGACAATAAACCCAATACATCTTATTATTAAAAATACAACTACTCTCTCAAAAATGTATGCCCAAACGGGGACACGAATCCCGCTCTGAACCTATCGTGGGTGTTGCTCTGATCAATCAGGCAATAAAAAAATGGGCATCAATTTTTGAGAGGGTAGAAGTGTTCCTAATACTGAAATACCCCGCGCGTTTGCAATTTAAATCAGATTTCACCTAACCTAAATAACATATTTACTCCACATAACCTAAAACATTTCTAATATAATACCTTATATTAGGCATACAAATGGCAAGCGTAAATAGTAAGCGTTCGTGCTCTGGAAGTGATCTGATCTCAACAGTTGACTTCAAGTTTTCTTTGAATTGCAGGGTTCACATGCCAAGAAATATAAAAAATTAGTATAATCAGCGAAAGCAACAATGCTAAACGTTGGTTTCTCAGTACACCGTCACATTACAAAAGTAAGTACAGTAAATTACTACGAGGTAACTAATCACAGAAAATTGATTGATTGATTATTGTGTTTAACGACGCACTGTATTGACATCTGTCCATGCGGCACTGGTCTGATGGCGTCGCTGAATGATTGGATGATTATGAGGATAATGAACCTAACCTAGCCTAGAAGGGAGGAGAGGAAGCCCAGTACTAGCACGTAACCTACTCCTGTCGAAGAGCAACAAGCGGACCACGGGCTTATCGTCCCTTCCGAAGGACGGTACAACTCAAACAACAGGATTCCTATACAAATCCATGCTGTCAAAAGGTTGATAATCAAAGCGAGTAAAGTTGCTGTACTAACTTTCATCCCTCCAACCTCTCTCCCAAACAGAACTGGTCATGTGTATGATGGTCACCCATCCAATACCTGACTCAGCACAGTGTTGCTTAACTTTCATCCCTCCAACCTCTCTCCCAAACAGAACTGGTCATGTGTATGATGGTCACCCATTTAATACCTGACTCAGCGCAGTGTTGCTTAACTTCAGTGATCCCACGAGAACCACTGTTTCCAACACAGCAAACCGTTCGGTCATCAGCACAGAAAAGCATTGCAGACTGAACATATAAAAATTGCAACTTTCCAAGGAGTGATTTCCTAAAACTTGCAGTGGACAAGCGTTTCTACTCCTTGTATGTGAATAAAATCCACATGAAATTCAATCTCTTTCCTCTTTCTAGTGTACACAACTATAATAAAGGGAACCAAAACCCACTTTATCTAATTGAATCATCGCTCGTATATACCTATACAAGTTGCAACAATACAACTTAATTAAATAGAAACGTAATAATCAATTTAGCTCCACCGAAATACCCCACGCCAAGTGACACTGGATTTTTGCTTGGTTTCCTTTCCATTTAGGGGTTGGAAGAAGCCGTAGACGAAGTCATATGTTAAATGTTGGCCTGTATGCTACAATATGGCTGCTCTGCGGGCTGCCAGAGTGGCAGGGGCAACAAGATCAATAAGTCATGCAACTCGCAGGGGAAATCGGCGGCCATCTTGAATAGGGGACTGGTGGAAAATGTAACGAGGTGGCAGTGGCGAGCGGTTGGTGGTTGTTTTGTTTGGGAGGGTTTTTAGGTGGGATGCATTGTTGGTTTCTGTGGTAGTGGTGGATGGGTGAGACGGGATGATGAGGATTTTAGGAATCAGGTGGAAATGAGTTCTCGTTTAGAAATTATTGATGTAAATGGTAATTTTCGTTAATAGAAAAATGAAAATTTGATGAGAGTATGAAAAATCGATTTTGTTTTTGTTTTAGGACGGCTTTTAGGCAGGAGGCTAATGGATATTCGGTTTTGAATAAAAAAAAAGATACCATTTTTGCTAGGTGAAAACTAGAAACACTTATGCTTTGCATAAGTAAAGTCACGTGTCTTTCAGGTTCCATTTTAACATTTACTGTCTCAAAAAATATGCAATGAGTCACCGTTCCTTTCGATAAAGACACCAAAGTTCAAAAAACCCAAATTATTTTGAAAAAAATCTATAAAAATACACAATAAATCAATTTGAATACTTGAAATGGACTGGAACTGGAAAAAAGATCCACGAGTCCCTTCTGAGTCGTACCACACTTCCATGTCTTGGCGTCGACTCCTTCAATCGCTTAGAGCCCCCGAAAAAAAACCCCACGCGGGTCCCACTCCACTGCCCCAACACCGAATTGGCATGCAGTCGGGCATCGCAGCTAAAAGTCGACATAGGCCCTTGGGGAACGACGCGTTTTGGGCGATTTGCCCCGAGAAATCACTCCTTGGAGACGGAACACGAGGGCTGATGGACCATTTGCACTGCCGTAGCACACGGCATTGCGATACCCCTAACGGAGTGCATGGCTCAGGGCATGGCTCAGGGCATGGCTTAGGGCATGGCCCAGGGTATGGCTCAGGGCATGGCTCAGCGCATGGCTCAGGGCATGGCTCAGGGCATGGCTCAGGGCATGGCTCAAGGCATGGGCGGTGGTCTTGTGTTTGGTGAAGAACCTTCGATGTTGGGACGGAGAAGGATTTTTGAAATATAAAATGGTTTCAATCAGCTACTGCTTGTTATAAAACTGCATTCGAAAGCATTTGAATTACTACATTTTATTTGTGTTCTGCTGATACTCGAAGATATTTTCTGATATTTTTGGAACATATTCCAGGTTTTCTTCGAATAAAAAAATCTATAGAAAAATTAAAAATACGGATTCCACGCATTTAGGGCATTAACAGCTTTATATTAAAAGTTTGAATCAACTTCCTTCACTTTAGAGTAGATTTTCTAGTTGACAAAGGGTGAGTTTTTCAGAAACCCTCATTCATTCGCGCATATAATTGTTATTACCATGGTAAAAACCCTTGAAAATAGGGAAACACCGTCACGGATTGGCTGATCATCTTTAAAACCCGAGGTTGAACTTAAATTCTTTTAAGGTAGGGTTTTACCAAAATGTTCAACTATAAGTTGGAGCTCTAACTCATTGAAACATCTGAATTTCACTGCATGTGATTGGAAGTCGCCATGGCAACAGTTTCAACTAACACTTCAACTAGGAGTCGAGATTTTGGTAAAACCGGAACCTAAGTAAACCCCGGCCCAGAACATTTTCCAGTCCATTTCATTCGTTTGGGGATTCTACTGAAAATACTCATGCACCATGCATGCTAAAAACATTTTTGGAACCTATTCCATCCAAATTTTAAATTAATCTTAGAGAAAATGGAAACAAATGATTCCATACATTTACAGGATAAATATACAGGATTACAAAAAATGCTTAAATGGATTTTCCAGGGCTCTGGATATCCTTTCAACAAATACAGATATATTTCAATTCACGTGAAAGCCAACTCGAAATAAAGCCCTAAACAAAAAGCATTTAAATCAAATTAAAACGAAAAATCTGGACTGAAAGCAGCCATCAATCAGTCATTATCAACGACACAAATAAAGTTGTACCGAATGCATTACCCATTTAATTCCAGCACCCCTCGGTGCAGTCGTCACCCCCGCGTATCACAACTAGGTGGTGGGGGGAGGGGGGGGGGGGGGGGGGGAAGACCAGGGTCCCTACCGCATGTTGGGTCATCAGCTAAAACCCTCCCAAGCCAAAGACTGTATATTCATACTCGATTGCGACATGGACACAACATAATGCTTGCAATCTGTGCAAGTACGGAAAGCTCTTTCGCTGATGGAGCCGCAATCCGTGGATTACCCCCCACCCCCTCCCACCCCCTGCCTTGGATTTCGGAGGGGGTTCGGTAAAGTGCATGCTGTGGCTATTAAGGGAGGCTTGATTAAGACGTATAGATGTTGGGTGGTTTGACATAAGAATAATTTTGATGACATTTTTGGATTAGAACGAAGAAAATGCACTTTACTGTGGACCTATTTAGAAATTTGGGAACTGTTTTTGATATTTGATGGAAATATGGTTTGTGTTTTCTTGAAACTCATGTTAAGAAGCTAGCTAAGCCAAAACTGAGTACTTAGGACAGTTTTAGTTGGTTCTCAGGTTAGTAGGTTCACAAGAAGTTCACTTTTAGTGTATCTACTTTTAGAAGGGATCATACCTATCCCTACTAATCCTGTGTAACGCTCCCACGGCATTACCTACCATGTCTATAACTGAGGAATGACATTCATTACTCTGTTTATTCGCGCATTACTCGTTAGCCTAACGTAGGGATGTGATTTCGATGCGACGCTTAGCAGATATAAAGGGCTTGGCTTTGATTACGCATCCTTTAGGTATTTCATCTGGAATACACTCTAAAGTATTTGGAGTTGTGTTCAATTTAAAAAATGTTAAGCTTTTAAATTAATCATGCTTAATGAAAATCGTCATGTACTTTAAATAAATTCTTACCGAACGGTTTGGCGTGTTGGAAACACCGGTTCTCATGAGATCACCGAAGTTAAGCGACATTGTGCTGGGTCAGCTATTGGATAGGTGACCATTATGCACATGACCAGTTTAGTTCATGATAGAGGCTGGAGGGATGAAAGTTAGTACAGCAGCTTCATTCGCCTTGCTTATCAACTTCTTGACAACATAGATTTGTGGATGAATCCTGTTGTTTGCGTTGTACCGTCCTTCGGAAGAGCCGTTAAGCCAGTGGTCCCCTTGGTGCTCTTCGACAGGAGTGGGCTACGTGCCTACACCGGGTTTTCCCTCCTACCTTCTAGCCCAGGTTAGGTGCATTATCATCCTCATTATCATCCACCCATTCACCGACGCCATTAGACCAGTGCCGCATGGCCAGATGTCAAAACAGTGCGTCGTTAATCCCCAATAATCAAATGAAGGAGTTCTAAACAATAAAACTATTCAGTTGCAAGTAAAATATTAAAAAAAAAAATGTATTGCGCAAATCTAAAATGTATATTAACTGCAAAAAGGTGTCCAAAAACGACATTGACGAAGGCATAATACCGTAATTGCTGTAGATATCGATTGGTAGTAACTTAAAATGAATCTTGAAACCCGCTCCACAGAACTGTTGTACGCGACTCGCCCAAATTCCTAACCAAACAACCCCCCCACCCCCCTAAACAGACTGACTTGAAATCGATCGCATTTAATTGGCCAACAATATCCTCACGTGATCAGATCCCAGGGCATGGATAATCAATGCCCTTAATACCTCTTCAAAGTGCATGACTTGGACGTAATAAACATCAGCACAATCATTATCATCAGCAGACATGCGATGCTTGCATAATACACCCCGATTACGATCGCCATGCACTCACGAGATCCTGATTCGATTGAATAGGTAGAATACTACTTCAGGTGTGTGGTAAGGCTCAGGGGTCTGAACAGGGAAGAAAAGTGTGGATTTTATGAGCGCTGAGCGGTTGGGTGTGGAACGATTCTTCTCTTTAAAGTGTTAATTAATTTTCCTAAATTACTTCTACAAGGTTTGCTTTTCTTTAAACTCGATGAAGGTCTTTTAATTTGGTTAAGTTTTAAGATATTGGGAAAAGTAAGCTGGTGTCTTATTGAAATTATATTATCTTTATCGATGACAAAGTTCTAAAATATTTTGAACAGCGAGAACATTCTGAGTCCGTAGACGTTCGCTTGGTGCTCCATTAGGTGGGGCCAACAAGCTATTTGGGGGGAGGGGGGCTGGTGTGATGTCAACCTTTAACAAATTTGGTGAAAATGAAACTTGATTTTTTTAGTTAAACTAAGCTGTGCACTGTTAGAGGCAAATAATCTGCATAAATAATAATAATAGCAGCTGATTTTTAGAAAGGTGTTGAAAACGTATGGAAAACAAAAAACTTTTGCTATTTTTTATCTTTAGGAACACAACAACCGTCTCAAAAATTTATGCCCAAACGGGGACATATTCAAAAAATGAACATGTAAACATACCCAAACCTGCGCCCAAACCATTTGTCCAAGTAGCTCAATGGGTTAGAGCAACACCCGCGATAGGTAGAGATCGAGGTTCGAGTCCCCGTTTGGACATCCACACGGTAAGTAGTGTTCATAATAATAAAATACCCCGCGCATTACAAGCGTTTGCAATTTAAATTAGATTTCATCTAAACTTTTGCCATGGACAGGCATATATACGTATTGCAAGTTTTGTTAAATTTTGTTCCAGCCTGAAACTCTGCAATTGAACATTACACAACTCGGGGATTTATTTATTTACGATGTAGTTTTCCTCATTTGTTTACAGTAGGTAGTATGACCGATTTATAAGTTCAGGATCGCGTGTTTGGGTTCGACCGGTTCATGCCTCATGTCACTCAATCCATGATTATGTGAACATGAAAACATTCTCGAGTCCCTCAGAGTCAGGTAACAACTTTCATAAAGTGACATGTGGTATGACGGTCAAAGTAGAAGTGCAAGTAAACACAAATATCTTGCCATGATAGAAATACCCTTGTAAGGTTGCGTGGTTGTTTTCAGAGCCGCGGTGATATGTTTTTTTGTTTTGAAGTTGTTTATTTAGCAAAAATGATGCTATTTTCTGTAAATTTTACATTTTTTAAGTTTCTTAGCTTAAATTTTTACTAAGATACTAACAAAACTTTCTAATTTTCTACTAAACTTAACAAAATCTTCCTCACCTTTGATGTTTGCAGGAAGTGTATAATATTTTCTTACTCCTCTATAAAATATAGGTACTATTATTTGCTTGCCTTCTACACATGAATTTCTTTCTGATCTAGTATTATGTTCATGATCTTTAATATTTAGTTTATTTTATAAGTACTTAGGCATCTTATCATGTAAGATCTTAAATATAAAAGTACATACATCTATTTCAAAATTTTCCTTAACCTTTTTCCATTGAAGTTTATTTCACATTTCTTTTTGGTCTGAGAACCAACTTTCTTTTAAGATTATTCTTGCTGCCCTATTTTGAAGTTTTTGCAGTTTATTACATTATTTTTCATTCGCTATTGCTAGTATCGTAGTACAGTAGTTAAGATATGTAGTTAGTTAGATATGTAAGATAGTAAGATATGTAGTAGTAAGATTATGTTGAGTTGTGTTTTACGGTATTGCTCTGTTTTGGGGAAATTTGCGGCCCTAAAGACCTAAAACCTCGACGTTTTGACGAGGCACGGCTCGTCATCTTCAGGAGAATCGAAATTCCTCCTCAACACAGAGCAATATCGTAAAACATATCTCAACATACGCTTATCTGTTTCGAATTCTACCTTTATCCAGGCCAGGATATCCAAAACCCTTTCAAATATACGCAAATAGTTTTTTTTTTAAACTATTGTACGTATTGATTGATTAGTGTGGTTTAACGACGCACTGTTTTGACAACGGACCCTGTGGCACTGGTATAATGGTGAATGAGTACACTAAGTAACCTAGTTTACAAGGGAGAAGGGGTAACCCGGTGCCGGCACGTGGCCTACTTCTGTCGAAAAACACCAAGGGGACCACCGGCTTAACGTCCCTTCCGAAGGACGGTACAACTCAAACACCTTTTAAAATCCATGAATAAAATGGTTGTACTAACTTTCATCCCTTCAACCTCTCACCAAAGCAGAACTTACGAATATTATGATCACCCATCCAATACCCGGCCAAACGCAGTGCTGCTTAACTTCGGTCATTTCACGAGATCATGTGTTTTTTACAAAGCCGTTCGGTCCTTACGATTAGACACTGTCATCCCTACAAAGTAATATCTTACAATCAACAACTCCAAAGCTCGCTTATCACTCTCGAGGAATTCCAATAAAGCACCAGCCATCTGTCATCCAATAATGAAATGAAACCATCCTAAGAATTCAGCAAATAGAACGAGCCACCCTCTGCGTTGCACGTGATGTTTAAGTGGGAGACAACCACCCCTAACAACAAACCCCCCGTCAAGTCCTAATGAAAATAAAACAAATAGACCATGTGAAGATCACTGAAGCCTAGTTTATACGGTCAAATGTTTCTTGAGGCGACTCGTCTCGCTTTTGTAATATGTCTGCATTTTGCAATGATACAAGTGCATACACCACGAATTAAACAAATATATTTTCATAGTTTAGAACGGAAAGGGCATCCTCATTTTATGTCACGTTATTGAGTTATACTTGTCAAAGCTATTTAAGATACACAAGTTCATGGCTGAAATAACTTGGCAGGGAAAAACCCTACTTTGCCTTTGAGTTTAAATTCTAAGATTCAGGTAAGATAGTAGAATTGAGACGCTCTGTCAGGCGATTTCAGCATCTTCATGGCTACCAAACGTTGAATCTACCATTGAACCTCGTATGCTAGGCCATGGTATACCCGTGGTAACATAAGATAGCAGATTTGAGAAGCTCTGTCAGGCGATCTCAGCATCTCCATGGCTACCAAACGTTGAATCTACCATTGAACCTCCTATGCTAGGCCATGATATACCCATGGTAACAGAAGATAGCAGAATTGAGAAGCTCTGTCAGGCGATCTCAGCATCTCCATGGCTACCAAACGTTGAATCTATCATTGAACCTCATTAGGCCATGATATATCCGTGGTAACATCTAGGAAAGCAGATTTGAGAAACGCTGTCAGGCGATCTCAGCATCTGCCTTACTGTCCAAAGTTGAATCTATTTTTGAATTATGTATGCCTGATATTCAATTTTTTCCAAGTCGACAGCAAAAAAGGATTGTTGCTATGTGAAAGCTATGTGAAAATTCATTGCGTTTCATTGGATTTTAGACTGAATTCGCGGTAAAGTCCTGAGTCAGCTTAGAGACAATGGATACAAAAAAGGTCCGTGTCCCCCCAACTACAAAATTAAATTTCATACCCATGTCCCAACGTCGGATATACTAGAACCAAGATAAAGATTGACCACCTAAACCTGGCTTCGCTGCAGCTGTATTGGCTTAGAGAGTAATAACTAGACTTTCGCATCCCTTAAATCCCACTGATGACAAAACCACCCTATAACTCACCATCCCCCTCCGTGGGGGCAGACTGCCGCCCCCGCCCTCTGCCTCCGGCACCCCCCAATCCAGTGCACAGCCAGTGAATTGCACTTGACTCTGCCCCATGAATACATTTATACGCTGGTATCCAGGGAGTCGTGGTGCTAGGGGTGCAAGGCGTTACCCACCCTCGCAAATATGATGTCATGCGATCGCGAAGGCTTCTTGCGTTATGCGAGTTTTAATTGGTGACATAGGTAAGATGGCTGACAAAATTTTGCCACATGCACATTATTCTCTAGCCTCTTTTTTCATTTTTTGGATACGAAATTGGATTTTAAGGAAAAGGTCATGCAGTGTTTGTTTTCATTTTTGTTTATTTGACTCGAATTTTGTACAGTCTTAAGCCAAAAATTGCTTGCCTGGCTTTAATTTTGTCCAGTAGGCTGGATCCTATGCTCTATCCAGATATTTGAGATTTTCAAGGAAACCAAAATCACAAAATGAGAGTGGAAAAGTAATTTTAATATAAATATATAAAATAGAAAGACATAGTTGGTTAGTTGGTAAAAAAAATGCCAATTTGTTTATGGTCATTTTTTCGAAAATACAAAATATGTTCGTTTTAGAGTTATTGATCTTGATTTTTTTAGATGTATTTAGGATGTTTGAACTAGGTAATTGTTTTAATGTTGTGTGGTTCTTTAGTTATCGGAAAATTGTCAGCACTGCTCTTACCCTTGATAAAGTAACAGGTACAAGTTACGAAACGTTGCAAGATTTAGTTGTTCTTCACTTGGCATTCAAAATCCAGTTCAAATATTTTTTTTTTCCAATAATAGCGCTAAGGTCAGATAAAGTAGACATGAGTTTAAAACCATTACAGCAAAACCATTGTCTGGGCGTCGAATCGTTCACTCAGTATTTGGTAATTTAAATAAATCAAATTTGAGCTCAAAAGTAAAAGATGAAAATTCCTGTAAATAGCAAGAAATCGCTAAAACTACTGCTAAAATACGAATAAAAATAAAAATGTTTCCTCATCGAAAACATTGGTACCACTCCAGACAGTTTAGATACAACTTATCAACAGTTCTCGGCGACACTTCTTACCCCACTAAAAGACCCAATCATCCAACAACACTTCATAAGAGATGCTGGGAAACTTGGAGATGCTGCGAATATTACTTCTAGGATTGGTCCAAGCGTAACGAGCAACGAGTAATGCAAGCTTGCATTACACTCGACTATCACGTGACTGTGGCCTGACGTCGTATTGATCGGCGACGTCAAGCAGAGGCGTCGAAATGCGCCATCTTAAATTCCACAACGTCGCGATGCCTTGTAAACTGGGTAGATATAGAGATGGCTTACCTTTTCGACGAAGAAATAAGCATTTTCGCTTTATGAAAGTAACTGTCACATTTAATTCTTAGATATTTTTAAATTAAAAGTTTCTAAATATTTATACCTGTAAATGTCCGTTAGATGTCGTTACCATAAATATTATTTCTGGGATTTAGATTCTTTTATGAAAACGTAGGTGGACGAAAAGTCAAGCATCTAAGAGTATAATAATTATCATTCTTTGGTGTTTAAAGTGATGAAGCTAAGTGATTTTAGATCGTGGATTAAAGGTACTGTAACTAAAAAATGCATCTGAGCTTGATTTGATTGTATCCTGGAATGAGTTGTCTGCATTAATCGAACAATAACACAGGATGTGTCCATTGAAATTTCACAGAAAAATCGAACTGAAATACATTTTTTTAGCTTGGTTTTGAATCACACCACTACTTGCATCGGCTGCCATCAACAATTGTAACGACGGCCAACAATTATCGGTGGTGATGCCGCAAAAGAGGTGGCCGTCATCATTACAGACCTAAAGTGTTTGAAAGAAGAAGCAAGGACATTTACATTTGTACCATTCTTCGGCAACTCATAAAAAAAACACTTTTCAATTTTAATACCAACGCAACCTGTCAGTGAAGAGTTAACTACCTCCAATTAGCCACAGATTTCCCAGCATTTGAATCGTCTTGTAAAGTAGTTTTCTTACGTTTCAAACATTCTTATGCCAATTGATCTTTTCATTCCTCGTGTGATATTTTTATGAATATTAAACAGTTAATATTTTTATGTTAGGCTGTGAGTGGCCAAAAATTATTCACAGATGTCGTTTATAATTTATTTTATGGTAAAAAATTTTACCAACATGCATTGGTCAGATGTTTGATATTTGGTTCATGTGGTTTTTGGTCATCGTGTTTGGCATACAATTTTTTTCTCTGATCGCAATTTGATTTACGTTGAATTGAAGAGTGTAGTACGTTGGTTATGTGGTCATTTTAAAGCCTAGTTATTTAAAGGCCACCAAATAGCGAATCTGCATGCCATGCATGCGTTGAAAAAATGAACCCAAGGCAAATTCGCTAGAAATATCTATGCTAGACTTCGTTGAGCGAAAGAACATACTCGCTACGGTCGTTTTGGGATGACATGTGCGCCAACTGTCATTTTTAAAAACACTAAAAATCATCTCTGCTAATGGCCGCTATTTTCCTTTTGCTCTCAATCTATTGTCTTGTCAAGATAAGATAAGAATTTTTCTACCTTGGGAGTAATTTTGCAGAAATTTTAAGTATTTTGAAAACCAGAGTAAAATCATAGCTGAATTGTCATTAATGAGCTGGTAGCACTCCTTGGGCTGGTATATCTTATCTCACGGGCTAGACTGCCCCCATATGGTGATGATAGCGGATACTTACACAAGAATCAAAAATAGCAAACCAAAAAACATCCCCATATATCAAAATACCAAGCCTTCATTGAACCAAAGCAGATGATTTGACTCAAAAACGACTCTCAACATCTGAAAAGTAAACATTCTCCACTACGAACCGCAATAGTTTCAAGCCAACCTGTTTTCCATCATCGACGATATGCCCTCAACCAGCATCTGGATCGTCTGGACCGCTCACTCAAAGACCACCGTCGGCGTCTAACGTCTCGGCGCCGAACTCAAGTCTCTCTTGGCTGGCATTAAAGACATGCATTGAATTGCAGCGCGGATGGTAACCGGCACAATCAATGTGCTTGTGGGGAAAAAGATGCGTTTTTTTTAAGGAAACATCTGCAAAAACAAATTGTTGTACGCTCCAGTTTTGCTCTGGACGGGTGTGTCGTTTCAAAATTTGTCTGAGCGGGTTATGTGTGTGTTTGTCTGGCGTTTTTTGAGGGGAGAAAATGGGTTTGACGGATGAAATTTCCTGTTTTTCTACTCGGAAATAGCGTTGAATCGTCATAATGTGTCGCTACTGGCTCAATAACTACAACAATATATCTTTTGGAAGTAAAAAATGATTGTGAGTGTGCACAAGAGACTTGATTTGAGTCAAGTCAAATTTCAGATTTTATGTCATAAAATATTTGACGGCCTAATACGTTTCTCTGCAAACTGAACTGTTATGGAAATTAATGGAATAAGTGCCGATTTTTCAGTGGCGCAGTAATTAACAGACTGTTAAAAAAGCAAAGAACAACTTCTGATTGGCTGTTCCTAAGCAAATAACAAATTAACGGACTGTTAGATTCTTAACAGACCACTGAAAAACCGACACTTAAACGGAATTAATCACAGAAATGTTGCAATCTTGTTAATTTAGACGATTATTCTAACTTAAACCCCCACTTTTCCTGCCCCTTCCCATGCCAGACACAATGTCCGAAAGCGTCTATCAACCACTAAAAGGTCATGCCCATATTCTCGGTTTTGACCCGCTAAATGCCAGACAGTGAATATTTCAAGAGCTGACTGTCACATCGATCAGTGATCACGAACCGATATCTCCTCGCTAGTGCAAAGAGGCGAGTTATTCATTCTGACAGCCTCATGCATTTATGATGACACATGTATGTTATGAGAATTTCTGGAGGGGTTGGATAGGTTTCCACCCCTATAGTAAGCAGTGGCGTTATTATGAGGTAATTAATTGATGTTCAGGGTTCATATGACTCTGAAGTGTTATGGTTTGGATATGTCCGTAACCTAAGGTTAGGGTTTAGTTCGATGGTAAGTTCACTGCTGTCAATAGAGTTTATAGGTTTGGTCAGAGGGACAGCGTTAAACGTTCTGCTGAGCAAACGAGCTGGCAACACGTGGTAGCGATGGCGCTTACCTTCTAAAATTAAATAATAACGACAGGAAATATCGATACATGTTTATCAATCGTTGAGGTTAGCATGAATAAAGAATAGAGAAGCGTAAACCAGTCTCAAATGCGAGTAATCTGCGAGAAATAACGAAGACTCCAACTAGTAGCATCTTTCATTCATGTCAGTAAAGCAGTCATTTGGCGGTTATTTTTCGCGAAGACAGTTTAACATTAACTCTGGCTAAACCTATAAACTCAAAGCTGTAAGTATTCGTCTGACCAATCCACTCAAATATATACTGACCTACCTACCGTGATACGATAATTCCAGTAGAACAGACGATAATGCAACGTGAATACTAACTTCTGTCGTTGTAGGTTGGCAATTTGTATGCAATAACAATCACTCTGAGCACGACATGCAAGTATTTACTGAGATAAAAACAATTTCCAACTCTCTTTCCGGTAAGAACGTCCAAGTTCCCTCTACACAACCCCTTCGCAAGCCATCTACAGAACCCACCGCACGCCACTGCTAGCAAAAACATCCCCCCACGCAAAGAGCAAAACGTCAGAAGCGTTTCAGATATTAGATTATTCCCATTTTAGCCCAAGCGGGCAATGTTTTGATTTGCCATGGGATTTCGCCGGGAGGCAGGGAGGAAGGGATCGTCAAGGGAACGCCACGTGCGCGCAATTACGATGCGTCTGTCTTGCACATGCATTATGCACCGGCACGAAATGCATTTTTAATACAGGCCAATGGTCTGGCATGTTAACGGCCTCATAGGACACTTGCTCTTTACATTATTGCATGCAATTTTAATGTAGTTCCAGTTTGAAAATTGTTGCATTTGAGTTCTGTTATTTGCTGGGAAAAATAATGAGTTGTGTGAAAAACTATTTGAAATGGGGTTTGAATGCTAAGTGAAGGATAACTAAAATTTCCCGACGTTTCGTAACATGTACCTGTTACTTCTTCAAGGGCTAGAGCAGTTAGAGCTATTTAATGCATTTAATGCATTTAAGCAGTTAATGCATTTAGGAAGCTTGAACTAGGTAATTGTTATAATTTTATGTGGTTCTTTTGTTATCGGAAAATTGTCAGGACTGCTCTTACCCTTGAAGAAGTAACTAGTATATGTTACGAAACGTCGGGAAATTTAGTTGTCCTTTACTTAGCATTCAAAACCCATTTCAAACAGTTTTTGTTAAAACTAGTGCTAAGGATAAATCAAGTAGACATGAGTTTAAAACCCATCATAAATGAGTTGTGTGAGATGGCGCTGTGTGTAAGTATTGTTAAGGATATCGAAACTTTCTAGCAGTAAAGTATTCCTGAAACCGTGCAAATTCTCACGATATCTTATCAAAATAAGTGGTCACATGGTTTTTATTTGTGATTCAAATATGATCGTGCTTGCCGTGAGCGCCGAGTGAAATATCTTCATGTGTTTGCGTGCGTTTGTTGGTATTTGGAAACGATCTGAGAACGATTTTTGTTTTAAATTACAATCTCTTTGCAATTATGATTCGAAGCTGAAGAGGACGAGGAATGTGGGTTGGAAATGGGACATTGCAGGCCCATTTTATGATTTCATTGTTATTTTGATCATTGTCTTTCTTTTATTTGTTTTTCAGTCTGCCCTCTCTCTTTAACTGAACTTCTCTAGTGACATTAAAAATATCGAAACTATAGTCCCGGTATGATTAGAAGATACATTTGAGAGGCTCTATCAGGCGATCTCAGCATCTCCATGGCTATCGAACGTTGAATCTACCATTGAACCTCCTATGCTAGGCCATGATATACCCGTGGTTACATAAGATAGCAGAATTGAAAAGCTCTGTCAGGCGATCTCAGCATCTCCATGGTTACCAAACGTTGAATCTACCATTGAACCTCCTATGCTAGGCCATGATATACCCGTGGTAACATAAGATAGCAGAATTGAGAAGCTCTGTCAGGCGATCTCAGCATCTCCATGGCTATCGAACGTTGAATCTACCATTGAACCTCCTATGCTAGGTCATGATAAACCCGTGGTGACATAAGATAGCAGAATTGAGTAGCTCTGTCAGGCGATCTCAGCATCTCCATGGCTACCAAACGTTGAATCTACCATTGAACCTCCTATGCTAGGCCATGATATACCCGTGAAAAAAAGATAGCAGAATTGAGAAGCTCTGTCGGGTGATCTCAGCATGTCCATGGCTACCAAACATTGAATCTACCATTGAACCTCCTATGCTAGGCCATGATATACCCGTGGTAACATAAGATAACAGAATTGAGAAGCTCTGTCAGGCGATCTCAGCATCTCCATGGCTACCAAACGTTGAATCTACCATTGAACCTCCTATGCTAGGCCATGATATACCCGTGGTAACATAAGATAGCAGAATTGAGAAGCTCTGTCAGGCGATCTCAGCATCTCCATGGCTACTAAACGTTGAATCTACCATTGAACCTCCTATGCTTGAAAGTTTTTTTTTTAAGTTGGCAACGAAAATTATCTTCTTAGAAAAATTTCAGTTAACTGAGAGCAGGAATGTTGGGCACCAATTTTTAAGAGGTTATTAATATTTCTAATTTAATAAAAAAAATGTATATTATTTCGAAACATGATATCCTTCACAATTACTTTAAAATTTTAAGACATACTTATTCTAACTCTACATAACAAAACTGTTGAATTAGAGTGAATCTTTCTATTTTCAACCACATGGAATGCAAAATACGCAATCCTAATGAACTTTAAAGTTTAAATCGCTCCGTGGCACATGCCTGTGATCGACGGAAGCTCTATGCGTGCCAGAACACGTATTCAAAGCACCGAGTGCATGCTCACATGTGTGTAAAACTGTTATCTCTGCTTCCTGTCCGGTCTCATAGCTGCTATTGCTGTGACAATTCCATGTGTACTAGTAAAGATAGCATGCCATGCATGCCGATGCTAATGCGTTGCAACTTGCGGGTGCAAATCTAAATTCATTTCCGATACAAGTCGCCGATACCAGAAAGTGTGGTCATGTAACTGCATGTACGTCAACAGGTCAAGCTAAGTGAGTCCTCTTGAGTGCTAATTATGGTGTAATGGTGTTGTAGGAAATTAACAGTTAATTAATTTTGCTGTGCGGTATGCCTATTTGTGTTATTTTTTGTATTTATAGGCAGGTAAAAAAGCACTTAGCGCTGGTTTTCAGTGACACGTTAAGTAACTAACAGACCGTTAAGAAACAATAAATAAATAAATAAATACCACATTAACAGACTGTTAGGTTTTTAATAGTCGTGTCCTTTGCTAAAAGAATATATCAGCAATGCTTGGTGTAGTTGGTAGGATGTAAGGAAAACTGCAACCAGAAAAGCCAGTCACCAGGATCGAACCTGGTACCTCCAGAATGCAAGGCAGACATGGCGCTCTCACTACCAGGATAGCCGGTCACCAGGATCGAACCTGGGACCTCCCGAATGCAAAACAGACATGGCGCTCTCACTACCAGGACAGCCGGTCACCAGGATCGAACCTGGGACCTCCTGAATGCAAGACAGACATGGCGCTCTCACTACCAGGATAGCCGATCACCAGGATCGAACCTGGGACCTCCTGAATGCAAAGCAGACTTGGCGCTCTCACTACCAGGATATCCGGTCACCAGGATCGAACCTGGGACCTTCCGAATGCAAAACAGACATGGCGCTCTCACTACCAGGATAGCCGGTCACCAGGATCGAATCTGGGACCTCCATAATTCAAGACAGACATGGCGCTCTCACTACCAGGATAGCCGGTCACCAGGACCGAACCTGGGACCTCCAGAATGCAAGACAGACATGGTGTTCTCACTACCAGGATAGCCGGTCACCAGAACCGAACCTGGGATCTCTAGAATACAAAGCAGACTTGGCGCTCTCACTACCAGAATAGCCGGTCACCAGGATCGAACCTGGGACCTCCTGAATGAAAAACAGACATGGTGCTCTCACTACCAGGATAGCCGGTCACCAGGATCGAACCTGGGACCTCCCGGATGAAAAACAGACATGGCGAGTTCGATAAAAAAAAAAGTAATCTCGCCAGTCGCCAAGATGTTCAAGCGATAGTTCACGCGAATCTCTCTTCCAGCCACCCGCACTGTACCAACCAAATGCCAGTAGTCGCGCACGGCCGACTTTACGCCAATAGACCAGCTCACAACAATGAAACCACAAATCAGAAGCCGGTAGCCTTCAAATTCACTCGACGCTACTTCCTGATTTTCAATTCTGCTTCCTGCGCGAGGCAATACCTCTCTATAAGAACTGAAATAAAGCATTCCACTCACAATAGTCATCAACTCTTCTCTTTTTTTTCCAAGTTGTGTAATCTCCAAATAAAATCCAAAAAAGTGTCTATTCATTAACCAATTACCAGCGTTCACGTCCACCATCACGCGCGACCATGTGTTCGATAAACACAGCCTTCGCTAGAAGTGACAGAAGTTAGTTTTCACTCTCTCGTATTGTACGTCGAAGCTGCCGGCTCGTTGGTATATTGTCGAGCGACATTTGGTTCATGTACACAACACTTTCATCAGTGGCAGAAGGAGGATGATATCGACAAGTACTAAATGCGCTAATCGGTGCCAACTGTCATCCCGTGCAGAACCTACGGCGGACAGATGTGAAGGCGGCTGTGGATGGCTACGTCAAATTGGAAGCGCGAGTTGCGTAAGGTCCAGATGTTGAATTGGATGGTGTGAGCTATGTTGGTTGGATTGTATTGTGTTCTTGATGTGGTACTTGCATAGGCAAGGTAATTTGATGAAGTGGTTGGGAAGGAAATGAGCTTTCTCGGTGGCTTTAGGATTGGTTTTAGTTTTTAGAGGGGTGGGAAATTAGTTTGACAGTGATTTTCGATTAGGCAGTGATTGGAGATGTTTGGAAAATTGATGTGTTGACATTTTGAAGATGTTTGGTGGCAGTTGATAAATCAAATAAATTAGCGTTTTGTGTATAGGCTAGCGGGCGAGAGATGATACCAGCCCAAGACTGTCTTCCAGCAATGGTAACAACTCATTATTGATATGTTAGCTATGATTTTGGTTGCAGGATTTCATAATACTTATTATATCTGCAAAATAATTTCCAATATTGTAAAAATTGGTTTAAAAATTCATATAATTACTCGAAAAACAAGATTTTGGCACGTCAAAAGATATTAGAGTTAAAGAAAAATTGCAAACAGCAGTGGAGATGATTTGTAGTGTTTTTTTAAATGATATTTGGCCCAAACGTCACCCCTAAGTAGACCAGTAGCGTTTCTGCCGGCAAAAAACGGTCTCTCGTTGGTAATTATTTTAACTTCGTGATCCATCATTCGTAAAGATTTAACAACACAGACATTACAATCTTTTATTTTGAAAACATGCATAACAAAAGCAATTATCCCCCTGTGTAATCTTTTTTCTTTTAGTACCTCGATTTATTCTGTACACGTTTTTCTACCTAATAAAAAGATTGTGGTAGTAACACGAGATGACATGCATTGCAGATAATGCCAATCGAAAGTTCAAGGACCACGGTTCTCTACCTGTAAATTAGCGGCAAATGATATTATATGTGCCCGGCACGTAAATGAACTTTCCAATAAAATATTCGCACATGCACTTTGTCCAAGACATTATCGGCAATTGGTATTTTACCAACAGATATTTACGATCCTTTTACTACCAATTTTATTATGATGACAACTTTTCATAGTGAATCGGTATTTATTCATGAACACAAACATTGTAATTGCGATTGGCAGGTGTTGAGAATTGTTACGAAACTATATAAACCATTAAATAAACGGCGTGCAAAATCTAAGTTTTCAAATAACAACGATCGTGGCATTAGCAATACTAGCAGGTGTCGGCTTTCTCACTGTTTAAACACTCGGGATAAATGCAATAAAGGATATTTTTAACAAATCAGATAAAATCGTCGATAGGCTTAAGAAAAACTATTTGAACTGGGTTTTGATCGCTAAGTAAAGGGCTACTAAATTTCCCGACGTTTCGTAACATATACTAGTTACTTCTTCAGAGGTTTGAGCAGTCCTGACAATTTTCCGATAATCAAAAGATAATGTTTAATAAATAAAAGATAATAAAAGATAATAATTACATTTTGTGTGGTTCTTTTGTTATCGGAAAATTGTCAGGACTGCTCTAACCCTTGAAGAAGTAACTAGTAAATGTTACGAAACGTCGGGAAATTTAGTAATCCTTTACTTAGCATTCAAAACCCAGTTCAAATAGTTTTTCTTAAAACTAGTGCTAAGGATAAATCAAGTAGACATGAGTCTAAAAACCATCACCTCGATAGGCTGGTGTAGAATTAGTGAGCCCCACGGGTGATCGATTATAGCGAGGATGATGACAAGGGTGATGAAGGAACTTAACCTAACATAAAAGGGTAGAAGAGAAACGCCGGTGACGGCACGTAGGCCACTCTTGTCGGCAGTAAACTAAGGGGGAACCAGTGGCTAAGATCCCTTTCCATTTCGAAGGACGGTAAAATTTGAACATCAAGACTCATTCACCTTTATCAACAATGTTCGAACATGGTAACCCATCGAAAAACTGGCGAGATGAACTGAGAAACAAGTTGTTTCAAACCTTACGGCCCCTCAGTTCTTGCTGAAATCTGCAAATGCTGAGATCTGAAATGCTGAAAGGTCAACACTGATGGAAGCCTTTCGTGCAGATTGCCCAATGAGTATTCGGCTGAGTCTAGCGACAATAAGTGATACCGATAGGACTTTTCTTATCCGCTTCCCACCACTTCTATGCTCCCAACATTGCAGAACTCAGGACTCTCGTGTGCCCGTATGGAAGTCCGGTACATAGTTTTCGTGGGTGGTTGAACACCATGACCACTTACAACCCGTCATTATATTATCTCTGTGAGAAACCACATCAACATCAAGCGACATGATTACTCCAAGAAACCGTCGCAAATAATTCATAAACGCACCTCATGTCATATGGCGGTAGATTACCAGGCACTGATTACGAATTCGTCTCTATGAGAAAAAAAATTCTCAAGATATTTTATGTCTTGAATATACTTTTCCGCCTACTGGTTTCCATTGAGTTCTCACAGAAGTAAGGAAACAGACGTTGCTCGGCAAAGCATAAAGGTGCATAATGTTGCCTCGAGGTATAACGCGCCATCTGTGAGTAGGACCTCATGGTAATTGGTTTTGGGGAACGTAAGACGTCCCTCTGGTGCGTCCGTTCGCGCAAGGTGCTATTCTTTTCGACCAGCTGTGAATTGAGCTGGCAAACAGTTCTAAGGAGAGCTGGCGTTTGGAGAAAATGAATCAGGATGTTAGGAAATATGAATGGATGCTTTTTTAAGCCGTACTATGTGGAGCTAGTCCGAGAATCTAACATATCTGTCATTTCAGAAAATGATAGAGCCTATTTTCTGTTTCATCTTCATAAAGAAGACGAAGAACCACTGCTGCTGCGACACTGCACATGAACCAAAGTTTAAAAACTGAAATCTGTCTACTTCACGAAGTGGGTGATACGTTTTTTAACTCTCAGCTGCATAGATAAATAGCAGTGGGTCCTCAGAAAATCCAAGTCCACATTCTGAAGAAGCAACTGAGAACTTTGAGACACATAAAAGTAATCCCTTTGAGGTTGCCACTTCTTAAACGAAATTAATAATTAAATCACTGGACACCTTTACTTTTTGGCATCGCCGATCATCGAAGTTAAGCAACTCTACTCTGGGTCACATAATAGATGGGTGACCATCGTACCAGTTCTGTACGGGAGAGAAGTTGAATGATGTGGACGATTGGCGAGTCAGATGCTTGGCCATTTGCACCAGAGAGTTTACCAGAGTTGGTAAAATATCTATTCCTTGCTTATCAACCTCTTGACAGCACAGATAAGTGGAAGAATTTTTTGTACGCGTTATACCACCCTTCGGAAGGGACGTTAATCCTGTGATCCCCTTGGTGCTCTTCAACAAGAGTCGATTTTGTGCCGGCACCATATTTTCTCTTCCGTCCTAATAGGCTAGATAAGCTTCAACACCATCCTCACCAACACCCAATCATTCACCAACGTCATAAGACTAATGCCGCAGGACCTTTTGTCAAAACCGTTCGTCGTTAAACACCACAAATCAATCAATCACCAAGTAAACGTCACCTTTCTACCGTAAAACACAAATAAAACACCGATACACATCCATACCAAATTAGCAAACCATTGACACTCAAAAAAAAAATCCATACACAGTCGTCACCAGACTTTTCTTATCAATTAGCACAGTAATTATAAACACAGCCACATGACGTATATAAGAAGGTAAACCAAGTGCTAAACGGAGTAGTTAACTAAGTCTTCTGGCGCTGGTACAGGTGTCAGCTGTTAGGAAAGACGGTGTACACGTTTGTTCCCATGGGCTGCAGGAAGTGACTTGGGAAATGCATGCATGGGAGTGAAGAGTGCGTTACGGTCATGTGAATGGAAATGGGTTCAGCATGCGTACCTTGCGGGCTTTGATTTCACTGGCGTGAGAATGGGTGGGTGTGCTGGTATGAAGCATATAGCTCGATGTGTACTCATATATAGCTCGGTATGGTACTTAAGAAAAAAAAGCTATTTAAGAACTGGGTTTTTTAATGCTAAGTAAAATAACCAATTTTTCCTGAAGTTTCACAATTTATTTCTGCTACTTTCATGAAAAGTGAAAGCAACTGAGAGTTTTTTCCGATAACAGCACTAAAAAATATAAAAAAAATACCTTGGCTATGGGATCGAAGTATGTCACAAAAAACTTTGTGTCAATAATTCAAGTAACCTTTCATAATATGTTACATTTTCGATATGAAATGAAGTGTCAAGGTATATTGTTTCTTCGATTGCATCGTCTAGAATCATTATTATGGTGTGAATTAGTATTAACCTACAGGGAAGTATTAGGGTGTTTCTGTGACATGTAGTGGTCAATGCACGCGGGTCCAGACATTTCATCCACTATGTTGGTATCTAATTCGGTCAGGTACCACACTTCACAATTAAGAAAAACGCTGGGTAACTAAAATTTTTAATTGGAATTTTACTAAATATGTTGATGAACCAGTAGAAGGAGATTACAGAACACCAAGAAAATACGCAAATAAGTTGGCAATTTGGAATCTTTGATATAATATGTTACGATCGAGAATTTAATATCACTTTATTAACTGTGGAAATTACACCTATTCTATCCCCCCCCCCCCCCCCCCCCCCCCCGTTATAAACTTCTTCATAGAAGATAGAAGATAGATTTCATAGAAGTTTTTGGTTATTTGAGTTATGCAAATCAAGGAGACTGGAACCTCGTTTTTTTTTGTTTTTTTGTCTGTTTTACGGGCAGCAAAACAGAAGAACGAGCAGCCTCCTTGATAAAAATGTATAAAATTGACATTTCCTCGAAGATATTAATTTCCCTACCCCGTACCCCGTACTATCTTTGTAACACAGATTTGCAGACAGTTCTGACAAATTCCCTTAGACAAAGTCACACATACTCATCATGTGAAACATCAACCATGCCTTCCCTTCCACCCCAAACCACAAAATCCACCCCATTTCACCACCCGAAATGTGTCAGCTGTAAACCTATTTCCACACAAACACATGCGTTGCGCCATACGCTTGTGAAAACCATCAATGTCGCAACTGCCTTCAAAATTACCACCTGGATAAATGACATGTGCTTTAGGTCTCAGTATACGTCTTACAACAACCCCTAATAAAGGCAGCCGCGAAGCACACTGCGCCAGCTACCCTGCCCGGGTGCAAGGCAAATGCGTAATGCCGCACCCGTATGCGTCTTGTATTTTTGCATTGTGAACTGAAAAACCAGGTGCTCTAAGTCTTAAAGAATTTTCAATCGTCTTTGTATATCATGTGAGAGAACGGTAAGCCATAGGGTATGCGTCGTGGGACCATGTGGGCCGTACACATGGTCGAGATGGAATTTTGGGAAGGGTGGGGGTCTTATCGGGTAGTGGATGGGGTTCGTGACCCATTCACGTTATTCGGCCAAGACCGCCTCCTTACGTTTTGTTGACGGCGATGTGTGAATGGTGTCGAATGTACTGTCCGTCCATTGTTGGTTTTAGTGTTGCATTGTTGGGGTGTTTGAATAGCTGTTGTGTTGTTATTAGGGCAATGTCGGGTGTGTGTATAAGGGTCATTTCGAGAATTTTTTTTTCGTAGAATTAAGTAAATGCATGGACTTAAACTTTTTAAACTGTCGTGACTGTACCCAATTTACATTCAATACTCTTCGTCTATTCATTTATTCATTTTTTGTCTAGAAAAAAACTGCAATTTGCATCCTAAATACAGGTGGTAGAACTATTTACCCAAAGTATCTTCTATTTCTAATTCTAACTTATTTCTTCTAAAAATGTGAACATTATTTCCAGTCCCTTTCATGTCACTTATCTTTCTTTTCTTCATTTCATTCCAATCTTTATCCGTTCTATCTAAAAAAGAGTATTTGCCTGTGTCTTTCATTGCAACTCTTTCAATCCACTGCTTCCTTTCATAATTCTGAAGAAATTGCACAATCTATCAATTTTTCTTCTTTTAAGGACACCAATCCTTATTCTTTCATCATAATTGAACGTCGTTCCCACATTCTTACACTTTCCCCCTCATCCTTTACAAACAATCTCGTCTTGCTTAAGGGTAGGAATTTTATCTTGAAATAGCGATAAGCAAAAATAAGCCAAACCCTATAAAAGCTGTCCTAAAATGGTAATAGATAAGAAGGCCATCAGCTAAGGGTTGGTGATAACGAAACCATATTTCTTAACGCAGATGACAGAACTTCACTGTGTGTTCTGCTATCCCTGAGTTATGGCACCATGTGGATTTGAAATGATATCATTGCAAACGAGCCAGCAACTAGTGGTGAAGGTAGGTGCCACCCGTTTACACTTGCGGTCGTCCTTTTCAACAAATTTCTGTAGTTAAATAATTACGACTCAAAATATCGATATACGTATATCAATCGTAGAGGGTAGCATTAATATAGATGAATTGAGCGTAAGCTAGTCTCAAAAGCGAGTAATCTACGAGAAATACGAAACGATATTCGAAACAACTGTGACTCCACTTCGCAGCATCTTCTAATTTTGTCGGTAAATTAGTCATTTGGCGGGCAAGTCCTACAATGACAATTTAAAATTATAGTGTATGACTTTACTTATATCCGCAGTGGTTATAATTCTTCCCAAAACACCAGATGTATTCAAATACATACACAAAACAACCCTTATGCTTTAAAGTGACATTACCTCAAAGTCGGATCTTCAAAGTAATGACACTAATCCCCACAATCATTCATCATTCACCCAAAAACATTTCACACAGTATCACAATTCATCATCTACCATTTTATGTTGATTTTCCCTCGAAAACAGTCCCCGTAGTATCTCACCACGTGTGCATATACCCCAAATCAATAGTGCGTGTCTCGCTCTGGCCCTGAAAGTCTCTGGAGGCTCGCCGACATCGCAAAGGACAACATTGTCCTCATCCAGAACTCGCGATCACTGCCCAGGTGTCTTCTAACGTTCTAAGAAGAATCTCTTTCATATCTTATGTATAGCGCGGTGGTCTTCACTCATTGTTACCAAGAGGTCTGAAGGCATGATGTAGAATTGTAGAGAACCAAAATACAAGATGCTTTATTCTTGGCTGCACCGGTCGGGGATTTCGTTTCCTCACACAATCAGCTGGTCTACTCAGTATTGGTAATTAATGCAAGGTATGTGACTGGACCTTTTACTATGTGATCCATATTCTTACAATTGTGGTAATGTGAGATAGCTAAAAGGGTGGTCGGTTTGACTTGTGTTTTGATGTGTTTTTGAATGGATTTTGTCGAGTTTTTCTTCAGGGGGATTTTCTTTTCAACTTAGATGGGACTTTTTGAGAGGGGTAATTAATGGAAGCCAGGTAAGTGTGGTTCAGATGAAGTGTTGGCCTGGATTTTTGGACAGGAAATGAATTGTATTTTGTGGTCCGTTCACCTGCTCTGGTCACTGGCTTCTTCATAGAAATGATGATTACTGTCATGGACATGTCTTGTCTCTTGAGTGGGACACCATAGTGAATGAATTGCCAATGGACTTGCTTATGAGTCGAAGCATTGTCAAAATTAATCCCTTTTTTTCACACTAGTGAATTGTGAGTTTGAAATAACGAACAAATATTCAACATTCCCGACCACGTGCACGTATTTTCTGAGTCTAGTATTGTTGTACTTAACTTACAACTGTAATGTACGTATATACAGTTGTCGTCCAAACATTTCTTCATCATTCAGTGTGCAGCATAAAGCTGTGCCATTCACAGGACGAGAAAAAAAAATCACATCGCATATCGCGGTTAATTGTGTGAAAAAGATTTGAATCAAAAGCATTGTTACGCGGTTTTTTTTTTGCCAGTTGCCTCGTCCTCGTAGTGGCATTGCTGGAGCGTGAGTTACTCAGGTGTGCTCGAATGAATACCTTAGTTGTGCCACTCTTTGCGACTGAGCTAAATGTCCCCCCGGTCATACTGTTATAGGCAATCGCATGGTTCTATCTGTGGTTGTAAAAATATTCATACATAGAGCAAGATTTTGAGCACGATTATTTGGTCTGTTGCTTGGCAAGGACACGTAGAACATTGAAGATGCACAAAACCAATTGGAATCTTAGCTATAACCATATGCAATTTCGAACCACTAAAATTTACCTACTGTATCTATGAACGGTTTGCCATAAGCAATTATAAGGGATGATCCCCCGGCCCACTTTCTATATTCATTCTTCCTAACTTATTATTTATAAACACAAAGAAGTATTTATTTTGTATATACCATTTTGTCTCATACCTGGCGATCAAAAGTGAACTGAGAAAACCATAATAAAGCATCTATCCAGTCAGTAGCATCAGCATTTCAATATCCACGTTCATCTTATCTCGCATATCCCCTACGGTCATTCGAACGCGGACGTGGAATCTTACAACATCACGGACATCGATGTTGATAAGAGAGAAAACTGTCCTCGCCAAGGTCGACCCTCCTTTTAGAAAACTCACCTCACCTCGGTTATCATCTGGGCAAGCTCACAGAAAGAGACATTAGTCCTTGGTCCCTCAGCCAGATGATAATAAACCTCTCGTTAATGAGCATGTGACTAATGAGATTTTGGAGCCACACAGGTGTTGTGACCAGGTGTTCCCACATGCCAACATCTTCGTCGTCATACCTTATGACTAGTGTCTTATCTTCCGAAAATGGATGCGTAAGTCGGTAATATCTGGTTATTTTAGGTGCAAGTGTACCTGTGTTAGTGTTATCGTGATGCACTTGCTTTCAGATTGGTTGATAAGGGCGATGATGATCCAGTTTGATTGGAATTTTAAGCCGCTTCACCTGTGTGTTTTGTTTAGTTCTGATAGAATTGGTGATTAGTCGTTTGTGAGGTATGTCAGGTGTTTTGTTATCGTGCGAAATGATAGCAAATAGTATTGCCTACTCGCGAGCATCGGTAAAGTATTGAATTACGCGTCAAACAAACGTGAAGTGACCCTCACTAACCAATCAAATCGATTTTAGTAATACATCTCAATTTCGCAGCATGCGATTCAGAAACGAAGAAATCCTTCCTCATACTTATTTTCATTTACTACATAATTACGATATATGCGTCTCCGAATCCGAACAACACAAGCCAAGGTTACCAACAGAGACGGAATTGCAATCATTTGGGTTCCCTTCTGCAGAGAATTCATGAAACCATGCCTTGCACTTTGTGTCAACCTCGAAGTATTGCTAGCTGCACCGATGAAATAACCATGCTAGCATCAATTTTCGGGTTGGTTATGTTTTTCTGTATACCAACTAACTATTACCAAGAAAAAAACGATTATATACACACATCCACTTGCTCATTCGGTCCCTTGCCTAGCGGCCCTCCCCCTCACTTACTGATTCAATCGAACCCAGATTGCATTTCAATGTTCAGGTGCACATATTGATGCTACCGAGTAGATAGATGCGGTCAGCAAAACCATACTATGACCTCAATGAACCAAGGCTGCTTCGCCTGTACCCAAACATGCCCAAACCTGGGTGTAGGTCAAGAGTCTGCGACGGATGCTAGGTGAGGTCATCTCCCTGAGTTCACACGCCCTTGGCTGCTGGTCGATCGCCCTTCGACGAGTTGTCTGGCGACAGATTTATTCTCGGTCGGTAGACAGTCGACGGATACTGAAATGTCAGTGACCATCTGGATCGGAAAAGGCTGGGTCGCGAATTTTGTTGGAATTTTTATTACCACCGTCGTAATGGACTGAACGGGAACTGACTAAACTACTGACGCTCTATTTTTCAAATCTAACTGCTGCCAACTTATGAAACTTAAATTTCTGACAATTTAAAAAATATGGAATCTATTTACTGTTATGTCAACAGGAGTTTAGAGAAAGGATCAAGGGTTGTACTAAATAAAAATGCATTGCTTATATTTTCACTATTTCGCTTATTATTTTCTTTGCATCACTATCTTCCTTCAGTTCACGAGATTTGATTGATGACAAATTTGTTTTACTAGATATGACAAAAGTTGTTTGTTTTGTTTACCAACAGCTAGAGACAACAACAATAGTCAGAATAAAAACAAAAATCAATTGTGTGAGTTTAAACACATGAAGTGAAGATTATACAATAATACGAAAATCTAAATTGTAGCAATGTACAACAAAATGAGATGCAGGTGGTATTTTGTTCTTTTTATACAACTTTGTACAAGAAATCTTTTAGTGTCTAAACACGGTCACCTATGATAATTTCGTGACCATTGACACTAGATTTTTAAATATTCTTTTTTAGCAAAAATCACAGACGAAAACCCAGGTACTAAAAATTAAAAAAAAACACAAATTGTCAGACGTGAAAGTCTGTTCGAATGCCAATGAAGTATTTTTTCCATTTCTTTCTCCATTCAATTGTCCTCCATACATAATTTATAATTAATAATTACATTCGTTCAATTAGCATTCATCCCGACAGTACGCAACAATGCACATACCCACAAATATTGTTTGAGAAAAAAAATGAAACGTAGGTAAATATGCAACTGACAGAAACCACGAATTTGTGCTGACACTTAATATTAGGAAACCGCTGTTTTAACATTTATTTGGGCGAAACATCATTTTTCTTTCTCTTGATCGCCACTGAAGGTTCTGTTTTCTGAGTTTGATTCACTTTCTGGAAGGGGTGTGCAGAGGGATGAGCGGCAGCTATACAACGAGATGAAGATGCAGACGATGACGAAACACACACCTCGCAAGTCTAACACGACACTTGCCGCGAATCTGATGGGACATTCTTCTCTAGGTGTGAACTGTTCGTCTGGAAAAATCAGAAGAAAAAAAAACACCGTCAGTAAATAAATTCACAAAACAAGCAAAAACAACACACGCAGCTGCGAGCCTCACATATCGCTCGCTAACTAAATTCAAAGTTAATCCGAAAATCGAATTCTGAATTACATTTTACAAGCTAGCCAGACAAACATTGACATGTTCTGAAATGATAAATTTAGAAAACAACGCAGCTGTAAGCAACGGGGCACGGTGCAGACATGACTGTCCACACATGTTTTAGTAGAAGCACGTGTGTGTGTGTACGTATGTGTAATATAGTGAAGCGAGTGCAGATGCGAGGTCTATTCCTATCTGAACTGTTCTTCAATTATTCGTGCAGTGTGTTAAAGGCATATTGGAGGGCCGTACGATTATTCTAGGCAGCGCCAGGTGTTCATTTGATGTTTGCTATTATTGTTATTAGTAGTCTAGGGGTGGAAGTGGATCGTGGGAAATGTCTAGCGATGGCATAAGGGGAGGTCATTTGCACAGATTTTTCATAACGGGGCCCAAACCGGCTATGTTTTTCAATCCGTAAGGCGTATCGGAATGTTGAAAGGTCGTTTTTTTCTTGGCAATTCGACTGTATGTCGCAATTTCAGTCTATAACATCGAACACCGAACGATTTCGGGTGTAATTTGTTGCGTTTAGGTCGTGATTTTCGGCTCAAAATGTGGCCACGAAATGAAAACGAAAGTTTTGCTGACTGATATTTTTTTTTTGTTCAACGTGACCAACAGAGCGTTAACTTTCATGGCATTATAAATCTGCAATGCGACGACCAGTCGGGAGAGAAACTACGTTAGGTTAGCCGAGCCAGCTGTGCGGACGTTTTGCAGGTCGACCAAGTCGTGGGTGGAGAATGTTTCTATCAGACAAGTCGAACTTTCCAATTTCTGTTCAGCGCATTGTTTCGTCTCCCGAGAGCTAGACCACGGATTGGAACACCCGTGTCTTGTAGACATTATTATCAAGCGGCTGAAGAGAGCAACCGAAAATAGCAGGCCAACTATTTCGACATCTAGCTTGGTGTGGCCAGGTGTTCCGACAAGCTTCGACGCATAAATATCGTTTTGAAACGCAGTGGATAATACTGAAAATAGTTGCCGTTGAAATCTCGGGGACAGTCTAGATTTTAAGATTGTCGGGACAATCGAAATCTGACTTGAATTTGATGGCAGAGCTGCGTTTACTAACTGTAACTCGTTGTACGTGTATGGACTTGCTGGACAAAGTTGGTTTTTCGTATGATTTTTCGACTGGTTGCAAACCAAAAAGATTTTGCCCAGAATTTTATTCTGAAGTCACGATTTAGATGATATTAACGTCAACAAGGTGTGGTTTCGCGAATTTGTTGAACACTTTTAGGCTACCCGCAGCGCATATTTAAGTTTCGTGATATCACTCAAATATCACGGGACAAAAACTAAAAAGATTTCGGCTACTTTGATTTTAAACCGGAATCTGTCCAAGTCCTGCATCTCTCATGGACCCAAAACAACCGATACCCCATAACTCAGGTTTGAACACTTTTTCCGCAAGAATTTCCATTAAATCTGTTCCAAATTTTAGATGCTTACCGTTGATTCTAGCGCTGAAGCACTTGTAGGTACAGGTACGATGGTATTAGGTGCCAAAACACCCAAAGGTTGCCTAGGACTCGTGGTCGCATGGTGGTTAGAAACACTCCTCGACACTCCCGTCGTCGGCGTCGTCGGCGTCGTGGTCGTACCGGTGGCGATCATGTTGTTCACGTTCACAACAACTGATGGGTGACTTTCCAACGCAAATTGCAGATCGCCGATGTAGTCAATAACATACTGAATGACCTCCAACTTGGACAACCTCCTATTTTTCGGGATGTCAGGGACCAAGTCTTTCAACTTGGAGAGATACATTTGGATCTCTTCATTCTCGACGTCGCGACGCTGTCGATGAACACGCCCGGACGCCACTGAATTCAAACTCGAAGCACAAACGGCAGTAACGGACTTCATTTTCTTTCACTGATTGTTATATAAGACAAGAAGAAATCGAACTCGAGAACACACGATATGATTTCTTGTCACAGACAAGAAACGTCAGAATCGCTTCAAAAACTTCACACGGTCGAAACTCGGGAACTTGAAGTAAAATCCGGATAGAGGATATGCAGAGCTACGGACCTTTACCGTCAAGGAGCGACTGCGGAATGACGGGAGACAGTCTTGCAGTGTGGTTTTATGCTCCGGGTAGGGGAGTCGTTTCCCCTCAAGTTCCTCGGCGGCTGGCAACCAATCAGAAGACTCGCTTGAGGAAGGCGAACAGCTGCAACCAATGGGAAGGCGGGTGCCCCCACGTGCAGTACAAACCCGCACAAGTGTGCGTTTTCAAAATCGAGACGCGAGCTGCTCTGAAAATTGGTGTTTGTTTTTGGAAAAAGCCGGTTTAGATTTGACACTTGTAGCATTCACACGAACTCGTTGTCTCTGGCTCTGTATGAATCTTGTATGTTCAGTTTCACTGGCAATTAGATCAACTTGGAATATCAATCTGAAACTAGCAAATTTCATAGTAGCTTATCTATAAATACGATTTGCCCCGTTAGCTGAAGGTATTGACGTCCGTTGCATGTAGTCTGCAAAGTCAACAACAATGATACTGAGAAGATATCCAAGAAACAAACAGGAAAAACCCAAATAGGAACCTAAATGATAAATCTAGAACATAACTTGTTAACAGATTTCGTGTACTGTTTTGCTGCTACCCACGACGGGCCGTTTTAAATGACCTCTGAGACAAGCTGTAAGCCGGCCACGCGGCTGGCTGGGCCTGTTATCAGTGGTGATAAGGTGCGAGAGGTCGTTTCTTCAAGACGAAATGACCCTTGACTTTTGCTAAGACCACGACGGGTTGGCGCCAGACGGTAGAGCATCGAAAGAATAGCAGAAAGTGCTGTAGGACTTGGGGACGAGATTAGCGAAGAATGTCTGAAATTCTGGATGGAATTCGTTGAACGCACCCAGTGTTTATTGCGAATAATCTTTTGAAAATCGTTCGATTGCGAATTTTGATCAAATACCTCGTACATTTCTGAAAGGTTGAGTAATTGGATAGAATGGTAGGGATGGCAAATTATTTATTTTTCTTATAATGCCTACTTATAAGCCACTAGCCTATGTGGGATTCACCTCAATTATTTTCCTTCTTTCTGTAAATATAACCAATATTGTATTATGTATTGAAGTGAAGAAAATAAATTATAAAAAAAAACTCTACAATACCCGCATGTAACAATAACCATCGAGTACCAAATGTAAATTTAATGATGTACTTACAGTAAAATCATCAAATAAAATCATCTAAAATTGGAGACTTGATGAAAAAAAAGACATAATTAAATTATTTCCTGGCTTACTAAAGCTCTATGTTGGAAATTCATACATTGCTAGTCTCTGCACTTTAGTGTTAGCAAACTATTCAAGCCCAATTGATCATTTATTCTAAATACTGGGAAAGAAAATACATATTTGCCACTTCACTTTTCCGAGTAACCTTCACCAATTACCACGCACTTGCAGTCGAAACCTCTTCTCTCACAGAGATTCTAAACCGGATATAACTTTCTGCGAAATTTAAGTAATCTGTCAGGTGTTTTTAACTACTTACAGATGTCGCTAGCTTACTCTGGAAGTTAGCGAATTCCAAACAGTCATATCCCTTCACGAAATCCCCACCTGCGCTCTAGTCAAATTCACACTAAACTACATCATAATTCATTTCACTTTTTAAAACACCTACTTTGCAATCCGACATCTTGATCATTGAAAGATCGCACTAATTTACTGCTGGCTTAGAATGATAATTGTAGTGGTACCAGGTTTAGACGAGAAAAATGGTAAGTAATTCGTAGTATTTTGTATTTGACAGGGCATGGGTCGGTTTTGGGCGAGTATTGATTGTTGTTAGCAAGTAAAAGATGTTCTAAACCAAGGTTAGACCAACTTGAAAATTTAGTAAAAGAAATCTGAAAGTTTATTACTGTATTGAATTGCAATTTGTCTTTGAGCGATTTCAGGAAGGTTTATTTTTGTTTTTCAATGATTTGTTGTAAATTATTTTGGGTATTGGATGCGTTTTCAGTTACTGGATTGGTGCACCTGTCGTCGTTGAGATCTAATTGTTTGATGTTTGAATAGTTTTGATTGTTAGTTAATTTTAGAATGATTGTGAGTCAATTTGGAATGTGCTCGTGATTCTTTGAGCATGAGTTGTACTTATTGAAAATAACGTACAAAACTCACGCGATCAAAGGTTTGGCCGATAAGCCATAAACTAACTTCCTTGTTTGCTGAACAATAATATGTTCACAGCAAATATTCACTGATGTAGACACTGACAAAATGTCACAAATGAGCGGGTATTTTATTATTAGGAAGACTACTACCCGCGATAGATGGAGATCGGGGTTCGAATCCCCGTTTGGGTACCATTCCTAATAGCACTGAAATTAGCTCAAAATTTAATTTTTTTTATTATTTTTTTGGAATGCTTTGCGGGGTAGGTATTACAGAAAAAGATTTCGAGTCTGTACATTTATGTATTTATAAAAAATACTAAAAACACTGTCAAAATATGCTGGCCTTCTCATAATTTCATCCGCCAGTGGTAGGTAATGGGCGTCGGAGATGGGTTTAGGAAAAAAATAGTTTTTGAAATGAATTTCATTGCCATTATTATTATTATTATTTCTAATTGATAATACATTTCGTAAGTTGTATTAGGGAAACTTGGAATACGGGTGTGTTATCGATTTTAACAATTTATTTTTGAACCCTGTACATTTATTAAGAAATTCTTTCAATAATTGTTTTACTTTTTCTCGACCTAGCTGACGAATTCATGAATGGGCTCAAACGGACAGCTGAAAATTGGTATGGGCATGCCAAACAAAACCAATTCAAGACATTTCCTTTTTCGGAAGTCATATTGTCCAAACATCTCACAAAACAGCAGTAAAATTAGTCCTCGCCGTGACAAAGTAACCGTTATCGCAGAGGAACTTACAACCTCCCATAAAATCGAATTGCTTTCGTTACATTTCGGTCATTTTTAGTGGAGACCCGTTGTGCACTTGTTGTCCACAACATGAAAAGCACAGCCTGCTCGGTGCTATCATAAAACGATAAAACCTTGTCAAGGAACGCGACAGATGTTCCGAAGATCCACTGATTGACAACAGAGGGCAATGTTCAACGCGTAGAGACAATGTCAAGATGTTTCTCAAGACGTTTCCGGCGATTTTTCTAAAGTTCCGACCGTTTTGCTCGGGAATCGGACGAAAATGTGGTGGACACACATCTATGTTTTTGGTCGGATGTAACGGAGGTTACAACGAGAAACTTGGGAAACGTCTCAAGATCGATTTACAACGTGCTTTTATCGGGTAGTGGATTGGGTGAGTTCTAAAACTAACCTGTTTCATATGTGATCTGAAAGACTATTATGAGAGAAGGTACCCACGGTCAGAAGCCACCATGTGCATTTTATTATGGTCCTTAGGGCTATATACCATAACAGTCCCCAATTTCTAGCATAAACAGACATTTTTCTTAGAGGATAACATTCTAATTCAACTAATTTAGATTTTTTTTGCCAAAAAAATTGCATTATCGTCAATGAATGTCGCTCAAATGAATTCAAAAACATCTCCACTGTTTAAACTATAAGATATCAACTTTAACTGACCATACCACATCGCAAAACAACCCCTATCCCAATCAGGTGCAACCCAAACTAGCCTTCCCCACTATGAAATCATTCAGCAATTACTTTAATTAAACTCACGACGCTCTTCAAACAAATTATGAGTTTCAATTGACCATCTCTCACATTATCAGAGCCCAGATGTGCAGCCAACACAACATCCATAGTCTAACATGGCGAGGGCTAATACCATGGGAATCATGCAATGATCCCAGCTGTGTACAAAATTGACACCCGGTGCAGGGAGTCTGTCCTCGGTGCTAGCAATGTGCACCCTTGTATTGTAATAGCTAGAAACACCGGGCAAACGTGACACATGCATCACATATTGCACATATGTATACCTTAGGGTTGTCGTTTGGTTTGGTTACCGTTACAAACCCGAGGCAAAGTTAGATTGGTTTGGATTGATTGATAGGATTGTGTTTTGTTCGATTTTGAGGTGTTTTTTGGGATTTTATTATAGATTTTTATTTCTTTGATTACAGGTATTATTAAGAAATGCACGACAATATATAAATTTGTATTGATTTGTGTTTAGAAAAGAGTATCAAAAGCTATTGCAAGTGCCCGTTGGTATAAATAATGGATCCAAAATTGGGCCATTGTCATCTTTTTGGCCATACAATTGTGAAAACGTGATGTATTTTGATATTCTGTGCAGCCTACGAAAACACGAAAACACGTTCGCTGCTTATCAAGATCTTTAAAGAGTGCATAAGTGAAATGCGCGTTTAAAAATTAAAAAATATAATGTTACATCTTTACGACCTAAAATAACGACAAACAAACGTTTGAGTCGCACATGTAAGTTGTAAATTTAATACAAGCCAATTAAGCCATTTTTCCCCACTGGTGCAGACAACCCCATAAATCATAATCATAAAAACAAGTCTAGTTCACCTAAATACAAACAACCGACAACACACTTACGCCAAATGTCCTGACAAATTCAAATAGCAGTGTCTATTGAAATCGCAACCCCTTGTGCCCCACCCGAAGGGCACGTCCCATGCAGCGTTCCAGATGCCGGGTATTGGCGATCCCACGGTGCACGGGGCGACTGTGGGGGGACGCGTCGCGGGGCAGATGGGCCCACACCGAGCCGGCTGCCCCCCAAAAACACCCGGCGACGCCAAAGCGAGCACCGGGCTCAACGATTCCTGTGACGGCGTCATCTCGAGTGGGAATGAATAGTTTGCAAGAAACATATTTCTTTTTTAAATTTTACTTGTGAGCTATTTTTTTAAAAGATAGTAGTTTTAATGGAAGGGGAGCTAGACTGGAAAAATGAGCTACCGAACCGGGATACGAACCCGGGACCTCCCATTTGCTGGTCGGGTGCTCTGTTAAATAAAGTAGTCTCGAGCTTAAAACATATCAATAGTGATTCGTCTCCTTGGGTGCATCAGCGAATGTGCTAAAAAACAGAATATAAGGCGAGATAGTTAGAAACTTGAAGTCACACTCCTGGTTTGATCATTGTTTTGGGATGGATAATAAAAGAAGCAAGACAGATTGTTGCAACAACAGTAACCGAATCAAATCCGATTGTTGCGACAGAAGTAACAGAATCTGCGTCTACATCTCACAATTGTTGAAATCATGGCTCTCAATTATGAATTTTGGATGCAGAAATATTTACTTTCCAATTTAAATTTTTTACCCTTAAAATAACCGATTGATTGTTGATGACCGGGCAAAGGACTCTCTTCTCTCACTGGCATTTTCATAGGGGTTAATCATACCTTCCTGATGCTCAGTTCCTGATGCTCAGGCTTTGAGCTAAACAGGCACACCAAATAACATGACATTAATATCAAAGTATTTCCAATCAAAACTAAAACACACATATAAATATATTAAAAGCCATCTCCGTACCACCCCAAACCACCCCAAACCAACGAGACACAGTTCCGGCGCTCCCAACCCCTCCCATTTCCCACACCAAAAAGCCAGTTCCGGCCTCGAAAGCCGTCCACACCCAGAACATCCCATCTGGCCCAGCTGTTTTAAACCCAACCCGGGCACGCAATGAATTAATGAATGAACCTCATTGTCGCGTCAATGAAGGGAGCCCACCGCCGCCACCGTCGTGCGTAAAGGTCACACAACTAATACGCGTCAACCCTCATTCAAGCATCACCCGGGAGAAAGCTACCCTGCGCTAACAGGCCACTTCCGTTTTACTCAATTCTGGTTGATGTTGATGATTGACAGGAGCTAGCAAGGTGGGTCCGCGTGATATGGTACACAGATTTCACACATAGCTGAAGCAGGATGCTGGGAAATTGGCGGTTGATGATATGAGTCAAGCGCCATGTGGGTTTTTTTGAGGGATGATGATTTAAATGACAATAGCGTCTCTTTGTGTTGTGTTTTTTTAGGGATGTTCATCTATGTTTGGCTATCTGAATGATTGCTTTGGCTTTTTGAGGATATTGCTTCATGCATGGTTCCTGTATAAGTAATTGGGTGTTGTGTGTGTTTTAATTTTGTTGCTTATTAATGAGATTCGGTGCTTTGAGTTGGTTTAATTAGTGTGGGTGATTTTTTTGTTATAATTGGTCAGTTTGATTCTGTATTGGCATTCGTTTGGTCATCATATGTAATTGAAGCAGGTGTTTCTCTGAGTTGATGTGGCATTTTTCTTTGTATTAGAAGCTGGAAAATCAGTGTAACTATATGAAGGTTATCTATAAATAAACACGGTTTTCAATAAAATAATAATAATAATGAATTTATCGACAACATAGTACAAGGTTTCACAAGTGCAAACGGCTTGAACCAAAATAAAACTGTCATAAACAGAATATTTTTATTATCTGAAAGTATCATGTCACCGGGTTTTCTCTCCACCTTCTAGGTTAGTTTCATCGTCATCCTAATTAACACCCACTTATTCATCTACGCCATTAAACTAGTACCGCAAGACCCGTTGTCAAAACAGTGCATCGCGTTAAACTCAATAAATTAAATAAATCCTGAAAGAATTGTCGCTACTCCCTAATAATTACAAAAACAAACTGTTGTGTTATGAATGCTAAGCAAACTCTGCATTAAAAAACCGTATCTCATTCAAACTCATCGACCCATCTAACGAATAACCCAACACATTATGTCATTGCTGTCACCATGGCAAACCTACCCCGTCCTCGTGAGCCTACCCCCGTCGTATAGGAGGTATGGGGGCCAACCATCTGTCTGACTTCTAGCGCTAATTCCTTCTCGTTAATTAACTTGGTGGTCTAATTGGACGCATCCTGCAGGAGCTAGTCGTGAATCTGGACCACGGACTTGCCTGGTAGAACGCGTCGGGGCAGGGAATTAGGCGTTGAAGGGTGACAGTTTGTCGTAACGTCCCTTACGGCTAAATGCTGTGACTTTTTTTCTCTGGTTATGAAATATGGACATAATGGGTGCTATGGTTTATTAATTATGTGTGACGAGGGCGGCTAAAGAGGGCTAGTTCGGTTAGGATGAAAAATGATCTTAGTTATTTTTCTTGCCGTTTTTGGCTTACTGATCTTACTGGCTTACTGCGAGTGACCTTGATTCTTCACTAATCTAATTGTTTTTCTTAAGCATATTTCTATCAGGCGACCAGCATGTTTAATTTCGACATGTATCCACAATTATCAATATTTTCATAAATAATTTATCACTCTGGCTTAAAAGCTGAAAGCAACCCATGCACAACTGCAATTTTTTTCAGAACTTTTCACAACAATGGTCTTTTTCTGCTAACGCTCTACAAAATTGCGTTTCTATGTAAAGACAGAAGAGCAACTTTCTGCCGAGCAAACGAGCCGGCAACAAGTGGTAACCGTCGGAGCCACCCGATGGCGCCCAGGAAAGCCCTTATTTTTACAAACAGCTGCAATAAAATAATTACAACTCAATATACCTATACATGCATATCAATCGCCGAGGCTAGCATTAATAACGATTCTCAAATGTGAGGAATTTTTGAGAAATAACAAAATAGAACGATGGTCACTCCATCGATAAACATCGTCCATTTTTGCTGGTAAAGTAGTCATTCAGCGACAGTTAAACATATAAGCTCTTTGGCAGTAACGCTCTACACAATTGCTTCAAAGCGACAAAAATGTCACTTGTTTGTCTAAAAAAAAGTGCAGCTATCATCAATCCCATCCCTTTATAACCAAGCACATTTCCCACACACACACACATTTACGCAGCAAGCCTACACCCGACCCCGACCACGTGCAACTGATGCAACCACGTGCTTATTAAACTTTCATTGCGTTGTCGCTGCTTAGAAGACCTCCAATTCCCATACAATTCGGGTTACCCGTCGGATGGTTACAACGCGTTGGTGATGGGTTGCAGCTGTGAGATGGGACAATTTGCTGTGGAGAGCGCCGTACATTGCAGCTGGGTCGTCGCCTGATGACCCTAGCACTTCCTAATCAGGCGTCGTCATCGGCGACCTCTGGCGTTGTCAATGCCGTGTGTGGAGGGAAATCGGGCTCGCGGATGTCGGCTTTAGATTCTGGATATGATTGGAATGATTTTTGTTTAAATTTTACTGTCAAAATTCATAGAAATGTACTGGAAATCAGTAAATATGTGGTCACAAAATGTAAAAACTGCAAACAATAAAGAGAGATATTAAGAAAGATAGTAATATAGTAATATGATAATAATAATAGAACGATAGTTAGGTACCCTAACTGATTTGAAAACAGATACTAGTAATAATATTACAAATAATAATAATATCCTTGTAATTATTTTTATTACTGGTATCTGTTTTCAAATCAGTTAGGGCTTAGAGAAAAGAATACGGGGTATCTAATAGAGAAAAGAACCCGTATTATTTTCTCTAAGTTTAGGGTATCTTGATATGTATAGTTCGGTATCTTCGCATAAGTAGAATTAAGCTAATATGTCTATAGTTTTTACACACTAAAATATAAATATTGACATTCGATTAGCAAAATAATGACTAAGAGAATAAAGTCTGATGATTTCGAAGTGATAGATCACAAAATCGTTGGGTGAGTGAAATATTGGTTTGGCCATGGTACGTATGGGAATTAAGTGCGAATTAGCTACAACTTTGACAAGTGTTCAAATTAGCACTGTCTGATTTTATAATAGTTTGATATTATTGCATGAAACCTTTACTGTTTCATAGCTGAGAAGTGTGAATTTTGACATGACATTTGCAAAATAGTTTCTACCTAATGGGTTTTGATAAACCGTTAAAACTCTGGGGTCGTCCCATATAGCAGAGGTTAAGTTTAACCTCGGATTTAAAAATCAGGAATTGGGCGTTTCCAGATATTCTTGGTTTGGTAATTGCTACTAAACCTAAAAATTTATGGGGGTCAAGCTTCAATTTGCCTTAAACCAGGATCAAAAATTATGATTTGTGTTGTTTTTCATAAAAAATAACACACAAAATCAAAATCGCAAATGATCCTCAAAAATTAATTGCTATCTACGTTTAAAAAAAAAAACACCGAAACAAGTACCTAGTTCACGTTCATCACGAAATCAAAAGATACCGCCTCGCAAAAAGCCCACCAATAACTTTCTGCACCAACAATGTCCATTGCAATTGTATTGGATACCGGCCAGTTCGTCGTAATGGATGTAGTACACCAGCACCGCGCATTCCCACGTTTGCCGACCCCTCGACGTATATGATTCGGGGCCCACCACCCCCCGTAATCAAAGTATCCCCCCCCCCCCCCCTCCACACACATCCACACACGCATTACAGCATCCCTATGTGTGCAGCTGCATGTGCAGTCTGGCAATGATCAGTCAGAGGAAATACCACTTATTGCATCTTTTAATGATGGTCGCATGGTGTAAAGGATAAATTGAGTATGGCCATTTATTGGTCAGCTGGCTGCTGATGTGCTTTGGCTTGTGGTGTAGGATTTTTGTGTTGGTAGTTGAATTGGTTGATCGGTATGCGCTCGGTTCAAGGATTCGGCAAATTGTTTTAAATTAGTTTTTAGTTCTTTTAGAGAGTATTTTTCAGTTTTCGATTAGTTAGAGATTTTATATTTTGTGAAAGTAAATTGTGAGTCATGCAATAACGAATTCTTTCTGAAGAAGGAGTTTAATTTTCTTAAACCTGATATTTTATTTTATGAACACTGCAACCCTCTATCAAATGTATATACAATCAGGGACTCGAACCCCGGTCTCCATCTTACCGTCTGTATTAATTGGACATGACTCTATTAAATTTAATGTCCAGATTAGATTGATTGATTATACAAGTTTAACGACGCACTGTTTTGACAACGAGCCTAGTGGTCTACTGGTCTAATGGCGTCGGTGATGACACGAGGAAGATGATGAACCTAACCCAGCATGGAAGGGATGAGAGGAAATTCTGTGACGGCACGTAGCCTACTCCTGTCAAAGTGGTATAATGGGACCACCGGCTTAACGTCCATTCCGAAGGACGGTACAACGCGAACAACAGAATTCCTCCACAAATCCATGTTGTCTGTCGAGAGGTTGATTAGCAAGGTGAGTGAAGTTGCTGTACTATCTTTCATCTCTTCAACCTCTCTCCCAAACAGAACTGGTCATGTGTATGATGGTCACCGATCCAATACCTGACCCAGCGCAGTGTTGCTTAACTTCGGTGACCTCACGAGAACCGGTGTTTCACACAAGCCAAGCCATTCGGTTTCGACGACACCTAGCTCGAATTTCAAACTAACAATTACGGATGTTATTTTCAAAATCAAACGAAGTCAAAACGTAACTTTCATGACAAGTTAAAATGCCAAGTGAAAAGGTCCCCTCTACTACACCAAAACTTATGACCAGCGACAGGTAGATCGAACGCAAACAAAGTTGAGTTTAGACCCAAAGCCACACGCTTCAATCAGGCGAGAGCAAAACCAATCAGCACCGAGATCGGGGTCGTCGCTAATTAATTCTAGACGCTCAGCTTGTGGAGATGACGCTAACAATACAGGCCAAGGGTCATTTCAAACACCTGCCGAATATTATTGTTGCTGATTGTTGAAAGAGGTGAAGATGAGGTCGCAGCTCGAGGAGATACTTTCAGTGGTGGATTGGTGGTGTTTTTTCTGGGTTTGAAAGTGATGAGGTAGCAGTTTGTGGTTTCAAAAATTGAAGACGGGGGGTTTGATTGGAAAAATTTGCTTTTTTTAACTATGTTCCGTTATTTGTAGCTACCTGTTTCTTGAACAAGGGTGAAAGCTGATTTTCAGTTGAACGGAATCACAGTTTAGGGTACCTCTTCAATTTTGAAATAGATGAAAAAATTATAAGAACGCCTTTTTTCGTTACCATTGGAATCTCAAAACAGAAAAAGTGTATTTATATTTGTTTATTGGCTACTGACGAGTACACTGCAATTAGTATTTTTTAATTAAGTTGTAGTTATACAGTTGTAGTTGTAGTTGTACAAGATTTTCCGTAACTTTGCAGGGTTTTTCTATTGAATTTAGAACGTTCTAGCTCCAAGTCACACTAGAAAATCTGAAAGGAAAATCCAGAAAATCTATTCTAAAATATTGTTTGTTATACCAAATACCACCTTTTCAAAATACTGTAACAGCAGTAACTTCACCAATTTTTTGTCCCGTTTGGTTACGTGTAAACGCACCGGATAAAAAGTCTGATGCCTGTAGTCTGCAATTGAGCCCGAGGAGAGCCTCAGCTTCACCACTGTCAGGCCAAGATCTTGAGATGAGATGAAAGATCATAATCTCGTTCGAAATCTTGACGATCGTGCCAATTCGCTAATGAAGAGCTTGTTTGATTCGGCGTGACAGATGTTTCCAAGCCTCCATTTGTATCTAACATAATTTTTTTCTGCCGATAATTTATGCGTGCTACCTATCTGTGGTGCTACTATACGTTTGGGATATGTTAAAAAAAATTAGTCGCTCGGAGGTCGTGGCTTCAATTTAAGGCTTGAAATTTTTCTGCCGCTGGCACACGGCTAAAGATTTGTTTTGATTGTTGATTTTGAATTTTGATTAAATCAAATTTAAATTATCCCCCGCGAGAAGATATTTTGTTATTTGTGTTCGTTTGCATGTCGCTTCCGTGTTTTCGTCATTCTGCTTCGGAAAGAGGTCAAAAATCTTTGTGTATCGTACAGTTATTCATAATTATGACCACCGTGTGCGCTTCAATGAAATTATCGAAAAAATTGGTCAAATTACTTTGCAAATCGTCAGGAAATACATTATTTCAGCTAAAAAAAAACTACAACAGATTGCAAATGGGCCTTTTAAGCTTCAATTTTCCAATATCAGCAATGAAGATCTTCGCAATAACGCAGCGAAAATAATTACATTATTTATTTTAAAAAAAATGAAACATTCACTTGTGCCGCATATAAAAACATCAAACCCCCTAAAGGATAAACAAAAAAAAAGCATTTCATGATTATTTTATACAAACATCCCTCTAGCCCTTCGAAATGTTACTCATTTTGAATGATCAAACATGTTAAAAGTGTACCTCAGGGACAACCAAACAAAAAAGAAGTACATATGGCTTGATAGAGTTTCCTCTCCAAGCCCAGGATGGTATGGCATATGCGATGCCACGTGTCTGCCACGCTTTCGGACACGTGATACGAGTCATTAGGGTGGGACGGGACGACACGCAAGGCATTAGATTAGCCTAGGATTAAGTCCTTGTTATAAGGGTGGGTGACACTGGACTAGTT